>OW052209.1:22500-1340000 GCA_932527185.1 Ecliptopera silaceata | reverse complement strand
ATAAAACGTGTCAAGGATACATTTGCACATTCTAGATCATAAGTTAATTTACATTTATTGCATTTCAGAAAAGGTCCGTTTTTTATTTTCTGGGGACATCCAGCACAGTCCCTATCTTGTAGAGGAGTGTGGATAAGAGACATCTTTATTGTGGGAAGCTGATTGAAGATTTTATTATTTTTATGGAGGGAAAATCTCGTAGAAAATTCTTTATTATTATTTAGTAGGTAATATAACCTGAAAACTTCTAGATACTTCCTCCAGGTAGTTTCAAGCGAACAGTTGTATTCACTAACTGAAGAATCACAGATCTTTGGTGTATCTAACTCAAAATTATATTATCTTTTGAGTTTACTATTTCAAAAGTTCTGCGTGCATTCAACGACTTTTTACTAACATTTTAGTTTTTGTTGTCGTCACACTTTGTTGATGAAAATTGGAATATCAATAGTATATCATCTACTTATTCATAATCATCATCAAAAATTATGTAAGTATATTTTTTTAGAATAATATCAAAGTATCAAATTATGTAATTCCAAGTTATCCTATTATTTAATGTATTGCCATACTAATAGTTTTTGAATTTGCCGCGATTTATCAGGGCCATCTTTCGCTTGACAGACTCTACCATTGTCGTTGTCTGCCTCTGCTCAGCGGAATGACAACCAGTTATTCGTTTAGTGTGCCTGTTAATAGACTCGCATTGCATCAAAGAACTAAGGGTTCATACGCACTATGCGGGTAGCCGCATTACGGCTAGCCGCATTACGGCTAGCCGCGCGGCTGACCGCAGGATGCGGTTGCGAATGCGGCCAGCCGGATAAGGGTTCATACGCACTATGCGGGTAGCCGCATTACGGCTAGCCGCGCGGCTGACCGCAGGATGCGGTTGCGAATGCGGCCAGCCGGATCGCGGGCAGCGGCATTCGCAACCGCAACGTGCGGTTGAAGAACCGTTGCGATTTGCGGTCATGTCCAATGTCCAAAGAGAATTTAATACGTCATGTCGATCCATTTCAAAGATGGACGTGGAAGAAGTTGCAGCTATTTACTACATTTACACACGTAATTTGGTGTTCCAAATTGCTGGCAGACTCTGGATTTCGATGATAAATTTTTCGGTATCGAATTCCATTTTACCAGACGTACCACGTGTGCACACTCACTCAATGGCGGGCAGCCGCAGACTGAACCGCACAGTGCGTATAGCAACCGTCCGGCTGGCCGTCAGCGTCACTCGGGCCGCAGCCCTCCGATCGACCGGAGCGGTCTGCGCTGCGGGTAGCCGCTCGATGATCTTCGATTCGAAAATAGAATTCGATACCGAAAAATTTATCATCGAAATCCAGAGTCGGCCAGCAATGTGGAACACCAAATTACGTGTGTAAATGTAGTAAATAGCTGCAACTTCTTCCACGTCCATCTTTGAAATGGATCCACATGACCGCAAATCGCAACGGTTCTTCAACCGCACGTTGCGGTTGCGAATTCGGCTGCCAGCGATCCGGCTGGCCGCATTCGCAACCGCATCCTGCGATCAGCCGCGCGGCTACCCGCATAGTGCGTATGAACCCTATCACTGTGCTCAGAGAGAATTATCGCATCGTTAATTACAATGGATCGAGTGTGCTTATGGTCGATTCACACATATCAGTGAAGCCTCAGTTCCGGCACAGTACCGTGTCAGTTCCGTATCAGTGATAATTATTATTTCAAACATTCTCTAGCCGGTGCCGGCACTGACACTACTGAGACGGCACTGACACGGACAAGTGTGAATACATCCATAGATAATGTTTAAAAGAATAATTATCACTGATAAGGTACTGCGCCGGAACTGTGGCTTCACTGATATGTGTGCATCGACCATAATTCAATGATTTCTAGACCTGCAAACTAAGCTCCAAGGAGGTTATTAAAACCCTATCGCTAAACGAGTGTAGCCTTCTTATTAAAGAAAATAACAAAAACAAGTTTATAACAAAATTTATTTTATTGCCATAATCATTAAAACATATCTGGTGTAACTTGTAATTTCCACACCATACGCAGCTTGTTGACATCCTGGAAAAGAAATATGGACTTTAGTACATACAATAAACATTCTTATGTATTAAAATGATGGAAAGATCAGAAGTAAAATAATGTTTGACCTCACTAACATTCAGAACAGGTCTGTGATAATATCATCATGAAAATTAAATTTATATGACTGATATAAATGAAACTAACTCTCAATATTTAAGCTATAGGTTCTTTTAAAGAGGCATATTTTAGAAAAATGATACAGTTCACCAGTTAGCTTGAATTGGGGAATTAAGAACAAAGTCATGGAGAACATATGAAGAAAAATCTCACCAATTATGATTATTTTTTAGGCAACACCTTGTCTTTCTGGATTTGGCTGCTACAGCATCCTAAATCTGTAAAAATAAAGCCAACATTAAAAAACTATAAAATAAAAGTTCTTTGTATTTATGTTATTAGGTAAATCAGAAGTAAAATAATAGTTGACCTCAATAAAATTCAGAACAGGTCTGTGATAATCATCACAAAATAACTTTAAGGGGCCATGGACAATATACGTCGGGTCGAGTTTAGGTATTTATAGACGCGCGACGCGGCTCACAGCGCTCGCGACTCGCGAACGTACCGTCCACGCGATATTCAAAGACTTACGAATTTGATATTTTTACACTACTTCATTACTTCCAACATTAAATATCAATGATATTATTCATCGATATTTAATCTTGGAAGTATGAAATTATGTGTTTAATTGGTTTGCTATATCGTATCAAGAAAAAGAAGATAAGATTTCTAAATACTATTTCCTATCACCTACAAAAGTGTGACTTGTAGTCTCGAATCTAATATTAGATTTCGAAGTAGAAATTCGTAAATTAGAAAAAAATTGCTAAAACTATTCCGTGCGCGCTACTGTTCTTGCTAGAGTGTTTGCCTTAGTTCTAACTTATTTAGTACTTTAGCGTATCAGCATTGCTATTCAGCGCGTTGTGTTACGCACTTCTCAATATTTTTTTTTTGTGCTGGAAATACAAGACGAAGGTTTATTGATGAATTTAAAATATATTCCTTAGTTCTAAACATGGCTTCCAAACATTATTTCATTGCCAAAGATCAAATGGAAATTCAGATTTAGTTAGACAATGATTGAGAGAGTCGATTACCAGTTTCACAATCCTCAGTTTTTATTTTTACTACTTCACCAAGATTATTTATATATAATATTTATTTTATTTTTATTTATTTATTATTCCTTGCACTGTTTTCATCACATACATTATATGTACCATGCAAGGTGCATGGTACTGAAGCCAGTTTTGGTAGGTAATGAGTCTAAAACGGACCTACATGCATAAGCTAAAAGCGACGGCGTGAAGTTTTACCATTTTGGAATCCAAGATGGCGCGCACAAGTTTTGGTCAAATTAGCGATATGGGTGTCATTTTCGGGGTTTTTTGGGATGCTGATTACGAATATGGCAACCATTTTGGAATCCAAGATGGCGCGCACAAGTTTTGGTCAAATTAGCGATATGGGTGTCATTTTCGGGGTTTTTTGGGATGCTGATTACGAATATGGCAACCATTTCGGAATCCAAGATGGCGCGCACAAGTTTTGGTCAAATTAGCGATATGGGTGTAATTTTCGGGGTTTTTTGGGATGCTGATTACGAATATGGCAACCATTTTGGAATCCAAGATGGCGCGCACAAGTTTTGGTCAAATTAACGATATGGGTGTCATTTTCGGGGTTTTTTGGGATGCTGATTACGAATATGGCAACCATTTTGGAATCCAAGATAGCGCGCACAAGTTTTGGTCAAATTAGCGATATGGGTGTCATTTTTGGGGCTGTTTTGGATGCTACGAATTCAATTTTGCGATATGGGTGGCACATGGCTGAAAAACCCCGAAAATGACACCCATATCGCTAATTTGAACAAAACTTGTGCGCGCCATCTTGGATTCCAAAGTGGTTGCCATATTCGTAATCAGCATCCCGAAAAACCCCGAAAATGACACCCATATCACTAATTTGACCAAAACTTGTGCGCGCCATCTTGGATTCCAAAATGGTTGCCATATTCGTAATCAGCATCTTGAAAAACCCCGAAAATGACACCCATATCACTAATTTGACCAAAACTTGTGCGCGCCATCTTGGATTCCAAAATGGTTGCCATATTCGTAATCAGCATCTTGAAAAACCCCGAAAATGACACCCATATCACTAATTTGACCAAAACTTGTGCGCGCCATCTTGGATTCCAAAATGGTTGCCATATTCGTAATCAGCATCCCAAAAAACCCCGAAAATGACACCCATATCGCTTATTTGACCAAAACTTGTGCGCGCCATCTTGGATTCCCAAATGGTTGCCATATTCGTAATCAGCATCCCAAAAAACTCCGAAAATGACACCCATATCACTAATTTGACCAAAACTTGTGCGCGCCATCTTGGATTCCAAAATGGTTGCCATATTCGTAATCAGCATCCCAAAAAACCCCGAAAATGACACCCATATCGCTAATTTGACCAAAACTTGTGCGCGCCATCTTGGATTCCAAAATGGTTGCCATATTCGTAATCAGCATCCCAAAAAACCCCGAAAATGACACCCATATCACTAATTTGACCAAAACTTGTGCGCGCCATCTTGGATTCCAAAATGGTTGCCATATTCGTAATCAGCATCCCAAAAAACCCCGAAAATGACACCCATATCGATAATTTGACCAAAACTTGTGCGCGCTATCTTGGATTCCAAAATGGTTGCCATATTCGTAATCAGCATCCCAAAAAACCCCGAAAATGACACCCATATCGCTAATTTGACCAAAACTTGTGCGCGCTATCTTGGATTTCAAAATGGTTGCCATATTCGTAATCAGCATCCCAAAAAACCCCGAAAATGACACCCATATCGTTAATTTGACCAAAACTGGTGCGCGCCATCTTGGATTCCAAAATGGTTGCCATATTCGTAATCAGCATCCCAAAAAACCCCGAAAATGACACCCATATCGCTAATTTGACTAAAACTTGTGCGCGCAATCTTGGATTCCAAAATGGTTGCCATATTCGTAATCAGCATCCCAAAATACCCCGAAAATGACACCCATATCGCTAATTTGACCAAAACTTGTGCGCGCCATCTTGGATTCCAAAATGGTTGCCATATTCGTAATCAGCAGCGTCATCTTGGATTTTAAAGTGGATATCCAATTGGAATATTTATATCCGTATGATCCTAAGTACCTAAAGAAAAATTCTAAAATCATTTTTGATTTCACAAAGATTCAAATCTATAAAAGTTGCCTTTCAAAGGTTGTTACGAAGAGAACGCTCGTAGCGAAAAGGCCGCCCAATTGTCTGTTACTAACAATAATATGAACTTTGTTCAATACGGAACGTCATTGTGGTATAAATAAAAAAAACGTTTTTATTCTTAGGATCAAAACTACTCGGTCCCACTATATTTGATGTCGATTTTGGTTTTATAATTATTTACGTAATATTTGAAGATCGCGACGAAGACCGACATGACCGCTCTCTCTGACCGCTCGAGGCGGACTGATTTACGACGAGGTGCGCTCCTCGATTTATAGGTTGTTTTCAAAAAATTGTATAAAAATAAGTAGTAGCTACAAGCTTCCAATTTTTTTTTATTATTTTCAGAAAAGCCTGAATTTGTAAATAGTTGGTATATTTCAGCTGTAGTCTCTATAATCTTCGTAGAAATAACAGTTATATCGAAGGGTAAAATTTTATAATATGCTTTTTTTCATACCGTCTTTTTAATATGACATTGTATGAACGTATGATAGTTTTTTTTGTAGCTTCTACTCACGGCAAAGTGTTCTTTCATATTTCATTTTTTATATTACTTCCTTATTATTATTTTGATCACAATCACCATCGAAAGTACGCTATTTTTGCTAATTTTCGAAAACTTTGTCTACAAATTAATTAATTTCTCAGTTGTTAAATAATAAATCAATTTTTTTTTCAATACATTCTACTTTCGAAGAATCATTCTTTGATATGCATATCTTTTTATAACCGTGAAACGTTTCAGTTCATAAAAACCTTATTCGAAACCTCGCCAATTTCACAGAGCTCAATGAAGGGACCCTTAATATCAAAAAAATCATAGAATTTATCAAAACATACTAATCTTAGTTCAAGATTTGCAAAATTAAACTTTAATTTTATATGACAAACTATGCACCCTTGTTGCAGTACTAATTATATTTTTTAAATTATAAGTGCTCTTACCTTGAATTTTTCTCAAACTTCTATTCCTTCTAAATTCATCACATTCTTGCATCTGAAAATAAATATCCTGTTTAAATAATGTTGTCTGAAGTTGTAACTCAGCAGAGCATTTATATTTTATTCAGTCCTGTTGAGCTTGTAATAAACCGTCATTATTAACATCTGGGCGGAGTTTATCATCATTTACTATTATTTAGAAACCCTAAAACGGTACCGAGTAAACCGGCGAGACAGTGACGTATTTGAGATGCACTGCGCGTCGACATCAGTTTTACTGTTGAACGTTGCAGCGTTAGCGCGCAGTGTATCTTAAATACGTCACTGTCTCGCCGGTTTACTCGGTACGTGTGATCAAGGCGTAAGAATTTTAGCAGTATTTGCTACCCAGATCGCGAACCCGATTACGACATTTCGCCTTGTATTTAGTATGGATTTTCGAAAAGATTGAAGGTGTGAGGTCAAGTCAGGCTGCGTTTGATAAATGACCAGAGTGAATTAAGATTGAACTATTTTGGAAAAATCTAAATATTGGATATAAAACTTACCATAAAATAATGCGAAGACTGGAATCACAAATGTAATGTACCTGAAAGGAATAAATGTATATGAAAATTTGTTTCCCAACAAATATAAAACTAAAATTATAATAAAAATTCAGTCCTGTTGAGCTTGTAAGTAACCGTCATTATAATATCTGGGCGGATTTTATCATCATAAACATCGTATTTTAAAACCAAGAATTAATAAGATACTATTTTTTTTTGATTTTTTTTATTTTGTGACTTTTACTAAATACTTTGGTAATAAGGTCTAAGTCAGGTTACATGAACACTATGTAATATTTTTCACTCACCATTTTATTTAGCAAGGCAGAAATCAGACAGGATCGCGTCTACCTGTGAAATAGAAAAAGTTTTAATTATATTTGCATAAAAAGACAATGCTAGTTGATAAGTCAATATAATTCAGTCCTGTTGAGCTTGTAAGTAACCGTCATTATGAAATCTGGGCGGATTTTATCATCATTACAATTTAATCATTGAAAATAATTTAAGAGCTGATCTACACGCTCATAAGTACAGTGGCAAGTAGGGCGTGCAAGTAGAGGTAGGCCGAAAAAGGAATGGTTGGATTGTGTGAAGGAGGATATGAATGTGAGAGGAGTAGATTCAGAACTGACGAATGATAGGAGTGAGTGGAAAAAGAGAACATATTGTGCCGACCCCACTTAGCGTGGGATTCTTCTTCTTATCGTGTCGATGCTACAACTGTATTTTGTTGTAGCATCTTGTTGGAAAGATAAGCCAGACTAGACACTGCTTTACCATGCCTAGCTGTTACCGGTGTGCGCCACGAGGAGGCTCTAATTTTATCTCTTAGCGTGGGATAAGGGCAGGGGAATAATGAAGTACAGTAGCAAAGGAAAGATTAATAACTTTACAAATACATATTACTGCTGAATGCCAATGAACAAAGAAACATACCTCTAACAGTAAAATAGACTTTCAAAACATCATCTTCTAGAAGATCATGTAGTTCAGTTTCCTGAAAACAAAAAAACCAAACTCTTTACAACTGAAATTGAAATCAAGAAGTTATTAGAATAATAAATAATTGAATCAGTATAGTAATTAATAGTTGTCCTCAATGTTCACTCAGAACAGGTCTGTGGTTTTGTCATCATGTTGAGTTTACTTGGTTTAAAATGTAAATATAATAATTGGCTGTAAATTTAATTCTTAAGTATGTATTAATATAGTTTAAGAGCTGTCTTAACACATAAAATAATAGATTTAAAAAATATTCTCACTTCAATAGGTTTGGATGCGCAAGAGTAACGATCGAATCTGAAATAAGACAAACTTATCAACGAAAATTCAGCTTGGAAAATATGTTTATGGGACTGCATTTTAGTGCTTTTGCAATAATATTGAATAGGTCCATAATGCAGCCCTATTGTAGATTTATTCACTCACCTGTATTTTCTTCAATGCTTTAAATCCTGACAAAATTAAACAATACCTTTACAATAGAAAAATTATAATTTAAAATTAATTACATGTATAAGTAAAGACCCCTTCTCCCACTAACTCTTTCTGATCACAATTCTCACCAAATAAAGAATTGCATAATTTCAATATTATTTATTAAATAACGCGAGACGCTACAATTAACAGCCTTGGATCACCCAATATCGTATAATATTTATAACAGTGCGATTTATCGACCAGCAATATTACCGAGGTACCAGCACACACAAACTGAGCTAAAACTGAGAGGATGACGTCGAATTATCGAATGTTCAATAAAAAACAATAATATAGTGCATGAGGCGCGCTCAATAACGTTACATTTTATATTACAGTATGGATTGCATTAGCTACGGCATTTACAATTTGTCGAGGTATGAAGTTAGATCGGGGAGACCCTCTTTGAGTCCTTTCCGTTTTCTTGTCTCCTGTAAACAAAACAAAAAGGTTGCATTAGACAAGCAATTATACACGGAAATATTTCGGCAGTGTTAGCGAGTGAACCGTATATTATATGTTTGTATCGTGCGCCGCGTAGCATGCAGTCCCGGGACATGAGGATAGCGGTCCTGTGCAGCGTTTAGCGGCGCGCGGCTTTATATACGTCGCTGCGAGCCGCGCTGTCACGGACGGACGGGCGAGACGCACGCCCCTCTATAGCGCGGCACGGAGCAGCGACCACTCACAAATATGTACTTGTATTAGTTTATTTGCTCTAACATAATAACTCAAAACTAACAACAGAACTGTCTCAACCATTCTTATTATATTTTAATTTTATGAAAGCCTCCAATCTATCCTAATAGTTGTGAATTGGATTCGTTTATGTCCTTATCGTCGAAATTGATGAAACTGCTTAATAAAACTGACTCATCTTGTAACATTATCAGAAATAAATGAACTTTTCAAGAACATAACACAATCTAGTTCAAAACCAGGCAAAGCTTGTAATATAAAGGAGCGAAATAGAAAATAAAATACATAACATAAGAGTAGAATACAAAAGATAGTAGTTTACCTGTACAACAACGTATGGCTTAGTGCCGGCCTCGCAGGGGTCTCCGGGGAGCACCTGCCAGTGGTCGAAGACGCACTGCGGGAAGGCCTGCCCGCCTGTGTTGGAGCGCAGGTCGGCGGTGAAGCCGAACGACTCGTTGACAGGCAAGTACGCCTTCACCACGAACATGGGCGTGCCCGTCACCTGCGACTCTTCGAACACGTGTCCGCGCCGCCGGTTCAGCACGCCGTAGATACCGCCCACCGCCACCTCGGGGCACTACCCACAAACAAACCTTTTAGTGTGCTACGTAAGGTCACGGGAAAGGTGGTTGTTGTAGAAAACAAATGCATTATATATAATGTAAAATATCTATGAATTGCTGAAAGATTTCGTAATAAATTACACTTATATTTAAATGTAAAATACAACAATATTAATGTAGCTTTAAAAATTGAACATTAGAAGATGATGAAAAAAGTTGTGATTAATTAAACTTATACTTGTTTTTTTAGATATTAATATTTATTTTATTTGGAAAACAAACTTTGTAAAAACTATATAAAAAAAAACTTAAAAAAACCAATCACCAATTAGATGTTGACTTAAGGTGGTTCCTTTCTCATACAAAAAGCAATAAGATTTTACAAGACAACTAATAAGTGAAAGGGGTGAAATATATGCTTAGTATACTCATTAGAGATATTTATAAACATCTATCTAATAAATTCATACGCTTTTATTCAGAAAACGCATAAATTTATTTGTTTCTTTTCCTAAAATTTTACGTAAAATGCTTATGTGTGCGTGATGGCGACCCGTGTAGCCGTGTATATGAAAGTGCTGCCACCATTCGGTATGGTACGTATGTTGAAGAACTAGATTTGTGTATTACTAGTCTGTGGGTGTGTCTCATTCATTCAGTTTGACTGAAGGATATGATACTTTGTGGTTCGAGACACTGACATAATCTGACACTGACAGAATCTGACACTGACTGACAATCAACCATAACAAATCCAAAGAAAGAAAAAGAAATAGTTTCTTGGAAATCATGTTTTGATTATAATAAAGTAGGTACTCATATAGGGATGAATCTAGGTAAAACATCTAGGTATATCAGCATAAAAAAACACAAATACTCAGTTCGCGCTCTATTGAAACGTTGTCATAATGAATCAACGACGTAAGAAAGAAAATAGATACCTACCTAAAGGCGCGTTAGATTTGCGAAACGACAGATTTCAATCAAAGGAGAATGGGCACTTTGAGACATAAAAATTGTGATCAAATAAAGAAAATTCCGACAGAGCCAAATCTTCGTAGAGACCTTAGGTTTACCACAAGGAATAAAGTGTCAAAAGTCCCCATCAGTCCCATGTGGGCTTAGGGACTTATTCGGGGCCCAACGTCAAAATTTTAGGTTTTTTGGATTTTTCTTGAAAACGGTAAGTTTTATCGAAAAAGTACCTAAAAGCAAAGTTGTAGATCTTAAAATTTTCTATAAAAATAACCCCAATAAATTTTTTTCTAAGACCCACTATTTCCCAGATATTGCGCTTGTAAGAATCAGACAATTGAAATAAAGAAAATTCTCTCTAAGAAAGTCTCCAGGGACTGATGGGGACTTTATTCCTTGTGGTAAACCTAAGGTCTTTACGAAGATTTGGCTCTGTCGGAATTTTCTTTATTTCAATTGTCTAAATTGACCGGACTACCAATATTTTACTATATATATACGGAAAAAATCCGACCCATGGAAATCGAGATATTCCGTTGATATTGTTTTTCATTTAACATGATATTACTTAGAGTTTGAAGGCCCACAAGAATAACTGTGATTGCCTTTAAAAAGGCTTTAATTGTTTTTCAGATTGTTTAAAAATCCAACCTGTGGAAATTGAGTTATTCCTGAAAAACTGTAGTATTGCAAACAATAAATAAAGTTTTTCGGAAATATCTCGATTCCGACAGGTTGGATTTTCAAACAATCTGAAAACAAATGAAGCCCGTTTAATGCCCTTTTGAACAAAACTACAGGCATTTATGTGGGCCTTCGGAATTCGGAGTAATACGACGGTTAAATAAAAAACTGTTTTTCAAAATATATCGATTTTTTAAATAAAAATTGTAAAATGTAGGCCTGTAAAAGCCCTATAAAACATATTATGTGGCAATCCTGAGGGACGAGGTTTTTAGTCATGGCCCATGCTCCATAGAAAATTGCCCATTCTCCTTTCATTGAATTCCATCGATAAATAATGCTACAGTAGCGTCACAACTCAGTTGGTAGTAGCTCTGCCTTCTAGTTCTAAGTATTCTATCAGCGATTTCGTTCCCATATGCTTTGCTTAGTTTGGGACTAGAGTGTGATATGTGAATTGTCCGTGAATATTTATTTATTGAAAATAGTACATTTTCTCATTTCAATTCAAATACATATTTCTACACAATTATAAAATCACAATCAAGTGTTTCTACTTAGTAGGTATAAACAAAACTAGCGGTAGTAAAATATATGAACCATCTTCCGAGAGATGAGTATGTACCTACCTAATATAAATCTAATACTACGCTATCCGCTATCCGCTCTACGCTATCCGCTCTAATACTCACAATTTGAAATTATCTATCATGCCAAAATTCTAAGTTTGTTGTCAGCTCTCCAGCCGTAGAAAAAGAAACAAGATTATAGCTGTCTCTTTTTTGCTTGAAAATGTTACGTTGCCATACTTCCACTCTGTGGTCTGTTCTAGAAACTAATATTCTAGAAAAGAAAGGATTTGTCTGTTTGTCAGTTACTTATATGTATAGTAAAAAAACTAACTCAAAATTACATGATCTATTTTAATAATTCTTTCATTATTAAAAAGAGTAACATAGGCTGTATTGAGTACAAATTAATTTAATTTGAAAAATACTTTTTACGTGAAATACAGTAAAAGAACTCGCTGCCGAGTCGAAATAGGCAGCACGTTCCAAGTCACGTCTAACTGCTAGTTCAAAATATTTGGTTGTAAAAGTGTTGCCAACATAATTTTTTGCTTTGTCAAACAGTTTGTTTTTTAATGTTCTGTAATGATCAAGTTATCAAAATAAAAGAACTTACTTTGCTATAAAAATAATATTTATTTCTAAGTACACAAATACCCGTAGTTAGTCGTATCGGATCCTGAAAGTTTTAGTCAAAACTCAAGCAAAATTAAAAATCTCCAAATAAATGCATACCGAAATGGGTAAATTATACCAATGTATGGCAACATCACTGACAATTGTCAACGTTTGCTCTGTCTGTCATTTCTGCTTTCTGCATAATTGTTTTGTGATGAAATTCTTTATATTGTGCTCATTGTGATAACAAAGAAGCATGCGTACGTGGTGATCAAGGCGTGCACGCTACTTCGCATCCTTCACATAGAACCTTCTCATTAGGCTACACCACCTAAGTGACTTTTATAGGTACTTATCGCATAATTTGTTTTATGTTGTTTTCTACAGGAGCTCAGATTTGGGGGCCAAGAGCGGGGCCAAGTGGGCCACTGCAGGTATGACTTGGATTCATGGGGATACTCCGATTTAGCAATATAATGTGACTGCCCCACAAACAATGTATCACCTTCTGGACAAGACAATGCGCTAATAGCTGCACTTGAAGAATCTTAGCGACGCCACAAAAAAATACATAAACGTAGCCCGTATTTGGGCAAAACATATTCATGTGTTTTATTTGATGAGTTTTTCATATTTTTATGGTAATTATTTCATAATAATACTAAAAATATTTCGGAACATGTTAGCAGTTTTATTAGAAGGTAATCTATGGAGGTTCTCTATTCATAGTATCTACATAAGTAAAAACCATTTTTAAATAAAGTAGGTTTTATAAGACAGTAGATATTGTTCAAAGCAGAGGTAAAACTAAAATATAAATTTTCTTGAGCCAGGAACCAAAACTATTGATTCAACAAAAAACAAAAATAAGTAAGCCTCCGCAAGAATTGAACTCGGTTACGACAAATCGAATTCCATAGCATCTTCAACCGCACCATTCGTTCTTTTAATTTGACGTTGAAATTATCAAATACTAGTGCGTTACAAATATTGTATACATGTGTGTGTATCTGAGTAGATAGCAAGCTTGAAATTCTTCAACAGCCCCTGCACGTTTTATTTACTAAAATTATAGTTTTGTGTATTGATTAGTTGGTATCTATTAATAAAATTTCGCAAAGGTGAATTTTGATAACTAAACGCAAAAAACCATTAACAAATCAGAAGAAAAACCGCAGTTTTTTAAACTAGCGCCATCTATTGTTGGTCTGCTACCGTCCTGACTGAGCGCTTTAACCTTAAGGCCCAAGCGCTCAGTCAGGACGGTAGCCCAACAACAAAAGATGTCGCTAGTTTAAAAAACTGCGGTTTTTCTTCTGATTTGTTAATGGTTTTTTGCATTTAGTTATCAAAATTCACCTTTGCGAAAATTTATTAATAGATACCAATTAATCAATACAAAATACTATAATTTTAGTAGGAAAAACGTGCAGAGGCTGGCGAGGAATTTCAAGCTTGCTATCTACTTTGACACGCAAAAATGTTTCCGATATTTGAAACGCGCTAGCGTTTCATAATTTCGACGTCAGGTAATAAGAACGAATAGCGCAGTTCAAGGTACCGTGGACTGATAATCAGAGTATTCGAGTTCAAATCTCGGCCAGAAATGTAACTTTTTGTTGCTTCCTTTTTTTGATATTTATCTGTGTCTTTCTGCAGAGCAGAGGTTCTGCAGAATTTTTACAGACTACTATAAAACCTACTTTATTGGAATTTTTTTTGAACTTAAATGCAATAAAATGCAGTAGATACCTATTACATAGGTTACCTTCTAATAAAACTGCTAATATCTTCAGGAATATGTTTATATGTATTTAATATTTCAATAGTAAGACTCTCTACAGCTCTATAAATTAAACAAATAAAACACATGAATATGTTTTGCCCAAAAACGGGCTACGGGCTATTTATGTCGTTTTCTGTGGCGTCGCTAAGATTCTTCAATTGCAGTTGTTGGTGCATTGTCTTGCCTGCGTACAAAGGATATAGATTGTTTGTGGGACAGTTACATCATAATGCTTGATCGGAGTGATCGCAAAGCGTGAATGTTTCTTCGGATCCTTTCTGTTACCACAATGAGTTTCTAATTGGCACAATTCATTACTATACTTACAAGATAAAATTTCATCAAAAACAACTATGTACGACTAAATTGACAGACAGCTAGCAATGACGATTATGTCAGCGAGGTTGCCTTACTACGGTTTTATTTACTTTGACAACAAAAAAAAAGGTTTTATTTACCTATATTTCAATGCATTATTTGGAAGTTTGTAATTTTTCTTACAAATAAACGTTATTTTTTAATGAAATAATTTTTCTTTTATTTATAATTACAGAACATTAAAAAACGAACAGTTTGATAATAATGTTTGCAAGGAAATACATTTATGGCCACACTTTTATAACCAAACTTTATGAACAGTGACATTTATCAGTTATTTATTATTAGCAGTAGTGAGACTGACTACTAGTGACCCGTGACACGGCACGCGTTGTATATTTCGGCTCGGCAACGTTTTTGGCGTTCACTTTATTTTACATTGAAACGTTTTTTTCATATTGCAATTTGTACATAAAATAGTCTATGTTACTCGGTAAAGATATTACATCCTTATGTAGAAATAGTTTTAAAATAGGACGTGTACTTTTGAATTAAATAGTGACCAACAAACAGACAAATCTTATCTTTTCTAGAATTTTAGTTTAGATAATAGATTGGCAACGTAGCATTTTCAAGAAGAAAAGGGATAGATTTAGTTTTGTTGTCTTGTTTCTTTTCCTACGACTGGAGAGCTGACAACAAACCTTAGAATTTTGTATTTGATAGATAATTGTAAGTATTCGAGCGAATGACGTAGTCGTATACTTACTAGATACCTAAACATTGACGACCGATGTGGCGCGGTGGCATTGACGACGTGGAGGTTGCCGGTTCGATTCCCGCCTTGGGATAAATGTTTGTACTATCTGCAAATATTTATTCCGGGTGTTCTGGGTGTTTATATATATAATAAAAAATATCTATCTATGTAATGTATTGTCGAGAAATTACAACACAGGTGGTTCATATATTACGTGTACAGTACATATTTAATTACCGCTAGTTTTGTTTCATACTAAGTACATACACTTTTTGATTTTATTATGGTGTAGAATTATGCGAACTTTATTTTCATACTATACAGTTAATAATGCTACAATATCCAGCTACAATAGCCGCTGTTCCGAACAGGGTAAAAGAGGTTTATTATACAGGGTGTAACAGAAGGGGTGGACCAAAAGCAAAAGGGCGATGGAAGAGCTCAATACCTATCGAAATAACCCCCATGTATGCTCAGCGATATTCAGTCGTTCAAAAGTTACTCGCACTTTTATGTTTTTTTTTTCATTAACATATTTTAGGTTAGATTTCCCAAGTTTTCCCAAACTATCAAGTACGAAAGGTCTACTATGAAGCTACAAGGTGTAAAAAAATACGGTTGTAGCTCTAATAGTTTGGGTATACAAGAGAAATCTAACCTAAAATAAAATTATGAAAAAAAAAACATAAAAAGCGAGTAACTTTTGAACGACTGAATATCGCTGAACATACATGGGGGTAATAATATCGATAGGCTAAGAGCTCCTGCATCGGCCCTGTTGCTTTTGGTCCACCCCTTCTGTTAGACCCTGTATATATATTTTTTTTAATATTTAATTCTGCACAAAATGATGCAAAAAAACAATGCCGCGTTAGCGCACAGTATATCTCCCATATACGTTACATTTACGATTGAGCTACGAAATATGAGTAGGTAAACAAAACTATACTCATACAATGTGTAGCAAACTTTTTGTTGTTACGTGGTACATTTAACTTTTTTCTTGGTTGTCATGACAACTAGTAGTAAGTAAATAAATATGTCAGTCATAAACACCCAACATTTTGTTGTTAAAAAAATCTCAAATAGTTTGTAATATATCTCAAATAGTGCCTATTTTTAATGCAATGTAAGCTAGAATTCATGGAAGCTGTCTGGGCAGTCTAGCCCAGATCCTGGCATTCAGTTACTCGCAGGCAGAAATCCTTGACGCGAAGAAAGTACTACAAGAACCATAGGCTGAGACCACCGTGACCAACATTCACCTTGTGATAAGAAAACATCTTCGTGAAGAGACCGTTGCCGTATCATGAAGGATTGAAGTAGGAAGAAGGCGACCAACTTCAAGTCATACATCCTTACCATGGTGACCCAGTACAATGACAGTTCTTGGCTCTAGTATTCTGGACGTCTGGATTAGTCTAGCGGTAAAATAGGGGACCATTGCCGCAGATGAAAGATCAATATGTATTACTTTTGTGTACTAGTGTTATTTTCATTTTATATAAGAAAAGTACACTTTTCTTATATTAAATGAAAATAATATAAAAAATATATTATTTATTTAAATATTATATAAAAAATATAATAATATAATAGCATACATGCTAGCATCTAAAGTATACTTTACTATTGTTGTAAAGTGTGTTAGTCAGTAAGGTATATCTATGAGCCGTTTTTAAATAAGTACTTAAATTTTTACAACTATATTATGGTAAAAAATATATTTACTTTTCTTACAATAAATTGATTTTTTTCCACAGCTGTGGAAAAAAATCCAAAGCTATTTTTTTTTGTACGTTATTAATATTATCCACCTATGCTATG
Organism: Ecliptopera silaceata; assembly: GCA_932527185.1. Lineage (NCBI taxonomy): Eukaryota > Metazoa > Arthropoda > Insecta > Lepidoptera > Geometridae > Ecliptopera > Ecliptopera silaceata. The sequence goes on along the minus strand of OW052209.1, from coordinate 1,322,859 downwards.
TAGAATGCATTAAAATTATAAGAAAGAAACCTGTTTGGTTCAACCAAACTTCTTTGCACGGGAGACGGGTGCAAGATATTACAATCTTTACGCTGACAAGTCCGCTTCGAATGTAAATATGACAAAGTACGATAAATAAAAGAATAACTAAAAGAAAAAGAGAAAAAAGATTTCCTATTTCTTTCTACACAAGTATTTAGTTCAAGTAACTAGATGGCGCTCTAGATACTTTTGCTATAACTTAATACCTAGTGCTTCGCACAGATGGTGCCTTTTTTTCACAGTTATTTCATTTTTGGAACACGCGTCACGAACCACCTTAACAATCATATTAGAGTTTTAGCAAGTTCTTTTTAAGTAAGGGTTTGCCGATCGCAAGGGTTTGTTAAAATTTCGTGTGAATGTGAGTTCTTATATCCTAGCAAAGTATTTAAATGGACAATGCCAAAATAACAAAACTGATAATCTACCACATCTCGGAAAGGCGGAACTAATGAGTACATGCTAGCCCGCTCAGGAAAAACGTGGGTAATCAAAAGTGATTCAAAAGGTTACTCTGTAACATAGTAAAACAAGATTTGGCAAGATGATAAACATACCTGGATTTCGCAAAGGTACACAGGCTCCATAAGCCTGGGCTGCGCGGTGAGGAGAGACGCGTACAGAACTCTCCTGGTTGTTGGAATGATTTGACCACCACCTCTGTGCAACAGAAACAAAACATGTCAACCATTAACAAAATGTAATTTCCTACTCAGTAAGTTTACGAAGTTTGGTTGGAACCAGTGAACTAATTTGTGAACACCAATAGTGAACTAATGTAGAAGGATTTACCGGGAACATAATGGTCGCCGCGGAAGTTGATTTGATAAATAAAAAAATATATGAAACTACATACATAATTTACAAATGGGCGAACTATAATTACTGACTATTTACGCGCGCATACATGACTGCGAAAAATGTTGATTCTCGTAAATGAAATGAATGTTTCTTAAACAAACCAAAATGTTAAATAGTGCGAGCCTTTCCATTTTAAAATTTTCATAGAGAATGTAAGTACAAACCTGTGGATAGCATCAGTGTGCAGGGTAACATCATAAATGTTGAAGCGCACTCCTCTCAGATTCTCCTCGGCCATGACTCCCTCCTTGGCGGCCCACTGGAAGCCGGCCACCACGGAGTCCTTGATCTCGTTGAGGTACTGCACTCCCTTGGTGCAGTCCACCAGGATGTTGGGCCCGGTGCCCTCGGGGCCGAAGCACCACACTTTACGGGCCTCCGTGAGGTCGTACTCGTACTTATCGCTCAGGTAACGCGCGCGGGTCTTGAAGTCGTCACGTGGGTTGACTTTGCCCTATAATGTGAGTTGATGTTACGAAACTGGGTACATATTCGTATTCTTTGAAACCGTGAAGACTGTTAGAATGAAAAGAAATGTATCTCTTGTGAATCACTCTGCTAAATTGAATGATAGTAAAATCTTATATCTGGAAACGTCCAGGACGCCATTTTGTATTGCAAACAAAATGGCCGATTGTCGCCATTTTGTTTTATGAACACTCGATCCGAAAAATCCTACGAAGTCTTCCTTCAGAAATTGATGATCAAAATTCAAGAATATTTAACATAAGATAAATGTTTTCAAATATTTTTTTATTGATTTTATACACACACACTTTAACAAGTAAAAGAAGCAGCAAAGTGAAAATGTAGTACTCACGTCATCGATATCCTCGGGCAGACCATCAGGCATGGGCTGCGCCTTCATGAAGAGTCGGTTGTGCTTGTTGGGAGACTTGGACAGACACATCTGGTCCGACTCCTCGGCCACCGTCTCGCGGTAAGACACCACGGGGTCGGACTTCTTGATTGGAATGCAAGCGTGGTCCTCTTCCAAATCCTACAAGATAATTATTATATTAAGTTTTGTACTTTTAAATACAGACACTTGAGACTTGCTTTAGAAAATATAAGATTCAAGTGTCATTAGAGGAACTTACTAGAAGTATTGTTGAAGGGATGCTTCTATACAGTCAATGAATTTATAACTTGACTATTCCTTTGACATGTGATATTTTAATTAATTTATATGATATAATTATATTTGACCATTTATATTACTATTTTATTATTTATTTATTTATTGTGTTGTTGTTTAAAGAATGTAATTTTAAATACGATTTTAATTCTCATAGAATAAATGAAATGAAACCGTATTTGTATGCATTTAGAAAATTATGGCTCTGCACCTAAATTAGAAATATCTGTATAACAACTGCAGCGGACCATACCTTGAGACAGATCTCAAGATGGAGTTCTCCAGCTCCAGCCACAATGTGCTCTCCAGACTCCTCGTTGATGCACTGCACCATGGGGTCGGACTTGGCCAGTCGCTTCAGACCCTCCACCAGCTTGGGCAGGTCCGCGGGGTTCTTGGGCTCCACGGCCACGCGCACCACGGGGGATACACTGAACTTCATGACCTGGGGGGATACATACATGTTGATGTTTGGGAAATCTCTCTAGCACTATTTAATGAGCTTTATCTATGCAGTACTGCAGGTGTTGATGCCGTTAAGTTCAAATATTTAGAGCTCTTGATCGCCATTATTTATCTCGGAGGATAAAAATAAATATTGCCCTGCAGTGGCAATCACTCTTTATGTAGGAAAGTAGAACTGTGTTGTTATTTGTTAGTGTAGAAATAATCAAAATTTATTCATTGGTTCGATGATCACATCATTGGTTTAAATGAGAACAATTCCTACAAAAGTTGGTATTCCTGTAAGATGTAATTATTACCTTCATGTTGTGTGCGTTCTTGAAGGTGGTGATGGTACCGGTCTTGACCAAGAACTGGTCGACTCCGACGAGACCGCAGATGTTACCGGAGGGTACATCTTCAATGGCCTCAACATAACGTCCCATCATGAGAATGGTACGCTGGATGGTCTTCTCATACAGATCCTAAGACAAAATGTTACGGTTAAAAATATCCTTAGTAGTCGAATTTTGAAAATTAAGTTTTGTTACTTTTGTAAAGTTGTTTCAATCATTTTTGGGGTCGCATACTATAGAAGCGTGCGGCCAATTCCGGAAAGATTTACTGTAAGTCCTCTTTGACACCCAGATTCTTATTGTTAAAGTAACTAGCAACATAAAGGACTAACCTACACTATCAACATCATTGCATATGGCAAAAACCTCTTAGTAAAATGGGTTTCTTGCTTCTTTATAGATCTTAAAATCATGTAATACTAAAAAGACTTATCTTTTTGGCTCATACTTGACTACTAAGTACCCAAAGGAATTGAAAGACAGTTTTTGTTACTTGACAGATGTTAGAAACACTATAGAAATGCTAAAAGGATTTTTGGCTTGGCAGGGATTTGGGAATGAGCCAACTTTTCTTCAACAACTCTTTGGTTGTGGAAAGCTTACCTCCTTCTTGCCGGGTGTGAAGTTAGGTCCCATGATGCGAGCCTTCTGTCCAGTGATGACCTTGCCGGAGAACACACGTCCAAAGGCGTAGAAACGTCCCTTGTCGGAGGTCGGTACCATTTTACTGATGTACATCATGAGGGGTGCTTCGGGATCACAATTCTAGAAGACAAAATCGTGATACTCAAGAAACTGCTATGTAAAATAAAACATTGACGTTAAAGGCAAATAAGAGGTACCTGGCATCATATTTCATATTTATTTATTTCCTCTTTATCTAACGTTACATCGTGCGTAATATAATTTTACAGTAATAATTTTCAGAATAAATCAAGGATAGAGACTAAAACGAAAGGAAAGTGTATGATCGCAGAAAAACATCAAAAGTTACACATATTTATTGATCACACTGTATTGGCATATAAATTCACCAATTTCTGGCATCAAAGAAATCTCGTCTACATAAATAATATTGAGTGTACATACCTTGATACCCATAGCGGCCTCATCATCGTGAGGTCCCTCGTACAACATCTCCATACGGTACTTCTGGGCCACCACGGGCGATGGCAGATGGATGGCAATCATCTGGAGCAGTGCTTCTCCAGCAGGCAGCCAGCTACGCATCACCACCTATGGGAAAACACACTCTGTGATTTATTTATTTATTTATTTATTTAATTTGAACGGCAAAAAAAGCCAATTACACAAATTAATTACACAAGTCAAACAGAAGTCAAAAATAAAATTACATAAACAAAAAAACAATAATAGATACTAATGTCAACAATAAATTAAAAATAAAAATAAAAGCAATTCAATCCTCACTCTCACAGAACCTCAGGCATACCACAATAAATTTCTTCCATTCATCCGCAAACACATCACATTCTGGGTTGGCTGACAGGAGCTTGTTGAGGGCGTTAAGTGTGCGAGGTATGGGAGAGTTTGAACGCGCGACACTACGGCATGCAGGAACTGCAAATAACTTATGTCTTCTGTTACGGCAATAATGATTTGGAACGTAAAGGCGAAGTAACTCGTTCAGCAGATCCGGGGCATCGATGATGCTGCGGAATATTTTGCAAACTGCTACCATCTGGTCATATGCTCTCCTAGTTTTGAGTGAATTGTATCCAAGGTAGCCTAGGAGAAACATTGTTGGATACATAAAAGGGTAATACCCTGCAACTCGTTTGTAGAGGTATCGAAGGAAAGCTTTCTGTACCTTTTCAAGAAGAAGAATGTATGTTACCTCATGCGGGCTCCAGACACAAGAGCTAGACTCAAGTTTACTACGTACGAGAGAGCCAAAGAGAAGCCTTATGACTTGGTCATTCTGAAAGTCCCGAGCATTTCTTAGAACAAAACCCAGTCTTCTAAATGATTCCTTGGCAACAGCGGTAATGTGGTCGTGGAAAGTGAGCTTTCTGTCAAATATAACTCCCAGATCCTTCATGACTGGCGATCTATTGATCGTGTGACTATTAATATTGTAGTCATACGATATTGGGCGCCATACTCGTGCAAAGGTCATGCACGAACATTTTGATAGATTGAACTCCATTTTGTTAGAGACGCTCCACAGATATAGTGCGTCAATATCTTGCTGAACTGCCAAGCAATCATCCAAAGACCGGATCACTGTGTAGAGCTTCAGATCATCAGCATATAAAAGGCAATTAGAACGTCGGAGAACTTCCGGCACATCATTTATCATTAACAGGAACAATAAGGGCCCCAACACTGATCCTTGACTTACTCCTGATCGCGTGTGATAAGATGATGACTCATATATTCCAAGCTTGACATACTGTGATATACTGTGCAGAGTCTAATATACTCTGAGATTTGATTAGTATGTTTGCTAAATAAATCATTATCTGCGAAAAAGGCCCACTCGCGGTCGTATTACAGAAAATAGCTCTACAAGTATGTGTATATGACAGGCGTCATGGCTCAATTACAACATAGCAAGAAAGAAGTAAGTTGGTAGTAGTCTTCACCTTCCATGTTGTTTGTGGGTTTGATCATTGATCCTCATCGAGAACAAACTGTGATGAACACTGATGTTGTTCTGTTTGGGTTTCACCCAGTGTCTCCATGTGTAAATCGAGAATTACCGTGTTGCAAGGGTAAAATATGGTGTTTCTAGACAAAATTACGGTGAATCCGCTTAAAGTGTACCATGCAATTTTTCGAAGGAAAACAACATCGGGAGCCAATTCAAAACTGAATATTTGTATTTGTTTTTAAATTATAATGAATCCCAGGTACAAAATTTATTGAGTTGACAGACTGAGATTCGTTTTACGCAGTACATGATGAAATATTCACAAAAAAAATAATTTATAATATGGTGATTCATGACACGGTCAAGGTAATACATTTTTACCTTGACGGTGGTCAAGGTAATACATTTTTACCTTGACGGTGGTCAAGGTAATACATTTTTACCTTGACGGTGGAATAAGAGTACAAGAGTACATTACGGTGGATCTACGGTAATTACCGTGTACATGGAGACACTGGTTCACCACTGTTGAAGCTAATTTGTATTTGTGTTGTGAAATGTCTCAATCATTTTTGGGGTTTCCAACTATGTAAGTTAGTAACCAATTCCGGAAAGATTTGACTGTAAGTCCTCGTTGACACCCAGAAACCTATATTAGGTAACTGGCAACACTTGGGACTAGTATTTCCAAATTTCATTTATCAATTAGCTACGAAAATATTATAAGTTTCGCAGGATCGAAATTGTTTATAACTTTATTATTTATCTACCATTTAGTAATTTTTAACAATGAATAATGGAGAAATAGGATGAAGGCCTTATTGTAAATACATATTTGTAATTGTTTGTATGTGACAAAAACTCATATCATATCCTCACCTTCAGAAGAGCCTTTCCATCCTTATCAGAGTCCTCGTGCTTGAGGGTGACTCCGATCTTCTTCAGCAGACTGTCAATCTCTTCCTTCTTGAAGTTCATGATGGCATCGAACACCTTGTAGATAGGGTCGAGCACATACATGCAGAAGGAACGCTTGTTGTCATTGTCCTTCTGCTTGGCCCATTTCTTTGTCTTGGCGTTGAAGAAGTTCTCTCCCCAAAGCCTATGTAATAGATTGAATGCTATAGATATTTTAGATATTATACTTTATTTTTATGCAGACATAAGTATTTTCTATGTTCCTAAACTTGCATAACTTATTGCATAGAATAGAACATACTAGGAGGAAAAACTTAGGGTAAATGTGAAACATCTTAGATCCGCAGTCAATAATGGCGTAATTAAATTTTGTTCGTCCTTTTTGCCGCCGATTGAAAGCACAAAGCTTGAACCAGTATCAACGGGACGAGATTTATATACGTCCACTTTGTCGCCGAATTAAAGTATTGAAATCTTTAATCGGGTGATATGAGACGATCTCCGACAAAACATTTCTTTGTAAAGTCAATCTAGGTAGAAAGAAATATGATCTTAATATACATAACCCATAAGAATACCTAAAGAATAATCTACTATCCAACTAAAGATTTTTTTTCGTAAATTTTAAAATCAGCTATAAAACATTTGGTACATTCTCCAAAAGCAATCCCCTAGTTTTATTACGAAAAGTAATCATCCCACGGAATTTTCGTGGAAAATTGCTTACACCCACTCAAGGGTTGAACTTTTCTACCCACACACAGTAGCAATTTATACTGGGTCGTGCTATGCAGTAGATGACGTCATAGCGTGGGCGTGCCACTGCAGCTATCTTGCTGCCTTGAAACTTGTGGCAAATATCAAAATGATATTTGATGTTATCTAATATTTAGAAAAACTTTTAATCAGTTTTAGGTTAATTCGATCATAATTAGTCCACAAAAGCTGTTTTACAAACATTGAAACTGTTTAGATTTTAAACTATTGTAGTGTAGATTCTGTTGAGCTATCTATAGAATGTTTGCAACGGTCTGTAAATAGCTCAACTGTTTTCTATGTATAACTATGTGCATTTTTAAATACTGTAATTGTCATAGGTTTCTGAATAAAGTAAACGTTACCTTCTATTGATATAACAAAAAATGCATAAATACATAAACGTTATTTTATTCCGATTGTACTCGCGACTTTATTATTTTATAATTGTGAGAAAACTTTAGTGTAACGTGATCATTAATGAAATCCCAATGTAATAAAACGTGATTAAAATTACCTGTTCATGAGCTTGACAAGGTCGATCTTGAACTTGTCAGCGTACATCTCGGCGAACTGTTTGAGGGTGAAGGCCCAGCCGTGGAGGCCGGAACCGAAGCCCACGGAGCCCTTGCTGGGGTCCACTCGGACCTCACCTGTTCGTGGGACATGTCTGCTGTATTTCTATGTAGGCTAGATCCATTATTTAGCAAAAAAAATTATCGAAACTTAAACTTTAAACCCCGCAAACTGCAGACTTTTTATCGGCCGATAGTTTGGTCGGCTTCTTAATCACTATGAAGATGTATGCAGATGCGCACATTACAGTGATTACAGTGAGTCTTCATACTGATTAAGAAGCCGACCAAACCATCGGCCGATAAAAAGTCTGCAGTCTGCAGGGACTCTAAAATGGACAGATTTGTTTGTTTGTTGAAATGTAATCTAATAACTACTCTTCACCATTAGAGCAGAATCGCGTCTAACGTATAATAGCTAATCACTTGAATTATATTGTATTAATCTACACTACCTCTACTCTACTGTATAGCAAGACTTAGTAAAGATACCCCGAACTATTTGCTCTAGACTTTATGTTTTGAAAGACTAAAGCAACCTGAATTGACCTGACCTTGAATTTTGTACACATTGTCTAAGCAGTCCAGAAGTTATGGTAAAACATACAATTCCAATTTTCTCTACATAATAATACTATCTGTGTGCATTTGTTCAAACTACAGCCAACCAGTCACATTATCAGTCCTTTCACTCTCACTTTAGAAAGTAGGTCAGTTAAACTGCATAGCTGTAATAATGGTACTACATTTAATAGATCTTCAGAATTTAAAATACTTTTCTCTGATGCAACTTCTACTTATTGGTTATAAGTAAAAAGTATTAGTAAATTTAATTTATAGTAACAAGTTTGTGTTTCTTCTCAATTGATGTGTAATGTTAGAAGTATTCCTAGAGAAATCTAGAAAATTAAGGATTCCTTTTTGAATAATGAATGTTTTAATGACTAGTAAGATTAGAGACACATTTTAATGAATAACTCATAAATAATTAAAATAAATAAATATCTGTAATAAATATTTTGGAACCTTAAAATAAGTACATTTTCTTACTAAATTGACAATGAATCAAGACTACACAATAATATTTAGTAGTAAATGGAATAAAATAGATTGAAAGCCTTACAATAACTTAATTATTTATCGCGTATTCATCAAAGTAGACAGACATGTATAATCCTAGCTTCTTTAACCTTGACAGTGTAATATCGCGCGATTTTCACGTGGTGATAACATGTACTGATAACATTGAACAAAGAAAAGTACTTTTCTGGAAGTTTATGCAACTTCAACCAGCAATATTTGCAATAATTTTTCAATCAACTGAATCATAATACATAATTGAGATTACGTGAAGATAGCAGCCATTAATTTTACTGAATTATTGCACCATAGTTTGATGAGCAAAGATTTTTAGACTAGATTAATGGCATGAAATATTGTCTTAGTATTTCTTAGTATTTAGCTGATACAGAGTTTTAGACAACTTTATGCTTTCCAAATCATTATGTCCATCAGTTACTTTTCTGAAGAGTTATAAGTATAATAATGCTGGACAATCCACACAACATCATCTAGCCTCAAGCTAAGCAGAGCTTGTGTTATGGGTTAAATAAAAAATGTATTATAAAAGCTTCAGTCTACATACCCATGGGACCGCTGTCATCAGAGTAGGTGGCGATGATGACGTTGACATTCTCAACGATACGCTGGAAAGTTTGGTACAGCTCTTCAGACTCCAGCTGCAGCTCAAGAAGAGCACGGTCCATCTTGTTCATGAACAGAATGGGCTTGATGCGCTCGGCAATAGCCTGACGCAGTACTGTCTCAGTCTGTACACACACACCTGTGGAATTAACACTGATTGAAATAATTGTATGTGCTAAGTAATGATGTTATTTAGTGATTAGATAAATCAGATGGCCGTTCTTAAAAATCTTCAAAGAATCTCAGATTTTAGGTAGTAGAACATTCATCACATTGGAATAAAAAATTATGATAATTATTAAATACATACTACTATAATTAGTTCAAAAGTACGCTTTTTTCAACTACCATTAAAATTTAGAGCACCATTATAGTAAGGTAACTTCAGGTACGTACCCGAGACACAATCAACAACAACGAGGGCTCCATCAGTGACTCGGAGAGCAGCTGTCACTTCAGATGAGAAGTCAACGTGTCCAGGCGAGTCAATCAAGTTGATCAAGAAACCCTTCTGTCCCTTCTCGCACTGGTCAGCGTTGGTGATGAATACTAAATCCTTCTCCTCCAATTCAAAGTACATGGAGATAGCGCTGGGGGAATAAGACAATTGTTAGTAATCATGTCAAAGTGGTAATAATGATATTTCTGTCAAAAAGAGATCAGATGGCCGTTCTTGAAATCTTCAAGGATATCAGGCTATAGGTATAGAACAATCATCATGTAAATGTGAATTGTTTATTGAATACAGTTTATTGATTATTTCTCTATTGCACCATAATATGAAAATCAATAAATCATGATGTTTCACTTGAGGAAGATTATTTGTCTTTCATTATGTAAACAAATCATAGAAACAAAGAATTGACATCTATGGAGTAATGTAATAACATGCCTGATTTGGGAGGTTATTTGGGGTCAAGTTCAATGACATTCAAGTGACAGTGGGGTGGGTAATAATAACACCATGGGCTAAGGTTAGGTATTTCACCATGTGGCGATTTGTATACTTACGTGGACTTGATGGTGATACATCTGTCCTGTTCGTCCTTACGGGTGTCCGTAAACCTGGTCTCTCCCGCGCGGGCACCGGCAATGATACCGGCTTTGGACACCAGGGAGTCTGTCAGTGTAGACTTGCCGTGGTCGACGTGGGCGATCACAGACATGTTGCGGATATTCCGCTTCTTGTCCATCATCCCACGGATCTCGTCTACGGTGAAATTCACCTGCACAAACCAGAAAACAGCCCGTCAACATCGCGCACATCACAACACAGATGGTACATTTACGATACGCACGTCTCATAATTAAAACTATCGCGGTAATCACACGGTCAGTTTAAGTTTACAGTCCATTTTTCTTGAGTGTGAGGAATCAAAATATAACACTGAGGATCACTTTGAAACGTCATCGGACCACAAAGACCGTCGTGAGGAATGTTAAGAGTTTTGAAGTTCTTTTTAACACTAAATCCTCAAAATACGACCGTATAGCCATAGCACATATACACCGCACCACTTTTCTGATCACTTTTATACGCTTAAATACTCACCATATTGGATGGTTTTAGATTTCTCTCTTATATATTACAAACTACCATACGCCAGCAATGGCGTACGCTTGAAAAAGGACCCGCTTGTCGGCCGGATGTGGCAGCTGCACTCCTGTCATTCAGTCGGGCTTTTTCCCTCTACACATAGACACGAAATAAATATTATTGCCATACTTAAAAATATTTAATCATGTCAATTTATATAAAGTTATGCTATCTGTGAATGATTTTTACTCTGTTCTATTAAAGTTGTATTAACTAATTCTACTCGATACTAGATAGCAGCAGTAGTCAAGAATATGTAACATAAATGTACCAAAATTCAAATTAGTTCGTTGCATGAATAGAATACCATTGACAAATGTTTCGTACTACCGTTCAATCGAAAAGTTGCCTTGCTGGCTACTCGAATCCATTTCTCTATTACAAAAACCAACAAGTAAACACTCAATCGTGCTTGCCACAGTATTACTTGCGACACCGTAAAAATGTATTCAAATATATCAAAAAAATCAATTTCCACAAGTCTTCAGAAAAGATATGTGGCAATTCATGTTTAATAAAATTAATATTATTTTTATTGCTGGTTTTCAGGGCGACATTAACTTAGTACCGTACACACATAGGTACCTAATTAATTAACAACGTTTCTGTTCAAAAATTTTATGAAGTTAATTGCTTAAAATTTGCTCCCGCGCTTCGAGTAGCCTAGCGATCTCAAATTTAATGTAGGTACTAGGTATACCTACTTATTTTAAAGTAGGTAGTAAGTAAATAAGGATTCACTCGGCTGAGATAAAAAACAGTGTAATGCCTTGATCACACGTACCGAGTAAACCGGCGAGACAGTGACGTATTTGAAATACACTGCGCGTCGACATCAGTTTTACTGTTGAACGTTGCAGCGTTAGCGCGCAGTGTATCTTAAATACGTCTCTGTCTCGCCGGTTTACTCTGTACGTGTGATCAAGGCATCAGTCAGCTCCTCGATCCGCCATGCACCACCAGCCAGGCAAGTGCCAGTGTCACGTTCTGGCAAAGTTCCAAGCAGCCAATTAATAGTACCTATACTAACCTATTAGGTGGTAGTAACATTTGCAGTTTTTTTGTAAACTTGCTGTTGCTAACGGCGCCGGCGTGCGTTGACTCATTATAGGATTGAGATTTGTTTTGATGTTAATAATCTCTAAGCATGACTTGACTTACCAAACATACGATACTACGTTGAAGATGACCTCTTGATCTATAAATAATTACATATTCGTGGACATTTCGCACAACGAACTCCTCCTCGTCCCAAAGCAAATCTACTATTGGAACTAGATAAATGACTAAATACTAAAGTAGGTAGGTACATAAGTACTTTATTTTTTTATAAATGACAACATAGCATACAATCCAGTGTAACTTTCAGATCCAGCCAGACACGACATATCAAGCATCAGAGTGGAGATCAAACCCACGACCCACCGAATGGAAGGCAAGGCGTGTGATGTCTATGGATTAGGCACTAGGCAGTTAGAAGTGTACAGAAGTTTATGACAGAAATAAAAATTAGATTGATTAGATTTTTAAGATTGTCGGTAGCACTCATCTTTCTCGCCGACAGATTTACCTTTTTGATTTATCTACTTATTCAATTTTATTATAAATAGGTAAGTGCGAATTTTAACTAGTGAGAAAATGATAACAAATTAATGATTAAAAAATTCGTTACAATTTATGTCATAGTTAGTTTAATAAGAAGTTGGTAATTATAAGTAGTAGGGATGCCATCTTTTCGGCTTTTCCCGGTTTTCGTCTTAGTTTTAGATGCGTCCGGGTACGTCCGGTCGGGGAAAATCGTTCGAAACTTTAAAAAAATAAACTTTTATTTACAATTGTTCTATAAGTTTTTTCCCGCATCCATAGAGGACATGTCAACGCAGATAGGGTACTTATTAATTCTGTGAATTGAATACGCTTTATAATGGTTTTAGTATTTTTTACATATTAACGACTTCCAGCAATTGCTTCCACAAAGTCTTCGACGTGTTGGCAAGCTGTCAGTGAAATGAGACCTTGAAATTTATTAGTTTTCATGTTGTGATTCACGTAGGTTCGTAAATAAGCTCTATAACCAACATTTACTGAAATTTTGGATTTACTAAATAAGTCTGCTTTAAGAAATACTTTCTATTCTAACAATTATTTGAATAACTTACACACTCTTGTGATAAATATCTACCATCCTATTATTATATCGCAGTGCCCTCAAACAGGGTTCATATGTTGTACCAAATTTTATTGTAACAACTTTTTTTTAACCATTTGATCACAATAAATTAATGTATTGAGTATTTATAAAGGGATCAAAGGAACTATTTAGAACCCATTAAGTACCTACATTATGTAGGTTTCCCACGGTTACTGATTATAATTCTTTCAACCAGACACTACTTTAACTTAAGCTCATAATCCTAGAAGAATAAAGGAATTCTACAACATTAGTAAGAGCATTAGTGATATTTTTGTCTTGAATTTCTGCAAGGTTTTTTGTTATTGGTAAAACATAACCATAATCCTCTCAACGGAAATCCAATCACTCAATTGTAAAAAGACAAGGTTGAGATAGAGATTTAATACGAGTATGATAGTTAAAAAATTATGACTACACAATATTTTTTAACGTAAACTTCAATGAAGTGATGAATGAATTGATTGTCAAGACAACGCGACTTTTCCCAGAAATGTTGTGTAAAATTGACATTGCTCTACCTTCACACTAAATCACGCGATTTTAAGTCGTATTATCATATGTTTAGAATAGTAAATTCATTATACTTAGAATTGATTTTCAATTAAAATTGGGACATTTGCCAGTGTTTCGGGAAACGGATGTAAATATGGGATACCTACCTCTTCTTAGTATGTTTAAAGTACTACCTACATGTATACGAAAGAGTATACGTATTTAAATAAATAAACATGATGCAATGCGTCGTGGAATATTCTCGAATTTGCAGTTTCTTGGAAATAAAAGTGGCTTGGACTGAATTTCACTTTCAAAATGTTTTATGAAGCAACGAAAACGAGGTTTCTTGTTTCGCAAAATTATTTCTAATTTAGGTTTTATTACCCAACGTAGGTATTGATTGTAAATACTGGATGTTAGGTTTGTAACTTGTCTAAACTTGTTTACAGTCTCAAACAATACCAAAAAAAACCTTGTAAATATGAAAACTACATAATAGTTGCTGATTATCAAAATTATTTATAAATACATACCTACATAAGTACTTAAGTACATACGTAGATATATATAATGCATATCCACTGATGTATATGGAACAAGTGCGGATTCGAATTCTACAATCAACAACTGCCTATAGATCTCATTATTTATTTTATTTAAAAGTTGGTGCTATTAGTAGAAGTTCAACTTTTTAATGTAGGTACCTAACTTAATTTTGATAACTATAGATTTGAAGTAAAAACCAGACACTTCAAAGGTGACTTCTTAATTCGTAAACGCTTTAAATAATACCTGTCTGTGAGAGAGACTTGCAAATCAGATTGTAGCATCAGAGTGTTCTAGAATATGATGCGTATTTATAAAATTAAATATTTTATTTGTGCCCTCGAACAGACAATGAAAAAAGTCCAGTTGCCACCTAGATCCACTCGCTTTCCTCTGAAAATAGACAGGACGAGCTGACTTGGTGATTCACATCACAGCTAGAGCTGATATCTATCCGGATTTGCTTTGGAGATCCGACTTTTCAGCCATCCGTCCGGACCTTTCCCGGATTTTTTGTGTAAGGCTTAGAGGATTACAAAACTTTTATACTTATAAGTTACCTACATCTAAGTTATCTAATACGATTTATAATTGTCCAAGAATAAATAAATGAAATGAAATACACTTAACAGTTTTACCTAACATAAATAATCGTCAAAATCGTGATTGAAGAATTTGAAAATTGTTGGTTTTCATAAGTTTTAGTGTCGTTCACGACTACTAGCACTAGGCAATTAACATGCGTATTTAATATCAGAATATAATATTTCTATGTCCGGACATTTTTCTAAGCATTTATTTTTCCAGGGAATTCCTAATTTAGAAATTGTTACATGGTAACCCTTATCAGCTCGTGGCGCCATATGTACGATTTCATACGAACGGAACTTTGACATTCAGAAACAGCATATTGTATCAATTCTATTATTTTATTTGGGCACTTTATTTATTGTTGTAAAAGCTAAAAGTTTTCCTACTTGATTTACCTACCCTGCCATATATGTTTCAATGACAGGTACCTAAGTTTGACGTCAATTAAGTATGATTTTGGAATTTCCGTGGTTAAACAATAGGCGGGAAGAGTAGTATTTAACTGTAAGTGAAGTAAGTACCTATTGTACTTCCCTTACTCCATATTTACACCAAGTTATAACTCACAAGTCCATGGGTAAGAAAAACCCCGATCTCAAACTTTTATTCTATAACATCTCAAGGATCACTTTGAATTGTCATATAAATTCATGTTTATTTATAAGAACGTTTTTATTAAAGAAGTTGGAACTTAGCTTTTCTGCTCGCCCTTGTACCTACATGACCTATTTTTAAGTTGTATCTGTATTTTTGTGTTCAATAAAAAATAAATTAATTATAAAAACCTTTTTACTTTTCGACTGAATGAACTTTTCATACATCTTAAATTTTAAATGTGGATTTGGGCTAGGTCTTGCCAAATTAAACACCCCATCAGTCAAGGGTGATGCACAGATGAAAATAAAATTTGGCAAGACCCTCGGGGTAAACAGAATGATTCACAAAATCTCTGTTTCCAACTTCAGGTACCCTTCAGAGACAATTTTACTGATGAGCTGATGACAGATGTGATGACGGAAGAGCCTGAAAAAATATGCAAAATTAAAAAAAAAGCGCGGCAATTTAGCACAGATTATGTACCAATGTCAAATGCACAAGATGAGCGAAACTAGAATAAAGAAAAAAGGTTGAAGCCCAGCGACACTAGATAAGTTCCAAATTTTTGAAAAAAGAACTATGTGCTTAGTCTAAAGAAATGAGTTACACACAAATAAGCTTTATACTACACCTGCTCGGAAAGTACCTTGATACTTTATCAAATTTACGGTAGAAAGTACGTCATTGCATATCGAACAAATATGCGGCGAGAAAACGCATCTGAGCGGGAGAGAAAAGTGTATGAAAATCCATTTCTTACGTGGTTTTTCTTTTTTAATTTTGGGTAAGACTATGCGCTGGTAACCTAAATATCAAAAGCCAAAAAGTTTTTACAGTGAGTTTTTATCTCCAAGTTCGCAAAATGACACTGGCCACTAGCTGTGTGTTGGATGGTGTCAAACAATTTGAAAAAAGAACATGTGAAAATTTTAGTTTTTTATTTTCCTCGTAGGTGTAGTATAAAGCACTATGTATCACTCAAGAGAAAGTGCGATTCCCGATCTCGGGTGTTTTAAAGCCCTCGCCTGCGGCTCGGGCTTCAAACGACACCCTCGACGGTAATCGGTCACTTTCTCCTCTCGGTGAACAATGTACTATTTCACTTGTGTGTGGTACAATTCATTAAACTTGTTGAATACTTTTTGAAAAGATAAGGAATAAGGTAAGGAAATTAACAAAAAGTTTTTATAATACTGAGTAAAAACTAAGTGCAAAGCTCTACCATCCTTTTTTTCTTGTAATACTACTACTCATACGCAAAAAGATGGTGTCCTGAAATAGCTAGCAACAAGACGACTGACGCCATTATGTGTCGTTAGCTCGTGAGTACGGAGGATCGCTAATCCTACAAACGTGCTAAGTTTAGGACGGAGTGGGAATATTTATTTTTATTTATTTATAGACTTTGGTTTAGTCATCTCATAAGTTCATTATAATAACTACTTGGTTTGAAAATTGTACTGTAGGTATAGTTTTGTATGTGTACTATATACTTACCGGAAATTATATTTTTAATTTTTTAAATAAGTTTTAGATAAATGCTAGTATGTTTTATTCATTCGGATTTCTGCCTAAAAAAGTAGATAAGTCATGGTGTTCAAAAACCGGATTTTTTACTAAAAAGTTTCAAAAATTAATGTTTGAGGACCAACCAAATTGATTGAATCTACTATAGTAGAGCGACTCTACTACATAAGAAAAAAGCTAGGTTTCGTTTTAGTGGGCTTACACGATAGGTGAACATACATTTCCAAAATCTGTGTTTTGTATTCACTGAAGTTATAGGTAACCTAGACAGGTCCTACAATATTTGGATGAAAACCTGCGAACTACAACGTAGGCTAGTCGTTTCCACAGGGTTTCCCCTTCGCACTAGTACGAGATTAATTATTGAATAAAATCCCAGTCTGTTCCCTTCCCCATTATTTTACGATCACATCCCTTCATATACAAAAATGTAGACTGGTTAACATTATACTTGATGCTATGATTTTATTTTGCAAGTGTAAAAATAATATTTGAAAACAACTTAGCAAATAAATTTTCCCATCATCACCATTAAATAAATAATAATAAACTTAAATTCTTCTTCATCCAAAGGTTGTCTGGAAGAAATCGCTCACTTAGCGATAAGATCGCCTATTGTACATTTTGTTCTATTTTTTAATCTGTTTTTTTCCTGTATTTCAATTAGTCATAAGGTGTGCATTAGTGTAAATAACTGTAATTCAATCATAAATCTGTGTACCTATACTCGTAAGAATAATTAAAAACCGTAAAATAAATGAGTATCTAACATATGTACGTTTATGTTACTAAGTACATATTGTATTTTTATTTATATATTAACATGTAATTGTAATAAACGTATGTATTTTGTCCCAATCCAGTTCCAATAATACAAGCTTTGCTTAGTTTGGGAGAGTGCGATGCGTGAAAAAGTCCGTTAATATTATTTCTAATAATAGTTGTCAATTGACACATTTGAACAAAATCAACTCTATGAAATTGTTAAGTCCCTTTCACCACCCTAGGGTGATGGCGGCGTCTCAGTGGCGCGCCTGAACCGGCGCCGTCCTGACGACTGCCGGCAAATAAACCACGCACGGACGACGACGCGTTGACGCTGCTTTGATGGTCTATTCAATACCCCAGCATGGTTGACTGTTTTTAAATTAATTAGTTTATATTTCATACATTTAACTTGGTAAGTACGAAAGTACCTACCCCTATTACTCCTATTTTTTTCCTAATAAAGTATCACATAGAAAAAGAGGGGTAGTAGGTACTTAGTATATTTATATGTGTTAACTAACTAGTTTTAACCTAATTAAATAAATATTCATGGTCATTTCACACATCGCGCTCTACGCATAAACTCAAAGCTAACACAGGTTGGAAAACTTAAAAGAAGAGTTGCCACCCCGACTATGTATTTATCTTGAAAGCTACTGGGTACTATTGTTGATAATATACATAGGTACTTTTGATAATATTTTTTTCAAATGCATGCATACACAGAAAAAACATCAATGATTTGTCATTATGTAATTTTTTTGTTCTTGGTTCGCATCTAATGACCCACAGCATTGAAGCCTAGAATGTGATGTGAGAAATGTCCAAGACTATTTCTTTATTTATACATAGTAAGTAACACCCAGACACAGAACTAATATTATTTATGTTCATCACACAAACATTTTCTCTGGATGACAATCGAAGCCACGATCCACAGCATTGAAGGCAGAGCTACTATCAGAGCTGTGACGCCTGTCAACTATTATTACCATGCTATTATTGAAGAAGTGAAGTAAAATGACACCTTTTATTATAATTATTATCTATTAATCAGCCATGACTGTCCCACTGTAGGGCAAAGGCCTCCCCTCCCTCCTTCCACTCTTTACGGTTGGATGCTGCTACAGGCCAAGATGGTAGGTACGCATCTAGTTCGTCGCGCCATCTCCTCCTGGGCCTTCCACGTCGTCGGGTTGCGTAGTGTGAATACTTCCATTTGAATTAAGCCGTGCTCCTATTAGTCGCCGGCGACTGGCAGTCGCTTGTGCGTCGCCACGACGAGGCGAGTCGCCCAGTCGCTTGGGCGACCGACGACCAAGTCGCCGGCGACTTGGTCACGACAGTGCGTAATAGCTCTTAGGTGGTAAAATGACATCTGTCAAAGTTAAACCTTCCAGTGCACTTGTATTCCTAAAATAATCAAATGTGCCATTTAAATGTATAGCGTGGTGACTTAGCCAAGTTAAAGCACGTATTGTATTATAACAAAGTTGATAAGGTACTAAATATACATTTAAATTCAGCATCTGCAACTGCATGCGGTTCCTTTGTAGTCAATACTTGCAATCACAACGACATATTGAATGCAGATTGTGGCACTGCCTTATCAACCAATGATAAAACTAAAATGGGTGGAACACGAACACTGGGTTTACACTGTTAGTTAATGATATGTAGAGTAAACTTGATAAATGGCAAATGCAATAAATGTGCGAGCCCAAAAAAAAAGTAGAGTAACAAAAAGTTGTAGGTCTAGTGGTGAAAATATATGTTAGCAAATTCTACCAATTAGCTAGCTTTTTTCTTTTATCGGCCTCTGACTGACACAACAAACCTTTTTGAGTCAAGTGACTTGTGTTTTTAAGCTATTGCATAGCTTTTATCGCGGGCCTTGAGCGTGGAGACCGAATCCAGAAATTCCGTAATGAAAAAACTTAACGAAAATAACCTAACACTGCGCATGCGTAATCCAGCAATAAATGCTATGCAATAGCTTTACCACGGCAGGCCCCAAGTGCATCACGTATTTTTAAACTACATAATTGTTTTGTTGGTAAACATAATCATAGATGTTTATTCTTAATTTAAGAATCTAGAAATCTTAGTTAATTGGGAATCATAATTAAGTACCTAAGATCTCTTGCGGAACATAAAACCGTGAATCTCTACGTGCATATCCTCACGTGCACAATATTATTCTCTGTATAACCTTCTACAGTATAAGGATATAGGTATTATGCATATTATATTAAACTTAACTACTTTTAACTCCTAAGTTTAATCATTTTATTGTCCGCATCCAGTTTTCCTTGCAAATTGGCGCTTGTCAACAAAATGTTTTAGTTAATCATTCAAACCAATGTTTAAGTTATATGTACTTTACATAGTGTTAAATAATCTATGTCTAAGCCGAGGCCATTCTGTAGGAACAAGCTGTCAATCTGTGTCACTTATGCTGGGGCCACATTAGCGGGCTACGGCGAATATTCGTGTTAACGCGATGTATGTGGCCGGGTACATCGTGTCATCGCGTAGTATTCGGGCGAAGACGCGAATCAATTTGTCGCGCCAATATTCGCTTAGGTGGCTACATCTACGTCAATTTAGGCTAAGTTCAGATGACCGCGCGTAGCCGCGCGTCGCCGCGCGGTTGGAGCATTCACATGTCGATATTTGTATATGGGAGCGCGCCGCGCGGTACTAAATGTAGACGATAATTACTGTTTATATTGATCTTGTACTTAGCCATCTTGTACAGGCCATCTGAACTTAGCCTAAGGCTAGGTTCAGATGATCGCGCGATACAAGATCAATATAAACGGTAATTATCGTCTACATGACCGCGAGGTACCGCGCGGCGCGCTCCTATACAAATACCGTCAAGTGAATGCTCCAACCGCGCGGCGACGCGCGGCTATGCGCGGTCATCTGAACTTAGCCTTATGGAGTGAAGTAACGAAAAGGTGTTACCCCTATCTTATAAAAAGTTAGCGTTGACTTTATGTCATCATTACGTATGGTAATCAGTACTTCAAGTCTGCGCTTACTTTTTATAAGATAGACCGTTAGAATTTATTCGTTTTATAACAAAACTAATTTTATTCTATTTTTCCGCAATAATTCAAATGTTATTTCAAAATAAAAAATATTTTTGAATCCAGTAAGTACGTTTAATATTATACCTATGTCAATGTTGATTGATTGATGTCAAAATCGTAAAAAGTTAATTTTTGTTATTGCGACTATAAATAAAAGTTTAAAGTGTAAAAAAAAAAATATTGTTTCATTTATTTGCCGAGAAATTCCTGACATTTCCCTTTTCCGGCCGCATTCCTCACATATGTCTAATATTCCTGAAATGTCAGGAATATTCTTGACATCTGGTCACCCTAATTCGGCACGATACATCGCGTCAACTCGACACGAATCTTCGCCCGTCTAATGTAGACAAGAACATCGCCTATACCCGAACACGATGTTTTTGTCGCGCCAACACGATACGAATATTCGCCCGCTAATGTAGCCAAAGCAATAGAGATAATGCAGTAGTCCGCTTGTTAGTTCTGTAGGTATAATATTATCAGACAACAAGCTTTTGTATTCAACTGGACGCTTCGTCAATAACAAATTTTATTGCAAGGAAAAACCCAGTTGCGATACTTACGGCCATTTTGAATAGATCTATCATCTACCCTTTTATAATGAATCTTTAGAAGAGTAAAGGAGGTTGCAATATGTTTTTAAAGGTCTTGTTACGTTGGATGATGCGAAACTACTAGTGAAAGTTAGAGCTTCGTAGGTTCTTAAATTGGTTGAAAACTAACGGTTAGCACCTAAGTTAGTGTTTATTCTGTTTGTGTTTCCAAGTTTTAAATCTAGCGTTATTTTGAAATGCTTTAGATATTTCGACGACCGATGTGGCGCGGCGGGCGAAAGTCGGCCTGCGACGCGGAAGGTTGCGGGTTCGATTCCCGCCTTGGAATAAATGTTTGTATGATCTGCAAATATTTATTCTGGGTGTTCTGGGTATTTATATGTATAATAAAAATATCTATCTATGTAATGTTATTGTATTAAGTATGTCAGTCTTCTAGTACCCATAACACATGCTCTGCTTAGCTAGGGGCTAGATGATGTTGTGTGGATTGTCCATCATTATTTATTTATTTATTTAGAAATCGAAGAATAGCTTTAGGAAAAGTAGACCGTCACAATACCGTCAATCTACCCACACACTGTCAAGAAGTTTTTAAGGGTTGCGTTGTATTGTAACAAGCTTTTTATTCATACAAATTGCATAAAAAATCCCAGTAGTATCATGACACTGGTTACCCAAGTAGCAAGATAACTACCTAAATTAGTCGTAAACTTCAAGACTTTTCACATTTTGTCAAATATAAGTACCGTGTGTGGGTTTACAGCACAATTTAAGTATGTATTGTATAAGTACTTCGCCCTAAGGTCAGCCAACAAGGCTCCAGCTTCAGACATCGCATCGGTCAAGGCGATCCACACTAGTTAATATAAACACAGTAAACAGTAATGATGATCCTTAGCATTGAGCTTTTTGAATGGTTCTCGAAAATTTGTAGAGTGCGGAAATCTTTTATTTTTATTAACAACTAGTAGTACGCCCCGGCTTCGCACGGGTAGCCTATATAAAAAATATCATTATAATATAGCCTATGTTCAGCGCAGATAATGTAGCTTCAAAACAGTGAAAGAATTTTTGAAATCGGTCCAGTAGTTTCGGAGCCTATTCGATGCAAACAAACAAACAAACAAACCAACAAACAAACAATCAAATCTTTCCTCTTTATAATATTATTATATATTATATATATATATTATATTATATATTATAATATTAAGTATATATATTTTAGAAAATATATATACTTAATAAAATATTAACATATTTTAGAAAAAAATGAGAAGCATGTAATATATAAGGTTTTAGTTGTAATTGAACCGGACAAGTAAAACCGCAAATGGTTGGTTTTTCCCAAAATCATTACAAGCGATAGTGAGCGGAGCGATACAACTTTCCAATAAGTAGGTTTATTTCCAACAATTAGGTTCCAACTTTTAAAATAAACTCCCAATTTTGCTCTAAATTTGAACTTAAGAATGACGTCACGAAATTCCAGCTGTCACAAATCACAATGGTCACATTCCTGTAGCGTTAGTGGAATGCACTTTGTTTTTTTTTTAGAGTGATTTATTGACTCCAGAAAGAACGCTTTCAACTTAGCAGTTTGAGGAATGTAAGGTGATATACAATGGAATATGTTGCGTATTGCAACGGATTAACATTGATTTTAGCGTGAACTGATTGATAACCTTTTTAATGGGAATTAATCCCTCAAATGTTTAATACATTTTGACAACAGAGGTATTTATGTGAGGTAAGAGGTATTTATTCTAAGTATGTATATAAATAAAAATGCTATCAGCAATCTACTTCCCATAATACTTACTAGCTTTGCTTACTTTGGGACTAGAGTGTGATGTGTAAATAAAATAAAAAAATTAAACAAAGCTATGAAGTGATGTATTTTATTATATTCTTCGACGCATACTCGAGCAATATGTTGCAAGTTTTACACAAATTATGAAATTATTTCTTGTTTATCTTGTTCGAACAACAACTTCCATAGAATTATTGCCGTTTCACATTGTATTGGAATTTATTGTCTATGTCCAATTTTTAAATTTGGATTAAATGGACATACGGCCGGTTTCTGGAAACCCAAATCACAATTGATCCTAGTTTGACACATAGTAATTATTTGATTTTTTCGTTGATCATCGTTTGAGAAACCGGCCGATAGACTATAAATTAAGTAGAAAGGTAGATAAGGGACCGAATGAAACAAGGCTCAGCGATATTGAAACTTGTGACCTACTTTTTGAATACCAGTTTTACAACGCAGATAACACGTTTGTATGTCTAGTCTAGATTATATTACTAAAGTAACAATATGTAAGTAAATAACCTAGGTATTAACTCTAGATTATTTTTTAGCTGGAAAAATAATAGTAAAAAATACCTGAAAATAATAATTAATTGAAAGGAAATAGTTATAATATAACATACTTTTATTAAATGAATATTTCTGAAATTGTTAGCGCAGATAACTTCCCATCTAGACTCAAATCATAGATCTAGACGAAGATTATAAATTAATGTAGGTTAGTGTGATATATTAAGAAACCTACTGTAATATTTGTAATGAATATATGAGGTAAGTACCTAACATCGCTATGTGTAGGTAACCTAGTTGTGCTATCAGAAACACTAGCTTAATAAGTAGGTATACAGGAAGTCGTCTAAAAGGTATTTATAAAGTATACACTGATTCACACATTTCTTGAAAATTACGTACCTTAACTAAGTAGGTACTTCTTACGTTTATGAATTTATCAACCTACTTCAAAAAAGGTCTTTTAATTCAACTGTATGTTTGCTATAAAACGTGACTGATGCTCATTATTTAAAAGAGAAGATTAAAAATGATTAAAGTAATTAAAAATGGCGCGGCTAGTAACGCTAGACTATACCTTTTGTGTTCAATTAATTAGTGTTCTGTGTTATTATTATATTACTTAATTATACTAATTAGTAAACACGCAATAATTTTAGAACATGACAGTTGTTAATACAGAACTATCATTAAGTTCATATAAAATACACAGAACACCCGGAATATATATTTGCAGTTCGTACAAACATTTATCCCAAGGCGGGAATCGAAACCGCAACCTCCGCGTCGCAGGCGGACCTTCGCCCGCCGCGCCGCGCCACATCAGTCGTCAATCGGAATTACGATAGTGTTCCCATAATAATTATTGTATCTGTACACGTGTATATTACTTAGTTAAAATTTACATGGAGACACTGCTGGATGTTTACCATACAAGCCGAATGCGACGAGAAACAAAAAAACCAAACTCTAGCTCAATGCCCATATGGGCAGTTTGAAAAAATAGAGGAGAGAAAAAAAAAATAACATTGTTCTAAATAAATAAATAAATAGTGCTGGACAATCCACACAACATCATCTAGCCCCAAGATAAGGAGAGCTTGTGTTATGGGTACTAGAAGACTGACATACTTAATACAATACATAGATTATATATATTTTTTATTATACATTTAGAATACCCAGAACACCCGGAATAAATATTTGCAGATCGTACAAACATTTATCCCAAGGCGGGAATCGAAACCGCAATCTCCGCGTCGCAGGCGGACCTTCGCCCGCCGCGCCACATCAGTCGTCAATCGGAATTACGATAGTGTTCCCATAATAATTATTGTATCTGTACAAGTGTATAGATATTACTTAGTTAAAGTTAAAATTTACATGGAGACACTGCTGGATGTTTACCATACATGCCGAATGCGACGAGAAACAAAAAACCAAACTCTAGCTTAATGCCCATGTGGGCAGTTTGAAAAAATAGAGGAGTTAAAAAAAAAATAACAGTGTTCTAAATAAATAAATAAATAATGCTGGACAATCCACACAACATCATCTAGCCCCAAGCTAAGCAGAGCTTGTGTTATGGGTACTAGAAGACTGACATACTTAATACAATACATAGATTATATATATTTTTTATTATACATTTAGAATACCCAGAACACCCGGAATAAATATTTGCAGATCGTACAAACATTTATCCCAAGGCGGGAATGGAACCGCAACCTCCGCGTCGCAGGCGGACCTTCGCCCGCCGCGCCACATCGGTCGTCTCAAAATCTAAATCAAACATGGTCATCTACGGATTCCTGATAAATGTCAACGTCAGCTGCAGATGGAGCGTTGGTGGATTCATGGCATACGCAGGTGTTTGCAGCTTTACACATAATCATAATCCAGGTGCTCAGACAAAGAAATACCTATAGCCCTAGATGTAGATTAACTACTTAGTATTGTACAAATAACCTTCAAAGTACTTATGAAACTAGTAATTTGTTCTTACCACATAAATAACTCAATTACTTAGTTAATTAAACGACAACATTGTACTTTACCTTTTATTAATTAGTTTGAATAATAAAAACTACTTACTTAGTTGTACATTTATATCTCCATCGATTTTCTTCAATTTGTCAATTTACTTTGCTAAGTACTGTAATAATTAAATAAATATTGATAGATTTAAAACAATAAAAAGAAAAACTCCGTTTTACGAAAGTTTAATAAAAAAATATTTACATAATTAAGTATCTATTTTTCAATATTTTTTCACTGCTAAACTTGCATAAACTTGTAACGAAAGACAAAACGAAAACAATGTAAAAACCTTATTAAATTGTTTAGTTCTTATATTTCTACATCTGTAGATATGCCCACTACTACAAAGCTTTATCAATTCATAATTTTATTAGTTTTAGTATTGTTAATTAGGTACTAAATCGTACTAGGTAATATCAACCGGAAGTTGAGATAAATTCCCCCAGAACGTGCACTACAAAATGACTCACCAGAATTTGCGCCACGTGAAGTAAATTCTAGAAAAGATGTGAAATATAGCTTTTAATATCACCTTACCTACTAAACTATATTGATCAAATAGAGAAAATCCAGAATAAATTCCGTAAACATCTTATATACAGAGCGTCAGCACTTGGATCACCTTACTTTGATCACCCGGTGCCTTTGGTTCCGTTGAGGGATAGAAGAGTACTGCGCGACCAAATATTTTTGTATAAAATAGTAAATAGTTTTATCGATAGCCCTTATTCTTTGTATGTTTAGATTCTTTTTCATTTTCTCCACCGATTTTTACGTGTGTGTAACAATTTAATAGTGGAAACTTTATTGGATTATGCCTTAGCAATTAGTTTTTGTCATGTAATTGTTCTGTTTGTTTTCCAAATAAAATAAAATAAATAAATAAACTATTAATAAACAATTGTAATAAGGATCATATAAAAAACTGCTAGAATCCTGCATGTTCCTCCAGTCTCTGGTCGCGGCGAACTGGCACCTAGAATCATCTATGTAAGACGTTTCAAAGTGATCCTTGTGATTTTATTGAATTGAATAAAGTTTATTTTGAGTTTGACGCACATTGACTTGACATTAATGTTTTTGTACTACTGTATTTTGTACTACTAAGAATAACCATTACGATCTTTTACAAATTAAAGAGTCAGAAAGAATCAACTACAAAATACTCTACTTGGCCACCAATAGCTTTCTAGAAACAACTAGTCTATTGTTTCTATAATATAAGCGGTTCCTTGTCCGTGTAGGTATCAATGTCTAGAGTCCGTAGTCTGAGTTTCACACGAAATTTCGAGTTCAAGCGCGTATTGAAATCCGCTATACCTACTCCAAACTAATTTTACATGACCTCTGCTACGTGGTCTAGTTTTACACAAATTAGTCACGAAAACTAAACCACAAATTTTGTAAGGACCCAAATTTAAATTTATGGCTATACTATTACTAAAAGAATATACCTACTATTAGTATTCGAGAATCAATTCGTATAAAACTCAGACTACGGGCTGTGGAGAAACGGGGTTGAACAAATTAGCGAGTGGTTTCGAAACCCGTCAGGCGCCTACTTTGTCGGACCAAACACGACTTCGTGAAGGTTCAATTTCACCATGTTTACATAGGTTAGGGCTGCCAATGCTGCCATTCGTCCGGGTTTCCCCTCTTTTGTCCTAGTTTGGAAGACGTCCGGGGAGCGTCCGGGCAGTGTTTAGATTGTGTTAGTAGTGCGGGTTCAAGAAACTTTGTTGATTTTTGGTTCTTTCCTTATGAGCTACATTGTGCTAGATTTATAAGGAAAACATTTTATTTAGGTACTTACTTACCTAATATGTATAAAAAATTAGTGTTATAGTTTTCTTTTATATGCAATTAGGCAATTAGCTAAGTAAATGCGTGGCAATTAAACCCAAAATCGAGTTAAAAAACAAACCAAACAACGGAAGTTAGCGATCCATTAGCGAAATACACCAGCAAGGCTCTAACAAGTAGTCCGAGAGACCGCTGCAAAACTATGAGGCTTGTTTCTTGCCCGTATCTTGCCCGTTGAACTGGCACCTAGAATCACCTAGTAGGTATATTAGCCGGTTGTAAATGATCTTTGTGATTACTGAATAAAGTTTAATTGATTTTGATAGAAGCTTTGTTTAGTTTGGGACTAATAAAGTGTGGTGCGGGAATTGTCCATGAATATTTATGTGCTTTGAAATACTAAACGGACAATTATAAATAAATAGTCCTTGTGATTTTGACGTTTCAAAAGTTTGTGACAGTATCAGAAGACTTTATTCTGCGTTTTGAGGTGGCAGGATTAGTGACTTGTGTGTCTATTGATTTAAAGCGCTTACTGTAGCTCTACTATGAGTTTTTACTATACTATACATACCATACTCGCTAGCGTCTGTAGTTAAAAAAATGTATGAAGATTCGTACAGCGCCTCTAGCGGATAGTTGGGTACTAACATTCGTCATACTAATATTGACGTAACTACTGTAGTAAAGTCAGGCGATTTTACTGTGACAACTCATGGTAGAGATACTGATTATGTTTTGTACTGTTGTCTCTCGATACACCGTGATGCAACACAGCCTCCTCGCCTTGAGAGATGTAAACATTCTTCTATTTTTATCCTTGTTGTGATTGATAGTCGACACAAGACGTGTCATTATTACCATTTTGTTATATTCGTCTGACTTAGCTATTAATGTTCAACGTATACTTAATTTTAATATTATGAGTGGCATTGTGGTTTGTTGTTTGTTGTATGTTGTGGTTCATAATCAATTTGAACCTTGAGTTTTATTAAGGAGTCTGTAATACTTAATTGGTTATAATTGAATAAGTATGTTATTTATTGACAGTATAGGTATGCTATGTATGTATTCACAAAAAAATGTATACAAGTATTCTATCAGCAGTCTTCCCATAGTACAAGCTTTGCGCTTAGTTTTGGACTAAATTGTGATGTGTGAATATTTGTATTTTGTATTATAATTATTATTTATTTTACCAATCAACCGGAATAATTTATCTACTTATGGTAAGGCTTAATAAATAACTTAATGATATTCGTTTTGTTATTATAACAATAGATATTAAATATTGTAATTACCGTTTCGTACCATAATGTTAGATACTTACTTACCTATCCAATAAGGAAACCTAGGTTTTACTAGGAACCTCTTATCGTACTTCCTTGCTGATCATATCGTAAATCCATGATGCAATGAACTATATATACTTAGTATAGATAAGCACGTAGCACTAACGAATACCTAAACTAACTGAACCCATCGCGCGTCGAGGGCGAAAATAGTGTGAAATTAGATTCCCGTTCGTCCTATCACTATTTTTGAATTTCTGAGCCCTTAGTCCGAAGGTGCATTTTAGAACTCCCTACTCTCGAGCCGACAGTCGTCTCTCGGATAGCCATACAAAAATGTATGGACATCCGAGAGACGACTGTCGGCTCGAGAGTAGGGAGTTTTAAAATGCGTCTTCGGACTAAGGGCTCTGGTTTAAAATATAATTGTATTGATGAATAGATAGATTGCTTTATGTTTAAAGAAACGGAGGTTGCAAAATTAACATTTACACAAGTGCTAAAAAGTTGGAAGTTTTATCGTGAAGTATGTGTGAAACCAAATAGTAATAGGTAACTTAAGATTTTTTTAAAGTAATAGATTATTTAACTTTTATAAAATAAAAAATAAATAAACAGTTAAATAATAGAAGAAAAACCAGCCGAGAAGACGTTGGCGAGACGATCTCGTCTCGTAGGTGACGGAGATCAAGATGAGTGGAAAAATTGTGGGAGACCTTTGCCCTGCAGTGGGACCTGTGGGACACAAAAGGTTGAATCAAAAAAATATAAGTATAACGAATTCCTAAAAAAACCTACTTTCAGTACCAACGGATATGATAAATCAACTAGGGAGCAAAATAGCAAATGGGTCGAACGAAACAAATTTTAATATGAGCTATTGCAAATTTATTAATCATCATACAAAATGCATGCAATCTTCAACTCTATTCCTTTGTAATAAAGGCTAACATTTTCAAAAACATGTTATAGAATAATATTGTCGTGGGTTCGAGTGAGTCATCCGCCATAATAATTGGCGACAAACATTTAATTATGAAAATTAATGAAGTTATTGCTTTGTGTAATAAAAACTTGTTTTTAGATCTGTAAATTAAAGTTATCGTAGTTTTTATATCAGACAATATAGGTAATAAAATTGTTATTAGTTAATTATCTACCTACATAATTTAAAATTATTAATTATATTTTATAAAACTTACTGACATAAGTATCTACATATAACTCAAAAATATCCTACTCATATTATAAACACGAAAGTTTGTATGGATGTATGTTTGTTACTCTTACACGCAAAAACTACTGAATGAATTTTAATGAAACTTTATAATAATATAGTTTATACATTAGAATAACACATAGGCTATAATTTATGAAGATATTGTGTGAATTATCCAAAATACTTATAACGATATTACGACGAAGTTTGTATATTTGTGGCATTCTATAATTAATTGAATTGACACGTAGATTTAAGACCTTAGCCATAAGATTTGTTTCAATTTGTGTTTCTTCGTTGAATGTTCTATTTAATAAATAAATAAATAAAAAAAGTCGCGGGCATCAGCTAGAACATTAATTTATTTATACTTACTAACTGTAGTCTTATCTATGGCATTGGGCTTGACCAGTCGGACGCCTTGACCTACATCCACAGACAGGACAATACTTACATATTTACTCAAAATTACTTGTATGTTTACTCTGATATTACTTCATTTCTTTACCAACATTGTTTTCTGAGAAACCTATTATCAGCATCATTGTTAATTATTATTTATGTTCATAACTCGAGAAAATTGTAATATGTAGGTACATATAGGTAGGTAGGTAGGTACATATAATTTATCATTTTGAAGAATTGAAATATAAAACGTCTTATAGTTATGACTATTACAGTATTTACAAAATGTACCTACATAGGTAGATATAAAAGACAATAAAAACAGTTGAGCTTTCTACAGACCGTTGCAAACGATCTATAGATAGCTCAACTGATCCAAATCAGTATATATAATACTATAATGATAATTAAGATAGAATAATGAGAATATTACAATCAAGCAAGACTCAAGGATAAAACGATAGTGATCATTTGTGCAACAGCTGCAAAAATGGGGTCACTTCCGATTCAACTTCGCTTGTATCTGCTTTCACCGATCAGCCTTATTCCTGTACAATAAAGTCCATTTTTCTACCACTTTCAAGTTTCAGGACAGTATTTATTTGGGCCAATAAAAATATTGTTTTATAGGTTTAATTAATTGAAACATTTTGGGCTGTATTGACGTGGGAGTTACTGAAAGAGAAGTAAATGGTAGATGAATTAATAGAGCTTTGAATGGACCAATAAGACTGAGATCAGACCACCCTTACGCGTTTATCAGGCTAAATAGCCCAACAGCCAAAATTCTGTTGCTGACCGTAAAACATTACCACAAAAGCTACCGGATTGTAATAATGTAGTTTAAATGTTTGAATATTTTTAAATATTTATTTATTTCATTAAACTTAGACACACGGGAAATGTTAAATCAAGCAAATGTATATTTATTTTGTTAAAACTTCTTAAAAAAATATAAGGTTCGGTGAACAATGTTAATATGTTTTTAAATAACTCATTGGTTTACTTGATAAGATTGCTGGCAATGTATTTATAAAACTATATTTGCTTTATGTGATTAATATACGAAATACCAAGTATTTTACTCTGTTTGATTTGACATGAATACTTAGTATAATGTAATCTTATGATAATTTTACTTTCCGGTATATATAAGTACCTACTTATCATAATATACATAGATAAAAATTGTCTCCAAGTTTTTCATAACTTTTTTACTGATTGTGTGTTAAAAGTGCAAAAAACCTTTTATGTTATCTCTAAATATAGCACATACTATTTGGAAATACAGTTAGTAAATAGGTAGTTCCATAAAACGCATTTATACAGCAGCTTGGAGAGAAAGCCGCGAACAAGTAAGTTTCCTTTTAGAGTAATCTGCGCCTACGCACTTTGGCAGCGCAGCGGCTAAACAGGCAAAATATTTCTTTGTATTGCTATAATTTCTGAGAATTGCGAAAGGTGTTAATTTATTTTAAAAAATCATTTAACTTTACTTAAAATTAATGAAAATAGGTGTAAAGTTGACTTTACTTGACGTTATGGGAAATTGGAGCAAACTTTCAAAATACCTAATATTATTAGTTTTTACATCTAATCGCTTCTGCAAGCGATCTTCTTCTACTTAGTCGGACACCCAGTAGAGTGGTCGTGATCATGAGTGGCACTAATCAATAGCTGCTCTAGCTATGCGCTTCCAGCTATCCCTGTTAGCGGCGTTGTGCGAGCATTCGGTCATGGTAGTGCGAGTGATCGACTTGATGAGGTCTGAGCCCTTAGTCCGAAGACGCATTTTAAAACTCCCTACTCTCGAGCCGACAGTCGTCTCTCGGATAGCCATACAAAAATATATGGACATCCGAGAGACGACTGTCGGCTCGAGAGTAGGGAGTTTTAAAATACGACCTCGGACTCAGCCCTCTGGTCTGACCATCTCGGAGAGCGTCCACGGGACCTCCTGCCCTCCATCCTGCCTTACACAACGAGGCACTCCATTGAGCCTTCCTTGCGTGTAACATGGCCAGAACTTGAGTATCTAGCGGTCTAGTAGAGTGTTATTATTTGTTTGTAACTATGCTAACAATTGTTATTTATCATTTAATAATGTCAAATATCTGACTCTATACAACCGATCTTCGTAGACTAAATAACCTAATAAAATTACTTATCTTAAAACATTGCTGTTATAAAATATGTATTACTCTCTTTCAGAATGTACCAACTAGTAACAACCTCGGTATTAGTAAAGTATGTTTGCTGACTTTAGCAAGATAAGACTAAGATAAGATATGCAAGTAGGTAAACAATTTAGTAAGTGTACAGTCTGTCGTCTTTATCTGCAAAGTATTCTGCAATCAAGATTGCGGCCGTTTTGTTACAGAATTATTTATCTTATATGTTAATTATTGGGAAATCTCTAAACCACTCAAACCCTCACCTTTATGAAAAATGTTAAAGTTTTATTCCTCTTCTTCTTCGTGTCAATGAACACAACAAAAATTTTAAACGCAGTTCATGTAGAACTTTGCCTCATTTATCCCCATATCTGTACTATTGATGAGACCATCCCTTTAGTTTTATTTTTAAAACGGAATATTTACCATGATTAGTAACTTTGATTTTCTCCGTATGGCGCGCATGCTGTGCCGAAATATCGGGAAATAATAAAACTCACTAATCATGGTAATATCCCGTTTATAAGGAAAACTATGTTCAAAACCGTGATAGTTTCAAATATTAGATAAACGTTAGTTATTTTTATTTTAT
Source organism: Ecliptopera silaceata (assembly GCA_932527185.1). Taxonomy (NCBI): domain Eukaryota; kingdom Metazoa; phylum Arthropoda; class Insecta; order Lepidoptera; family Geometridae; genus Ecliptopera; species Ecliptopera silaceata. The sequence goes on along the minus strand of OW052209.1, from coordinate 1,289,618 downwards.
GTCTAAAATAGTACTTAGTAATAAACGTTTTGTTTTCATACTACAATTACCATTAAAAATTAATAAATACATAACATACTTTTTTACAAATCTTCTAAATGATTAGGTACGTAGTACTAGGTATATTGAGACGAAGAATGCTTAAAAAAATTATTCATTTTGGTAGGTAAGTATAATGTAAATTAGTAGTAAATTTTCATCTAGAAAAACATTTATTATTTGCTAGGTCTGCTCAGGATTAAGGAATTTCCCCATACAATATTTACTTTAACTATAATCGTTATCACTCTAGTACCTTGATAGCTAGATTGAGATAATCTTGAACAAATAATTTCTTGGCATAGCAAATATACCTACTGAGGGGTGGGTATGAATATATAAGGTAATCGTAAAGTAAACGTAACGCAGCGTATTCGATTCGCGAGTGTCAAACGCTATTTCGACAGCCGAACGTTGCAGACGTTGCAGTGCGAATCAAATACGCTGCGTTTACGTTAACTTTTCGTTCGTGCTCACCATTTTGACAGTCGTCAGACACAGCTCAGTTGGTAGTAGCTCTGTCTTTCATGCTGTGGGCCGTGAGTTCGATTCCCATCCAGAGTAAATGTTTTTGTGATGAATATAAATATTTGTTCTGTGTCTGAGTGTTACTATGTACCTATTCTATGTATGTACTTACATATTTACTAAAAAAAAATATTTAAGTATTCTATCAGCAATCTGGTTCCCATAGTTCAAGCTTTCCTTAGTTTAGGACTAGAGTGTGATGTGTGAAATGTCCATGAATATTTATTTCTGACCCGTATGCCCGTATCAACCTCATTTACAGACCTCTTTATAGCCCCATAGGGAATTCGAGCTTAGCCTTCATTGTCCGAATTACCAGTAATTACGCCGTAAATCTCCGAACATCGACTCGACATGTGAAGGACAAAGGCGAATTTGAACCTTACACAGTTGCAATAAGGAGGAAGCATTGCCTGGATATTATAGTCCGTATTGGGTGGAATGAACTGGAGGACATTAAACTTTTTGTTGCTTTTGAAATGGATCATCCATGTGTATGTGATTATGATTATTGTATTAAAATGCTTATTGAATTGATACTGTAACCAAATAGTGTAACCACTCAGATTACGAGCTAGGCTATATACGCAGTCTTTTGGAACAACCAGCTGGGATAATCACACCAGTAGAATATTTTACGCTTAAAAAACCATTTAAATTACGCTATTTGGTAAGAAATTAATTTGTTTATTAAAACGACTGTTTATTTTAAAACTAGAATCACTATTTAATTCATAAAGTTCATAACCTTAAAGTCATCTTCAATTCTGTGTCAAAATAATTATATTTTTTATAAATAATAAACATTTCTGACAATAACAAATTGCATTAACCTTGCCTTGAAATAAGTTTCCAAGATTACCTAATCAGTCAGCAGATAGGTGTTATAATAAATAATGCTGTGTCAGTGGTAGGCGTTTGTATTAGATTTCTGTCACTGAGCGATGCCTCCCATTCTTCAGCATCCGAATATTTTGGGCAAGGTTGTTGACTTCGCTTTTGAAGGAGTTTTGAAACATTATGTTAAGAAGTTTTTCATGTTTTTTGCTTGTTCCTTTGTTACGCAGAACTTCAAGGTAGTGTCAGTAGGAAATATAAATTCATTAGTAAAATCGTTTCCTACTCGTTTGTGTAGCTTTTTTGTGGCAGTTAAACATTTTATAGGTATATTTTTGAGGTTTTAGTGAATAAAACGCTTAAAACACTAACTTCAGATCTATTAAGTTTGCACACTGCTACAGAAAATTGCATAGAATTAGCCAAGTTTTGGGAAAATAATGTTTGAAATCTTCATCGACACGAAAAATAAGACCTAATAAGTCGGTACTCATCTATAAAGTTCTAGAATACGTTACTTAAACAAAGATTATTTTGTCTAGAAAATGGTTACAATGAGAAAGAATTTAACTTTACAATTGAAATTAGTATAACGCTAACTGGTTGAGGTAACATGTATCAAAAATGTGGAATAACAAGATAATTATATTATGTTCTTTTTAAGTTAAAAACATGTGAACTGTATAATCTTGTTTGATTATGATCAGTGCTTTAACACACCCACATGAACCAAAATTACAATCTCACACGCACAGCCATGTTGTTAGTCTACGTAAATATGAAGGTTGTCCGTCACGATAATGTAAATCATTTCAATCAAAATCTAGCATTGACAGCGTACTCACTGAACATGTCATGACGTCATGACATGAGGCGCACGGACAAGTATTTTCAATATTTGTACAATATTTGATTGAATAGAAACGTTTTATATTACTTAAACAACATAATGTTAGACACCTTAGACAAATAGCGTTGATTTAAAGTATGTTGTTGGCTTTGCATCTCTTCTAGATGATTTATACAGCGTTTTGGGCCATTTTTACTCATTCGCCGATATAGAGGACGCTATATAGTACTTGGAACACTTATTTTAGGTTTGCCCAGCACCGATACCATCCTTCCTCTCAGCTTAGTAGGAAAGACAACGTCAATAATGTAAAAAAAAAAGAATATAATAAATGTAAGGGTTTGCATTTGTGGACAGCAAATATTTTAGAAATAAGGTCGTATAGCAGTAGATATTCGTACTTTTTATGTAGGTTTCTGTTTAATACTGGCAACTGGCAACTATCTGTGAATTTAAGAAAATAAGCAAGACTCTAGAGTCAGGGGAATTCGAGGGTTGGCACGCAAGCGAGTGACATGTCATAAGCTAAGATCATAAAAGTCTGTAAAATATTGGAATAAGAGAATAAATTGTCCTATGAAGTTTACTGGAGTTTACATTTGTACAAGGAGTCCTGAAATAGTACGTGGCTACATAAGTAAAATAAAGTAAAGAAAACACTACAAGAAAATACATAATAAAAAATTAATGACTTTCGCTACCTTATGCCTAAGACATCTATAAAAACGTCAAGCAATGTGGAAAATTATGGTAACACTGCACTTTTGACTTTTACCAATGACGAAGGTAAATTCATATACTTACCTACTTTTTGTACTTAACCGTCATAACCAATCCCCATTTACATTTGCGTGTCTGCGAAATAAATAAATAGGTTTTAGAGTCCGACCGAAACTGGTTTTCCGGCCGAAACCGAAACCGAAACCGAAATTCGGCCGTGGCTTCACTTTCGGCCGAAACCGAAACCGAAACTCACGTGGTCAAGTATAAAATTCCACAAAATACAAAGAATGGTCCCCAACAAAAAACAACTCCCTCGGAGTTGCTTAATACGTTTGAAAGGGCTTTTATTGGCCTACATTTTACTATAATTACGAAAAAAAATCCATCCCAAAGATATTCAGAAAAAATCTTTTAATTTAACATCGTATTTTTCAGGATTCTGAAGAGGACAAAAATGGATTTAGTTGGCATTCAAAGAGCTTAATTTGATTCCTACATTGTTTAAAAAAGAATCGAGATATTTCTGAAAAATTGTATTTTTTTACTATACGAGACGTTATTATTAGTTATATTAATTTAAACGCAACTAATCACATGCATTTTTGTGGGACATCGGAGTTCGGGGCAGTACGACGTTAAATAAAAAATTGTTTTTTAAAGATCTCGACTTCCATGAGATGGATTTTCAATAAAAAAAATTGCAAAGATAGGGCTGCATAATTCCTTTCAAACGTATTATGGCAATCGTGAATTGCACATTCTCCTTTGGTATATTTTACCAACTGTGTATTCTGAATTTTACTTTAAAGCAATTAAAAAAATAACTGTAATAAAACCATAATATTCATGGACATTTCACACATGACACTCAGGTCCCAAGCTAAGCAGGGCTTGTACTGTGGGAGCTGGGTTGTTGGTGGAATACTTATATGTAGTACATATTTTTTTGTAAATAGATACTTACATAGTAACACCCAGTGATAAACAAAAATATTAGTTCTGAGTCGTATTTACAAAAAAAAATGTATGGTAGTATTCTGTCAGCAATCTGGTTCTCATGGTACAGGCTTGGCTTGGTTTGGGACTAGGGTGTGGTGTGTGAATTGTCCATGAAGATTTATTTATTTATAATTAATCTTTAAATAAGTTTACCTATACAACGTAATTTAGCAAATTAAACACTATACATTTTTCAATTACTCTCTTATGTGACTTGATTTGTTTATAACAACAAAACGAAGTTACTGTTACTCAATATTTATATGTATATGATATAATGAACTATAAATCATTCAAGTACAGAAACGAAACAAAATGTGACATGAAATCATTTCCACCTAAACAAAGCCTCTAAAGAATGTTTGCGTCGGGCGATAAGTGCGATAACGCACTCAGTTTTGATGCTACAGAGCTATCTGAACGGCGCACGACAATTTCTGAACAGGATCACCCATCACCGTCCGCCAAAGCGTTGCCGCGAGAAACGAAGTTAGTCGAGCGTGCACGACAACTTCCGAAATAAGTTTCGGTTTCGGCAAAAGTTTCGGCCGATTTTGGCCGAAACCGAAACTAAAGCCGAAACTTGAATTTTGGCCGAATTTCGGCCGAAACCGAAACCGAAACCGAATATTCGGTCGGACACTAATAGGTTTAGAACACATAATTACAAAAGCTCCTGTCCTACTATACCAAGCTCTTCGATAACCTAGGTAAAGGCTAAAAAAACCTAAAGAATAAGAATAAGAATAAGAATATATTTATTGCAAAACTGTGTAGGTACATTGAGATCTTATAAAATAGGTACAGAGTCAGTAACAGTTTGTCCGTTATTAAAATAAGCAACTATACAAAGGACCGCCATAAATCATAATCATGTTGATTAAACCCTCTCTAACAAATAAACATGAAAAAAATACAGCTTTATCAACTAAAATCTCTAATATAGAACGTCCAAAATCCTCTAATACTAGATGTACACAACACGTGATGTCGTATAAGTAATCGTTTACAATTACAATGTATATTGTATCACAGATTATAACATAAGCCTCCATAGGATAGGTTCGTTATCGTAAGATAAAAATCTTCCTTTACGTATAAATCTAGGATAAATTAAGTAGTATTTCTACCTTTATTATATTTTATAGAATTAAACTATATCTTTTAATATCAAAAATTAAAGTGCATCTTACACTAAAATATAATAAACATTAATAATGAATTCATTCATTCATTAAAACTACAGCACTGTGATATTTCTAAGCTCTGCTTAGCTTGGGGCTAGATGATGCTGTGTGGATTGTCCAGCATTATTTTTTATTTCACTCTAGTATCCGTTTAGAGTGGAGACCGCGTTTAGGTAAGCGTAGTGTAGGACGCCCTCCGGCGAGATGGAGCGACGATCTGCGGAGTGTAGCTGGCAAACACTGGATGAGAAGGGCCAAAGACCGGGCTCAGTGGCGCGTCTTGGGAGAGACCTACATCCAGCAGTGGACTAATATAGGTTGATGATGATGATGATGATTTTTTATTTATTTATTCATAACAGCTAATTAGTTTTCTGAAAAGGTAAAAACCTTGTGTTGTTTTGTTTTCCACACGTGCACTGTCGCGTGTGTGAAGACACGACAAGACACGTTTTTCAAAAGTCACATGCGCTGCGCATGCGTAATATACAACTTGAACTAGTCAGTTTTTGTGCAGATTTTTTTGGGACTTGGCATGTAAGTAGTCGTTTTATTTGAAAGCGATTGAACTCGCGAATTTTGTGTAGAGAATATAGTAGGTACTTTGATTCATTCCTCTACGAAAATTTTATATTTATACATATTATCCCATCCGGGTTACGGGTTAGACCTGTCAAACACTAAATTATTCATTCTCTGTAGGTACTTTATATAGCAAAAAGATGTATAAGGAAAATGTATGCCGTTACTACACCTATAAAACTTTACAGTATTCCCCGGTCAATCCCATAGTAGATACTACTATTTAAGTACTATACTACTAGTAGGTAGAATAGTATCAAAATAAAATGTCAGCACATTGAATAGCGATACAGTAGGCACAATGATTAAATAAACAATAGACAGAATCCCGTGTGATAAGTGCGAGTGATTTATGTTGTGGAGCAACGAACACGTGCTTCGGCGCATTGGAGGCTCGCCAGTCTTTCTGAGAACTAAGAGAGAGCGCACACTAACGACAAGACTTACCTTACAAACTAGCTGCCTACTACAGTAGGTACGTTCCGAAATTGAGGACATATTTTGTGAGCTTCGTCTTTTATTGGGTCATCATTGCCCTTTTATTATAAGTACGTCCGGACTAGACAAGCTGTATAAACTTGTATAACTTATCCATTATGATCTTTTGTACAACAATTATACCTGCAATTAAATATGTACATATTTCTAATTTCTGAGAAATGGGCAATCTTTACCACAGCTAAGGAGGATAGCAGAGGATACTACGCATGTCCAAACAAACGCACTACATCGTATTTAGTAGGTTAGTTAGTAGTAACTGACATTACATCGTTTTAGCTTTGTAGCCTACTGTAAGATACTTTACTCTTCGTTATAATACCACACACTTAAATCGCGCTAAAGACATTTTGCCGTTGTGTGCATTCTCTGTGCGGCTGGATGTAGTAAGCACGACAAATCTGTCAGACGCCGTCATACGTTATTCTAACATATTCAAGTCATATTGCGTGTCAACACTAGCACGACTGCCCAACGTACTAAGGTCAGCGCGCAGTGTATTTTGAATCCGCACCCGTTGCGATACGCTGGGGTCTCTCATATTTATTTGTACCTCCCGTTCGTTGCTTAAAGAGATGTCGCAGTCACGTATTAAAAGCAGGCATTTTGGGAAATAATCGTGAAGTCAATTGAATGATTGAGGTCGTGAATTTTAAAATATTTTTTTTTAAATTTGAATTAGGTACTAGGTATATTAAGGATAATATACACAATTGAATAAACAAACGTGAAATATATGCCTTTTCATATAAGTAAGGTAATTTTTAATATTTTCCTCCCGGAATATTTAGAGGAAAATATTCATTAAATATTTACGTTAATGTTAGTTTATTTATAATCTTGTACCTAATGAAATAACATTGTATTTCGACCACGACCTAAAAGCATTGAATTATGATCCAACAGATAGAGACACCTGTCTGATCAATGGGGCTTCTACATCTGACCGATCTTCGAACCGAGCTGAGAGTTGAGGCTTGAAGGTGACCTGCGTTTAATTGTAATATTAGATTTTCCTTGTCCATCTAGGTATATTGAGTCCCTGATTTGATGTGTTTTTGTAACACAAATAAGACTTCTTCTTCTTAGTCGGACACTCATGGTAAAGAGGTCGTGATTTTTAATTATTGTAATTGGCATACTTAGCCGTTTTAATTAAAGTAAATAAATAAATAAATTAGTGATTACGAGTGGAATCAATAGCTGCTTTAGCTACTATATATTACTTAGATGAATATCTACGTTAGGTACTTCTAAAAGTATAGTTATTGCTAAAAATGCTCCATATTTCTATGACCCGAGATAATTTAACTACGATAAGAGTTATTAATTTTGTGCGAGAACAAAGAAAACAGTAACAAAAGCGTTACATTATTATTTTTTGTCAAAGGTTTTTTCATTTGTCCGTTTCTTTCATTAGTTACAATCATTTTCTAGTAAAATGACTCATGTCACACATTCATACAAAAGAAGCTCGGCCACGGTAGGCAAACGACCGCACACTACGCTTTCTTTGGAATTGGTCCAAACTGAAGGCTTGACAAAAAATACACAAAGGTACCATATAAATACATATTATTATAAATATATTAGTTAAGGTTTCATCTATATTAATATCAATCACTATGTTTAATACATAGGTATAATAAAATTTATATTAATATCAATCATTTGGTGTAAGAATTTGGAACGTTTGTGTGTCACGGACAAACGGATCGTATGAAAAACATAAGAATAAAAATATTAAATGTTTACATAACGCGACAATATACAATAATGTATATCTGTAAACACTGCTGTGTTAGTAAATAGAGAAATGTTTTTAAACGAACAATGCGTAGGTTTAGTTAGTGATGCAAAAGCAATGTATACTAACCTAAATAAATCGATTATATAATTACAAATCATGGCGTGATAGATCCATTTTGTAATTCTTACATACATCCGATGTCCGATGACCTGTTGTCGTCACAACTAATCAAGTTGGTTACGTCACAAGCAACGCCTAACTAATTATTTTTTTAGGTTTACCTACTTTAAACAGCCGATCATAAAATTGCATTATTTTTTTATTTTGACAGTTCACGTGTTTACAATGAATTACATACATAACCTACTTTAGAGGAAAATAACATTGTAAAATTAGTAATTAAACGAAAATACTCGACCTGTTCATGAAATGTATGCAAATTATTTTTTGTATTGTTCAATAATTATGTGGATCTTACACAACTTGCAGGTGTGACTTGTAGGTCATTGAACCATAGGAATATTGTATTACGAAGTTGAGGTAATCAACCCTTATCATATTTTATCAATTGAATCTCTTATACAGGGTCTTAGGGTCGCTTTCATTGAAAAATGAAACGAAGATAAACTGATGTACTTAAATAAGTAGCGAGAGTCCGAAAGGTTTTATGCATTGTTTTTATATTTGATAAAAATAACCTTCATTATTTGAATGACTATCAAATCGGCTAATTAGTCAAAGCACAGTCTTTAGGGAGAGGTAAATGAAAATAAATATTAAATGGTATAATAATCTTCATAATTTAATTTTTCTTTCATTTTTCATACAATATGTATTTTGTATAAAACAATATTCTTTGTTAAATTCATAGAAATATATTATTTTAGTATAACTGTTCTTTATCTTTTTTAATCTTACAAATTACTGTTAACATTCAGAAGAATTTTATATAAAAATAATACAAATCGGGTTGCTGACCGTGAGGTTTTGAGTAGTACTTTACGTCTCATATAATTTGACACGGTCGACACCTTATAATAATTCTATAACAATTCAACTTGTTAATGGTATTTAAATCACTTATATTAACCTATAGAAGACAATGATACAGAACAACGTACTGTAGCATAATATTATGGTAACAAAAACAATTAAAAATATGTAAAGGCTTTAGTTTACAAAGCGTAGGCACTCGAGATTTCTACTTGACCTAAAAGATAAACATTCTCACAAATAAATACATCTCTCGCATTCCATCTCATTTCAGACGATCGCAACATTGCGATTTTCACCATTCACACCATTTTCATCAGGACGGTCTTACGTTACAAAAGTCACGTCCACTTATAATAAAGAGCACCGGGTCAGTTCTGAGAAATACAATTTTTATTGGGGAAAATACTATACGTATTGCATAGCTCTCTCTTTCATGCTAATGCTAAGCATACTAACTCTCGCATTCTTTCAGTCTCGCATACATAAGTAGGTATTTTTGTTTCATAAAAAGCCAACACGACGTTCCAGTTACAGATGGCGTCAAAAGTCATGTTACCACCGAAAATCGTTAACCTTGTGCAACAAACATGATTCGGAACGTCCGACTGTCGAACACATGGCCGCCATTCCGCGAGGGCGGCGCAGGCGGAATTTTAATTAGCAGAACATCCGCTCGTGACTTGGTACAACGCGCTGTTGCCAGTTTTTCCACTTGCCCTCTCTCTTCAACTGACAGCACTTAGGCTAAGTTAAAGCAAGACGGAACTTTAGCCTGCAGTGTATTGTACGAGCGTTTAATATTATTCGTCAACTAAACAATAAGTATAAGTATTTTACTAATAACAAATTGAGAACAATGAACAATGGAAAACCCTGTATAGAAAGATAAGTACGGCAACAGCGCTAAAACGGGAATTTTTTCCGTAAAACTGGCAACGTCGCGTCAACCTCGTTCAGTCAGTCTGCATACGTATGACGTTGCATGTTTATCCTTTCTAGTTTCTACATTACACTAAATGAGACAACGCAATACTGATACAAGGAAAACGAAAAAATATTTTGCAACATTACAATGAAGCTCAAGCCTACTATTGTGACTCGCTCTAAGTACATCCTTCTAAGTAGGCAGTTCACATACAACAATCAACCATCCTGGATAGCACCTCGAGCGGAGGTTCTGCCCCGACGCTTTCACTGGCAATCTAATTTCTCAAACTTAACGATTCACCCTAGGCCTCCATGACAATAGCGACGCTTTAACACCTTATTCATTAATGTTTACAAACTAATAATTTACAAAGTAAAATTAAGATCACAAATTGCTTTGTATGCTGCGTCCTAGCGGGCGCGACTAGCATGGAATGTGGAGGAGCGGCGCTCGCCACGCTCAGAAGTGCGAGTCGATGTGGCATCCACCGTTGGCGTGCTCCAGGACCTGCTCCTTTAGCCGGTGCACATGATCCTTCAGTTTCACTACCATCTGTGCCAAATCCACGTTTTCGCCCTTCAAGATCTTCACTTTATCCTCCAACTTAGAAATACGCTCCAGTTTACGCCGCCTGCACTTAGATGCTGCTACTCTGTTTCTTTGTCTCTTTCGTTCCAATTTTATTTTCTCTTGTGAGTCCATATCTATTGGGGAAAGAGGTGGTGAGCTAGAAGCACTGGGTACCGTTTGAGGCTCGTCCTTAACTATAGGTGTGGGGTACCGTTCCAAAGGTCGATCCAAGTCTGCGTAAACTCGGCCTCGGCCGATAGAGATTGGCTGGTCTATCTGGTTGCGATGCAGGATGTCCAACGCCTCAACAAATGGTCTCGCATACATTTCTTGTTCTTCTGTGGGTGCGATGGCTGCTGGGAACAGCACCGGCGCGCCGGGCGTAGGGGTCGCCGTCGTGATCATGCCGTTCTGGATGATCAACTTCTCAAGTTCCGGCGAGCCGAGCTTCAACATTTGTAGGTCAGGAGAGGAAAGAACTGGCGCACCTAGTCGTGCCCGCTTGCCGCCTCGCCCCACGTCCAAGGTGAGGGGCCGCTTTAGGTTATCCACGGGTCCGCTGAGGGGATACTGTTCGTCATAAAAAGTAGTCTCCATGCCGTGGCCGGAGTTCCGAACCATGTGTATGCACTTAATGTTCCGGTATCACTGAACTCACTGCGCGAACTTTAAAACTTTATCATGTGGCAACGCACGTCCACTGCCTCTGAAGTTCTACTTGTTTCTAAACATTGTTAAGGAACAACCACTGCTTATATTCCGTGACTCAGATAAGCTATATTTAGAAACTGCGTGATATTCCGTAGTCCTGGTTGGTTGAAAATGACGTGATAGTATGGAGAGCTTCGCTACGATTGGCTAATGGCTTCGTCGCGTAGCGCGAGGCCGCAGCGGGCTGTTTACGACTTCGTGCGATTACCGAGAATCGACGATGCCTTTTCCACTGTTTTATTGTAATGGTACGATAATTATAATAAATCTGTAATATCCTTAGATTACTACATTTTATAAAAACCAAAAATAAATTTTGTCCTTGGTTTAATTTACTGACTCAATATTTTTTTACTCTAAAACAGAATATACTTTTTTATTAATTATCACAAGGTATTTAAAAATGCAAGTAAGTGTGTATAAATAAGTAAAGCCCACTTAGAACAATCTTCGAGATAAAGTTAATCTCTATGCAAAGCAAATCCTACAAATTCTGAAAATCTTACAAAATCTAGCAAATCCTGTACAGCAGCGTCAAGTCAAGCTAAGTCCCAATATAAGGATACAAAATATTTTATTTTATATTGTTTTGTGTTAATTTATATGAAAACATAACATCAAAATTAAATAAGTCGAAAGTTAAGTTTTGTATTTATATCATAAAATAATATCTCAAACTACTTTTGTATAATAATTTACTTTCGATGAAGTGTGCCGACATCGTTTGAAAATGGAAACAAGCATTGGCGAGGCGTAGAGGCGGGGTAACCGCGCCGAACAGAACAAGTAAATTTATGCGGGTGGCGCGGGAGGGGAGTGTGAGCGAGGCAGCCTATCTTCTGTCTCATGGAGCAAACAAGATAACCAAGAAGGAAAATAATATGCACCTAAACTAAAATTGCTTCGTTTTATGAGGAATCATATTGTTTGTTTTTTTGTATTGTTATTAAAGGTGACCTTGGTTTTTTAAGCCCCAAACCACCTACTGTAGGTGATGTAGGGATGAATAATTTTATAAATAAGAGCATAAACGTAGAAATAAAGCAATTCAATGTCTGATGTGGTAGGTAAGTATGGTATAAAGGACCACCAATGGGCACATTGGGCACGCTAATATAATTATCAATATGTTAATACTTTATCGGAAACAATTACCAACAAAGAATGGATTTAGCTACAGGTTCATGAATTCATAAGGATTAAATATATTACAATACAAGTAGAAGAATAGAATAAATCCACAACTAATTTACTAATGAATTAAGTTAAATGGAACTTGATTATTAGATAGATGGTTCTAGATGATTCTGCTGAATAAATTTATAGGGTAAAAAATGGATATTTGAAGTAGGTAAATGCTGCAGGATATTTTATCGTGGATTGACCATTGGACATCAGATTCAGTACAAAGAAAGGTGACAATGGAACATACATCGTACTTAACATAACAGTAGCATGTTTAAAATACACTGCGCAGTTACTTAACAATGTTTATCAGGCGAGTTAGCGTTGAAGCGCAGTGTGACTCGAATATATTAAGTTTACGTTACGCAGTGGGTGACAGTCAGATTTACTCGCGTCTATATTTCATTCAGCATCAAAACTTGAAGCTTTTTAAAACTTATTTGGGACTATTTACCTAGTTGCTTTTAAATTCATTGTTACCTTATGAATCCTTAAATTACTAAAATCCAAAAAAAGTGCTACGTAGAGACATTGGTATATTTTGGTAAGTATTAGGTACGTATACGTTTTATAGAATAAAAATATATATACGCGTTCACTTGAGAATCTCCGTTTTTTCATCGTTAAAAAAGGTACAAAACTGGTTAAAAGCGATTCACACTCAAATAATTATTACCAATAACGTTGTTTTATTCAACAATGCCCACTTTCATTAATTACTGCAACTCAAACCCACATTATTTCTTTTTTGAAGTTTGCCTAATCCTACCACAGAATATTGTTATGTTGGCCCTACTCATATCTAGTAGGGAATGGTTTATAACAAACTAAACTGGGAAAAAAACTTAACTCTCAGAATAAATTAACTTTAAACGCAATATGTTCTTTCTAAAAGCAGGATTCTAGGATTATAATAATTACTTTAGTTTTTTTGTTAGAATAGGTACTTGCGCGCAGTTACTGCCATCTATTGTGAAGTAGTACAAACTTTTCCTTAAACAAATCTTTTGTTTACTACTCGACGATAGATGGCGCTTATCGTAAATAACTTTTTTAAGTTTTCAGTGGAACTTCATAGATTACTGCTGTAAATTACGTAGGTACCTACTATTTTGTGAGTTGTATGGATTACAATGACGCATACGCCATAAATTGTTACGTACCAAGCCTCAAAGGCAAAAATTATGTAGTGCCCCAGCAGGGTCACATTTGGCTCTAATCTTAAGACTTTGAATTGTAACCAACATGCTTTTCTGTTCGATAACGCCTATTTTATGTATATTTATTTTAGGGTAAAAATAACACAGTTGATGAAATTAGATTACTTTATTATCTTAATATGTTACAAATTCATTTATGTATTGATCTTTATTCTATGAACTAACTTATTAAAGTAGGTGACACAATTACATAGTAACTTCTTACTTTAAGACGAGTTGGGAGTAAAGTTATTTACATCTTTTTTCTTTTAATATGTCCATCACTATTACATGCAATATTCTCAAGTGTTCATTTTTAAATAATTCTTCAATACAGTCAAGACAAGTCTATAGTAACCATGCATCTATAAATTAATAGTATGGTAATCTACTTGACGGTCACAGAAATGACCCTGACGTCATCATACGGTTTGTCAGTTTTGGGGTTTGTCTTGACTGAGCCGATGTTTTGCACCACTTCCATGCCTTTGACGACCCGAGCGAATACTGTATGCTTGTTGTCAAGCCACGGCTGTAACAAAAAAATGGGTAAAATAAACAGATATATAGATTGTTACGTAAGGTCCCGATAAGCCTGAAAGAAGAATTCCTCCAAAAAAAGCTTGTTTCTTTCATTCATTTGGTAATAATATAACATGTATCGGCCTTTTAAGGTGATACCTCTCGCTCTAGCGGGAAATTCAATTTTTTTAGGTGTAGGGGCGGTCGTGTGTAAGTTACCGTAGGTGCAAGTGTGATGAAGAACTGACTGCCGTTGGTATTGGCGCCCGCGTTGGCCATGCTGACGGTGTAGGGGCGGTCGTGCTTGAGGTGCGGCTTGAACTCGTCGCCGAACTCGCCGCCCCATATACTCTCGCCGCCCGTTCCCGTGCCTGCCGATAGTCAAATAAACTGAAGTCAATTAAATCACAAGGATCACTTTCAAACGTCTTACTAGTTGATTCTATGTGCTAAAAGAAAGAGCTTTTATATATAATATAACTAAATAAACCCGGCGAATCGGACTAAGGGTGAAGGGTGAAGGGTGAATCGGAGAAGGGTGCCGTACCAAACATGACGCTTTTGTTTGGTAATTCCGTTTTTTTTTTAAGTTTTTTTGCACTTATGTAACACGATTTATCCGCCAATTTATTTGATGACAAACAAACAATCAAATCTTTCCTCTTTATAATATTAGTTAGATTACGTGGGTTTTATTAATTTATGTAAGCAATACTTCCACAACTTACAGCCTAATATACAAAGATTATAATGAATTCCTTACCAGTAGGATCTCCCGTCTGTATCATGAACCCCTTGATAACTCTATGAAAGATGTGCGAGTTGTAGTACCCATTCCGTGCGTGTACGCAGAAGTTCTCCACAGTTTTGGGCGTGTCGGCGCCGAATAGACGTAGGTGCACGTCGCCGAGAGACGTGTGGAGAATCGCTTGCTCGTATAACCGCTGGACACCTGGAAATTTATAAGATTATAAAAACTCACAGATTAAAAAGCATTTATTTCTATTACGTATATATTTACTTTGCTTCTTAGAACCTAAGTTAGCAATATCAATTGACTATTTGCGGCAATGTTTATGAGATATATATTTGCGTCTGCAAAGCCTTCATATTTCCAATAATTCAATAAATATAACAGATCACACTCTAGTCCCAGACTAAGCTACACTTTTATGTTAGTTATTACCTTTATTACTTTTGATTCAAATCTACAGGCTGATATGAAGAAAGTAACTTGCAGCATATTTATTATGTTAAAAGAATATTACAATAGATATGTTTCAATAAATAGCATGTCATCCCATATTTTATTCATACCTTGTCCTTCTGTAGCCGATATAATATCCTCCTTAGATGGCTTCTCGTTGAAGATATCCCGATCAGCATCAGGACTCTTGATGTCATCGGGGCTGCGTCTCGAGAACATGTAGAACCGGTTCTTTTTGTAAGCCGTGCAGAACAATGTCGGGTCTGTTTTGACATTGAGGAGTGTGGGGTTTTCGGAGCCTTCCATTTCTAACGTTGTGGCCACTTTTGATTGGTTGGTACGACCCTGAAAATTATTTGCATGTTACAAATAACAAGAATTACAAAGGGTGATTGGTTAGAAGAATGGGCAAGAAACTAGCTAAATCTGAAGCGTCTCATAAGTTAGCTGTATTTTTTTAGAAAAACTGTTGCTTATGTACCTATGTACTAAAGTGGAACTGGGCCGGACACATCTGTCGCATGCCCGATGATTTATGGGCTAAGCAAACCACAGAGTGGATCCCTCGACATGCAAAGCGACGGCGTGGAAGACCCAGGATGAGATGGCGGGACGAGCTGGACTCGCATCTAAACACGTGGCCTGTCACTGCATTAAATCGCAAAGAGTGGAAGGAGGTAAGGGAGGCCTTTGCCCTGCAGTGGGACGATAGTGGCTAAATAATAATAATATGTACTTGAAAAAGTGCCAGTTGCAACGGCCGTAGATTCTCCGGTTTGCCGATCATGGCGACACAGCGATTGGTCGTCAGGTTGACGAGCTTAGCGCCCAGCATGGTGCAGTACAGCAGGAAGTGTCCGCTCGCGTCGAATAGCACGTTCGCCAGGTTAGCCGCTTCGGACTTGTCAAGGTCGCGCTCGGTCGCCATTCTGCAATATTACAGTTGGAGGGAAAGTCGTGATATTGTATTACATACTTTTATAAATCAATGCCATGAACATTTATTGAGATTTTTCGATAATTAAATAAAATAAATATTCATGGACATTTCATACATCACACTCTAGTCCCAAACTAAGCAGAGCTTGTACTATGGAAACGATTGCTGCTAGAATACTTATAAACTTTTTTTTTGTAAATCATACATAGAATACATAATAACACCCAGACACTTGATTCCGTGTCGTTCTAGGAATGAGATGTGTTCTTCTGTTATAAACGTGTGTACAGACAACTTAGATACTATTCGATTATATGATCGAAATTGCCTTTGATGGGGAAAATTTACGATTATATTTATGATATTATTTTAATATACTTACTAAGCTAAAGAATGTATTTATAATTCACATTGTTGTTGACACCAACAACTATACACATACAGTAGCCCGATATGTTAGCACTACCATTAGTAACATAATGAGCTACTTTTAATCTCGTAAATCGGTGCATGGAAAGAGCCTCCTCGTGGCGCACACCGGTAACAGCTAGGCACGGCAAAGCAGTGTCTAGTCTGGCTAATCTTTCCAACACGATGCTACAACAAAATACAGTTGTAGCATCGACACGATAAGAAGAAGAAGAATCTCGTAAAATCTATAAAAATACATGGGACCGGACCTAGGCTCTTGCAAGATATCTAATATAAGTAAGATATCTATCAAAGGTAGGAGTTAGATATTTGAACACCTGCTTAAATGGTATAGAATGCTAACCTCCTTCCAAACTCCATATTGGGCAGCTGCTGCGTTTGATGCTGCGATTCCTGAAACCGCTGGAGAGTCTCGTCCAGCACCTTGTTCAGTTTGCCTGACACGAAATTGAACACACGAACCTATTATATCAACAGACAAACATTCTTATTTTTTTATAAACATATAGATACGATAAATCAAATTATATTTTACGAGTTACAAAATAAATTGAACGTGGTAGAAAATAAATTTATTTAATAAATAAATGAAAAAAGTACACCAAAGACATACAAATACACAGAGTCCATATATTCTAATCTAATGGGCGGTTTTATCGCTATTAGCGATTTCTTCCAAACAAACATGATACTAGTTATATTAATCAGACCAATTTATTAATTACCTAATTCGAATGTATCCCCCTTTCGAACCAAAACATATTATGCTGCATAATGTATCTGATGCTTGATCAAGTCTCTTTGCTATTTAAGGACTTTCGAAGAAGTCCTCAGCTTTTTCACACAATTCTTAAGTACTAAAACTGTGTGTGTTTTATAGGTACCTTTCTATCCAAGCTAATAGACGCCATTTTCTTTCCATCTGGTGAGAAATCCAGTGCAGTAGGATACGTCTTACTCTTCACGAAGTCAAATAGGTCAGTGTCCAACTTGGAATCAAACTTTACATTTCTAGGAAACTTGTACTCGTGTTTCGGTCCCATCCAGTACTCCACAATACCTGGAAGATATTACTGTTAGCGAGACTTATTTTTTCATTTTTAGAGTTCTGTACCCAAAGGGTAAAACGGGACCCTATTACTGAGACTAAAATACAGAATAAATTAAACATGGGGGCGGTACGTAAGTACGGAACCCTTCGTGCGAGTCTGGCTGGCACTTGGCCGATTATAGTTTTATTTACTTATTGCGGCTATAATATCACTGCAGGATAAGGCCTATTGAGAAAATCCTCTCTCACTCTTAAATCGAAACATAGGTAAAATTTTAGACCCAAACACATGGAAATTTCACACATTGCGCTCTAGTTCTGATGTGTGAAATGTCCGTGAATATTTATGATTTATTTAGTTTGAAAGAAAGAAAGAAAAACCATTTATTCAAACCACCACGGCTTAAAAAATAATAACAAAATAATAAAAATAAAAATAAGTTTCTAAAATAAAATATACAAAATTTGATAAAAAAAAGGTTCAAAGTAGTGGTGGAGAAAAGGCCTACACCTCAGCATGTGTTGTCATGTGTTGCCACACAACAACGCTGGTTTTCAGCTGAGACCTGTGTTGACTTCACGGACTTCTTGGTTCCAGTAAGGCCAAACGTACACAACACATTATCAACTAAAAAAACACTGCGAAATATATAAACTAAATGATACATACATTTCTATGTTTTTAATCTTTGTATATACAATTCAAACAAAACAAAATTTGCACACAGAGAACAATTTTAAACAAAAAAAATCCAGCAAACTAATTGCGGAAGTATGCTCTTACAACTATTTATCACTAGTAGCACAGGGAGATGGAGAGGGAGAAACGCCCGCCTTAAGCTATGCCAGCCAAGGTTTATTAATTTGTGTATCAAGAATGTAGTTTCAACTATATATACCTGCTTTGTCTACAGACACGGCTACTTCGAACACGGGGTTGTATTTGATTGTAGCCACAACACTCTGATGCAGCGTGTCAAATGTGTGCAACGGTGTGCCGGAGGACTGAGTTCCGTCAAACACGTGAATCTTATTGCTGTTTCTTTCTGAACTGTGAAGAAAAATGGTTGATAAAAATGAGCTTGGCTTTTCCCCATTTCATACTCAATAGATTTTTTTCATTATCATTCCCCTGCCCTTATTTCATGCTGAGGGGGGTAAGCACAACATTTATTGGTAAAAATAATGTTATTTCTAAAAACATTGGTCACATATGGACCCTGTATGAGGGCATTAATATAACAGGATGGGCAGCAAACAGAGGCTTGTATATAAAGATTGTAAATTTTAAATTAGAAATGGCAAAATCAATAAATAAATGAACTGAAAACTATGAACTTACACAGCCAATGCTGATATAGGGTCTCCGGCAGAATGCACCCACTCAGTGCAGTACGGCTCAAAATCTATTGAGATCATGTTGATCATGTCTGAAAAACAATCAATTTAAATAATTTACTATTTCTGCAACAAATATTGCTCAAATCTGTTGAATTTGTACCATCTTTAATAATATGTATACTTTATAAGTTCATAAGTGAGTATTCTTAAATATTGGTTTCCACTTAATCATATAATGTAGGTAAATCTGTTTGTTACTCAATAAATAATAATTATTTTTTTGTTGTTCATTAAATCTGCAATCAGTTGGAGTACTATGGGCAGATGGGTGTTAAAATAAAGAAAATTAAATAATAAATCTTGAATATTACCGAAATTAACTACATCAAATATCTTGACAGTTTTCTCAGTGGATGCGGTACAGAGCAGCGTCCCGGTGCTGTTTGTTGCGATGTGACTGATCGGAGCCAGGTGGCAACGGAAGTGTTTCACAAACTCTATACCCTCCTCCTGAAATATACATTTATTTACAAAAACTAATTTTAATTAAGTAATTATCAGTTCTATAACAATCTACAATCACACCACACCATCGGGGATGCTAGAACATTGCTGCCACCAACCCAAAGTCCTTCTCTGTTACTTTAAGGATGGCTGGGGTGAGGTTAGCAGGGGGACAATGCACAATACACACCCATTGCGGGACGTCAGTGCAGGTCTTATTCCCCCAAACAGAATTAGAACTATCTACTATCATAGTGACTTTTATAAACTGGAATTAGTTAAATTTATATTCTAGACCTAGCATGGTTACAAGATCTGTGCATACCAGTTTCTTCCAAAACTTCAAGTGCCCATCCTGACTGGCAGTGACTATAAAGTCGGTCTTTGTGACTACGATGTGTGTGACGATATCGCGATGCATGTAGCTGAACTCGTACGTCTCAGATGAGGGCAAATTCTCAAGGTAGAGAGATTCAAATTCCAACACTGAAAAGATTTGAAACTTTTAAGACGGAAGAAGCTGAAATACGACCGTATAAAAGCTGCTCGTATCCAGGCCTTGTAAAATACGTAGTTTATTCACAGAACATGCCTTTTCGTTTTTTGGTTTTTGGTGCGACAGCCTCCGAAGGCATTGGACCAATCCAGCCATCATCATCTTCACCCTCAGGAACTTCCTTAGGCTTGTCCGTCTCTACTTCATCATTAGGTCTTTTCTCCGCAGACATTATTGTTAACTCTTCGTGTTCACTTACGAAAAAGTTTTCTCAAAATATTAAAAACATTTCATTTCACCGCCAACCACAAAAGAATAAACAAATGAAATTAAATGAATGCAAAGAATGAATTTCAATGAATGAATGAATGAAATAAGGAATGTGGCTGCTGTTTAGTGTTGCCAAAAATCACTGCTATAAATCCGAAGTATTCAAAATTACACACGTTGTGTATAAAATCGTTGATATAATATTAAATACTTTTGACGAAGAAATTAGTTGTATCAAATACCTACTTTTGAATGAATAAAACAAAACTATCTTGTCGCGTGTAAAAAAACAAGTCAACCAATAAGTAAATTCGTTCTCCTTAACTACTAGAAGGCTAAAACGATTCGATTGAGTGATCTGTGATGATTGGTCAGTATTTGGTAAGTACTCGAATCCCATTGGTTTAACTTTTCAAACTAGTTAACATAGACAAAAACAAGGTCTGTTCTCACTTTCTGCTCTTATACTAATTATGTCTATGTAAATCGTGAAATAAGTAGTAAATCCAATTTATTTTTAAGTCTATTCAATTAAATTCGCACTATAAACATATTTCTTGATGAAATTAACTTCATGGTTAAAATTTTTAGAACAAGTCACGCTATGGCGGCGGGCGGCGTTTGATTTGAAACTTTTTAATTTGTTTTGTTGTCTATGATCACATCAAAATGTCTTTTACGTTTTCGTAGTGATGGTGGCTGGCTTCCTTGCTAACGAAGCGTCCTAAATTACAACTAATTTCCGTAACTTACTGAATATTTGATCGTGTAACGATCATAATAATAGTGAATTAAGTGCTCAAGAAGTTTCACAACTAATCGGTAAGTGTAAAGTGCGACACTGTCCGTAAAACCGCGCGTACCGGTACCTCTACACGTGGTTCAACTGCTTTCCGTTCTACGGATATTACAGCGGTGTTTTTCTGTAATAACTGCTGAAATGAGAATCAAAACCTTCGTCAGCAGTTTCTCAGAGTGAAATTTATTCAAAAATACGTTACTAATGCTGGATTGGGTATAGGTTGTGTATTGAACGTGGTCGCTTTGACAAGCAGTGAGTACATAGCTGACATACATTCTTTGAGGTAAAATAAAACTTTCAATGTGTTTCCTCGAGTTTAGTCCCGTTAAAACCAATCAGAATACCCATTTCCTCACTCCAATCACTTGTGTTACTTGTTGTAATGTAGAGTTCAGTAGTTAGAGCATTTTTCATTGCTTGTCTTGAGCTTTCTTTTTTTTTATTGCACTAGCAATGACGCATCTATGTACTATGAACGAGAGGTGGAATGTATGTATAAATTATTAATAATACTCCATACACACATGTACAGAAGTAATAGTCAGTTTATTGGTTTGTCATGGCTAGATGGACAATGGCAAGAAGGTTATGTGGCTCCATACTATAGGTTATGTTCACTATTAGCTACTTACTGTACTTTGAAGTCACAAGATCCAACCATACAACTTGGTAATAACTACATTCATGTGAAAAAATGCTTCTTTTTATAAATACTTTCATGTTTTTCACTTTCATTATCTAGAAAGTAAACAAAGACCTGTATCTTTTGATAAGATGTTATTTAATATCTAAAAACTTTACATACAGCATAGATTCCACAATTTTCTACAGAAATAGTTGAATTATTTTTAAGAGTTTTGGTGCGGAATCTACAGTTGATATATTTATGAGTCTGCGGTGATTCTAGGAGACTTTGTTATAAAGAATTGCTGCCATACCATTGAGTGGAGAAAGAAAACATGTTAAGACCCTACATAGTGGGGTCAAGCAGAAGAAGATAATTTATTCACCATTTCATCTTTCTTTGGCATTTGTTTTTGTTTCTTAATTCACTGAAAGTTTCACTAGATCTGTCCCTATTACGTACAAAGTGACAGTGCATGCTTAAAAAAATTAGACTGATCTAGGTACTATACAAATGTCAAAAAATTGTAACAAACTTTGTTGTAAATAATAACAACGAATTATTAGCGTTGATTCTAGTTGTCATATTTCTAGTACCAAAATCCAAACTAGATGGCGCCACAGGCAAAATTAGAACGCGCTATCGAAACGTTTTGGGTATTGGTGCATCCTATTGCAGTGGCATCAAATAAATTAAGTACTTCTGAACAATAGATTGTTTTACTACCTATATATACCAACCATTGGTCCTTCGAGCCGGATATTGTAAATTAGTAAGTGAGTAATAGTGAGTATAGTGAAGTGAAATTAGTGAGTGCCTAAATAAAATGGATTGTATTGGACTTGGTAACCGTGAGTAATAGACTTAGAAAAAAAAGTGATAATAAAATTCCTAGTGTCTGGACTTAGAAAAATTTCATTATTTGGACTTAGAAAACTTCGAGTGTTAAAAAACTTAGAAAAATTCCGAACTTTTAGACTTAGAAAAATTTCATTATTTGGACTTAGAAAAATTCGAGTGTTAAAAAACTTAGAAAAATTTCGAACTTTTAGACTTAGAAAAATTTCATTATTTGGACTTAGAAAAATTTCGAACTTTTTGGACTTAGAAAAAACTGAAAAATTTCATAATTTAAACTTAGAAGAATTTGAGTGTTAAAATCAAGATGGAGGATATTCAAAACAAACAAAAGGAAATATACAGTATGATTAAAAAACTACACGAAAACTTTAAAAAGAGTCCGAAAGATCGGTTAACAAAGGCATATTTAGATACACGGTTAGAATTACTGGAAAACTATTGGTCAAGGTTTGAAGAGAATCACGATACTATAGCGGCTGCTGCAGCAGATGTAAAGCAAAAATTAAGCTACTTCAAAGATAATGTTAGTGATGATTGTTTGGAAAGTTATCTAGAACTTAAAACCATCATAAAAGAAAAGGCAAGTGCCCTACTAAGTGACCAACCTAAACCAGTCTCGAAAGAAATGCCGATTAACTACAGTGCTCAAAACCCAGTATGCAAAGTAAAGCTACCTGCAATTCAAATACCAAAGTTTTCGGGTGAATATAAAGATTGGATATCATTTCATGACTTGTTCAAGTCTCTGATTAACGACAACGACACATTAAGCAATGTCAACAAATGCCAGTATCTCAAGTCCAGTTTGCAAGGTGAAGCTGAAAACTTAGTTAAACAAATCCCTGTCACAGACGCTAGCTACGAAATAATGTGGGAAACACTAAAACGGAGATACAACAACCGCAGACATATTGTTAACTCATTCATAGGAAGATTGCTAAACCAGAGAAAAATCAATAATGAATCACCAAAATTAATTAGAGAAATATTAGATGTTACTTCTGAGTGTTTAACATCGTTAAATGCAATAAAAATTCCTACAGATCATTGGGATGACATCGTGGTGTACATTATAATACAAAAGCTGGACACGGAATCACACCGACTATTTGAGCAACGCATTGAAACTTTAGAACGTCTGCCATCTTGGAAAGATTTGTCGGAGTTCCTGGAGCTTCGCTTTAGAACTTTAGAAGCAGTGAAGGGAAGAGAAACACAACCATCCTATAGAGCTTCTAATACGGTTAAAAGTTTCTCTACGAGCACCTCCGGAATACCACCTACATTAAGTTGTGCATACTGCAACAATGATCACAAGATTTATACATGCCAACAGTTTCATCAACTAGAAGTAAATGAGAGACAACAATTCATTCAGAAAAACCACATGTGTTTCAATTGCTTAAAAAAAGGTCACTCGGCAGTAGAATGCACATTATCTAGTTGTAGGAAATGCGGTCGTAAGCATCACACCATACTTCATGGGTATAATGTACCACCTGGACCCAGTACAGGCACCTCACAGATACAAACCTCTCAAACCCAGCAAATTGTCAACATAGCAACGGTAGAAAACATAGATAGAATCAAGGACGTTCAGAAAGCCTTCATAGATTCGGAAACCATAGATAGCACAAATAGTATCACAATGAAAGCATCGATAGACACTTCATCGGTAATCCTAGCAACTGCTCTTGTCGCAGTACAATCACCAAAAAACCATAGTGTTCACACTCTTCGGGCACTCATCGATCAAGGATCCCAAGCATCACTGATCACCGAGGGTGCATGTCAAGAGTTGGGTTTAAAGAAAGCCCCTATTCAAGGAAACATAGTAGGCATTAGCGCAAACAACACAGTCACCAAAGCACTTGTTGAGTTTGAAATAATGTCAAAACACAACCCAAAAATAAAGATCAAAGTCAACGCATATGTACTAAGAACATTGACTTCATACATCCCGCAGCGGGTAAATTCAATAGATTGGCCACAGCTCAATAGCTTACAACTAGCAGACCATACATTCAATCAACCAGGTCGCGTAGATCTTCTCCTGGGGGCTGAAATCTTCGCAGAAATTATTCAATCGGGTGTATTGGTTCATAGAAATGATAGAAATTCACTAGTGGCACAAAAAACTTCACTAGGTTGGTTGATATCTGGAAATAGTATGAAAACCATCAACCAACAAACAACAGTAGTTGCTCATCATGCAAAAATCGAAATAGACACGACGCTCCGTAGATTCTGGGAGCTCGAAGAACCTGCAACAGAAAAAAGGATTATAACGAACGACGAAAGGAAATGTGAAAATCATTACAAAACAACACATAGAAAAACAATAGAAGGAAGATATGAAGTGCAGATACCGTTCGCAGTCAATCCTCCTAACATTGGTGAATCAGCAACCACAGCGTTGAAAAGACTAGCCGCAGTCGAACGAAAGTTTAAAAAGCATCCAAATTTACACAATAGATATAAAGAATTCATGCAAGACTACTTAGATCAAAAACATATGGAACCTGTTTCAACAGAAATTAAGAACACCAATAGTATTTGCTACTTACCGCATCACGCCGTGATCAACGAACAGCATCTAACCACCAAACTCCGCGTTGTCTTCGATGCATCGGCTAAAACTAGTAATGGAAAATCACTCAATGATAACATTTTGATCGGGCCCACCTTGCAAAACGATTTAAGAGACACAACACTGAGATGGAGAAGACACGCTACGGTGTTAGTAGGTGACATCCGCCAAATGTATCGACAAATAGTCATAGAAGAAAACAATAGAGACTTTCAAAGAATAGTATGGAGATGGAATCTTGATGAGCCAATTCAACATTATAGATTAACTACAGTCACATATGGTACCTCATGTGCACCGTACCTAGCAATCAAAACTTTGAAGCAATTGGCAGAGGATGAAAAGGGAAACTTCTCAGAAGAAGTCATCCATGCACTTTCATCTGATTTCTATGTAGATGACCTCCTGACAGGAGCTCCGACTATAGAAAAAGCAATAGAATTGAAAATCGAACTAACCAAACTTTTAGCTAAAGGAGGTTTCGCTTTACATAAATGGGCGTCAAATTCTCCATCAATAGAAGATACAGTAGCAGGAAAACGAAAGGTATTAGGAATCACCTGGGATGATCAGTCTGATAAATTCGAATTGAGATTTGACATCAAAGATGCAGAAACTCCAGTAACACCAACCAAACGTAACATACTACAAGATGTGGCAAAATTATATGACCCGGCTGGTTGGCTAGCTCCTGTAATAGTCAAAGCCAAGGTTTTTCTGCAGAGATTGTGGGAACTAGGTCTTGATTGGGACGAGCAAATTCCTGAAACAATAGCAATGGAATGGTTAACATTTCGCAAGAGCTTATGTATCATGCCAATCATAGAATTAGATAGATGGATAGGAATGACTGTCAATATACTTACCGTCGAACTCCACGGGTTCTCGGATGCATCAGATATGGCTTATTCTGCAGTTGTATACTGTCGCACGATCTTACCGGACACAATCAAGGTCACTATGATCGAAGCAAAAACCAAAGTAGCCCCACTTAAAAAAATATCTACGCCGAGATTAGAACTGTGTGGAGCAGTTCTATTAGCTAAATTAATGGACAGAGTTAAAAATGCTCTTAACGTCCCAGCAAAAAACATTCACGCGTGGACAGATGCCACCATTGTCTTAGCATGGCTGCAACGGCCATCGAGCTACTGGAATACGTTTGTAGCCAATAGGATAACAGAGATTACAAACAGAGTCGACCCTACTAGATGGCACCATGTCCCGACACAAGAAAACCCGGCGGATGTAGCTTCCCGCGGAATCTGTCCTCTGGAACTGCCATCGCACGAGTTATGGTGGAACGGTCCCCCATGGCTCCGAGAACGTCGCGAGATATCATCTACAGACATAAGTGAAATAGTTAATCCCACTGAGGATGAGAAAAGGTCTCAAGTGTTAGTGCAGTGTAGTGTTGTAGTTACGCCAGACTCTGAAAAAGAAAAAGACATAGACATTATTAATAGATACTCTAATCTTAACAAACTAGTAAGGGTGATTAGCTATTGTCTACGATTTATTAACAAATGTAAATGTAAAGCAAATAAAGAAAACTTACCTGTGTTCACTCTTCACCTGAACTCCATGGAAATGCAGGGTGCATTAAGCTGCTTGATACGAATTTCCCAAAGATCTGAAAGCATAGATAAAAATAATATTAAAAATCTAAATCCATTCGTTGATATTGATACCATATTAAAGGTTGGTGGTCGTATCGAGAACGCTTCTTGTAGTAGAGAAATCAAACACCCTGTAATATTAGCAAAAGGAAGTAGACTAGCTTACTTGATTGTAAAGGAAGCACACTTTAAGACGCTTCATGGTGGAGTGCAATTGATGTTAAACCATGTTAGAAATAAGTTCCACATTATTGGTGTTAAAAATGTAATAAAAAGGGTCATTAGAGAATGTATAGCTTGTTGTCGAAACCAAAACAATACCAAGCAAACATAAAATCAATAAAACGCCATATAAACCGTGTTTTAGGAGATAGTAAATTAACTTATGAAGAATATTCAACATTGTTATGTCAAATAGAGGGCTGCTTGAATTCTCGTCCATTGACATCTTTAGATAATGATAAGGAAGGAACCACCATCGCTTTAACGCCTGGCCATTTCTTGATTGGAGAAAACCCAATAGTAGTTCCTGATGAAAATCTTGATCAAACATACATACCTTACAACAAAAGATGGATTTATTTACAGAAAAAACTACAGTCGTTTTGGCGTCAGTGGAGTCAAGAATATTTAGTAGATTTACAAAAGCGTCAAAAATGGACAAGTATTCAAACCAACCTTAAAATAGGTAATATTGTATTAGTTAAAGATGAAAGATTACCACCCACCAAATGGTTGATGGGTAAAATCACCGAGGTGCATCCGGGTTCGGATGGATTAGTTAGGGTGGTTAGCCTCAAATGTAAAAATTCTGTGATTAAAAGACCAGTTCACAAATTGTGTTTATTGCCCACAGAAAGCGAGTTTGAAAATGTTAGTTTGTAAGTTTGTTAGTGTTAGTGTGTTAGCTAGTAAGTAAATCTTTAATATTGTGTTACAGTCCACTTGTTACTTATAACTTGTTATTTACCACTTGTTACTTATAACTTGTTATTTACCACTTGTTACTCATAACTTGTTACTCATAACTTGTTACTTATAGTTTGTTACTTATAATTTGTTACTTACCACTTGTTATTTATCACTTGTTACTTGTCACTTGTAATTTGCCATTCATAAACTTAGTAGATGTCTTTTTGTTAGTTAAAAGTGTTGACACACTTTGAGAGGTCGGAATGTTGTAAATAATAACAACGAATTATTATCGTTGATTCTAGTTGTCATATTTCTAGTACCAAAATCCAAACTAGATGGCGCCACAGGCAAAATTAGAACGCGCTATCGAAACGTTTTGGGTATTGGTGCATCCTATTGCAGTGGCATCAAATAAATTAAGTACTTCTGAACAATAGATTGTTTTACTACCTATATATACCAACCAAACTTTTTAAAATATAAGCCAACTAGATTTTTCAATCATTATTTTCCACTTTTTATTATGTATTAATTTTACAAAACTGTTCTTATTTAGGTTTTATCCCTGCAATTGGTAAGACTTCTTTAAATAAATGCTATTCTTCAGCCAGATCTTAGTATATCTGTTACATCATAGTCTTTATGTTGATAGATAATCTAATGAAAGTTAATCCAACTTTGATTGTTAGTAACAATAAGTTATTTTATGTGTTAATCATGTCTTTTTTTTTTATAAAACCTAAAAGGCCTAGAAGAGAAAGAGTGCCATACATACTCTTTCTCTTCTAGGCCTTTTTATACTGTAACTACCTACTAACCTAACCTATACTGTTGTATACATGCTGGGCAAGCTTACACTAACTCAAACCATGTCCTAACCTGCAACATCCAATTACATAATTTCATTGATTATCAAAAAATTTGTTTAAGATCAAAATAAAATGTTATCTGAACTGGCTAAATCTAAATTTGATAATTATTTTAAAAAAAATTGAAGGTCCTATCACATGCACCAAGAGATTTTCTAATCTTTAATTGATGAGAAATAAAAAAAGTCAACTCTTGTGTATCAATACTGGATTGATTGATAAATACTTTAAATTTGCATTTATCAAAATCAAATTCTTGTTCAACAAAATCATATTAAACAGACACTTATTTGATTGCAACAAAAACTATTACACGGCTGCTCTAGTTAACATAATTACTCCACTGAGATGACTTTCATAGCTTTCACTTTGTTTGCTGGAGTATTTTAATTTACTATTTTTTGCATCTACTTGTTTTTCATCTAACACTGTTAAATTGTAAAGAGTGGAAGGAAGGAGGGGAAGCATTTGCCCTGTTATGGGACAGCAATGGTTAAATAAATAAATAAAATTGTATTTCAACAGTATGTATAACATTCCAGCTAGATTCATACATATTTCCTAGTGCTGATTCTACAAAATCTTTTAATAATAACATTTTAATACATATTTTCTAGTACCTACTGATTCTACAGAATCTTTAAATAATAACATTTTATATAGTTTAGAATGTAATTTTTTTATAATATTAGTTAACATTTTGGATGACCTATTCTAAGTATGTATATCAATATAATAAATACAAAGAGTACACAAAAAAAGACTTAATCAAAATGGATTAAGTATGTGAAAGATGAATTGTAAGCTAGTTTGTAATTTATTGACATTTTTTTTGTTCACGGGTATTTTACACATCACACTCTAGTCCCAAACTAATCAAATTTAAAATTAGCACTCATTATTACCTCAAACTATCATACTTATACATATAATATTTGATTTTTTAATTTAAAAGTACCAAAAGGCGTGAGATTAAAGTCCAAATAAAGTAACTGATAAAAAAATATTGTTTCTGAAGAATCACAACGTGAGTTCCAAATAAGTGTCGCAATAACATAATCAATATTCTCGAGGCCGCCACTTAGGGCACTTAAAGTGTTGGTCAACTTTATAGGGCTTCAATAGTAATTAGCGAAGGTTGAGAGCTGTTTTTCAATTTGTGGTTGACTGGTTCAAAGAAGTTAGTTGATCGAGAAAGATCGAGTTGAAAAGCGATATCCAAGCAACCCAAAATAGACCAAGCATCGACGACGAAGACCTACTATTATTTATCTCGTCTTATTCAAGGTTTTTCCTGTTTCTTGATATCATGAGGAACCCAGAATTATCGAGTTTTGTCGCATCCATTTGTCGTAATTTATTGTTGTTGTTAGCAAACTACGCGAAAGTTTGAAATGAAGCCAATTCGAAGATCCAATTTTGGGGTCAATTGGTTTGGCATCCAAATAAATAAATAAA
Organism: Ecliptopera silaceata; assembly: GCA_932527185.1. NCBI lineage: Eukaryota > Metazoa > Arthropoda > Insecta > Lepidoptera > Geometridae > Ecliptopera > Ecliptopera silaceata. Next base: position 1,259,534 of record OW052209.1, on the reverse strand, counting down.
TAAATAATGCTGGACAATCCACACAACATCATCTAGCCCCAAGCTAAGCAGAGCTTGTGTTATGGGTACTAGAAGACTGACATATTTAATACAATACATTACATAGATAGATATTTTTTATTAAGTATACATATAAACACCCAGAACACCCGGAATAAATATTTGCAGATCGTACAAACATTTATCCCAAGGCGGAAATCGAACCCGCAACCTCCGCGTCGCAGGCGGACCATCGCCCACCAAATATTACTTGAAAGTGATATTATGTTTCTGTAGTATAACTAGAACATACGTATAATACTCTAGTGGAGCATCTATAACACTCATTCACGCACAATTTTTTGTATCATCTTATCTCGATACACGAATATAAGTAGGTAACAGCGAGTAGGCGCGTGAATTACCCTTCATATTACCCCAATGATAACGTACAATTAACTTGTGCACTCGCCGCGTTATCAGGAGACGTCATCAAATCAAAGCGTAAATAACTGATTGACTCTGTCACACTTATTGATGCAGTAAATTGGTGCGAAAGAGATAGTGAGGGGAACGACCTCAAGTTCATCGTTACAAGGTCAGGGATAAGGTTACGTGTACTCTGTCCATTTCGGGGTCAGATGATTTTATTTTACGAAATTCTATGTAGTCTATACTGTCTATGTAAGATCAATTGAATAGTCTAGAAAGCTGTTACTTTGCGTCCATGCGCCGTTTTCTTATTTAAAGAATAGCTTCTAAACTTGATATCATCTGAAACTTAGTTCTTAGATGTAAAGACCACACAGTTACGATATTCTGGTCAAAAAAATATTTCAGAACATGACAAGTCCGCTCCAAGCGTATAAACTTCATTCAAAATTATACCTACTATGATCGGGCGTGACTTTCAGCCGCGAACTTTGACATTACCATTTGACTTTTTAGCACATACACGCATTTAAGGCTAGGTATCTCCTCTAGGTTGGCGGGCGCCCCACCCGAAACCGTATAATCTGCGTTTTTTGAATACTCAGCTGAAGATGTTCTGTTTTTGTTCCAGCAATGAGTTCGAGCGTATGCTACAAGTGTAACCGGACAGGGCACTTCGCGCGGGAGTGCACGCAGGGCGGCGGCGGCGCGCCGCGCGACTCGGGCTTCAGCCGCCAGCGCGAGAAGTGCTTCAAATGCAACCGCACCGGACACTTCGCACGTGATTGCAAGGAAGAGGCCGACCGTTGCTACAGGTCACTAATCACTATCTCCTTGTTCAACAATCATCACCAACCTGTATCAGAGGGCTTAGTCCGAAGACGCATTTTAAAACTCTACTCTCGAGCCGACAGTCGTCTCTCGGATGTCCATACATTTTTGTATGGCTATCCGAGAGACGACTGTCGGCTCGAGAGTAGGGAGTTCTAAAATGCACCTTCGGACTAAGGGCTCAGTCCACTGCTGCACGTAGGTCTCTCCTAAGATCGGTCTTCGGCTTCTTTCATCCAGTGTTTGCCAGCTACACTCTGCAGATCGTCGCTCCATCTTGCCGGAGGGCGAAAATCATAATCAATAAAACTTTATTCTGTTAAATCACACAGATCATTTAGAATCGTCTTATACACTATTGGTGATTCAGAGCCTAGACTAGAAGAACGGGCAAGAAACTACGGCCTGGTTTCTACCGTTTTTTGTATGATCCTTCTTACAAAGACTCGAACCATTTATACGCGGTTTATAGGTGATACAGCACGCTAGGTTTCAATTGCCTCGACACGGGATACTTTCCACGGGACTGCAAAAAAGCCGGCCGTTGCTACAGTTATCTACATTTTTAACTCTAGCCTGATTTGTGTTTAGTTTCTACGTCGCACATGGTTTCAAATGTAATGTGATCGGACACTTGCACAAGTTAAAGTGCCGTCTGTTACTATAGGTCACCCCTAACAGCACTGTTCTTTATAATGATCCTATCAGCATCGGGCATTCACAATGGACATACAAACAGACCAACGAAAGTACAATGCAGACTTTAATATTTTAAAATATATTTAACTAAGTTTCTTGAATGAATAGGAGAACCACATCTTCCTGCGTTGGGTTTTGAATGGTCTTTATTTCCCTTTTGTTTAGCATTTTACCCCAAGCCTAAGATGTCGACAGCCGTATAAAGCTTATTCACGGTCATCAACACACCTGCCTCGTATTTTAGCACAAGTTTGCTCTACTTCGCTCGTTGCACCTGCGATTAGGGTCCACTTACAAAGGTAACCGGTTTTCGGTTCGACGATGCAGTGTTCGTTCGTCTGCATTAATCCAAAAGACTTATTTTCAACTAAATGAACGCCTTCCTCATTTTACACGTGAAATATTTATAGTCAAGTCTCATTTCAGCGTGTACTAAACGGACCAAATCCAAGGTGAAAATGTCGATTTAATTTTAAGTGGGGACCGTGAACTTGTGTCGATATTGACCGTTGTCGTTATGCCCATTTTAGATGAAGGTGATCCTTGAGCTTCGTAAGCAAGTGTTGTTTACTCAGTTGTGTAGAACATGTAGTTCGTCGTTATTGTACGTACATTGTAAATCTCATCTATAAAAGGCTTGTCTACGTATTTTAGAGCTCTAGTTAACTGTTTCGCGTCAGGTCTGACCCCTTGTATGAAACTTAAACTTTTTGATGTTAAATTTTATAGAATGCTGTTGGAGTCTCAATTAAAATGGCTAATAATGCATGAAATCAGGTCCGCTCATCCCCCCCGTAGAATGCAGTGTCATGTCAGATGAGTAAGGAGTTTTTGTGTGTTGTTTGCAGATGTAACGGCACGGGGCACATAGCGCGCGAGTGCGCGCAGAGCCCGGACGAGCCGTCGTGCTACAACTGCAACAAGACGGGGCACATCGCGCGCAACTGCCCCGAGGGCGGGCGCGACAACTCGAACCAGACCTGCTACAACTGCAACAAGTCGGGGCACATCTCGCGCAACTGCCCCGACGGCACCAAGACGTGCTACGTGTGCGGCAAGCCCGGCCACATCTCCCGCGACTGCGACGAGGAGCGGAACAACTAGCCGCCCCCGCGCCGACCACTCGCCTATATTCTAATATACTATGATGCCACGCACGGACGATAAGCAAAGGACGCGATATGCGACTAGATCCTAAGTCTCGTAAGACCGCACGGAAATTGATGCAAAGGAATTACAAATTAGAAGCAGCAGAGTACATGTGACTGAAGAGAGTATGAGTTTTAAATGTTGACTTGTATATAGGTCTCCAGGCGCGAGGTTCGTTTATAGTTTAATGTTTGTTCTAGCACAGGAGGTGGAGTTATTGTGTTTAAATCATTTAATAATCGTGATCGCTGTGGACGAGTAGCGAACTTACATATTATTAGCATGCAGATGTATTTAATATATTTTGTACAGATGTTTTTGTCGAGAGATAAATTGGATGCTGGCGTACAATGAGTTTTCAATGAAGAGAGGAGACCCCGAAGTGACCCTGACGTGTAGTTGGACTCGTCTTGCTGTCAGTCTTGCTGTCAACGCGTTTGCTAACACTTGACACGATTGGTGATTTATTTCATTAGATCAATTCCTTTGTTTATGAGATCCTGCTACTTGTGGAGAATCCAGTGGTTAATTCCATTCGTCAATCAGTTTTTTTAAGTTGTTATCCTTGTCGATGTGCCTCTGTAATACTTAATTTTAATTAAAGTTATTCAGCCTATACAGTGGGAGATAATTAATAAATAACTTGCCTTATTATTGTACAGTTTCCATCCTGACCTATCTCGCCAATACAATAATACAAAACTGAGAATTAAGGGAGTACAATTCCTCTCAAACTTTGTTACTAAGTAAATGCGTATAGTACCAACACTACTAGGATATTGTTTCTTACTAGGTAGTTAGGTGAGCCTATGTATTCAAGTATTGTATTGGAAATGCTCGATGTATAGAAGTAGGTAGGTAAGGTAACCCTCATTACAGTGATCAAATGACTTCTCAGTCGCATTAGAAAGTACTTTAGATAAGTTTTTATTTATCTCTACCTACCTATTTGCTGGATACGAATAGTTATCATCATAGGTTTATTTACAAGAAGGGAGGATGCTAGCCACATAATATCCTGACAGAAGTAGGATGCTAGCACATTCGTGAGTCAACCAGCCAGCATAAATATTTCATTTATTTTTATTCAATGTACCTACCTTATACGGTATTTTATTTGAAATTATTTTAACTTACAACTATGTACATATTTAAATTTAGGTACCTACATAAATGGCATTTGAAGCCACATGAACAGGATCTGTCTACATTAGCAATCACTCAGTGTTTGTCAAACTCTAATTGACATTGACAAGTAGAATAAAATGAAGTTGATAGAACAATTTTGTCACAAGAAAAAAAAAAATAATTCATTGAATCTGATCTGATGACATTTACATTACAACGAATTAAATTCATGAAAAATTATTTCACAGGTATTCCGATTCCTATTTTGTAAGAATATCGCAAACAAACAAATCGACGTTTGAATATTAGTAGCATTGAAACAACAGTGAAAATCATCGACCATGAAGCATTTAGTTTTCTGCCTTATTGCTATCTTTGCTTCTAAAAATGTATTGGCTGCGCCTAACTCTGAAGAAGAGGTAAGCAGTAACAGATACGTGATCGAAGGGAGAGTGACCCCGTCAGAGGAACAAGAATATGGACCTTGGCAAGTCGATACTCGAGTGCACGTCAATAACGGAGAGTACATTGGCTTCGTACGCGAGGATGGCACGTTCGTCATACATAATGTACCTTCAGGCTCGTATGTAGTCGAAGTCATCAATCCTGATTTCATGTATGAACCAGTTAGAGTAGAAATCAACTCTAAAGGAAAGTTTCGAGCTCGAAAAGTAAACTACATCCAGACATCTCAAGTGATTCAGGTTCCATACCCGCTAAGAATGAAAGCTTTATCCAAAATCAGATATTTCCAAGTCCGCGAGCAATGGAGGATGACAGACTTCTTGTTCAATCCCATGGTTATAATGATGGTGTTACCGCTGCTCTTGATTATGGTTCTGCCTAAAATGATGAATGACCCTGAGACCAAGGAGGATTTAAAACAAATCTCTAACCTGACTAAGATGACAGAAATGCCAGAAATGTCCGAGATGATAACTTCTCTCTTTAGTGGAGGCAGTACCTCTAAGGCGCCAACTTCAAAAGCAAAGCAAGTCAAGAAAAGGCAATAAGTAATGCTGATCTTTAGTGTGATTAATAAGTATTTATTGTAATAGCAATATTTATAGGAAATAAAATCTAATTGAAAAAATTACATTTATTTTGTGTTTTAGAATTATTACATACTTTAAAGCTACTTTTTAAAACCAATAAAAATGAGCTTCTGTTCCTTGGAGGTTGAATGATTTTGTACATTTGTGAACCAATTCCAGGAGAATCTATTTACACTCGTTATTTATAAGCCCTCTAAAAATGTAGGCAAGGTCTGTCAAAATGTTAAAATCCACCTAAGGCTTTAATTATCAGCTATCTTTCTTTATTTCATATTATCTTTCTATCTTTCTCTATTTCACAACAATAATCCAAAAAGCTATCTCTCATCCTTTTTCTACAAATCTTCTATTCATTAGGTATATCTTTCTGTTCTAAGACTAGGAGGTACTTACACATTCTGTTGATACAAAAACATGGTTTCAAAGGAGGTGTAATGTAAGAGATGAAATAAAAAAGCAATGATTTATGTTATAAAGGCTTTTATTCAGAAATAAATCTATTAAGAATCAATACAAATATTACACTACTTTTACACTCTTACACTAGTTATACCTTTAGGTAGTTGTAACAACTTATAAAAAATAATACACACACAAGTTACATGATCATAAAAAAGTAAAACAATCAGTCATTGGTAATTTTGGACGGAAACTAAATAAGTAACATGGCATTAGAAATGAGATTCCATTGTTTCATAAGTGTTTGAAGGCTTTCTTCCATAACTATAAATAGATTTCATGAAAATATATTCTTATTTTTGGACGGGTAAGTTCATGATTTGTACATTCATTTTTTTACTTTATAAAGTAGAATACCTACCTTAAATTATAGATTTACAAAAGGTAAGTATATTATTCAAACTAAAGATATATTTCCAAATTTTTCGTGTAAAAAAGTATTGTCTTATATTTCATATCAATACATAAATATTTCTGATAGATATGTTTTTCAGAACTAGTTGCTTAATTTTGAATATAATTTTGATACAATAATACTGAAAAGTTTTATGTACTCATCATATTTACCCTAAGTTTTGTCATTGTAAGGCAAGTATGCATTCTATGCTACACTTACTACACTTAAAATATATATCTTTTAATTTGGAAGTATTTCGTATGATGTAATGAGAATCAGAAAAAGTTTATTAAGCAAAATGCAGACAGCACCAAAACAAATCATAAAGTAAAATAATATTGAAATTCATACATGTTTTCTATAAGCATGTACATTTTAAAACTATTAAAACTTTATCATCATTACAGTACAAGTATTTTTACACTATATAAATAGAATTGAAGTAGTTAGTGCCTTGATAAGCAAATTCGAAAATACATGTAGAAACCAAATAAAAATAGTTATCAAGTGATAAAAAGAAAATAAACAATTAATAGCAGTATTGAAGATTATAGCTGCTTTTTGATTCAATTAAATCTAGTTCTATACAAAAACATTGAGATTGGTTTATTCCCGCAACTTAACTTAAAAATAGAAAAAAGTTTTTCGAGTAGTACCTTTTTATGTGTGTCTTGCTCATTTGAATTTGACATTTTGTATTGACCACTGACTGGTACAGATATCAGAAAAGACATATTTAGAATTAATTTCAAACTTTCAACTAATAAGACTATTATTGATTTTTGTTAATCACTTTATCTGTAATAGTGAAATAAAACAGATAATAAATTACTGGGATTTAAAAACGTCTTGTATAATAAGATTAGAATTTCTTCTAAAAATTATCTGACTGAATTTTATGCCTTTTCAATGCTATAACTTATCACTATCAAAGGTATGGTCACTAATCTAAATGAACACTACTTATAACTACACTGGAATGGAATAATAAATTCTAAAGTAACTCTATAGGTAGAACAGTGGACAGATGAGATTGGAGTGTATTGCAGAGGTATTTAGGCGGTTAGGTAAAATAATTCTTATTTTAACGGTGGTTAATAAGTAATACATAATATCCCTAGCCTTAGTAGACAGGTTTGAAACACATTAATACATACATAGCTTTTTTCAAGCTCCTTATTCATAGTTCTAACTCCTGTGTTGTGTCAATGGTAAAAATGGTAAATATTTTCGTTAATACATCGGTAAACTTTTTATATGAATAAGGATTTACAGAATTTAAAAGTACATAGCTCTTCATAAAATGATAAAAGTAACATTCTATTACTTTAAAAGAATAAATTTACCTTAATATTTGTCTTTATTACATAAAGTTGTAGTTCATACTCCATTTTCAGAGGAATACATTCAAGATAATTTTTTCGTTTCTCTAGTAGCTGTCATTTATGAGACCATAGACAAGATTACAATCTAAATATATTTATATACTTAAAATACATTTTAATATTGGCCAGCCACTAATTGGTAAAACAATTGTTTAAAACTTTTGCGTCTAAATTTTTCCACACGATTTGTGTGCGTTTTTATAATCTTGTCACAATCATGACACTTTGAAAACATCATGTCATACAAAAATATCATAGAAAGATCATTAAAAATTATATACAAACATGATAAGTGAAAAGTGAAAGAAACTTTTCGAATATTTAAGAGATTTTATATAAATGTATTTGTTGATAGCTATACATTTTTCTGAATTGACATGATCGCTTATAATTCTAAAATCGACAAAAACATTGTGATGCCTTGCATTCGTTAGTGGGAAGTTTTTAAGTTATTTCATGAATTTATATACAATTTCATGAGTAACAACTACACAATAATACCGTTAAAGGTTTTAAATGCAAATAAAATTGTCAACTACTTCTGAGATGGACACCCTTGAGGATGTCAAAGGAGGTAGTCGAGGGCACGTCCAAACATAAAATTTAGAACATGACCATACATACAAATAATTTTAATTACGAAAATAGTATTTTCGGTTTAGATTTTCGATAGATAAATCAATATTAGATAAATAATTATGGAATTTCACTCTAGTTGGCAAACAATAAATAAATGTTTATCAAAATGACATCTTAAGCCTATTTTTAGGACATGATTTTGCGTTTTGTGTTAATTTAGCGTATTACATTTTGTAGAACGTTAAAGATTTTCGTACGACTTTGCTATCTTCAAGAATCATCTAATATTTATTTATCTATCTTTCATGAGTTACACATTCTGTCTCCACCTAACTAGTGTTGCAACAAACGCCGCGATAAGCAGGGGTACCGCAAGGGCGACACTGGGTCCGGCGTTGTATATAGCACAGTACGGACATTGCGACGAGCCACAAACCTCGCAGATGTTCAGCAAGTAAGTAGGAAGGGCGTCAAATATTGTCTCGTTGAATCGCTCTGGAATATAGTAGACAGTATTCTTGTTAATTGTAAATAAAATCACTGCCTATCAAAATGGGTATGTCCACTAAGAAATGTCCAGTGATGCCCTACATCGATTACTTTGAGGTATAGAGCCTATGTCACAAACTCAGTAGTTCCCCTATTAGACTGAAAATAAAGAATCGAATAAATAAATTTAAAGTGTTCTAAATATTCCTTCCCCGGACGAGCTCTTTGGTAAAGTGTTTTATTAGATATTTTATGATTAGACATTGCATAGCCCGCATAAAATAAACACACAAGTTCTTAAGTTTACTCAATATGTACAATAATGTACATACTTTGTTATTAGCCTTTGTAGAGTCTAGGCATTGACACCTCATTCTAAGTAAAACTATGATTTTTTTGATTTGAATCTGAAATAGCTAAATAACCTTTGTAGAGTCTAGTCTAGATATTGACACCTTGCTCTAAGTAAAACTGATTTAAACCTGTACCTCTACCATGAGATGTCACAGTAAAATCGCCTGACTTTACTACAGTAGTTACGTCAATATTAGTATTACGAATTTTAGTACCCAACTATCCGCTAGAGGCGCTGTACAAATTTTCATACATTTTTTTAACTAAAGACGCTAGCGAGTGTAGTAAATATAGTATAGTAAAAACTCATGGTAGAGCTACTGGAGTGTGTAAGTAAATGATGTGTACCTGGCGCGTAGTAGTCGTAGACGCGGATGGGCAGGTAGCGCGACATGTTGGCGACGGGGAACCAACGCTCGATCGTGAAGTTCACGCACGTCGGCTCCTCGGACAGCTGCGACACATTACACAACATTAGTAGTGAACAACACATAATAAGCCTGGAATTCTTAGACTATCTGAAACATAATACGTCAGAGAACAAGAATTCATAATGTACTTGCTTAGTTCCGAAGACACCCGACAATTCCCGATCCTCACATATCCCGGCATACATTCACCGTTCGCGCACAGAGCCCTTATTGTCGGGTGTCTTCGGCTGCGCACGTTCTGGTCACTCATATACTCTTCTTCTTATACTATGTATGTATACTGAGCCCGTAGTCTGAAGGTGCATTTTAAAACTCCCTACTCTCGAGCCGAGAGTCGTCTCTCGGATCTCTCTCTCTACTTCTTACAAAAATATAAGGACATCCGAGAGACGACTCTCGGCTCGAGAGTAGGGAGTTCTAAAATGCACCTTCAGACTACGGGCTCAGTATACATACATAGTATAAGAAGAGTATATGAGTGATCAGAACGTGCGCAGCCGAAGACACCCGACAATACCCGATCGTCACATATCCCTGCATATGTGCTCAGTATACGTAGTACATAGAGGGCCTAAGGGGCAGCATAACATCTAGCCGCCCAAGTCAACCTTTCCTGCAAGTGGTACGCGCTGCTGATCAACGAACAAAGCTCTGACGTCAACTCGCCAAGACGCACTGGCCAGCGTGGCGTTTTAAGGCTAAAAAACCCTCCCTCAATTATGATAGGCGTTTGAAGGAGGAGGCTTATACCCAGCAGTGGGCTAGTACGGGCTGCCGATGATGATGATACGTACATAGTGGAAGTAGAAGAGTATGTGCGTGCACAGTATACGTACATAGTGGAAGTAGAAGAGCATGTGCGTGCACAGTATACGTACATAGTGGAAGTAGAAGAGCATGTGCGTGCACAGTATACGTACATAGTGGAAGTAGAAGAGCATGTGCGTGGGGCTGTATCGGGCGCGCTGCAGAGTGCGCACGCGGCGCGACAACACGTACGCGTCCAGCGCCTGCTGCTGCGTGCGGTACCCCGTGGGGATACGCACCGACAGCACCGCCATGCCCGAGCGCGGGGACTCCTCCAGCAGCGTCCAGCTGGAATACAAACACATCATTATTTGTCACATTTCAGTAAATAAGTTCACCACGTCTGGTCGGATTACATTTGCACCGCACGCATATACGTCAACGATACCCTGCTAGCAGGAGACAAACATAGATGGCGCACCATTTTCAGAAAAAGATGACAACTGTAACGACGCAATGTGCTGTAATCACTCTGCGCAGTAGTAGACATATCTATTGAGGATATTTAAGAAAATTAGATATTGTCGCAGGCGTTTATTTATCGAAACAACCTTGAAACTGAAGTCTACAAAATATAAAGAAGTTCTGGTGCACCTCCATAGGATTGTGCTGCAGCTAGTATATCAGTGGGAGGAAAGATCTACCTGGCGCAGGAGTGGAAGGTGATGTGCGACTGGTTCCGTCCGTGGTATTGCAGGTCTGCGCGCAGTGCGAAGGCCCGCGCGGGGGGCGGCGTCTGGAAGCGCGGCATGTCAACGTTGTACTGCACGGACAGCTGCAGCACCGCGTACCCCGCGCCGCGCGCCGTCACCTTCACGGTGCCCCACGCCGACGGGATCTGCACACATTCACATTATAAATATAAATAAATATTAGCTAACACGTTTAACCGGAGTCAGAACCAGCTGTGACAGCGGTCCAACGTCATAGAGAGGCTTCAATGCTAAATCGATATAAGCTTACTACATCAGTATCAGATATCTACATCAGCAAGTGAGTTCTTATCATGTCACAGACTAATCAAAGTATGCATTGATTACGGACAAACTGTAAATAATTTTTTTACGAACATTTCACATTACAACGTTTATTTTTGTAAATACAGAAATGCACACAAACCTTTGCTCACATTGTGGATCGACCCCACAGCCTACAGCTTGAATGGCAGAGCTAAAGTTTGTGCACACACGTATCGTAGAGACGCAATCGACGAGCGCCACCGATTTTGTATGGAGATCCAAACTTCTCAAGAAATCTGCTAGGGGCGCTGATTGGATTTCCATACAAAATCGGTGACGCTCGGCGATTGCATCTTTACGATACGTGTGTAAACTCGTACTTGGGGTACTGAGCTGTGACGCCTGTCAAAAAGATAACGTATATACTTATTACTTACATCAATATACTGCATGACGGCAAAGTTGTCATTCCTTAGCGTGATGGTGCGCGACTCGTTGAGTGCGACGGCGTCGATCGTGACGCTAAGTGAGCTGACGTCACGTAGGCGCTTGCGGTTTGTGTACTCGATCAGTGCACGGAGCGATATGTATGTGTCCTGTATACATGGAAATAAGTATATATTATAACAAGAATATTACATTACACTTATTAAACAATATATAAAGTTATGCCTTATATAAGGTAGAATTAATTAAATTGAAACAAATTGTATCTTTTACCATCTATGAGTGGAATAAGTTCTATCTAGGCAAACGCGTTACACCGTACACTGTAGGCCGCATCGTCATTTAACATCAGATGTGATTGCGGATGCATAAAAAAATGTACATTTAGTTCTAGCAAATAAAATAACTTTGACTTTATATCAGTATTGTTTTTAGTTACAGACAAATAATTTGTTGCACATATAGAAACTAATAACTTTATTTGAGACACAAACAAAACATACATAAATCTCCAAATATATTACGTTTATGATGACAAAACTGGCCACACAACTATAGAAATATGTAGTTTTTTTTAATTTAATTTAACAATTTATTCTAGTTTTAAAATAATACAATAAATTGATCATTTTATTTGTTGAATAGCCCTTGTCATGAAGTCATGAAGTCCTCAAGCGTTGATAAGACCATCCAATGTTAAAACGGCGGTTGTTGATATCATTCAAAAACGTTAAAAACCAGTCGATTTCCTACCAAAACTAGCTATACACCGAGAAAATATTTATGTACACACCGAGAAAAAGTGTATGAGAGATTAATTGACAGTGTAAAGTGTTATGGCAGTGTAAAATCTATAGCTTACCTGAGTAGAAGCCCACCCACCGTCATGCAACCTCTGTGCATTGAGCCACATGACGATGGGTTCGTTGTTGTCCTGATGGTCCATGCACGTGAGAAGTGCGTATGCCGTCGCCGCGATGTTGTTGGAGTCGTATTTGTACGGCAGGCGAGGCAGCAAGAATGGTTTCTGGTTCTCCATTTTAGTGGGGGGTTGAGGAACTCGTTCTTTACCCCAGTAGACTAATCCGCCTGGAAGGGGGGAGTTACTTGATAAATATAGCCTTAATTATTTTCTATGACTTCTTTATCAGAAAAATCCTCCCAAATGCGTTGCAATATATTGTTTATGAAATATAGGCAACCGCAATCACATTTGATGTTAAATGATGATGCGTGAAATAAATTGATCAAGATTTTGTTTACTACTATTTCGATAATAGCAGTTGAGTATTCAAGTCACACTGTGCGTCAATGCCGAACAATACTTTTAGATACGCTATTGTAACGATACGTTTAAGATTATCATATTTTTCGTGATCATTTCATATTTCATCGTGAAACTCGAATTATGGAGTTTTATCTAATATGATTTCCAAAAGTGACTCGCATATTTTGTTTGGAGGATCATAGCTTCAATACTCGAAATTATGTTTGTCTAAAAATTTCATGTCACTTTTTGTCAAATTACCAAAATTTGTAACGACGTTTCTTTGTTTCTTCTCTCATAGAAAGCAAGCCAGTAATTAAATTAAGAACTTCGTTCATCCGGGTGTACTTTGACATCTCTAAAGTTTTTTTGCATGAGACTGGTGCCTGTTAAAGGTTGTACACCTATGCTATATGCTATTGTTTTGAATGAACTTAAGCCTACTACTAAACGTACCCTCTGATCGTTGCCGCTTGATGAGCAGTCGGTAGGCGTGCTCGGAGCTGGGCGCCTTGGCGAAGGTGAGCGCGTACGTACCCTCCGATCGTTGTCGCTTGATGAGCAGTCGGTAGGCGTGCTCGGAGCTGGGCGCCTTGGCGAAGGTGAGCGCGTACGTACCCTCCGATCGTTGTCGCTTGATGAGCAGTCGGTAGGCGTGCTCGGAGCTGGGCGCCTTGGCGAAGGTGAGCGCGTACGTACCCTCCGATCGTTGTCGCTTGATGAGCAGTCGGTAGGCGTGCTCGGAGCTGGGCGCCTTGGCGAAGGTGAGCGCGTACGTACCCTCCGATCGTTGTCGCTTGATGAGCAGTCGGTAGGCGTGCTCGGAGCTGGGCGCCTTGGCGAAGGTGAGCGCGTACGTACCCTCCGATCGTTGTCGCTTGATGAGCAGTCGGTAGGCGTGCTCGGAGCTGGGCGCCTTGGCGAAGGTGAGCGCGTACGTACCCTCCGATCGTTGTCGCTTGATGAGCAGTCGGTAGGCGTGCTCGGAGCTGGGCGCCTTGGCGAAGGTGAGCGCGTACGTACCCTCCGATCGTTGTCGCTTGATGAGCAGTCGGTAGGCGTGCTCGGAGCTGGGCGCCTTGGCGAAGGTGAGCGCGTACGTACCCTCCGATCGTTGTCGCTTGATGAGCAGTCGGTAGGCGTGCTCGGAGCTGGGCGCCTTGGCGAAGGTGAGCGCGTACGTACCCTCCGATCGTTGTCGCTTGATGAGCAGTCGGTAGGCGTGCTCGGAGCTGGGCGCCTTGGCGAAGGTGAGCGCGTACGTACCCTCCGATCGTTGTCGCTTGATGAGCAGTCGGTAGGCGTGCTCGGAGCTGGGCGCCTTGGCGAAGGTGAGCGCGTACGTACCCTCCGATCGTTGTCGCTTGATGAGCAGTCGGTAGGCGTGCTCGGAGCTGGGCGCCTTGGCGAAGGTGAGCGCGTACGTACCCTCCGATCGTTGTCGCTTGATGAGCAGTCGGTAGGCGTGCTCGGAGCTGGGCGCCTTGGCGAAGGTGAGCGCGTACGTACCCTCCGATCGTTGTCGCTTGATGAGCAGTCGGTAGGCGTGCTCGGAGCTGGGCGCCTTGGCGAAGGTGAGCGCGTACGTACCCTCCGATCGTTGTCGCTTGATGAGCAGTCGGTAGGCGTGCTCGGAGCTGGGCGCCTTGGCGAAGGTGAGCGCGTACGTACCCTCCGATCGTTGTCGCTTGATGAGCAGTCGGTAGGCGTGCTCGGAGCTGGGCGCCTTGGCGAAGGTGAGCGCGTACGCGACCAGCGCCAGCGGCAGCACGTCGCCGAACTCGTCCAGCAGCTGCAGGTGCCGCTCCAGCCACGACACGCCGCGCTGCTGCGCCGACACCACGCGCGCGCTCAGACCCTGTATAAACAAATATTCACGGACCAATCAAATTAAATCCTTTATTTATAACGCCAAGTTACATGTCAATTACTTTTATTTAAAAATAATGATATAATAATTATATATACGATCTATATTATAAATAATCAATCTAAATTAATTACTTAAATTATCTTTAATTCATAAATTCATTAATTGAGTAAAAAAAGTGCTCGAGTGGCCACCAACACCTTGGCAACATCACAATCACAAGTCACACTCTAGTCCCAAACTAAGTAATATCTAGAAAGCTGATAGAATACTTATATACTTTTGTAAATACATATATATAGTAACAGCCAGACACAGAACAAATATTTATATTCATCACACAAATATTTGCTCTGGGTGGGAATCGAATCTACGACCCACAGCATTGAATGCAGAGCTACTGAACAGACTCACAAACTTCAATAATTCAAAGACTTTATAAAGATTTTATTTATTTGTGCTTACAACAAATTAATTAAGTTTAATTAATAAATATATTTAGAAACAAACACTTTAAAACTTAGTAACGAAATGGTCTTCTCGCGAAGTGCGGTGAGAAGACCCGCATCACTGACGTAGGCAAAAAGACATCGAAGCTAAAATGGGACTGGGCGGGACACGTCAGCCGTATGCATGAGGACAGATGGGCAACAGTCGTCACACAATGGGTGCCTGCGGATGGACGGCGAAACCGAGGCAGACCTAGAAAACGTTGGCGTGATGACTTGGACACGTTTCACGTAGACTGGTGGGAGGCGGCGGTTGACCGAAAGTACTGGAAAAGTAGGGGGGAGACCTTTGCCCAGCAGTGGGAAAGTATAGGTTAAATAAAAAAAAAAAAAAAACGAAATGGTTGTGAAATATGTATAGTAAACATAGACCTTACCTCTCTCACTCCAATGTCCTTTAGATTCTTGACAGTTTCCAGCGTGATGACGATCTGAGCCGTGAGAGTGATGTTTCTCTGAATTATTATAGAATCCTTCGTCTGTAATAAAACCATTTAAACACATTTTACTTTGTTTCTAGATTTATTTTTAAGATGCAGTTTAAAACCATCCATATTCTTGTCATGATCATACATTTTTGAAGATTAAATCGTAATTTCACATAATATTGTATAATTTATTTTTATAATAATTTACTAAAGAAAGAGCTAGTTCGGCCCAAGCTTATTAATAGTCATAAATTCTATATTCAGGATCACTTGGAATTGTTTTACTAGATAATTCGAGTTGCTAGTTATAACAATCAGATATTTTTAAAGGAGTTTATGAAGTTTTTATATCTGCAATAACAACTGCCACTCACCTCAGTATTTATTTTTTCTCTAACCTATCTCGTCCCACTGCTGGCCAAAGGTCTCCCCCGAGTCCTTCCACTCGTCCCTATTCTCCACCAATTACCCTAGAAAATGTCATGGTCGTCCCGCCTATATTATTACCTCAGTATAGTTCAAATTATTCCATCCAGTTCGACTAAGTTCTCGTTGGTAGAGCGTGCTGTTTTTGGGCACGATTATGGTGGAGTTTTCATTCCGGTTCGGTAACCAGGTCACTTCGTAGAAGGCGCCTTCGGGTGTCTGATGGTCTAGGACCCATGCTACTGCCATGGATATCACCTAGAAAGTGCAATTATTCAGATAGTGATCACATTAAATCTTTATTTGAAAAAATATAATATTCACGGACAATTCAAAAATCTCCAGTCTCAAACTAAGCGCAAAGCTTGTACTATGGGAACTAGGTTGCTGATATAATACTCAGATACATTTTTTTGTAAATATGTACATACATATACATAGAATACTCAGACACAGAACAAATAGCTTAGAGCTTGATCGTCTTAAGCTTGTTTGTCTTCTCTAGACTGTACAATTTTTACATATGATAATTATTGAATGGTAAAAAAATATGATTAATTATTGAACAATAAAATAAAATCCAGTAGAACTTACATCTGGGTCGATATAGATGAAGTTCTCCCATTCGTTGAAGGACGCGTCTTGGAATATCTTGGCGCAGAATGAAGTTAGCCACACACTTGACGCTGATTGGTTCCTAATAAATTACACAAATACATATAATTTTACTATTTAATCACTTATCAATCTTGATCATAATGTTAATAAGTGTCTATATTATTTTTAATCAACGTGTAGCTTGTTCTTAGCATTGTAAAAAAGTCAAGAGATGAATAAATTAAATTGTCGATCAAACTCCGCTAAGGTTACCGGTTCGGTTAAAATGATTTACATTTTTTTCCCTAACCTATCTCGTCCCACTGCTGGGCAAAGGTCTGCCCCAAATCCTTCCACTCATCCCTACTTTCCGCTCTCGTCCACCAATCCCTCTCGAAAGCAACGAGGTAGATTGACTATTATATTGATTGATAGATTGATATGACAAGAGAGATTGAGGTTTAGAGACGAAAAAAAGCCTTTACTGATTCTGAGCATAAATCGCGATTTGAAAAAAAAAAATACTTTACAGATAAGAGATAATATCAAGTTATCAAAGCATTAACAACTTTGTATCGGATAATGGCCTTAACGAATCTATCACATAACTTATTAAAAAAATCTAGTAAATTATTTACCAGTCACTACGAAACAGGCTGAAAGATCCATCAGGTTTCATAAAGGACAGTTGCCGTTGATACAGGATGTTCATATTGTAGAATGCGTCTCGCTCTAACGTGCGGTTACGTTGGTTGATCAGTCGCATATACAGGGTGAGGTACATGTTTGCTGCGAAACTAAACATGTTCTGTTCGGCTGAGTCCTGACGGAATAAAGGGTATATAAAAAATAATGCATAAAGGAACAAATTAAATACTGATTCAGAAAAAATTAGCGTAAGAACTCTGCAACGTAATTTAAGATTTTAAAATCTGAACAAGGTATCATTACTACAGTAATTTTTTTTTATAGAAAAATATTATAACTCTTAAACTACTAAATTCTGTGTTACATGCTTAATTTTAATGTTGGGGATGCCATCTACCCAAAAAAATTGTACATGGAACATATTGACTTCTTTTTATCACTAAAACTCAACGTAAGAAGTTGCGCCCGGAAAAAATAATTTAATAGATGATAAATGCTAATTTGTTAATATATTTTACGAATTTCCTATGTCTGTGGCGTATTTCCAAATGACTTCAACATTGTTTTGTCAAGGAGAATAGTTTTCTTCATAAAGCGGATATTTACTATGATTTTGATTAATATATCGGGAAATAATCAAACTCACAAATCATGGTAAATATCCCGTTCCCTTAAAGAAAACCATGTTCCAAACTGTGATAGTTTCAAATAGAATACAATAAAAACCTATATTAAAAACTTACCATCGGCAAGTCAAGTAGACTGGTCGCATTAACCGGCATAGTAGGGAACAGAGGTCCGACGACGTCCCCTACCACGGAGACGCGCGCTTTGTTGGATCCGAACACGTAGTAGCGGTCCACCTCGTAGGGGATGATGGGCGTCTCCGTGACGTTGATGTGCATGTATTGGAACACGTACGCACGGTTCGACAGGTCCAGGACTACGGACTGATGACGGTATTGCGGTAGACCGTCGGACTGGAAAGAATATTGAGTTATGTATGTTTAAGAAAATACTTTTTTAATTTATGTTATCTTCTTCTTGAAATGTTCGCAGACCATACAGCCGGTGGGCTTATAGTTACATAACTAGTATTGTAATAGTAACCTCGACGTGTAAAGTCTCGGTGTATTAAAGTAAAATATGTTTTATTGAAACAAATAAATGTTTAGACAGAAAGAGTTGAATCCATAGGCTCTTGAGCTAGTTAAAAAACTGTGATACAGAGCCACAAAACTGTGTTACAGGAGCCAAAACTGTGTTACAGGAGCCAAAACTGTGTTATAGGAGCCAAAACTTTGTTACAGGAGCCAAAACTGTGTTACAGGAGCCAAAACTGTGTTATAGGAGCCAAAACTTTGTTACAGGAGCCAAAACTGTGTTACAGGAGCCAAAACTGTGTTATAGGAGCCAAAACTTTGTTACAGGAGCCAAAACTGTGTTACAGGAGCCAAAACTGTGTTATAGGAGCCAAAACTTTGTTACAGGAGCCAAAACTGTGTTACAGGAGCCAAAACTGTGTTATAGGAGCCAAAACTTTGTTACAGGAGCCAAAACTGTGTTGTGTGTGTAGTTAGTGCTGTTATAGCAACATGTAGCGTTGTTACCTCGACATGTACAGTATTGTTGTAGTTAGATAAGTGGTGTTGTGACTTCGACATGTATAGTGTTGTGTTTTAGTTAGATAAGTAGTGTTGTGTACCTCGACATGTATAGTGTTGTGTTGTAGTTAGATAAGTACCTCGACGTGTATGGTCTTGGTGTATCGATGCGTGCCCATGAGCGTGGCGGCGTGCAGTCGCACGTGCACGGTGCCGAGACGCGCCGGCACCACGGGCACGTGCACGGTGGCCGCGTCGCCCGACACTATGTACACGAAGAACTGGTGCTCGCCGAACGACGTGCGCGGGTTGTACGAACGGACCTGTCACACAACGAATTAACTCAAGTCAAAGTCAAATATTTCTTTATTCAATAAAATCACAAGGATCATTTAGAATCATCTTACATACTTTGATTCTAGGTGCCAGTTCCACGCGACCAGAGCCTAGAAGAACGGGCAAGAAACTTACGGCCTGCTCTACCGTTTTTAACTGACAATCTTAAACGTTACATATTTAACATACACGTCGGTGTTTCCAGATACATATAAATTTGACGTTTTCAAGAAGAGAGTGAATAGGTTCTATCTAGGCAAAACGCGTTACACCGTAGGCCGCATCATCATTTAGGTAACATCAGATGTGATTGCGGCCAAGCGTTTGTCAATGCATAAAAAAATACACTGCAACGTTCGACAGTAAAATGATGTCGACACGCAGTGTATATCAAACACGTCACTGTGACAATCGTAAACGTATTTATATTCATTTGGATATCGGTGGGTAGTTAAACATTATGTTAACATCCATCACTTTCGCATTTATTATTAGTAGAATAGGAAGGATGCTTCAAACTTACAATTCCGTTCTGTTCGACATGCACGAACTTGTAGTCGGGCGAGGCTTCGAGAACAACGACCGCTTCTAAGTTCTGCGGCGTGTAGTTGAACACCACGACTCGAAGACCGACTTGTTCGCCTTGTCGGCACTCGTCCGGACCTTCCACCTTTATGAAGAATGGTAGCACGCCTACGTACTGAAAAAATATAAAGATGATTAATAATTAATTAAAACCAACACATTTGAATTAATTAGAACAGATCAGTTGCAGGATTTGATCCGAACAATTTCACCTTTTAAAGTTATCTTTCGTTTTTCGATTAATATAATGGAAATAAGTACCTATATAATAACTAGTTCTCTACAAGCGTCCGCAATTTTGAATTTGACACTTAGCTGACTATTCAAAAAAAGAAGAAGAAAGGAGACCGGGGTCATTGGCGCGTCTTGGGAGATACCTACGTTCAGCAGTGGACTGATATAGGTTGATGATGATGATGATGATTATGTAAAATGTATGGTGTAAATACTTACATGTAAGGGCTCAGTTAACATGCCAAATCCATGAGTGGGCGACATACTGAACGCGGAAACCGTCCAGTGAGCGGGGACCTAAAGTATTCAAATAGTGAGTACAGAAACATTTACATTAGCAAAATGTCTGTTTATGTTCCAAATTATTCGAAACCATCTCCAAAAGAGTAACTTATAAATATTTTTTTTAGGCATAGCGTGGAATAAGGGTAAGAACGTGATGATGATTCCTTTCAAGACATTTTTCTACTCGTAGTTGCAGACCTGGCCATCACTGCGCTACCTGATTTCAGACCTGGCCAACACTCTAATCCCAAACTAAGCAAAGCTTGTACTATGAGAACTTGACAGCTGACAGAGTACTTAGATACTTTTTTTTGTAAATATGTATATACAGTGAATACATAGTAACACCCAGACACGGAATAAATACACATGTTCATCACACAAACATTCGCACTGAGTGGGAATAGAACCCCCACCCACAGCATGGAAGGCAGAGCTACTAGCCTGCCTTAGCCATCTATAGGTTAGGTACATACCTGAGGCACGTCAACAGTAAACACGTATCGTCCGTGCGGTCCGATATACCACACGTTATCGTACTGTCGCCATTTCAGACTTCGCCATCACTACGCTACTCAAAAAAGCACCCTGTACAGAAAGTAGTGGGTTCATACCTGTGGCACGTCCACAGTAAAGACGTATCGTCCGTGCGGTCCGATATTGACGTCCCGCCACAGCCACACGTTATCGTACTGTCGCTGCACACGATTAAACCGGAACTTGCGGAAGTGACTCAGCTCGAAAGTATCCGTGTGCTCGCCTGTACAATACATTTATTTTAAATGTGCAGATTCGTAGTGGTAAAGTATTATTTTAAGTGCGTGCCACAAAATGCTATAAAAAGTTATTGTTATGATGGATAGTGTGAAAACATCAATTGCGTTCATGTTTTCAAGCCACATAAGGGCCTGCGCAGACCGGGACGGCATGGCAAGGGATTTTAAATTTTTACTAATGGATATTCAACCGTACTGTTACAGAAATACGACATGAATTGCTATGCTTTAAAATGATGCCGTGGCATTGAACGTGAGCCGCCTTACAGGCCTTACAGGCCTTTAGTTGCATTTATTTGTAAGCTATCACTTTCTTTCTTTTATATTCATCTTATTGACTAATTTATGTTATTTATCCTCTGGTATTTTATCTGATGTTCGGCCCTACTAATCTAATATACGATCCTAGTATTCAAACCTATAAATCTAGTATTAAGGTAGTCTGTAAGAGATCGCGCCAAGCGATAAGACCGCCTTTTAAGAATAATTGTTTTTTCTAAACTAATATTATAAAGAGGAAAGATTTGATTGTTTGTTTGCATCGAATAGGCTCCGAAACTACTGGACCGATTTCAAAAATTCTTTCTACATTATCTGTGCTGAACATAGGCTATATTATATTTTCGAAAAAATTAGGGATCCTTACTAAAACTTCAATTATGTAACCCAAGGTGTATAAGAAATTCCTTACATCGCGTGCGCTGCGGAAACTATTGATGATAGAAAGAAATTATGTACTACAATTTTGTAGAACACATCATCATCCACAAAAAAGTCAGCGACAGCATATGTCTAACTATTATAGATATGTCTTATTAAGTGTTTTAATATTAAAAAAATATAATTAAAATGACGACGCCAGAAAACGTTCTATATTTGTACTTAGGTATTAATCCTTATCTAAATAAATTACTTTAAAATTAAGACTGCTTCAATACCTTTCTATTACTTTTTAAATTATTGAATTCGGACATTCCATTCGAAAGATATCACGAGTTCAAAAATGTAAGTACTTATTAGAAAAAAGTCAGCGGGCGCCGCGCCGCTGCCGGTCACGGGAGTATATGCGGGGGGGTTACACACTATAGGGTCTATATTTTTTATCATTTCGAAAATACATTTATACTGAGTAACATATTAGCTATATTATAATGATATTTTTTTATATAGGCTACCCGTGCGAAGCCGGGGCGTACTACTAGTTTCTTAATAAAGTTCTTATTTATTTATTTAGTATTCAAGTCTAAAGGTCTACTATTCAAGATATACTTACAGTTAGATTCGTCAGTGTGATCCGAGCAGTCGTAGGCTCCGTCACATTTCTTGGAGAGTAGGTAACAGCCTCCCTCGAGACATTCGCCCAGGCCGAGCGAAGCGTTGCACAAACTGGCGCGTCGAGTCACCTCCACGTCACTGAATACTATTAGTCCCGCGAATCTGGTTAAAAACAAATATTTATTAAAATTTAGTTTTAGTATGTTCAAACTACTAAGTACTTGGTGTTTTAAAGAATTTTCAGAATTTAATCTACATTTTTGGCAACCATTACATCATTACATTTGTCTAAATTAAATATTTTTTTATATTCGCCAATCTTCTTCTCCTTCCTGCCCTTATCCCTAGGTGGGGTCGGCACAACATGTTCTTTTCCTCCATTCTCCTCTATCATCCGTCATTTCAGTGTTCACTCCTTTCACATCCATATCATTTTTCACACAATCCATCCATATTTTCTTAGGTCTACCTCTTCCTCTATATCCATCCACATTCATACCTAGCACTCTATATTCGCCAAATATTCAGATGAATATAATAGGGTTACTCTAACCAATAATATCAGCATTGAAACTATAACATACGAATAGAAACTTTCATATTCATTTGATTTTTCTATTTTGTTAAGAATATTTTCTCGCAGAGTTTCTAGGTTCTATTAGTGACTGGTTAGCTAAGTGAGCTAACGGCCGGTTTCTCGAACGATGATCAACGAAAATCAAATAATTACTTTGTGTCAAACTCGGATCAATCGTGATTTGGGTTTCCAGAAACCGGCCGTAAGTGTTTCCAAAAACATTAGTATGAGTAAATACTTACTCAAAAGTCCTGTTAGCGTCGATGCCGAAGGTGGACGAAGGGAAGTACACCAGATCGTCTGGGTCGCCGAAGTGAGAGCGCCACATGTATGCAAATGTACCGTTTGTTGCTTCGTCGAAATGCGCCATTTTTGATATCACCTAAATTAAGATCAAATCAAAAACAATTAGGAAAAGAAATCTTTGAATAATTGAGATGACAAAATAATCAAATAATTAAACTGATCAATATACTGATATAAATCAGATAAAATAATCAAAGTCTATCTTATAAAAGTAAGCGCAGACTTAAAGTACTGATTCGTTCCCGGTTACTGACCGCCTGCATGGCGTAGAACGAGTTGTCGATGCCGGACAGGCCGACGTATGCGCCCGGCTCGCCGAATATGTACCTTAGCATAAGTAAGTTCGTTCCCGGCCTGCATGGCGTAGAACGAGTTGTCGATGCCGGACAGGCCGACGTATGCGCCCGGCTCGCCGAATATGTACCTTAGCATAAGTAAGTTCGTTCCCGGCCTGCATGGCGTAGAACGAGTTGTCGATGCCGGACAGGCCGACGTATGCGCCCGGCTCGCCGAATATGTACCTTAGCATAAGTTAGTTCGTTCCCGGCCTGCATGGCGTAGAACGAGTTGTCGATGCCGGACAGGCCGACGTATGCGCCCGGCTCGCCGAATATGTACCTTAGCATAAGTAAGTTCGTTCCCGGCCTGCATGGCGTTGAACGAGTTGTCGATGCCGGACAGGCCGACGTATGCGCCCGGCTCGCCGAATATGTACCTTAGCATAAGTAAGTTCGTTCCCGGCCTGCATGGCGTAGAACGAGTTGTCGATGCCGGACAGGCCGACGTATGCGCCCGGCTCGCCGAATATGTACCTTAGCATAAGTAAGTTCGTTCCCGGCCTGCATGGCGTAGAACGAGTTGTCGATGCCGGACAGGCCGACGTATGCGCCCGGCTCGCCGAATATGTACCTTAGCATAAGTTAGTTCGTTCCCGGCCTGCATGGCGTAGAACGTGTTGTCGATGCCGGACAGGCCGACGTATGCGCCCGGCTCGCCGAATATGTACCTTAGCATAAGTAAGTTCGTTCCCGGCCTGCATGGCGTAGAACGAGTTGTCGATGCCGGACAGGCCGACGTATGCGCCCGGCTCGCCGAATATGTACCTTAGCATAAGTAAGTTCGTTCCCGGCCTGCATGGCGTAGAACGAGTTGTCGATGCCGGACAGGCCGACGTATGCGCCCGGCTCGCCGAATATGTACCTTAGCATAAGTAAGTTCGTTCCCGGCCTGCATGGCGTAGAACGAGTTGTCGATGCCGGACAGGCCGACGTATGCGCCCGGCTCGCCGAATATGTACCTTAGCATAAGTAAGTTCGTTCCCGGCCTGCATGGCGTAGAACGAGTTGTCGATGCCGGACAGGCCGACGTATGCGCCCGGCTCGCCGAATATGTACCTTAGCATAAGTAAGTTCGTTCCCGGCCTGCATGGCGTAGAACGAGTTGTCGATGCCGGACAGGCCGACGTATGCGCCCGGCTCGCCGAATATGTACCTTAGCATAAGTTAGTTCGTTCCCGGCCTGCATGGCGTAGAACGTGTTGTCGATGCCGGACAGGCCGACGTATGCGCCCGGCTCGCCGAATATGTACCTTAGCATAAGTTAGTTCGTTCCCGGCCTGCATGGCGTAGAACGAGTTGTCGATGCCGGACAGGCCGACGTATGCGCCCGGCTCGCCGAATATGTACCTTAGCATAAGTAAGTTCGTTCCCGGCCTGCATGGCGTAGAACGAGTTGTCGATGCCGGACAGGCCGACGTATGCGCCCGGCTCGCCGAATATGTACCTTAGCATAAGTAAGTTCGTTCCCGGCCTGCATGGCGTAGAACGAGTTGTCGATGCCGGACAGGCCGACGTATGCGCCCGGCTCGCCGAATATGTACCTTAGCATAAGTAAGTTCGTTCCCGGCCTGCATGGCGTAGAACGTGTTGTCGATGCCGGACAGGCCGACGTATGCGCCCGGCTCGCCGAATATGTACCTTAGCATAAGTAAGTTCGTTCCCGGCCTGCATGGCGTAGAACGAGTTGTCGATGCCGGACAGGCCGACGTATGCGCCCGGCTCGCCGAATATGTACCTTAGCATAAGTAAGTTCGTTCCCGGCCTGCATGGCGTAGAACGAGTTGTCGATGCCGGACAGGCCGACGTATGCGCCCGGCTCGCCGAATATGTACCTTAGCATAAGTTAGTTCGTTCCCGGCCTGCATGGCGTAGAACGAGTTGTCGATGCCGGACAGGCCGACGTATGCGCCCGGCTCGCCGAATATGTACCTTAGCATAAGTTAGTTCGTTCCCGGCCTGCATGGCGTAGAACGAGTTGTCGATGCCGGACAGGCCGACGTATGCGCCCGGCTCGCCGAATATGTACCTTAGCATAAGTTAGTTCGTTCCCGGCCTGCATGGCGTAGAACGTGTTGTCGATGCCGGACAGGCCGACGTATGCGCCCGGCTCGCCGAATATGTACCTTAGCATAAGTTAGTTCGTTCCCGGCCTGCATGGCGTAGAACGAGTTGTCGATGCCGGACAGGCCGACGTATGCGCCCGGCTCGCCGAATATGTACCTTAGCATAAGTAAGTTCGTTCCCGGCCTGCATGGCGTAGAACGAGTTGTCGATGCCGGACAGGCCGACGTATGCGCCCGGCTCGCCGAATATGTACCTTAGCATAAGTTAGTTCGTTCCCGGCCTGCATGGCGTAGAACGAGTTGTCGATGCCGGACAGGCCGACGTATGCGCCCGGCTCGCCGAATATGTACCTTAGCATAAGTAAGTTCGTTCCCGGCCTGCATGGCGTAGAACGAGTTGTCGATGCCGGACAGGCCGACGTATGCGCCCGGCTCGCCGAATATGTACCTTAGCATAAGTAAGTTCGTTCCCGGCCTGCATGGCGTAGAACGAGTTGTCGATGCCGGACAGGCCGACGTATGCGCCCGGCTCGCCGAATATGTACCTTAGCATAAGTTAGTTCGTTCCCGGCCTGCATGGCGTAGAACGTGTTGTCGATGCCGGACAGGCCGACGTATGCGCCCGGCTCGCCGAATATGTACCTTAGCATAAGAAAGGACGTTCCCGGCCTGCATGGCGTAGAACGAGTTGTCGATGCCGGACAGGCCGACGTATGCGCCCGGCTCGCCGAATATGTACCTTAGCATAAGTAAGTTCGTTCCCGGCCTGCATGGCGTAGAACGAGTTGTCGATGCCGGACAGGCCGACGTATGCGCCCGGCTCGCCGAATATGTACCTTAGCATAAGTAAGTTCGTTCCCGGCCTGCATGGCGTAGAACGAGTTGTCGATGCCGGACAGGCCGACGTATGCGCCCGGCTCGCCGAATATGTACCTTAGCATAAGTAAGTTCGTTCCCGGCCTGCATGGCGTAGAACGAGTTGTCGATGCCGGACAGGCCGACGTATGCGCCCGGCTCGCCGAATATGGCCACCTCCACGCGCTCGCCCGTGCGGTGCTTGCGGTTGTTTATGAATACGGTGAACTGTAAATACAAATTTTACTAATATTATATTTTTTTTATAATATTAGTATGACTTAGTTGGGTTGGTTGGTAGAAAATGCTTTAGCATTAAATCCTCCGTTTGTATATCTTTCTGCAATAAAGAATTGAAAACTTTTATAATAAAAATTATGAAAAAATTGGGCACGGGTCAGCTAGTAGTAAATAAAGTAGTATTATAATGTACTAACATTGTTCCTCGAGATGCCGTTGACCGGGAATGTGAGCGAGTCCGCCATGACGTGTCCGTGCCGCTCCGTGCTCCACACCACGAGCGTGGCGACGGGCGCCATCTCGGCCGACACCGACACCGCGAACGTACGTACACCCTCCTGTACACACACACATTTATATCGTATCGTATTTATAAACAAGTACACGCTTTGAGAAACCCGACACTTAGGGCTATATTTCACCGGGACGCCATGGCGGCGCAACCAGTCGCCGCCACCAACAAAATGTATACAGCTCTATAGAGAGTTACTCACCTGGTGTCCGTTTGGTCGCGCAACCAAACGTACATTTTGTTGGTAGCGGCGCCTGGTTGCACCGCCATGGCGTCCCGGTGAAATATACCCCTTACTCACAAACTTCAAACTTCAATTGCATTTATTCAATATCACAAGGATCACTTTGATACGTCTTACATACTAGATGATTCTAGGCGCCAGTTTGTAAGAAACTAGACCATTTGTAGCGTTTTTTTTTTATATGATCCTTCTTACAATTGTTTAATAAAGTAAATATTCACATATTATTCCAAACAAAGCAAAGCTTCTATCTAAACCAGACTGTTAATAGGAATAAAATATTCGTATTTTCTAATTTATATGTCTTTTCCATGTATTTTATGTATTTACAAAATAAACAATAGCCTAGTTCCCATAGTACAAGCTTTGTATAATTTGGGACTAGAGTTGTGATGTGTGAAATGTCCGTGAATTTTAACGTAAAAACATAGGATAGAACACAGAACACTGAACAAATATTTATGGCTATCACACATTTTGATTACATACATACTTACATTACGTTTATGATGGTGATAGAGCTTCACGGTCTATCTTATAAAAAGTTAGCGCAGACTTGAAGAACTGATTACCATACGTTATGATGACTTAAAGTCAACGCTAACTTTATATAAAATATGGGGTCAGGCTTTAATAGATTAAAGGTCTATCACCATCACTTCAAAGATTTATTGTGAGCGGCACATAATTATGTTACCTGCATGATTTCTTGCGCGCTTGACAAAATGATGCCTTTGGACATGACAACATAGTTGAACGACTCCATGTAGTAGTTGCTCTGCACGTGGAATATTATGTACTCGCCGACCTGCATACATAACGATATACTACTATATTTTACTATGCATATTGATTTATTAGTCATACAAATTTAGTGTTATTTGAACTGATAAAATAAAAACGGCCAAGTGCGTGTTGAATTCGCGCACGAAGGGTTCTGTATCAAACAATTCCGTATTTGTATCATTTGTAAAAGAGCATTCTTATGTATATTTATTTTATTATTTTTTTAGTATTTGTTTATAGAGCACCTACAGATAATACATCATCTGTGAAAATTTAAACTTTCTAAATTATGTAAGTACATGGTTTATGAGATACAACCTAGTGATAGACAAACAACAGACAGACAGACGGACAGCAGAGTCTCAGTCTCCGATTATACGGATCCCTATAGTACGGAACCAGAGATTAAGTAACAAGTTTGTGTAACTCGAATCAGACTTCAATACTTCCATACAATCGGATAACTGGGATAGCAACCGCTGAGAAATGCGGAACTCAAAAAGGGCACGCCTGCGGCCTAGTTGCGGGATATAGCCCGCTCTACAAGTAAAAGACTTCCATACCTGAATGTTAGTATGAACAATTACTCTACTTACCCTAGGATCAGTAGTAGAGGTAGACACTCTAACGTGTTGTTTGTTCGCGCTGTAGTGCGCCAGGAAATGCATGTCGGCGGTGGCGTGGCTTCCCACCGCGTCTATCAGCTGAGCGGTGAAGCGCACGCCTGTCACGCCGTTCAATACTTCGCGGAAGTTCGGGTCGTTTTCTAGCTCTGAAACAAATGCAGCAATGGACACTAAAGTAGAGCACTCATATAGAGGTTGGTTATTTGAGAAGGGTGATGGACATGTCCGAATCCTTATCCCTATGCCACGGAATCTATACGTTAAACAATACACACTATGTTGTGTTTTTTATTCATTCAAAATTTTGAAAATTGTACTATTACTACTTGTATTTTTGACAATATAAATAAATATTAACGGACATTTCACACATCACGCTCTAGTCCCTATCTAAGCAAAGCTTTCACTATGAGAACTAGATTGCTGATAAAATACTTATATGCTATTTTCAGGGTTCAAACACAAAGTCTACCAATCTTTACAAGTTGCAGTTAGTGTCACTATACAATAGTGTATAGACATAAACTAAGCAACTTAATACTCAATACTCAATACTCAATATATTTATTGCTCATATGGTACAGGTATCAGGTGTTACAATTGTTGGAAGTGTTAGTATCACACATGAACCCTGTTTAAGGGTATTGCAATAGAGTTAAAGGCAGAACCTAGTCAAATTTAAAATTAAAATAGTCCTCAACCGAATAGAAACAATGATCCATCAATAAATTAAATAATTTTCTGTTAAATAGATTTCCTTTTAGTTCTTTTACATGATTAGGTAGTTTATTGTATATCTTAGTTGCCATATTATAACTATTACGACTATACAATTTTGTTTTGTGCGCAGGTATCGCTAATCTGTTTTTATGCCTATTACTAAACTTGTAAACATGTTCAAAGGTCTCAAATAAATTCATATGTGATCTGACAAACTTACAAATCTCATAAATATACATACATGGCAATGTCATAATCTTATATTTTTTGAACAATGGTGTGCAAGGTTCCCAAGGTGGTTTATTGAATATAGCACGTAGGCACTTTTTCTGCGCAATGAATAGAGTCTTAGCGTCCCCATATTATAATATTGTACCTAAGAAGGGACGCTATATAACCGTGGTAGGCAAGTAGAGCAGTTTTTTGATCGGTTATGTTTCCGATTTGCCATAAAGCGTATATGAAACTATTTATTTTCGATTGAATATGTTCAATGTGTGGCACCCATGAGCATACATTGTCAATTGTGAGACCAAGAAATACAACATGGTCACATTCTTGTACTTCTTCATTTTGATAAGTCACCTTAAATGTGTTTCCTTTTTGTTTTTTATTAAAAAATTTAACAAACTTCGTTTTCATAATATTTACTTTTAGGTTATTTTTATTTAGCCAGTCAATACAGGTTTCTACTAGATTATTTAAGTCTTGTATGTGTTCAGGTTCATTGTCATTAGATACTACTATAGAAATATCGTCGGCAAACAGTGAACAATGGTTTTTTGTGATATTAGGTAAGTCGTTAATGTACACTAAAAACAGTAGTGGCCCAAGAACACTTCCTTGAGGCACGCCTAGTCTATTATGTCTGAAAGATGACCTGAAATCCATCAGTTCTTTCTTGTCATTAAGTTTTCTAATTTCTACACATTGTGTTCGTTTAAAAAGATAACTCTTGATCCAATCATAAGCAAGACCACGTATACCACACATTTCACACTTTGCTAAGAGTCTCTCATGACAAACATAGTCGAACGCTTTGCTCATATCAAAGAACACTGCAGAGACAAATTTGTTAAGGTCCACATTTTTAAGTATAACTTTAACTAGATTGAAAGCTGCCAAAGCAGTAGATTTACCTTTCTGAAATCCGTTTTGATTGCTTTTTATTATATTATGTTTGTTAAAGTAGTCCGTTAGTCTAGAATGCATAGCTCTTTCAAATATTTTAGAGAATACAGGTATTAGTGTTATTGGACGATAGTTGTTTATGTCAGTTGGGTCACTTTTTTTGAAGATTGGTTTAACAATTGATTTCTTAAGCTTGATTGGAAATTCGCCAGTTTGAAACGATAAATTTACAAGGTGGGTTATGACTTCTACCACTTCGTTAGAGCTATATTTAATTATTTTGGTGCATATACCATCATATCCTACAGATTCAGTCATTTTAAGAGATTTTATAATTTTTAGTATTTCCATATTGTCACAAGGTTTTAAGAATATAGATGTAGATGTTGATTGTATTTTAAAGTCATTATTATTAGAGTTATACGATGTCAAACTAGTGTAAAATTTATTAAAAACATCAGCAATGATGTTAGGGTCAACCATAAGTGAATCGTTATATTTAATTTTTATGTCAGAATTAGTAGGATCAAATTTATTCATGTTATTATTTATTATGTTCCATGAAGCCTTACATTTATTTTTAGAGTTTGAAATATAATTTGAGTTTACAATTTTCTGTGATCTCAGGATGACTTTTTTTAGTACTTTGCTGTAATTAGAATATCTTGATTTCAGTAATTCATTTCGATTTTTATAATATAAAAACCTTAGTTGCCTTTTAGTCATACATGATTTCTTAATCCCATTTGTTATCCATTTACATTTCTTTGTTTTATTATTTACTCTAATTTTCGTTCGTGGAAAACTCAAGTTATAAAGAAGCGTAAACATGTCATAAAAAATATTAAATGCATTATTAAACTCTACCTCTCTATACACTTCAGTCCATTTTAAATTACTTAGAGCATCTTTAAACTTCCGTATATTTTCATTATTATAGTCTCGTCTCCATATATACCAACTTCGCAGAGGAATTTTTTTATCATCACTTTTTATTTGGAGCGTTTGGCCTGTTTCGTGGTCGGATAGGTCCAGCTTATGGACTGCTCCAAGTGCCGATTTTACGTTACTAGCTATGAGATCTAAGCATGATTTTCGTCGAGTAGGTTCATCTATGTGTATATAGTAATTGTAGTTTTGGAATATTTCTTTTAACTGATTAGTTGCAGAGCATTTATTTAGTATGTTTATGTTAAAGTCGCCTAGTATAACTATCTTTTTTCTTTTATTTCGCAGTATGTATAATAAAGTGTCAAGTTTTGATAAAAAAAATATTTACGTCTGAAGTAGGAGTGCGGTATATACAAATAATTATTAACTTGTATTTTTGGATCTCTATACCGCAGCATTCGAATACAAACTCTAGTGCAAGATCCTTTACGTACGATAGTTCTAAACATTGAAGATAGTCCCTGCACAGTATGCACACACCTCCGCGTTTTTGTGTTTTCCTACATAAAGAGGATGCAAGTTTAAAATTTTTTAATCGGATATTGCGTTCATCGCCGGATTTTATAAATGTTTCACTAAAACACACAAAGTCTAAATAGGTATCACTATCATTAAATTGATCAATACATATTTCTAATAAGTCCCTCTTGGATAAAAAACCGCCGGTGTTTTGGTGAAATATGGTTATCTTATTTGCGAAAGGAGCAGTTATGACCTGTATCGTGATTTTCTGTCGTGGGGTTAGCGTTTGGTTCAGCTTTCATTCGAGAGGTGATTTTATTGGACGGAAAATAGTCTAGCAATGTTCTTTGTGTATAATATTTAACATTTCTGGCTTTCTTTTGATATCTAGGTTTGACATTGTGAAGTAATTTATTTTTTATAAAATTTAAGTATTTTAAATCATAATCAATAGAGTCAATTATAAAATTAAGTTTACTACATACATAGTCTGAATAATAGTAATTAAAAGGCTCGCGGTCAAGCTCTATAAAATTGCACTTTTTAAATTGACTACATATGGTTTTAATTTTATTATTCAATATTTCAGTATTTAAGTAAATATTATTTATAACACTGACAACAATAACAGTGGTGTTTTCAAATTTTTTAAGAAACGCTCCTAATTCTATTAACATTTTCGTGGGATTGCGGTCATTTTCTCCAACAAAAAGCACTATTTTATCATGCTCGTCCGGTTTTAAGTTCCAGCCGCTCTGTAAAACAGCTTCCGTCAACGCGTATGGTTTTGCAAAACTGCTTACTTGATATTTTTCATATGATGTATTTATTCTTGATTTGATGATTTTATTTGCAAGCCCAGTGCCTTGTTGCGTGGCAAACATAAATAGGTGCCTCCTGTCCAATTGAGGTTCGTGAAAAGGTTTGGATTTTGTGCCTTTTTCATCTGTGCACTGTTGTTCTGGCTGAAGTGGGGTCTTTTCATCTCCTTCATTTTGGTTTGATGAGATTATGAGCCCAGTCGGTTGTTCTGACGCACTCGGTGAAGGGTCTGCCCTAATCAATATGTTAGGAATTATCTCAGATTTTTTGTCATATGACTGAGTTCTTGGCATTATATTTTGATGTTGGGGAGAGTTTCTGAAGCTCTCCGAAAGACGCCGTCTGACGTTCTTTCTAGCGCTTGAAGAAAGACTAACTGTCGATCTGGGACTTCCGGTACAAAGCTGTTTTAATACTGTAAGCTCCTGGTTTTGCAATGTTATTTGGTTGGACAACTCTATGTTTTCTAAAATTTTGTTGTCCAGTTCATTTTGAGTTATTTCTAAGCAATTTTTCAGGTCATTTATTTCCTGTTTCATTTCATCCATTCTGGTTGAGTACATATTTGTGGACAAATCGAGACTTTGCTGTAAATATTCATCGCAAGACATATGACCTAATGAATCAGTCAAATTAAGAGTCTCTAGTGATTTCGAATGTACAATACCTATACGTCGTTTCCTCTGGGTAATATTGTTAATGTCATCCATTATGGTACAGAAGAAAGAGAAAAAATATAAAAAATCACGTACAAAAAGTTTCACCAGTGAGAATCGATCCTGGGTATTTCCACTTGCATTTATGCCGGTTAACCACTATTCTACTGCGATGGTAATCTATGGCGTTGAAAATAAGCGTCGCTATCCTCGCTTGTCGTTTTTAATTAGTTCCTGTAGATGTCACTACTATATTGCTTCATTGAACACAGTTCTCACTAAGCAGCTTCTATATGGCCCTATAGATGGCACTATTTTCAAATTGAATACTGCTTTACCGACGTATTTCAATCGTCTGTCACAATCAGCTGTTTGTTTACTTTTTGCAGTATTAAATTCAAACGATCAACGGTGTAAATAGTGAGAATTTAGTTATATTTACTGTTTAGTGCATTAGTACAGAATGAAATGTGTTACTCACAGGTGTATAATTTGTGCGTTTGTGTCTGCAAGTGTCTGAATTTACTTTACACATCTGAAAACAGCCTTTCTTCAAGTTTTATTCTGAATTTACTTTACACATCTGAAAACAGCCTTTCTTCAAGTTTTATGTACAGATGAACATTTCTCTGTATTTCGTCGAAATCATGATATCTTCTTCGGCAAACACTTGTGCGTGAGTTCTTTATGAAGCTTTATATTATTATAGTACTGTCTCAGTAAATTGGTTCTGAATTTAATTTTAAGATTTAATTTATTACAGAGCCAATGCTCAATAGACAACTAGCGCCACCGATACTTGTACAGATTCATCTAAGATGCCTTAAAGCTTCATCACTGATTGGTGGTCAGATAAGAGCATCTTAGCCGCCGCTCCATCCTAAATTCAAATGCAAAGTCTATAGTACATATTGTATTATAGTATTGTATAGTGTGACTCACTAAGCAGCTTGTAAAGGTCCATCTTGAGATGCCACACGGCGTCGTGTCCGGGCACCAGCTGCGGATGTTGGGGCTCCAGGGCTCCGCCGCGGCCCTCCACCGACACCTGCACCGACAGCGACACGCCCGCCGCCTGCCAGCGCGGCAGGGGGGACCCGTCGTGGTATGACACCACCATCTGATGGTTATAAATAAGCATTGAAATATAAATTAAATAAATAAATATTTTGATATATTCGCTACAGAATCAAATCATGTTTCTCTAACATAAAATATTTTGATATATTATGTAAGAGAAACATGATTTGATTCTGTAGCGTTATCTATCACGCTACATGATTAACTACATCAAAGTCTGAATTTGTCAATTCTTAGAATAAATGTTATACTTATGTAATCGTTTTATATGTAGCCACGAATATTAGATATTTTCAATATTTCGCTCCACTTCCTCCTTAGTGATCTTTGATATCCACGTTTTAAAGGATAAACCTCTACTACTACTGGATGGATAATAAATGAAATACTCACATAAACATCAAAAGGCATCGCCGGTTTGAACACCTGAGGAGTTCCGCCCAGGAACGTGACGGTGAGAGACGAGTTGAATATCCGCGCCACGCTGTATCCTTCTATGACGTCATCGAGGAAGGGGTCACCGACCGATGCTGTGATGATGACTTCCACTCCGTCCAGGGTCGGCACCAGTTGGGAAAGCTCCGACATCGGGTATTTAAAGTCGTATGTGCCGTTGAACTGTCAAAATGACAACTATTATTAATCAAATCAAATTCAAATCAAAATTATTGTTCTAAAAACATTACATAATAGATCTTTTTTATCCCGAC
Source organism: Ecliptopera silaceata (assembly GCA_932527185.1). NCBI lineage: Eukaryota > Metazoa > Arthropoda > Insecta > Lepidoptera > Geometridae > Ecliptopera > Ecliptopera silaceata. Next base: position 1,224,255 of record OW052209.1, on the reverse strand, counting down.
GCAAAAACGGCAGGGTGTTATAAGTTTGACGTGTCGGGGTGTGAGTCTAGTTGTGGCATAGAATACTAGAATAGATGTTATGTCAAAGTTAAATTAACCAGATGATGAATGCTCTATTGTTGATGAAAATCGGTTCAAGATGGTCGCCACCACGAAATAGCGTATTTCAAATTATTTTGCAACTCCCTCAATATGGGTATTAAAGTGCTTGACTAGTAAAATAGTACATTAAGTACATTTTTAATTTAATTTTATGTATTTAATATTAGCTCTGTTTTGCGTTATTTGGATTTGATTTCAACATATTCTGCAAATACTTTTGCAGCTGAATTATCTTAGTGACAATGCGATGTATATTTTAATTCATATTTAGTGCAATTTAATGTGTTAGCTAGATTATTTTTAAATGAATAACTTACGAATCTCAAGTAAGGCAGTTGATCGTAGTTAGTGTTAGCGTAGTAGGTAGATGTGGTGGTATACGTGTTGTAGTTAGGATTGTTCTGGTTGTGGTACAAATCGTATTCCGTGGGGTTCGGTTTCACCATCCAAAACGGGTACTTTTCATCCTAAAACACAAACAAAATGTTAGTTATATACTGACTTTAATCATTAACACACTTGAACTCTTGTTGTAATAAATCTAACGTAGTTTTGGAGATCAAATATGTTGAGTCTATCTTCTGTGAGATCGAGATATTGGTAGTCAGTAACTAGAAGCATAGTGCAATCGCAATTTTAGTAGCAGCGAACATAAAATCCGCAACAGATGAACCAGATGGAAAAATTACTGCGCTACTTTTTATCTTAAAAAAAGTACATATAGAATACAAAATATTAATTTACACCTTATCACAATACAACATGAAAAAACTCTGAAAGAAATGTAAAAAGAACATCACTCGGCATAAGTCGTAAAAATCAAGGGTTCGTAAAGCCCTGGTTTTCAGCGGGCCCGAATCTATCGAGACTTTATTTATTTACTAAGTTTTTTTTTTACTTTTTTTACGTTTGCCTATAATGCATAAAAAAGCGAGATGGAGCGACGATCTGAGGAGTGTAGCTGGCAAACACTGGATGAGAAGAGCCGAAGACCGGGCTCAGTGGCGCTTCTTGGGAGGGACCTACGTCCAGCAGTGGACTGATATAGGTTGATGATGATGATGCATAAAAAAAAAACTTAGTTGAAATACCGAGTGGAAAGTTTTACTTACAAAGTTGAACATCCTAGTGACGACTTTCTGCGGGTCGTAGAACCAGTCGGGCTGGTCGAGTTGGTTGGGCTGGCCGGGGCGTCGCGTGCCCCACCCCTCGCCACCCTCGGCCCACCCATCCAGGGACGTGAACCCACTCTCGTTGTAGATATACGGGTTGTAGTTTGGACGGACTATAATAAATATAATAAATAAATAATGCTGGACAATCCACACAACATCATCTAGCCCCAAGCTAAGCAGAGCTTGTGTTATGGGTACTAGAAGACTGACATACTTAATACAATACACTACATAGATAGATATTTTTTATTATACATATAATACCCAGAACACCCGGAATAAATATTTGCAGAACATACAAACATTTATCCCGAGGCGGGAATCGAACCCGCAACCTTCCGCGTCGCAGGCGGACGCGGACCATCGCCCACCGCGCCCACATGGTCGTCAATGTACATCAATCGACAATGACTATGAACAAACATTATTGGTATACTGGGTTGTAGTTTGGACGGACTGTGAACAAACATTTTTGGTATACTGGGTTGTAGTTTGGACGGTGAAAAAACATTTTTAGTATACTTAATTATGTAATTGTAATTCAAAGTGGGTTGCTCGGTGGAAGTTATTCCCTTTTTGGAGGTGAAGCATTTCTATATAAATTGTTATCAAAGACAATCGTAAAGTAACCGTTTGTTGTAGGTAAATATAAATTTAGTGTTTTGTTTTAGAAGAAAAATAATTAGCAAAATGCTTTAAAGTTTCAGATTTATTTTTGAAAAGATATATTGGTACATGCTTCTTGTATAAAAAAAGCAATGTTACCTTACCTCTTGTATACTGGTTGTTTCCATAGCCAACGCCTCCAGCTTGTCCCATATTGTTGAACTGGCCCTGAAAAAACAACACAGGATAAAATCGACTTAGTCACTCCAATATAATGTACTCCAAAGAGCTAAAAAATTCTTTCCTAGGTGGGGTATGAGACAACATTTTTGGTCAGTCTCAAAACAAAACTGAGATGCCTCGCTCGTTTGGTCAATTATACTTATATTTTTCTGGCAACTTCTATAGTATAAACTGTGTTGTAATTTCCAGTACCAAACCTTTAACGATAAGAGCAGGAAAATGAAATAAAAAGAGCATACCAGCAATCTAGTTTCCATGTTATATATAATATATAATAATATATAAGGTATTCTATCAGTAATCTGGTTCCCATAGCACAAGCTTTACTCAGTTTGGGACTAGAGTGTAATGTGTTAATTAAATGTCCATGAATATTTATTTATATTTTTTCACTATTATTTCACGGACAATTCACACGTCACATTCTAGTCCCAAACTAAGCAAAGCTTGTACTATGGGAACCAGATTGCTGATAGAATACACTTTTAGAAGACCACTTTTTTTTGTAAATACATAATATAAATAAAATACATAGAAACACCCAGACACAGAACAAATATTTATGTTCATCACCCAAACATTTTCTCTGGGTGGGTATCGAACCCACGACCCACAGCATGATCACAGCTACTACCAACTGAGCTGTGACGCCTGTCGAATATTAAAGTCAAAGTCAAAATTGCTTTATTCAGTAAAATCACAAGGATCATTTAGAATCGTCTTACATACTAGGTTGATTCTAGGTGCCAGTTCCACGCGACCAGAGCCTAGAAGAACGGGCAAGAAACTTACGGCCTGGTTCCTACCGTTTTTTGACGTAACAACGTCTTATAATTCGATAGAGCCGGCTGCACGCACGAAAAAACATGATTCATGAGGCGTTCTGAGGCGTTCCATGAAGTGCAAGCGAGAGCGCGGAACGAGCGACAAAGAAGCACAATCGGCCTTTGCGTTTGTTGTCACGTTGAACTATCGTCAGTAAACCGACTTTATAGACAACTATTTTTTTTATATGATCCTTCTTACAAAGATTAATACCTGTGTGTAGTAGTGAGGCCTGTACTGCGGGATGGGTCGCACGGTGGCCTTGAGCGTGAGGTTGCCGTGCACGGGCGCGCCCGACGTGTAGTTAGTGTGTACATACCTGTGTGTAGTAGTGAGGCCTGTACTGCGGGATGGGTCGCACGGTGGCCTTGAGCGTGAGGTTGCCGTGCACGGGCGCGCCCGACGTGTAGTTAGTGTGTACATACCTGTGTGTAGTAGTGAGGCCTGTACTGCGGGATGGGTCGCACGGTGGCCTTGAGCGTGAGGTTGCCGTGCACGGGCGCGCCCGACGTGTAGTTAGTGTGTACATACCTGTGTGTAGTAGTGAGGCCTGTACTGCGGGATGGGCCGCACGGTTGCCTTGAGCGTGAGGTTGCCGTGCACAGGCGCGCCCGACGTGTAGTTAGCCATCACGCGTCCGTGGATGAACGGCTCCGTGTTGAAGAAGAACGCGGGCATCGTCACGTTCACCTTGGAAGAACGAGGAATAATGACAGGAGCGTTGAATACCCAGATAGTTCAGATAACGCTCAAGCAATAATCAGAAAGCTTAGCACGAATAAATATGACTCTCGTAAACGTAACGCAGTTAAGATATACTCGCTAACGCTGCAACGGTCCACAGTAAAGCTGATGCCGACGCGCAGTGTATTTCAAATACGTCACTTTTTTGATACGATTACGGTTGTCACTTCGTACTTAGTTCTTACTCTTTTCTTAGAATTACTTTTCGAAGACTGTCATGCTAATTTTGTAAGGTATAAAACGACATTTGGGTCTATGAGCTTTGAAATATCGTTAAGCTCCATACAAAATTTGCGTGCCCCTTTTCGAGAAGCGATTGAAATACTACTCAAAACTACGGACTAAGGATTAGCTGTTGAGTTTTATTTATCTGAAAAACATCATGACCGTAAAATAAGAAATATACGAATGTTTTAAACTATCATAACATAGCTGAACAAAATGTAATAGTTACTTCGTATCTGGTCTGGTAGTACTCCTCGATGAGGAAGTTGGTTTCCTCCACCTGTCCCAGCGCCTCCACACGGATGGTCCACTCTCCGAACAGCGGCTGGTCCGACAGCTGGTACTTAAGACTCACCGTGCCGAAGTTACTCTGCACAAAAATTACTGTTTTAAAACTACTGATAGTTGGGGTTTCTATACATTTACGTGTTAAAGGGGGGGGAAGGAGGGTATGACAGGAATGTGTCAGTCTGTGACAAGGACGGGGCAGGGATTGAAATGACTTAAAATTTGTGTGACGTATTATATTGCCCCATATCTTAGTTTACTACAAACCGCAGAGGGTATGGTTCTTTTTACGACATTTCTCTAGCTGTCGTGGTTTCTGGCTTGCCCATCACCGCCCTTATCAAAAGCCACCTTATAAATGTACATAATATAATACTGTAACAGTTATATGTATTATTTTGTGAATAAATATGGGAGCTATATGGAATCTGATAAACTTCTCGAAACATCCATGACCGCATGGATAGATCGCATGTGAAATGTATTTAGTATGTGCTACCATTACGAAACGTTTACGATCATTACTTTTATTCATACCAACACCTTTGTTTATGTATTTTATTGAAAACCATTAACGAGTCTAGTTTATTTATCTAGTAAAGGACGATGTTATACGAAAATTAGAGTACATTTTCATTTTTCAAATTTGATTGAGAACAGTTTCTATGTAATAAAAAATATTTCTGCTAACAGTTAGTAGTTATATGACTACATACTAGTTCAAACTCTTTTGTATAAAGATCAGATCACACAATATGATATGCCCTGTAACTCTTGTATGCGTGGCGTCCATATAGCACCCATTGTTCTTGTATTGTTTTGGAAAATATCAATTACTCCATATCCTTTAGTAAAGAGTAGGAATTTGTCATGAGGATTTTATCAGCTAATGCTCTAGAAATTCAGGTTTAGTTATGTGATATATTTCTCATTGGTTTAAGAAAGAATGAGCTTTTTTTCATTATGAACTCCTAATAGGTATTTTTAGTTATCCTAATAGGATCTCAAGAAGTTCATAAAGGTTTTGAGAAGCTTTATGATTATAGCGTGATTGTACAAAATATATGATTTATACAAAATGTACATCAAAAAGTGAAAATAGAAAAAAATCTTTCAAAAATCGCGAAGAGTGGAAGGAGGGAAGGTAGGCCTTTGCCCTGCAGTGGGACTACAATGGCTGTATAATAAAAATTATATCAATAAGATTTAAAGATCTTTGAAACAAAGGTTTATGATTTCTATGTGTTGTATTTTTTTCGTTGGTACAGATACATTCTATTCTATATTAGTGTACTATACTACTACATACCTGTCTAGAAAGCCATCTCTTCATGATCCGTCGATTCGGGTCGAGTATAAACACATCGATCGCTCGCCCGAACGCTTTGAGCTCCGTGTTGATAGGTATTACTCGGAAACGCACTGTAACACAAACAAACAGTTCCATTACCACTTGAGAACTTCGGACAGTGTATAACCGCATTTTATTACATGTAAAGAGCATAGCGTTTTAATGTTCTGATTATTGCATTATTGTACTGTAAATTTAAACAATTGTGTAATTGTTTAAATTTACAGTATGTGAGTGGGATTAGCCGAATGTTAGCTGTGTTTAATTCTGAAATTCATCATGTTATGCCAGGTATAAGGAATGAATAGTTCAGTCTAGCTGCTAGACTAAAAATGGTTTAGTCTTGCTGCTAGACTGACGTCAGCGTGAAGTCCGCTGTTAAGTGTAAATAATACAGTATTCTATGTTTTTATCCGTTACTGTGCAGCTGAGCAAACTCCTCTAAATATACTTCATTGGTACACCACACAAAAAAATTACAGAGAACATAAAACATTAACAATGGGCTGCGGTATCGCTGAAAACGATCTCTTCCAGGCAACCGAAGTTAGATAGGAAGATGCTGTTATAACTCACACTATTAGGGCTATATTTCACCGGGACGCCATGGCGGCGCAACCAATCGCCGCTACCAACAAAATGTACGTTTGGTTGCGCGACCAAACGGACCAGGTGAGTAACTCTCAATAGAGCTGTATAGATTTTATTGACTGGCGCCGCTATGGCGTCACAGTGAAATATAGCTCTTAGGGTTAGTTTACATAGCATAAACGTAACTTACCAGATTCTCCCTGCATATAAACCGGTTTATCCATTTGAATAAAGATGGTCATGAATCGGTTGGAGAAGGACAGTTGTGTTTCGTTCGCGAAGGCGCGCCCGCCGAACGGAGTGTCGAGGTATAGACCTTCGACGCGGAGCTTGTAGTCACCGGGTATTGTAGTTGCAGGAACCTATGAAACATATAATTTCTGTTTATCTTATATGGAACCTATTGGACAAATATTTGTGTTTATTTTATATAGAAAGACTTTAGAAAGAAATATATCAATAAATTTTAAAATCGATTTAGTTCGCCAATGCTATTATGATAATTGATTTCATGAATAATGAGTAAAAAAAGTTAATTTATACTTATTGCCTGCAAAGCTCATTGGCATTGATTTTTGGGAGAAGCAATAAAATAAAAAAGTGAAGACTCAATAAGTACCATACAATTATTTTTTTACTCTTTTAACTTGCATTTCTCATATATTAGTAAAATTATATAATAACTAATTTAGTAGGTACTAACCCTCATATTCAATATTTCAGGAACACCCTGTTTCACTCTCTGTATGACATCAGCAATCTCCACTCCGTTGCATGATATGGAAGCACGGATAGTCATCTGTAATCGTGTCTGAAGTATGTTCACCGATATCTTGTAGATCTGCCCTGGTCGGACCGTGCGTGATGCCACTATGAAGTATGTGCTGAAAATAGATTAAATGGTCAAAAACTGTATTTGTAGCAATTTATAGAACATGACAAGAAATGGAAGAAGATGTGTTGTGCCAACCCCACATAGAGAAAAACAGGGATGATGATGACAATGATAAAACATTTAAGCATTTATAATTAGTCTTGTTTCTGTCAAGAAATATTGTTGTTGTCTCTGTAATTTAGGAACATAACAGAAAGGAGTAAAATACATGTTGGATAAATAAAATGAAAATACTCACGCTTCAGTTATAATAACACTTTCAGTTTCCAAAGCTGCCCCTTTGTATGAGGTGCTGTAAGTTCTACCTGTGTCCCATGAAGGTTTCTGTGTGCTTTCAGAATTGTAAGGATTTGGAAACTTCAGGTCTTTCCGATTGTCAAACTGATTGAACCTCTGATCTTGGTCATATGGATTTCGATTCACATCAAACTGGTTCGGACTGCTTGGATAATTTTGGAATTTTCTGTTTGCATCATAAGGATTCTCATACTGAGGATCGGAAGGTACATTGGGGTTGTAGTAGTCATTGGTTGGACTGGGCTGGCTGGCGTCGGGGTCGTAAGTAGGCGGGACATAGTCCTGTGACATACACAGCTGTATTGCTGATGCCGAAAATATAAACAAAGGCAAAATGAGATTCATATTTCAATCTTCCTCAGTAATCTAGAGAAACACCTGTAACAAGAGCAATAGATTATTTTAAGTATGCTTGAATGGGTGCTTAAATAGGTCAGTTACATCTAATTATAGCTTCGAGTAGGGGGTTGGAGTAGCTGCTAGACTGCACCACACATTCATACTGCACTTCATCAAGTTTTGAAGTATTTTACCATTTTTAAACGGCTAATTCACATTTAATATATAAGTTGGTATAAAAGCGAATGGGGAAAGTCAATTATTTCGTTAAATTAAGCTTATTTAATCTAATAAAGCAGATGTATGCAGTTTACCTACCGCTGATGTTAACGCCCATGAATATGGTAACGTTTCTCTTGTAAATAGCATGTAAAGTACTCTGTTTTTAGCACAGAATAAAACTACACAAACTTAGTTTACATACACTAGTAGTTTTACACATAACTCATTGAATAAAAGGCATATTTTGGTAAAAAAATATATTATCTCGGTAATACGGTTTAACGACTCACTTCATTTCACACTTCATTCACAAACAAAAATGCGAAAATATCGCGCAGCCGCACACCACGCCCGCCCGGCTAGAGTAGTACGCGTCGCGCGTTGGCGAAAGAACCGATAAATATTCCGAAACGATTCAGTCGATCAAATTTAGATAAATCGATTCTATACATCGAGGTTTAATCATTTGACACAAAAACATTGCATTGTGTTGTGTTGTGTGCTTATGGCTTATGCTATTACCGCTAAGAATTTTAAATTTATATAATTTCAAGCAGCTCACAGCCAGACAGTTTAGTTCTCTTTGTCCACAAAGAGTTAAATCGTATACACAATGCATCATTCTTTATATTTTGTGTTTTTAATCATTTTTCAATTCTTCGGAATAATTTATTCTACAGGTCCAAAGTATTTACAGACCAAAGGCCAAGTTTGGCCATCACCACAAAAAGAAAAGAAAAATGGATCGGTTTATTTTTTGTATCGACCATCAAAGATGAATATTGTCGTGAGTTGTTTTCTTTTTACATTATTGTACTTAACTATTATTATTTAATATACTTACCTACTATTAAATCACACAAGTGGGTGCTCTACGTATATACATACATTTCTTATTTATATATGAAATACATGGTACTTAAATTTATTTTAAAGAAGTTATCTTAAATAAATAATGTGTTCATTTATGTAAATACTTAAGTGTAAATAAATAAAAATATTACGATTAAGATAAAGCAAATAAGTTAACTAAACGGATACGAATTAGAACGTTTTTAAAAAAACAATCTCTAAACAAAACAATCCTTCAGTCAATACATATTTGAAACTATCACTGTTTTAAACATAGTTTTCTATGTAAACGGGATATTTACCAAGATTAAACCAATTGAAGGATTTGGTTTTCTTAATAAACGGGATATTTACAATGATTTGTGAGTTTGATTATTTCCCGATATTTGGTCCGAATTTCGACCCGTGATCATGGCACATGCAACTGTGCCGAAATATCGGGATTTAATCAAACTCACAAAACATGGTAAATATCCCGTTTATAAAGAAAACTAAATTCTTCAGTTGGTTTAATCTTATAAGCATAGCTAACCAACAACATTTAAACTTTTTATATTATCTTCGCTGTCGTAAAAAAATCTTAGATTTTATTTTTTTATTTTAGGTTTCTAGTCATACATGCGGCCTCCTTACGAGGGCAGTAGAGCGATACAATTTAATCATAAGAAACTCAGAATCGTTACTAGGTTTGAAGTATTTGAAAAAAAAACAAGAGAACCAGAATCAGAGACACCGAACTTTGAAAGAGTTAAAAATCGATTTATCGTCGCAATGTGAGGAAACACCGCACTTTGAAATGGATGAGAAATGTGAGTACTACATCTATCTTATCCTTCCTACTAATATAAACAATTACAAAGGCGAAAGTTGGTATGGATGGGTGTGTGGATTAGGGTTGCCAGATGTCCGGTTTTTGACCGGACAGTCCGGTTTTCTATAAACTTGTCCGGTCAAGAATAACTTGGTAAACCGGACAAAGGATTGTCCGAGGACGCACTAAATGTACTGCTATCCTAAACCAGGTTTTATATCCATATTCAATGGAACTTGTGCAGGAGGATTTAAAGAATGAAGTTCCGTTTTCCATCGCAACCGATGCTTCTAATAAAGGAAACAGAAAATTCTTTCCTGTTGCTATTCAATATTTCTCCCCAAAAAACGGAATTTGTCATAAAATTTTGGACTTTTACGAAGACTCATTCGAAGATTCAAGATCAATTAAGGAACAGTTATGTCAAGTCTTATATAATTCACAGCTCCCTTGGAGTAGAGTAACAGCATATGGAGCGGACAATGCCTCTGTTAATTTCGGAGTTAATAATTCCGTTTTTCAAAAGTTAAAGGCTGAAGAAAATAATGAAATATTAGCTGCTCACTGTAATGACCACATATTCCATAACTGCGCAAAAAATGCTTTGAAAGTAATGCCTGTTGATGTCGAAAATATAGTGATGAAAGTATTTGCAGAGTTTTCCTGTTACGCAAAGAAACGTGAAGAGTTGAAGGAGTGCTTTAATTTCTTTGAGAGCGAAAACAGAGAAGTTATACGACACGTTCCAACAAGATGGCTCAGTTTGTTTAAAGCTCTTGATAGGATGCTTTCGTCGTGGGGGCCATTGAAAAGGTACTTTTTAGAACAAGGTTCAGATAACTGTCCCAGGGCTCTTTGGGCTATCTTATCAGATCAAGAAGCCGAAATTGCAAGTGAAACAACTCCAACTTACAATGAGTTACATTTGTATTTCACTCATAATTTTATGGCTTCTTTTCAAGAAATTTTGCTGTTGTTAGAGAAACAAACCACAGCAGCATTTAACTTGCATAACATAATGGTGAAATTTCGGGACACTATTACAAAGAAAATAACTGACAAACATTTTGGAATGAAAGTCCACATGGCATTAAGAAAAGGCTATCTTTCAGAAAATCAATCAAAAGAATTTACTGAAAACGCTCTAAATGTTTACCAAAGAGCATTAGCGTATATAGAGAAGTGGTATCCCTTTGAAAATAACAATTATAAGGCTTTTAGTTGTTTAGATCTCGAATGTGGAAGATTGCCTTCGTTAGATCAATTGATTGAGTTATGGTCATTATCTCCGTGGAAGCAGCAAATTCCCCCTGAAAACCTTTATGAAGAACTGTCTGCACTTCAAAGTGTTTTCTCTTCACTTGAAGGGAACTCCCTTAATATGTGGTGCAATTTTTTTAATAATGAAGCAGCTCCATATTTACTGAAAATCGTGCAGTATGTGTGTAGTGTACCCATATCTAATGCTTTTGTTGAAAGAATTTTTAGCGTCATGGGAAATGTATGGACAGACGAAAGAAATCGTCTCGCCGTAAACACAGTAAAAAGTGAATTATGCGTTTTTTTCAATATAACTGCTAGTTGCACTGAATTTAAAGATACCATCTCAGGTAATAAAACATTATTAAAAGCGGTATCATCAAGTACTAAATACAAGAAATAAATATTAAAAAATTGTCCGGTTTTTTATTTCAACACATCTGGTAACCCTAGTGTGGATAGATAAGTATGTATACATATGTTTGTTTGTTACTCATTGACACAAAAACTACCAAGTGAGTGGATTGTAATGAAACTTTATGATCATGCAGTTTATAATCAGAATAACACATAGGCTACAATTTATAAACAAACCCAATACTTATATTATTGTTTTATTTTTTATTTTGACTCATTATTATTCACACATTTATTTAAATACTTAGAAAAAAGTTTTTTACAATATACATTATAAAAAATACATATATTATAAAAAACTTAAAACTAGGTCGCCGCCGGCAGCGGAGCAAGGCCCTTATTTTGACTCATTATTATTACCAATTCTGTGTGTTTGTCTTGTTGTAAAGAGTTGTAATATAAAATAAATAATTGTTTCTTTCAGATAGTTTGAAAGTTGATGAATTCAGCGAACTGAAAAGTGACTCTATCTGGGGAGTACTTCGAGGTTTGGAGACATTTGCTCAGCTATTTTATATTTCCGATGATTATAGCGTAAGTCTTAATATATTTTTTAAGTAGGTATGTCCCCGAACCTTTAAATCTAACCCATTACGGGTTAGTATGAGAGTAACTATTCCCATATCAAGGACGAATTCGGGGATTTATAAAAACTCTTTACAAATTTAATCTGATTCTAGGAAATACGTGTTAACGGTACAAATATTTTTGACTACCCGCAATACAAACACCGTGGTCTGCTCATAGACACTGGCAGACATTACCTATCCTTATCTTCTATCTACAAGACCATTGATGCTCTGGCAATGAACAAGATGAACGTTCTCCACTGGCATATTGTTGACGACCAAAGCTTCCCCTATCAGAGTGAACTGTTCCCCACTTTGAGGTTAGTAACCTACCTACAACGTGCGACTTAACTGTGTACCTTGCTAGAATGCTTCCCCGCGTTAAATCTATTTAATATAATATGATGTATCTATATACTAATATTATAAAGAGGTAAAGTTTGTATGTTTGTATATTTGTTCAATTGTAAGGGGTAATCTCGGGATCTACTGAACCGATTTTAAAAACTCTTTCACCAATAGAAAGCCACATTATCGCTGAGTGTCATAGGCTATATACAAAACCGAAAAATAAAAAGGCTTTTACATGGTAGTCCGTTTTGCAAAGTAAATCGGAGCAAAAACGGTCGAATTATGCCCAACGAAGTGGGCACGGGTCAGCTAGTTTTATATAATGCAGAAAAAGTAAAGACACTGACGTAAAAAATTGACGATGTGCTTTTAACGTAATAAACACGTACTTAAACTATGATTATTGAATACTTATTTAAAACTTGCACTTTGTGATCGATCAAGTGCATTGCAACTAACATGTAAATATTTCGATTGTTTCAGTGAAAAAGGCGCATACTTCCCAACGATGGTGTACACGAAACATGATATTCTTTCGGTGATAGAGTTTGCTAGAGATCGCGGTGTCAGGGTTATTCCCGAAATTGATGTACCTGGTAGGTTGTGCTGTTTATAACATCGTACTAAAACTTACGACTAGACTTATTTACTAGTTCTATCCAATGTACGTTTATCTTATCAGTAATTATAAGCAATTTGATTATTGCTCTTAATTACTGATTTCACACTTAAATCTTGTAATTTACTGCAAATAATATTTTTTATAAAACAGGACACACTCGTTCATGGGGGGAAGCATACCCTCAACTCCTGACAGAATGCTATGAATCAGGCAGCGTGACCGATCTAGGTCCTCTAGATCCAACCAAAGAGGAAACTTATGAGTTTCTAAGACAGTTGTTCCATGAAGTGCACCAGTGGTTTCCCGATGAATATTTTCATATAGGTGGTGACGAAGTCGGAGTAAAATGTTGGTGAGTGATGCCACTAAGATGTTAGGATGTTATGATGTATGATACTAAAGAACTGAATAAAATAGCTAAGTAAATTTATACATTTTTTAGGGACTCCAATCCGCACATTAAAGAATATCTAAAAAAACATAACATAACGGTTAATGAACTTCAAAGCCACTTCATGAATAAAACTATACCACTTCTGCCGAAGCAGACGAAGCCTATTGTTTGGCAGGTAGGTGATTTTCTAATCCGTATTATCTATTAAATACATATTTCTTTTTACATTTGTCTAAACTAAAAAACTTGCAGTAAATATGTTACCATAACACTCGACTTCATATACATAAATAAATATTCATGGACATTTCACATATCACACCCTATCAGTCCCAAACTAAGCAAAGCTTGTACTATGGGAACTAGACTGCTGATAGAATAGGTACCTACTTATATTTTTAATTATATTTTTTTTGTACATACGTACATAGTAACACCCAGACACAGAACAATTTTTTATGTTCATCACACAAACATTTGCTCTGGATGGGAATCGAACCCATGACTTGGATGGAAGGCAGAGCCAACTGAGCTGTGACGCCTGTCACATATTGGAAAAAAAATTATGAATAAGTAAATAAATAAATAATGCTGGACAATCCACACAACATCATCTAGCCCCAAGCTAAGCAGAATTTCCTGATAGCAGGAAATTCATTGAGACGAAGATTTTCACAACAACTTAACCATTTGCAACAATATGCGATTTAATAGGATTTTGTGTCGGTTCATAGATTTTATTTAATTTTAGGAAGTGTTTGATATGCAAGCGATTCCTAAACAGAAAACTCTAGTGCAAGTTTGGAACTTCGAGTGGATTCGAGAAATGGATAAGGTTAGTACCTATCTAGTCCACCAGACACTTTACCTATGTACTTGTATTCTAGACACAAGCAGGTAAAGCGTTCTTACATGCTTTTTTATCACAGTTGTCCTTTAACTAACTTTACAGATTTTAAAAGCCGGCCATTACGTAATTTTTTCATCGACTTGGTACCTGGAATATCATAACCCGACTTGGCAGCAATTCTATCGTAACGACCCTCGCCAAATGGTGTACAGTCTACGGCAAAACTCTACAGGATTGGAAGATATAGTAGGTGGAGAGGCTTGCATATGGGGGGAAATGGTTGATGACACGAATATACTCAGCCAGTAAGTATATCCAACTACAGATTTATGTTTTTTTTTAATTAGATTTGTGTTTAACCAATTTTAGATTAAGACTAGAATGCTAATCTAGAATTTGTTGTAATAATAAGTAAATTTTATGTCTATGTGCTCATAAAATTTAATAATTGTAATTACTTTACAGTACCTCTAGCAAATACCAACCACATAGTACCTAACTATACACATATGTATTTTTAGTATCAGTCAGTATTCGTTGGCCAATTTAGAATTAATTTATATTACAGAACCTGGCCGCGTACAAGTGCAGTAGCCGAACGGTTGTGGACTGGATTAGACTACGAAAACAGTTTTTCTAATCCTGTGACGGAAACAGTTGCAAGGCGTATTGAAGAACATGCGTGTCGCATGAACCGAAGGGGGATTCCGGCGCAGCCTCCAAACGGTCCCAGTTTCTGTGTTGGATCTCCAACGTCACAACAGACATCATATTATGAAGTAATTAATGTATAATTAAGTAAATAAATATTCACCATCTATATCTAAACGAATTTAATTATGAGGTAAAGTTTGTGGTAATCTACTAAAGTAACTAATCAAATTAAAAGCTACAGTTATGTATTTTAAAATGTGTTTTATTCAAAAACAAAAAAAAAACTATACTTAAATTATAAATAAAAAAATATGGCTTTTCGGTATATTTAAGCTGGATCGATAATCGAACCAGAATCTCAAGTCGATTACATATTTTACAAAACAATGCAATACACTGAGGCAGCACTAGTTGGAATAGACAATTTTCACGTCAATAAATCGAGAAAACCGGTTTTTTGACATCGATTTAAACGGAAAAACGGGTGAAACTCTACGATCGTATATAATTGATAAGTATTTCCAACTTTCAACGGTTTGTTACATGAAACGTTTTCTTATTCGTTGAAACTATCATCTCCAGGTCAATGCAAGTTATACACATGTCAGGTCATTTAATTTCTTTCTTGAGATTTAATCTCAAAACTGGAATTCTCTCTAGTGATATATTTAAATCAAACCGTAGAATAAACTGTCAATAATTTCTTCGTCCATGATGATCAGCTGATTGTCTGTCAATGTCATGTCACACAAATGTCCGAAACGGACGATTGCCATTAAAAAAAAAAAAAAAAAAAAAAAAAAAAAATGTCATGTCACCCATAAAGCAGGTTTTGTCAAAACTCAGCATGCAACACTGCTATAGATTTTTTGTAAACAAACATTTATTTCGTTCATGGTTTGGTTGGTTGGGTCAATATTGGCCGATCACATGTGCACTTATTAAATAGAGGCATGTTAATTGTGTTGTGAAAACAGGAAAACCTATCGCAATGTCCGGATACTTGGAGGTGAAGTATCCGTTCAAGCCTAATCTCGGTCTCAATCCATTTAAGGTAATTTCTTTTTATGTTGTTGTGCTGTACATTTTTGATCCTAAATATAATTTATTTTCAACTTGTATTTCTCTGCAGTCGTGGAAACGACAGTGGTGCATATTACGGCCAAGCCCGACATTCTCGGGTGGTATTTTGGCTGTTTACTGCAGCGAGGCGGGAGCTTCAGCTGGTACGGTCGATCTGCCGTCAGGGTTCGTAGTGCGAAGGGCTAAGTCTCGCACGCGGCCGCATGCCTTCGCCGTGTTTCCCGCCGACGAGCCTCGAAAGCCCCGAGTATTGTTGGCGGCAAGCACTCTTCAGGATGCCCATGTTTGGATGGAGAAGTTGAGATCTCTTATAAATGGGAGCAAATTCATGGGTAAATATTTCTTTCTACCTTCACTTACATATATATTTCAAACTCTCAATGGAAAGGTCAAAGTTTATATGTAAGAAGTTGTATCGACATACAGTACTCTGTTTTGTAAACATCTTTTTGTTCATGATTCATACAATGTTTCATGTTAAGGTTTGTTTTTGTATTGGTTGTTTTTCACTCAGCTTCATTTTGAAAGGGTCAGTCTTAATAGATTTAAATTCCATGCATTATACATAAAATACTATTATATCCTGACAAGGGCCATTGACATCATTACATTGAATGCAAATGTGCTGCTCACGCAAACAGGTATGTTTAAGGATGTTCCATTGTGTTCATGAGACATGGGAATCAGTTACCACTTCATTTTGTACCTAACTCTTGGATCTTTGTTTATTCATTTTGGGTAATTTTGTATAACTAATTACTCATCACAGATTGTGATGTTGTGATTATTTCTATACAAAACTACCCTAAACTCATGCATCATTTTCAGACACCGATGGCTTGCTTAAAGATTCCTACTCAGTCACAGTCAGGATAACAGAGTTCTCTCGTAAATGCAGACTGAGTAATGCCGATAGTACTGTCACCTTGTCACCGTCAGGAGTCCTGGTGTCCCACACTCGGAAACTCGGCATCTTTGTGGAATGGAGACACATTGCCAATGTGGTCATGAGCTTGGAGAATGACAGGCATGGCACCTGCATTCTTACTGTCGATAGGTTGGTTAGCTTACAATATATTGCACTGATGAATTATGGATCTAGGATTATGGATGGTGATGGGATTATGGGCACACTAAAGCTGCGTGATGGTTTACTTCTTAGAACACTGCACAGTTTGGCTATACAATTGCAACAAAATATATTTTAAGCTTTTAAAATTGTAATTTCAGGTACCTGGGGTAGAATATATTTTGGATCACCTGTGTCACTTCACAACATATTATTTTATTCTGTATATTAATCACTTTAATGCTGCTGCCACTAACTAATATTCATTGGCTAAGGGACCCAAAGTGTGACTTGGCCTTGGATAAGAGCTCACCATCCTTTCCTATCATTTTACTAACATATTCACACTACACGACTTTTGTTTTCTAACTCAATGCATGTTTAGATCTTGAAATATTTGTCTAGGTTGTGATATTACTTTCTATATATACCTGTGAAGATAAGAATGTATCTAAATATTGGTAATTCCAGCGAGTTTCACAATGGTGGTGGCGAGTTACATTTCTGTTCGCCACTTGCGGCAGACCTGACATCCGCTTTGAAATTAGGACTATCCAACCACGGCGTGCTTGTCTCTAAGAAACTCAGCAAAAGTGAGGGGGATCTACGCACATCTAAAAGTCAAATGGACTTAGGTAAGATACTTATACATAACTTCTATAAGTGAATACTATTTAAGGCTCATTTGTTCACTCACATACATTCACTCTCATCATCATCATCATCATCATCAACCTATATCAGTCCACTGCTGGACGTAGGTCTCTCCCAAGACGCGCCACTTTGCCCGGTCTTCGGCTCTTCTCATCCAGTTTTGCCAGCTACACTCCGTAGATCGTCGCTCCATCTCGCCGGAGGGCGTCCTACACTACGCTTGCCTAAACGCGGTCTCCACTCCAGTATCCGTTTGCTCGAACGGTTGTCGGTTCTTCGGCAAACATGGCCGGCCCACTGCCACTTCAGTTTGCTAATCCTTTGAGCTATGTCATTCACAATATGTACATTCACTCTATTACTTCCTAATTTTTAAAAGCTATTCATATTCCATGTAACATAAAAATAAAAAAATAAAAATAATGGTTACGGTTCAATTTCAGTTGGGCCATGTCTTTGTGCCAGAAAAACTACTTAGTGCAGTATAAAATGATTCCAATTCTATCGATTTGATATTGAACTAAATATTAGAATTACATCATAAAAAATGTAGTATATTGTTCTAAGATGTAAAAAACAAAGGTGACATCTTATTTTCAAATCTTGATTATAAAAAATGTATCAAATTCAAATTAGTTACAACATTGGTTTATTTAAGTAAAGTTATGTTTGCAGATGATGTGCGAAGAATTAGTTGGTACAGCGGTCCTTCTGAAGTGTCATTAGATGATCTCGAACTAGTCATGTCTAAGGTAATCCTAATTCATTATTTTATTAATATAGTGTAAGTTCAGATTTGTCCCTAACTCCCTAACTAAAGCATGTAGTTACTGCTGATCAGATTTTAATGTTACTTGGAAAATATTACGTTATGAAAATTGCAGTCCTTTAGTACTATGAGCAGAATAAACTAGACGGCAAGATTCTGGACTCTAGGCTCAATTTTAGAGAGATGCTGAGTAAACAATATGAGTTATGGCAGTTTTTAAACTATTGCATAGCTTCTATCGCGGGCCTTGAGCGTGGAGACCGAATCCAGAAATTCAGTAACGAAATAACCTAACACTGCGCATGCGTAATCCAACAAAAATAGCTATGCAATAGCTTTACCGCGGCAGTCCCCGAGTGCCACACGTCTTTTATTGTGACATTTATGTAACTTGGTACTTGTATTTTGTGCTTAGCAAAGAGTTTGAATAAAATGCAGTTGAATGTTTTTCACAGGAATGTAAGCGTATTCCACAAGGGCAGCTTGCCCGTTGCAACGGCGAAGGAGATCTAGCACCAACACCCACCATTGACGACAGGTATTACTCATCCATTAATATTTTAAGAGGGTGATAGACGTACGAGCAAGTACGCGAACTTATGGGTCGCCGACCTTTTTCGCTTGTGTGTCACCGTAAGTACGCGTACTGACAGAAGCGAAAAAGGTCGGCGAGCCATAAGTTCGCGTACTTGCTCGTACGTCTATCACCCTCTTTACATGTCATCAAATAAAATAAAAAAAATATATGTCGGAATTGGAAAATATTTAATTAGTGATTAGTGCTACCTAACGGTTTTATAATGAATTTGTAAGCTTGGAGGTTCGTTGAAATAACTTGGAATCGTCAAGTGGCAAACACTGGGTTTAGTCGATGCAACTTTGGTCTATTACAAGTTTTGCTTAGTTTGGGGTTATAGAGTGACGTGTGAAATGTCCGTGAATATTATATGTATTATTATGTATCGCACAATGCTATCATAGCTCTAACTTTTACTATGTAAGTAGATTAGACTAGATTGCTGATAAATTACATTAGATAGATAGCATACTAATGTACATTTTTTTTTAATATACTATAATGAATAGTAACACCCTTTATGACCATGAATATTTATTACATCTCTTTATCATCTCTCTTCTTTTTATATAGTTTTTATATGTATTACATTTATTTTAACGTATCTGTAAAGTTAAACTAAGTGTAAATATATAAATAAATCTTTTATAGCATGTCAGACCGTCGCTCGCTGGCGTCGATCGCGTCCGGCATTTACGAAGAAATAGCCGACGTGCCCCCGTCTGATGATAGCATCTACTGTAAGATGAGTCGCGATTCTAACTTCATCAAGGTAAATATTTAAACTCAAACTTTTTATTTGCAATAAATAAAAACTTATATTTGAAACTATCAAGGGTTTGTTAGTTTTCTTTATAAACGGGATATGTGATTTCCAGTTCGACCCGTGATCATGGCGCATGCAACTATGCCGAAATATCGGGAAATAATCAGTTAGATTATTTCCGTAAAGAAAACTACATTTATATATATTTACCCCCTATCTTATAAAATGTTAGCGTTGACTTTATGTCATCATTACGTATGGTAATCAATACATCAAGTCTGCGCTAACTTTTTATAAGATAGACCGTTAAAGTTCATAATTATTTTGCAGCAATGCAAGTTAGATCCGTCAGTGTGTGTGCGGCTGTCGGACATGGAGCCGCAGTACGAGTGTGTGGCGGAGTGCCTGTACGGAGCCGCGCCGCCGCTACCGCCGCGCACTATACCACGGTCAGTACATCTTGGCACTTGCTTCCACTTCTAAACTCCTTTGGTACCCTAAAACGACGTGATGCTGGTAGAAAACCTACTAATATTAACTCAACCTACTATTATGAAACACATAATATTTTAAGTTAAGTATGGATGTTTTAAGTTATCAAGGGTTTTGGGCTCTGATGGGAAGGGAACACATTATTGTTTGATGTTATAGAGGTTTTTAAGTTATCGAGGTTCTACTGTATTATAAATGCGAAAGTTTGTATGGATGAATGAATGTGTGGATGTATGTTGTACTGGTAACTAAGTTTGATTGAATTTGAGTTTCGGATTGAATACTTCTATGTTTTTTTTTTTGTAAAAAAATACAGTAAGAATACAAAGTAACATCTAGACACGGAACAAATATTTATGTTCATCACACAAACATTTGCTCTCGGTGGGGATCGAACCGATGACCCACAGCATCAAATCAAATCAAATTTATTGTTCCAAAAACATTAAATAATAGATCTTATCTAGCATGGAAGGAGGAGGACCAACTGAGCTGTGATTTCAGTTAGAAATGTGCACTCAACAGTTGCTCGGCCACACAGATGATAGTGTTTTCCTATAAACTATTTTGTAAATAGCTCTACTACTTCTTTATTTTTAATCTAGAAAATCAATAGTGATTTATTTATATTATTGTAGTGGTACGTCCCTATCGTCATGGCGCGCCGGAGTGACGCGTCACGGGTCGCTGGTGTCGCTGGGGGCGGGGGGGCCGGGGGCAGGCGGCTTGGGGGGGCCGGGCCTGGGCGGAGCCCCCGCCACAAGGACCCTGCCGCGCTGGGACCGCTCGAGGCAAGCTTTCAGTGCATTCAGGTATGTAGTCTTTCGCTGCTACTACATTTGTGTTTACCACTATAGTAGGTACTACAGAAAATATTCGTGCAAGTACAGAAGGCTAAAAATGTTCAATTAAATAGCTAATGCTGTGCACGCGCCATAAAATACACTAATACTCGCGTACGCGTAAGCTCTTAAGGTGGGATCAGATGGTTCACTCAAGTGATTATTCACCCGAATGCCTCGAACATTAGTGCCAATATTCGGCACTAATGTTTCGTTTTGTGTTTAGATGCGCAACTTGGAAAATGAACAAAAATTACCCGGTCTGATCTCACCTTCACTAATAACGATGCGTTTACGAGAACCGAACGCTATTTTCGGGTGTCTCCGACAAAGCCGAGCGTTGGCTTCGGGTGTCTCCGTCAGAGCCGAGCGTCAGCTTCGGGCCTCTTCGGCAAAGCTGAGCCGTCGTCAAGTAACTTTACTAGCGACTATTTTCAAGCACATTTGTCGATGATATGACTAAATCGCTCGCAGCTGCAGTGGCCCTTCAAGTCTGCCTAGCCTTTATAAAGGTTATCTGATTTGCGTTGTTCTTACGCTCTGGTATAGTTTGATCACGCCACTTTACTGTAGCAATTGTTTTTCAATTCCAGAAAAAGATTAAAAAGCGACTCCCGCACCGCTCTCTCCCCAAAATCCGAAACATCCAAGGACAAGGACGTCGAAACCAAGAAGAAGAAGTTCGACTTCACGCCCACAAGGGACATCTTCAAAAGCTTCAAAGTCAGTCGCAAGATGAAGAATCTCAAAATAGCCAGCATCGGTAAGGAGAGTAAGAGCTGCGAGTTCTTGGACGACACGGAACACGTGACGCCGAGCCGCTGTTCCAAGTCCGTCGAGTGTTTGGAGGAGAATGATAAGTATCTCAACGGTTTCGACGCGGACGTCTCCATCGAATTCAACGATACGGTAGCGGCTCTATCGTTACCGCAAGAATTGGTGCAGCTGATACTGAACAATCACGAGAAAATACTGAACAACCGTGAGATGTTGAGCGAAAAATTGAGCATCAATTTGGGTGAAGTGGAAGGAGACTACATGCCAATGTCGCCTATCGTGCCGCCGCCGACTGCACTGGAGCACCACTATATTGTGATGTCGCCGAGGTCCAATATAGCTTGAAGTGTAGTCGCTGTGTTCTGTGATGTTACCGTGCCTTCGATAGTACCTAGCCGTGGGTACATTCGATATCGGTAAGATACCACTAGAGTATTCAGGGGATTTTAACCAATAATAGTTATTTGGATAATGATCGTGTTCTAGTAACCATTATTATAGGAAAGCGTTTTGTTAAAAGGCTTCGGAGTGTCCAAATAGTTGTGTGTACTATGCTTATTTAGCGTATTTTTTTAGTGTATATCAAATGTTAGATGTGGTGACCAAATCTGACTGATTAGACATAAGTCTAAACTTCAAGAATGTTGTCTATGATCTCTTTCTTTCCTAAAACATTTTGAAGTGAGAGATAAAGACAACAATAGTATCGCTTGAATGCCAACGGCGGATCCAGGGGGGGGGGGGTCATGGGGGTCATGACCCCCCCTGAGCTGGTTCCAGGACTTAGGTGGACCACTAATTGAACATATTTTTTATTTTATTTATATAAGTTCTTGACTTGACCACGACTGTATGGCCCACCCCTGGCGCCAAAACATGATCGTGACCCCTCCCTGGAGCCAAAGCTGGATCCGCCCTTGTTGAATGCTTAGATATCAAAAGACTAGGGACTCAACGGTTCTACCAACAATTAAACCTAATATTCAACCTTCGATAAGGTTAGATAGCCCTAGAGGTTAGATAGATTTTTTGACGAAAATATATTTTAGGAACAAATTCGAGATTTAATATTGGGAATAGCCATATTAATATCAAAATACAATTACCAATGTGTTGTTCTTTCTTTCGTCAAAAAACTGACTTATAAACATCGTATTGTGTTCATAATGACCCACTTATAGAATTAGTTTCAAATTTAGTTATAATCTAATTTTATATAGAATTTGTGTTAGATTTCATAACTCGTAAAGTATGACCACGCTTAGTCTGCAGCACTTAAAAATGGTAGAACTTGAAATTGAAACCTATAGTTGGAAATACTATATAACCTATCTATAAGAATGAAAGTCTTTTTTTACGTTGCAGACTTAGCGTGACTTTTGTTCCTATGTTTTTATATTGTGGGTTGTTTTGATATAAATTTCGACTGACTATTGTATGCATAACTCATACAAGATCTTTATCTAAACTTTGTCTTGATAACACATGCTTGATTTATTAACATCTTAAAGTATTCAATGTGCATTTTGCACAATAGTTTTGTTTATTTAACCCGCATAATAGTAGTAAAAAAAGGAATCTCTCTCTAAAAAATTAAGTCTTCATAAATTGCAGCTAATAAATACGAATAAAGAGTCACGATCGTGTAAGCTTCAACAAAAATCTCATCATAAATCGGTCTATTCGTAAAGGAGCTAACGATGCTACAAACGGACACGTCAAAGTTATAACACCCCTCTTTTTTGCATCGTGGTTTGAAAAATGCTCTTGTGATGATTTACTTGCGATAGACTTGCGACAGCTTTACAATTACTGCTGCCATAGACACTTTGTATTGAAAATATCCCTCCGAATTGCGTAACAGTTATTGTAAAATTTACTTTATTCAATACTTGATACATTCATTGCTGACGTATAGTAGTACATAAATGGTAATACAATGTAGGTGTCACATGTGAACCCTGTTTAAAGGGCATTAAAACATAGCATCTGATTGTGTTAAAATGTAACGTGAACAGCTCGCCTAAGCAGCAGCTAAGGTTCACCAACGTACGTATTTTGGGATCGCGATAAGCGTGTAGCCAAACACGTTCAACGTTAGTGAGCCGAAGATTGTGACATAACCGTTGTCATACGAAAGGAAAAAAGATAAAACTGTTAGCCGTTTACAGCAATACGAAGTTGCACACGCTACGTACACGTTACGTTGGTGAACCTTAGCTGCTGCTCAGACGAACCATTTACTTTATAATTTAGTACGATTGGGGCCACGGAAGGGAGGCAGACCGACGTTCGAAGTTAGACGTCGCGAGAGAGTCGTAGTGGTCGATTTGTATTTTGTATTTGAAGAAATTGTGGTAGGACCTTGTTATACATCACATGTTGGATAAAAGTGGGTATTTATAAATTAGCTTAAATGCAACTAGCAAAATTCTAGGCAGCTTTGTAGTACGTAAGTTTTGTGTCATTTGACTAATCAATGTTTTATGTTTTGCTCAAAATAGTTGAGGCTGTATTCACAAACAATTTTTTTATAACTTGCAATACAATCCGGCCCAATTAAAAAATATTTGTCAATGTTGGCAACATCTTCGTATTATCTCAAGTTTGTGAATACAGAGGGCTTAGTCCGAAGACGCATTTTAAAACTCCCTACTCTCGAGCCGACAGTCGTCTCTCGGATGTCCATACATTTTTGTATGGCTATCCGAGAGACGACTCTCGGCTCGAGAGTAGGGAGTTTTAAAATGCAAGCTCGCACTAAGGCCTCAGAGGCCGTAGACTGAAGGTGCCCATACAAAAATGTATGGACATCCGAGAGACGACTGTCGGCTCGAGAGTAGGGACTTTTAAAATGCGTCTTCGGACTACGGGCTCTGAAACCAGACCGTCCATTCTAAATGTGGTCTTAAAACGAAAAGACTTGTTTGTACACTCACAACGAATTTAATTTAGACTTATTATTTAACTAAATTATTGTATTTATAATTGAAAGGATATTCGTCCATCGTAAAGGGGTGTAAAGTTTGATAATATTGTTTGAAGAGGATTTTGTAAATTGTGTGTTCTTATTATTAAGGAAGTGGTAAGATCTTTGTTTGGGAGTACGAGGGCTGATGGATAGTATTCAGTTGTATTACTTATGTGCTAACTTCGTGATAGCTTCGCTTGCGCGATTGATAACAATGCCATCTATCAGCAACGGCGGATCCAGGGGGGGGGGTCATGGGGGTCATGACCCCCCCCTGAGCTGGTTCCAGGACTTAGGTGGACCACTAATTGAACATAATTATTTTATTTATATATTTTGTCACCATACAGATTTAATGTAATTACATACCTTCAATATTTAGTTAATTTAATATAATAACTTTGTATGATGGCAAACATTATAATTATAAGTTTATTGACTTGACCACGACCACGACTATGTGACCCCCCCCCCTGGCGCCAAAGCTGGATCGTGACCCCCCCCCCCCCTGGCGCCAAAGCTGGATCCGCCCTTGTCTATCAGGCGTAGTTCTGAGTAGTTATGCAGCGTGCTAGATGCCGCTATTTGTCTTATTACCTTCACCTTAAATGTTAAACTTACTTAATTTATTTTCAATTTTCTGTTATTAAAATGTATTCTAAAAGACATCAGTTTGGTTAAATAGCGTTGTCAGCCAAGAACTGGTTAAGTAGGATTTAATTGATATACCTAAACATTTAATAGGCTTATACACTGATTAACCGACTGATAGCGCATGGTTAATCTATAAAAACTGAAGGTATTTGCATAGATTCATGGTTTGTGCAGCTTTTTTGATATTATACAAAAATATTTTTAAATATGAAACTTATTTTTCTGTTTTATTATTATTCACAATGCAGTTACGTACTGTTTCGATTTGGATGACGTTTGGAATATAATGTAGTTCGTAATTAGCATAAGCAATTTTGTCTCGAAAAATTAACGAAGTCGCCGGCATAAGCAAGTTCATAATAACTCTTAGTATGTCCACCGTGCCTCGGGACAAGTCGTGAGCCTATTTATTTTTTATTATAATTGTCACCGTTGAAGGCATGACTAGTATGATTTGTCAGTCATCTTCGCTATCAGCGGTGCACATTTATAAATAAGAACATTCATTATTTAACATGAATTTAGTGTGAAATTGATTGTAATATAACTTCCGCACTCAGAGACAGATTCTTTGACCACTGAAACAAGGCACCACTGTACACTCCTGAGAGAAGTCTAGTTTGATTTGATTTGCTACTATGTGTTACTGTCTATCTTATAAAAAGTTAGCGCAAACTTGATGTATTGATTACCATATATGATGACATAAAGTCAACGCTAACTTTTTATAAAGGGAGTTATAGTATAGTTTACATCTCTGAGTGCGGCTGTGAGTGTGTTCGTAAGTATACGGCTTAATTTGCTAATGTGTTGTGATAATTAGTACTAATTGTTATCTAAATTTCATACAAGCTTGAATGCTTTTGTTGATTTTCTCGACTTCTATTTAGCGCGTTGGATTATATGTAATTGAGTAGCTTATTCTAGAATATTTCATATTTATTTAGATAATTTTGTAAGCATATTCTTATCAACTAGATTTTGTGATACACTTAGTACTGTCAACTTCAAATGTTAATGACAATCTTAATACACGTTTAGAAACACTTTTTGTATTGAAAAGTATAGCTTGGCAAAAAAGTGTAGAAACGGAACTAATTTTTTTGTTGGCTGGCAACATTTAGAAAATTATGACGTTTAAATTGTTTGATGTAAACAAAGTTCGCAAGTTTATACTATTTATAATTTGTGCCATAAAAACGTGATAAAACTAACTTAAAAATGAATAAAACTATCCGAAGTGCTGGCAGACAAATTATTTATGAGGTTTATAGGCGATGTTTGGCAGAAAAAGAGGTCAAAACCGTTCTTACCGATCTCAACTATGTTTACCAAAGAACCGCTGATATGACAGGTATGTAACTGTTTGTATTGTTGTTTTTAGATGAATTACGTGTAAATTGATGAATCCTATTGTTTTGAATAGCTTGCATACGAAATAAGTGGAATTTTGAACAATAATCATCGAGCACATAGGTTATGTTTACATTTTGTCTAACATTACTTTGGTATAGTGCGAGAGATCAGTGTTGATACTTGAGTGGCGTACTTTGCAATAAGTATGTTTTAAATTCGTTTTCTACATAACTTTATTGTTGAATGAAAATCATTACAATTAGAAATTTACCAAAAATGTATTATTATTAATATTTTGTTTTTTATATTTATTTATTCACTTCAGGTAAATCAGTAAGCACTGTAAGAAGAGTCGTGCTGGAAGGAGATCGAAACAAAGGCGTATTTTCTACACCCAATCAATTACGGAGGAAGATTGGAAGAATTCATGCCAGCATATAATCAAAATAGAAAAAGATTATTACGAGCGGGAACTAACTATGTACGAAGACATGGAGCGAATTATAATAAACTTCGAAGACGATAGTAGTTCCTCTGAATCGGAGAACGATTCAGACGAATATGCGGCTAACTCTAGCCAAGACTCGGATTAAATGGAGGGGGTGGAATATTTGGAGGAAAATATACTAGATTAATTACAATAACATTGTATCTGCGTCTTATTTTAATCCCAGAAAAAAATAGAGAGAAAATTTTAAAAACAAAGTATTGCCTACAAAAAATAAAAATAAAAATATATTATATAAAAATAAATATATTATGCTAGTGCATAATATATTTATTTTTAGGTAATAAATTGTTTTTGAATTAAATGATACTGATTTTAATAAATAAACTATATGTAACAAAAGTATCAAGACTAGGTTGGTACGCTATACGGTCACAGCGGGTTGCCATATGATCAGCACAGTGGCGGCCTCCGGATTTTCTACTCTTTTTTGCCAAGCTATACTAGTGCCTCTAATTTTTTGAATCTCTTATCATTTAATAAGTTAACTTATGTCGTTGACTGTACCAAATAGAAAAGAAACTTGTTCTTAGTTTCTTACCGACACAATAATTTTGTGAGTATAGCAACAAATTAAGCCAAAATATTGGATGATATGATAAATGCTATTTTTATGTTTTTTTTAGGTCCTTATAATTAAGCAGTCATTTTATAAAACGTCTAAAGGACTGTAATTATGTCTACCTTTTATCATTTGACTATTATTTATATTTGTTTAGTTTTTAATAATAAGAGCTTATATTTCTCACTTTGAATAAGAAAAGCTATGTGTTTTTTTGGTAGCTTACTTTTTATTTTCTCAAAAATTTTCAGACTGAATAAATACGGTCTGTCTTATAAAAAGTTAGCGCAGACTTGATGTGTTGATTACCATACGTAATGGTGATATAATGTCAATGCTAACTTTTTATAAGACAGGGGGTTAGACTTATTACTGTTCTCTATACCTACTAATTTATGGGTTAATAAATAAAGTTAAATTAAAAATTACAAAAGACAGAATGATACTCTAGATAATTATGTTATACAAAACATAACTATCAATCTTAATGATGCTCTCTAAAATATTGTATTATTTTAATCTAATTTTAGTTAATGGTTATTGTTCAAGTCACTGATTAAAATGTTAAACTACTTTGATTTACATCCAATTTAATTTTAGATATTATAATAATAAATATAACTATATTCATTAAAACATCTGATAAAACGTTATCAAACGATTTAGAATAAGGTAGTTAATCAAAGTTACAAGTTGTAGTTATATTTTTGTAATGACAATATTTTTAAATCAAACATTTTGTAAATTGACTTTTCTCGCCAAATGTATTCAAAGTGCTTTGTGTGAATATTTTGTGAGTCTTTTTGTGAGAACCAATTGTTTATTTTTTTTCTGTTTAATTTTTGCTACGAGTGTTGAGAAATACCTGCGTTGTGTTATGCAAATAAAGTTTGTACGTGAATATTATTGTATTTTATTTAAATTATCAAAGATAAAAGCTAAATAATAATGGTCAAGACAAGGCTATAACTTCAGGAACAAAGGGGGTCCTCAGCAAGTAATTTTAAATGAAATTATTCACTATAGATATCTTGTGAATGTCCGAGGGTGGTAGTCAGAGGCATGACCGTACATTATATTCGGCGCATGCCGGTTGTTTACAGCAGGTTGGATTCCTTTCGTGACAGGACGTTTCGTTGCAAACCCGTCGCCGCTGCTACAGAACTGGCCTGAACCCCGACTATCATCAGTGTGGAAACTATGTCTGGGAGTTAGGTCTTAACCACATCGCAACTCCTAGTTCGATTTATATAAATAAATATTCACGGACGTTTCACACTCTAGGTCCCAAACGAAGAAAATGTAATGCTATTGAAACTTTATGGCTTTGGTCTTTCAATCTATCTCAGTGGTTCCCAAACTTATTTTGTCTACTGCCCACTTTGAGAATAAATATTTTTTTAGCGCTCCCATTTTTTCAAAAACCACTATAACTTCAAATTAAATTGATTAATTTGAGTTTGAGCAATCTTTTAATTCATATTAGTTGATGTTCACAAGTTGTTGAGAGTCGAGAGGCCTCCTAGCTAAATAAAATTACAAATCACCCCCCCCCCCCCCTCTCTCTACACAACGCCTCCATTTTATTTCTGGGTCTCTTACCGCCCCCC
Source organism: Ecliptopera silaceata (assembly GCA_932527185.1). NCBI lineage: Eukaryota > Metazoa > Arthropoda > Insecta > Lepidoptera > Geometridae > Ecliptopera > Ecliptopera silaceata. The sequence goes on along the minus strand of OW052209.1, from coordinate 1,194,882 downwards.
TTGAGACCTGCAGCGCCCACAAGGGGGCGTTATCGCCCACTTTGGGAAAGACTGATCTATCTGTACATTTTTACATTTTGACAGATCTGGCCTTCAATGTTGAGTGCTCATACATAAGTAGCCACAGGAGACAAAAACGTAAGCTAGTCTGTTTTTGAGAATAACTCTTTTTAAATATAAAATAAACTTAAAATTACTGGTTGATAAAAACACGAAATAATTTCCATAACACTTTTATTTCAATATTTTCAATGCAGCCAAATAATAATAATATCACAATGTTAGTGTTCCGGACTAGGATTGCGAGAGAAAAGGGCTCGTTGATTTCAGTGTCAACAAAGACGCGTTAATCAATGCATATATATATATATATATATATGATATATTTGTGTAAACTATAGAGATAAACTTATTTGCAAACACATTTTATCATTAATTATATCTATTTAAATAAAATATACAAAACTGAAAAATAAAAAATATATAGTGTTGCAAATCGGACTCTGACTCAGCATGAGGTTAGTTGTGCAAGCAACTAATGCCTTGATCACACGTACCGAGTAAACCGGCGAGACAGTGACGTATTTAAGATACACTGCGCGCTAACGCCGCAACGTTCAACAGTAAAACTGATGTCGACGCGCAGTGTATCTCAAATACGTCATTGTCTGGCCGGTTTACTCGGTACGTGTGATCAAGGCATAACGCTGATCTTCCGTCAGAGCCGTCTGGTGATGCCACGGACAATCTACACTACACACAAATACATGAATCTAATAAAATACAAAGATTATCGCGTCTTCGTCAAATGCAAGAACTAGGTTTAATTAACTTTATACATTGAAATAATATGCCACTTTCTAATGAATATAATACAATTACTAATACATTTTAGTGTCTAATACCTCACCCTCTTAAAACTAGATTTTCAACTCACTGACTTGATTTTGTGATGTACTTCTAAATGCATACGTATAGCTTATTTTTTTTGCACTTATCAAAGTAAAATTGCTAAATGTGCGTCGAGATCTAAAACACTTATTTTTTCCAAATGTTACAATTATTATAATTTTAACTAAATATTATTACAAATTAAGATAGTAAAGTATCCATGTTTTATAACTTACTCGCCCTATTTGCAAGCCAGATTAAGAATAAAATATTATTTTGTTTAAAAAAAAATACAATAAAATCATAAGAGAGCTGAGCTTATTCAAATATGTACTTATTTGTTTCTTAAATATCTAAATGCATTCTTGAACCAAAATTAATTTATCACAATATTAATATTACTAAATAATCTCTACACTTGTGAGATATTTAGATTGTTTCTATAAGTCGATCATAAGATATTGTAAGGATCAATTGAGCTATCTATGGATCGTTTACAGTGGACTGCAGATGACTTAATCATGTGCAGATTTATTGTAAATACTGTTACAAACACAATTGTCGTTGTGGATATTTTTTTTAATTTGATTCTAGAGATTCTCTTGTACTTGTTTATTTATTTATACAAACTTAGACATACCCAATGTTTGATCTTTAGAATTTTACTAATATTACTACAGAAACTCTATTTCGCCAAAAAAAATAAGAAATTGCGGTCAAGCGTTAGCATAAAGTGTATAAAAAAGAAAAAAAATTGCTCGTTATCTGTTGGTTCGACCTTAATTTAAACTTGAAACTTAACGTCACATACTTATGGATCAAAATGAACTGTGTTTTACAGAATAAAGTACATATGACTATACACAGACGTGTCACGTCTTACGTTAGATTATGCTCTTACAAAATGACTTACTAACCCCCTATCTATCTATCTTATAAAAAGTTAGCGTTGACTTTATGTCATCATTACGTATGGTAATCAATACATCAAGTGTGCGCTAACTTTTTATAAGATAGACCGTAATTGTATAAACTGGTTGCAAGATTAAAATATTAGCTTAGACTTTTATTAACACATTTACATTAGTCATATATTAATATCTACGCCTATATTTATGTTGTACCTATTCATTTATTTCTGAATTTTATAACTGGTGCCCGCGAGCAATTGTCCAAAATATAACTATAGACGTATTGCTATAGTTATATCTTGGACCATACGCACATCTTTGTAAATTATAGCCATAACTCCTATAAAAAGTTAGCGTTGACTTTATGTCATCATTACGTATGGTTATCAATACTTCAAGTCTGCGCTAACTTTTTATAAGATAGACCGTTGTGTTCTGATGTATTAACTACGTCATTGTAAAGTTCAATTTCACATACAATTTTAGTTAAAAATGAAATTAGTAAAATAAGGATGTAGAATATTTTGACATATATTTTTCATGTCAATAAAAACAGACAATATATCAGTCAGAGAACTGCTAGCTAGGATCTTGAACTAAATAAAGAAAGTAATATGCATGTGAGTGCCTAATTACATACACCCCGTCCTTGAGAAATATTTTGGTGCTCAATGCGTAAAAAGCGTAAATATTCACTCCTTATATCAAATAATCTCCCATTCGCTATCCAGATGGTCATCGGGTGATACTAAACTATCATTATAACCATTCTTAAGATCCAACTTAAGTTCTAAATCAAGGTTCCAGTTATTAGGGAGTTTCATAACTTTCGGAACTAGATCTATCGGACTCGGTTTACTTTCTTTAACTTTCTCAGCTTTTTTATTAGTGTGAGTGGGGGTGATTTGTTCTGGTGTGAATAAGCTGGTGTAGTCGATGTGTGTGTATACACGTTCGGGGTTGTCTGTGTGAGTGTGGGTGACGTCATTAGTGTCAGTTGTGTGGGGTTTGTGTGAGGGGATACTTAGAGATTCGAGATTTAGCATCTTTGCGAGTATTTTCTCCTTTTCCTCGATTTGCCGCTCTAGGAGTTCATCGTTCGGTTCTTGGGTGGCGCTGGAAAAAGGTTATACTTAATTTTATTTACGGAATTGTACATTTATCTACCTAATAATAATATAGCTAAGGAACCGTTGAACGATCATATAAGATAATGAAAAGAGACTGTTTTAGTAGGTCTAGTCTGTAACTGTAAAGTCATAATGAGAAAGGCAAACTTTAGATTAATATTCATAAGATTGACATTCTGCTCTCGAAGATACCATAGCTATGGTTTGAGAGAGTAAGATAGTGACAAGCGGTATAAAATATCCGCTTGTTACTATCAGATCTTACTTGTTTGGAAAATTATTAATTTAGGGTTACTATGCATGTATTTTAAAAAAATATGGGTATTCTATGATAGTTCCCATAGTTCAAGGTTTTAGTTTATAACTAGAATTCGATGTGTGAGATGTCCATGAATATTTATTTTGGAATTTATTTTATAATAATTAAACATACTCTATTTGGTAAACCTATTATTGGCTAGATAATAAGATTTATTTACTTACCCCCTATCTTATAAAAAGTTAGCGTTGACTTTAAGTCGTCGTTACGTATGGTAACCAATACTTCGAGTCTGCGCTACCTTTTTATAAGATAGACCGTTAAGCTATAAACTTGTTTATAGTGATTACCGTTGGTTTTCTAATAAAAATAAAGCAATATTTACAACTAACCTGTATACGCTGACGCTCATAAGACAGGGCGCGGTGTGGCCGGCTCTCCGCACGGGCGTGGCCTTGCGCGGCGTGCTACCACCCGAGCCGCCCTCCCTTCTCCGACTGCGCCGACTGTGGATCAGCTCCTCATCATTCCGTCTCATGTAACTGTTATACAACTTCAACTTCTTCTGCAACTCCTCAGATTTCACGCGCCTAATTTCCTCAGCGTCAGTGGAAACATCTCGAAACTCGTTGATGATAGATTCTAGAACATCCTCCGATATGTCCAGGGGCAGATGCTTTATGGGGGGTAGTTCGAAGCACTCCTCGCCGGAGACGGCGGTTTCGATGAGCTCGTTCTTGGTGAACATCGAGATGGGCTGTTCTAGAACGCTGGATATGTACGGCACGGTTTGGTCGAACAGCGTGCTCGTTGTGTTGACGGCGTTCTGGAGCGACGTCGTGAGGGACTTCGTCATCAGATTCAGGGGCTCCTCTGTTGATAAAAAAATAGAATAACAAAAATAGAAAACTCTTATCAAAGGCATATTATAAAATATCAGACTATTTAGAAGACAAACAAGCTTGGGACGAACTAGCTCCAACTTCATTAAACAATTGTAAGAAGGATCATATGAAAAAAACGCTAGAATCCAGGTCTAGTTTCTTGCCAGTTCTTCTAGACTCTGGTCGTGACGAACTGGCGCCTAGAATCATCTAGTATGTAAGACGTTTCAAAGTGATTCTTGTGATTTTATAGAATAAATGAATTTGAAGTTGAAGTAGAATTGTCTAGCGAAACCTGCAGAAGTTTTCACAGCTCAAATCAACATTTGACTTCAGTTCTGTGGTTGCGGGCTCGATTTCCACCAAAAACAAGGATTTGTGCGATAGAACATAATCAATTTTGTAGTTGGGTGATTATGAAAAAAAAGTATTTACTGGATGGAAAATGTCAAAAGTCTATAAATCAATTGATTATTTCAGTTGAATTTTGAAAAAAAAAAAAAACATTATCGATCAATATATTTTCTTTACTTACATGTTGGTAGCACTGAAAAAATAATACTAGAGTCTGTCAAGCGAAAGATGGCCCTGATAAATCGCGGCAAATTCAAAAACTATTAGTATGGCAATACATTAAATAATAGGATAACTTGGAATTACATAATTTGATACTTTGATATTATTCTAAATATTTATTTAGAATAATATTAGTGCATGGAAAGAGCCTCCTCGTGGCGCACACCGGTAACAGCTAGGCACGGCAAAGCAGTGTCTAGTCTGGCTAATCTTTCCAACACGATGCTACAACAAAATACAGTTGTAGCATCGACACGATAAGAAGAAGAAGATCCTATTATTTAATGTATTGCCATACTAATAGTTTTTGAATTTGCCGCGATTTATCAGGGCCATCTTTCGCTTGACAGACTCTAAACTTTAGCACTAGGGTAGCAAGGCAATGGAAGTTCAAGCAAAGCATTTTAAACTCTATGCACATTTAGGAAGGGATGATTCTGTCTAAAACTGTACGCCCATTTACACTAGGAATCAGCATTCTTGAATAAGATTCTTGAAATTGGTTCTTGTTCTTATATAAATAAGAAATATTTCTGTTTGTACAGTTTCAGACAGACGACCTCTACCTAATAAAGAAACAGAGCCATTGAATACAAATATACGAAGCGAAGCAGGTGGAATGGTGAGCAAATAAAAATACAATTCTGTTCAAAACGTATATTCATATTTCAGTACAATGGCTATGCTTTGACACTACATTATCTATTGTGTATTCAAATGAAAAGAATTGTAATTATTCTTTTCATTTGAATATTTTCGACGGCAACGCAAACTAAAGAATAAAAAAAACTAGTGTATACATGTACTATTAGTACATGCCGTTTTTTTCAACTTAAAGTTGAAAAAAAAAAGGAATTGAAAACATTTTTTGTGCATACGACCTTATCTTCATTAGCACTAAATACAACGTTTGATTAATAAAACATTAACTCCCAAAGTTAGCGTTGCCTTTAAGTCATCATTACGTATGGTAATCAGTACTTCGAGTCCGCGCTAACTTTTTACAAGATAGACCGGTAAAATACAATACATCCTAGATCATGTTAATCTTACAAATCTAAATACTTTTTAGTGGAATGTAATTTAATTGTCAAAACATCAAACTTCTGTAAATTGACTATATTGTTTTGACTATTCAAGGTGGTAATGTTTTAAGTACACCAATTCCTAATCTTCATTTTGCTAATATTATTATATAATAAGATTAGCAAAAATTTCTATAATTTATAAAATAAAATTATTGCATGGGTCCATGTAAAATTATTTGACTTAGTTTATATTTTTTTCGCCTTAAAAATAAATTAGTTTTCTAAATTAAATGTAAAATTAATAATTAAAATAAGTACATTGGTCCTCTTTTGGTATTAGTATTTAAGGTACCCATGTGACGAAATTTTTATATTACTATAAAATTCAAAATCTACTGCTAAAAATAAGTAAGTAATAAAAAGACGGTAATTATAAAACTTTGAGACAGTCAAATGGCCATCTTATCAAGGTTACTTTTGATAATGCTATCTTAGAATGAACCTTATTCATTAGTCAATATTAAATTATATTTTTGTATTAGCACCGATGGTATTCTTTATTTATACCTCTTGATATCCCACTAGTACCCCTAGGGGTCATTTGATACCCCCCATTCTATGCTCAAAGATATGCGCAAAATTATACATTACAAAATAGGGGTGCAAATGGATTTCTATTGTCTTCCATAGGGGTAGTAGCTCTGCCTTCTATGCTGTGGGTCGTGGGTTCGATTCCCATCCAGAGCAAATGTTTGTGTGATGAACATAAATAATTGTTACATGTCTGGATGTTTCTATGAATGTATTTACAAAGAAAAAAATGTATATAAGTATTCCATCAGCAATCTAGTTCCCATTGTACAAGCTTTGCTTAGTTTGGGACTAGAGTGTGATATGTGAATTATCCGCGAATATTTATATTTATATTATATAGGGGTACTATTGTGGGGTCTTAAAGATTATGAGCGCTTAATTCTACAAAACATACACTACAATAATGTTACAAAATACCTTGCCTGCTAATATTCGTTATAACAAAATATGGCAATAATTTGGCTAATATTAGTAGTTTTAAGTAGTTATTATCTTAATTATTAAGTACAACAAAGACAGCACCAAGTTATTATCTTAATTAACAACGAATTCACAAAGAATTACCTTACAACTTCTTTTAAAGTTAATCGCCGTTTAGAATATAGCTATCTCATTCTGCTCAGATGGAGAAAGGCAGAGACAGAGATAATCTCAATGTTTAAGTTAAAAGGGTCTAAGTAATATTGAATAATTATAAATTATACAAAAAAAATCGAATTTTACACTTTTCTAACCCTATATTTGCCACACCTATACTTCCAAATATTTAGACAATATATTTGAGAGTAGAGTGTGTGTATACATACAGGGTGTATAAATACAGATTCCCGAAAATTGGCTTCTATTAATGTAGGCTGTATCCACCGTGGTAACCAAACCGATACCGTTTCAGGGACCTACGCCACGGTAGTCGTCAATATTACTAAAAAAACAATTTCTATAATAACTAAAATAAAAAATACTCAAAATATTTGTGCAAGGACGGATAAGCACAACGATAGAATACAACAACCATTCTAAAGCAGTCATTAGACGATCAATTTACTTGTCAATATTATTTAAAGATCAGTATAAATAATGAGATGTATTTTATCAAACGATAAATAATAACATAGGATCCGTAATATGCTAGAAATTATGTAAAAACTATGTTAACTATGTCATATATGTAATGTTTGGACGTGTCTTTGACTACATACATTACATACAGTCTGTTAAAATTGTGACTTTCAAATAAATATGGAATTTCATGTACTTACCTATTAGTCAACTTTGTTGATAATAGTTTTGATGAAAATTAGCAAATACATTGATCGTCTAAAACTAGCTTTACATAAAAAAAAATAACACGAATGTAAGCTTACTAAGTAAACACCCTGTATAATAAATAACTACATAGTAAGCTTTAAATACTACAGTATATACTGATTGGTTCACAAGTCAAAATGAAGCTACATCGGGTTACAACGAACTATCGTCGTCTCCTTCTATCGTATGTGGAATCATACGAATCGTCGAACTAACGTTGTCTCTTTCTATTCAGAGCTAGTAAACTGAATGGCTTTCAGTACACTAGCTCCGTATCTTTCTATCTCATACGGATTATATCGCGTGACTCTTCTAATTCTCGAAAATTCGTCGTAACCCGATAATGGCTGCAATATAAATCAATGTATAAAAATATAAGTACATTACATGCCACAACACATGAGTTATCTACATATCTAAATTGTGATTGAAACTAGTCATCTGATTTCCTAAAAACTAATTTTAAATAATAAATAATTTGAGAAAATTAGCAAATAAATCGTATATTCGATCTGTTGTTAAATAACTTCTGCATTTAATAATGTATTACCTCATTACCTCACCGAGCAAGTTGATTGATTACATGTTTTGTGAGGTATTGCGTTTTTAGCATTTAGATTTTTAAAATTAAAAAAAATGGTAAAATTATTTTCGATGACTGTATCTTTACTGCGTGGAGAAAAATTATTATGTGGTTTATTATTTCATAATGAAAACTTGCAATTTTAAATTTTAACCATACAACAAAAAGATAAAATTGAACAAACAAAGATTCAACTCAATTGAAAAAATTACACGGGTATTTAAAAATTTCGTTCTGGCATTTCTTGACTTGACTTATAAAAGCTGGCAAACTGCAGACTGAAGATTATAAATATGTACTCGTATAATACTATTACGTCTAAAGCTAAACGGCCTACCTTATAAAAAGTTAGCGCAGACTTGATGTCTTGATTGCCATTCGTAATGGTGACATAATGTCAACGCTAACTTTTTATAAGATAGACCGTTTAGCTTTAGATGTAGTAGTATTATAGTAATATACGAGTATTTATAATCTTCAGTCTGCAGTTTGCCAGCTTTTATAAGTCGACGATACGTCAAGAAATGCCGGAACGAAATTTTTCGATAAATACTCGTGTAATTTTTACAGTTTGGTTGAATATTTGTTTGATGAATTTTATCTTTTTGTTGTATAAAATAGTGTCTAAATAGTTTAAAAGTGACAAAGATAACTATTTGTGGAACAGACCTGGCGAGAATGCGGCGGGTTCGGGCGCGTGTGCCAACCGCACCAGCGAGCGGGGACCTTCCAACACGAAGATCTCATCCTTGTTCACGGACACTGATATTATCCTGTCAATAAAAAGTTACATTTTTAACTTACAGCTTTCCATAATGACCCATCTGTTAAGTAACGATGCAACACGCTTATTAATACTCAAATTTGCATCATTGCAGAAGAAGAAGAAGAAGAATATCCAAGTTGTATGAATCGGGAATCGCAGACATTAGTTTGGGACTTCTTTTTTTATGCATTATTTATTTTATTTTTATGTTACATGGAATACAAACAGCTTTTACAAATTAGCGAGTTTTTTTATATTTTATTTGCTGTTTTGCGGCTTTGGTATCACTGCGGCCTTGATGGCCTATTGGCCACTGCGGTCCTCATAATGAAAGTTGAGCCAAAGCGTTTTGTGCGGACAGGTGGTATGTGACTGGTGGACTGGAGTGTGATGTGTGAAATCTGTTTTTGTTGTTACCTCCTGAGTTGGTCGACGCATGCGAGGCACTGCTGCGTGGCGGTGTCGAGTAGGACGAGCACGCGCGCGTCGTGCGCGCACAGGAAGCGCTCGCGGAACACGTGCAGCGGGCCCAGACGGAACTCGTGCTCAGACAGGCACGCGCGAGTCGCGCACGGGTTTAGGAGCTCCGCTACCGTTAGCGGGTTCGATATCGCGTCCTAACACACAACAACATAGGAGTCACATACAAATACAAAATGTTTTATTCAGTAACGTAAATTATTAACTAGATACTGTGGTTGGATACCTCCTTTTAAGTATGTAATACCTGTATTAGGACTTTAGGAGATACATAATAACATAGAAGTCAACTAAATATAACTAATCAAAAAGTACAAGCTTTGCTTAGTTTGGGACAAGGGTGTGTGATGTGTGAAATGTCCGTGAATACTTATTTATATTTATTTAATCTTGACGATACGGACCTAGTAGGAGGGCTCAAGCGAAAAAACTTAAAAGCTACACCGCCTATTTCATTCATGGAGACTACATTTATTGCTAAGATCATTAAAAAACTTGAACTAAAACTTAACTAACTTTCGTAACGTAGCACAATGTCCACAAGTGCAAAGTATCACATCCTCGTCCAATACAGCACGATGGTACCTTAAACAGTAGGGTTTGCAGCACCTCCCCGTCGGTATCGACGCGCCACAGCCGCAGGCCGGGCCGGGCGCAGTAGGCGCGCGCGCCGCCGCCCCACCCGTACGAGTGCTGCCACACCGCGCCCACCGCGCACAGTCTGCCACATGCATTCAAACATCTCTAACGGTGAACTTTCAATAAATAAATCATCATCATCAACCTATATCAGTCCACAGCTGGACGTAGGTCTCTCCCAAGACGCGCCACTCGATTGCTGATTGAATACTTATAGACATTTTATATTGTAAATACATAATATAGAATACATAACAACACCCGTAATTGGGGCCGTATACATCGTACTTACTTATTATAAACGCGAAAGTGTGTATGTTTGTTACCCTTTGGCGCAAAAGCTCCTGAGCGGATTATAATGAAACTTTACTATATAGTTCATACATCAGAATAACACAAAAGCTTTAATTTCTAATGATATTGTTCAAAGTCCAGTATAATTAAGACGAAGTCGGTTACATTCTAGTGTTGTGTAATGTTAACACTTACGTCTTCCGCTCTCTCTTCCCCAGCTGTTTGACCCTCCACCGTCCGTCGGTCCGTTCGCACATGATACTCCGGTACACACTGGACACCAGTAAAATGTTCTGGTAGTAACTCATTTGTACTATTTCGTGTTGCTCGTTCACTATCTCCGACGATTTGCAGAGATGCTGGAACAAAAAAGTAAATGGTAAATATCAAAATATTCTTTAATAGCTGATGCTACTACTTTATAATTTACACGCCTATGTTATTCTGATGTAACTACGAGTAGGTATATATTGTAAACATTCATTCTTCTTCTTCATCATGTCAATGATCTCAAACAGTGATTTCCCAAAAGGCCACTATGGCGTTTTCAGTGGCAGCGTACAAATGGGCTAAAAGAACGTTCATTTAAATCCATTCAATAGTTTTTACGTGAAGGAGTTACAAACATACTTCCATACAAACTTTCACGTTTGGAATAGTACTTACTATTCAGTAAAATCTGCGAGATTAACTTTTCATTAATTTATTGTTTATTAAATTTAGAATCGTTTTAAATACTAGGTGATTCTAAATGCCAGATACTTGTGGCGTATAACACTCAAGAGTACTCTTTAATAATTAATGATAATTAAAAATCTTTATTTTCAGACAAATAATAGTTATCTATCTAACATTACAATAGAAAATAGCTACGAACAAACGAAGCGAAGTCGATGACAAAACAATATGTTTTTAGAGCATTGCACTTAGATAAGGCAGACTTTATTTTTAAAACATTTCCTTACTCATCAGCTGTTATCATTCTTACTAATTATTTGTTCACGCTATCTCTACGATAGCAGGGGGCCAATTGGACGTAGAGAAATGTTTATCTAAATAAAGAACATTCTGCCTGACATTTAGATTGCTATGCTAACAAGCAGAATCTAGAGAATCGAATTACTACCTACTAACCACCATTTTGAGATAAATAAATAGTTACGGGCATTTCGTACATCATGCTCGGTCACTTATAGTATTTTTTTACATAGTAACTCGCAGACACAATTTTTCCTGTCAATATAACGCTTTCTGCCACTAGGTAGAAACCACGCATTCCAATGTTAGGTCGTGGGTTCAATTTCACCTAAATATTTTTTAATGGAAAATTTATGTTTATATTTTTGTTGAGATAAAGATAAAGATATTTATTGTTTATGAAACTAGGTATGTACACAATTGATCTTAAAATAAATAAGTATCTCTAGTTCAGCCTAGAAGGCATATAAACATATTGAAATAAAAATAATATAAAAAAAAAAAACTAAAGAAAATAAAACATAATAATCAACTAGAAAACATTAATTAGGTAGGTACATGCTTTTACATATTAATAACTTAACCTCATTTAATTAAAAAATCAGTTCAAATAGTGAAGGCAAATTGTAAGAGAACCCCCGTGGCTTAGTCAGCTTCGCATTATTGTCATATATGTGCCTAGGGCTGACTACTAGGCAATGTCTGGGATTGCTAAACACCCACCTTTTTCATCCTCCCTTGGCATTACTGAAATCCAGCGCTGGTGTAGAGCCCAATGGTTCTACACCAGCACAAGCTGAGTGATGACCAGTTTCAGTTATTTTAACATAAAATAATTATAAATAAATATTTTTTATGTTCTAGAAGTTTTACAATAACTGAAATAAACTTTTCTTTTCTATTCTATACTAGACTGAGAAGATGGTATAAGAGCTGATTGACCTATTATTTTTGTTATAACCGCCCATAAACGGGAGATGACCTAATGATTACAGTTTTGTCACTATTGCCATATGCAGGCAAACTATAATATCCTACCAAAATAAATAAATAATAATAATTAAATAATAACACAATCCACAAAACATCATCTAGCCCCAAGCTAAGCAGAGCTTGTGTTATGGGTACTAGAAGACTGACATACATAATACAATACATTAAATAGATATATATTTCTATTATAATACATATAAAATACCCAGAACACCCGGAATAAATATTTGCAGATCGTACAAACATTTATCCCAAGGCGGGAATCGAATCCGCAACCTTCCGTGTCGCAGGCGGACCTTCGCCCACCGCGCCACATCGGTCGTCAAAATATAACAATATTTATTATTTAACAAACAGGTAGTTAGAGACTGTTATCTAAATATAATTTTATCAGTAATTAGTATTGTTTACTTACCATGTAAAAATCAATTTCAGTCATAATGATAACGCCATTTTTATCTCCGGAAAACAGTCTCATACCGTTTTTTGACCATTCTATTGCAGTGATTTGACTCTTGTGTAGATCACCAATTGTATATCTATAATAATAAAAAAAATACTGTACACATGTATTTTTTTGTCGAACTTAGGATAATTTTTTTTAAATCGGTTAAAAATGAAGAAACCCGAATTCAATCGTGACGAAATAATAGCTTTAAAGTCATAGTAAAATTGAGAACCTTTCATTTTTTTAATCAGTTCAACATATTGATAGCCGTGTGACTAATCGTTTGTGGTGTGTAATCTGCACAGTGCAAGGACCCTATAAGTACCTATTCATACTTCATTTGTACTCGTCGGGAAGAACCTACATTGTGCTACTTATGGGATAGCGCATACAATACAATGTTTATCAAGTAGGAACATTTGATTTACTATCAAAATGTACTTGGTTCACCTCGATAAGGAACACAGATTAATTTTAAATGTAAATTATGTACAAATGTTCGTTTCGTGGAAATCAATCCCACAACCGGTAAAGCGCGGCTATATATTTTATACTCTGACACCTTTCAAAGAATGTCTTGTATTAACGAATCATCATCATCATTAGCATCAGTCTACATCAGTCCACTGCAGGACGTTAGTCTCTCCTAACACACGCTAGAGAGATATCAAAGTGTGCATTACCTTTCAACCTTCGGCTCGACCTTCGGCTTGAAGTTATCAGGTATATTGTCAGGATGCTCCTTGGGTATTTGGAACACAGTGACCTGCCCTGCCGCGTTACCGGCGCCCACCATGTAGTCAACCGTGCTCACTATCTTCACGAACGTTATTGGAGAGTTTGACGCCTGCAACAATTCATTGTTTGAATGCTATACCTTTACTTACTATAATATTACTATTTATACTTGCTATAACTTTAATGTATATCGACAGTAGAGACATACGGCCGGTTTCTCGAACGATGATCAACGAAAAAAACAAATCTAAACAACTGATCAATCGTGATTTGGGTTTCCAGAAACCGGCCGATAGACTTAAAAGTCTTTAGTAAGTATCTGGTACTCTGGTTGAGACAAACTGGCATCAAGAGTATGTAAAATGTAAATCACAAGTGATCCTTCTGATTTTATTGAATTAATTATGGTTTGAGTTTGGAATCTTAAATTATCAAAAAAGACAATTATTATTATTATAAGCCGGATGTTTTCCAATGCCGCTCAAAGGCCCTATCCTCCTTTCATTGATCTCGGTCTTGGGCTGTTAAAGACCAATTCTTGTCGTACGAATCGAGCTCGTCTCGCCATCGCCTAGGTCTTCCACGCAAAAAAGACTACTACTATTACTACTATTTTTTCTGACTCTATTTTTACCAAGCTGAGTAAAAATTGGATTTTACAGTATGTACGGCATATTATCTTTGCAAATTTTTATGTTTTTTTTGTGTCAATCTGAACAAAGTTTCCTACTTTGTACGAGAACTAGAAATATATTTTGTTGCTATCTTCATTTCAAATGAAATATCAAGGTAATAAGGAAATCATGGTTACATACTATTCTCTAAAATTAATTAGTGGAAGAACTTATTTACCGAGCTGTATGTAAACATAATTAGTCTGTTTACAATGCTTATCAGTTCTTATCATGAAGATATTGCTGATGTAAAATAATACAGAAGAACACAGTTTTATATTGAATATGTATTTAAGAAAAACTGATTTGCAATCCTACTTATATTATAAACGCGAAAGTTTACGTATGAATGTTTGTTACTCTCTGATGCAACTATTCAATGGATTTTAATGCAATTTTACAATAATATACACATTTATAAAGATATGTAAGAATTGTCCAAAATATAATGATAATATGACATAGCCCATACACTACCATACATATTCAAAAAATATTAAGTTATAAAAAAATTATATCTGTAAATAAATTTTTAATGTGATATTACTAAAACCTATGGTCAAGTCAAACAATATTAAGTAAGTACAAACATGTTTTCATCCTTGGCCTTGAAAGCAGCTTGTGTTATTGGTACAAATGTTACAAACAAGGTTACGCAGAGAAACTTACATAATGTAGGTTGAACTAATCATGACTTGAATTGAAGTGGTTGGTTTGGTTGTGTCATAGAAGCAACTTTCACATTTACAAATTGAACTTAAAATACAGGGTGGTATTTTGAGAAGGGTAGTGCTTAAATCCCAAATCATAAAAGTTGTGACAGGCATCATTCCATACATTTATAAAAAAAACTGGCAAGAAATCTGCTTTACACACAAGAAAATGTGAATCGCCTCAAGAGATGGCATAGACTTGACCTGGATCAAAGAACATAGAATGTTCTTACAATAAATGGTGTTACTCGCTGGAGTCACACCACCACACAACCAACTCAGAACAAATCTGATTATGGCTATACTAAGAAAGATAAACTAAGAAAACTGGGAGATATCGCCCCTTAGCTACCAACACCGCATAATTCATTTTTAACAACTTTAAAGGAGACGAAAAAAACTGTCTATTTTAAAAAGTTGGTGGATTTTTTATATATTTTTCGATTGATCAATATTCTTTGACTTGAGCGGTGCTGTAAGCTAAGGGCCGATATTGTATTATGTTACTATAGTTTGAGTAGATCCCTTATCTTTTCTTAATTAGTCTATGTTACTCAGGGTGAATGGAGCTTTTTATTGGTGAAAGAATTTTTGAAATCCACACAGTAGTTTTCAAGTTTTATGTGTTTTTCCTCATTTAGAATTAGATAAAATAATGTCCTTATGTTCATATTAGGTGTTAACTCAATTATTTTCCTCATGAAGTCCAAAAATTAAGAAAAATTATTATATATACCATATAATAAATTATTTATGAAAATATGTGCAGGAACTAGGCATGAGACAGATATATCAAAACGAAACTGAAATCCGTTTGCAGTCAGAAATCATATCGCATCGATATTCCAATATGAGAAAACCGTTTTTAGAAAACGCACGATGATAACGCAAACTGCAAACAATCTTATCCGAACTAAACCAAACCGAACCGACTTGAGTTTAGTTTTGCACCGAAAACGAAAACCAAACACAAACTGCAAACGAACAAAATCTAAATCTACCTAAAGTTTTAGTTTTCTATAGTTTTGATACGCATTCGTGATTTTAGTTTTGCACCGAAAACGAAAACCAAACTCAAACTGCAAACGAACGAAATCTAAATCTACCTAAAGTTTTAGTTTTCTATAGTTTTGATACGCATTCGTGATTTTAGTTTTGCACCGAAAACTAAAAACCATTTTTTAAAAACGGTTTTTGAAATCGATTTCAAAATCTGAAACCGGTTTTGTATCGGTTTGTGAAAAAATCCAAAAACGCCCATGCCTAGCAGGAACTGAAGAAAAGTGTTGTGGTTTGCTTACTTTCGTTTTACAACCTTAATCTGTCAATAAATGTCTAAATAAGTGCAGAGTTATGTATATAAATCATTGTGAATATTTTTATGATTTATTGAATAGGTAAATAATCTTAACACCACATTGAATGCGATAATGGGTTTACTTTCTTTCATAAATAAAATACTAATCAATGATCACAACATGGAAAACATATATTACCTATATTGAACAATAAATAAATATTTGCTAATCTATGTTAAGCACTATACAAGCAAGAACTGCATATCGGCTATATGTTGGCTTGTGCTAATAAATGAGAAGGATCTGGTGATCAAGTTTACAGGATAAGTCCCGAAAGTGATCGTCATAGTATTATCCAGAACAGAAACTCACCTCACATCGCAGCCTCTGGATGTTTCCCTTTTTCCTATCATACCAGTACACTAACCCCACATTCGTGCCCAGAGCAATGTACTCGCTGACCGCGTCCACACAGGTTAAACATAATTCACTTGAAAATATACCCGTCTGAATCCTAGGCGGGATCAGATTTATAATGTGCGAGCAAGGAGTCCATTCCCTGATAAAACCTTCTTCAGCACCCCCCGGCACTTCCATTGTTATTTATTATGCTAAGTCACTAGAGGTTTGTTTTGCAGAACTCGATCATGTCTTATTAGTTAGATAGCAACGTAGAAATTTAAAAACTCAAGAAATCTGGAAAGCAAAAGTCTGTCTGCCTGCGTTTGTGATTTGGATTCTTTTTTTGACAGCAAGAGCAAGACCATAAACAAAAACAGATGGTCGTGTTACACCAACAAAACAAAAATAAAGGTACACAGAGATACTATGTTCCGCTATGTACTATGTACGCCATTACAAGTTGTTAATAATGGCTTTCAAAATTCAAAAATTCGGCTTAAATGAATGCATGCTTTGCACACTACATTATTTCTTAATTCTCCCATACATTCTTTGTTTGCAGCCGGCGGCAGAGCAAGCTGCAGATAAACTTAGATTAATCTAAATATTTTTCGGAAATTCTTTCCGGTTTATTGAGTGATCAACTCAACATATCGTAGGTACCAACATTATACAATAAACTGTACATTTGTCAATGACATTTGTCCACTTCATCATTTCCATTTGTCAATTTCTTTTCCTGTAAACTTGTCAAATCAAATAGGAGTTTACGGGGGTCGGGAAAAGAAAGACGGATTTTTATTACGTGTTATTGTAATTTTCAACTAAAAAATGGCAGATACTGCTGCAGAACTCCCGATTAACATCGAGGAGAGTGTTTTAGAATCGGTGAAAAATGGAACAGAAAAGGTTCCTGCGACGATTGAAGGCCTCGCTATTGCCTACCTTAGTTTAGTGATCATGGCTATTTTGCCCATATTTTTCGGTTCTTTTAGGTCTGTAAAGTATCTAAAAGAGCAAAAGGTGAGTTGTATGATATCTTTTTATACTATAATGTTGGTTCTCACACATGTTTAGCGATTATACTTGGCTCCAATAAGAAAAGCGCACGTTCGGTCGCCGTGGCATATTTTTGTCTCGTCACCAGCAACCCTGCGCATCGCACTCTGTACAGATTCAGATATTAATCTAAAATATACTATATAACTAATTTATCCACGCGATATACCGCGAAACGAAAAAAAACTGATACAGGCCATGCAAACTGTTCATCTTAAAGTTTTAAATAATCATAATTCCTACCAGTATAGGTTCATCAATCAATCAAATAAAAGCAAAATCGTCATGTTAGACTTCATAAACATATAAATGCCTATAATTTGTTGATTGATGGATCCATCTTCCGATTTATATTGATGAATACAACCCTATCCGTATATCTTCCAGGTTTGATAGTTAATTGAGATTTACAATATTGTGTTGGTAAAGCCACAAAGATTGCTAAAACAACTACACAAAGTTAAAAAAGTCTATTTTATACCTTTATTTATCGAATTATCTTGCAATTCAATTCTTTAAGCAAGAAAAACATGTTTTTCCTTTTAATTTTCTAGCAGTCACAATAAAACAACAATAATACATATAATCAACTATAATTAAGTACAACAATTAAAATATCTCAGAGTTTAAGATTTCTTTATTAAACCTAGAGGATGTTTCCTAGACATAGTGTAGGGAATCAGGTGATGAAATGTAAAACTCGAGGATAATAACTTTTCACACTTGTATTTAACAAATTGAACAACCTATCTACACTATGGCTCGATCCAGACTGCCCGTCCATTCGCTCGCCATCTTGCCTTTCTCTTTACAAAAATGATAATATTTCTAGATCTTAAATTAAATATTAAAAATAATATTAATTATGTAATACAGTATTAAAAATAAATTAGTAATTTTAACATGTATATAATATATTATTTAAAAATAAACAAGTATTTCCTTCCGTGAACTAAAAATGATAAAACGACTTATGTTTCAATACTTTAAAAATAAAACTATGTTTATAAAACTATGATAGCAAGCAGCAAACTGTAATTAAATGACAATCATGATTTATCACTACAAAATAAGTTATAATTCTAACATTCGGCCTTTCCTGACCTTAAGTTTGTCCTCAAACTTAGAGTGATGCTTTGATAGTAAAATAATCTTAGATATAAATTCAGTCAATGGATCTATCAACATTACACTGCCCACCAAACAATTACAATAAAACTTCAGTCAATGGATCTTTCAAAATTAGACTGTCATCCAAATAAATACAACTTAATCTACTACTGCTCCAGCTGAAGGCAGCAGGCACGAACTGTAGGCACGAACTGCAGGCATGAACTGCAGGCACGAACTGCAGGGATGGCTCCATCACGCGGTTGACTGAGGCACCTTTCATCAAGGGTGACTGGAACAAACTGGGATGAACCAACAGGATGTTCCTCAACTGAAACAGAAAATACAGTTAGGACTATTCCATTATCCTAACCAAGATATACAGACAACCTGCATATCGTTTGACAACAGACAGAGGCATCAACATTAGGCTGCCATCCAAATAAATAAATAAAACATAAGTTCAGTCAATGGATCTATCAATATTAGACTGCCATCCAAATAAATACAACATAAATTCAGTCAATGGATCTATCAACATTAGACTGCCATCCAAATAAATAAATCATAAATTCAGTCAATGGATCTATCAACATTAGACTGCCATCCAAATAAATACAACATAAATTCAGTCAATGGATCTATCAACATTAGACTGCCATCCAAATAAATAAATAAATAAATCATAAATTCAGTCAATGGATCTATCAACATTAGACTGCCATCCAAATAAATACAACATAAATTCAGTCAATGGATCTATCAACATTAGACTGCCATCCAAATAAATAAATCATAAATTCAGTCAATGGATCTATCAACATTAGACTGACAGCCAAATAACAATATATATATATATTTCTTTTTTTTTTTTTTTTTTTTTTTACTTTGAAATAAAATACAAGTAAATAACTTTATTCACAAACAAACTAACGACTTTACATTATTTACAAAATGTACATTCAACCGTCATAAATTGATTATCTCAATAAGAAATTCATTATAACAAAAACCATGAATGTCAGGATTAACAACTCTAAACCCATTTGGGCATAGTAACAGCCTATTTTTACTCGTTGGACAATACTGGAGAGGTCCTATTTATACTCTTTTCGTTTTTAAAAAGTCAACCGAGGTTATTTTTGCTGATCCGGCCATACTGCTGATCTGGTAGCCTCTACCAGACTTAATCTACTACTGCTCCAGCTGAAGGCAGCAGGCACGAACTGTAGGCACGAACTGCAGGCACGAACTGCAGGGACGGCTACATCACGCGGTTGACTGAGGCACCTCTCATCAAGGGTGCAAGTGAATGACCAGTCTCCGCACCAAGCAACCATTGTTCAGTCGCAAAGACAGTAGAGCCAATTACCATTGTGTACTTCATTATGCAATGTCAAATCCTTTACATCTAACATCTCCATTGAAAACCTGTACAAAATTGTAATAATAATTAGTTTCATTTATTTCATCATACCAGATTAGTTTACTAGTCCGCTAGTAACAGAGCGTCAAAATAACAAGCGCTGGCTCGTAAGTATTTGACTACACTCAAACCATGTAGTTTGTTCAAATAATAATAAAAGTATCCGTTAACAAAGGTATTCGCCAAAACCACTGTCAGATCTATTTACGATTGTTGACTCAAAAAGCCAGTAAAATCTTTGACACTACTCTCGCTCGGTCTAACCTGCAAAACATACAAAATCTTGTCAACATTTCGAATATTTTACATGTACTCAAATACTTTCTTTACTAAGAAACTATTGTCAGACTCGATGTCAAAAATTGTCAACAACATTTGACTCGAAAGAACTTTCTTTCATATTTCGAAACGGGAACGGCAAAACAAAGCTCAATCACACCTTTTAGTTGTACCTACAACTGTTCGATCATAAAACCTTATGAAAACACTAGCAGAGTGAGAGTGTCTCACTGCAATGCACGACTGCTTCACTGCAAACACTACACACTACTAAACAACGTTGAAGTTAAAAACAAAACTTTAGTAAACCGTAAAAACTCGAATACAAAGAGAGTTGGAACATCGTGATGTCACTTTTTCTTACAACAAAATTCGGACATAAAGTATACAACTTTGAATTTGTTATAAGTGAAACCACACACACACCTTTATGTTCAAAACAAACATCGTCAAGTCCACACTTTACGATTGACTGACGTGACTTGAGAATTATTTCAATAAGACACATGGCATAAGTACAGTTGTCATAGAACTCCTATGTATGACCGATACATAAAATCAAATGACTATCAGCGGGTAAATCATAAAACCATTCTTTCTCCTTTCAACTTATAAAACTCGAAACTCATGTAGTAGGAAATTAAATTAACGCTTTCGTCTATCATATCTCATGGTAAAAATATTATTCGACCAGCTTATTATGCGACCTCAATACGTAAACTTACACATTCGAAGTAAACAATTTCCACGATTGTATATCCAAATCAAAACAAAAATATTTGGTTTCAACGTCAATTAGTTGTGAAGTTACTTTTATCTGTAACCTGGTATTGTAAACCTAAGTAAAACGTCACGCACGTTAACTAGTGCTTTGTCTAAAAAAAACGCTAACGCCAACACAATAACAATAGACCAAAGATACTTCAGACTCTTGGCACACAACCTCACAGACTCGTAACCAACACTGGCTAACATGAAATATATTTTTTTCAACTCGTCAACACAATATGAATTTTTGCAAAGTACCAACAAAAACTAAAACGAAAATTACAAGTCTCTGTTTATCATGCGTATTTTCACTCAATCATGACTTATGGTATTCTAGCTTGGGGAAACGCCTCTGACTCATCTAGGATATTCATACTCCAAAAGAATGCAATACGTTCTATTTTATTTATGAAGAACATAGAATCTTGTAGAGATAAGTTTAAGCAGCTAGGAATAATGACAATAGTAGGCGAGTATATTTATCAGAATTTAATGTATGTAAAATTGAATTATGGAAAGTTCAAATTAATTGGTGACTCTCACTCTTATGATACGAGAAATAAAAATAAAATATCGAACCCTAAACATAGACTTGCTAAAGTAGGTAGAAGCGTTCTATGCATAGGCATTAAATTGTTCAATAAGCTCCCTCAAGGTTTACAAAACTCAAACAATAATCACTTTAGTAGCACAGTGAGAAACTTTTTGACAAACAAATCATACTACAATCTTGACGAAGCTTTTGCTGACGAATTTAATAGTTTATAATGTCATTAATTGATTTATTTTGTTCATTAACGTTATTATTCTAATCTAATATATAAGATAAATTACATAGTGATATGTAGAAATAATATAGGAAATAAATTGTAACATTTTTTGACTTTTCCAAGTGTACATATAATTGTATCTTTGTGGAACAAAAATAAATTGAATTGAATTGAATTCTCGATTTCTAAGCGGTATGATTGGGTTGACCAGCACCACAACACGCTGTTGATCATACCGTTATCTAGAAGCTATGTACTGTTCACTCTTTGCATTAATAAACACACAACTGTATGTATGTACCAGCTAGTCTACCTTATGTATCCAGGTCTAAAATTTTTGGATCTAAAAACAAACGGATATCTGGACTAAATTAACTAACAATTATCCAGGTACGTCGAATATGCGGATTGCAAACCTCTTACACACACTCTTGGACACTTAAATACTTTTGACGGACGACAAATAATTCAACACCTTTAAAAACTGTAACTAACGGTCTCACTCGATGATTTAGTTACCTAGGTATCAACAACCTCGCTAAACTTGATAAGAACATTTCTTGCTAACGAAATGTTTACTAGACTTAGAATAACTAATTACGTCCGCTGTCTACCCTACCGGATAGATTGGAAGTATGCTCTAAAGAGATAAAACGATTACTTCGCCATCAAATATATTTTCGACATTTTTCTACAAAAAGAATATTGCACGTTTCACCATTTTAAGATAGGTACCCTCAACGAAAAGAATGCGAGATTCGACGCAGTTCTCTTATCTCTTAACGAAAATGACGTCACTTGTTTTAGACAGAAAAAAAAAATGTTCTTTCGATGTTATCACAAGCAGAACTAACGAAACCTAAATCTGTCTCATTGCACATTGCTAGAAATGAACATACACTTAGCCTTTAGCGCAAAACTTTATCACACTTAACGGATAACGGGTAGTTTTCGATCGGACAAAATAATCTAAAAAGATCTTATAGAAACGACTTGAAGCGATAGTCGTTATTTCTTTTTGCATTTTACTAACAAAAAGTTCAAAAAAAAAAAAAAAAAAATCTATCGGGCTGCAAATGACAGGGGCTCATACTAATGAGTTACCTTTATCACACACTAAACCACACCAATAGTCTACTAAACTCAACAAAGGCGCAAAATAAAACACCTAGCACAATCTACATATGTGGTATGGCTATAAATGCATATTTTACTGAAAGTTTACGAAATCGATTATGTTACTACCGTATAACATGTGCTCAACTCATTTTGAACTAGTGTGGGTCATTGACTACTCGCTCGAAGTCGACTACAAGCATCGCCCTTCAAGAATCGAACTGTCCGGGACCAGCATTTGCTTGTCTTAGACCAGCATTTACTTTAACGCGTTCGTTTTACCTACTACCCACACTAAAAAAATCGATATCTTGCGAACTAGAATTGATGTACAGAATCAAAGTAAATGATTGGATCTGACCTTGCATAACGCGCTCATCACTACAATGAGGCGTTCAGTGGTAGTTGTCCAATAAGTAAGCACCCTCAAGGGGCTCACACACGTACTAATGCACTTCTCCGATGTCTCGATCTTTGCTGCCGATGCAACTCGTGTTCGTGGCGTTGGCGACGACGTCTTTTTCTTCTGTTCTTAGAAGAGTTTTTTTGAATCTGAAAAACTGTTCTCCAAACTGGTGCTACGATATCGGCGTTTCTTTCGGTGTCGAGATCGAGAGCTCATACCCTCACGCTCTTCTTCATTTTCGTGCACCATACCATGGTCCTTTTGCCACTTCTGATGTAGGGAATCAGGTGATGAAATGTAAAACTCGAGGATAATAACTTTTCACACTTGTATTTAACAAATTGAACAACCTATCTACACTATGGCTCGATCCAGACTGCCCGTCCATTCGCTCGCCATCTTGCCTTTCTCTTTACAAAAATGATAATATTTCTAGATCTTAAATTAAATATTAAAAATAATATTAATTATGTAATACAGTATTAAAAATAAATTAGTAATTTTAACATGTATATAATATATTATTTAAAAATAAACAAGTATTTCCTTCCGTGAACTAAAAATGATAAAACGACTTATGTTTCAATACTTTTAAAATAAAACTATGTTTATAAAACTATGATAGCAAGCAGCAAACTGTAATTAAATGACAATCATGATTTATCACTACAAAATAAGTTAAAATTCTAACAATAGTACTTAAAGGTTTATCTAAAAACACTGATATGAAATGACAGACCAAATACAAAGAATTTAGTTTTAGCATATCAAATTGTACTTTTTATTCAAGTACTAAAAACACTTGCTTTTTGCAAACTTCAACAAACAAGTAAAACATCAATCAGCCATCATTAATTTGAATAAAATAATTGTACATTACATTGCTACACTTGACAACCATGTGGCGTCAACCCTGAATTATATATATTATATATGATAAAAAATATCTATCTATGTAATGTTAGTTAATTAAGTATGTCAGTCTTCTAGTATCCATAACACAAGCTCTGCTTAGCTTGTGGCTAGATGATGTTGTGTGGATTGTCCAGCATTATTTATTTACTGTTATCTAGAAAGGTTTTTCATAACTAAAAAAAATTTTTATTATTTGACAGGAATCAGGCACCCCTCATGAGACGATGTCGAATCGAGATGCGTTGATGTTCCCGCTGATAGCATCGTGTGCGCTGTTTGGACTCTACGTATTCTTCCAGTTCTTCTCCAAGGAGTACATAAACTTATTGCTCACGGGATACTTCTTCTTCCTCGGAGTACTGGCTCTGAGCCATCTTCTCAGGTATTTTACTCGGCATATTAAAAATAGTTATATAATGCTGGAATAATGCTGGACAATCCACACAAATCATCTAGCCCTAAGCTAAGCAGAGCTTGTGTTATGGGTACTAGAAGACTGACATACTTAATACAATACAATACATAGATAGATATTTTTTATTATACATATAATACCCAGAACACTCGGAATAAATATTTGCAGAACATACAAACATTTATCCCGAGGCGGGAATCGAACCCGCAACCTTCCGTGTCGCAGGCGGACCATCGCCCACCGCGCCACATCGGTCGTCAATAATAATATACACATTTTTGTTATTGTAGTTGATCCTGGTAATTAAATGAAGCAATTATTTTTCAAATACTACCTGTATTTGAAAAATAAATGCTTCATTTAATTAGAGTAGGTACATAAATTATATATTATAAATTATCATAATTCAAACTCAAGACAAGGCACATAAATTATATATTATAAATTATCATAATTCAAACTCAAGACAAGATACCGAACCAGAAAAAAGTCTTCTTTGATAAATTAAAGACTGCATAACTAAATTTTATCCTACTTCCTACTAATATTATAAATGCGAAAGTTTGGATGGATGTATGTTACACTTTCACACAAAAACTATTGAAATGGAAGTGTATGAAACTTTACAATAGTGTAGTTTATACATCAGAATAACACATAGGCTATAATTTATAAATATATTTTGGGAATCGTAAAAAATATAATCTGGAAAAATATAATAAGGATAGCACGACAAGGCCGCGGGTCACCAGCTCGTACATAATTATGTTAAATTACGGAGTACTTACAACATTTATTGAAAAAGCTTTGACTGTGAAAAAATATGGCCGTAGTTTATACTCCGGCAGTTAAATAACCCTTAGTGCCTGCAAAATGTTTATCAGATGACCAGGAGTAATTGTTTTAGGTGAGATGTTTTTAACACACTAATTAGTAATAGCAGAAACTGCTTACAATTATTAGTAACAGTTATGTGCATGACCTTAAGTATAACAATGGTTTATTTCCATAATATTGATTATCTTTGACTCTCTGACCTTCAAGAAAAAATACAGGTCTAGTACTAGCAAGCAACTCTACCATCAAACTCTCAGGTTGTGGGTTCAAGTCTGGATACACATTTAAAGATACTATTCAGAAAAATATGCATAATCACTCTCAAACAATGAACGAAACATCAGTAGAAAACCATTTCATTTCATTTTACAATAAAAGTTTTAGGAAAACTGACAGCTAGGTACTTAGTTAAAAAGATGAAAACGTCAAAAATAAAACGTTAATCTCTAAAGATCGAAGTAATCTTAATTATAAGTTATCCTATGCTTATTATAAGTCACATCCTGCGACAAAACTTTTATTTAAATTATTTTTATTTTAAATGTTTTTTTTTTAAATAATAATATTTATTTTGGATCAGAAACAATCTTACACGCCTGGGCTTTCCACTTATGTTTATTGTTTACTCCCACAGCCCAGTTATCTCGTTCATGGTACCGGCTTCGATTCCCAACGTGTCCTATCACATCCACTTCACGAGAGACAGTCGCGAAGACATCATTAACTACAAGTTTACGTCATATGACGTCATCTGTCTGCTCATTTCACTCTGCCTTGGAGGCTGGTATCTTTTTAAGAAAGTAAGTTGAATACATTAGCACACATTTTTTACTAGGTATTACTAAGACTTCGCCGCTCAACTGTCATGTCGTCTGTCTGCCTGTCTGTCCATCTCTCAACAGGTATCTCATGAAATTTTAAGTATCACGATAGTGAGTTGAAATTTTCACAGATGTATTTATGTTGCCGCTTTAACAAAACAAATGTTAATTAATTAACGAAATATTAACGTTTTCTGAATTAGGGTACCCTTATTAAAAAACGTGATTTTTTGGTACCGAACCCTTCGTGCCCGAGCATGAATTTGAATAGATCAATAAAATACAGAAACACTATATGATAGAAACACCAATAAAAATATAGATTAAAATCATTACATTTCACACCTAGAATCACCTACTAGGTGACTAAGACATTTCTAACTACATATTATTTACTTTGTAACTTTACCATATTCATTTACATATGTATATGAATTTACATATTTATATTAATTTACATTTTTATTTATGCATTAGGCAAACGCTTGGCCGAAATTACATCTGATGTTAAATGATGATGCGGCCTACGGTGTAACGCGTTTGCCTAGATAGAACCTATTCACTCTCCTCTTGAAAACATCCAAATTATTTATTAACTTTCAAGTATATGATTATATCAAATCTAGTAAACTAAACATTCTACCTTCCAGCATTGGATCGCGAACAATCTCTTCGGGATCGCGTTTGCCATCAACGGCGTGGAACTGCTGCATCTGAACAACGTGGTGACGGGCTGCATCCTGCTATGTGGTCTGTTCCTGTATGATATCTTCTGGGTCTTCGGCACTAATGTTATGGTCACCGTGGCCAAGTCTTTCGAAGCGCCCATCAAATGTAAGTACATCTATACTAATATTATAAAAAGGTAAAGTTTGTGTATTTGTTAAATTGTAAGGGGTAATCTCGGGATCTACTGAACCGATTTTAAAAATTCTTTCACCAATAGAAAGCCACATTGCTGAGCGTCATAGGCTATATAAAAAACCGAAAAATAAAAAGGCTTCTACGTGGTAGTCCGTTTTGCAAAGTGAATCTGAGAAAAATAGTCGAATTATGCCCAACGAAGTGGGCACGGGTCAGCTAGTATATTGTATTTTTTTAATACAGTAGAACCTCGATATGTTAAATTCCAAGGGAAACACAAAATATTTAAGTTATAGAGGTTTTAAGTTATCAAGGGTAGAGTTTTTAGGCTCTGATTGGAAGGGAACACATTATTTTTTTGATGTTATAGAGGTTTTTAAGTTACCGAGGTTTGAGTTATCGAGGTTCTACTGTATTAGTGTTTTTGCACGATTTATATTGACGAAATTATTTATATACATGGACAATAATGGACATTCCAACCAGTCCCAAACTAAGCAAAGGTTTTTACTATGAGAACTAGATGGCTGATAGAATACTTACATTTGTTTATAGGTGTTTAATTTCGTGACTATAGCATTTTTACCAAGGATATCTTATTCTTAAATAAGCATAAAAAACAATATAAAGGACGGATGTAGCCAATAACTATAAAAACTACCAGTTTAGTTGACAAAGACTTGCTATGAAATTGCAGTTATACAAAAATAATATACAAATATTATACAAAAACTTAACAGTAGTAATCTTATAAATAAAATAATAAATAAATAATGCTAGACAATCCACACAACATCATCTAGCCCCAAGCTAAGCAGAGCTTGTGTTATGGGTAGGTACTAAAATACTGACATACCTAATACAATACATTACATAGATAAATATTTTTTATTATACATATAAAATACCCAGAACACCCGGAATAAATATTTGCAGATCGTACAAACATTTATCCCAAGGCGGGAATCGAACCCGCAACCTTCGCGTAGCAGGCGGACCATCGCCCACCGCGTCACATCGGTCGTCAAAATTATATTTGTTTGTGTTCCAGTGGTATTCCCTCAAGACTTGTTGGTGAATGGATTCAATGCGAGTAACTTCGCGATGCTGGGTTTGGGAGATATAGTTGTGCCCGGCATCTTCATCGCTCTGCTCCTACGCTTCGACAAGAGTCTTAAGCGTAACAGTGACTTCTACTTCAGGTAACAAATTAACAATTAATATAACAATAAGATGTGGATTGATTCTATTCAACTGTGGACTTAAAAACTGTATAGAATTTTAAATTAAATTTGGGACCTTATTCACCCACATCTAACTGTAACGATTCTAAAGTCTCTAGTTATAGGCAAATCTACTGAAGTTGTATAATAATTTATCTTTTTGTAAATTATTAATTGATTTTATTACTTATGTTCAAACTCCGTGATAATTTCGTTAGCGCGATCTAGGACTTGTTTCTGCCATCTGTTGGTTTGATGTAGTTCACCATGTAGCGATATAGATGGCGCTTCACTATACAACTGTGAACTTAAAAGCTATACATATAATAATTTAAAATTAACTTTGGGACCTTACTCGCCCACGTCTAACTGTAACGATTCTAAAGTCTCTATTTATAGGCAAATCTACTATAGTTGTATAATAATTTATCTTTTTGTAAATTATTAATTTTAATCGTTTACTTTAGAAATCCACCAGATATGTATAATGAAGTGTGTATGTGTTGTCAGGGCCACATTCCTGGCGTACATAGTGGGCCTGCTGAGCACGATCGTGGTGATGCACGTGTTCAAGCACGCGCAGCCCGCGCTGCTGTACCTGGTGCCCGCCTGCCTCGCCACGCCGCTGCTGCTGGCGCTACTGCGCGGGGACCTCGCCGCACTCTTCCAGTAACTATACCACACACACATACATACAACCTTACATACATAATATAACACAGGGTCACCAAATGGCGGACCGCGGTCCGAATGCGGACCGCCGACCCATTGTATGCGGACCGAAAAATATATCCCACGCAGTATTTTTGTTGACGTTAATTCGAAAAATTCCGGGCGAAGTAACAAGTAATGTCAATAGTTTGCACCAATTCCACTCCAAACTTCAGACAGATAAATCAACAATAAAAACACTAAATAATTATATTTGTTCAATATATTTTTTTTTTATGAAATGGGCGGACCGCGTCGGTCATTTCATTTCTTAAAATGGTCCCCGAACGAAATTAATTGGTGACCCCTGATATAACATATTATACCGCTTCTAAGTAGAAGCGGTTAAAAAGATCAAGAAGAAGTCTTCTTGATCTTTATAACCTTGTCAATTGCAGATTGGCAAGTTCATAAACGTAATAAAACGAAAACTCGTATCAAAGGCATATTATAAAATATCTAATTATTTAGAAGACAATTTAGAAGCAAGCTTGGGACGAACTAGCTATTTCATTTATTTTCTAATTGAATTACCGTTCTGACTTCGCTCGAGTAGATTTTATCTATTCTTTCAGATATAATAAATAAAAATACCACTAGCAAATAACGTTGCTTTCGATTGATAATTTTTTTTTGAAAATCTGTTCTATACTTTTTATTATAATCTATGCTAATATTGTACAAAAAGTAAAGTTATTCATTTATTTCATTTATTCCTTTAACAATTAGATAAAATCTCAACTTATTTTTTTAATACACAAATTAGTTTCCCATATTTACTATATTTTTCCTTCATAGCTACGAAGACCAGCCATCCGCGCCGCCTGCGCCAGTCGAAGGCAGCGACGCCGACAAAGCCAAGAAGGAGTAAGCTCAACGCTAAAACAGCATTACTTAAGTACACCAGCTCGTCCACACAATGCACTGTAGTCACAACTATTATGAGGCATTTTAATTGATTTTTGTATGTACTTTTGGCTCAAGGGCGGATCCATGATAATTTTCAGTGGAATTGGCACGCGCCACTCTGTCCTACCCTCCTAAATCCGCCATGTTTTGGCTACTGGCCTGGTAAGCAATGGTGTCGGAAAAAGCTATAATTTCTCTCATAGTTGGAATATGGGATGGCGGTTTAGAATTTGCCAAAACTTTCTCCGCAGCTCTTGGATATTGCAAAAAAAAATTATGGCAAAAACTCATGGTTTTAATGCCGATTTGTTTCAGTTGTGATTACCCTTTATAAAGTTGTGACTATTGTAGTATTAGACTTAATGATCGTGTAATTTTGTAAAAATGAACGTAAATTCGAGAAACATCAGTAAGGTCTCTTTGTTTAACGCTTATAACACTATGAATTTATTCGAAGCATTTAACTAGAAAAAGTCTTGATTTGTTTGTAAAACACCAAAAAAGTTCCATATGTTACTCCGCAACTAGTATGTCCTAGTTATTATGAATTGATTATGATCTCAAATCAGTGTGGACGAGCCATTCCGGTTTGTGTATTTCTTTATGTTTTTGTAAATGGTGAGGGACCATGGCCTAGTTGTGTAGCCCCTTTTATTTTGTGACATGCGTTCATTTACGTATAAAATACTTTCATAGTATAACTTCCTAAAAATCTTCCATGAGTGTTGTGTGCTGCAAAAGTAGTACACATCAAGTGACTAAATACTGAATAGATCCAGAGGCTCAGCGACAAAAGTACATAAATATTTGACAGTGTGAAGATGTATTTGGTCACTTAAAACGTTAAGCAAGTTTTGATAGCGCCGCCTGTGAATGCTTGATACTATATTTATTGAAATATAATTCTTTAAATTTTTCTTCAAATTTATTTACCGTTTTAATGAGGTTTAGGTAGGTATATTTTTCGTTACAGCAAATTATTATTTTTTAATTATATTTTTAAATTATCTATAATTGTTTGGTGGTGTTTTGGTTGTCTGATTGTCTGTCTAAAATATATGTTTATATTTGTCACACCTTTTTTATGCACAGTATAATTAAAGAAGTCTTTATAATTAAAATCGCTGTATATATTTGTATTGCAAACGCTCTTTTGTTAAATGTAAGTTTATTTTTTATAATGTTACCATCATAACCCATTATGATAAAAGATATTTTTTTAGTAAAAAGTACAACACTTCTATTTTCTATCTTGGATGCGCTACTTTCATTTATTTTCTATCTATAAATATTATTTTGATAAGTTATTTTAAAACTTCTTAGCTATGGACACCTCACTTTTTGTACAGTTTTTGGATCAATAATACAACCTTAGGTTATGCACAAATTTTTGTATTTCTGGTAGTTTTAATATTTTTTAAAATAAAATTTGATTGTAGGTTAACCTTTTCTTACACTTAAAAGAAACTTAATATGTACACTACTTTTATAAAATGTCGAATATTTTTTTGTACTGAATGCAATATAATTTAATATTTCTTATTATATTCCATTCGAAAATAACATTGTATCGAATCCTGAATGATTCTACGAAATGTGTCTTATGACAATCGCATCAAATCGCCCGCAGTCGTTCTAGCCAAACTTTCTTGAACCGTAATAAAATAAGTTGATGTAATATTTTGTTTTATTTTAAAACCTCCGTTTTATATAAAGGTGACAAAAGACTGATGACTAGATTTAACCGTGCAAAATCATTCGATTCTTTAAGATCATATTTTAAAATATCGTTGGCGTCGTACAACAAATGTTTAGCTAACAAAACCAAAATCGCGAGAAAACGCAGTTTTAGTGTATTTTTCAACTTAAATTACTAGACAATACCCCTAAGACGTTAGACTTAATGAAAATGCAATAAAGTCGATTACACATAAACTGTTGGCAAGTTTGTATTTCTTGCACGACGCCCTCGCTGTAATAAGATCAGCCTGAGCAACTAATGTGCATGTCCAAATGCATACACATAAAACATGCTTGATTTTTGAGTATGCAGCCATTTAGTGCAGAATAGGTGCAACCTCAAAATTTAGGTACAATGACGTCAACAGCAGTTAAAGCTTTATTATTTATTATTATTATTATTTATACTATAAATGAAACAGCGGTATGGTTTGTAACAGACTAATTATTTATTCATGGTTCGGGTGTGACGACCAAAGATGGCGCTAGTTATATTAAAACTATTTATTATCTATATTTTGTTATTACTATTTTCACACCTCCACTTAACAAAATAATACCCTTAACTAATACTTAGCTAGCTTATAACTATAACAGGCCAAACAATTTAATAAATTTGTAATGCTTTGCTGAAGGCAAACCTTTTGTAAGCAAATCTGCAGGCATATCATTTGTCGACATGTAAACAACTTTTATAATTTTATTAGCAATTTTCTCACGACAAAAATGATATCGCACATCTATATGTTTGGATCTTTTGTGAAAGACAGGATTAGCCGATAGTCTTAGGGCCGACTGATTATCATTAAATACAGTTATGGTATATAATTCATTTGTTATTTCATTATATAGATTTCTTAAATAAACAGCCTCTTTACAACAGTCAGATATACTCATATACTCAGCCTCCGTACTTGACAATGCTACAGTACACTGTTTTTTAGTTTCCCATGAAACTGCACCACCAGACAGCTTAAAGAAATAACCAGTATATGACCTTCTATCTATTGGATTACTAGCCCAATCAGCATCTGCAAATGCCTGTAATTTTAAATTACCACTAGCTGTGAATGTTAAACATAAACCTTTTGTTTTCTTTAAATATCTCAAAATCCTTTTAGCATAAGTCCAATGTTCATTGTCATAGCAATTATTAAATTGGCTTAAGAAATTAAGTGAAAAAACAATATCTGGTCTACTTAAAACCGCCAGATACATAATACTTCCAATCAATTCTTGATATGGCAATGTTTTATTACATACTTCACTTTTAGTTACATTTAATTTGGGTTCAATGGGTGTGTCTATAGACTTACAATCTTCCACATTAAATTTCTTTAACAATTCTTCAATATAACTTTCCTGATTAAGAGTTATTTCTCCTTTATTTTTATCTATTTTAACTGTCATACCAAGACACTGTTTTACATATCCAAGATCCTTTATTTTAAATATTAATGACAATTCCCTTTTTAATTTATCTGTTTCTGATTGACTGTTTGAAAATATAAAGAAGTCATCAACATACAAGGCAATTATAATTTTTACATTATTTCTTATTTTTGTAAACAGGCATGGTTCTAATTCTGACTTACAAAATCCTACTGATCTTAGAAAATCTTCTACTCTCTTGTACCATGCTCTTGATGATTGTTTAAGTCCATAAATGGCCTTATTTAATTTAAGAACTTTGTTTTTACTACAGTTAAGATTAAGACCTACCGGAACTTTCATGTATACTGTTTCTTCTAAGAAACCATTTAAAAAAGCTGTTTTAACATCTAGATGATTCACATCAAAATTTAACTGAACTGACAAAGCAAATAACAATCTCAATGTTGAAAACCTTAAGACTGGTGAAAAAGTTTCATCAAAGTCAATACCTGGCTTTTGAGAAAAACCTTTTGCTACAAGTCGAGCTCTGTATCTAATGTTTTTATCATTATCAAACTTTTTTTTTAAAAACCCATCGGCATTGTACTATAGTTCCACTGCTTGGCATGTCCACTACCTCCCAAGCACAATTGTCATTGAAGGATTGCAGTTCCTCGTCCATTGCTTGCTTCCACTGCAAACTCTCGGGTCCACTGAGCACATCATGTACTGACATTTCACTGCAGTTATTATCTGGATCTCCTGAAACACACACACCACTGTAACCGTAAAAGTCTGGTTTCTTTCTAATACGCTTCAGTTCTGGTTCTGATGGTTTCTCGTCCAATAAACTTGTATCCATTTCAGTTTTCGCATCAACGAATTCTTCTTCTTCTTTGTGCTCCTGAATACTATTAGATTTTTTTTTGTTTCCAACTTTCTGTATCCTCCACTGTTTCTGGCTTTACTTCCGGCTCGATTACCTCTTTCTTTTCATTCTCAATCACCTTCTCACTAATATCTATTGACGCTTCGTTTCTACTGACTCCTTCCTGGATCACAACGATATCTCTGCTATTGCTTATCAAATTAGTCATGGGATTGTAAACTCTGTAACCTTTAACATTGTCTGGATAGCCTACTAGGATACATTGGACTGCCTTTTTGTCCCATTTCAGCCTTTTCTGCTTTGGAATGTGAACCATAACCTTACTTCCGAATATACGGATATTACTCACATCTGGTTTTGAATTGGTCCATACTTCAAAAGGCGTTTTGTTGTTCAATCCTGATGCAACTGATCGATTCCGCAGATAGACAGCAGTGTTTACCGCTTCTGCCCAAAACTTCTTTGGTAAATCTGCATCAAACAACAAACATTTAGCTTTTTCAACAACTGTTCTGTTGAGTCGCTCACATAGTCCATTTTGTTCTGGTGTATATGGATTGGTTTTTTGATGTATAATACCTGCATTCTGCATAAATTTTTCAAATTCTTTATTGCAAAATTCCAGTCCATTATCTGTCCTGAATATTTTTATTCTTATTCCCGTTTGATTCTCTACTAATGACTTGTATGTTTTAAAACATGAAAACGCTTCATCTTTGCCTTTTATAAAGTAGACATGAGCCATTCTACTGTAGTCATCTACAAATAACAGGAAATACCTGGAACCACCAATAGACTTGTTTTCCATCGGCCCACAGATATCTGCATGCACTGTCTCAAGCAAATTCTGGCTTCTGTTACCATTGTTAGGGAAAGGTAACCGCTCCTGCTTTCCTTCACAGCACACTATGCAATCTGTTTTACTGGCTTGGGGTCTGTCTGAGTATGTTAATCCAATAACCGCTCCATTTTTCATTTTTTCGAGATCATTACTGTTAATGTGAGCAAACCTTCTGTGCCACACATTGCCTGATGTTAACAAACAACCAATTTCTTTGATTTTCAGTTTGTACACACCTTCTACAGAGTCGGCAGTCGCCACGATCTCATTCTCTTTATTGCGAATAACACATTGTTTGCTATCGAAATTCACTTTGTTCCCTTTTCTCAATAATTCACTGACAGATAATAAGTTTGTAGCTAGACTTGGCACGTATAAAACTCCCGTAACTGGTATTTCATATTCTTTTCTGTTAACCACAGTCGTTATCAGAATATCTCCACAGCATTCTACAGGAATTTTTGTCTTGTCGGCAATTATAATCTCGCTGACATCATTTTTATTGGAAATGTTGTTTAACCATTGTTTATTAGATGTCATATGCATGCTTGCACCTGAGTCAACGTACCAATCATTATTGTTAAACTTTGTACTGAGGAACACTGCACTAAATGCATTTGATTTCTTTGTATTGAGTGATTTTTCGCCTTTTTCTGTGCACTGATTTTTATAATGGCCGAATTGTTTACATTTGTGACATTTGATGTTTGACTTATCATTTTTCCGTTGCATGTTGGCACTATTATTTTTTGAATGTTGCCAGTTTTTAGAAACAAATGCACTCTGGTTACTTGAAACGTCACTTCCGTCCTCCATGTCAATTAGCTTTGATTTAATGGAGTCCGCTGTTATTTCAATGCCCGAATGCTCCAGCGCCATTATCATCGGCGAAAATTTTTCTGGTAATCCTGCCAATAACAAAGATCCAATCCATTCGTCGTTTATTCTGAAACCAGTATTATTCAATCTCTGACTTGTTTCCACTATTAAAGTCACATACTGAGACATAGAATCACAATTATCACGTCGAATTGAAATAAGGTTTCGCAGAAGACTAATTTTTCTCGAAAAACCTGTGTCATCGAACATGCGCTTCAACTTTGTCCATAGTCCTTTGGCTGTAGATTCCGTTTTTATATGCACATATAGCACTGGGTCGATGGTTAGCACAATCTTTGCTTTAGCTTTGGCGTCATTTACATCACCTTCCTTTGCAATACAATTTTGCATGCCTTCTAGGACAAGAAAATTTTCGACAGCAAACGCCCAATCTTCGTAGTTTTCACGACCTTTCAACTTGGGAACACTTGTTATAATGTTTGTAGACATTATTTCACGATATAAGCAATAACTTTAATTAAATTAATATTAAATTCGCGCAGGCACATAACCTATAAATGAAACAGCGGTATGGTTTGTAACAGACTAATTATTTATTCATGGTTCGGGTGTGACGACCAAAGATGGCGCTAGTTATATTAAAACTATTTATTATCTATATTTTGTTATTACTATTTTCACATATACTTTATTGTACACATAGAGACACAAACATTTAAATTGAAAAATATATACAAAGGCGAGCTTAACCCTAATAGAGTTTTCTACCAGCAAACCTTAGAGGATAGAGAGAGCTGATTGTTAAAGTGGGTAAAGGTGTATACAAAATGAAAAAAAAATGAAATAATTAAATTTTATAACTAACATACAAATATACATAAAATTAAGCTAAATAAATAGATAAAATACATACAAATATACATACTATTAGATACAAAGATACATACGATAAAATATAAGTACTAAATACATACAATAATAATATATTATAAGGAAAGATAGTGCTCTTTAACTCTATGCTTAAAAATACCAAGTGATGGACTTGCTCGAATAGAATGGGGAAGAGTATTCCAAAGCTTTACCGCGCGAGCTGTGAAGGAGTCACCATAACGACTGGTGGAGTAGGAGGGAGTTTTAAGGAGTAAGGATTTGGAAGTTCTACAAAGCTCTTCACGAGGAACTAGAAAAACAAAGCGCTCACGGAGGTAAGAAGGAGAAAGAGGGTTATACAAAACGTTAAAAAGAAAAGAAAGAACGTGGAAATCCCGTCTGCGACGGATAGGAAGCCACTTTAACTGAGATCTGAATTCTGAAACGTGGTCAAACTTGCGCAGACCAAAGATAAAGCGGATACAGAGATTTTGAAGACGTTCCAGTTTGTTCAATAATTCTTCCGTGACATCAAGGAAGCAGACATCGGCATAGTCTAGAAGAGGAAGCATAAGGGTTTGAGCAAGAGTAGTTTTCGTTTTGAAGGGTAGGAACTTTTGGAGACGCTTGAGGGATTGGAACGTATAATTGACCCGCTGACTTATAGCGTTAACATGATTTGTCCACGAAAGCTGACTGTCAAAAATCACACCTAAATTTTTGGCATTGGTAGAAAAACAGATGGGAATGCCATCATAGCTAACCGAAGGAACAGTTGATCGATTTACCAAGTGTAACATATAAGGGCTCCCGAAAATGATAGACTGAGACTTGAGAGGGTTGACTAAAAGGCCAAAATCTTTAGCCCAAGAAGAAATAGAGATAAGATCACAGTTAATACGATGGATTCCTTCAGAAATCTCATCAGCTTTGAACTGACAATAAATTTGAAGGTCGTCCGCGTAAAGATGAAACTGCGTGGACAGAACTTGCGTGATAGAATTAATAAAAACTGAGAAGAGAAGGGGAGAAAGAACCCCACCTTGAGGCACACCAGCAACAATGTCGCACCAGTCCGAGCAAGAATCATCTGAGCGAACACACTGAGAGCGACCGGTCAGGTACGAACCAAACCAAGAGATCACTAAGGGGGAGATATTGAGGGAAGAAAGAACGGCAAGGAGGATATCATAGTCGATAGAATTAAAGGCACTACTGAAATCTAAAAGTACTAGGACAGTAAGGAGTTTGTTGTCCATACCCCAGCGAATGTCATCAGAAACTTTAGTTAGTGCACTCACAGTACTGTGGCCTGGGCGAAAACCGGACTGATATGGACTCAGCAAGAAATTTTTGGAGAGAAATAAAGAAAGTTGATTGTGAACTGCATGTTCCAAGATTTTAGACATGACTGGTAAGATAGAGATTGGCCGAAGTTGTGAAATAGCAGAAGGATTAGATACCTTAGGGAGGGGGATGACGAAGGCTTTTTTCCAAATGGAAGGAAAGGTGCTAGTATTAAAAGAATAATTTATGATATGAGTGATACAAGATATGACCTCAAAAGATATGAGTTGAAGCATTTGGATATGGATTCCATCAAAACCTACGGCTTTGGTGGAAATGGACTTCAAAAGTTTCAATACCTCACCCTCAGTTATCTCAACAAGTTCAAAAGAAGAACAATCAGGCTTAGTTAGATAAGTAGTTAAGCGTAGAAAATTTAACCCTATGATCTAAACAAAGAGGAGATTTAGAGAAAGCAGAGTTGATAATGTTTAGATCAAAGGAAATATGGGCATCATTTGACATTTTACCTAAGCCGATGGAATTCAGAAACTTCCACATTTGAACTGGGCTACTATTCTGAATAGAATCATGTATGTGGAGTTTTTTAGCATCTCGACACATTTTACTGCAGCGATTGCGAAGCTTCTTATATGCTGCCAAGTTTACTTCAGAGGAACATTTTCTATACACTCTCTTTGCTTTGTCTCGCTTAGACATCATTACTTTAATAGGGTTTGTCAACCAAGGAGCAGGTTTGTGTTTGATCGTGACGCGTTTCAATGGAGCATGAATGTCAAAGAGGTCAGTGATAATTGAATTCAATGCCGACACTTTGTCATCAATACAACCAGCATTAATCACCGGTGACCAGTCAACACTACCAGCGTCCGATTTCAAGCGATTCAAGTTAATATCCTTAAAACTGCGAAGCAAAAGAGTTTTAGGCTTACGCCTAGGGCAGCGTATTTTATAAGAGAGAAAGAGAAGGTCATGGTAAGAAAAAGATGATGGTAACTGACCGTACGTAGCCACCCGTTCAACGTCGGAAACAAGGATAAGATCGAGGAGCGAGGGAGTGGCGTGAGGAGCATGATGTGTGGCAGAGAGAGGGAGGATATGCATGTTAACAGAGGTTACTAAGGAACGCAGCTTATTAGCTCGTGTATCATTTTTTATCAAGCAAGTATTAAAGTCACCAAGAATGATCAAGTGATCATAAAGGGATGAAAAGGCTTCAAGTTTAGTTTCAAGAGAGTTGAAATAATCGATATTGGCTGAAGGGGGATAATAAACACCTAGTAAAACCTTGGTGTGGTTGACAGTGATTTCAAGAAAAAGATGTTCAGCAAAATTAGAATACTCACTGGGCGAAAGATCAATTATGTTTGAAGGGATATCAGCTCGAAGATAAATGGCCACACCACCACACCCCTTACCCACTCTATCATTTCTAATAAGTCTAAAACCTGGCAAAGGGTATTGAGTGGAAGGTAAAGCAGGCTTGAGAAACGATTCAGAAACCAATACAGCGTCAATTAAGTTACTATCAAAGGAGGATAAAATATCTTCAAAGTGAGCAGGGATACTTTGAGCGTTGATATGAATGATGTTAAGAAGTTTAGGATAGGCAGAAAACTTAGTTTCCAGCTGGTCATGTAGATGGACAGAGTCATCACTGAAAGCACTTGCATAATCGTTATCTGAAGAGCACGAAGAAGAGCAAGAAAAAAAACTATCTTCTAATACAATATTATCCATAATAAATAATTAAATATATAGTTATAACAATAAACTAAATAAACACACAAAGTATATTAATTATGTATATATAGGTAAATGAAATATATTATTATATATTCAGACTTTACAAGGCGGCAAAAAAAGGCCTCCTACACTCACCAGTTTGCCGGGAAGAAAACACTGCATACGAAAATAGTACTTTAGGTAAAGAAAAACACATTACAAGTCATAGTAAGGTAGACAGTCTTAAAAAAAAAAAAAAAAACGATACACAATAATCATAAACCATGCAAGAAAAATAAGCGGCTTCATTTAATTAATAAGGCTAATTTTTGAAATAAACTAATCTAGGATAAATCACTAGTAGGTATTGCTTGCTAAAAAGATTCATTTTTGATTGATTGAATTGTCTGTGACAGCAAAATAAACAAAAACAAGAAGATGAAGACGTGAAACGTCACAATGCATGCCGTTTCCCGACTGTCACACACAACAAAATACAAACAAAGATCCGAGAATTTCCTACCTTATTTGTGATTATAAAAATAGAAAAAAAAACACAGAAAACTGCCCTACGTACTATGTAATGCTACAAAATTATGAAGTTCATAACGACTAAGCCAAAGTACTGGCCGCTCACTTAGCTCCACGCCTGGTTTTGGATTCAACCTTTCCGGCTTTCTCCGAAGCGAGCGTGGAGGATTTCCCTTTACTCTGGGCCGGGCCAGGAATCCTTTTCTCCAACACAGACTGTGCGGCAACATGCACGGATAGCAGTGGTTTCAGCTCGGCCATACTTTCAATCCTCAAGCGTTTCTTGTCAGGCAACAGAATGACAATCTTGCCTTCAGAAGTCCAACACTGCTTTATACCGAAGTGTTTACGAGCTGCAGTGAAAACTTAATGTCTTGACTTCGTCAAGAACTCAGACACAGTGATCCCGGTGCCTTTAAGGGAGGTCTTAGCATTCCAAACCAAACTACGGTCCTTGAAGCTGGCAAAGCGTACCATGACTGGACGCGGTCTACTAGCGTCAGTCCCCAGGCGGTGGCATGCAGATAGATGCTCATCGATGAAATCTGACATTTTAAATTGGTCGTTTAATATTTTGACTATCAAGTTACCAACCGTTGAGTCATTGGTTTCTGGAATGCCATGGAAAAGGAGCACCTTTCTGCGTGAAATCATCTCTTGACGGTCCATGCCCTGAACCAGAAGTTCCAACTGTGATCTCATCATGCCCAGTGTTTTCCATACAAGTGATTTGAAATCAGCAAACTCACGTGACAGTGTATCCAGGTCCTTATGAGCAATAGGGTCAATGCTGGAGAACTTCTTCAGATCCATCTCATACTGATGCATTCTCGCATCAAAGGTGCCAGCAAGCTCCTCCATGTTAGATGACATCTTTGTATAGAGATCCATATTTGTGTAAAATGCAGTGTTTTGGGTGATTGGAGAGGAAATAGTTATACTGGTGAGTGGGGGAGGGTTTCTACTTTAGTTATAGAGAATCTTAGGCATAAATATTAACTTTAATATATATAAAATTAATAAATTAGCTAAAGCACAAATT
The DNA here is from genome assembly GCA_932527185.1 of Ecliptopera silaceata. NCBI lineage: Eukaryota > Metazoa > Arthropoda > Insecta > Lepidoptera > Geometridae > Ecliptopera > Ecliptopera silaceata. The sequence goes on along the minus strand of OW052209.1, from coordinate 1,153,506 downwards.
GATTTATGTTTACACTCAAACTACCCACATCGAAAAAAAGAAAGAAAAAAAAAAGCTTGTGATTACAAATGAGACAGCTTTTACAACATAAAATAGATACCAAGAACACAGATTTAAAAGACAGTTTTACTCGAAAATAAATTGAAGCGTTTGGTGCTTTGATAATATTTGGTCTATTTTCACATTTTGACGGAACTTGCCTAAGTTTTTAAGTGCTCTCATAAATCAACCTCAAAATTTAGTTATCATATTTTAATGAAATTAAACTATTTTGTAGTTGTAATAAGTTTTAATATTTACAAAACATACATTCTAATAACATGTGAAGTGCCTACAAAAAGCTGGTATGTTAAACGTTCACACTCTGCTCAAATTGTAAAAACTCCTGGTTAGCAAAATGCTGAATTAGCTTTGTTTCTCTAATTTCATACACTTCATCATTTTAATTACTTAACTATTCAATTCTCTTAAAAAAGCGGCTACATAATGTCAAACTACACACGATTATGTTAGCCTATCCATAGAATATTCTTTCAAAATACTGGCTAGGTATAATTAAATTAATTTTAACTTTGCCTACATGGTATAACATCATCATAGTAATAAATAAATAAGATTTAGTTAACTTTGTGATTCTTTAGCTTAAGTTTTTGTTGAATTAACAATTCCTAAACCAATACAAGATATCAGGTTCTGATCGCCTTCCTGTTGTATAGTGAATTTTACCTGAAAATATGAATAATACACATATTATTATACAGGCGTCACAGCTCAGTTGGTAGTAGCTCTGCCTTCCATGCTGTGGTCGAGGGTTCGAATCCCACCCAGTACTAAAATATATATTATGCTCATACTATGCGGCTTGTATATTCTGCGCATGCATGTTTAGTTTTCAGAAGTGGTCTTCTTATTGCCCGAATATAAAATGTGTACCTCAGGCACTCTAAAATTTAGGAGCTTAATGGCCGGCGCAACCGTACTGTTACAGAAATACGACATAAATTGCTTTGCTCTAAAATGGTGCCGTTCCGTTCACGTTCAATGCCACGGCATCGTTTTAAAGCATAGCAATTTATGTCGTATTTCTGTAACAGTACGGTTGAATGTCCATTAGTAAAAAATAAAATCACTTGCCATGCCGTCCCGGTCTGCGCCGGGACCATTGTGCCATTACGATATGTTTATGAACACCATATTAATTATATTAGTAGGTTTTAAGTATGTTAAAATAATTATAAAAATTACCTTCGCCATGAGCTCGGCTATGTGAATAGCTGTCTTTGTGTGAAGAGTAATCTCCCCAGTTCGCACCACAGAGCGCCCTTCAGCCAACGCCATGTAAATTATCATCTGGTCCTAAAATAATGAGATGTATTCAGTATAGGGTCTTATTTAGGTGTTTTATTTGCTTTCAGCGGATAAAATGGATGTGTGTGTATGTATATACAATACATACCCTGCTATCCACTGAAAGCTTGTTGTAAGTTTTGTGTGATGGATGAACATAAATATTTCTTGTGTCTGGATGTTACTACGTATTCTATGTATGTACATGTATATAAGTATTCCTTCAGTAAATATCCATGAATATTTATCCATGAAGATCCGAAGACCGGGCTCAGTGAGACTTTCTTATTAAAGAGCTAAAGAGTTTTCTATCTCAGTGGCTCTTGGGAGAGACCTACGTGCAGTGGACTGATACAGGTTGATGTTGATAATGATAATATCAATATAATGAGTATACCTGCGAGTGCTTATCAACACAGGTTCCACTGTCGAGTGCGTGTCTCAGCGCGGTGCCGGCCGCGGCGCCGACCTCAGCGGGCGCCGCGCCGCGCTTGCCGAGCGCGTCGCTACCCAACACACAGCCCGTCGACGACTCGCATACTAAACTACACAAATACAACAGGAATAATGTTCCAAAAGGGCAAACCAGAACGAAGTATGATTTATGCTAATATTATAAAGAGGTAGAGTTTGTGTTTGTATACTTATTTGTTAAATTGTAAGGGGTAATCTCGGGATCTACTGAACCGATTATAAAAAATCTTTCACCAGTAGAAAGCCACATTATTGCTGAGTGTCATATATAAAAAGAAAAATAAAAGGCTTTTACGTGGTAGTCCGTTTTGCAAAGTGAATCGGAGAAATAACGGTCGAATTATGCCCAGCGAAGTGGGCAAGGGTCAGCTAATATAAAATAAGTGAAAAGTTTCAATAAACGCGCCTCTTATGCATTGCTGAAGTAAAGAACCTATGTAAGAACACAACCGTTTTATAGATTAAAAATATGCAATCCATTAGACAGTGTCTACTTGGTATAAAATATCTGACTATTTAGAAGACAAGCAAGCTTGGGACGAACTAGCTCCAACTTTATTAAACAATTATTGTAAGAAGGATCATATGAAAAAAACGCTAGAATTTTAGTTTCTTGCCAGTTCTTTTAGACTCTGGTCGCGACGAACTGGCGCCTAGAATCATCTAGTATGTAAGACGTTTCAAAGTGATCCTTGTGATTTTATTGAATAAATGAATTTGAAGTTTGGTATATTTGATTGTCGGTTACTTACACGATGCCATTGCAGTTATCGGGTGCATGCTCGCGGTGTTCCTTGTAGCTGTCGATCTTGACGTCGTAATTTCGGAGCGCTTGTGCGGCGGCGTTCGACATTTCGTGCGCCATCTGAAAGTCATTTTTATTCACTATTAAACAAAACTTTTCTAGCCTGAATCGTCCCACAGCTGGGCAAAGGCATCCCCCCCTATGGGCAAAGGCATCCCCCAGCTGGGCAAAGGCATCCCCCAGCTGGGCAAAGGCATCCCCCAGCTGGGCCAATGCATCCCCTAGCTGGGCAAAGGCTCGGCGTGGAAGATCTCTTTTTTTTAAACCTGTATCGAATTTGACATTCTTAAGTGCAATATTGTAAATGCCTATGAGAAATAAATGAACTGAACTTTCCTTTTCGTAGGCGATACCACACCTATCTCCTCAATTCGTGAACTATATCAGTAAATTGATATATTGCGTAGGTATCATTATTTATAATGTAGAAAACAGTAATCTTCAGAGGGGTAAGCAAAAATAAATCAATAACCGTTACGTTACCACACTGGGTAGTGACGCTGCAAAGTTCTGCAGTCGAGCGTTAACGCGTAGTGTCACTCGAATACGCTAGTTTCGATACAATTGCGATTATCACATTCACATATATTTATATTCAGGATAGATAAAGGAAAAACATTTATTATTTAGTACAATTTCATACTTAATTAAAATTATGTACTTATTATGTATAGGACACAAGACTTAAATATTTGCACACCATTCAAATTTGGTACAAAATGTGTGAACTTACATACCTACTATGACATCTTGTACGAAATGTAACATGTTTGCAAATAAATGATTGATTGAAAGTCTCAAACCTTAACAGGTAGACTGCCCGCTACAAAGCTCCATCCTTGTACAGTTGTGATGTCACCTCGATCAGTCAGCTCTAAGTTTTGCAGTTTGACTACTGGACTCACTTCTACTGTGACGCGCCCGCCGCCTTTCGGGAAGTATCTGTAAAAAGTTTTTAATATTTAATGCATTACATAAATGCGGCAACAGGAAAGAGTGTGCGTGATTTTATAATTAACAGATAAACCCGATTTTTGGATTCCGAATAGTTTACTTTAAATTAGTTTAAATTTTGGAATATGTACTAATCGATTATAATTATTACTTAATAAACTGTATAAAAGAATCATGCCCAAACCCTGTACCAGATTGCATCAAAAGCTAATTATCATCAAAATTAATATTTTATTTATACGTGTACTTTGTTAATTTTTAACCGGGTTTAGAAAATTAAAATTAATTATATGTACATAACATGATTATCAATTTCCTACTTCCGAGTGCTTAGTCTGAGCTTGCATTTTAAAACTCCCGACTCTCGAGTCGAGAGTCGTTTTTCGGATATCCATACAAAAATACAAGGACATCCGAGAGACGACTGTCGGCTCGAGAGTAGGGAGTTTTAAAATGCAAGCTCGGACTAAGCCTTCCGCACGTCAACTATTTTGTTCCGATCCCAGCTGTCACCTATTTTCGTGAGTGGACATTGAGCATAAAAATCTTGTTTGCCAAGTAAGCTTTAGCTGAGAAGGCAAACATGATATAAAATAAAATACATTTTTAAATATTTTGAACATTGGTTAAACATTGAAAAAAATATTGTTGGTAGCGAAAAGGTAAATAAAAATTAGGGCTTTGAGAGTAAATTCAAATTGATGCAAGTTGGTACAGATTCCCATAGCCCATTGGGCATTGTCCTTTGACATGCCTTGTATGACATTTATTGTAATAATAATGGCAAAATAAATAAAATGAAATACTTAGTGGATCTGCATTTTTGGCTCTTCTACAGTTTTAGGTGTATAGTATAGAAGAGACATCCAAAAAACTTTTCATCGGTCATTCATTTCATACTTTTGTCGATTTTCATTACGCAACAAGCCCTCTCGGGACTTGAGAGCTGAGATTACGGAAATACAAAGACATAACAATCATAGTCAATATTGCATGTTCCAAGCTCTCACCCCCGCCTATGTATAGTCAACTGGAAATCAGCGTTGAACTTCCTAAGGATATAGGCAAAGACTTCAGTCATGTAGTCGATTTGCGGCGCCATGTCTGCGTTGGTGCCTCCGCGCAGCTCCAACCGCACGGCGCTCGGCGCGAATAACGCGCAAGGCAACGCTACCTGGAGCAGGAGACTTATTGACCTGCAATTTAAAAAAATTAACATTGTTTTTTGCAACACCTGCTCATAGTCTGAGGACTGATCGCAGATACAAACACAAAATAAAAAATTGTTTTTTATTCTTATGTTTTTTATGCTTTCTAGTTGCAAAAAAACTAATATTCTTGTTAACCAGACTCCCAAAAATATTCGTAAAAAAAATCTTAAATAAATACATACTTGTGTACTCTTTAATAAGAAGATATGACAGAATATTTTGGAATAAAAACATGTTAAATATATTAATTGTAATCTTTTTGTTTACCTGCAACGCAGGCTAGACCTAGTACAGGGAAAATTTGTAATTTTTGTGTCTATTATGGTGAAATCTTTTCTTGGTAAATAAATGAATTTGTTTTATATTTGCTTGGTTGATTCAGTTGTTGTGCAATTTCATTATTTTAGTACAATGAATTGAATGAAACTGGGTGGTGCTAAACGAGCTCAGAAACTGACTAAAAAGGTGTGATTCAAAGATTTTGTACCAACGCCTAAAAGTGTCATATGATTAAATAAATAGTACAATGAAATATGCACACCCAGCAGTCTTTGTGTCAGCGACATAGTTTCCTCCTTGCAACTTGCCCGGAGTGAACTGAATCTCCGTGGATCCAATACATGCTCCACTGAGCTTTGCATTGCACATAGCCGCTACTAGCTCAATACCTGCAAAAACAACTTACTTATTTACCGCTTTTGGTGTAATTAAATCATATAATGTGAATGTTACTCATATTTTGTTAATGTGATTGCTTTGACACTTTAAACTTATGATGTTTTTTAATATTATGGTGTTTTTGAAGTGAAAACTTCTTTAGCGGCGCTGGGTGGGTAAAAACTTTCAAACTCGCGTCAGGGTCACGTGACGTCGAAAAAGCGTAAGATCTTATTTAATTTTTATACATTGCTCGTAAAACAAGAGACGACAAAAGAACACACTTGCGGTCACGCGACGTATGACTCAAACAATTAAATAGTGTTGTGGCGACATGACGTGACGATGACGTGGCGACATGACGTGACGTGACGATGACGACGAAGCCAACGAAGACACAGACACATTCGCGCTTGCGCGAATGTGTCTGTGTCTTCGTCGTTGTGTCACATTCGCGCTTGCGCGAATGTGACACAATGACATGACACAATCACGACTGTGGTTATATTTTTGAAGTGAAAACTTAAAAGTGAAAACACAACGTTAATATTGAAGTTTTCACTTCTGCCGGCACTCCCGGAGTGCTACCATTTTTTCATTGATAATAAATTTACATGGACATATACCACATCATTATCTAGTTTATACGTAATTGCAATTTTAAAGCAAAGGTATGTAAGTAAATTAAATAAGTGAGCGAAAAATTATATACGTCTCTCTATACCTTTCAAGTGCTGTGCAGCAAGACCCGGCTTGCTGCGACCAGCTCTGATCTTGGTAACCTTCACTGGAATACCAAGGATAGCACTCATTGATATAGTATTTCGAAGTATTTGACCACCCTGAAAAGATCGATTCGATTAGAAAAACAGTTCTATAAGTTTTTATAGTGTCTCAACTCAGCAGTTTTACGTACCCCTTCTAAAACACTTCCGTCTATTTCCAGCAGTTCTGACATGTTAGTAGAATGTTTGTTCTAGCACTGTAATTAGAAAAACTCTGCTGTGCTGATAGAATACCAGAGAAAGAGAGTTGAAGAAAAATAGTAAACAAATCCGCACCGGATGAAAAATATTTTCAAACAATATCTTTGCAATCAATCAAACCGAATCCACAGATACATCAAAAGCACCTGGCTCGCAACCACAAAACACTCTGTGGTCTGTGCTAAGCTCATTCTGTATTTAAGTTCATTCATTTTATTCATTCATTCTCTTTTCTCAAAATAATGTCGTTTGTTGTCATTTGTTGTTTCTACGAGTATTTTGCCGATAATTTGAGAGGGTTTTCTTTTGTATGTAATACAGAGTAATCTAAACAACAAGTTCTTAAAACAATTGCATGGCGTTTTAATAATACAAGTAAACGACCAAGATGCAGAGAAAACCAGGGTTCCCAGTGGCAAACTGCAGCATCAGAATGGTAAATATTATGTTTACTTGGCTAAACTTCGTGAAGTCCTGCCGCTAGTCGGCTCCGTAAGTTTTAACCTTGTCCATAAGAAATAAACTGTATTTATTGTAAGTACTGGATGAGCCAATAAGATTGATTACCCATTACCGATTTCCTAATACCCTAACTCTATAGAAAAATTACCCCCTGAAATTGTATAAATCCTCTCGCCGATACAGCTGTGTATATTTCACTACATATACAGAATTGACCAAGACTTTACTGCTGTTGATTTACTTAGGTAATATGTTTTCCATTCATGTTTATCCAACTTATAAATCCTACTATTATAAAATTAAAAATGTTATATTGCAGCCAGACACCATATCAATGCAAGCGGAGTCCTGTGAAGATGATGGAGACCAACAGCAACGCCGACAACAGTTGATCAACTTTGGTCACACGCAGTGGGGCTTCAACAACTGGAACTGGGCGGTCACTAAACAGGAACTTGGTTAGAAATGACCCACTACTTAGCTAGTAGTAATAAGTGATCTTAGAAAATATTTTGTACATATTTATAATCCAATGCATAATTTTTGACAATAATTATATGAGCTATAGAATTTTATTAGAATTTTTGATTACTGATATTTCACTCATCTGTATACTGACAAAAAAATAATATTTAGGAAATATGTAGTATGTGACTATACACTCCATGTTGTAGTTTATCGGTTTGATTGTTATTTAAAACATATATTTGTGTGTTAGCGTGAATGTACATTCTTTGTCTGGGTGTTACTATGTATTGATTCATTAAAAAGTACCTATATAAGTATTCAACCAGCGATTTTCCAGTAGTTTGGGAGGTTCACCTAGTTTGAGACTATATGGCATTGATTGATTGATATGATAGTAAAATATTTATTAAATTTTGAATATAGATTTTATGAATATAAATTATGAATATATATTTTAATAAATATGTATTTTACTTTTTCAGACTTTGTAGACCAATCAAATGGCAAGTACTGTGCAGGCGTAGTGGCATTTGTATCCATATCTGTGAAGAACATTGATATCCATCGGGAGAACATTGGATATGCAACATCAGTTGCCAACAATAAGGGATTCGCTATTTACAAGTCACGGAAGGTGAGTTTTTAAGCTTATTTCAGAGATCTTATATTGAAAAGTAGTGTTATATAGAAACAATTGGTTTCTATAGCTTATGCTGAGTAGTGGCCTTTTTACATTTCTTTTCGTATCTTTTATGTTAAATTGTGTCATAGTGTAAATAAATATTTTCTATTTCCCATTGTTTGGGATTATAAACTTTTCAAATTGAGCTGAGATATTGTCTAATATTTGTCTTTTGAGTCAGCACTCTAGCATCCTATAAGTCTGTAAAGGATTTGTATTTTATTCAAAATTGAATACCAAGAATGTATGTACATACATAATATAAAGTTTTTAATGGTGAAATATTGATGCTAGAGTTACTCTTATAATAAACAGATTCCTGCCTATAAGTGAATTATTGTTATTTCAGGTAGCAGTAACTAACGCCTTGCGAGAGACTTTGCTCAGTTTCGGCGGTAGTGTGGCCAGTGAGCTAACCGAACTCCTAGAAACAGCCAAAGAGCTCACCTCCGAGCCGCAAACGGAAAACAACCAAAATATCGCCAACACCGGCGGCGCAGCTAAAAACCTCGCCGGCCTCAACCTCCCCAACGTCGCTACCAACATTACAAAAACCAACGTCGTCAACACCAATCTCGCCAATACGAATCTCCCCACTACCGTCCACACGAAATCGGTCCTGGAAGGCACGCCTTTCGTGAAAAACGTGAGAAAAAACTCGACGGATGGGCCGCTGAACGTGGCGCAGGTCAAGAACGGGGCTCCGATCGCGATGGCGCACCCGATTCCGGCGCCCGCGCCCCCCGCCGCCCCCCTGGCAGCCGGCGCGCGCCCCGCCCCGCCGCCGGCGCACGCCCGACCGAACTCCAACGTAAGTTACGTCCTGCAGCCCGTCCTGGGGTCCGTGGTGCCCCCGATGTACGCGCCCCCGCGCCTCGCGCCGCCGCAGATGCCCCCCGTGTACCCTAACTACTACGAGTGCGGTCCGTGGCATTTCTACGAGCCGCACGGCAACGTGAACCTTAACTTCAACATCCCCCCTAAGAAGTTGGTAGTGAATTCGCGCGCCGGCTCCGTGGAGTGCACGAGCCAGTGCCGGGGCGACGGCTACCCGTCCGGGGCGCAGCAGAGCCGCGCGTGTTGGGTGAAGCCGACCATCTATTACGACGGCTTCTGGACGGAGCAGAAGGTTAAGAAGTGGGTGGCCGAGCAGGTCGAGAAGCAGTTCCCCGACGAGCAAAAGACTCCGTCGCCGGGGAAGGACGCTAAGTAGAATAATTAACTGTAGCTAGATATTGCCAAATAATAATTTAGGTCTATTGCGGTAAGGGTCCTCATGGCACCGTTACGAACTAGTTCAATCAGACAGTCAATCTCGACTGCATTCATTAATTTGGTGTTTTTATTGGTGGTGGATCAATTTAGGGTTTCCACAATTATTTCATGAAAGAGGCGGTCTCGTCGTTGCGAATTTAAGGTATCAAAGAAAGCTTTTTGCGAAAAAGGTTTTTGACTTAAATTATAACATGCATTTACAAACAGCATGTATTGTAAACATTAGTGTTCAAGACATGTTCAAAATGTATTTCTTCTCAACGGTTTTATTGGGAAGTATTTTATAATAAATAAGATTGTTTGTCCATGTTAATTATGTATATGAGAAAAGCAATCAAATGGCTTGTAGCCGATTTAAAAGACAAGTTTAACGTACATTGTACATTTCAGTGGGTTGTATGCACATATTAGTAAAAATGAGTTGGTATAAAAATGGTCTTATCTAAACTGAACTGATGTTCTCACAGCTCTGCAGATTGCGGAATGGTTAAATTACGTTACGAGAACTTTATTGTAGTGTAAATCTGCTCTTATATAGTTTATATGATCATTAAGGAATTTGTTATACGAGTTCCTTACGTTCTTTACCGAAAATTCTTCGTCGTCTCTATGATAATGATGTATTTTATTTATTTTACTTACTTGGGTTTATTCAGTACTGTTTACGGTTTTCCGTAACATAACAATATATCTGCTGAATGTCACTTTAATTCAACATGAAAATAGGAGCAATCATCGAAATTAGAAACTCGTTTCAAAATGTAATGAATATTGTTTACATCGTTGTAAACTTCTTATTCAGCAGTTTATATTAATACCGCAAATAAATACAGAATATGTAATTTGTCCTAAAAACGTTTAATGAAATGTCATTTACATGTATTGATAATGTAATGAAATAAGGTACAATTTCACTTGTCCAGTGTTGGTTGCTTAACTTGACCAGAGGGCTTAGTCCGAGGTTGCATTTTAAAACTCCCTACTCTCGAGCCGAGAGTCGTCTCTCGGATATCCATACAAAAATATAAGGACATCCGAGAGACGACTCTCGGCTCGTTTTAAAATGCAACCTCGGACTAAGCCCTCAGAATAGCGTCTCTTTCTATCGCGTAACTCGTACTCTTTCTGACGCGTCATGGGCAAGTCACGCCTAGTGTACGCCGTCAGTTGATGTCTTTTAGAATTTGCAGCTTCATACCTAAACTATGGGTGTAGGTCTGTTTTTTATTTATTTTTACTGATTCCAGTGAAAATAATACAACTGCATTTAATCTTGGGTACTAAGTTGGCTTATTTTACTTTTTTTTGAAAGTTAAGTATGTATTTGATATATACCTACATAATTCTAAATAGATGGTCGAATACAACAGTTGTATAGGTTTTAGCATGTATTATGCATTTTTAGCGATCATGATTTACATTTTACACTAAGTGGAGAGTTGTTCCCTTTCGTTCCATAGGACAAAACCACTAAAAAGCTACCTAAACTAAAACAAATTTAGGACACGTGAAACAAAATAATCTAGAACAATCTAGATACTATATGAACGTTCAAATTGTTCCTTTGTGTGTTTATGATAGTTCAATATTGAAATACGCATTCTAGAAAATTGTACACCAAAAGTACACGAATATGAGTACACATTTAATCTATACTTATAATAAAACTGTAGAGAGGTCAATTCTGTACATTAAATATATTTTCAAAAAAACTATCAGGGGTTGATTAGTGATCGATACTGATGCCAAAAATGCAATCAGTAAAATTTTTGTCTGTCTGTCTGTCTGTCTGTCTGTCTGTCTGTATGTATGTTCCTTATAGAAACAAAAACTACTGGACGGATTTTAACGAAACTTAGTACAATTTTTCTTCATACTCCTGAGCAACTTATAGGATACTTTTTATCACGCTACAATCAATAGGAGCGGAGTAGTGAAGGGAAATGTTGGGAAAACGGGAGAAGTTACTGTTAGGAATAGATACTCCTTTAATATCTATAACCAGCCTTAGATGTTACCATAGCAACCAAACGTTGTTGATTGTCATCAATGTCACTACAAAATGTTGACTTTACAGTATACGTTAATAATATTCGTTTATTTATTGTAACCGTTTTATTCGATTCTACAGTATTTATATCTGCTTTAACATGGTAGCAGAGCGTGGTTAAGGTACCCTGATGGTTCTATTTTACTGCATCAGAAATCGTACATCGCTCGCATATTGCAAAGGTTTGTCATGGAGAAATGTAAGCCAGTGCCAACACCAATTTTAAAAGCAAATAATGCTCAAGATGTTAATGAAGTTTCAGTGAACTTCCCGTACCGTGAAGCTGTTGGATCACTAGCTTTTTTGATGGATCACTAGCTTATTTGATGACAAGCACGAGGCCTGACATAGCCTTTGCTGTCAGTGTTGTATCTCGAAATTTAGATAAACCTACAAGGGAGAACATCATCAATATCAATGCGTTACTTGAAAGGGACTATAGAAGAAGGCATCGTTTACAAGCCAGGAAATAGGCATAGTTTAGAATGTGACGCTGACCACGGAGGTGATCATGAAACTGGAAGGTCTACCTCAGGCATTCTTTGTATGTATGCTGGAGGTCTAATATCCTGGAATAGTAAACGCCAGAGCACAGTAGCGATTTCATCCACCGAGGCAGAAATAGTGGCAGCAAGTTAAACTGCTAGCGAAATTATTTGGCTTCAAAAAATCATGAAAGATATCAGCAATTAAGATGGCTAAGAATCCGCCAAAATTCGACCAAATGACCAAAAACATAAGGATACGATCATTCTTTATACGAGAATGTGTTCAAGATGGAAGCATTACCATCTGCCATGTGCCAGCAACCAGGCAGATTGCTGATATGCTCACCAAACCACTTTATGGGCCTAGAATTGAAAGTCTCAAGAAGATGGCTGGCATTATAAAGAGAGGTGGATGTTAGGAATAGATACTCCTTTAATATCTATCACCAGCCTTAGATGTTACCATAGCAACCTAAACGTTGTTGATTGTCATCAATGTCACTATCTTCACTTGACTAAATATATTCTTTACTAATATTCGTTTATTTATTGTAACTGGTTTTATTCGATCCTACAGTAGGTACTTATATCTACTTTAACAGTTACTCCATTTTTAAGCTTCCGTCGCGTGTGCAGCCTTAATGGTTAAAGTTTTATAGAAATCACGTATGACGGAAATATTCTACATAAAATTGTCTAAAAAATATCCCGCAACAGCATATGTCTATCTTTTGTGGTTGTCTCACAATAACACGTGTAACTCCTGATAGCTTAGCAGTTCGGAGCATTCTGATTATATTTGTTTACTCTTACATTTATAATACTCTCACTCATCCCTAATTTTAAAAAGTTAACATTATTACCTACCTATTCAATAAAAAAATAATCACAGAAATCGGTATAGAAACACCAAACCAAACTATTAAGTTTTCCGTCATAGACTGCTCTTTACCATCAATTTTCTTCATAAGAAGATAGTAATGGGTTATAGCAAAATCTCTTAAAACGGCACGCGGACGAAGTCGCGGCGGGAACAGCTAGTTTTAAATAAAAGCATTTTTTTCGATACGCTAGAAAGTAATTTTGAGAGGTAAAATCTCATAGAATAAATTTTAAGTAAAAAAATAAAAATTACAAATATTTTGTACCTATACATATTCCCAATGTTATAGTTAGATCTGAAAAACCACCCTTTGGAATTTTCTAGAATATAAGCTCTTTTACACATGGTTTCTATTACTACTGAGTATAAATTAAGATTGTTGGTGATTAATTAATTTAGTTATAATAATAGTAAAAAGTAGTTAATTGGATTTGGGTACGAATGCATGGATTTGTATAGAATATTAGATTTAGATAAGTAAAAGACTTGTGAACTCGGTACCTTCATGTTTTTATTGTAATAAATTATTTCGAATTATATATTTTTTTATTGTACTTACCGATTAATTTCGCTCCTATTGAGTTTATTTTTAGTAACTTCAGTGTAATGTAATTTATATGATCATTATGGATTTCAAACGGCGCCGGCGCCATTTTGGAGACCGATTTTATAAAATCGTCCCTATCACTTCAGAGTCGCCCTTACATCGGGGCATAGGTAAAAAGTAACCCCAAATGCTGCATAAACTATCTAGATAAAATGTATCAATTTCAGGTTTTCAGTGACTTTTAATCAATGTACTTAGGTTCCTTAACTAGGCAGGTTACAAATAGGCACAGAAACAACTGCTTGATAATAAGGTCATAGGTCATTAGGTACAAGAAACAACCTGATATTATTATTTGATAGCAGGATCCGGCCAAGTTCGAGGGTACTGAGGAGGCGAGGGCTGAACGCAAGCGGAGACAGAGGCTCGCTCAGGAGGAGTTCCGACAGAAACAGCTCGAAAAGCAGAGCCCGATAGGTTAGCATACTTTTTGATCACACCTACTTTATTATAAGCTTGATAATGTAATAAATGGGGCCTTATTTTAACCCTTATCATAAAAAATGCAGTAAGACTTACCTACCTATGACACCAATCTATCTATAGGCTGTGTAACTTAAGCATTTCTTTTGATGTTTTGTAGGATAACCTTATGATACATACTTATTATACTTTTGCATAAAATAATAGTCTCTTATTTCTATCTCCCAGTAATTGACCACCTGTAATGATTGGCAAAAGTCAAAAAATATTTGCGCAAGGTAATTTTATACAAATTTTATTTATGTGTTGAAATTTAAGGTACCTATGTGAATTAACATGAGACAATTAAGTGTTTTATATCAACTGTAGAAAAAAGTAGCGAGATTCTTAGTAAATGTATGACATACGTTTCATAGTCCTTTTCTGAGAGTTAGAGTTAAGGTCCAGACTTCTTCTCAAATCTAGCATTTCACTCAAGTGAACTTTACTTATGAAGATGGTTTTTTTAACATTTTAAAATTGATTGAACCGGCACTTGTCTTCAGATGAGAACAGGAACAGCAGTATTGACAAGCTTCTCATGGAGATCCCCACCCAAGACATTGTTATAGAAGAGACAGGCGGTTCGAACAAGAGGAAATCTCCTATTCCTGACGCGGCCTGTGCTAAACGAAGGGCTAGCATCAGTAAACTGGATATACTACACGATTAAAATTATCTAGGTTTAAGAATTTATAGGGCTTAGCTCCGTAGGCCTATTTCAGGCAGTGGATTTTTATTTATTATTATTATTCACTAAAGAGGATGTGAATGCAGCCACAAGTGGTGCTGTAGAGCTCTCAAAACACTTTTCAAAACTAATCTAGATTTAGCATCGACACGATAAGAAGGCAGTGGACTTCTGTAGAATGAGATTGAAATAATAATATGGACTTATGTATAACTGAACAACTGCTTTTCAAGTTTAAGAAACAAGTACTTACTTACCTATTATATTTTTATTTATCCATGTGATTTTCTTGAGGAAACATTGAAATAAAAATAAATATTTAAAAAATGAGAAATAGATTTTTACTTATATCCCGATTTAAAAGTTTTTACGAAAATTTAGTCGTACTTAATCCTACGATACCATATAAAAAGCACAAGCTTCTAAAATAATCTGCTAAGACCGCTGCATGTATCTCCATACAAAATCATTCACTTTAACATCTGCTTCCATAACTCTTAGGCCTCTGCGTATAACAGGACTTGCCTAATTAACTTAGTTCCTAAACATTCACACGGACCGGTCCAATGTGTAAATATTTATTGGTAACCATTCTTGCATTCGCAGGAAATGAATCAGCAAAATATCATGTTTTCAAAATAATCATCAAATTGCAATTTCAAGCTAATAACTGCATACCTACGAGTAAATTAAACTTGATGTAGTTACCTACCTGGTTAGGATTACCTGTTCCTTCCCA
The DNA here is from genome assembly GCA_932527185.1 of Ecliptopera silaceata. Taxonomy (NCBI): domain Eukaryota; kingdom Metazoa; phylum Arthropoda; class Insecta; order Lepidoptera; family Geometridae; genus Ecliptopera; species Ecliptopera silaceata. The sequence continues at coordinate 1,138,265 of OW052209.1, read as the reverse complement.
CTAATACAGGCCCTACTACTAATATGCAAATGCGTCAGTAGATACATGTATGAACTACATATTATGGAAAGTAACCCACTAATTATCTAAATTACGGGGGAAGTTGCGGGCAGAATTAACTTGAAATAAAACAAACATTTAGCGAAATCAATTTATTACATCACTAACAAGTTATAAGGTCTTACACGAAAATATATTTACACAAACTGAATACTAAAATAATATATCATTGTACTCAGGTAGAACAGAAGTCATAACCCCTACTTAGAATTAAACTAAAATGTACCTTATTATAGAAAACTTAAGAGCTAAAATAACTTTCAAGTTGCTTTGTATGCCTCAGCACTGTGCATTTCTATGCATATAATAAGTCTAGATTTTCATAGAAATATTTTTATGGGCGTTTTATATGGAGTTACTACAGTAGTTCCATAAAAAACACAGTATTTGGGGCACAATGCTGAAGATACGATAACTAACTTGACCTATTGACTGACAATTACGTATGGAATACAATTCTTTTTATGATACTGGTATGGAAATGTGATGTGATTTTTATCCATGCAACAATATTATTTTCATATAAGTATTAAATTTAATTCACATTAAGTTCCATATCATTTGCTCTCAAAACATTACATTTTTTGTTATAACTGAGAGTAAACAAGGTGGGACTTTTAAAGGTCCAATTTATCATTGATTTTATTGAAACAAAAAATATATATGTATGTATTTGTCTTGGAATTTCGTCAGATGAAATATTTGGATTACACCTAGTGCTATCGCCTATCACTCTAAGTATTGCCATGTTCCAGTAAATCAAATATTTTACCTTTAAATGTGGCAATCTAATATAGGATTACTTATCATGTATATCGAATATATCATTGAAGCGGCCAAATAATAAACCAAAGTTAGTTAAAAAAACTAAAAACTACAAGTGTATGTACAAAATATCATGATATATGAAGTAACTATGTTATCGAAATTCTACCATAAATGTGTTGAGTGCTATTTTTTGTAAAATATGTGTAGGTTGTCTCAGAAACATAAGTTCAGCCCCAAATTATTATTATATAAAGTTTAAAGTTAATTCTGTTGAAGTAGTACTTAAAGATTCCACAATCGTGGACGTGCAACACAATGTTCTCATACTAGTATTGTCTCACACATCCTACATCTTTTCTCAGGATGTTGATTAATTACAAATATAATTGTTACAGTGTAAGTTGTTTCTAGTCTTATTGAGATGGAACTAAGTTTTTATAATAAGCTACTTTGAATCTCTAAAAAATAACTATAAACAACAGGAACGCGACTAGATTGAAGTTGTTGGCAGAAGCTAGTGAACATTTTGAGAAAGGACATAACTTTAAATGTTTATAATTTTCATAATTCTGAACTTGAATGCTTAAGCTGGGTTTACAGCATGTTATTAATAACTAGAAATGTGTTTATTTGAATAAAAACTTTTCTATTTTACTAGGTAATTGCTAAGAATTTATATTATTACATCAACTCAGCGATAAATTAATGCTTATTGCCGTAATCAGAACATCACGATATTATTAAACTGTTGCGTAAACAAAACACACTTGTAATTCATATTGTTCAAAGGTTGACATTATGCACATAAGCATTTATTATTATAACCGTTTGTTAGCTAAAAGTGCTGATTAAAAAAAAACAAAGTTCCTATTTTACTCATGCAAATACAAGATGTTACAAGGCAAGTGCCAGATACTTCAAAAGGTAAAAGTAGTCTTAGCGAAATCTACTGTTCCACACAAAATACAATGCAAATATGAATAAAATGTATAGAAATATTAGAAATGTATTGCTGTCCAAAGATAACATTTGCACAGCTTTACATAACTTTTTACAGGATCAGTTGAGCTATCTATAGATCGTTTGCAATGGTGTGTAGATAGCTCAACTGTTTCTTATATATTTTACATAAGTATTCATAAGTACATTTTGTAAATACTGTAGTAGTCGTAAGTTTGTTGTGAATAAAGTTAACTTTATAATTAATACGTGATAGATGGCCCTACGCCGCGTCGTCGTATTAAACACCGCATATATTTATTTATTTTTTTGATATACATATACATTTTGATGTGTTCTAAAAACTCCTTCAACAGAATTATATATTTAAGAAGCATAATAATAATTTAAATTACTTTATAGCCGATTTACACTCTGATTTAGGTACATTCAGTTGTCGCGGAGTGTGAATGCTCTTATCGCTAACGCCAACGACATGTTCTGTAATTGGTTGTTTAAAAAAAAACTTATCAATTTCAATGATAAGAATTTTTGAAGTGAGTGTAAATCGTTCTATAAAGTCTTAGAAAAATAAATGCAAATAGTATGTAGAAACTCCAAGCTTCTTATCATATATAAGTGATCTACTACTGTTTCTGAGACAGAAATAACTAGTCTATATTTATCTATAGGATATTATTTATTGATAACCATACTGTATACATTACAGTCACTCTAATGGTATACAAATGTATATTTTATATGACTAGCCCTTTATAATGGACTTTAAAGCTACGTAGAGTTTAAAATACAAGGAAGCCATTGATTTAATTTCGACTTTTTGATTTGACACGGCTATAGTTTTTTTAGTAAGTATAATATGTAAGTATATAATATATAAGCTACACTACTGTAATCCATTCAGATCTCTCAAAATTGAGAATGTTTAAAGAATGGGAGTAGTTAGAGGCACGACCTGTTTCAATAATACACAGAAATCGATTGCTACACATATTTTAATACCTAAAATGATGAAATATTGTGAATAAGTACCTAAGTTATTACATTTAATTTAGCTTCAACCAAACTGTGTTAAATAAACATTGTTTTTGTAAAATAAAGCCTCCTACATGTTATTTATAAAATCTTCACACAAATATAAGCCCAAAGTCTTTAATTAAAATAATCCTGAAAATCAAGATTATTTGAAACCTAAACATTTACCTTATAACTAAAACGCTCTTATGCAAGAAGTCAAATAAATCCTACTCAATGTAGTTTAATATTAAGGTTCCGACAATCATTTTATTGACGCCTTTGCAATAAAATAATCGTAAATCTGTCTCAATACACAATATCTCACATAGGAAATGCGATATTTTCCTTGAGCATTGCAAGGCCTTGAATGTAGGCCTTATCTTAATGCTGGGTAAACTTGCAAATAAAAGGCCATTGACAAAAGTACAAGAGCAATATGTTATGATCAAAATTAATCAGGGCTTAAAGTTCACAAACATGAGTTACATTACGCGCCTGTTGGTGCCGATGTCGCTAAGTGTAACTCGAACTGTTTCTGCGAATGTTCTTTACGTCTAAGCTGATTCGTCAAAATACAGCCCATTGATTAAGTGCAATATGTATGGGACATTTTGTTCTATTAAGTTCTGGTCGCAAGGAACTGGTACCTAGTATAGTCTAAATGATCCTTAATTTTCAAAATAAACAATAATTGACTTAAACAAACCGATTTAAAATAATGAACTGTAAAGTTACAAAATATCCCACATTTAAAACGCACCAATTATTTTACATAGATGGGTTTGGTCCGGCCCAGCAGATAAATGAACATAAGTAAAGTCGGAAAACGTACCTAGTCCTAATGGAAGTCGGTCCGATCTATTTGTGTCGCGACACAGCGCTTGCACATTACCTGAAAATAAAAATATTACAATTTATTTATTTTTTTCGACGCTTTTTCAATAACTTTGTCAAATAACAATCGCCTAGTATGTATAATCACCTAGTATGTAAGACGATTCTAAATGATCCTTGTTATTTTATTGAATAAAGAAATATTTGATTGATTGATTGATTGACAATGATGTAACAAAAAAGGAAACACCTAAGTACTGAAAGTAATAAAGACCAATTCTAGTTCATACGAACCATTTTATACAAACATTTGACTTCAACTTTCAAGTGTTAGTTCTACGGAAAGGGAAGATATTCTCAGGTCTAGTGTTAGGTATTCAGTAGTATTACTTTCTGACTCCGCGATATCGCTTGCGAGATCTAGAATTTCTTTATTTAATTCTTTATTGCACAGATATAATTAATTATATACAAAATAAAAACTATACAAAATGGACTAAAGCATTCCCTACTTGTCTATGTGTATGGCAGTTCGCATGTATTCTTCATGTATCATGGTATATTAGGGATAGGGGGGTCTCAGAAAATATCACGCAATTTTTTTTCTGATTGAAATAAAAAATAATTATACTATTTTCGTCAATATAATTTTTTTTTTCTTTTTACAATAACACTCCAACGTGTTTACGTAAGAAACCTACATTTTGAAAAATCTCTTGGGGGATGGGGGAGGGGGTTGAATAAAATCTCACGACATCTCACCAGGGGGGGAGGGAGTGTCAGCAAATTGGAAAAACACGTAATTTATGGACGCCCACTTACCGCAAGTGTTTAGACGGGGATCTCGTTGCCGTCGCCGTCGGTCTCCTTCTCGCGTTGGCGCACGGCCACCGCGGTCTCCACCAGTAAGTACAGGCACTTAAACTTGTCGCGCTCGCCTTCACCAGTACCGGTTCTTTCCACAACCTGGACATTACAACTCTTTAAGGAAAAATATCAAAAACCGTGGAATTTAAAGGCAGAGTTGCCTGCTAGTGCTTATGCCTTGATCACACGTACCGAGTAAACCGGCGAGACAGTGACGTATTTGAGATACACTGCGCGTCGACATCAGATAGGTATCCATTTGGATACTACATTTAAACCCGATATTTTGGCACAGCATGACGCAAACACAGTTACTCTATTACCAAAAGGAGCAACTTTGTAGAGTTTATTTGAGAAATTTTATCATTTTAAACTTTTATCTATTGACAGGCGTCGCAGCTCAGTTGGAAGTAGCTCTGCCTTCCATGCTGTGGCTCGTGGGTTCGATTCCCACCCAGTGCAAATGTTTGTGTGAAGAACATAAATATTTGTTGTGTCTGGGTGTTACTATGTATTTACAAAAAAATTATATATAAATCAGCCTATAGTAGGTACAGTACAGCTTTGCTTAGTTTGAGACTAGAGTGCGATTTGTGAAGTATCCATGAATATTATTAATTGGTATGCCGACCGCAGCGCTGTCATTAAATTAGCTCTACGATGAGTTTTTACAATATGTATATACTCGCTAGCATCTGTAGTTAAAAAAATGTATGAAAATTTGTACAGCACCTCTAGCGGATAGTTGGGTAACAGTAGTTACGTAAATATTAGTATTACGAATTTTAGTACCCAACTATGCGCTAGAGGCGCTGTACAAATCTTCATACATTTTTTTAACTACAGACGCTAGCGAGTATAGTAAATATAGTATAGTAAAAATTCATGGTAGAGGTACTGTATAATGGAGTGTGCAACGATACCTGCAGCGTGCGCGCGGCGCGGCGCGGCGCGGCGGCGGGCTCGGCCTCGTCACGCGTGCGAAGCGCTACCACCGCCGTACCACCGCTGTAACAACACAACACAACGTATTACTATAAGAATAAAAAAAATGGTTGTCTGTAAAGTCGGTTTACTGACGATAGTTGAACGTGACAACGTCACTTCATGGAACGCCTCAGAACGCCTCATGAGTCATGTTTTTTCGTGCGTGCAGCCGGCTCTATCGAATTATAAGACGTTGTCACGTCAAAAAAATATATTTGATATACACTTAACACTAACAAAACAGAAAAATAATGATAAATCAAAAGTGATAGTACATCATTTGTGGAGCACAGAGAACAGACTGTAGTTTTAAATCAATAATTATATTTTTTGGAGTAAAATCGGCCAAGTGCGGCGGCGAACCAAAAAAACAGGATTTTGTATGAGAGCCCCCTGATTTTTTTAGGATGTGTTGTTTTGTTATAGAGGTAATATCGATGCATCATCATATAAATTTAAACTTTCTAACTATCGAGGTTAATAAGATACAGACTGGTGACATACAAGCAGCAACGTCTCATTAATCTTCAAAAACCAATTAAAAACCTCCCTTTTAAAGTCAGTTAAAAAACGTTCAACATCAGTCGGTTGAGTAACAAACATGACTGGTAGATACTGACCGTAGGACGGACTGCCACATGGCGGGGTCGTACTTGAGCTCCTCCTCGCTGACGGCGCTGGACGAGTAGCCCTCCTCCGTGTCGGGCAGCTCGTCCCCGCTCGGGTACACCAGCAGGCTCTCCGAGAACTCGCCCGCGGTCGCCGAGCCCTCCTGCACACACATGGGGCATAATTATATCTCTCTCTCTCATGTATTTAACATACAGTTGATTAAAGACTTCCTAAAACATTAATTTCATGACTTTTGCCTTCTTGTAATACCATTTGTAGGGGTTATCATCGTACAACAGGGTGGTACACACGTTGTATAACTCTGCGTTAAATTTTGTCAAAAAATCGTATTTTTGAGGGTAGACTCAGAGCTCTATTTTGAGCCCCCCCACCCCCCAGTTAGTATACTTATATACTCTGACCTCTGCATCGTCGTATGGTCAAAAAAGACCTTCAGTTTGAGCCCTAGATAGTCAATTGCTGACCTCTGCGTAGTCATTTGATATTTTGAGCCCTTAAGCCTAAAGGAGCCTTGTTTTGACTTGACCCCCCAAGTTAGTAGATATAACTCTGATGAGTAGATTCAGAGTTAACGAATGATAGGAGTGAGCGGAAGAAGTTGTGTCGACCTAGCGTGGGAATGGGAATGGTGAGTTAGTATATAGCTGACCTCTGCATCGACGTTGTCCCAGGCGACGGCGGCTGATAAGTAGATTCAGAGTTGACGAATGATAGAATGATGGAGGGTCATCATCTAGCGTGGGAATGGGAATGGTGAGTTAGTATAGCTGACCTCTGCGTCGACGTTGTCCCACTCGGCGACGACGACGCCGCCGCCGCCGCCCGCGGCGCCGGGCTGCTTGCGGCCGCGCCGCGAGATCGTGTAGTGCAGCGGGTCGTGCCCCTCGCTGCGGATCATCTCGGGCAGGATGCGGCGACGCGCGTTTATGAACCAGTTGCATACCTACATTATTGTTGATATTAATCGATCATTCACACTATACTTTCGAAATTCTGAGTAAAACTTGTATTATGCTAGATTTCTGATAGAATACTTTTATGAATAAGTACATTTCTATTCGATGATTTTTTATAATATAACATGCTAATGTTAATGCGCCGATATATAGAACAAACATTAGCGTTCGCCACACACATGCTAGTTCATTTTGGGGATCGAAACCGTTGCCAGAGCTACTAATGTTCATCTACGTGGTTTCCATAGAACAATCTTAGATTTGTGATCAGATAGCGCTGTGTAGGTAGGTATATTTCATAAATTGCATGTTGCATAAGTTGCAAAAATAAGACAATAAACAATAGGATCAGTAGCGAAGAGCAACATACTTGAAGCACGGTAAGGTTAGCCTCCTGACTGAGCGTGATCTTCTCCGCATCACTGGGATAGGCGTTGTACCGGTGGTCGTACAGCCATCTCTTCAGTATCTTGACGGAGTGCTTGGCGAGGTTGCCGCGGCGCTTGCGGATGGCGACGAGGCCGAGCGGAGGCCCGGAGTGGCCCGAGAGGCTCGCCCGGCGGTGTGTTCCCTCGCCGTCGGTGCCACTCTCGTTCTCATCCGTCGATGACGTCGAGTTGAAGCGTTCGCGGATTGTTACTGGAAGGTATGGGGAATATAGCAGACACTCACAAATATCTTGGCTTTAAATTGTTAAAGAAGTTTCAAAATCAGTTCAGTAGTCTGTTATTACTCCTTAGAACCTTACAAACTTTATCTCTGCATATATTACAAGTAACAATTGTATGCTAAATGTATAAAAGATATAATTTACCCTGCCTTGTAGTTTATATAGTACTTAGTTCACTACTCCACTCCGCTGATAAGACAGTGTAATGTTTACTTAATTATGGCTATTTTTATGTGACAATATTCGAGGAGTTCAACCACAATAAGCTAAGTATATCAATACCTACCTAAGCTTGGTATTACTAAAAATATCGCTAGGTATTACTAAAAGTATCGCTAAAAAAGCTACATTAGTATTTATTCCCTTATGTAATTTATTTCATAAAAGCTTAGCGGTATGAAATGAATTGAAAGGAATTGATCAAACCAAGACTTTTGTTTTTCAGTTGAAAATTGCCGTTCGCATTCCTTTCTCCGCCAAATACTCTTATCAATAAAATGGAGGTAGGTGTGTACAATCGCGAAGATAATATTTTGTGATTTTTTGAAGATTGGAAAATTAAATTATAGTAGGTATTCAATATGTAGCTAATGAAAATGATGTAATGTGGCATGTGTGACCGGATTCCTGTCGTCAAATTACCCAAGAATATGAGTTTGCAAAACATTGTCGAATAGCAAGCATAATGAAACAATACACAAGCGTGACTTCTAGTTTTACAATTTGCATGCAAGATTAGCGAAGCTAGTGTATTTATTTATAAGAAACTTACTTAAATTTTGAGAATTATGTTCGGTTCTTAGGATGTTATAAAAATTAGAATATCGACGCCGCTAATACATATTATATAATAAGTAATTACATATATTGCAAACTGCAACTAGCTTGCTTCCGCCCGCTACTTCGTTCGAGATGTATTTATCTTTTGTTGATTTCGGGACATCTTATTTTATAAGATAACGTAATATTTTTTTTGTCCAAATCGGCATAATTCCTAATTTATTTTTAATCATTATACGAAGATGTGACTGAGGTATTAAAGTTGCGGCTTTGCAAAACGAGTAAAAACACATTTCAGCAAACAAAATATTGAAGTTTGAAATTCAATACCGCATTTTATTAGTATTTCGGTCGAATATACCATATCATGGCAGAAGTAAAGAAGTTTTAAGTTGCTACGACAAAATGGCCCGTTATGGGTCTACCTACCACTTTGGAGCATGTTTATGTGATTGCAAGTTGTCAAAGCGGTGGTTGGGTGCGTTTTTGTAAACATTGTAGGGATAGTGGGAAGGGAGGAAAGGGGCGGTGAATGTGGCGATCGATCGAGTTGAATGGCCGGGGGTGGCACTACTGTCGTAGTAGTAGGTACAACGGAACACAATGACAGAACATAATATAAACAAAGATGCGCATTTCCTGCTCTAGTTTCTGTATTTTAGTATATTTTGAAGGAGATTTTGAGAATACATGTCTACTTTAAAACAAGATATTTGTATTCAAAGTTAGACTTTGGTAGTAAGTAAATTATGTAATTTTCCGTTTTTCCCAAATAAATATTCAGCGAAAAATCAGAGTGATAGAGTCTGTCAAGCGAAAGATGGCCCTGATAAATCGCGGCAAATTCAAAAACTATTAGTATGGCAATACATTAAATAATAGGATAACTTGGAATTACATAATTTGATACTTTGATATTATTCTAAATAAATATACTTACATAATTTTTGATGATGATTATGAATAAGTAGATGATATACTATTGCCATACTAATAGTTTTTGAATTTGCCGCGATTTATCAGGGCCATCTTTCGCTTGACAGACTCTAGTTAATAATATACCTACCTAGTAATGTAAAAAAGAATCAATCAATCAATTCATTTAACAGATTTTTGTCCAGTATTTGATAGAAAAACATATGAAACAATGCATTTGAACATAAATTTCAATGAAATATTTTTTATTCAAATAAAACATAAGTAACATAAGCACATCGGTATGTACTTATTCATGTCAGCTAAACAATAGTGGGGTCAAGATGATGCCAGCCGAGTCAACCTAGTTGACCTAATGAAATACCAAACTATGTACCTATTTTTGAATTTTAACTCCCATATTTGCGATTTATGAGCCAATTTTCAATCTTTCTTGGATTTTTTTTTGTACATCAAATCCAAATAAATTATTTTAATAACAGTTTTTTAATATAAACAATAGTGTTGAAAAGTTCATGAAATAGTTTAATATTATTATACTAGCTGACACCTGCAACTGTCTGCGCAGGATAAGTACTTTGCATATAAGAGAAGTGTGTTTTTGATGTATAAGCTACATTATTAATAAGTTTCATAAAAATCCAATTGGTAGTTTTGCATGAAAGGGAGAGAAACATACACCAATAAAAACAAACTTTCCCCGTTTATAATATGAGGTAGGATGCAAATTGTAATATGCTACATATCTCAATTTGCGCATCAGTGACAATATGCTTGTCATATTAATTTACATGTGCCCACATAATAGACTAGTTAGAAAAAAAGCTATGTTGTATTTACAAAGATAGTAATTTGTCATAATATAAAAAAACATATTTTACGGACTTTGATTTTGTCGCTGATTGTACCTACATTTTATAAAACCCTAAAAAAGCATTGGTGCTGCCACCTAGCGAAGCGATCACGATGCGCGTGATTTAGTGCGATGCTCGTTTGACTGACGTAACGATAATGACGTTAATGACAGCGGCCATTTTGTTCACCGTACGTGACCGCTGTCAATTTTCTGTCACCAAGACATTTTACCACTAAGTCAACCAAAGTTTCTACCTCCTCCAACCAGAGGAATAACAACAACAAACAATCTCAATGAGAAATGGCTTCCGAAATTTTTGCCGTACTTTATATGAACGACGAACATTTCGAAATATTGATCGAGCGAGGTTACGCGATGCGAGACATGACGACCCAAATGAATGGTCCCGTGTTCTATAAATAGCTCTAGCACGTGCCAATTTCACCAGAATTGACTATTGCTATCCAAATTGTGAAACTACTAGCAAATCAAGGCATTTCAAAAGGCTTCTAGTGTTTTTTGAGACACTTGAGCAAGTCAAGATAGCGTTAAAATATATTATGTAGCGCATTGGCGCCATTTTCCTTTCATGAGGGGGCACTCAGGTGACGTAACTTGTCTCATTTCTAGTTCATTATGTATATTTCTAGTAGCACAGGAATGCTGTATTTCTACGATTCACTTTTCCCTCCGAAATATGCGTTGTTTTCATTTGGTATGTGTCACCTTGACATCATAACATGTCAATTTGACAAGTATGGCGGAAACGTGGCGTCGTTTTGTATTTTGACCGGCTTACCTCCAGCTCCAGGCGATGTTGACTGTCTATTTACGACGCGAGCATCCCTGATGATCTCTCTCGCTATTTCCCTCACGTCACGTCGCTGTTGGAACGCCATTTCGGGCCGGTCACGGTATTCTTCTGATAGACCGGCCGTAGGTGGTAACATATCGTTTACACTAAATCCATGCGAACACCGATCTTTGCACCGAGTCAAAATAAGACACACAAAACTGTTCCAATAAAAAATCCAGTTTTAAATTGCAATGCACGAACAGCAAACTAACCGATGATAACCGATCCGAGAGCAGCGCAACGCAACTGAACTGACAGCGACAGCTTGTTTGGTGGGGAACGAGGGGGCCGGGGTAACGAGAAGCCAGCAGCAACGCTATGCATCCATCTCTTTCTAACACATAGGTATATATACTTTGGTCTCACTTTTTTAACAAAAGTTTTTTGGGCGTCGGAACACTCGGAACGGAAATGTCATAACAAAGCGTGGGCAAATCTGTCATTATCATATCCATTTTTTGAATAGCGACATCTATTGAACAATTTTAGGTTTACTTTAAATAAGAAAGGCTTCACTTTTATAAACCAACGCTCTGAATAGCATGAATCCAAATTGATTTTTTTTTCATTTTATTTATTTTATTATGTTATTTAATTTTATTATATGTATAAAAGAGCGAGCCTAAAGTTTATTATATTACCCATAGCATCAAATTTGATAATTACCAAATTTGTGTTGACTCGATTTCAAGACAGTGAAGTCAGGCTATATAATTTAATTTCTACAGACAAACCTACCAACTTTTGCACCAATAATAATAGTATTTGAGTAAAGGATTAAGGGTGTCCTAATGTCCTAATGAAGATACACCTGATAAATACCATCCACCACTGGAAATATCGCTCACTACAGTAGCATTAGGACGAGATACACTGTTAGAGGCAAGCAACATCGACATTAACACTGACTGGAATTTTATTAAAGCCGATTTTTCTTTGCTCTATGAACTCATCAACGAGACAAACTGGAATGATGTTTTGACGGAAGATAATATCAATAACGCCGTTAATATATTTTACTCTAAACTTAATGATTCCTTTAACCAAAGTGTTCCAAAAAAAATCAGAAATAGTAAGCCCACTCGTAGATATCCCACCTGGTTCTCAAAGGAAATAATTTCAAACATTAGATTAAAGTGGAAATTACATAAAATTTGGAAAACTAGCCATGATCCTCACAGCTATAGCTTTTTTACAGCTATCAGAGTTTTTATTAAACATGAAGTTACACTAGCGCATAATATATACCTTAAAAACATTCAAAATAACTTAGTTTCTAATCCGCGTGCTTTTTGGGCTTATATAAAAAGCTTAAAAACGAAAGGCGGTTTTGATCCCTGCATAACTCATGAAGGTAAGCAGCATATAGGGCAAGCGGCGGCTGCTGCCTTTGCAAACTACTTTAGCAGCGTATTTCTACCTCAAGTACCCATTCTTGACGCAGATAGCTTATCGTCAACAGAAAGCTATTCTTCTATAAGTGTAGTTGATTTTACTGAAGTAGAAGTAGAACATTTGATACAAAAACTGAAACCCAAGAGCTCCATAGGCCCAGACAATATACCACCATATATAATTAAAGCCTTCAAAATGCAACTATCACCCGCGATAACCCATATTTTTAATTTATCACTCAAAACTGGTACATATCCTGATACATGGAAACAATCAAGAGTGGTTCCTATTTTCAAAGCAGGTGATAAAACTTCAGCTTGTAACTATAGACCTATCGCCATTCTTTCAGCCCTCGCGAAATTATTTGAGAGTGGACTACACAATAAGCTCTACAGACAAGTAGAGCCTTTCCTAAGCGACGCTCAACATGCCTTCAGAAAATGCCGCTCGGTTAGTACGAATCTCCTAACACTCGTTGACTACATCTCAAATCAACTAGACTCTAACATACAAGTAGACGTCATATACTTAGATTTTCAAAAAGCCTTTGATCATGTGGACAATGATATTCTTCTTCATAAACTAAGTATGTTTGGATTTACGCCTAAACTTCTGAGACTGTTCGCTGACTATCTTCGTAACCGGAGACAGTTCGTGAGGCTCGGATGCTATGACTCTCCACCATATCCCACCAGATCGGGAATCAGTCAAGGATCGTCCTTAGGTCCATTACTTTTTGTGTTGATGGTGGACGATCTGGCTAAAATGCTTACATTTGCAAGGTGCTTGCTTTACGCAGACGACCTGAAACTATACTGTCCAATAAGGTCAACAGATGACAGTATTGCTTTGCAACGGGACCTAGAAGCAGTGCAATTATGGAGTAAAGAAAATAGACTAAACCTAAATATCTCCAAATGTCAAGTGATGAGCTTTACTAGATCCGGAAAGCCTTTCACCATGCAATACAATACAATACAACTTAAGCGGAGAAATCCTTACTAGACCACAAACTGCGAAGGATTTAGGCGTAATTTTTGATCCCGAGCTCACGTTTCGTAACCATCACAAAAAACTGGCAATAGATAGCTTCAAAAAATTAGGATTCGTAAATAGAAACTGCAGAGACTTTACTAATATAAACGCCATTAAACTTTTATACACATCACTCATAAGATCAAAGTTAGAATCTAGTGCGAGCGTATGGAATCCACATGAAGTGACCTACACACTGATGGTGGAAAAAGTGCAGAAAAGATTTTTGCGCTTTCTGTACAAAAAGGTGTATGGTTATTATCCGTTCATGTACCCTACGAAATACCTGCTAGGCACTCTAGGATTCCACTCGCTTGAAACACGCAGACTTTTTAATCAATTAATCACAATATGTCGCATAGTACGTGGGTTACTTAGTTGCCCTGATCTATTAATCGAGGTAAGTAGACTTTATGTCCCAGATAATCGTGCCAGATTCCGCCCCGGGCGAGTCCCACTTTTTTCACTCAGAACCGCGCGCACTGTAGCTCGCCAACAATCCCCAGTCTGTCGTGCACAACGCCACCTCAACGCTTTAGTCGCTGCCAACCCAGAAATCGACCTGTTCGCAGACAGATGGGCAGTAGTCGAAAGACTTTGCCTCAGTTATTGTGAAAGACCTAGCCCTCTAACACCGTGGAAATGAACACACATGGTTGTTTTATCTTATTTTTTTTTTATTATTTTCTAGTGTAAAATATGACTTTTCACCTAGTTTACTTAGTACTTGTTAGATATTTTTAATTTTGTTATTTTAAGTTTGTTAGATAGTATGGATCTCAATTTTTTTTATTTTTTGTTATGTCTGTAAATATGTAGGTACCTACTTAGTAATTACTAGTTTATATTAGATTACTACTAGATGTGATGATGTATTATAATTGTAAAATATTTTATTTTATTTTTAAATTTTAATAGAATAACGCTTTGGATTAAGTCTGTTATGTTATTTTATTAGATAACTAGCTGTTCCCGCCGCGACTTCGTCCGCGTGCCGTTTTAAGAGATTTTGCTATAACCCATCTTTTTATGAGAGAAAGAGAAAAAAGAGCAGTCTAAGAAGGAAAACTTAGTATCTATACCTACTTATTAATAAAACCGGGCAAGTGCGCACGAAGAGTTCCGTACCGTATCTATCTCCCGTTGCCCTTATCAATATCGAATAAATAAAAATCACGCTTATGTATAAGCCCCCTTTAATATTAATTATTCGTGATAGTTATAGAATTGATAATAGACAGAAATCAAAAACTCAGTAATAAGGTCTAGTTTTACCCTAAATTTAATAATAATTTCGTTATCAACACTTAGGGATGCTGGACCAATTCACCAATGATATCTTTCATGACCTTTCGAAACCAAATAATTTCTCTAGCAGTTTCACTTGCTGCCACTATTTCTGCCTCGATGGATGAAATCGCTACTGTGCTGTGGCGTTTACTATTCCAGGATATTAGACCTCCAGCATACATGCAAAGAATGCCTGAGGTAGACTTTCCAGTTTCATGATCACCTCCGTGGTCAGCGTCACTGTAACATTCTAAATTATGACTATTTCCTGGCTTGTAAACGATGCCTTCTTCTATAGTCCCTTTCAAGTAACGCATTATCCTCTTGATATTGATGATGTTCTCCCTTGTGGGTTTATCTAAATTCCGAGATACAACACTGACAGCAAAGGCTATGTCAGGCCTCGTGCTTGTCATCAAATAAGCTAGTGATCCAACAGCTTCACGGTACAGGAAGTTCATTGAAACTTCATTAACATGTTGAGCATTATTTGCTTTTAAAATTGATGTTGGCACTGGCTTACATTTCTCCATGCCAATCCTTTGCAATATGCGAGCGATGTATGATTTCTGATGCAGTAAAATAGAACCATCAGGGTACCTTAACCACGCTCTGCTACCATGTTAAAGTCGATATAAGTACTGTAGGATAGGGTAAAACCAGTTACAATAAATAAACGAATATTATTAACTTAAACTGCAAAGAATATATTTTGTCAAGTGAAGACATTGACATTGATGACAATCAACAACGTTTGGTTGCTATGGTAACATTAAGGTTGGTGATAGATATTAAAGGAGTATCTATTCCTAACAGTAACTTCTCCCGTTTTCCCAACATTTCCCTTCACTACTCCGCTCCTATTGATTGTAGCGTGATGAAAAGTATCCTATAAGTTGCTCAGGAGTATGAAGAATAATTATACCAAGTTTCGTTAAAATCCGTCGAGTAGTTTTTGTTTCTATACGGAACATACATACAGACAGACAGACAGACAGACAGACAGACAGACAAAAATTTTACTGATTGCATTTTTGGCATCAGTATCGATCACTAATCACCCCCTGATAGTTTTTTTTTTAATATATTTAATGTACAGAATTGACCTCTCTACAGTTTTATTATAAGTATAGATAAAGAATTTGAATTTGAATTTGAATTTGAAGGCAACTACAGGCATTTTTGTGGGCCTTCAGAATTCGGAGTAATACGACGTTAAAATAAAAAAATGTTTTTCAAAATAGTATATCGATTTCCATGGGATGGATTTTTTAAATAAAAATGTAGGCCTGCAAAAGCCCTTTAAAACATATTATGAGGGACGAGTTTTTTAGTCGTGGCCGTGGCCCACGCTCCATAAATAATTGCCCATTCTCCATTATGTTTATGTTTCTTTTACGACAAACACTACACTACCAAAACTTATTAGACGTACTTAAAAAATGTGAAATGTGGTGATTTGCTTTGTGTAAAATAATAAATATTTTTGAATTATCCTAAAGGCAAGGAACGGCCTAGGTCTCTCAGGGTTTGTCTCAAACTTAACCAATACCTCCTATCTGTAGATACTAATATTACTATAAGTACTAACTCTAACTCGTTCTCGTTGGAATGGCTGGTAGAGAATGCTCTATTAAATACTCTCTTTGTATAAAAGTTTGACGACCGATGTGGCGCGGCGGGCGAAGGTCCGCCTGCGACGCGGAGGTTGCGGGTTCGATTCCCGCCTTGGGATAAATGTTCGTACGATCTGCAAATATTTATTCCGGGTGTTCTGGGTGTTTTATATGTATAATAAAAAATATCTATCTATGTATTGTATTGTATTAAGTATGTCAGTCTTCTAGTACCCATAACACAAGCTTAGCTTGGGGCTAGATAATGTTGTGTGGATTTTGCAACATTATAAAAAAAAGTTATTTTTGTGCAATACAGGGTGTTTGGAAGGGAGCTGTACATACGCCTAGGGTAGAAACTAGGGATAGTCTGCTACCTACCCCCGCCCATTATATTGACCTTGGCCTCAAGGTTTTTTTTTAATTTATTATTATTTTTTATTTGACTTTTTTATGATTTTTTGACTAAAACTACCTGTAGCTCAAAATCTATCCATGGGACCGGTCGGCTAATGGTCTTGTTTTAATCGTTAGAGTCTTAGGGTCCTGCAAAAAATTATTTTACACCAGAAAATTGTGGAGAAGAAAAGTTATGGGGCCTGAAGTACCGTAGTAAGGTAAAGAAATAATTTTAAGGGCAACTTTCTATGGGGTTTAAAAAAAAACTAACAGGGTTGGAGTTCTTCTGATTTTTTTAAAACATCCTCAGTCCATGCCCTTTCTAACGATATGCTAAAAGTGTATTTATCACTTTTAGTTTTAAAGTTATTAATTAATTTCCGCAACTAGGGCACTTCAAGCAAAAATTTCAACTAATGAAAATTAAATGTGTTCGATCGTAAAAGGATGGCAAATGAAACAAAAAATTTGGTAATGACTAATGTCATTAAATTACAAATTTTAATTAATTACTAATTTTAATTAATTACAAATTTTGTTCAAATTGATGACCATTGACCTGTAAACATGCTCGGCACCTCTTCCTCATCTCCACGGTCACCGTTCTAAGCAGCAGTTCCTCGCGCATTGTATCGAATGCGGCGTGGATCCTGTTAATTAGAACCTCCCTTGTTGGTACTTCTTCTGCGTACACCAACTCTTTCGCCCTTCCCCAGACGTAGAAGTCGAGTGGGGTAAGGTCAGGCGACCTTGGGGGCCAAAAATTTGTAATTAATTAAAATTAGTAATTAATTAAAATTTGTAATTTAATGACATTAGTCATTACCAAATTTTTTGTTTCATTTGCCATCCTTTTACGATCGAACACATTTAATTTTCATTAGTTGAAATTTTTGCTTGAAGTGCCCTAGTTGCGGAAATTAATTAATAACTTTAAAACTAAAAGTGATAAATACACTTTTAGCATATCGTTAGAAAGGGCATGGACTGAGGATGTTTTAAAAAAATCAGAAGAACTCCAACCCTGTTAGTTTTTTTTTAAACCCCATAGAAAGTTGCCCTTAAAATTATTTCTTTACCTTACTACGGTACTTCAGGCCCCATAACTTTTCTTCTCCACAATTTTCTGGTGTAAAATAATTTTTTGCAGGACCCTAAGACTCTAACGATTAAAACAAGACCATTAGCCGACCGGTCCCATGGATAGATTTTGAGCTACAGGTAGTTTTAGTCAAAAAATCATAAAAAAGTCAAATAAAAAATAATAATAAATTAAAAAAAAACCTTGAGGCCAAGGTCAATATAATGGGCGGGGGTAGGTAGCAGACTATCCCTAGTTTCTACCCTAGGCGTATGTACAGCTCCCTTCCAAACACCCTAAAAAAATGAATAATAAGGTTAGCTTTTATTTATAACTAGCTGTTCCCGCCGCGACTTCGTCCGCGTGCCGTTTTAAGAGATTTTGCTATAACCCATCTTTTTATGAGAGAAAGAGAAAAAAGAGCAGTCTAAGAAGGAAAACTTAGTATCTATACCTACTTATTAATAAAACCGGGCAAGTGCGCACGAAGAGTTCCGTACCGTATCTATCTCCCGTTGCCCTTATCAATATCGAATAAATAAAAATCACGCTTATGTATAAGCCCCCTTTAATATTAATTATTCGTGATAGTTATAGAATTGATAATAGACAGAAATCAAAAACTCAGTAATAAGGTCTAGTTTTACCCTAAATTTAATAATAATTTCGTTATCAACACTTAGGGATGCTGGACCAATTCACCAATGATATCTTTCATGACCTTTCGAAACCAAATAATTTCTCTAGCAGTTTCACTTGCTGCCACTATTTCTGCCTCGATGGATGAAATCGCTACTGTGCTGTGGCGTTTACTATTCCAGGATATTAGACCTCCAGCATACATGCAAAGAATGCCTGAGGTAGACTTTCCAGTTTCATGATCACCTCCGTGGTCAGCGTCACTGTAACATTCTAAATTATGACTATTTCCTGGCTTGTAATCGATGCCTTCTTCTATAGTCCCTTTCAAGTAACGCATTATCCTCTTGATATTGATGATGTTCTCCCTTGTGGGTTTATCTAAATTCCGAGATACAACACTGACAGCAAAGGCTATGTCAGGCCTCGTGCTTGTCATCAAATAAGCTAGTGATCCAACAGCTTCACGGTACAGGAAGTTCATTGAAACTTCATTAACATGTTGAGCATTATTTGCTTTTAAAATTGATGTTGGCACTGGCTTACATTTCTCCATGCCAATCCTTTGCAATATGCGAGCGATGTATGATTTCTGATGCAGTAAAATAGAACCATCAGGGTACCTTAACCACGCTCTGCTACCATGTTAAAGTCGATATAAGTACTGTAGGATAGGGTAAAACCAGTTACAATAAATAAACGAATATTATTAACTTAAACTGCAAAGAATATATTTTGTCAAGTGAAGACATTGACATTGATGACAATCAACAACGTTTGGTTGCTATGGTAACATTAAGGTTGGTGATAGATATTAAAGGAGTATCTATTCCTAACAGTAACTTCTCCCGTTTTCCCAACATTTCCCTTCACTACTCCGCTCCTATTGATTGTAGCGTGATGAAAAGTATCCTATAAGTTGCTCAGGAGTATGAAGAATAATTATACCAAGTTTCGTTAAAATCCGTCGAGTAGTTTTTGTTTCTATACGGAACATACATACAGACAGACAGACAGACAGACAGACAAAAATTTTACTGATTGCATTTTTGGCATCAGTATCGATCACTAATCACCCCCTGATAGTTTTTTTTTTAATATATTTAATGTACAGAATTGACCTCTCTACAGTTTTATTATAAGTATAGATAAATAAAACTTATACAGAGGCATAGGTTGTGGTCTTACAACGGGTACTTGAAGGGTAGAGGCTTGCACCACTCTCTCGTAGCTCGTAGCCACCCCATAGACCAGCGCAAATAAATATAGGTAGCTCTGCATGTACCTCATTATTAGTAAGCTAATTATACATATAATTGATAACCTTTTGTTATTTCCACTACCTTTTTGAAGTGGAATTAATAGTTAAATAAAATCTTTTTATGAATCTGAATCTATGTTGTTACTTAATCTTAGCTGTGGTATCTACTACATACCACGTTATTTCCTTGTACCTTGTACCTATCTGCTATAATATAGGTAAATTAATAAAATAAATGTTTCAATGGACGGATTTATTAAATCGTCTATTCATTTTAAAACCTATGACAGAGCACAATTAACTAGATAACAACGATTATTTACAAATTAAACTATTAGGCGTGGACGTTCATCGAGTCGATGATCTTCTTGTAAACCAGTTCTGGGGCCTTCGTTGAGAACTGGAAGTCCATGTGAGAGAAGTGGGGCTCGGCGATCTCGTAGGACTCAGCGCGGGGCAGCTCCGACAGCAGGCGAGCGACGTCCACGGGGTGCGCCAGCCAGTCCTCGGGCGCGGAGTACAGCGTCACCGGGGCCGACACCTGCGACACGTTGTACTTGGGGGGCTCCGCGGTGCCGTATACTTGGCTATTGATCATCGGCCCGAAGCTGTACTTGGTGAATTCGCCGCTGGAGAAGGCCTGGCCGTACTGCTCGATGGAGTGGACCGACCCGCCCGCCGGCAAATGCGCGACGGCGGCCGCGGCAACGGCGGCGTTCTCGCTCGCAATGCTAATGCCGGACATCACGTAGTTCACGTTGCCGCACACGTTCTTGCAACCGATCTCGGTGCTGCACATGTCTCCTCCGACTGCAGAGATGAGCTCGCCGGTGGGCACGAAGGCGCCGCGGCCGAGGAGGCGACGCAGGCGCGCCTGGAACGGGCTACTGGGGGCCACCATGCGGATGAAAGGGCTGCGTGCATTCTTCATGTAGGCCATGGGAGCCAGCGCGTGCATCGAGATGATCTTTTCGTTGTAGGCGGGGAACTCGGCGGCCATTGCGAAGAAAGCGGTAGTTCCCTGGGAGTATCCCACGTAGTGCAGCTTCTCCTGAGCTGAGGTCTTCAGCACGTAATCGATCATGGCAGGTAAGTCGTGGAGGGCCACCTCGTCGTTGCTGAACTGCCAGAAGTCGTTGAGGGCGGGGTGCTTGCTGGTGTGGCGGCGCGAGTATTTGTTGCCGCGCG
The DNA here is from genome assembly GCA_932527185.1 of Ecliptopera silaceata. Classification (NCBI taxonomy): domain Eukaryota; kingdom Metazoa; phylum Arthropoda; class Insecta; order Lepidoptera; family Geometridae; genus Ecliptopera; species Ecliptopera silaceata. The sequence continues at coordinate 1,117,181 of OW052209.1, read as the reverse complement.
CGTTACCGAGCCAGACGTCGTAGCCGGCGTCGGCCAACAGGTAGGCGAGCGACTTGCCGGGGCCCATCACCAGCCAGTCGTCGGCGCTACCGAACAGACCGTGCATTAGGAACACCGCTGGCTTGACGGTCACATCACGGATCTGTTGCTTTTTGGCGGCGATGCGGAACAGAGTGAGGAAGTAACCGTCGTCGGTCATCACGGTGTGCTCCTCGACGGGGTACTCGTACTTCTTGAGCAGCTCGGTCGCGTTGAAGTGATTATCCTCGTCCTTCTGGGTGGCGATAGCGAATGCATCGTGGAAGTTGGTCTTCTCTTCGGCGGTCGGGTGCACCATCGCCTTTTTTGCATCAGCAAAGACAGTCTGGATCTCCTTCTTGAAGAGGGTGTCGGGTTGGGCGGCCATGTTCAAGTTGTTCCACACGATGGATTCTCCATAGGCGGGTTCGGAGCCTGCTCTTTTCTGCGCCTTGATGAAGGTGGAGTAGAGAGGGGTGTTCCAGTCCCGGACAGCGCCACCGGCTTGCACGTAGTCATCGGGGATCCTCTCGCGGCTCTCCTGCGAGCTGGAGTCGTATTTTTTCTGTTTCTGAGCTCTGATGTACTGCTTGTAGGTCTGCTCCTGCGGCCGGTAGAGCGGCTGCTGGTACTGGTTAATGTAGTCCAGGGGCTGCACTATGAAGCTGTCGGGGTCGGGCCGGTGAGAGCGCTTGAAGATGTTGGCGGAGATGCCGTGCGCCAGGGCGAGGCAGACCAGGATGCACGCCGACTTCATGTTGATTGTTTGTGACAATTTTGTTGCGTTCCCACGTTTTATATGAGTAAGAATCGTAGATTCAGCAAAATATGTCAGGTCGACAGAGCGGGGATGCTAGCTGCAGCGTCAGCGCGGTTACGCGTGTGTGTACCTATTGTGTGTAAACTGTAGAGAGGTAGGTACCTAACACTCGGTATACTTACTTACAAATATTTTAAGTGTTTTATATCTACGTATTGTTTTTTAATTACATTTTTTTAAAAAGCAGAAAAAGTTCAAAAAGTAATATGTATATAATAGTAATAATGTAGTAATAATACCTACTTACACAATGTTAAGGATCAAAAAGTTCTAGCACTCTGAATAAAATAGTACTTGCTTAATTATTAAAATTGATTCATAATTGGCACATAAAAAGTATTGACTGTCGAATAGAGAACCTACACCTTTTTTGAAGTTGGTTAAAAAAGAAAACTGACTTCAACAACCGAGGTCAAGCTGTAAAAATGGTACCTAAACGAAGGTTTTCATTTCCTATATCACCAGTGGTTCTGTGAGAACATTAGAACCTCGCGGAAAGGGTAGTCACGTAAATCAACTTTCCTGTTTATTCGCTTTATAGATGAGGGATAGGGGATAGATCGGTGACTGCTAGTGATATTCGAGCTTCTAAGTACTTAGGTATAGTTAGTAAGGCATAATATTCTATACCTATACCTAGAGGAAAGTAACCAAATATGGAATACCATTTTGTTTTTGGGATATAAAAGAAAAACTACGTATAAATTAAAACATTTTAATGTTTTTTCTAATCAGTCATACATTTATATGTAGTAATTAACAGCCTTTAACCAAAAATATCAGTTGTCAAATTAAATTCTAACACAAAAATCAAAATCACAAATGAGTAACCAATTATGGAATAGGTACCCATATATGGAATATAAGCATAAATCAACATAACAATAACAAAAATGGATATTAAAATCTTTTAGATCAATTAAATGAATATAACATATTGTGATAAATGAAAGAAATTACATAATTACTTACTTGGAAAGTCACAGATCCAAGTATCAAACTCTGGACCAGCATAATCATAATGTGCCCAGAGCCCACACATCAAGCATTTAATCCAGCTTTCTCCACTTTTATCCATGGAAAAAAGCCTTGAACAGAACATACATTCTGCATCAGCAAAGTCAGGAGGTACTTGGTCCATCAACTCATCATGCTCACTACCATTATTAATGTCCCATAATTAGACACCGACGACTGTCCATATTTGGATTTTTATACTAGTTCAAACTTTTCTAAATATTATTTCAAGTCATAATATTTTAAAGAAAAAAAAACCTAAAATGGTGAAATAAACATAATAGCGATATACTAAATAGTATAACACTTATGTATACAAACATAACAGCTGGTAATACTCATTTATTACTTACCTTTAAAAGTGTCTGCACGACAACAAAACAAAACACGCATGCCACACGTGAAGCGTTCGCGCAATCGACTCGATGGTGTCAGTGTGATAGTTAGTAGACCAAATGAAACAGAAGATGGTCAAGTGTTGCGTTTAATACTCATAGTTTTAGAGAAATGAAGGGATTCCATATTTGGATACTATTCCATATTTGGTGACTTTCCTCTACTAATATAAAACTGTAAAAGGAACAAAATCTCCGTATTTTGTTCGTACATCACGTAGGTACGATAGGGTACGATACGCTAAACTAACCTACTTATGGTAACTTTATCAGCATAAAAACTAGTGTTTAGATTGTTTTCATTAATTTAATATATAGAATTGAAAAGAATATAATTTTATTGTACACAAGATGAATGAAACATACAAATATATAACAGTTTGGTCAATAATTTAAATATAAAATACATGGAAAGAGAAGGGAGGACCTTTGCAGCTCAGCAGTCAGCAGTATTATTGAATAAAACATAAAAAAATATTCAGGGACATTTCACAATCACACAGCACACTCTAGTCCAAAACTTAGCATACTTATTTATTATTATTTGCTCTGGGTGGTAATCGAACCCACGACCCACAGCTTGGAAGGCAGATCTACTACCAATTGACTGTGACGCCTGTCGATTTACCATTCACAGCTATCTGCAATAGTCCGGTCAATTAGACATAAAAATAGTGATCAATTATAAAGAAAATTCCCACAGAGCCAAATCTTCGTAGAGACCTTAGGTCTACCACAAGGAATAAAGTGTCAAAAGTCCCCATCAATCCCATGTGAGCTTAGGGACTTATTCGGGACCCAACGTCAAAAATTTAGGTTTTTTGGATTTTTCTCGAAAACTGTATGTTTTATATACAAAGTACCTTAGAGCAATGTTGTAGATCCTAAAATTCTCTATAAAAATGGTCCCAATGATTTTTTGTCTAAGAAATCTTTAAGATTTTTTTTCTAAAAAATCATTGGGACCATTTTTATAGAGAATTTTAAGATCTACAACTTTGCTCTAAGTTACTTTTTCGATAAAACTTACCGTTTTAGAGAAAAATCCAATAAACCTAAAATTTTAACGTTGGGCCCCGAATAAGTCCCTAAGCTCACATGGGATTGATGGGGACTTTTGACACTTTATTCCTTGTGGTAAACCTAAGGTCTCTACGAAGATTTGGCTCTGTCAGAATTTTCTTTATTTAAATTGTCTGATTCTTACAAGCGCAATATCTGGGAAACAGTGGGTCTTAGAGAAAAAATCATTGAGACCATTTTTATAGAGAATTTTAAGATCTACAACTTGCTCTCAAGTACTTCTTCGATAAAACTTACTGTTTTCGAGAAAAATCCAAAAAACCTAAAATTTTGACCTTGGGCCCCGAATAAGTCCCTAAGCTCACATGGGATTGATGGGGACTTTTGACACTTTATTCCTTGTGGTAAACCTAAGGTCTCTACGAAGATTTGGCTCTGTCGGAATTTTCTTTATTTCAATTGTCTAAGTTGACCGGACTACAAGTCACAATAAGGATTTTTCACGAGCTTTTCCAAAATGTGAACGCGCACGTAGTCGCGATATCTACTTATGTAGGTAGGTACCTACTACCTTATTTAGGTTAGGTATTTACCACCGGATGAATATGGCAAACTAGGAAGTAAACTCTAAACTGGTCTACTAGTAGTAGACTACTACCATCCTAGCTTCATAATGATGCCACTCAGAAGAGAGACACAATTCTCTCTTCTTACACTACCTCTAGAATACCTAAGTAGGATTGGGATGTCATATGAATAATACCTAATCATCATTCCCCCTGCTCTTATCACACGCTAAGTATCAAAATTAGATCGTATAAGGACATTTAGGTATAAATATTTAAATAAATCAATGTACGAATTTTCGTTTAAATCGGTTGAAAATGCGTGATACATTTTGAGCTAAGTACAAACGAAACTGAGCCTGAGACGCTTTTAAATAAATATAATAAATTAAATAATACTTATATTTTTTTAAAGTACCTATACCTATTCTATTTAGTATACTTACCTTCTCTCAGCGATTTATTTTTATTTATTTAGGTACTTACATCTAGTTTAACTTTAGGTACAGATAAGCTTATACATATATACCTAATACGTTATGTCTAATACATATAAAATATGTTTTCACTATTTTCTGTACTAACTTTAAGCTATTAAAAGTGAGTTAGTATAAGTATTTAGGTTCTAAGTTTTTAGCCAATTTTGATAATAATGCCCGATTCTGACGCCATTGTAAACAAGCGGAAACTCCGAGACACAAAAAGTCACCCAGCCGGACCAAGGTCGGTGATGTGACTACAAGCAATCAGTCCAGCATCCGCGCGATCTCGGCTCACTTGTGCTAATGCGAATCGAGTGTTTTATTCTAATTGCGGCGGCTTCGCTCTGCGATGGCCAGCTGGAAGATTTCTTCCCGGAACTCACGCAGACGACGCGCGGCCTCCTTGATGGATTTACCAAGACTTCATTGGTGACTTTGGCGTCGCAGTCATCAGGGGATTTGGTTGCTGCCGGTGTACGGGCGCTGGTTCGATTTCCGGAAGCTGCAACACGCGCGCTCGGCGTCGGGAACCTGCCAAGCTTACTGCCCGACAGCAATACTAACATCATTGGAGCATTCGACAACTTTGTGGGTGACTTCGATGCCGGCCTCGGAAACGAAGACGCAAAGCTCGACATCCGCGCCATCGTACGCAAATATGGCTACCCCTTAGAGGAGCACGAGGTTATCACCGAAGATGGCTACATTCTTTCTGTATTCAGAATTCCGAGCAGCGGTTCCCCGGTTTTTCTCATGCATGGTTTACTGGGCTGCGCAGACGATTTCGTGGTTGCAGGGCCGGACAGTGGTATCGCCTATCTTCTAGCAAAAGACGGTTACGACGTGTGGATGGGTAACGCGCGCGGCACCAAGCACTCACGAAGACACGTACACCTGAAACCATTCCAAGCCAAGTTTTGGGACTTTTCCTGGCACGAAATCGGAATTTTAGATCTTCCTGCGATGATAGACTCTGCGCTTGAAACAACCAACGCGCAATCGCTAAAGTACATTGGCCATTCGCAGGGCACGACCGCCTACTTCGTCATGATGTCGGAAATACCGAAGTACAACCCTAAGGTTTCACTGATGGTGGCTCTGTCTCCCGTTGCTTTTATGTCGAATGTGCGATCCCCAGTTGTACGACTGCTAGCAGCTGGGACGCCTCTCATCCATAACTTTATCAAGACAGTTGGATTATACGAGTTCCTTCCAGATAACAGTTTGATGCGGACGTTGAAGGTTCTAATGTGCAGAAACGGTGTGCTTTCTGACATTATGTGCAGTAATGTTATATTCATGATGGCTGGCGTAGGATTTGCACAATTCAATTTCACCAACTTGCCTGTATTGATGGGTCACACACCCGCGGGGTCTTCGGTAAAACAAGTGGCTCACTACGGGCAAGGTGTGTTGAGTGGGGCGTTTAGACAGTTCGACTACGGAACAGCAGGCAACATGGAAAAATACGGTTCCGAGCTACCGCCCAGTTACGCACTGGAAAACATAACGAGCCCGATATCCCTGTTCTACAGCGAAGCGGATTGGTTGGCACACCCCATCGACGTCGATAAGCTGTATAACAGGCTCAACAGCGCTGTAGACATCCACAAGATCCCGTATCAACAGTTCAACCACTTGGATTTCTTGTGGGGGAAGGATGTAAAAATACTAGTGTACCAACGGCTACGACAACTCTTAAATTTGTTTTGAACCCATGTTTTAATCGTACCTATTTATTCCACTCGCACTTGGGTAGTTTTAAGGTGTAATGGTAGGTATAAGGACAACCTGAAAGCGATGATATTAAAGAAATAGCATTTAATTAGAAGTCTATTGTGACGATAATGATTGGCGAAAATTACTACACGGTGTATCAAACCTTACGTACTTTCCTAATAAGTCCTTGGATACGAAAAAGATTAGTTTAATCTGTCTCCTATATTATAGCTACACATAGTTACTGACATAGTTTTTATTAAATTTACTTAGCACATCACAGTGTTAGATCGCGAAAAGTGTAAAAGAGTGAAGGGAAGTCTTTGCCTTGCAGACCTGCAGTTGGACTAGAATGATAGAGTAACATTACTTTTAATCTCAGCTTTTTACAATATCCATGACCATTTACTTAAACTAATTCCATGTCAACAGATAAACAATCCTCAAATAAATTTTGGCTCTGAAAGAAAAATTGATTTTTATAATCCCAGTTCTTAATGCGTGTTTTTGGGAGTGTTTTCTGAAGAAGTCATAGCATGTGGACTTGTGGAGTTGTGAAACTTATTATTTCCTATAACACATATATTGAACTAGTCAGGTAGGTAACAAAATATGTGCTCTTGGTTATAGTTTACTTTAAAATGTAAGTTTAGTACCAACACCTTTTGCAAAAGTGTGGTTTTTGATCCCATTTTTTATGGGTTTGGCAGATTTATTTGGTACCAAACTCAGCACAGCTATTCTTATATATGGATGGTATCTTTACACGCAAGTTAAAAAAAATCTACATTAAGGTGTTTAAAGAAGAAGAAGAGTAGCGCCTTAGGAACTATAAGTGTTCCATTGCTGTGTGCTCGCAAATATTCATAAGGCGCTGCCTAAGAGTTTGACAATCCGAACTGTGCGCGGCTCATTATGTGTTTTGCGTCGTTTTCAGCATTCTTACTGAAGTTGAAAATGCGACGTTGCCACGCTGACTATCTAGACTAGAGTTTAACCACTGCGGCAAAAACTATGCCGTGTTACAAGTTTAACGTGTGTGTAGATACAATGAATTAATAATAAAGTTGGAAGTTTATGACATTTTTATTTATTACTAGTAGTACGCCCCGGCTTCGCACGGGTAGCCTATATAAAAAATATCATTATAATATAGCCTATAACTCAGTATAAATATATTTTCCAAATGATAAAAAATAAAGACCCTATATTACCTATGTAACCCCCCGCATATACTCCCGTGACCGGCAGCGGCGCGGCGCCCGCTGACTTTTTTCTAGTACTTACATTTTTGAACTCGTGATATCTTTCGAATAGAATGTCCGAATTAAATAATTTAAAAAGTACTATGAAGGTATTGAAGCAGTCTTAATTTTAAAGTAATTTATTTACATAAGGATTAATACCAAAGTACAAATATAGAACGTTTTCTGGCGTCGTCATTTTAATTATATATTTTTGATATTAAAACACTTATTATGACATATCTATAATAGTTAGACATATGCTGTCGCTGACTTTTTTGTGGATGATGATGTGTTCTACAAAATTGTAGTACATAATTTCTTTCTATCACCAATAGTTTCCGCAGCGCACGCGATGTAAGGAATTTCTTTTACACCTTGGGTTACATAATTGAAGTTTTAGTAAGGATCCCTAATTTTTTTGAAAATATAATATAGCCTATGTTCAGCACAGATAATGTAGCTTCACAACAGTGAAAGAATTTTTGAAATCGGTCCAGTAGTTTCGGAGCCTATTCGATGCAAACAAACAAACAAACAAACAAACAATCAAATCTTTCCTCTTTATAATATTAGTTTAGATGAAAAATTTCACCCGACCCGTCGCCTTAAAAAAAATGGTCAGTGGTGGTTTTTGTCATATTAAAAAAGTCACTTTAGTAGTTTTTCTCAAAATGTCCCCAAACATAGGTACGTACTTAATTAAGTAGGTACCCGATTCTCTTCGTCGATTATTATTCTTTCTTTTTCAGAGCCACTAAATGAGGTAAGTAAAGCCCCATGTAGGTATTCATATATATACGGTAGATTATATGTATAATATGAGAATTCTAATACCTAAATACCCTACGTCACGCGTGTTCGAGTTTACAGCAGTAGATTTATTACACCCTATAAGTATTTATCTAAGTATGTAGTTAAAATAAAACAACACGACGATGATTAAATCTGCAAAAAAAAAATAACGTGCTTGACGTATTCTCACCACACCTAATCATCAGGATATGTACCTACACCTATTTATGCAAACAACTTGGATTTGAAGTGTTTACAAAGCTTGACATTTTTATAAGCATATTAGCCGATTTTATGTAGACAACTTAGGAAGTACAGTAGGTACATATGATTGCTTAAACGCATTATATTTCTTTGCTTTGTCATCAGTGACGACCTGCTTATTACCTATTGTCCATAATACCTGATAAAGGTATATTTATTGTGCATTAAGCAATAAATAAGTATATGTTGGACTGGACAGACAACACAGTCCTTACGCAATAGTTTTAAGTACCCAAGTTTATGTGTAGGTAGGAGCCTAATTTATATTCAAACTTTTTTCTGTGCAGCTTATAATGTACTCAGAAGCACAAAAAATACTACTTGATGACATTTTAAGTAGCGCTGATGGTCATGTGCTACAATTTCATTATTCAATTGAATTGTGGGTTCAAATAAGGTGCACCTATTAATTTTCTAATAAGATTTTTTTTCTAAGAATAATATCATGATGATAAACTTACAGGATTATTTACAAAAGTTAAAAAATAAAACAAAGTATTTAGATATGACTTAATTTATTTACATTCTAGTTATTATTTATGTGGTGATGAAAATTATAAAACATAGATGTGGGATATAACCTGAAAAGAAAGAAAATTGATTTTAATTTCTAAGAATAGACATTTATACATTTTCAAAGGGTTAAATTAGCAAGAAACATTTGCATGATGGTAAATTTTTTAGTTATATTGTACAAAAAATATTTTTTTAAGTTATAACATCATTATCATCAACCTAATTTAGATTATGTATGTGGCAAAGTTCTACATTAACTATGTTTGAAATATTGTATTCTATTGACAGCAAGAAGAGGGTACATATTTTGAGTAGATTTACCAACACAAACAAAATTTAATTTGATAAACACAAAACAGTGATAATTTTTAACTTTAACCCCCTATCTTATAAAAAGTTTGCTGGACTTTATGTCATCATTACATATCGTAATCAATACATCAAGTCTGCGCTAACTCTTTATAAGATAGACCGTAACTATGTATAGACATTTCACTTTGCTTAGTTTGGAACTAGAGCGCCATTTCGCTCTAGTTCCTAACTAAGCAAAGCTTCTATTATGGAAACTAGTTTGCTGATAGAATACTTATATAAATATTTTTTTGTAAATACATAGGTACATAGAAACAATTCTTATGTTCATCACTCAAACATTGGTTCGTATGGTCTAGATTTTTGGTGGCTGTTCAAGAACACCAGATACCTACCTGTTTCATTTTGAACTGTTTGCGCTTATGTAGTGGTACAGTATCACCAGTAGGAAGATGGAGACTCCCAGAATGTTGGAGAACACAGCCAATTGGATATCGGTGATCATGTTGGATTTCAATCTAAAATAAAAAAATATTTTACTGATGATTTGGGTTGGGTGGCACGATTGATCGGCAAACGCATAGCGCAACATCGATCTTACATTTTCTTTCGATAAATACTGTCTGGATGTCAATTGTATTAATTAAATTGAATCGTGCTTACTTTAATCACAAACTTGTGTAAAACTTACATGTTCTAGTCGATATCTTTACGATTTTTCGAATAATTTCAATGCTGCCGGAATGCCGATGAATCTTTCAACAAAACAAGGACACGTCACAACAAAAGTTTTGACAGGTACATAGGCTACAGCGTGTCGTAGTATGTCACTGTCAACAAAGAAAATATCTGTGTTGTGTGAACTAACCGAATCAAGCATTGTGTTGATTGTTTGGTAATCTGTGATTTATTTCATGGTTTGATTGATACAAATGTTTGTTTTCATTCTGTGCTGTGACTGTGGAAGCCGAGCCGCCCGTCAAACAAAATTCAATGTTTTCCGCTCTGGGTTTTATAATTTAGTTAATTAATTTAACTAGAATTAAGCGTGAAATTACTTGATGTGAAAGCGTACGTAAATATAAAAACTACGCGGCTGTCGATTCGAAAGCTATGTATTTCTCATCAGTGAGTTCGCGACTACTATTGTACGACACCAACTGTTGGGATTTGAAAAAGTCATACGGCTGTTACGATGGGATTCTCAGAGATATTTCTTGGAGCGATGATAGCAAATACATTTTACAGGTAACTTTAACTAATAAAATATCTCTTAAATCGCATACCATACAATTTAATAGTTTGATATTTTGACTGCAACTTTTGGCACTGATCACCAGTGACCCGATTCTTTTTATCTGCTGCTAATCTTTCGATTGTTCGATTTTAGGTCAATTCAAAAGGGATTATTGAAATTTTGAGTGCAGTGGATCATGATGTTCGAAGTATACAGCACATTCCCATTAAGGATACCTGGTCGGCCAGCTTCCACCGCGATGGTCATCGCAATGTCGCCATCGGCTCTAGAAACGGCAACGTCATGATATGGGACACGAAAAATAAAAGCATCACTAAAACATTCCCCGCCCCGTCACAGCAAAGCAGCGTGAACTTCATCAGCTACAATGCTAAAAACACCAGCCTCGCTGCCACCATGCAAAATGGAGACACTGTCATCTATGGCCTTGTTTCAAACATTCCAGTACTAACAGTCAAACTCTCGCACTCACGAAGCATTTCTTCTATGAAGTTCCATCATGAGTCAAGATCTATACTCGGTCTAGCCACTGATGAAGGACATGTGGTGCTACGAGATATAACCACAAACAAAGATAAAGTGTTCTTTGAGAATATTCATGCCTCACCGGTCAGTGATATAGCATTCTCTCTTGTGAACCGAGATGTGATGCTGTCCAGTGGATTTGATAAAATCATGCATGTCTATGATGTGAGGTTACAGAATGTGGTCTCAACCATAAGAACTCCATACACACTAACATCTCTGGCCATCAGTCTTGATAATCAAGTGGCACTTGGAACCAAAAATGGATTTGTGTTAGTTTATGATTTGAGAGACCTGACAAATCCTTTCAAAGTACTCAGAGGTCACGATGAAGAAGTACACAAAGTTGCTTTCCAGCCGGTGAAGAAAAAGCTATTGTCTACTGATATCAGCTTGAGAGAAGATACAGAAAATCTTTCCTCGTTGAAGATCACCTCTCCTGTAAAGACTAGGACATCCGACATGTTTTTTATCACAGACACACCACCTAAAACCACCTTGGCAGTTTCAACACCTGAAACAGACAATAAAGCAGACTCTTTCCTTGTCATGATGGGCCTGGATAACTCTAACAATGACTTTGATGATGAAGGCAACAAAACCACAGACTTCGAGAGGAGAAGTGATAGACATGAAGCCAGGTACCGGCAACTAGATGCTGAAAAAAATATCAGTAAGGATTCCAATGCGATGAACAGCAGAACAGCTGACTTTGCCATTCCTTCCCCGTTGATCACCAATGGTGTCAGTGATGAAGGTCGGTGCTCAAACATCAACTTATCAAGTCTCAAACCTTCAGTATCAAATCCATGCATCTCAAGCATTGATACAAAAACAGTTGAAGAACTAAAAGACTTCATCAAATTAACTTTAGCTGATGTGGCAGATGATAATCGAAATTACTTCCTACATATAATGATGGCTCTGACTAAACAAAAATTGTATTTGGAAAAACAGTTAACAAATGTTAGCGGACAAGTAAACACATTGATGGATAACCAGAGTGCTCTATTGGAAACTAACAGAAAACTTGCCTTGGAAATTGATCAGCTGAAAGCCAGACAAAATTTATTATGAGGGTATAAATTAGGTGCACCTTTATTTAAAACAGAAATGAAACTCCAGATGTGAGATAGAATTTCATTGCATTTTAATAATTTTGTAGTTGGTTCCATGCTGAGTGCTTACTATATTTATTTTGGTATTTGGCAGCACCCTTTAATAGGAACTTCAAGGAGAATGATTTTACCATTACCATACATACATAAAAATACTCAACTTCATTTTATTGCCTCATGGTGCCATATTTATATTTGTTAAAATGTACTTGTAAGGACAATAAGTTATCAAATTAATGTTGTATGAACCTATGTATTTGGTCATGAGTTTTCATGTTGTTATTGTTGATGAGTATGTGTGGTTTAATTAAATTTAACCTTTACTAAATACAACTTTTATTTGCAAGACATCCTTATTCCAGTTACTCCAGCCTGTATTCTATAAAAAAAGTTATCTTTTTATTGGTATGTAGGTACATACTGTAAGATTTGACGTTCCATTTGCGTTCGCGCGACATATAGCATACATAAAGCATGATAATTATGAACTTTGAATGAATATTGTTTTAACGTTATCAAAATAAATGATATAATGTGGTACACAGAACTCGAAAGAATTACAATTTTCAAAGTAAGATTTTATCGTTTTCAAAAGAAATTCAGGAAGGAAAATAAGAAAAACTGACAACACTGCACTACGTACGGTTGTCAAGATTACATTCTGTGGGTTGTCTTACTTGTCTTGTCTGTGGTCTGGATTCCCGCCATCTTCAAGATGGCGGGAAGACGTTGTAAATAAAATAATAAAGAAAATAAACTAATTTAAGAGAAAAACATTTACTGTAACAAACTAACTTACGAGAAAAGTATAACTGTGAAGTGAGTGCATGAAATACTGAAGAAAACAAATTAACTTAAGAGAAAAACATAACGTACGAAAAATAAGTTAGTCCGGGGTAGATAGCTTGAAAAATGACAAAAAGATAAAGAAATTAATAGCAGGATGAAACCCATTAGAAAAGGAAGAGAATATTATAAAAACATAAGGAAAAATAATTTAGAGGCGATCTGAGTTCGGGAAGGGGGTGGGGGTGAGCTTTTAAGGGTAAAAAACGCTTTTTCTCGATTTCCGGCAAAACTAAAAGTCCTATGCAAAAAAGTCAAATGGCAAAGTTGTAGGTAATTAAAAGATCTAAAACTTTTCTATACACACTTTTTTCACATAACCTCAAGATGTATGTGAAAAATTCAAAAAACTAAGTTTTTGGTTTTTTATTAATATCTTTTACAAACAATTATACTTTTTCACTAAATTTGGTGAAAACTTACCTCTTTATGTCCCAAATACGCTGTAATTTATTCGATTAGAAATATATATTCTTTTCACCTTATTTTGATTAAATATCGAAAAAATATCCTTATTTTCAATCGAAAATTCATCCGTCAAAATATCAGCTTTCTTAAAAAAATTGGTATGTTTTCTGTTTGTTGAAATCTCTTCTTTCCGATAGTGAAAAAAAAATTATATGTTACCATAGAAAATCTTCTCAGAAAATGCAAAAAAAAAGTAAGTGAAAAAAAAATTGTGGAATGAAACCCATTAGAAAAGGAGGAGAATATTATAAAAATATAAGGAAAAATAATTTACGGGCGATCTGAGGTCGGGAAGGGGATGTGGGTGAGCTTTTAAGGGTAAAAAACGCTTTTTCTCGATTTCCGGCAAAACTAAAAGTCCTATGCAAAAAAGTCAAATGGCAAAGTTGTAGGTAATTAAAAGATCTAAAACTTTTGTATACACACTTTTTTCACATATCTCAAAATTTATGTGAAAAATTTAAAAAACCAGGGTTTTCTATTAATATCTTTTAAAAATCTGATTTTATATAAATAAAAATGTAAATCGTTCTATTAAATGTAGATACTTTATTCGAATTATGTTATTCATTACAATATTTTATAATTTTTTTATTTTATTCATTAAAATAAGGGGAAAAAATATATATTTCTAATCAAACAAATTATAGCGTATTTGGGACGTAATGAGGTAAGTATTCACCAAATTTCTTGAAAAAAACCCAAAACTTGGTTTTTTGAATTTTTCACATAAATTTTGAGATATGTGAAAAAAGTGTGTATACAAAAGTTTTAGATTTTTTAATTACCTACAACATTGCTATTTGTCTTTCTTCCATAGGACTTTTAGTTTTGCCGGAAATCGAGAAAAAGCGTTTTTTACCCTTAAAAGCTTACTCACATCCCCTTCCCGACCTCAGATCGCCCGTAAATTATTTTTCCTTATATTTTTATAATATTCTCCTCCTTTTCTAATGGGTTTCATCCTACAATTTTTTTTTTCACTAACTTTTTTTTTTGCATTTTCTGAGAAGATTTTCTATGGTAACATATACATTTTTTTTCACTATCGGAAAGAAGAGATTTCAACGAACAGAAAACATACCAATTTTTTTAAGAAAGCTGATATTTTGACGGATGAATTTTCGATTGAAAATAAGGATATTTTTTCGATATTTAATCAAAATAAGGTGAAAAGAATATATATTTCTAATCGAATAAATTACAGCGTATTTGGGACATAAAGAGGTAAGTTTTCACCGAATTTAGTGACAAAATATAATTGTTTGTAAAAGATATTAATAAAAAACGAAAATCTTGGTTTTTTGAATTTTTCACATACATCTTGAGGTTATGTGAAAAAAGTGTGTATAGAAAAGTTTTAGATCTTTTAATTACCTACAACTTTGCCATTTGACTTTTTTGCATAGGACTTTTAGTTTTGCCGGAAATCGAGAAAAAGCGTTTTTTACCCTTAAAAGCTCACCCCCACCCCCTTCCCGAACTCAGATCGCCTCTAAATTATTTTTCCTTATGTTTTTATAATATTCTCTTCCTTTTCTAATGGGTTTCATCCTGCTATTAATTTCTTTGGTTTTAAAACCTATCGAGCCTGGTCTAAGTGGACTTCCCGCCATCTTGGGGATGGCGGGAAAAACATATCTAAGTGTAAAGTGAATGCTGGATAGTCAGATAGAAGTGTAAAGTGAACGGGAAGACGTTGTAAATAAAATAATAAAGAAAATAAACTAATTTAAGAGAAAAACATTTACGTAAGACTAGGCGGTATGGTTCTAAAACTTTAGCCTGCTCGGAAGAGCAAATAAATAAAAAAAAAAAAAAAATTGTCTGTGGTCTTGTATGTGTGTGTGTTTTGGACCGTGGTTTTCAAAACAATCCAATAAAAACGTTGTTTTCCAATAAAATGGGCGATTTAACTGCATCGAATTTGTTCGAGTCTCAAACTATATTTGCCGACCACAAGGACCTCATTCATGATGTTGCGTACGACTTCTATGGTGAGAGAATGGCCACATGTTCCAGCGACCAATACGTGAAGGTAAGGACGCCGGTTTTTACTTGCACCACGATATACTTCTGCAACTTTCCTCTGTGTGCTGGATAAATATTAGATTGTTATCTCTTTAACTCCGTTCAAGTAAATGCAGTTGCTACATAATCATTTTTTTATGTGTAGGTTGTCTAAAGATCGGATTTTTATACTGTTCTGCCTTAGATTTAAAATTATTCTTTACTATGCTTAATTTTAGATATGGGACTCTGATGGCAATGGGGGTTGGCGCATGACAGGCAGCTGGAAGGCACACCATGGCTCCGTGTGGAAGGTCACTTGGGCACACCCAGAGTTTGGGCAGGTTATAGCTACATGCTCCTTTGATCGCACCGCTGCTATATGGGAGGAAGTTGGTTGGTATTTTAACATCCCATTTTTTTAACCTATAATTTTTCACTGCTGGGCAAAGGTTTCCCACCTATTCTTCCAGTACTTCCGGTCAGCCACCACCTCCCACCAGGCTACACATTTCACATCTATATATTTTCATTAAATAAATTACAAGGCTTATTTGCATAAATAAGCATCATCTCTACAAGATATTAAAATCAATGATGGTCTTGCTTCTTTAATAATTTTCAATAAACTTTCCCAAATATGGTTTAAAAACTCCCCCTGTTTTGTAACACAATTAAAAGTCTGTTTTGGAATGACTTGTACATTATATCATGTTTGATAGATTTCAATAATCATAATGTCTTAATTACATAAGCTTAATAAAATATTAACTAACAAATTGAAATAAATATGCATTACAGATTATAAAATATAATTTTAGGTGATACAACAGCATCAGGTTCTGAGAAGGGTCTGCGGCAATGGCTGAAGCGTTCAAACCTGGTAGACTCTCGGACTTCCGTGACTGATGTTAAATTTGGTCCTAAACACCTAGGGCTGCTACTAGTCACATGTTCTGCAGATGGTATTATACGGTAACTATTAATGTAACCTTGTACCTATCTACTTCCTGTAATTTATATAGATAGATAGATAGAAAATTCTTTATTGCACTTTAAAGTAGTGTATACAGGCGAACTTAATGCTACAGATAGCATTCTCACTAGAATGCTATTCCCACTAGGAAATAACAATTTTTTTATACTTATATAAATTTTCTGACATTACAATTTTATCTTTCAGAATATACGAAGCACCAGATGTTATGAACCTAGCTCAATGGACACTGCAGCACGAGATCCCAACCAAAGTATCTATCAGCTGCTTATCATGGAACCCTTCATTGTCAAGGTAAAGACGACTTTGGCATCTCCCTAAACTCTGATGGTCATCTTATAAAAAGTTAGCGCAATCATGATTACCATACGTAATGGTGACATAATGTCAACGCAAAGGAGAATGGGCACTTTGGGCCACGACTAAAAAAATTGTCCCTCAAGGTTGCCACATAGTACGTTTCAAAGGGCTTTTATAAGCCAATATTTTACTATAATTACGGAAAAAATCCATCCCATGGAAATCGAGATATTTCGCTGAAATAGTTTTTCATTTAACATCATATAACTAAGAATTCTGAAGGCCCACAAGAATAACTGTGATGGCGTTTAAAAGAGCATTAAAAGGGCTTTAATTATTTCTTAGATTGTTTAAAAATCCAACCTGTGAAAATTGATTTATTCCTGAAAAACTGTAGTATTGCAAAAAATAAATATAGTTTTTCGGAAATATCTCGATTTTCAGAGGTTGGATTTTCGAACAATCTAAAAACAAATAAAGCCCGTTTTATGCCCTTTTCAACGCAACTGCAGGCATTTTTGTGGGCCTTCAGAATTCGGAGTAATACGACGTTAAAATAAAAAACTGTTTATCAAAATATATCGAATTCCATGGGATGGATTTTTTAAATAAATATAATAAAAGGTAGGCCTTTAAAAGCCCTTTTAAACATATTATGTGGCAACCCTGAGGGACGAGTTTTTTAGTCGTGGCCCACGCTCCATACAGAATCGCCCATTCTCCTTTTTTATAACATAGGGGGTTAATGAATATCAAATTGAAATAACAAAGTATCTAAATTTTCTTTGAAAAATACAAAGGACAATGCCCAGTGGGCTATGGGAATCTGTACCAACTTGCATCAATTTGAATTTACTCTCAAAGGTCTAATTTTTATTTACCTTTTCGCTACCAACAATATTTTTTTCAATGTTTAACCGCTTTTCAAAATATTGAAAAATGTATTTTATTTTATTTTTATATCATGTTTGCCTGCTCAGCTAAAGCTTACATGGCAAACAAGATGTTTATGCTCAATGTCCACTCACGAAAATAGGTGACAGCTGGGATCGGAACAAAATAGTTGACGTGCGTAGGGCTTAGTCCGAGCTTGCATGGATATGTATGGATGGACTTTGTATGGATATCCGAAAGACGACTCTCGGCTCGAGAGTAGGGAGTTTTAAAATGCAAGCTCGGACTAAGCACTCGGAAGTAGGAAATTGATAATCAGGTTTTGTATAATTAATTTTAATTTTCTAAACCCGGTTAAAAAAGACTGTTAAAAATTAACAAAGAACACATATAAATAAAATATTAATTTTGATGATAATTAGCTTGTGACGCAATCTGGTACAGGGTTTGGGCAATGTTCTTTAGGCAATTAACTTCTTTTAGCATTTAAATCTAACATTATTCCAACTTTGGTAAATCAACATAATTACAATAGTGTCTTCTAATTATTATAAATAAAAAAGGAAGTGAAAAGTCTTGTGACGTCATGCATTAGAGCCTACGAGGTCGGATATGACGTACCCGAGCCGGGTACACGCACGTGTATCTACCGTCGCCGCCGGCGCAACACTAAACTCGATACTGTACCTCATCCCTTGCATCTTTACCTCCAGCTACTGAAACAACAGTAACATTAAAATATCTATGTTTAGAAACTTTTAGGGTATGACGTACCCAACCTCACTCACGCCGGGATATTTATTTATTTTATTTATTTAATATAACATATCATTATCTTAAGGGTTAAACGAGTTCAATCCAACTATCCTTATTTGCAGAGTGAACAACCCTCCTATGTTAGCCGTGGGCAGCGATGAGCCAAACACAACCAATGCAGTTGCAGCTGTACATACGGACAAAACCACTGCTTGTAATGGAAAGGTGTTTATTTATGAGTAAGTTCTATCAACTGGCTGAAAGGCTTGAAAGCTTAAGTAAGATTTTAAGATGAAAATATCATTTAATAAAATATATACATAAAACACTTAGAACACCCGCAGTAAATATTTGTAAATCGTACAAACATTTATACCAAGACGGGAATCGAACCCACAACCTCCGCGTCGAAGGCGGACCTTCACCCGCCGCGCCACATCGGTCGTCAATCGTCATTGCCTCAACCATCAATCGCCAAAGCCATCTTGTTTTTTTTAATTTTAAATTAAGTGGTGTGCAATAAAGTGTTTTCTATTTATCTATCTACAATGATCTCAGATACAGCGAGCCGTCCCGTCGTTGGACGCGTACGGAATGTCTCTCGTCGGTGCAGGAGCCGGTCAACGACATAGCGTTTGCCCCCAACCTCGGCCGCTCCTTCCATCTCCTGGCCGTCGCGACCAAGGACGTCCGGATCATCAAACTTGAACCATTGCCGTGAGTATTTTGACAAGTAACAAATAATTTTATAAAAATCATCAGGTTTTAAGAAAACCCACTGTTTTATGGAACGACTCGACATTTGAAGCGGCGAAAAATCGTCAAAACGGTTATTTGTTGTAGATGTCGTAATCGTAGAACAAGGACGGATGTTCAAAACTGCAGGTTTACATGTTATGTCATAACTTTAAAACAATTACGCCTATCAACGTGAAAAGACAAGTTGCTATATTATATTATGTGAATAGGCCTTTACAATTTAATACAAATTTAAGTTGCATAAAAAATAAATTATAGGTTAATTAATTAAACAAAAAAAAATGGTTGTCTGTAAAGTCGGTTACTGACGATAGTTTCACGTGACAACGTCACTTCATGGAACGCCTCAGAACGCCTCATGAGTCATGTTTTTTCGTGCGTGCAGCCGGCTCTATCGAATTATAAGACGTTGTCACGTCAAAAATGGTCAAAAATCACATCCGTGACACGTTTGTTTGTTCGTTTGGCAGCGAGTGCTCCGGCGGCGTGCGGTTCCGCTGCGAGGTGATGGCCGCGTTCGAGGACCACGCGTCGTGCGTGTGGCGCGTCGCATGGAACACGTGCGGGACGCTGCTCGCCTCCTCGGGGGACGACGCCGCGGTCAGGACGTGGACCAGTCAGTATACATTTACGTACATTAATCTCTTTGGTTCTTACGAGTCTGTAGGTTTTTTTTACAATACAGCGTGTAACATATTACCTATATACATACGAATGGGGTGTATTCACACCGAGTATATGAATACATTGGTGAGGTTAAAGGTTCAAAACTTCCTATTTGAAAATTCAATACAAAAATAATTAAAATATTATTATAAGTGTGGCAGCCCTGTGTGTCGCGCGTTTGCGATCTACACGCGGCCGCGTCGGCGCGTCGCACTCACTCACACATACACAATTTAACGAAATAAAACGAACTGGATGTGGCATTTTAGTATGTATCGTCAAGTCGTTTTCGTTCATACTTTACGAGTTTGGCTATTGAACAAAAACTTATGTACTTAACAAGAAAAACATTAAGAAAAATAATAAAATTAAAATCGTAATGATGATGATGATTATCCGAAGGAATAGGTAATTACGTAGTACATACCTACTCAGTTACTTATTTACCTAATAATAAAACATTAATATCGAAATTATGATGATGGATGACATACTGAAATGCCACATCCATTCCTATTTAGATCCGGCAAAATGGTCGATACGTTGACCTTATGATAAACAAAGATTAGTTAACAGAGTAGACACAACGTTTGATTTTTTATTTGAAAAATAACATTGAAACTGGGTTACGACCGTACCTTTAGTGCTCGAGTAGGTAAGTACAAAATTGAGAAGGCAAAATTGAGTTAGGTAGGCTACTTCCTACCTACTAGCTAACCAAGAGTTCTGAAAAGACGTCTATCGTGCCTAGGGATTTCAGTCAGGAAAATATGTTAACTTACGTCTAGGTACCTGGATCAATACCAAAGTAGGTATAAATAGGCTTTTAAAAGGCCAGAAGTTACATAACACTTTACTAACTAGTGTCCGTTCTGTTACCTACTTTATCTAGAGTTCACACTAAAACGTTATCAAAACAGCTGTAAATAGGGTTGTCGAAATGTTTTGTCAAGTGACGTGTTGGACAAAAGTAAAAAATGGATTTCATGAATGAAAAATACAAAAAAATGAAAAGTCGTAGAACAAATGTCGTAATGACGTATACTATACCCCCCTTTCGGGTTTATAGGGACTTATTGTTACACGCTGTATAGGCAAACGCAATCACACCAGTAGCTCTACCATGAGTTTTTACTATGCTATATTTAATTTACTACTACATTTTTTTAACTACAGTCGCTAGCGAGTACCTATAGATTGTAAAAACTCATGGTAGAGCTACTGATGTAAAGTGATGATGCGGCCTACGGTATAGCGCGTTTGCCCAGATAAAACCTATTCACTCATCTCTGGAAGACGTTAAAATTAAACCAATTATTAAAAAAGTTTACGTATGCGGCTTCGTAGACGCTTGTCATTTATTTCCACTGTATCACCGAAGTCGGTTGTCATTTGTTTTGACTGCAACACCTGATTTGTGATGTTATTCGCATGAGCACACCTGAGGGGCTCGTCATGTTGTTTCCAATGCAACATTTGAGTCGGTTGTCATTTGTTTCCATTCCAACACCCAAGTAGTTAGTCATTTGTTTTGTCCTCCTCCTTAATCGTTCCCCCATTGTTGGGGATCGTGACTCCGTGCAAGGACTTCATTGATGCTTTTCTTCCATCTACCACGGTCTGCGGCTTGATGGATGGCGACATTGATGGGGGTTTCCAGCTGATCGGACACCAGAGGGCCTAGTACGAGTTTTGCACATGCCTACGAACGTATCGCCTTCGTATCGCAAGCCACCAATTTTGTATGGAAATCCAAGCTTCTCAAGAAATCTGCTAGGGGCGCTGTTTGGATCTCCATACAAAAACGGTGGCGCTAGGCGATTGCGTCACTACGATTCGTGTGTGCACAAACTCGTACTTGGGGTACTGGTCAGACCAACGTTTTGGACTCCTTCCTCTAGGTCTTTTCCTCTACTTTGCCCGTGATTAAAAGTCAATTTGTTTTGTAATGCAACCAGTTGATTAGCTAGTGATGTTGTTTCCAGTGCAATACCTCGGTCAGTGGAAGTGCGCGGGAGTGTTCCGCGCGGCGGGCGGCGGCGACGCGCCCAGCGCCTGCCGCGCGCGCACCGCACACGTGCGCCTCGCGCCCATGGCGCACCCCACGCACGTGCCCAAACACTGAGCCCACGCGCGACTCGCACCGAGGTACGTACAACGTGCCCAAACACTGAGTGAGCCCTCTCACATACAACTTGCCCAAACCCACTCACATACAAATTGTCCAAACACTGAACCCACTCACGTCTCGCACCGAGGTACGTACACGCGCACACACCCCCCACACACGCACTAACACTGAGCCCTCTCACATACAACTTGCCCAAACACTGTGCCCTCTCACATACAACTTGCCCAAACACTGAGCCCTCTCACATACAACTTGCCCAAACACTGTGCCCTCTCACATACAACTTGCCCAAACCTACTCACATACAAATTGCCCAAACACTCAGTCCGCTCACGTCTCGCACCGAGGTACGTACATATTTAATAACTGGTACCCGTCAAGAGCTTTTGCCATCTATGTTTTTTTCAGTTAAGACTTTAAATTCAACTAGTCATGAAATAAAATACTTGTTAACCATAATACACTCTATTATTTTGTAGTATAAACTCAGTAAATACGAAATGCATTAGTACTAGATTCTCTGCAGAAATTAACTAATGGAAACCTTATTACTAACTATAGAGACTATTATTATTTAATTCTGTTACTATCAAATCTAGTTGTACTAAAAAAATACTGCAAGAGATTCCAGTACTATTTCAAATAGTAATACAAAAACTAAATGCCATTTATTTGTAAGAGCTTTGACATAATTATCTGTGCTAATAGTTGTGGTCACAAGTATACCACAACATATATAATTATATAACTTTGCTTTTTTTTTCCTTTTCAATTTGATGTGCACAAATAATTATATCAAAATGTAAACATTATTAACTTAAAATTAGGGTTTCAAATGGCACATAAAAATTTATAAAAATATTATCGGGCCGGTCACACACTGCAAAATGAATCTTGTGCCATCACAGTATTTAATATTACAACTGTCCGTACAAATGATAAAGATGTTATTGTGAGTTTAATGCGATAAGTTTTTATATGTTCAATATTGTCAGTTAAAAAAATGTCAAATAAAAAAAACATTTTTAACATAGCTAACTAAATCTAATCTTAACATAAAAAAATCTAAGAACTTATAGCATAACTGAAGTATATAAACAAAGAATTTTTAAGGTTTTGACAGTGAGTAACTGGCCTAATAAAGTCAATATAAATAAAAGTTTTATCAAAAAGTTTTTATCATTTGATGGGTGCTGTGCGTCGGAGCCTTTGAAGTGGTGTGGTCTCTTTGTTGGTGCTTCTTGTTGAATACCATCCAACCTATAACGTTAAGAATAGTTATTTGTGAATATCGCCATCCTATTCTTTGACGATGTAAGAATATAATATCCTTTGATAAAATTTGGAGTGGAAATTTAGTAAATTTTTACTACTTACCGGTACTGCTCGTTCGCTTTTGCAATGGCTGTTTGATGATGAATGTGGACTCACTATATTCCTGTAAAGTTTAAACAATTTTAAAACGTAATGCGTCAGTAGCGCCTTCCCCTAAAGTTCCATCATACGTATGCAATAAGAATAGTATTATAGGCACTTACCCTAAAGACGCCCGTTTGATGGTGGTCGCATTGCTTTGGAGTAGGATTCGCGCTGACGCTGTGTTGGTCACTCCTGTGGCTCGCCAACTGTAAAAGAGTTCGGTTTATATCTTTGCTCCAAGACGCCATTTTTAGATTTTTCGGTTGTTATTTTCTTGGTACTAACCTGGGTATTCCGTCGCCAGCCTTCCGGTAGAACTCGGCCCTCCGTTCCGTCCGTTCCGGACAACTGCGCAGTCGCAGCCGCTCCTCCTCCGTCCGAATCTTCCCTCGCGTGTATTTGTCCTGCACATCCAGCTTGCAGTGCTCATCGATACTCGGCAGGCGAGGCTCGATGCCGTCGCCGTTATCGTGAACCTTGTATAGAGGCTTGCGAACCGCTAAAGGGCGCATCGGACCCCGGAGTTTGGTCGACGCCGGCCGGTACGATTGGGGATTGTAAGCGGGAGAGGCCGGTAAACTCTTGTAGGTGCTTGTAGCATTTGAAAGTTGCGTATACATCGTATTAGAAGTCGCAGATTGAACTGTCACGGTCTGCTTGTGCGGTTGGGGGGTTGATTGGGAAGGACTCTGGTTGTACATAGGAATGTTCGTAGTTTGGGTGGGTAGGTTGTGTTTGTAGATCGAGGGCGAGTGGGATAGTTGAGTCGAGGGAGTGTTCGGCTTGTAAGTAGTGGTGGAGTTCGTAGGTTGCATCGCGGGGGAGCACTGCTTATAGGCAGTGGAGGTTGATTGAGTAGGATTTTGCTTATAGATAGCGGAGTTTGTGGAGGGTGAAGCTTGTCTGTAGACAGCGGCGGAGGTCGTAGATTGAAGAGGAGAGGAATGTTTGAAGAGCGTGGTCGAGTGGGGGTGATAGATCGGGGGAGAGACCGGCCTGGGCTGCGGTTCGGGAGAGTTAGTCCAGAGCATGTCGGAGCCTGCGTTTTGGAGTTGAGTGGTGTGGGTTTTTATGTTGTACATTCCGCCCACGCTGCCGTATGGGTCCGCTTTAAGTTCCGCGACCACGTCCGTCAGACTCTGACCGGATAACTCTGATATTTGTCTTGCGATCTGTAATAAAAAGAGTCATTATACCGAGAAGTTTACGTTACGTGTAGACAGACTTGGGCTGTTGCATTATGTTGGCCTTTGCATCTCATCAGCCTCCTTAATACTTATTCTAAATGAAGTAGGCTTACCCAGAACCTATACCATTCTCTCAGCCTAGTTCGCTTTATCCCCAGGATTTTGTGAGCATTGCATTTTGAGTCCCCTCGTTGTCGCTTAAACGCTGATTTTGTGGTGCCATTGCCACTTGCGTTGTATTTGACTCGTGCAACTTTGACGTGGAGTTCTTGCCTACAGTGCAGAACCACGTAGCAATAATAGCAATTGCTCCCCACATATTTAAACCCACAATGGTAACCTATAGATGTACTTTTACCACTCTATACTTAAGAAATCCAAGGAGTCTTTGAAAGAATTTCTCTACGGGCCCCGCGCTTGCTTAATCTGACACTGCTTGCCCACTTTGGCTAGAAGTCCATCCGTCTGCCTTACCGCGCGAGATGTAACGTCATCGGATGGCTGGAGTAGCAAACGCCATCCTTCACGCAAAAAGGGCTCGCCTAAGGCCTAGTTGAACAGCCCGCTCTACAAGTACAAGTACTTACCGCGCGAGTGGTGAAGGCCACTCGCGCGGTAGCGCTCGAGAAGCCCAAGGGCTCTTTGAAATAAATTGCAACGGGCCCCGCGCTTGCTTAATCTGACACTGCTTGTCTACTTTGGCTATATGGGATTCCATTTGTCTGCCTTACCGCACGAGTGGCCTTGAGCTCGAGAAGCCCAAGGGCTCTTTGAAATAATTTGCAATGAGACCCACGCTTGCTTAATCTGGCAAGCAGTGCCAGATCTTTCGGTCTTACCGCGCGAGTGGCCTTGAGCTCGAGGTCGGGCAGGGGGTGCGCGTGCAGGCGCATGCCGGGCTTGCGCAGCCAGCGGTGTCGCGCCGCCTCCTCGATGCGCATGCGAGTCTCCACGTTCGGCTCCAGGAGCTGCTGGACGAACACTTTGCATTCTGGAAGCAATTATAACCTAGTATAGCGCGTATCGGTCGAATCTTAGATTTTGACTGTTTTTATACACCTTGCATTCTGGAATCAATTATAACCTAGTATAGCGCGTATCGGTCGAATCTTAGATTTTGACTGTTTTTATACACCTTGCATTCTGGAATCAATTATAACCTAGTATAGCGCGTATCGGTCGAATCTTAGATTTTGACTGTTTTTATACACTTTGCATTCTGGAATCAATTATAACCTAGTATAGCGCGTATCGGTCGGATCTTAGATTTTGACTGTTTTTATACACTTTGCATTCTGGAATCAATTATAACCTAGTATAGCGCGTATCGGTCGGATCTTAGATTTTGACTGTTTTTATACACTTTGCATTCTGGAATCAATTATAACCTAGTATAGCGCGTATCGGTCGAATCTTAGATTTTGACTGTTTTTATACACTTTGCATTCTGGAATCAATTATAACCTAAATTATATAACCTATATTATAAATTATAGCGCATATCGGTCGGATCTTAGATTTTGACTGTTTTTATCTGTAAATTCATATCTGTATATTACAAACACAAAGTATGATAATAGTAGAATTCTAACAGTAACAAGTACAAAATAGTGTTAGAGTCTTAACTTTGTGAGAGGCTGACCTAATTCATATGTAACGTCCAGCTGGTCCTAACTGGTACATTAGCCATTTTTGCATAATGGATGGCCTGTTATTTTAAACAGTTATAAATATTGGGCTCAAAAACAAACACTTTTAAATACAATAAATAAGCAAAGTAATTACGTTGGACTTTTGTAGATTCAGAAAGCTGATAATCATAATATCAGTCATCGAAATTAGAATTTTGCTTTTAGTTTTTCAAGAACCATAAATTAAAGCTTATTTTCGTTCTTTACAGATGTTTCGGTTACTGCATACGCTACAGTGCAAGGTATCGTCTGGCACGGTGGGTGATATGCAAATCAAGGCGCAAAGTGATCCATGTATCATTTTAAATGATGCACAGGATTGCACTGTAACATATTTTTTTACCTAAGAATTAGAAATGAACAGTCATAATTAAATATTTTTAAGATAATCACATAACTTCTTTTGATATAATTACACTAGATTTATGTCCTAGACACACATTACTTTTGTTGGTGTGCGTTCAATCTCTCATGTCGCATGGAACCCAGATTCCATACCCTTAGAATTGAAACAGCGATACAAGCTACCACTAATTGGCGGCAGAAATTACTTACATATTTAATGAAAGTAATTTCTGTATGTAAATGTGTAGTATTGGACTTTTCACACATCACAATCTAGCCCCAAACTAAGCAAAGCTTATAATATGGGAACTAGATTGCTGATAGAATACTTAGTTAAGTATTATTTATAAATGCATACATAGAATTCTCAGTAACACCCAGACACATAAAAAAATATTTATATTCATCGCACAAACATTTGCTCTGTAGCTCTACCATGAGTTTTTACAATCTATACACGCTAGCGTCTGTAGTTAAAAAAATGTATGAAGATTTGTACAGCGCCTCTAGCGGATAGTTGGGTATACTAAAATTCGTAATACAGTAAAACCCGCTTAAGACGATTTCCCAATTCCCATTGGACCTTAAAAACGCGTCTTAAGCGTGAAAGCGTATTATGCGGGATAGACAAAATAAAACGTTCTACATAGTCTACATACATATTGTTCTGTATTATGTTATAATGTTATATGTAGGTATTAAATTATACATTTATAAATTACATTAAATACGTAGTGTAATTATAATTACGCCATTTAAAATAATCGCTTATTTCGCAGAAAAATTTTGATGCATTAATAATTAAAACATTTTCAACATCGTCTTTGCTTTGATCCAAAGACGCTACATAGCATCTTAAAACATTAACAGCTGATAATGCCTGGGCGTTTGACATACCCGGAGTTGACTCATCTTCATCATCATCATTATCACTCATTTTATGCCTATTTTGTGTGTTATTCACATTCTCAATTAGATCACCGTATGAAAATGATAGAATTTCATACGGTGCCAAAATATCCAGGAAAATCCTGCAGTATCTCGGGTTCTTCTTCTTCCAACACGGGCGGGGGGCTTTCTGAGGCTCGCGTTAGAGCGCTCTGCTAGTGACTGACGGCTCGGCTCGGGCGTATTAAACGGGATGACGAATCGTATTAAGCGTTAAGAAATGTATGAAAATATGTCTCAAGTTACAGGGACTGGCGTAAAGTGGCGTATTATGCGAGAAATCGTATTAAACGTGATCGTCTTAACGAGGTTCTACTGTACTAATATTTACGTAACTACTGTAGTAAAGTCAGGCGATTTTACTGTGACAACTCATGGTAGAGGTACTGGGGGGAATCGAACCCACGACACACAGCATGGAAGGCAGAGCTCCAACCAACTGAGCTGTGACGCCTGTCAAGACTTCATCGGACAAATTTTTTACGCTCGACAAAAGTGAGATACACTGCGCGTCGACATCAGTTTTACTGTTGAACGTTGCGGCGTTAGCGCGCAGTGTATCTTAAATATATCACTGTCTCGCCGGTTTACTCGGTACGTGCGATCAAGGCATAAGCCGGCCTCGCTTTACATACCTGGTGTCATAGCAGCGAGTGCGGCGCGATGTTTCCTCGAGAAGCCGCGTGCGATGGCGGCGCGGAGCTGCGGCCGCGAGCGCGAGCCCTCGCCCCCCGCGCCGCCCCCCGCGCCGCCGCACGCCCCCGCACCGCCCCCCGCACCGCCCCCCGCACCGCCCCCCGCACCGCCCCCCGCCCCTCCAAACGGCAAGGAACCGGTCACCATGCCGTATACTATCACACCGCTGTGGATCAAAACAAAGTCAGTGAGCCAAACTTACTAACTTGAATGGATTAAATAGTCGGGTATATCTTTTTTGTCGTTTTTCGAGCTATATCATCATCTTCCTTCCCTTGTCCCACATTATGTGAGGTCGGTACAACACGTCTTCTTCTTCCACTCTCCTCTATCAGACGTCATCTCAATGCTCACACCTTTCTTACACATGCCATCATTCACACTGTCCACCCATCAAAAATATTCGTTCATCATTCACATAGTCCATTTTTCGAGCTATATGTGGGTAGGTTAATATTCTTTCGGTTAGACGGCAAATGTGCGTTAAAATAATGCGAATAGGTTGTCATAGCAAACCATGTGCTTCGTGTATGTCATATTTGAAGACAGATCAGTCTAAACCTCCTTGGTGTATGAGACTATCCAAAATGTTCTACAGAATATGAATAAACGCAAACTCTTAAAAGTCTGTGTCCCTAAAGGTCTTTGAAAGCTCTTGGTATATGATATCTAGAGTGTACTACTGTGATAGGACTCACACGCTCCAAAGGTCGACCTCGGGTCCGTAGCGGCGTCCGTCAAGGAACAGCTCTGGCGCCGCGTACTCGAGCGAGCCACACGGCGTGCGAAGCCCCCCGGTCGCACTCCACACGTTTGACAGACCAAAGTCTGCAACAACCATCCAATTATGACCACTACCTTACGAATAGTGAAAACATCAATAGTAAGACTCGTCTAGGAAAGACAGTACTTACAAATATATTTTTGAGGTGACAACGTCTTATAATTCGATAGAGCCGGCTGCACGCACGAAAAAACATGACTCATGCGGCGTAACCTCGCTCTGAGATTCATGCGGCGTTACCTCGCTCTGAGGCGTTCCATGAAGTGCAAGCGAGAGCGCGGAACGAGCGACAAAGAAGCACAATCGGCCTTTGCGTTCGTTGTCACGTTCAACTATCGTCAGTAAACCGACTTTACAGACAACCATTTTTTTTTGATGCTAAGCAGTGATGCTCGCATTTTCGTGTTTTTTCATGGGCGCTTGCAATTGGAGGTATATACACGAGAATTCGTTAATGCTACGTTACATCTCAAAGTGATATAGGCAAATAGTGTAATGCGTCACTGCATACGCTTCCTAGTGAGTGAGCTGAAGTGATTCTGATAAACATAAGCTTCCTCTCTGTATGTCATCAGTACAGAAAGTAATCAGACTGATTTTATAATCTTCTACTTTTAGTAACTTTGGTGTATGATTTTTTCGTTGTACGATTAGAAACTCACCTAATAAACTTACCCACAATTTTGATGAACTGTTTTGTGTTGTCCAGCATGATGTTTTCCATTTTGAGATCCCTGTAAAATAAGATTTTAGTTAGCCTGCTTGTATCTACCATCTGATGGGACGCTGTAGAGTATTCATTGAATTCATTATCTGCTTGTCTTCCTTGTTTCAACTTTTGATCACTTTTTACCATGGGACATGATCAGACCATAAGTACTGCCTGCCAGATAGCTAGCATTATTGACTTTCCTGTCTTGGGACTACGTCATAAATAGGCCTGAAGAGCTAGTCTACCAGACAGAAATCTTTTCATGGAGTTTGAACCATCTTCATTGTTCGAACTTTCGACACATTTTAAAAGGTGGAATCGCTCCCATGTATCAAGGCCATGATATAACTGTACACTTCTGATCCTCAAATCATTCTTGAACAACATCCTACTCCACTATTTCTCGAATCTTGCCTAAAAAAGAGTGTCAGTATCTTTCAACTGACGGCCGGTATCTGGAAACCCAAATCACGATTGATCCGAGTTTGACACATAGTAATAATTGGATTTTTTCATTGATCATCGTTCGAGAAACCGGCCGTAAGTGTGACTAAACTAAATGAATAAATAATGCTGGACAATCCACACAAAATCATTTAGCCCCAAGCTAAGCAGAGCTTGTGTTATGGGTACTAGAAGACTGACATACTTAATACAATACATTACATAGATAGATATTTTTTATTATACATATAAAACACCCAGAGCACCCGGGATAA
Organism: Ecliptopera silaceata; assembly: GCA_932527185.1. Taxonomy (NCBI): domain Eukaryota; kingdom Metazoa; phylum Arthropoda; class Insecta; order Lepidoptera; family Geometridae; genus Ecliptopera; species Ecliptopera silaceata. The sequence goes on along the minus strand of OW052209.1, from coordinate 1,086,781 downwards.
ATATTTGCAGATCGTACAACATTTATCCCAAGTCGGGAATCGAACCCGCAACCTTCCATCGCCCATCGCGCCACATCGGTCGTCATTTGACTGTAACCAACCGATGCACGACCCCCCTCGCGTGCATGTGTTTGACCGCGGAGACGAGTTGCGCGCTGAGAGCCCGCGCGCGCGCCTCGGGCAGGCCGCGCGCGCCGCCGCCCGCCGCGCGCGCCGCCAGCACGTGCGCGCACAGGTCGCCGCCGCACGCCGCCTCCATCACCACGTACAGTCGGGGGCCGTGCTGGAATGTACGACCAAGGGTTTCAGGACCTCAGGGGACCAAAGGGCCTTAGTTCCTCAAGGGACCAGGGGCCCAATCGCCCTAAATTATAATGTAAACGGTTCGTATCAGTAGCAGCTTCAGTTCACTAACGTAACGTATACGTAGCGTGTGCAAATTCGTATCGCTGTAAACGTCTAACCGCTCATCTTTTTTCCCTTCGTATGACAGCGGTTATGGCACCAACTTCGGATCACTAGCGTTTCGGTTTCGACTAGACGCTTATCGCTATGCCAAAATCGTACGTTAGTGAACCGTAGCTGCTACTGAAACGAACCGTTGACGTTACAATTTACGGCGATTAGGCCCCAGGGGGCTAGGTGCCTCAGCGGACCAGGGACCTCAGGGGGCTAGGGGCCTCAGGCTTAAATCACAACGAGATGAAGAGTAAGCGTCATATAATTTAAACCCGCTTTGCTACCATCTCGGTGTGATTTTTACCTTCGAAACGATCCTGACCTTCGAAAAGGAATCGAACTCTTGTCTTAAATGCGCGACCGTTATAAGCAAAATAGGAAAAAATAACATTATTTCTGCAACTAAATTAAAAATGGTATTTCTTTATCTGCGTTCGATGAAAGCAGGTCATCTATAAATTTTATATTTCACATTATTTTCCACCACACAAGTAGAGTTCGCTAACCTTTTGCGTTTACAAAAAGCGCCCTCAGTAAAGCTAACCCTGCTTGTGTGCCATCTCCGAAAACAGCCTACCCATAGGAGTTAACATACCATCATGGTCTCATAGAGCGCGGCGATGCAAGGGTGCCGCAGTCGGGCCATCACCTTCGGCTCGCGATGCAGGTTGCGGCGCGCATACTCCTCCTTTATGCACGTCAGGTCTATTATCTTGATGGCCACCTACAAATACACAAGCATACTTGAAATAAAGTTATTTGCCCGCCCTTTTTGTCGACTCTGGCCTGTAGACCATGTTTTTTTGGCTGATATATAGTATCACTATACATAATACGTGTCACGAGTTTTTTTTCATAAAACGTTTGCGATACATTTCGTCAGAAGACATAGCAAATATCTAAACAAAACCTCAAATCAAATACCTACTTGCCTCCCCTAGCATTTTTGATTCTACGACAATATACTGCAGTATAACATATCAGTAGATAACATTGGTGTCTGCTTAAATGGTTTTTGTGAGCGTGCGTGCCGAATCTCCTTACGTTTGCACGAGTTCCAAAAAAAAACAAACTTCGTAAAACAATGGTCCGTAAAGGGTGGCATACAATCGATTTCCTCATTCGGAAACAGTATCAGGAAACCGCATTGGTAATTCCGTACAAACATCACACACACATCCGATTTTCCGCTACGGAATTCCGAGAGCTCAATCTGATAGCAACTCGGTAGAGTGCACAGTTCTGCCACATAGGTTTTTAGAAACTATTTCTTGCTTCAAATCACATTTTAGATTTATTACAGAAAGATAGCACACATACCTGCATGTGCTGACATTAAGGTAGACCGGAAATCGAATCAGGAAAACATGAGTGTTCATTGTATAAAAATGAAAACGACTCACCTTCTTCCCAATAATCCTGTGCGTAGCTTCCTCAACCCGCGCGAAGTGTCCCTTCCCTAGCACTTTCCCGTTCATCAAGTAGTTCCCAACACTATACACTTGCCCTCTGTTCCGCGTCATCGTCGTCTTCATCTTGGGCGCTTGATTAATTAATTTAGAAGCATAATTTTACCTATTTTTCGTATCGAGTTACGTTCCGTTTTCACCACTTATTTTCACAAATTATATATTTTGTCCCTAAACGTCATAATAATGGGTGTTGTCAGCTGTTGTCAAGTTGGGTTTTTGAAATTAGAATCAGGGCGCGCTCGGTCCACGCCCGATATCAATGGATTGACAATTTGACATTTCGATCGAACTATTTTTGTCATCTAAACGATCAGTTGGACGAGATCAAACGAACTTGACAGTATTAGTAGTCACTCACGTTACTATTTCATGTTACTATTCTTTGACCACGTGTGGGTGGACCACGCAGGTCGAACAAGTCTTGAGCATTCCTACGTCTTTCGTAGGATACCAAAATTTTTGCCACTGATCAATGTTGTCATGCAAACCCTGTTCTGTTTCGGTAACCAAACTAACACCTGCTCAGCCAAAACCTACTGCACCACTGTGGTCTTGAATCATTGATAAAAAAAAAACTCGAGTAGGCTGTGATATATTTGAAGTATTTCCGACTCGTACCGGTTATTTTATTTATTCTATTCCTGGTGGATCAAACACTCCACATATCCTCAAAGCGTCCTGGCGAACCTGCGTAAGAATTTGTCACGTGAATAAATAAGCAAACGTTTGCTGTTGGTATCGGCAAACACGTCTACAGCAGACTGAGCAAACACTCGGAGAGTCGCACTCCACTGTTTGTACCAACATTGCAGGGGCTTAGATGATGTGTACCGCAGACCTGAAGGATCACCCCTTTGCTTCTTATATTCTTTGATGTATAATTACGCTACAATGCAGTGGTGCACCCATTTACATGATGAGAGGCTCAGACCTCAGCCATGAAAGTGTTGTGCCTATCAGCGTAGCAGTGATTTCAGATGGTAGTAGATCAGTAGCAATGTTTGTAAGTATGTCTATGTAAACAGTCTTAAAAAATCTAATCATTTTACCTTATATTTTATGTGGTAGTTCTACTCTACGTTTTATTTCCATCTACGTATTACGACTCGTCTCAACAGCTGACCCATGAATTTCCGCGTTGACCTACAACGTCAATAATCTAGTCATCTACGCAGTTTTAAATATACCCCTTCCTCAATCAATACTAACTCTTATTATGGTGAAACAAAATACAATTTACCGTGACACCATAATATTGACTATACAAGCTTTTTATTGCGATAAAAACAAACGTTTAGTCCTATTACTTAAGGCTGAAAATCCAATATCTAGCTGCATCGTGGTTGTTTATAGAAATGTGCGACAATACTTAAAATGCAGTTCAGAGAGTCCATAATATCATGAACATAAGGTTGAAAATTATGTATTCTGTTTGAATTTTAGGGGTGAATGACCTAGCCACGTGATCCTTGCAATGCGCAGTTTGTGGACCCCTAGGTAAACGACATCCGTAGATACCCTTACATACTATGTATTATTTATTCTGTGTTACAGCCATTCATTGAAACTGTAGGGGAAGGCGGGTGAAAGTCCCTAAGTTGTGCCTTTGATGGAACACACAAGATAATTATGTTACATTTCTATAGCTGACTCAGATTGTATAGCATTAAATTCTATTCAATGTACGCTAGTATCATTTGAAAAAATATACAATATTTTTCAGAAAAATAATAATAAATAATGCTGGACAATCCACACAACATCATCTAGCTCCAAGCTAAGCCGAGCTTGTGTTATGGATACTAGAAGACTGACATGCTTAACAGTATACATTACATAGATAGATATTTTTATTACCTATACGAAAATCATATACCTACTGATATATCATATAAAATCATATGTGGAGACAATCTAAATATATATTTTCAAGATATTCTACTTGACATAGACTAAATAAATCACCGTAGTAACTAAATAGAAAAGTAATACGCGTCTGATAAATTGAGCCGGTGAGTCAGAAAATGAAAAATCTACGGTCACGTTTTATATAAGCGAATTCATGGAATTTAAGCAAAATTTTACTGCATTCTTGATCCTCGAGCGAAGTACTCATGAATGCATTCAGCGTTTTAACACAGACCGAAGTTAATAAGTTCCAGTCAACAATCTTAAGATTGGTCAGAGGACTACTTTAATATTCTACGTGTTATAAATCAAGTAAACAGATAGGGGAGTGTGGGAATTGGGGAAACACTGAATCTTTTAAATTATCTTACTAATTAGATTATTATATTACTCAATTTATTTCTCACTAGTAGTACCTACGCTCCGGCTTCGCACGGGTAGCGGGTAATAGGAATTTCTTAGGTATTTTTTTACACCTTGGGTTACATAATTAAAGTTTTAGTAAGGATCCCCATTTTTTTTGAAAATAAAATATAGCCTATGTTCAGCGCAGATAGTGTAGCTTCACAACGGTGAAAGAATTTTTTAAATCGGTCCAGTGGTTTCGGAGCCTATTCGATGCAAACAAACAAACAAACAATCAAATCTTTCCTCTTTATAATATTAGTTTAGATTAATTATATAACATGGAAGTCAATATTAAAGAGAAATAGTTATTTATCTTGAGGTGGATATTAAAATAAGTAACGTTAGACGATACATTAATGTCTTTAGGCTTTAGAAAGAAAGAAAGAAAGAAAGAAAATAAGTTTATTTAATCAAAAACAGACAAATTAACATACATGTCGGAGAAGAGCATAACTCAACGACATCATCAGTAATGTTTACAGACTTGGTGGGCGTCATGAGGGTAAAGTGCTAGCACAAAACACAATTGTTGTAGTTTCCACAATATTTTATTTAGTTTGAGGGTAATCACTTGATAGAATCACATAAAAAAGAGAAATTATAACTTTGATGACCGAGCAGTGAGTTCAAAGCACCAATCTTTAAATAAATTTCAAGGATCCAACTCGATCCGTCTCTATTCCACAAATAAGGCCCCGTGACAACTGTGCACTGCCTTATAAAATGCCTACCGCATAAAGATGGCGCCTCGACCACACTCAAGCCAAATGCTCTGCTCTGATTGGTCATTACTTAAATTACGATTATAAAGTTATTTAGCCTCTTAAAAACGTAACTAATTAAGTAAAATCAATTTAAAAATTATTAGAACCTTTTACAATTTCAGTAAACATTAAATATCGCACACTTTGCATAGAACAGTAATTTATTTGACAATGGCTACTTAATAACTTCCTCCTTTAGCTATAATTACTATTATGTTTTCAGAAATATGATTTTAGGATTTATAACAATGTAAAAATTCGTTTTAAATTAAATTAAGATTTACAGAAGAGATTTTACATTATAATGACAATGTTATGCGTAATCGAACAATCAACAAGCAACTCCTTCAATGGCTATCTCCGACATACATAACATAACAAATTAATATATAAAGTAGGAAAAACAATTATTACAGGAGAAAAAAAAAATGAAAATAAAAACAGATACATTATAGAAAATTAACAAAAATATATAGGTAACTAATAGTTAACAAATAAATATATCTATACATAGGTAGTGAAGATAAGTACAAAACAAATAGGTAGATAGGTAAGTAGTAGGTACGTATACTTATTATGTCTGCTGATTAAAAAGGCAAAAACTCAGCTTTTGTGCTTTAGTTTTCACAAAGTCAAGTAGTATATATACCTACCTACCTACCTATGCTAGGCAGTACCTACAGTACCCTTTGAATAAAAATATTTTGTCGTTTTGTTAGTGTCCTACTGTTATGTACTGTTCATATAAAATGTCGTATATAATGAGATTTGCTGTATCCAACGTGCTTCCCCTACACTTGACGTGTATTTAGGTGACCCACATCCAGCCCCGATCTACGCATCAAGTGCAATCAAATCAGTTAGCATGTGTGCGTGTCTCGTGTTACGGATTATGATATAAATCTATTGCATCGTCGTGTTTTGTTTATTCTATCTTGTCTACAAGAGATTGCTTTTAATAAAAAGTGTCGCCCGTTATGCATACTTTTTAATTACCGATTTAGGTTATTTTTACCAATTCGTTAACTTGAAATCTCACTGCAGACTAGATTTAAAAAGGTGGATTTAGCAGAAAGTCTCCATGATGTCAACAGTTGCCCAAGCTAAAACACATAAAAAGCTAATTGTAAAAGGCGAAACGAAGGTGTTAAATAAATGCAATATTTGAACGAAACGATTTATAATATCTACAAGGATCTTGAGTTGGTACATATTAAAGTTGCCAAATCGAGACCAGGTAAATAGTGAGTGACTATAAACTCTGTGGCTGCAACGTTTCTGCATTACCGCGCAGTGTAACTACTCGTTAGTGTAGGTAAGTGGGTATGTATCAACATGGAAGTGACGACGTCTACCGCGCCGCGAGCCTATTTAATTTAATTTCACCAGTTAGGTAAACATAGGCAACACAAACAACGTCGCGTCGACAATTACCAACGTATGTTCACGCGGTCCTAATGGGGGCTGAGTACGGCGACAGATTTAATTCCAATCTGAAACGCATCAAGTAATTACAAATAAAAAACAGAAACGCGGTGCGACGAGTGCGGGGAACTGGGGGTGCCCACGAATTTGGACATTTTAGAGAATTTCGGCAACTTTACAAGTGGTGTATGAAAACGAGCCGTATGGCTCGTTTTTAGTGCAAGCGATACAGCAATCCTAGTCAAGGACACCACTTTTAAAGTTGCTGAAATTCTCTATCTCTACTCGACATTTCAGTCGTCAATAAAACATAAATTAAGTGATGCCTGGCTGTAATATATCTAAAACAGTACTCCAGTTCTTTGCTCCGATCGATAAATTATCGTGCCTGATACTAAATGAATGCATGAATCAGTGTAATTAAGATCTTTCAAACAAGCTTTTTGTTACTGCGTGGTTGCTTAGTGTCAAAAAGATCAGCATCCTATAGACAAGGCAATATAAACAAGATTAAAATAATTCGTCCACAAAGCTCGCCGTATCGTGGTCACTCGGTTGTTGCCATGCGGGCAACATTAATTAGTAAACAGTCGACAGTCGACTGCAACAAAGCTGTATTTCTCTTCTGTTTCAGAGCTTTTACTGAAATACTTATTTTTTCCAAGTCCACGCTTTTTCAAAACGTAAATTCATGAATTTTAAATGGGACTTTGTTAATATAGGTACGCGATAATTTGTTTTTGTTTGATATTTTTAATAGCATCATCATCATCGTAATATTAGCTCAATAAGTAAACCCACCTAAAAATATAGTATCATCGTTATCTGTGATTGTACCTACTCATTCCTAAAATGCAAGGTAAAACGGTAAAGGAAAACAATGCGATGAAACAGCAGTGCTGCCGACGAAAAGCTCTCTCATCACTTAGGTATTATTGAACACTTTTTAATTTTACACCTACCGTGTAAAATAAAAAAAATGGGTATATGATTTAGAATCTTAATTAGATAAATATAATAAGCGACCCCTAACTTCCCCTAGCTTGTTTTGTAAAGTTTTGGTGACCCCGTTTATTTATTGGTACATAACTTTATCACCTTAGACTTAGTAAAATGAAAGTTGTAAACCCATCTATCCTTCTCACCAAATTACAAACAAACAAATATCTCTATGAAGTACAAAGTATTTTAACTCTTAAAAGGCTTTATGTTGAGAAACAGTGTGGTGAAAGGATTCGAGAAGGCTCCTTTCTACTATCTAAGCTATAGGATTACACGACGAATAAAACTGATAGAAGATTTCACAAAATTGAGTCTTACTTCCCCACAAATACAGTTCAATTCAGCAGAGCGTGTTATAGTCTACCGCCCGTACTCTTGGGAAATTATGTAAATGTATATCGCCCGTAGTTGGCAGCTATTTTGTCAGATAAACGATATTTGTTTAGTTCGATTACGGTATCAGATACTGTCAGTTATACAGACTAGACTGGCCAGCAATAACTATCTGTTTACATAAACTAAAGGCAAAGGAATGTACAAAAATAGAACTTAGCAGAAAAATCTCTGAATTCTTGTACCTACTCGGCAACAAAAAACTAATTAAATGTCGTAAACATAGAAGTCATACTACTTTTAGTTTCACCATAAAAGTGGTCCGAGTCTCATTTGCTAAACGGAAGCAGACTCACGCTAAGATTTTGACACTTCTCAATATGATAAAAATCTCAACATGATAAAAATCTTGTTTCAGATTCGATACAGATGGACAAGTGATGGCGTAAAGTTTTGGATGCTGAGATTTGAATTGTTCGGTCTGTAAATTTGAGAAAAATACCATATCCAGCTGTGTAATGATTATAAAAAAACTACAGATGTAAAAAAATTAAGAGAGGCAGCATATACTTAGCTCTATTAGGACCTAAATCCAAGAACAATATACAATGATAGTAAAATCGGCAAATCACTGTAAGGTACATATATAAAATTATATAGTTAGCGCAGACATGCTACGCGCTAACTACGTATATAAATGTTTAGTAAGTGCAACGTTATTTACTTAGCACTTACTAAACAAAAATCTAAATATAACTTACAAAGATTTTGAAGTCTGTTCAAAATGATGCTGTACCTCTACCATAAGTTGTCACAGTAAAATCGCCTGACTTTACTACAGTAGTTACGTCAATATTAGTATGACGAATTTTAGTACCCAACTATCCGCTAGAGGCGTTGTACAAATCTTCACACATTTTTTTAACTACAGACGCTAGCGAGTGTAGTAAATATAGTATAGTAAAAACTCATGGTAGAGCTACTGTTCACAAAACGTCAGGAAAATAGGAAGCGAATCGGCAAAGAAAAGGACAGTGCGAGAGGCGGCGACGGGCAATTCATGCAAGCCGACACAAAACAAAAATAAGAGATGTGTAGGGACGTGCATGACGATGCTCCACCCATCGATATATTCATTACTTTACTTGTTTCTATGTCTTTCTGTAATTTTTTTTTTCTTTAAATTTTTAGTAATTTCTGTGCTAACCTACTGTTACTTTATGTAGCTTTTATTATTATTGTATAAAATTATATACCTACTAATAAAATTTTGTTTGTTGTATACGTATATTGACATATCTAAAAGCATTGACATTTACTTGTTTCTATGAGTTCGTCCACTACCCTATCCTATGTTTCCTATAGATTATATTGCTTCTTTGGGATAATTTGCCTAAAAATACATTTTTACAAAAAAATATCTTCAGAATTCGATACATTTTTGAGAGTGAAATCTTCACAAAAAAGCTCTTGTTTTTTGGTACTAAACTGACATGTCTCTTCTGTCATGTCTCGAAAAAAAGTTTATCTATTTATCTCATTTATCGTACTCATAGTTTCACCATAAAGAATCGATCTCTCTATATCTTTTTTATATTAGATTAGAGTAGATTAAGCACTGCAAGCTGTGAGTCAAAATAAAGATTTCATTTCATAGTCTGAATATTATTTTTTGAAAAGTATCGATGGTATTTACTTCCTTATCGTGAGTCGAGGCGCTCACACCATACCTACTGTTGTCTGAGACCGGACATTGTCGCTTTTTGTGCACTTCAAATGAATTGGAAGATAAAGAAAGTAAATAAACTATATTTTATGACGCGAGTTTTATATGGAAATTATTCTTACAAAGAAACGAGCGAAAAATATAAATAAATAATGCTGAACAATGCACACAACATCATCTAGCCCCAAGGTAAGCAGAGCTTGTGTTATGGGTACTAGAAGACTGACATACTTACAATACATTACATGGATAGATATATTTTATTATACATATAAAATATCCAGAACACCCGGAATAAATTTTTGCAGATCGCACAAACATTTATCCCAAGGCGGGAATCGAACCCGCAACCTCCGCGTCGCAGGCGGACCTTCGCCCGCCGCGCCACATCGGTCGTCTATATGAATACGGAATCAATGATTGGAAACAGCAATCTTGAAAAGATAATAATGTAATTCGTTTATATAACAAGAAAACCGATTAAGTCATCAATCAATAAAAATAAAAATACGCGTTATTAAAAATAACTCAAAACGCTGGTAAAATTTTGATTTAATTAAAATGGGATCACAGAAAAATAATTAAACGGTTTTTAAAAGGGGTTTTCATTAAAAAACAGCTAAGAATTAAGCGTTAAAAGATAACAATCTCTTCCTTTTCTGGAATTTGTCCGTTGAAAATAACAAGGTTAATTAGAAAAATTTATAAGAATATAAGGATAAATAGACTTTGTTATAGTGTAATAATATATTTACAAGCTTTTATTAATTTTTTTTAGCCATAACGTTACATAAAAAACCTAGCAAAACTTTCATCAGTACAAAATAAAGTTAAAAAAATAAAACAAATTGTTTTAATTTAGTTTTTTATACTACCCACAGTATAAAAAACTAACTCGTGAATCAATCTTCGCAAACTCAATTCAGGTAGCGGCGGCAAGAACACCTCGCGACTGTACCGTACTGGCACTTACAAAAGTCTTAACCTAAAAATATATTTAATTTTGTTATTAAAGTAAAGGCACATAGAAACTTGGTATTGGCTGTCAGTGTATAATATGTATAATATGCACATATTACATAACCAATATATATACCAATATATACAATAATATATACCAATGATGTAAATATCTGTAAGTTTTCCCAAAATAAATAAATAGATACAGCTTATACCTCATAGATGCTTCATAGATTTTGTGCAAAAACTCATTCATTCATATAAAATATTTTTTACAACTGATCTATTCTGTCCGTGATCTAAACAATCTTCAGATACGATGTTAAAAAGGTATTATTTCAAATCGATATGCAAAGATGCTCGTCCAATGTCATTGTTTATGTTTACGCCAGCTTTTGACCATTCCAACCGGAACATGTAGATAGCATGCAGCACTGCTAGGAGCTTCTTCACAAAGAGTCTTAAAACTACTAAAATACTCTAAAATTTAAAAAGTATTGTTATTAGGTCCGCGAATATTCATTTCATACATTAATTAATTTGATTAAATTACATTAATTTACTGTTGACATTAACTATCATTGTTTGTGTGAATATAATTTTGACTATTGTGACTATCATGAATTGTTTGACATTTTAAAATAAATGTATTTTATAACAATTTTATCAGCGACTGTACAGTCTGGAAGAAAACTTGCTCTCAGTAAAAAGTCATGAATAGAGCTAACGTATTGCCTCCGACCTCCTATTTGTCAGACCCGCAGATTCTGTGGATTCTTTTGTACGTACTAAATACCTCCTGGCAGACGATTGAAAAGATCTCGTATACCAATGTCATCGGCATTTTGCTCGGTTATATATAAAATGTTTATCTTTACACTTAGGAAACTTATAGAGGTATTTTTATCCCGACATAGACACAAATTCATTAATTAATCGGTGACTCTACTCATAGTTTATTTACATACGAATTCGTGGGCAGAATTTCATCCGGGTAGACTTAGACTTATCGACTAGTTCGTAGTACCTACTCATCGTTGATTAACTAGACTACTACGAACCTATATTAACCTAATTCGCAAACAAACTTACGACTATACAGTATTTACAATATGTACATAGGCATATAAAGACATAAGAAACAGTTGAGCTATCTACAGACCGTTGCACACGATCTATAGATAGCTCAACTGATCCAAATCAGTACCAATCGGAAGCGTGTCTACTAGTTCGTAGCACTCATCCTTGATTAACTAGACTACTACGAACCTATATTAACCTAATTCGTAGATGAAACTGTAACCGCGTAGTATAGTTCTTAGTCTACAAATTCGTAATTTTCTCAGTTAAGAATTCGTAGACGTCTCTGTAGACTTGTAAACACTTCTACGGACCTGTAGACAGACCAGCTACGAACTTGTAGACGCATCTACGATCGCTACGAATTCGTAGCTGGTATGTTATTGCTGGGTTACGAATTCATGAACTATGTACTATTAAAGACTTATTTTTTGAATTTAAAGGACTACTTTCTCAATGTACAATTTATGTTGTACATTGAGAAAGTAAAAATATCAAATCCTGTGTTCATTAAAGATTTAATATTTTTTTCTGTTAGGAGTGTGTATTAGTAGGTACTTATAACACCGTATTTCAGCTATACTCAATACTTAATACCCAAATTATTTATTGCTATTATTTGTTAAGTTATGTTATTACAATACAATTTGGTATCACATATGTAACCTGTATAAGGGCGTTACAATATAACAGGATGCCTCCTCATGGCGCACACCGGTAACAGCTAGGTACGGCAAAGCAGTGTCTAGTCTGGCTAATCTTTCCAACACGATGCTACAACAAAATACAGTTGTAGCATCGACACGATAAGAAGAAGAAGGAGGATGAAAAGATTTTTTTTATGCATTAGATGGAAGGAATAATGAGATATGTAAGCGCAAAAATCTTGCATCCAGTTATTATTCTGCACGTGCAAGTGAAGCCGCGGGGCAACATAAGCAAGGTATAAAGCTAATCTTAAACAATGGAAATTTTGAATGCATTCGAAACAATAGCGAAGTGGTCGCGACGGAACCGCCCGGTAATTAGGGTTCGTTGTGTTTCAGTTATTCTGGAACATCTCGTTGGTTGAAAATAACTGTATTATATTATTTACAGTTGTCGACATTTGTTGTGGCTACTATCATCATAGATGTGTACATACTAGTATTCTTCTGCGACTTTGTCTGCAAACTGTTGTTGTTTTTTGGACCATTTTGTTCGAGGTAAAGAGTGGGTTGAAAACCTTATATTGTATTTGTTTTTATATTGTATTAAATAGAAATCTATAGAACTATCGCAAAATATAACAATAATACCTACTATTTTCACACTTCCCGTTTTTGTAATCGATAGATAAGCACGGTTTTGGAAGTACATATTCGTTATAGTGCCAAGACAACAGCCGCGCATTGTACCTGCATAGGTAAATGCATTATGAAACCACTTACAACATAATTTTAAGCATGCACAAAACATTACGGTACCCTAAAAAGAAGGAAGCCAACGTTAATTAATGTACGGAACCACCATATTTTTTTGCTGTTAAGAAGTAAGTAATTATTGCATTTTGTAGTTGAAGTTTTGCACAAATACAATCGTCGCTCGTACTACAGTCGTCGTACATTTTACGCTTAGTGGGACTAGATGCCTGTCCTTGTAAATGTCCAAGGATATAAATAAATGAATAACTATTCATGGACATTTCACACATCACTCTCTAGTCACAAACTAAGCAAAGCTTGTACTATGGGAACAAGACTGCTGATAGACTACTTATATACAAGCTAACCAAAGCTTACCATGGGAACTAGACTGCTGATAGAATACTTATATACATTTGTTTTATGAATTTATTTAATAAATAAATAATCTCCTTGGATCATTACCTCTGTTTTCTCGCTATATGTCTTCGTCTCGATAGCAGGAGCGTTATTTTGTAGATAAATCTCGACGCGACTGCCTCCGGACAGCACTCGTTTGCGAGGAGTTATTATGATATCCACTGCTTCACAAAGTCCACGAATAATAGCTTTAAAAAGCTCTTCTTATATATTAGTTTTTGTTTATAACACTATGTATAAAAAGGAGTGTCTACTGTACCTACTACTGTAGTACGTTTGGTACGTGTGGTACGTCCGGTCGCATATTAGGAATTAAATAAGAAAGTAGGTAATTTATAATACTAAATAATTTAAACTTAATACTAGACTTAAAAGGTAAAATAAATAAATCCTACATCAAGGTTCGCCATCGACGGATATAATACGTCGCGGAGGACATCATCAGTACGTTTGAATGGTATCTTATCTAGTGTGCCTGTGAATAAAGCCCCGGCTCTATATCTTACATGAAAATTAAAAAATCAAATGCTGTAAAATGCTATTTTCTTCATATAAATCAAGTGCAATATTCATATTCTTGGGTGCATAGAAAGAGCCTCCTCGTGGCGCACACCGGTAACAGCTAGGCACGGCAAAGCAGTGTCTAGTCTGGCTAATCTTTCCAACACGATGCTACAACAAAATACAGTTGTAGCATCGACACGATAAGAAGAAGACGTGCAATAAACTTTGATAAACACAGCTTATCCATGTGTATCAATTATCTTGCCTATAATAAAGATTTTTTTAATATTTTTCATTAGTTGTTTTTTGTTTCTTTCTAAAGTTTTGATTAAACTGTGTTCTATAAAGAAGCCACAACTGAAGAGGTATTGTTTGTAGATCGCTGGATATCGCGTCTGGAGCTTTACCGAAATCTCCAGTTTAAATTTATTTAAGCAATCTTGGCAAAAGCTGAGATCTAGTTGAGGTATGGTCTTAATTAAGAACGGTAATTGACCCATAAATAGTGGTGAGGCGACGACCTGACGCACCCCTAGTCGACTCTAGGGTTGTCGCATACAAACACGCACTAACTTCTAATAAGAAGAAAAAAAAACTAGCTAAGACATAGGTTAGGTTAGGACCGTATAGGTTTAAATCGAATTCGTCTTAAAAATTACAATTTATTGTATAATATTCTTGCCACGAATCACAATATTTATAATTTAGGAAGACACTACTGTTTTTTTCACAAGTCTACGAAATTCTGTTTTTAGAGCAAATTGTGGAAAAGAGACATTAAAATACTATTGAAAGATAAAAAAAGTTTATTTCCACAAAAACACATAGGTACACAATATAATAAAAAATTTACATTAGGGACAAAGTTAAAATAAATCGGATTAAAATAAAGTAATATAATATGTAACTCTAAAAACAAATAGCATTATTTACCAGTTTAATACAACAAAATACCACATATTTATAGTCTAACCTACTACAGTAATATTGACACATCTAGTAAAAAGCATATTTTTTGAAAATTTATTTTAGGTATACAAACTACTCGCGACAGCCCTACTTCACGCAGGGTTGAAGAGTACTTGTTGGGAAAACAAAATCTTATCGAATGTATGTGGCAGTCGCTTCTTTAAACTTTAGCCACAGTTTATATGTACTTGCTCGTTTAGCTTTTCATTTAATTTAAACTCAAAGAAAAATGTAGCGTAGGTATAATCTCTTTATTTACACACTGATCTCTTTATGTGTTACTATGTACCTGCTCTATACATTTTTTTGGAAATACGTACATGGGTACGTATTTACAAACAAAAAAGTACTTATATAGGTAAGAACCTTTATTCACAAACAAACTTACGACTATACAGTATTTACAAAATGTACATTGTCATATAAAATACATAAGAAACAGTTGAGCTATCTACAGACCGTTGCAAACGATCTATAGATAGTTCAACTGATCCAAATCAGTACCAATCGGAAGCGTACCCAAGACACTGGCTGCATAGGTAAGTATATTACTTATATATATCTTATGATATGTATCAGCAGTCTAGTTCCCATTGTACAAGCTCTGCTTTGTTCGAGTCTGATGTGTGAAATGTCCGTGAATATTTATTTATCAAAAAAAGCATAACACACTTTAGTTAAAATCTTCTCTACTTAAAATAAATGTACATAATCGAAAAACATTGTGTATTCATAATATTCCCCCCGGCATTGATAATTGATATCCAAAGTATTTTTAATAGCGTATTTATTAAAATTGGCGCACGCGAGCGAATATCATAAATTTTAAAATTAAGCTTCACGTATCATTAATTACGGGGGAATCAAATGTAAACAGGGTATCGAAACATGGGAATGCACCTGTGGGGTGGATATCATTCCAATTATAACTGAGACCGATATTTTTGTATTAATTATGCTCTTTGTGAAATATTTTACATTACTACGATCTTACAAATAGGTACCTACTTACTTACGGAGTATCAACTTGATTTGAAGGTTTGCCGGCAAAGTTTCAGCACTGAAAATCAGCGCTGTAGGATCCAATGGTTTCTATAATTGTTGTTAATATAGTTTTATATAGTAGTTGTTTTTCTATAGTTGTAGAAACCAATGGTTTATATAGCTTATGCTGAGTGGCAGCCTTGTTAAAATGTTTTAATGTCATATATGTAGGTATAACGTGTCATGGTGTAAATAAATATTTCTTTCTTTCATATAAGATAAACCATATTATGTCTTAGGCTGATGCCTTTAAGGCACATAATATATTATAAGCACATTATACAATGGATCTCTGATCTTCAATGGATGTGTTTGGAGAAGCAATGTGGTACCCACCACTTACATCTAGAAGATTATTTGCTTGTACTAATTTTCATATTAAATGCCTTATTTTCATATTAAAACCACTGGTTAATATGAAAGTTCTGCAACAATAGTCACCCTATAACTGAATACTTTGTTTGCATTTACGATGCTTATAAGCGGCGCTACCATCTGTCTTTGCAGACCAACTTGCATGGTCAAGCATCCTGCTAAGGCCAGCAAGATTTCAGTAATATACCTACAAAGACATTCTGTTGTTGAATTGAGGCGTCTATTGTTGAGTGTAAATAAAAAATCGCCTCTCGACTTTTGTGAAAAGTTATACACCATTTAGTTTAGTGCCATGTCGTCTTGTTTAAATAGTCACAGATAAAATTTAGTAGTGTTTAATTAAACAGTGGTTGAGAGGCCGTTAAGTATCAGTTATGAAAACTTCCCGCTAGGGGCGCTGATTGAAATACAAAAAGTAGAACCTAGTTTCTTGCGACCAATCTAATAGTAATACCTAACATAACTCAGTAGGTACTTTTGGAAATCAGAGTGACTTCTAGTGATTCGTTAGTAAAACTGGTAGTAGGGCCTTTCGAGCCGACTTATTTGCTCACATGCCGGATAAGCGGAACTATTTATTATTTGTTTAAATGTGCAAACAGCCGCGAACCGCCGCAAGCGAATCGATGGATAACTGCAAATAACCTTTGTAGGGTTGCAGCTTCGATTCCAGCTGGTATTTACATGACTTTAAAAAAAATACACAAATAAATAATGCTGGACAATCCACACAACATCTCAGCCCCAAGCTAAGCTTGTGTTATGGGTACTAGAAGACTGACATACTTAGTATAATACATTACATAGATATTTTTATTACATATATAAAATACCCAGAACACCCGGAATAAATATTTGCAGATCTTACAAACATTTATCCCAAAGCGGGAATCGAACCCGCAACCTCCGCGTCGCAGGCGGACCTTTGCCCGCCTTGCCACAGCGGTCGTCGGAATAAGGGGTACACCTTTACTAAACGTGTTAGCTTGCCGGTTTAGTATGGTGTAAAAAGCAACAACATCGCACTAAACCAGCAAGCTCATCTAACGTACTGCATAGTATTACGGTCACCCATCCAGTACCTCTACCATGAGTTGTCACAGTAAAATCGCCTGCCTTTACTACAGTAGTTACGTAAATATTAGTATGACGAATTTTGGTACCCAACTATCCGCTAGAGGCGCTGTACAAATCTTCATACATTTTTTTAACTGTAGACGCTAGCAAGTATAGTAAAAACTCATGGTAGAGCTACAGATCGTAGAAGGCACCCTACATACGTAGTAAATAAAAGCTCTATTATAATAGGTTGACCAGTTGACATCAGGCGTTAGTTATCGCTATATTATTCGTAAGAGGGTACATTACATTTTGGTGGTGAATAATGTGGGGGAAGCGAGAAAATAGATCTATGGAGGTGGTATTATGATCGCGAGCAAAGTGCTACGTACCCGTTAAATGTATATTTTGTAAATGATGTTGCAAAATTGATTTATTAAAGACTGGGATTACCTCCTCTTTAAAGGCCGACAGCGCCTCTGATGTTGCAGGTGTCCATGGGCGGCAGAGACCGCTTTTAATCAGGTGACCCTCACGCCCCATGTTTTTTACATCCAGCTGTGGCATAAAACAATATTCTCTAACTATATTCTCTAAAACCCTTCTTGTTAGGAATTTTCTAGGATTAAAAAAAATTAAGCACAACATTGTGATTAAAAAAAATATTTAAACAAAATGATATGTTGTTTTCAAACCTCAATAATTATCTCAATAAAGCATGTTCTATGTAATGGACTTAGACCACTAGACCAAAAGCAAACCACCATACCATAACTTTCGTAAATCCATGTAATTCTTTACGAAACGTACAAAATATGTAGATGTGTGCGTGCGCATGATATGGCGACGAATAAAATTAGGGACGGTGTGAACATAGCTTAAATCATCTCTCAGATTTATTACGGTTGGTGTGCACCATCCTTAAGCATATGACTTCCGTATTGACATGTTGGGATTATTTTGGTTGAATCGCAAATGAAATGAGGTAGTGCTCACATGCTTTATTCACAAAAATCGCTTTGAATCTTGATTCTTGTGATTCTACGTAAATATATGTATTTATTTAGAACAAATGCAGGATTTGTGATACATAATAATATAGATATAATATTTGAAACTATCATGGTTTTGAACATAGGTTTAGAACTTAGTTTTCATTATTTCATTATGTAAGTACTCACAAATCATTGATATTAATATTCACTTACACATAAAGGTTTCTACGTGTCTGTAATCGCACCTGCATCCATACCTCTTCAAATGAATCTCAGTAATAAATACATGGCCTAAAGACTTAAAGTAATTAATTATTCTAAGCCTATTGTAGTTTTTACAAATTATTCGCTCTAACTTAATATGAATTGTTTTTAGATGCGAGGGATATACAAAATATACAAGACTAGCTGACCCGTGCCCACTTCGTTGGGTATTCGACCGTTTTTTCTCCGATTCACTTTGCAAAACGGACTTCCACGTAAAATCCTTTTGATTTTTCGGTAGGTATATATCCACTAAGCAATAATGTGGCTTTTTATTGGTGATAGAATTTTTAAAATCGGTTCAGTAGATCCCGAGATTATCCCTTACAATTTAACAAACACACAAACTTGACTTCTTTATAATATTAGTATAGATTAACAATTTTCTGATGTATTTTCTTATTATTCCATCTTATGTCGTTAAACCAAATATATTATAGAGTATGTACCTACCAAACTTTGATTGAACTTAACAGCGGAACAGTAACTTTAGAGCAGTCTGTGACAAACGACTCGGATCCAAGTTAACTAGTGGACTGTGGGGTGATCCATCATTGTTGAGTGCAGAACGAAACACGCTGTAGATACAACTTCGTCTGGTCGATTAATCACATTGGATACCTTCGAGAAGGCTGGCTATTCACGGTGCGACCCGCGACATATCATATTAAATTGATTTGGTATATCGCAGAAAGACAAAACCACATTGATTGTGTAAAACGAAATTATCATGAAAGAAGGTGCGAAACAAGAAATATATTATTTTTTCGCAACTGGTTGTGAAACTTAAAAGCGTTACTGTCTAGTTGCGAAAAAAGCATTAAAACTCTTCTGCCGCAACCAGTTGCGGGTAAAGAATTATATTTCCGTTTTCGCAACTGGTTACGAAAATTGGTTGCGAAAACATTAATGCATAGCATTTTTGGCTGGATTACGCATGCGCAGTGTTAGGTTATTTTCGTTCGGTATTACCGTTACGGTATTTCTGGATTCGGTCGCCACGCTCAAGGCTCGCGATAAAAGCTATGCCAATAGCTTAAAATCTAAACAAAAGTATTTTTAATTCGACTATATTTTTTTGATGAGTTTTATCTAACCCAGCCCAGTTGTCCGCCAATCATTGCCCGAACAAATATAATACTTTATTCAGTCAAATTAGCATCCGATTACACAATTCCTAGGTGTTTTTGTTGTTAATACATTTCGTTTTAATTGTATTATAATTTGACAATCGTTTAAAGCTTTACCTCCCTATAAACAATATCTTATAAAAAGTTAGCGTTGATATTATTTCATCATTACGTAAGTATACAATCGAGACATCAAGACTGCGCTAATATTTATAAGACAGACCGCTATATTCAAACGATATGTCGTTATTATTTTTATTATTTTATGTGCTTCTTTTTCTACTCTTTGTGTCTAAGTAAGTTTCTTGCCCGTTCTTCTAGGCTCTGGTTAAGTGGAACTGGCACCTAGAATCACCTAGTATGTAAGACGATTCTAAATGATCCTTGTGATTTTACTGAATAAAGTAGTTTTGACTTTGACTAAAGTCGTTGCTTGAATGTCCTGTCGTTTCTGTTCACGTGTATACGAAATTCGATTAAGGTCGTGTAGCGCGCTGGTTTGCAACTTTGACGAAGATACACTGATTCGCCGCCCGTTTAACGCACAAATAATCTGTCCGGAGATTTCATCATTACCTAAAAGTAGTCAGATTTGACCGATAAGTGCAAGAAATGTTATAGTGTACTGGAAAAAAGGATTTACGTTGTTTGGTTCTAAAATAATAAAGAATAGAATAGTATAATAGTTTATTTGCAACACAGAAGTAAAGTAAACAGAACGGTACAGTGGACAAAACAGAGAAATATTTTGATTATTGGCTTCAACATTAACTATAATTACCTACCTTATTTTTCATTGGGTTTTTAAACCTCATCATCATCATCATCATCAACCTATATCAGTCCACTGCTGGACGTAGGTCTCTCCCAAGACGCGCCACTGAGCCCGGTCTTCGGCTCTTCTCATCCAGTTTTTGCCAGCTACACTCCGTAGATCGTCGCTCCATCTCGCCGGAGGGCGTCCTACACTACGCTTGCCTAAACGCGGTCTCCACTCCAGTATCCGTTTGCTCCAACGGTTGTCGGTTCTTCGGCAAACATGGCCGGCCCACTGCCACTTCAGTTTGCTAATCCTTTGAGCTATGTCGAACACCTTAGTTTTCTGACGAATAACATCATTCCGGATTCGATCTCTTAAGGAAATTCCGAGCATAGCTCTCTCCATAGCGCGCTGAGCGACTTTCAGCGTGTGGACCAGCCCCACTGTCAGCGTCCACGTTTCAGCAGCATAGGTCATAACAGGTAGGACACACTGGTTGAAAACTTTCGTTTTCAGACATTGAGGGATGGAGGACGAGAAGACTTGACGAAGTTTCCCAAACGCAGCCCAGCCTAGCTGTATTCTCCGGTTTAGCTCTCTCTCGAAGTTGTGTCTACCTAACCGCAGCGTCTGCCCGAGGTAGACATACTCCTGCACAACTTCGAGAGGCATTCCGGCAACGGTGATTGGCTCTGGGGTAATACGATCATTAATCATGATCTTTGTTTTATCTAAGTTCATGCCCAGGCCAATCCGTCGTGAGGAATCAGCAAGACTGTTCAGCATCTGCTGTAAATCCTGCAACGATTCTGCCAATATGACGATATCGTCAGCAAATCGCAAGTGTGAGATATACTCGCCATTGATGTTAATGCCCATTCCATTCCAACTCAGCGTCTTAAACAGATCTTCCAGCGCACTCGTAAACAATTTGGGAGATATGACATCTCCTTGTCTTACTCCGCGGCGCAGCTGGATAGGTTTAGACTGCTGGTTCTGGACTTGGACAGACATTGTGGCATCATCGTATAGGCATCTCAACACTTCGATGTATCGCCAATCAACCTGGCATCGCTGCAGAGATTGCAGAACAGCCCAGGTTTCAACAGAGTCAAAGGCTTTCTCATAGTCCACAAACGCTAGGCACAATGGCTGATTATACTCTTCGGACTTCTGTATAATCTGTCGCATTGTGTGAATGTGGTCTATGGTGCCAAATCCTCTGCGAAACCCAGCCTGCTCTGGGGTTTGGAACTCATCAAGTCTTCGCGCAAGACGGTTCGAAATAACTCTGGAAAACAGTTTGTAGACATGGCTCAAGAGTGAAATCGGTCTGTAGTTTTTCAATAAAACTTTATTGCCCTTCTTGAAAAACATGATAACCACACTCTTGCTCCATGCCTTTGGAGTTCTCCCATGGTCCAGGACGGATTGAAAAACACGTTGGACCTCCCTCAGGACTGGTGAACTACCTGCCTTTAGGAGTTCCGACGTGATTCCGTCTTCCCCTGGGGCTTTTCCATTTTTTAACTGTCTCAGAGCCACTTCGATTTCGTCTAGGCTGATCTCTGGGAGATCTTCGGTGTAGTGGCGGGTTAATGTGGCTCTAACATCCTCATTACTGGATCCCGGACACGAAACTTGCGAGGCGTACAATCGGCCATAAAAGTCTTCGATCTCAGCCAGAACTTCCGGCTTGGAAACGACGGTATCACCCCTAGATGTCGTGAGCTGCGTCAGATGGCTCCTACCAAGTTGCTGCACAAACACTTTGGACCCCCGATTTTGCTCAATTGCTCGTTCAATACGAAGCGTATTGGAGCGACGGAGGTCGTAGCGTATGCATATGCGTATGGTATTTTTAAACCTATGGTTAAACTATTACTTCTTTTATGATAGGTAGATATTTATTTAACTATTCATTTTTTTATTAATTTAAAATCCAATGCTATAAATAATACATAATATGTATACATGTGTACTAGTTCTCATGACCGAAAGAGCTTGTTAGATGTGAGCTTATGAGCATTAGATCATAATTCGCCTGAAACATAAATTGAGTTTTGTGTAAAATACGGGCGTAAAAAGTATTCACTATTCAGGCGCTCATAAATAAAACCACCGCAAAAATAGCCTTTTTGCTAAAATGGCATTTATGAAAAGATATAAAGTTATCCGCAAAATCTCCACCTGTAAAGCTGAAAAAGATTCAGTCTACGATAAACTTGTCGAAATTCTTTCATAACTGCCCTTAGTATTTTTTGCTTATTTTTTTTGTCTACCATAAATGTAGGTCTGCAAGTTATGAAACATATTTTGACAGGATATTAGCTGTTCAAACCGTATGTGTAATCCATCTCGTAGGTTAGAAAGCGTCTGTCAGACGTGGTTTCATAGCACGCCAGCGTTGTAGTCGTTAGGAGCGAGACGCTGAAATAAAACCTAGTTCACATTGCAGTTCACAAATAAACAGTGTAGACGCGCCCTTTTGATCTCGGCCGGAGTAATGAGCTCCCGTGTGGGTGTCTTGTTAGCTGTGTAGACGCGGCTTTACGAATATTTTGGAAAACATCGTCTTAAATACAGGCTTCTTCGGTATAGAAAAAGTGGGTTTGAATATAATGAGATACTTAGAAATTATATAGCGATGATGGACTTTTCTCTGCAACCTTTCAACTTTTCTTTGACGAATAGTCAAAGAAAAAAGTTCTTAGATATTCACACGCTATCTTCTATAGCTTCTAGGTAACAAGAGATTTCTAGCCTATACTGTCCCACTGCTGGGCAAAGGTCACCCTCTTTCTTTCGTTTATCTATCTTTCGCTAACTCTGTCAATTTCCGGTCACTTCTTCGGCCGGGAGTCCAATTAGTCATCATAAAATTGAAAAAATACTGATGCACGCAGCTTTTTGAACAGATATAAGTACATCGTTTAAAGCAACTGTCCGTAAACCCACATGGAGTTCCAGCAAGCTGAAACATCAAGCGATTATGTTGAACGAGCGTGTGTGCGCAAGGGCTGTGCCTCACAAGGCCTCCAGGGCCCTTGGAGACCTACAGACGGTTCTAAGAGAGACCACAGTATAATAACAATAGGAACTTTAAACTTTCACTACATTTTTTTTTATAACTAATTCACATTATTTAATTCCTAATTATGTACCCTACAATGACTGGACTTTATTTATATAAAAGAATATTCTTGGACTTTCAAAAAAAGTTATTTTGTGCTAAATATGAACTAGATTGCAGATAGAATACTTATATACTTACCTTTTTTCTAAAATAATGTTTATTAGAATACATTGAATCTATCTATTACAAATCATTGTTAACTATTTTAACATCTAACAATGTTAGTTAAACTTTTATAATCCATACGTACTTCGTTCTTTGTACCTATATTTGCATATCTATCTATAATAGGGAAATCTTAATTTGTTTGCCCTATTCTGTATGTAATAAATAATTAAAACTATTATTTGATGACAGCTAATCAATATTGAAAATTCATAATAAGTGAACCGAGCTAGAGTTGTCTTTGCAATGCAACAAGACAGCAGGTTAGTTTAGGTTAGGTTCTTTTTTTTTAATATTCAAAGTGATACAAATCTCGTGTCAGGTTGTAGCCCTCAGCTGCGCAGTTCTCATGTCGCTAACTGTTGCGTGAACTAGTTTAGAAGAGCGCTTGAGTATGCGTAGCTTGGAACTAGAAGGAGGTCAACATTTTGCAGAGTTTAACCTATGTGCGTACTTTATTTATTAACTGCTCGTGCGTGCTGTGTTTTCTTCACGTCTTCAAGTTGACATACAGCAAAATGTCAAATCAAAATGCATGTCTCCGGCTGGTTTCTGGAAACCCAAATCACGATTGATCCGAGTTTGACACATAGTAATTATTGGATATAATTTGTATATAGATCGGTACGTAGAGCTTATACCAGTACTTAGACTATTACTTTTAGAAAGCCAAGTAACGTTTGATCTCATAACATAAAACGATTTGCCAACGTCGGTGTGATGATGATGCACGCTGTAGCTCTACCATGAGTTTTTACTATACTGTATTTACTATACTCGCTAGCGTCTGTAGTTAAAAAAATGTATGAAGATTTGTACAGCGCCTCTAGCGGATAGTTGGGTACTAAAATTCGTCATACTAATATTGACGTAACTACTGTAGTAAAGTCATGCGATTTTACTGTGACAACTCATGGTAGAGGTACTGAACTCACCTACTATCTCCAACACACGTAGCGAGTAGATAGTTGCAAAGCCACGACCACATTGACGTATTTGCCAGAGTTAATCCCGACTAGACTCCACCCTCGTCGGCGTCAAAAAGATTTCCCCCGAGTCGCGACGCACGCTGAGCCGTTTTCCAACCCTCAAGTTATGAGAGATCCTCTGTTACCTTATATCAGCGGTTCGGTAGCGATTCCGCAACGATTGAGATGCGTTATCGTTCTATCCCTAAACTTGTTTATCTAAGCTTTGTTTTATCATTATATAAACTAACTAACTTATTATAACATATTATGATATGACTGTGTTATAATTAGACGTATTACACATACGTCTCATCTCTTTCCTATGAAATTATTACCATCTTTAATTTTAATTAAAGTAAAATAAATAAATACACCACGATTTTAATTCTGCCCACGGAGATTGGAGTTTAAAAACTTTAAGATAACTTTTAAGACTGAAAAAAAATACGTTAAACTTTATTATTTATACTTCTTAGGTCAGGGACTCAAGCACCACTCTCTTGGTCACTAAATTCTTCCAGAATTTAACTTAAGCTTTCAATTATTATACTGTCACACTACGTATTATACGTATTAAGTTTCTTGCCCGTTTCTCTAGGCTCTGATCGCGTGGAACTGGGACCTAGAATCACCAAATATGTAAGACGTTTTAAATGATCCTTGTGATTATATTGAATAATGTAATTTTTGAGGCTTGGATATATCGCTTGTAGCTTCCTCTTGGACCACCGTGCCTTACAGATCGGTGTAATATTTTAAGCGGCTCTAAATCCAGTTACAACCTTCTGATGATATCCGCCATTTTAGACACTATTTCAAATAACATTTGGTTGACTTTCGGATAACTTGCCATCCTAATTCAGAAGGAAACAACTGCAGCTTTAGTCCCAAACTCTTCATTATATTTTGTGACATCAATTTTTGTAACTAGGAGCTTTTTCTTTCGACCGCAGTGGAAAAAACAGAATAAAAGTGAGTAGAGTAACCCATATACCTACACATCAATACAGATTTTTAATTGTAAATCATTGTTAAAATAGAATAATAAGTACTGAAACTTTAATACTAACCTGTTGAGTTGAATCTCATTGGAAAGTTAGCCCTTTGTACCTGTCACCTATATCAAATTAGGGTATTTATGTGTTTATAGCGATATAACGGCCCATTGTGCCTTACTCTAAATTGTTATTTTTACTGTATGTTTTTTCTTTTATTAATTTGATGTATAATAATAAAAATAAAGATATGTTCTATTAGGGATTCGCCTAGCATTCACAGTCTCAAATAAATAAATAAATAATGCAGGACAATCCACACAACATCATCTAGCCCCAAGCTAAGCAGAGCATGTGTTATGAGTATTCTAGTAGTCATAACACATGCTCTGTTTTTTATTATACATATAAAATACTCAGCACACCTAGAATAAATATTTGCAGATCATACAAACATTTATCCCAAGGCAGGAATCGAACCCGCAACCTCCGCGTCGCAGGCGGATCTTCGCCCTTAGTGCTTAAGCAGTTTTTGTGATCAGTTTCATCAATATGCTAGTGCGCACCTGATGGTATTAAACGTACTCCTCAGCTCGCAATATTTCAGGCTAAGGATCAGATTGAAACTATTACTTTCAGCTCTGAAATCCAGACTGACGCACCTAACTAGCCGATTGTAGGTACTGTACGATAGGGCTGGCTATCGAGAATTATAAATTCTTTCATCGCAAGTATCACGGATCTACCGAGATTAGAGTTTCAGTTTTATTCGAATTCATTTACGGAAACTATCACGAAAATTTTGAATGGAGGATATTTCCAATGACCCACTAATCGATTATTTTTTTTCGAAAAGTATGTCACTGGAAATATTGTTTTCTCTGTACGAAATTTGCGTGCCGAATGTTGAAGAATCAATTTCGAATAACCATTAAATATTACGGTGTACTCCAATGTAACTAAAAACAGATGGATATTTGTCGTCACACTTTTTTTTATTTATTAGTTGGCTTCATACTGTTGCTTTTATGACACAGTGTTCGTTAATTCACACTTCAATGATTAGCTATCATATACAAGGGCGGATCCAGCTTTGGTGCCAGGGGGGTCACATAGTCGTGGTCAAGTCAAGAACTTATAATTTTATGTTCAATTAGTGGTCCACCTAAGTCCTGAAACCAGCTCAGGGGGGGGGGTCATGACCCCCATGACCCCCTGGATCCGCCGTTGATCATATAGTTACTCTTCTACAAGAGTTTCAATTTAAGATCGATGTTGCCAGAACAGTTTGAATTGAAAAGTGTTCAGCGAGCATCACTAGCTGGCAACAGCAATTAAGCAGATTGCATTTATATGGGTTCCGCATAAATCAGGGTTCCGCTGCGTCCCGCGTACGGCTCCGATTCCCCCGGGGGCGGCCACGAAACCAGCGATTATAAAAATAAAAGTTCAAAATATAAAATTAGATACTTAGGTATATCAATGTACATTTTAAGTAGTTTTCAGTGTTGTAACCATGTTCCAAGCGCCATATATAGTCTCGTTTATTACAGCTGGAGTAAACGTGTTCTCTGATATTCTTTGATCTGATGTCGATATAATGTTGTGGTCTCTTGCTCCAATGTCAGTCACTAGACTCGATTGCAAGCGAAGACACGGATCTTTGCTTGCAATCTAGGGAGTTTACACAAGTTATAGGTTGAAAATGAAATAAATATAATTACTAACAACAATATCTGGAAGTACTTAAAGTTATCTTTAATCTACTATCATAAAATTCTTCTTAATTTGTATCTACTCTTTAAAATTCGCAGTGGTCACGCGAAAAATTTCAAACTTTATTATAATGTACTTAAGGTTGCACAGAGGGGCTCTATTTTAGTATGCCTTTTTACAAATACCAAAATCTACTAGCCCACGTCATGTAGCCCGCGTGTCTCGTGGCCCACAGCCACACTTAGCAATATGTCTTCGCGTGATTTACTTTAGCGTAATCAACGCTTTCGTTGCAGACATTCCCGGGCTTCCCCAGCTGGGACGTGTCGCCGCAACTATTCCTATATTACCACAACATACGACATTTGTTTTTTTTTATTTATAAGTAACTGACTGCGGTGGACATGTTGATATTTGACGTTACTTTAAAATAAAACAGATTTATCATGGTAAAAATACTGCGAAGCTACGTAAATTATGTTTATCGAAAGATTACTATAGCAGTTAATCGTATTGATGTTTTACAAATTAGGTGAACGAGTGATAACTTCAAAGTGAAAATATTGAATCGGATCAGAGTATACAATTTACCGATAATAATATTAACATAATAGAAATAGAAATATGTTTATTGTCACTTATATGTATAATAATATAATTGTTACATAGATGACCGTCTTTTATGTACAAAACAAAAATAAAAAAATAACATAGCTCACCAACATAATTGTTCAATAACTCCTGAAAATTATGATTATTGTATTGCATGGGAGCCGTTGACTAGTTCAATCATTGAATAATAGAAAAAAAAGCCGCCTCAAAGCTGGATCATCGAAGTTGGCCAGTAACTCATAGGAACCCGCTAACCTCATCCAAATCGGTTTGTGGCATGTCAAAAGTATATTGACAGCTTAAATTGTGAACTGTTATATTTTACGAGCCAATAGAATATAACGATGGCATTAGATACTGCGATAAGTTTCATAAAAATCGGCAAAAAATGTGAAATCAATACATTGTAATGGCAGTTATGCTTCCGCGACACTTCTCGATGTTTCTATTCCATTTCCCTTCGGCGTCGTTAGGGCCGGCGTCTGTCAGAGCTGAATGGGCGTTTTACTCTAATGGTATGGGACTGTGATCTTCTTGTTTCTATAATATGACTTATTCTTATCAATTTATAGTGGGGTTCGAATGTTCCTGCGAAAATCACTATGTAGCGGTTAAAATATGTACGGTAGTACGGCAAGTATGGGACAAACTGTATCAGTAACGACTATACATTTATCGATATAACGATATTACTAAAAGTCACGATAATTTTTGTATGAATTATGTATCGTAAATTCTTAAAAGATAATCGTGGCTTTGAAAACAAGGGTAAGTTTTTTTAATTCACACACACTACTAGATACTCTAAAAATACGAAAATATGCCTAATCCTGTGATACTGAGACTTTTGTAAGACGGAAAGTAGTAGGAAAACCCACACTAACACAAAACATTCACACACACATTCACTGTCATGAGCACAGCCTCATTCAAACTATTTTAAAATGCGTATAAACCTATTTGAAGTTACCTACATACAGGTTACGTTCTAAATTTGAAATCTCAAGGCGACAGAACTGTTCGCAAGCCGCGTATTTTCATTAAAATCATAAGTTTCCCTAATTTTTTATAAAAAAAAAATACTTGATAAATGGCAAATGCACTAAAAGTGCGAGCCCAAAAAGAAAAGAAAAAAAAAACTGTTCGCAAAATGAGATCCTGTTACTGGCAACATTATGAACTCAATGATGTTGATATTAACCCCCAATCTTATGGGGCCTAATTAAGAAACCGGAACTAAACTATGGTTTAAACCTAGTCTAGCAAAACCGTGGACTAAAGTTAGACCACACTTAAATCTCGCCGGACCAAAACTCGGCTCTTAACTCCAGTGTTAAGCTAAATCTCGGTTTTTTCATATTATGAATGATAGTTCGGCCCAACGATAAACCACCGCCGTGGTCTAACCCTACATTTTAGTTAAACCTAGCTGACCCCTAGTTTAAGGTAGGTTTAAGTCAACATTTGATATGAAAATCGATTTTGTCACTCATGTTCTGATTGAATTACCTATTTTATTAGATATTTTTCTGAACTTCCAAATATAATTTTTGTGGAATTGGTCATTGTTTTTCAATCATTTTCTAAAAATTTTAACTCGCTGTGTGCAAGCACATTTTGTGATCTTGTCGTCTTTGTTTTGTAGTTTTATTCGTTTTTATTGCTTGCAATATTACTTTATATTTATATAGGTACCTAATGGATTTTCTGAACATCGTGCTGCTCGATTTGGAGGACCGAGAAGGCATGGAGTTGCTTAGGAGTCGGGAGTCGAACTGGCACCGCTAAAGAATTTAGTAAAGTAAAGTTTTTGGAATAAAATGTTGGTGTTTTTTTTTGTATACTTTTCTTTGTTTCGTAGGGCTTTAGTGCTCAGATGGTATTAGCTCTGCCTTCCATGCTGTGGGTCGTGTGTTCGATTCCCACCCAGAGCAAATGTGATAAACATAAATATTTGTTCTGTGTCTGAATGTTACTATGTATCCTATGTAAGTACCTACGTATTTACAAAAAAATATATAAGTATTCTATCAGAAATCTAGTTCCCATAGTATAAGCTGTTCTTTGTTTGTGACTAGAGTGTGATGTGTGAAATGTCGTTAATTTTTATTTATTATTTTATAAAAATGTTACCAATTTTTATAAAATAATAAATCTTATGAAATGTGCAATTATGGAGCACATAATTTTACATAATTACCTCTATGTGGATATGAAATTAAGGGCTTGACTAGTAAAATACGATGCGGCGATGTGGCGCGGTGGGCGATGGTCCGCCTGCGACGCGGAAGGTTGCGGGTTCGATTCCCGCCTCGGAATAAATGTTTGTATGTTCTGCAAATATTTATTCCGGGTGTTCTGGGTATTATATGTATAATAAAAAATATCTATCTATGTAATGTATAATATTAAGTATGTCAGTCTTCTAGTACTCATAACACAAGCTCTGCTTAGCTTGGGGCTAGATGATGTTGTGTGGATTGTCCAGCATTATTTATTTATTTTATTTATTTAGGTTTTATAAAGGTACCGTGTACACAAGGTAAATAGGTATATGTATAAATTAGTAGGTACTTTGTACTTACTTTTACGTCCATTATCACTTCTTTTTTATTATTTTCCATTCTGTAGTAGGTACGTATCTTTATTACAAAACGTAAAACATTTTTATTTAAGACCAACTTTTGTGTTTGCTTTGCCACTAAAATCAGAATGACTTTGTTTTCAGACAAACTACTGTTACTCGCTGCTGTTATAAAACGTGTTCTAGGCAAGGTTTCAGTAGATCATGGTTCACAATTGTCAGTAAAATGACCCTCGAAAGAATTTGTATTTTAATGTCCCTAATATTATATGCTATCAAAACATTTTAAATGTAGGTATCTTTGAAAGTTTTAGGCGTCATTTATGATTATTAAATAAAGATCTCACCTACCTATCAAGGAAACTAAATAAGTAAAAATACAAGAAAATTAAGTCGAACACTCGTTTTATTTATTTTCTGATTTTTCTCTGCATCGGTACCCGTAGGTATTTATTGGAAGTTGTTTTCAGGAAAGTATGTACACGTACCTTTTAGATACAAACATTAAATCAGGAATAAGCACAGTTCAAGCCGTGTGTTCAAATATTAAGCCGTGCGATATGATGTCCATTGCGAAAAAAAAGCACAACAATGAGAATCTCCGGCCGCTAGCACATTATCACTAATTTTGATGTTTAGATATTTCCTTCTTTTCTCATCACTTGTTTTAATTTGTAATGCAACATTGCTACACGAATAAATCATTTCTACACATGATTTACATTCGTTTTGTACATTTTTTTCTGCTTTAGGTAGTGCGAGTTTGCCGCGCTTTTCACTTTTCTTCAGTCATTATAAGCAAAGGTCAGGTTACTATTCTACCAAAATAGAAATATTTTTATGAAAATAATTGCAAAACAATTACAAATAATGATATTTGGGAGTTCAGACACATTATGTGAATGAACACAAGTAACTTAATCGATTTTCATACCGTTTGATAGATTTAACGAAAAATAAAGTTGAATTGAAACCTGCTTTAAACACGGTCGGCTTCAATCAGGTAGGCCATGCTCGGATCTGATTGGCCGTATTAAAACAGGTAGGCCATGCTCGGATCTGATTGGCCGTATCAAATCAGGTAGGCCATGGACTTAGACCGTGTTTGATAATATGAAAAACCGAGTTTTATCGTTAAAGTGGACTTTAACTGCAGCGTTAAGAAGGGTTTTTCGATAACACTGAGATAGATCTGGAAAGATAATAACACGGATAAAGTTTAAGCGTTGACTTTATGTCATCATTACGTATGGTAATCAATACTTACATCAAGTCTGCGCTAACTTTTTATAAGATAGACCATAAGACAGTAATTAAAAAAAAGCTCACATCAGTAGATAAAAGTTCTTCATTATTTGGGAGGTTCATGAGATGCCTCTCACCTCACTCGCACTCTACACTAGTAGTAATACGTCCTCTGGGATTATACCTGCGCTGAATACTCCCTTTTGTTTCGGATGCAAATCGAAAAAAAATCTGGCGTTCATTAGTGACGGTAAGTTACCTGCTTGGGAACTATTGAGAAAACCGTTCGACATTTTGATAGTATTCGACTAATGACAAACAAATTGTTATGAAAATAATTTTAATAATACCTTTTAATACCTACCATTCCCGCAAAGTGTGACTTGTCCGTGAAAACATTTATATTGTAGGTAGGTATTTATTCGTAAAATGTATCAGACTCGAAAAAATATATACTTATTTAAAAAAAATGATAGAAATCTGCTGACAATAATAATAAAATTCACTGACTTTTAGTTTTCTTAGCATTAATACACATACTAGTGAAATAAACTTGAACGAATCTAATTAATAAAAATCATGAAATAAAGTTCATTTACTTAGTTATTTATTTATTAGATATTATTATGATAGCTAGCTTACATAAACTCGAGATACGACAAAATCTAATCAATTTCTTTTTCCTCTTCGATTTGAATTCTAGATAATATCGTTCGCTTCAGTGATACACTCCGGAGCATTTTTAATCTGTACTTTGGTAAAAACTGAAGGATTCACGAGCCCCGCGTGAACATGTTAAAAAGTAGACATTTTGTTTTGACAGAGGATCTGTTATGGGAAAACACCCCTTATTTCTGTAATACCCGCTAACCGCGACATGCTCATTCAGATATTTAGCAGTTTAGGCTGGTTATGGTACTTTTGTGCTACCAAGGGGACTTTCCTGCTGTAAAAAAAAAGTATCTTATTTATAAATCTCATATAATGCGAGATTTTCGTCTGTTTTACGACTATCATAGAGATGGTTTAATCTGGATAAATGAAGGATTTTTAAACGGGTCCACTAACCTACTCATAGTTATATAAACTTTATGCAGCAAAATCACAGGAATCTCATGTTATGCGATTTTAGATGCTCGGAAGTTTAAATCTCAAATAGCGATATATCACTTTTAATACTTTTATATCGAAATACATTATATCGTTTTATTTAAACTATATATTATGATAAAAATACCGACTCATTCGGGTAATATCCTTGTCCGGAGCACTTTATATACATTACAAAGGTTGTATAAAGTGGTGGATTGTAGATACGGAACGTCCTCGCGTTCTCCTTGGCCTTAGAGGAAAAGGGCCGAGGTCCCAAAGCAGTGATCTCACTCAATGCATTGGCTCATTTCAGTTCACAGAATCAAGAGACAGATGGGACACTGCTTAGAAAATAAATCGACTTAACCTTACCTACTGGGCAGGTCATATTAGCCGGATGGACCCAGAGAAATGGTCCAAAATCGTGACACCGTGGCTGCCTGAAGACGGCGTAGAGGCCGACCAAAAAGGCGATGGCGAGACGACCTCGATGCTTTCGAGAGGGATTGGTGGACGAAAGCGAAAAGCAGAGATGAGTGGAAGGATTTGGGGGAGACCTTTGCCCAGCAGTGGGACGAGATAGGTTAGGAGAAAAAACCTTACCTACACAAGGTCTATCAACCACCACATTCACTTGTAGTGTGATGACTCTCATCAATAGTTCTAGCTCTAGCTAATTCTATCAGCTATGTTGACCAGGTCTCACTACCTGAGAAAGAAGGCAAATAAATAAATAATGCTGGACAATCCACACAACATCATCTAGCCCCAAGCTAAGCAGAGCTTTTGTTATGGGTACTAGAAGACATACTTAATAAAATATATTACATTGATAGATATTTTTTATACATATAAAATAAACAAACTACAGAAAATGAAAGATAAACTGTATTATGAGTCGTGTCAATACTTACTAGGTAGTTAACAATACATCAGTAAGAATAATAAAAAAAAATAAAAAAAAACTTACGACTATACAGTATTCACAAAATGTACATTGTCATATAAAATACATAAGAAACAGTTGAGCTATCTTCAGACCGTTGCAAACGATCTATAGATAGTTCAACTGATCCAAATCAGTACCAATCGGATATAAAATATAATAATAATAACAGATCGTACAGACATTTATCCCAAGGCGGGAATGGGACCCGCAACCGTCCGCGTCGCACGATGTTGTGTGGATTGTCCAGCATTATTTATTTGTCTTTTAAAACATCTTTAGGTAAGTTATTCTTTGACGTCGCGTGGGCAGCACAGTAGGGCACCTAGTCTCAACACAAGGGTATTTCTAGGAAATGCAAGCTTTGTGTTGAAACTCCGTCGTACTCCAGTTGGTGCAACCTTCAGCACTGGACAAGGACTACCTACTTCTGAATGGGATCCACACGTGATTTCATGAAAATATAAAGTTATTTGAAACGTCACAGCTCAGTTGGTAGTAGCTCTACCTTCTATGCTGTGGGTCGTGGGTTCGGTTCCCACCCAGAGCAAATGTTAGCGTGATGAACATAAATATTTGTTCTTTCTGGGTGTCACTATGTATTTTATTCATGTACTTATTTACAAAAAAAAATTATAAGCATAGGTATTCTATCAGCAATCTAGTTCCCATAGTACAAGCTTTGCTTCGTTTGGGACTGTCATGTGAATATTTATTTATTTATGAATACTGCTGGTGCTTAATTTATATTTATATTTATAAAGGTGAAAGTTTGTGTGTGTTCGCACTAAAACATATTGCAAATACTTGTTCTACATGAATTAATTTATAAATATAATGAAACAGTTCGTAGCTTGATTTCAAACGTAAGTTACTTTTTAAATAAATAATTGTACAAGAGCTAAAGAATTCAAGAATGACTTAGGAAATTGTAAAGGTTGTTTTTTTACCAAAATCCGATCACGATCTGATCGGCACGGTGTAAATCTATGCCAAACTTATAAAAAAACTTTTATTTTACATTTATAGATCCTAATTTTATCGCCATAAGGTTCATTTCACAACCCAAACTAAACTAGACTGATGAAGGAAAAGAATTTATCAAATTATTAGAGAGAGTTATCAGGCGATAGGCCTTTTTATGCGGAGGTCGGGAGGTCGAATATCTCCGACTTTAAATCCCTCCCTAGAGTGCCGAGGGTCTGCTCCGCAAAATATCAAGTTCTCATCCCTAAGGGCTGCCATGGTAACCGATGTACTCTACAATGTAGGATATGTAGTACATAACGTAAATACCTATAGTTGCGCTTAGTTTTTTACTTATTTTACCAATTTTGCAGACAACCGGTAAAGTTAGTTAATGTTGAACACTACAGTTTTTTTCCATCAATATGGTACAATTGTATAGTAATAAAGGCAAATAAGTTGGCAAGATTTGGTGATGGCAGGTGGAGTAAGGCCTTGACGGAATGGTGGCCTATAGGACATACAAGAGGCCTTGGCAGACCAACAGCGGTAATACCCAATACGGGCTGCCGATGATGATGATATAGTAATAAAAGTAGTGATAACTTTGTCTGAATTTGTATAAAATTTTCATGCGATGTTAGCAATGTGCCATACAAACAGCCGCGGTTATACAAACTGAAATCTACTTCAACAAAAGCGAAAAGCAACATCCCATAATCCTTCTAATATCTCAGCTTAGCGATATTGCCACAGCCAAGCGATTATAGCATCTATAACCATCGTAATAAGTATCAAGCCACTGGAAATTGAAGACCAATCGCCTTGAGCTATGTAAAACCGTTGGCTCGAAAGGAATTCAATAGGATTTTAAAACTTGAGGGGTCAGATGTGAATGGACGGGTTGAACCGGACTTGTAACAAAGCAAGGATTGTAAGAAAATCCCGCTTGGGGCCCGTACCTTGCATTCGCTTTACCAAATTACTGAAATTTCATTCAGCTTGCGGACTGCGAGAGAAATGACGGGGGATGCAAGAAGCCGATGGTTTTGGATATGGCAAGACCTCTCTTAACAGTCTAAAGAAGAACAAGTTTCAGGAAATCTATGTCACAGCCATATCTCACCAAAATACTGTAAAAAAAATTATAATTAGTATAAAAAAGCTTCTTTCAGTGTTTCAAGAACACTTTTTGATTGTCAGAAACTATTTTATATATACGAAACAAACACTTTCTTGTAGTGTTTCACCATCCCGTATGTCGTTTAAGTGTTTCAAGTAGGTAGTGTGTGTAATGCCACTTCTAAACATGAAAAACGTCTTTTGCCGTTTTAAAAGCATTTGCATGGTATTTATAAAAATAGTTTTCTTTCTTTATTTCGAAACAAAGTCAAAGTCAAAATTACTTTATTCAATAAAATCACAAGGATATCTAGAATCGTCTTACACACTAGGTGATTCTAGGTGCCAGTTCCACGCGACCAGAGCCTAGAAGAACGGGCAAGAAACTATCTTGTCTGCCTCATAAAGCTGCGTATCGGTTTTTAAGAGGCAGAGGCAATGCCATCTCCAAATATTACAATATCAATGTATTTTGTGTAGAATTTAGTCAGTTTTATAAAAGCAAAGCGGGTGGAATGAGCTTAGCGGCGAGTGGTAGCACTCGCTGAGTGGCGGCTACTTAGCGGAGCTGTGCATACTGACGCCGCTCCTGTCTAATGTAGCTCTTACGATCCACATTCAAGATATCTAAATAGAATTTCAGGTTTGTTTATCCTTACCTTCTGTTTTTGTTTACTTTTAAAAGCTGAACATACATCTTACATATGTCTTTTTAATATGCTGCGTATTTGTCAAAAGTAATCGATGCCAGTCGCTCTAGGCATAATAAATGAGGTACCTAAGTACCTAAGCTGAAATCATGTTGAAATCTTTTGACAAAAAACGTTTAAAACTCTGTGTAAGCTCCGATTTGTACTTTCATAATTATAAAATTTGTTGCTAATCACAAAAAAAAACTAAATTATTTTTTGATTAATTTTTGAATGTCTTAAAAACATCTTCAAGGTAATTCAAGAAAATATTTATTAAGTTATTATAGTAAAGACTATTACAGTATTTACAAAATATACATAGGTATAGTATATAAAATACATAAGAAACAGTTGAGCTATCTACAGACCGTTGCAAAGTAAAGATGAGCATTGTTTCACTAAGAATAAAGTTAATTTTAGAAGTGCAGCAAATTGTATAGTAAGTTTACTTATAAGTTGTGAAACAATTCAGTCAGCCTGAGGCTTGCACCTTGGAAAAACTTTAAACAAATCAGGAAAGTTTCAAACTATCGGGTGTCTTCAATGCGACGCGGTACAAAAGCTGATACAAAATATTTAAAATTTTAAATGAATAAAACACAAGTTTGTTTTACTAAAAATTTTTTTTTTATTCAATTTTTATTAGTCTTTTTATCCATTATTTATGAAGTCTGGGGAGTGGCAGAATTCAAACCAAAATTTTCTTAAAGCTGGATTTCACTCAGAATTAAATAAATAATCAACACAACATCATCTAGACCCAACCTAAGCAGAGCTTGTGTTATGGATACTAGAAGACTGACATAGGTACTTAATACATAACATACCTAGATAGTTTTTTTTTATTATATTTACATATAAAATACCCAGAACACCCGGAATAATTGAATGAATGAATGAAACTTCAAAAACCTTTGCCCGCCGCGCCACATCGGTCGTCAAATAAAAAAAAATATACAAGAAACTTAAA
Organism: Ecliptopera silaceata; assembly: GCA_932527185.1. NCBI lineage: Eukaryota > Metazoa > Arthropoda > Insecta > Lepidoptera > Geometridae > Ecliptopera > Ecliptopera silaceata. The sequence goes on along the minus strand of OW052209.1, from coordinate 1,049,109 downwards.
AAAAAAAGTATGTGATTGGTTCCAAGGTGTCCACCGCCGCTGATCCCCGGAGTCCCGGAGCCCTGGAGCCCCAGCCGATACCTGCCACTGACAGTTTCGTTTTCGTTTCGACAACTTTTCTTTGTGGAGCCGAGTTGGCTCGTTATACGATACAAAGTTCGGCCTGCGCAAACTTTTCTGTGCAAAAAATATTTCCGTTACAACGTGGGTTAAGTTATTGAATAGCGTAAAGTTCGGCACATTAATTGGCATAGGTGGGTTTCCCTGAGCTTTTTATTTACTGACCCTTTTATACTACCTACTATTTTTGGATGTAAGTAAAATTGGGGGTGCAGAGCATTTGACGAAATGTCTTTTGGACCCCTTAAAACTATTTGTTATTGTTTTTATGTATCAAAGTTCATGTATTGAACTTAGGTAATATAGCAAACCCAGTTTCAAAATCTTATTGGCCAAAAAAAAACTATTCGTCCTAAAAAAAAGTCAAATAGCAAAGCGTCCTTCAGTACAATGCAAACTTCCGTGTAACAAAATGAATAAGCAAGGTTAACAACAATGATTACAAACTCGCGAAGGAGCCATTAGCAATCAAATCTGCCATTAAATTCTTATTAAATTCTCTAATCGAAACGTAGAGATCATTATTCACCCGAAAATCTTCTCCGGAACAAAAATGATTGTTCCTTCTTCTAGTGTGTTATCAATTTGGCGTAATGGCCCAATTTGGATTCAGCCGGGACCGGCCAGATAATAAAATTCATCACGGAACGTTTCCCAGGGCAAAAATTAATATTCCGATGATGTAACTCAAGGCGTCTGCAGTCGAAGGCACAAGCGTAGAGCGGGGGACTGCATTCAGATTCATTTATTGTGTTGGTGACAATACGTCAAAAGCAGGTAGTAGAAGAGTGTGACGGTACTAACGATACTAACGTCTTATTTGACCCAAATGTCAAGCTTACCTGCACGCGATGGTGGATTTTTAGGCTTCCGCAGTGCTCCCTGCTTGTCAACTGCCGAGGCTCTGGAGACCAAACCATGGTGGTATATTCATATTCAATCCCCAAAAGTAAACTTATACCTAGTTATATTTCAACTATAGCGGTTTTGAACATAGTTTTCTTTATAAACGAGTAATTTACCAAAGTACAGTACTGTTACCGTAAGCAGATAAATCTACATTATCTAGATCTAGAATTTTTAAAACAGCGATATTAATATAGTTAAATTCTTTAAGCTTTTTCTTATGACTTGGAGCGCACCCTAAAACAGTTTCGATAAAATACTGCAAATTAAAATTGTTTAATGAATCAACTTTATTACCTCGAAAGATTTGTTTTCGGTTAATTAAGATAGCTCCTTAACCAACTATCGAGTTAATGCCCACGAGGACCGTTAATGTTTATTTGGTTTGACCTCATATTTTAACTTTGAGAATTTAACCATCAATATTTCACATAACCTCATCTAGTCCTAATCTAAGCAAAGCAATAAAAAAAGTAATAAGTGATGTAAGCTTGTACTGTAGGATTTGTAGGAATGACATTACATAAATGCAAGAATTATAAAATAAATATATGCGGCTTGAAAACTTTCACCGTTTTTACGTCGGTTGAATTAGTGGCGGTGACAAGTGATTGGCACAAGATGGCACGTGCCTGTTTACAAAATAATAATTTGAACAAGTTATCTTATAGATTACAAATGAGTTGAATTGAAAATAAGTACTATGGGCTGACGGTATTGTCAAATCGTGGATATTGTAAATAATAATATCCAAAGACTGTGTGGAATGATAGGAGCAGCTTAAAGGCAGTCCAGCAGGTCAAAGAGGCTGCGGATATTGATGATGAGCGCTAGGCTAAATCAAATCATACAATCTGTATGATTTATTTTAATTATAACCAGGAATAATGTGTATCTCGATGATTTGTCTTTACAGCTATGTAAATTATCTATAAAAGATATTTTAAATCAGCTTAAGACACCCGGGAATATCCACAAAGTCATGATAAAACTAAATTCTTTCTGTAATACTTTTGAAAATTTATGAAGGATACCTTTCGCAATGCATCCGCGAAAATTAAAATAAAAATTCAATTTAAAAGAGTCATCGTAAACCAAGTTGCGAAACCATTGTTTTTGAAAATCTTTTGCCGTTAGAAAGATGTAGGCATTTCATAAAACGCTATCAAGTCTCAAACTAAGCAGTGCTTGTAATATGGGAACTAGATTGCTGAATTTGCTGATAGAATACATAAAAAAATATCTGAAGATAATAAATATAGGTAATAATACTTTATAAAGGTAGGCAATAATATTTTAGTGATACTTATTATTAAGTACAAAAGCATTGTAAATCAAACGGTACCGTTGTTTTTAGAAAGTTATTTTTCAGAGAATTATAATTCTGTGCCTACATATCGTCGTTCAAATCTCATTAGTAAGAATCAAAGTCTTGACTGACTGACGGCTGTAGTAAACAGTCTGGTAGTACTAGTAACATTGTGTAAAAAGACACATCTTTTTACTACTAGTTGTACTGTTCAGTAGTACGAATGACACGGCGACGGGATTTATATGCTGGTGGTTGTGTCTTGGAAACTCTTACCTTAAGCTCATCTGAGGGAAGTCTGGCGGTACGTGCGTCCATAAATTGTCTCAGCGATGATTTAACTAGTGTTAGCACCTCGCTTCGCCTGCATTTTTGTCTGACGCCACTAAATACAGTCATACCCAAAAGTGACCAAGACTTGAGATCTTTAGATCATTGGTTACACTAGATTTGCTTCGCATCTCGTAGAAAAAAATCAAAAAATTGCCATAGTTATATAAAATGGCTGTATGTTTGTTCCCTAAGGCAGTTTTTCAAGGAGGTTTGGTATATTGCCTACTAAAAAAACGCCTATAACTGGCGGGAATCCGTGCTGGACAGAGACAAGTGGCGTGCTCTCGTGTCGGAGGCCAAGACTCATTTTGGGTCACTGCGCCATAGGAGTAAGTAAAAAAAACTATAGACAAGCGTTTAATGCATTCCCTACACTATGGCTTTCACTGGCACCAGTTTTAACCACGTTTTCAGTAGTTAAGTTCATGAATATTTTGTTCTTTTTACCTAATATTCGATATAAAGTTCTGACATAAGAAGAGTCTCCGCGACTGTACATTTACCATACATTCACGTAGATACATCGCGTTCAGACGTACATTACCGTCCGCCGCATAATGTGACCGTAACTAACACCGTCCAAGCCACCATTCTACATCATTCTACTCCATCCTCCATCGTTCTTCACTATTCTTCATCATTCCGCGCCGTTGTGCACCAAATCCAAGCAATGGTAGAGATTTAGTTCCTCTACAAGTGTTATGATTTGTTATATTTGTGCGGATTTGAATATTTCTGTGAAAACTATTTAAATAAAACCAAATTTTAGAAATTCTAGACTGATCTATAAAAGCCATAACTAATAAAAGCTTGCAGACGTAATCAGAGTATGTTCTGAGGCCTCCGAGATTGCTAATCCAAAATAAATGAACATAAACTCTTAAAAATCAAAAGTCTTGTGTTCTAAAAACACTGCAACTTTGTACATGGCAGCGTCCCGTACCCATGAGTAGGCATACCCACGCCTACCTTCTGTTTTAATTTTAAGATTCCTGTTTTTTACTTGTTATTTCTCCTTCTGTATTTTTTTTGTGTGTGTGTCACCTGTCATGTATATTTTTGAATGAATAAATGTTTTGTATTGTATTGTATAATCAACGCTCAAGCACGGCTCATCGATTCAGCCGCGCAAATAGCGAAGAACTATGACACTGCTTGGGGCATTGAAGCAGCATACATACAAGTTCACATTGGAGCCTTGTTTGGTAGCTACACGCGGCAGCGACAGGCGTGATCAAAGTTGGAATTCGCACTCGCTCCAGCGCACTCGTAGCTAAAACGTGTCAAATATTTCCAGTAGGTTGCCTCTCGTAGCACAGATATTTTCACACCTACACCCCTTTCACAGCCAGCTCTACGTGGCAAAAGGCTCCCCGCTGAATTCTTGACTAGTGATGTGCTGGATATGTTACATATGTTGACAAAATGTATCTACATTATGTTATTACTCTCTAAGTGCGGTGTAGTAGTAGCAACTCCAGCTTCAAATCCAAAGTTAATTAATCCAATAAAATTACAAGGATTCAACAAAGAACAAGGATCATTTAGATCTCTTATAAACTAGTTTCTATCACGTGTCAAGTGTTTCACGTGTCTTTCATAGGAAAGACACTCGTCTTTCTGATCTGGCTGACTAGGCTGAAAAGATGATCCATTTACATAAAATACAAATTCTTGATTAATATTATAGAAAATGTTTATTTACTTACACCACAATAAAACATACAAAAAGTGTAAAAATGACAGAGCATATAGAAATCTGATGAACCGATATAGGTAGTTCCTATAACGCTGGTTTTCAGTACCCATTTATTTAACCATTTAGTACCAACTTAACCACAACTATTTTAAACATAACTTATAGTATAATATTTACCCCATCACTATTATTCAGGTAGGTATATCTAGCTTTCTTCTAGCTGCTCAGCTCTTTCGTGAATGGCCACACGTGAGCCATACAGCGCCACGTCCTAACGACTCTATTCGATAATGTGCACGAAAGACTACCTCACTTACTTCCATAACGCACGAGTAACTGGGACGCTAGAGGTGCCGCTTTGATTCTGGACAAAACTGTTCTTATGATCTGCAACTACATAATTTCTATTTAGTATCTAAGATAGATAGAAAATACTTTTTTGACCACAACTTAAATAATGACATGTAAGAATCTTACAATTTTAACACTATATACAATTGGCGACCTTATCGCTAAACAGCGATCTCTACCAGATAACCTTGAATTGAATGGAAAGATTTATTAAATACATTATAAATGTTGTACTGCTGAAAAATATTGAAAATCTAAAGTAGGTATCCATTTTAATTTGTATTATGTATAGACCTTTATGTTGCTTGAAATAAAGATATAAGATCTAAAAAATAAATAATATATCTAAAAAATCATATCTTTATTTCAAGCAACATAAAGATATGATTTTTTAGATAATTAAACTCGTTAATCGTCAGTTTTGTTTAATGTACCTCTTCTAAATAGCAATTGCATTACTTCATACAAAGCGATCAACAATACAATGTATTTTACTATGTATTCTACGTAACTATGTGTTTACAAAGAACGTTAATAAGTATTCTACTATCAAATTAGTTTCGATAACAAGATTTCCTTAGTTTGTAACTAGATTACTATCTAAGCTACATTTACTGACTCACCCAATACCTACCGAGTTTATTAATCAAATCATCTTCCATTAGCCTAAGTATAGTTCGACATGATTATGTATAGGTACGTAGTTTTAAGATATTATTCAATAAAACTTTTTTATTTTTACTTTTTATTACTAGACTAGTTGATGCCCGTGATTTCGTCTTAGTTTCGTATTTTGGATATTTAAACAATATTTTTATAAATTATAGCATATGTTACTCTCAGTTCTTCAAAGTTTAATTAAAATCAACTCTGTAGTATTTGCGTGAAGGAGTAACAATCATACATCCATCCATCCATACAAACTTTCGCATTTATAATATTAGTAAGATAGCGTTTTGGGAAACTTATATCTATAATATTTATATCTACTACGGGGAATCAAACACACACCTAGGATAGAACCTAGGTACTAAGTTCCTAGGTACATTTATCTGAAAGGGGGTAGTTAGGTAACGCCTAGTCATTTAGTGTTCTAGTGAAACCGACTTTAGCGAGTATCAAGCAGATGCGATTAGATTCGAAAACATTCACTCAATTTCCCGGCGAGAAGCGTGGGATCTCGCGAAGTACGGTTAGCAAATCAGGTAAGACATCAATATATTTTTGTACGTTTTTCCATTAATAAGGTTTTAAATGTGTTTTAAATTAAAAGATTACACAGTATTTAGAACTTTTTAATCACACTGCAAGGAACAGGATGCTGTGTTGTGGAGACTGGGTTTTTTATTCAATCCTCTAAGCCTGGTCAAAATAAAATTAAACGTTCTTTTGGACCTTCTTTACTATTTAAAAGCATAAGTCTACTAGGTATATTTTATTAGTAGGTAGGTATGTATATTTAATCTAATGGCCTAATATCAATCTATCTGCAATATAAAGTGAGAGTTCACCTAGCTGTAGTTAATCTAGTTGTGGACAACAAATAACAGCAAACTGTTCTGCTGCTGGTACCGTACCGGCTGGCGGCTGGCGGCTGCAGTCTGACAAATCCACATCGAGTAGCCGATAGCGAGACGTATATATTTGCTGACGGTACCAGTCCGCAATCTAAGGACCTACGTTTTTAAATTACTAAGCGCTATTCTGCTGACTCTACTGTGATTTATTCGATTTGTCTGAGATGTTCGAGCATTTAATTGGTTTTGTATGATTATCTTTATACGCCCCTGAAGTTTTTCATGTAGCACGGAAAACTTTACCACGTGACGTTGCTACAAATATTTTGGCAGGCGCCACAACTTTTGATTTTTATCTTCATATGTTACACTTTTACGTAAAGTAATAGTACTTGCGATGCTTCTAAGAAAGCTTATAGTTTAGTAACCTGGTATTTGAATGAATGAAAGACTTAAAGAATGAATTCAACATGCTATAGTCCTACCTACATATTATAGCGTGATACAAAAAAGGCATTTACTTACCAGCGGGGTGTTACCAGCTGATTAGATAGATAGATAGATAAAAGCATGACACTTGCATGCTATCGCATACTCACTATTGATGGTTTGTTTGCGATCTGATAAAAATAAAATGACCTGCCAATGAGGCCACAGAAACAGTGCATGGTTGCCTGTGTTTTTCAACCAATTTATTTTGTTTACTTTGGAAAAGCGGTAGAGGTGGCCTTAAGACTCGAAGGTTGTTGGCCGATAAGTCTATTGTAGTCTCGTTTATTTGACATGAAAGTGACAGTGATAAAAAAAACCTACAAATAGAGCTGCAATAAAATTACAACAAGCATTTGACAAGGGCTAACCTGTGTATCTACCATGAGTTGTCACAGTAAAATCGCCTGACTTTACTACAGTAGTTACGTCAATATTAGTATGACGAATTTTAGTACCCAACTATCCGCTAGAGGCGCTGTACAAATCTTCATACATTTTTTTAACTACAGACGCTAGCGAGTATTGTAAATATAGTATAGTAAAAACTCATGGTAGACCTACTGACCTCAGTCAATTTCAAAACATCACAAGACTCTGGTAAAATTGTCTGTTGTACGAATAGAAGCCAAGAAGGTGAAGACAAAAAATTGAAAATATAGAAAGATCGAGCAGTCTTAAGAAATTTTTTGAGCTTAAGAAAACTACGGAAAAATTGTGTTACAGAAAAGTTGCTTATCCTTTAGCAGCAGTTTTTTCAGTACATAGCTAAAGAACTAAAGTTCGAGCTACGTTTTACACTTTTGTGTTATTCCAAAAAGCACAAGTTAGAAAAAGTGCAACTGACAGACGGAGTCTTGGTTACAGAATGTTTTTTTACAGTTAAGTTACGGAAGCGTTAAACAAGACTGACGATATTCAAAGACTGTTAGTGTGAGGTCTTCTTTATATGTCCCAACACTAGGATAAGTGCAGCTTAAGCCAACATCATTTACTATGCGCTGTACAGCACGACATTCTCTTTGAATTCAAATCAAGTAATTATCTCGCTTAAAAATACACATTGTTACTTTAATAGGGAAATAAATAAACTAGTAAGAGTAGGGTGAAGCAAAAGTCAAAAAAGTCAAAAGTCAAAAATTACTTTATTCAGTAAAATCACAAGGATCATTTAGAATCGTCTTACATACTAGGTGATTCTAGGTGCCAGTTCCACGCGACCAGAGCCTAGAAGAACGGGCAAGAAACTTACGGCCTGGTTCCTACCGTTTTTTTATATGATCCTTCTTACAAAGAATTACAATTAAACTAAATTAAGTACTGAAGTTTCAGTGCGGTGTCAATTTAACTTAGTAATGATACACTAATGAGTTTAAAAAAAAGAAGTATAATAAAGCTATACGTAAATCAAAAAGACAGCACACGCTTCGCTTCAGATACAAATATACTACAAAGTACATAAGCAGGGCAAGAGAACATTACTAACATCACAAATCGACAAAGTTGCTGTTGACGGGTGGAGCGACATCAGGCCATGCAGTTTTGTCATTAATATAGCTGTCTAAGGTATAATACGCCTTTTTTATAAGATTATTTTTAATGTATGTTTTAAATTTTCTAACTGAGAGTTTTGTTGCATTTTCGGGGAGTTTATTATAAAAACGCACGGCACCCCCCACAAACGACCCACTCACCCTCCAAAGCCGGAACCCAGGGACGCACAATTTATATTTGCCTCTAGTGTTCACACCATGAACCTCACACTTTTTCAAAAAGCTATCTTTATTTTTATGAGTGTACAATAAGACTTCATAAATATATTGTGAAATTACTGTTAGAATACCAATCTCCCCAAACCGCTCCCTCAACGAATCCCGCGGTTTCATTTTATAAATGGCACGTATAGCCCTTTTTTGCAAAACAAATATAGTTTGTATATCAGCTGCTTTACCCCAGAGAAGTATACCAGTCCAGGAAATCTCTAAAAAAATAAAATGCTTTATGTTTTAGTGATGGGAAATAATACAAGATGCAGAGAACATCCTCGACTAACTTGTTTGTAATGAAACTTACTTTCGTAGCTAATTATTTGCTCCTTTTCTTTAATTTATTTTTTTCTTTAAAATTTATTTAAAAAATCAACGTTTTAAAGCATTTTGATATCCGAAAAAAATAACATATTCTAAAATCCTTAATAATATTAGACCTTAATACAATTATGCTTTCTAGAAGTAGGAAAAATATTAATTTATTACTCGAAAAATCTCATATCGTTTCCCAATACTAAATCACTCAGCAATTTAAACGTTGGACTGCCGCAATAGCACGTGACGGCAAAACGATAAAAACCGCCCGCCCGTCACCACACAGGTCCGTTTTAGGCCACATCATGTTTTTTTATTATACTTACTGACATACGAAGAACTCTTGTGTTGTATTGACAGGTGACAAGAGCTTGACATTAGCTCTGTCTTCCACGCTGGGTTCGATTCTCATCAGGAGCAAATATTTGATGGCAAATGTTTGTTCTGTGTCTGGGTGTACTAAAAAAGTATAGCTATAGTATTGTAGTTCTAGTAGTAAAAGCTTTCCTTAGTTTAGCACTAGGACGCGGTGTGTGAAATATCTATGAATTTTTATTTATTCTTCCTATCACTTCGATTATTCGTTAACTCTATTTTTAAAAACAAGTTGCCGTGTACGTATTTGTTGGCAATATAGAATAGAATAGAATATTCTTTATTGCACACCACAATATGAAATATCATAAGCTTTTGTTGGCAATATAGTATTTTTTTAAAAATAACATTTTATATGATTATAAAAGGGTGTCCTAAGTCCGGCCCTGGTGCCCGCCTTCGTCACCGCTCGCCCAAATGAGTAACGTTGCTACGTGGTCAGCATCTGACTGCGATGTTTTACCGGTTTATTGTAAAAGGTATTTAGCACTTTTTATTTCATTTTTGTGGTGCACTAGGTTTTTATTCGCAGTTCATCTGAATTCGTTTCATTTTCATTTCATTTATTTCGCCATAATTATTACAATAAATGTCATACAAATTGAAAATAATCTGTAGTTTTCATAAGCATAAAATACATTTAGGAATGAAGGTACAAGGAGATAAATATAACTTATTTATAAATGTTTCTATGTATTAAGTCTCTATCTAAGTATTTGAAACAGAAAAAATAAAATTTAGGTAATTAAGTAAAACACATTTTTAACCACACTACCTGAAAAAGGTGCACGTTTATGGCTTATTTTCTGCACCGGACGTGTCTTTGACTACTCTTGTGGTTATCAATTAACACAACATCAGCGAAAGAAGTTTTTAGTGTCTGTTAAATTAACAGCTTTATATAATTGAAATTGTTTAACAAAATAAATGAAATAAAAACTTTATAAGTTCTGTTTAAAACTTTGATAAACACTATTTTATACACCAGAAACCGACTAATGATGAGAAAAGCTGCAGATCGAAGCCGTGACGAGATTTGCAGGTAAATAAAGACACAATATTCATGAAGTATGATATAAACCGCTATTTTAAACTTCCACTATGCTAGGAGTAAACCTCTCGTGGTAGAGCATGAGATTTACAGAAGAGACACTCCACTTGTTTATTTTATTTATCATTTTCAAAGAAGATAAGATCTTAATTTTAAGATTATTTTAACAAGTTTTGAAGTAAGTATATAATATTAAAATTAGTATGCCTTAATTAAGATTGCAATTAGTATTGGCGATTCATCAAAATATTAATTAATTAGAACTAAATAAAAAAAAACTAGATTTCATAAAATAAATACTAAACATAAACTTAAATGGATAGAGAAAATAATTTGGTTTAGTTTTGATATTCAGTCATGTAGACTTTAGTCCACCTTGGATGTTTGCCCTGTAGTAACGTAATAGGTTAAATAAACAAATTTAAAGTGTTTTGGAGCTAAAGTTTCCATTGTTTTATACCCAGAAACATATTTTTATATGCATTTCTTTCAATAACTCAATTTTTTTTTAATACTAATTAAAGTTTTTTCGGTAAAATCACAAAGAGCACTTAGAATCGTTTTGTACCTATACTAGGTGATTCTAGATGACAGTCCCACGCGACCAGTGCCTAGAAGGACGCGCAAGAAACTATAAATATATTTCACATCATGATACCCTTGTCGAAAGTCTTATCTGTGCAGTAGATAGTGTATGTCGGGAACGGTAGAAATAAGCCGATTACCGTACTCGTCTACAGGGAACTAAGCCGGCCCAATGCGAAATTATTTAATAAATATTTACTGGGAAGTGGGCTCAGGACTCTGCCTAATTTTTATTTTGGTTGGGTTTCGCTTATTGAAACCTTTTCAACCTAGCTGCTTAGTTATCATATAATGTGACCGTGGTTTCGATTTCCAACTAGATCAATTTATTACATACATTATTTATATTATACTTAATTAAATTTTACCATATTTTTGTGTGATGTTCAATCTAGGAGTTGTTATGTATTTTTGATGAAACAACTATACCTACTAGTACCTACTCTGTCGGCTAATTGATTTTTATAGTAGCTTTCAAGCTTTATTAATAGTTTTAAAAGGTCCATGACTAATTCTTATTATTAAATCATGGATATGTATTTTGAGTATGTGCCTGATATAACACGAAAACATCCACACATTGCACAAATAAATAAGCATAATAATGCAATGGGCATAACTCTTTCCACATTCGTGCAAAACAAAATTTTATTAATGCGTTCGCGTCAGTGGTGTAAATCACGCGAAAAAAAAAACAAAAACAAACACTTTGATCTTTGCCGCTGAACGAATCTGATGTATAGTGCAGTCTTCGGTTAAGACATCTGACTTTGTCATTATATTATTTTAATAATACAAGGCAAAAACGGAGCCCGTAGTCTAAATTTCATTTGAATTGATTTCAAAAAGATTTGACAATTCGCGATCTATGTCTGGAGAACTATCGTTTTCGAATATGACTCTGTTTTTGATGATTAAACTGTTTTTTCGAAAGCTCAATTTGAAATAAAACAAATAAACAATTTTAGACAACGCGCTGAACCGAAAATTAAGATTTATTTAGTTTAACGCTACTGTATCTATTAATTATACTGGTATTTCATTTTTTCTTAACAAAAACATAAAAATAGTAACTAGTAAATATCGTGTTAGATTTGTGTGAAAAAGTTGAGGAAACTATGCATTATTATTATGTAAATCAACAAATTCGCGGCTATTATTAACGGTTAAGTTACTAACACCAGCACTAAAATGTAACGATACTTACAAACATTTATTTGAATGTTTCTAAAAATAATTATCTTCTGAAGAATCGAGGGTCGTAGTTTCTTAAAACTTACTTAGTGTTATGTATCTTTTCAGATATTCTGTCCCGAAGACTGACGATCTTATCATCATCATCATCTTCCTACCCTTGTCCCACATTATGCGGGGTCGGTACAACACGTCTTCTTCTTCCACTCTCCTCGATCAGACGTCATCTCAATGCTCACACCTTTCTTACACATGTCATCATTCACACAGCCCATCCATCTTGTCTTTGGCCTCCCTCTACTTCTACATCCATCCACATTCATATCTAACACTCTTCTTGTTATATGACTTACTAGACTGACGATCTTATATTACAAAGATATTTATATCTATATTACTCACTAAGTATATAATTCACTAAAGGTGTGAGCATTAAGATGACGTACCGACCCCACATAATGTGGGACAAGGGTAGGAAGATGATGATGATTACTCAGTAAGTATATTTTGGCGTTATAAAACTCAAAAAATGTTATCTTTCAAATGTAACTGCTATGCTTATGTCAGCTTAAGTGGTACCTAAACATGAATCAAACTCAGGTTTCACAATAACCAATTAAATTAAAAAAAATCAAAAAAGGTCCAACAGGAAAATGTACTCGTTCATATTAGTTTCTCAGAATCGGAGTTTAATTTCACGGTTAGTTTGCTCTGAACGGAGTAAAAATGTTGGGTTTTGAGGTCAAGCGGTTAATTTTAGGGGTCCTTTTAATTACGTTTGCGAAGGTCCAACCAATTTTGAAGTTACGAGAATTATTTACATATCTGTCTCGTGGGGTTTTCAGCATAAACGTATTGCCATAGTTAGGGGCTTAGATGCTCAATTAAATTGGGCCTGTGATTAGGATAGTGTAATTGTACAGTTTCCGTGTTTCAGCCCTCTGTAGCGACTCAAAAACAATGTCACTCCACTCTCGCTTATGTTTTTTAGTAAGGATATTCACCATAACAATTGACATGCTTATTTAATTTTCTATTTTATACAAAAAAGCAAAGAAACTTGAAAAAAATGTTTATCTCAGTCAATAATTCAATATTATAAACAATATTTTATGTAATATAACTTGCTAAATTAAAACACAATAAACAAAAATATGTTTCTTTCTTGGCGGATTTTTTGCTAGCCTACATTATAAGTAGATAGCATCAAATCTAACTTGATGTTTAACAATAGCTACAACAAAAACTTGAGGTGTTAATTTAGGTATTTACCAAAATTATGCTAAAAAATACTGCTACGAAAAAATACATAGGTACGTATGTTATAATTTTAACATGTACCTATCGTAAATAATTACTGGTTATTCACCAAATATCCGGGACGTACTATAGTCCAGTCAAAATAGACTAAAATTATGACTTCAGTTTGCATTAATTCCCAACAAGCTGGATTTTTGTGCAGGCCTTGAATACGTCATTATAAATGATATGTCAAAAGTCCCCATCGATCCCGCTTGTGCGTTGTTTTTTATTCGAGGTCAAAGGTCATAAATTTGCGTTTTTTGCATATATCTCTGAAAATACGAGAGCTATCGAAAAGTGGTTCAGGCAAAGTTTGTACATCGTAAAATTGTCTACAAAAATACCTCAACACTTTTCTTCTACAAAGCATCGCTTTCGAGATATAGTGACTTTAGACCGCAGGAAAATCGTCGAAGATGCTGCGTTTTTTTCATTTCAGCCGTTTTATCTGCTTCATTGCCACAGAATAAACAGTATTTTTTGAAATTTACTGAAAGGGGTGATGGGTTCGATGGGTTAGTCCTCCTCCGAGGTAATGAATCGTCTTTTTGTCTCAAGAAATGATGTTTGTTCTGTGGCAATGAAGCAGATAAAACGGCTGAAATGAAAAAAACGCAACATTTTAGTAGATTTTCCTGCGGTTTAAGTCACTATATCTCAAAGGCGATGCTTTGTAGAAGAAAAGTGTTGAGATATTTTTGTACACAATTTTACGATCTACAAACTTTGTCGGAATCATTTTTCGATAGCTCTCGTTTATGACTTTTAAACGCAAATTTATGACTTTAACCTGGGTTTTTGCGTTTTTCGCGTATATCTCTGAAACAACAAGAGCTATCGAAAAATGGTTCCGACAAAGTTTGTAGATCGTAAAATTGTCTACAAAAATATCTCAACACTTTTCTTCTACAAAGCATCGCTTTTGAGATAAAGTGATTTTAAACCGCAGGAAAATCTACTAAAATTCTGCGTTTTTTTCATTTCAGCCGTTTTATCTCCTTCATTGCCATAGAACGAACAGTATTTCTTGAAACAAAAAGATGATTCATTACCTCGGAGGAGGACTAACCCATCGAACCCATCACCCCTTTCAGTAAATTTCAAGAAATACTGTTTGTTCTGTGGCAATGAAGCAGATTAAACGGCTGAAATGAAAAAAACACAGCATCTTCGACGATTTTCCTGCGGTCTAAAGTCACTATATCTCAAAAGCGATGCTTTGTAGAAGAAAAGTGTTGAGGTATTTTTGTAGACAATTTTACGATCTACAAACTTTGCCTGAACCATTTTTCGATAGCTCTCGTTGTTTCAGAGATATACGCAAAAAACGCAAATTTATGACTTTTAACCTGGAATAAAAAACAATGCACAAGCGGGATCGATGGGGACTTTTGACATATCATTTGTAATGACGTATTCAAGGCCTGTACAAAAATCCAGCTTGTTGGGAATTAATGCAAGCTGGAATGTCTATTTTGACTGGACTACTACTAGTAAATGATTTACTGTGACGGTGTTTTTTTTTTTTTTTTTTGCTGGTTTAAAAAAGGTTTTTATGTAAAAGTGCACAAACTAAATCGCTGCGAACGACACGCGACGAGCTAAAAATAAAACCTTTGTTTTGCTTAAGGCGGGGTGGTTTGGGTGGTCTGGATTTTTAGGTTTTTTGAATAACTGTATCTCTACTGAAATGAAAAAGTTACTTGATTTTATTTGTTTGTAATAAAATTGAACATATACTCTAGGACTTTGTAGAATTAGAAACGTGAATAATATAAATTTTCTCGATAAAAAAAAATCATAAAGATGACACTAAATCGATATTTCAAATGGCTCATACATAGAGGTTTCTTCATGAAATCATGTCAAAGTTATATCAAAAGATAGAGCTTATTATTTTCTAAAACCCTGTAGAAAAAAATATGTATGATTTAGTTATTATTAATCTCTTTGAAAGAAAACTATCAAAATCTAACGGTTCAGGAGCTCGCGCTGGGCGGTCAGTACCCGTCGAGACGTCTTCGAGGTCGGACGCACGCCGTTTGTCTCCCAAAAGATCCCCCCGCATTTCATATTGGTGCAGATAAATAAAATGGGTAATAAACGTAATAAGATAAACGTAAACAATTGTTACTCGAAAAATGGTAAGTCGATCTCGATATTTTATCAGATTGTTGGCATGTAGATACCTACCTAAGTAATAAAGTTATATTTTGTAGATACCTAGGTACACAAATAAAATAGTTGACGCGCCACAGTATAAAAAATATAATAGGTAGGTATGGTAGATGATTTATTATAGTAGGTAGGTATATCTTTAGGGTGTACCTACCTAAGTGTAAATAAATGACTAAGGTAGGTACGGTATATTTCAAATAGCTTCAATGCAAAATCGAAGTCATTTCTTTCCTACACACTCATTATCAACGATGCGAAGAGTAAACGTAAAATACCAAGGTACCTATCTACATTTTATTTTGCAGCGCTTCGATGACAAATAACAAATCCATTGGTAGGTACTCAGGCCATACGCAACTCTGATTATTCGGGTTAGTTTCATAATCCCCATTGAACGATCCCCATCATGGGGATTGTGGTACTTTTAGTCACAAAATACCCATGATTTCGATGTTTTCAAAATCATGGGGATCATTGGACTCAAAGTACCATAATCCCCATTGAGGCCCATTTACACCGTAATAGCTTTAATTATAAATGTACTGTACTGGCCTGAAAGTGATAAGATAATAATACATCATGCGACGTGCTACAACCCCCAAAAAATGTGCTGCCCTAGAATAAAATAATTGTAAATAAAAAAAACTGTTTTTTTTATAGAGCAACACTGTATAATATAAAATGTTTTAATTAAATAAATAATGCTGGAAAATCCACAAAACATCATCTAACCCCAAGCTGAGCAGAGAGCTTGTGTTATGTGTACTAGAAAGAAGACTGATATACTTAATGCAATACATAATATGGATAGATATTTATTATTATACATATAAAATACCCAGAACACCCGGAATAAATATTTGCAGATCGTACAAACATTTTTCCTTAGGCTCAAAATCAAACCCGCAACCTCTGCGTCGCAGGCGGACCTTCTTTTACCACGCCACATAGATCGTCATGTTGATAATTCTTTTTGAACACACATAAAAATAAATTAGGTTTTTTTTGTCTACATTGAATCTAAACATGTGTGATAAAATTTAATGGCGAAAAAAAAATTCAATTCGTTTAAAATGGCCGGAATTTCTGATGATATAGTCCAGTCAAAATAGACTAAAATTATGACTTCAGCTTGCATTAATTCCCAACAAGCTGGATTTTTGTGCAGGCCTTGAATACGTCATTACAAATGATATGTCAAAAGTCCCCATCGATTCCGCTTGTGCGTTGTTTTTTATTCGAGGTCAAAGGTCATAAATTTGTATTTTTTGCGTATATCTCTGAAACAACGAAAGCTATCGAAAAGTGGTTCAGGCAAAGTTTGTACATCGTAAAATTGTCTACAAAAATACCTCAACACTTTTCTTCTACAAAGCATCGTTTTCGAGATACAGTGACTTTAGACCGCAGGAAAATCGTCGAAGATGCTGCGTTTTTTTCATTTCAGCCGTTTTATCTGCTTCATTGCCACAGAACAAATAGTATTTCTTGAAATTTACTGAAAGGGGTGATGAGTTCGATGGGTTAGTTCTCCTCCGAGGTAATGAATCGTCTTTTTGTTTCAAGAAATACTGTTCGTTCTATGGCAATGAAACAGATAAAACGGCTGAAATGAAAAAAACGCAGTATTTGAATTTATTAAGAAACTAACTGCAACAATACTTTTCGATACGCCCGCAAAATTAAGTATAAAAGTAGTGCAGTTTTATACTTGATAAATTTATTGAAAATGCTTAGTAAATAACGATCACTTCTTATTAATCGGTTTCATTTAACGACATTCCTACCATATTCTACCAAGAAAGGTAGAGTATACAATGTAAACATAAAAAAACCTAACTTATTTTTATGTTTGTTCAAAAAGAATTATCTACATGACGACATATGTGGCGCGGTAGGAGAAAGTCTGCCTGCGACGCGGAGGTTGCGGGTTTGATTTCCGTCTTAGGATAAATGTTTGTACGATCTGCAAATATTTATTCCGGGTGTTCTGGGTATTTTATATGTATAATAAAAAAAATATCTATCCATGTTATGTATTGCATTCAGTTAACAGTCTTCTTTCTAGTACCCATACCACAAGCTTTCTGCTCAGCTTGGGGTTAGATTATGTTTTGTGGATTATCCAGCATTATTTGTTTACTTAAGTATTTAAATAAAACATTTAAAATTATACAGGTTCGCTCTATAAAAAAAATAACAATTTTTTTTGAATTGAATTGAATTGAAATGACATTTTATTCCACTTTGGACTTCCTTGACCAAAGTAACTAAACTTACAATGACAATTTAACTTAATAACTAATATTTTACCGTTAACATTATTTTAATTTTGCAATTTTATTTTATTTTTAGGGATAAGATATTTACTATAACATTTTAATTTTATTAATATTGTTTTAATTTGTAGGAACGTTGTACGCCCTAGCGCAAATCACAGTGCACATACCTGTTATTGACCATTACTATTTCACCTGTGTTTACAAATAAAATGATTGATTGATTGATTTTTATTTTACATTTATTTTATTCTAAGGCAACACAATTTTTTGGGGGTTGTAGCACGTCGCATGATGTATTATCTTATCACTTTCAGGCCAGTATAGTACATTTATAATTATAGCTATTACGGTGTAAATGGGCCTCAATGGGGATTATGGTACTTTAAGTCTCATGATCCCCATGATTTAGAAATTTCAAAATCATGGGGATTATGAAACTAACCCAATAATCGTGTTAGTTTCATAATCCCCATTGAACGATCCCCATCATGGGGATTGTGATACTTTTAGTCCCACAATCCCCATGATTTCGATGTTTTCAAAATCATGGGGATCATTGGACTCAAAGTACCATAATCCCCATTGAGGCCCATTTACACCGTAATAGCTTTAATTATAAATGTACTGTACTGGCCTGAAAGTGATAAGATAATAATACATCTTGCGACGTGCCAAAAAAATGTGCTGCCCTAGAATAAAATAATTGTAAATAAAAAAAACTGTTTTTTTATAGAGCAACACTGTATAATATAAAATGTTTTAATTAAATAAATAATGCTGGAGAATTCACAAAACATCATCTAACCCCGAGCTGAGCAGAGAGCTTGTGTTATGTGTACTAGAAAGAAGACTGATATACTAATGCAATACATAATATGGATAGATATTTATTATTATACATATAAAATACCCATATATATATTTTTAGGCTGGCTGGACTAAATTTATTTTTTATGATCTAGCTTTGTGACTGTACCTAGAACTACACATAATAAGTAGGTAATAAAAATACTCGTAATAATGTTATCAATATTATACCTGAAGTTTGTAAGTCCATAACATACGTACCTATTTATTTACCTACTGCTTGATTTTCTATACTGTGGCACTAAGATATCGTATGCGGTACCTACCTCGGGCGCGTAAATAAATACGATGCGCGCTAACATGGGGGGGGCTGAGGTAGCGCGAAATGCCTAAAGTTCTTGGGAAACCTCGCCTTAATAATGTAGTGATAAGGTAATGACTCAGGTGGATGCACCTGGGCTAATATCATCGATCATTCTTTGTGCACCTGTATGGTGAACAGAATAATCTGTTTAATATACTCTTTATGTATACAAAATTTGATTTAACAGGTAGTAGGTAGGACATTTTAAGACATGCATGTGTTATTATTAATTATCAAATTGGTCAAATGCAGTCTGTTTCATTAGTTACACCCCGTCACTATTGTTAATTTAAATCTAGTCCATCCAAAGGTTGTCTGGAAGAGATCGCTCAAAGTGATAAGGTTGCCCATTGTATTCACTTACTGCAAACACTGTTTTTTGTATTTGCATCTACATGACATTTTACGAATGATGGGTGTGGTGTAGTGCATCAATGATCACGTTCTTGCTGGACGTTTTTAGACAAGGCATCGTTATAGGCAGTTACAATATTATTTAAACCTGACGGAATGTGGTCAAAATTACAATCAGATAAGCGATCTTGTTCTTTTGCTGTTGAAATATAATTTTATGTTGATAGAAAGAAATATTTTAATTTACAAAAAGTTGTTGAAAGAATTGCATAAGTTTTTATTTATTTACAAATGATTTTAACTTGGATTCCAGTTGCACGAATACATCAGGTTATTTATTGGAAGTCTAGTTGTACAGCTTTCTGATATTTTTCCCATGGTTAAAATATTTGTATAAATTAAATATGAGCAGCAAAATTGAAAATATTTGAAGTGGAATCGACTGTACAGCCGGAAGTGGAATAAATCTACTTACTGATCGCACAGAACTAATTAGCACACCTCACTGAGTGCTGGCGCAAGCTGGCGACGACGGCGGGATCAGCACATATTCATATTCATTCAGTTCCAAGTAGATTTTTTCAGTCCGCCCGCGATGCAGCCGAAACGTCGGGAAAAATAACAATTAGGTAGGCGATAAAATCCCGTATAATATATCTCTTTATTCTTTAGTGTACAGAAAATAAGACATACCTACACAAGACATCTCTTTACTTTTAGTTTAAAAAAGGATTTACAAAATGTACATAGGTATTCATAATTTGTCCTAAATAAATGTATACCATAAAGTTATATTATAGTAAACCTTACCTACATTTCGTTACAAGTCTTTTTTGTCTTAAGACCAAAACGAAACCATAGGTATTTTTTTATACGAATCTGTATAAAAAACTAACTTTAGTTAGACGTTAATCGTTATTAAAATTCACAAATTCACAGAAACAATTGTATAGATATTTGTGTTGAATTCATCTTTGCAATTATTATAAAATTATCAAACTTTTTGCACCAACCAACAGAACCCAGTGAGTCACAAAATGCTCCGTTATCAAAAGCCCTGCGCAAACACGGTTCTGGTCGGCTGAGGTATGTGCGATGCGATGGACAAAGCGGCTGCAAACATTTACACAGATGCTCAGCGAATGCGTCGCCCTCATCGAAGGGATCACAGACTACGGGCAAAAAAAACTATCAGTAATCTAGTTCTCATAGTACTTTTGCTTAGTTTGGGACTTGAGTGTGTGTGAAATGTCCGTGAATATTATTTTTACATTTTATATCTACATAGGCTTGGGTTTTATTTTTTCCTGGCTTCTTGTTCATTTGCCATTAGACCCAGATTAGTCATAGTTATTTGATTCAGTAAAATAACAAGGATCCTTTAGTTATTCATGTTATCCCCATAATATTTAACATATCAACGTTATCAAGTTTCTTGCCCGTTTTTCTAGGCTCTGGTCGCGTGGAACTGGCACCTAGAATCACCTAGTATGTAAGACGATTCTAAATGATCCTTGTGATTTTATTGAATAAAGAAATATTTGACTTTGTCTTTGAATTATAACCCCATAACAAAATACAAAACATTATATTTTCTTTTACACTATTTCAACACAATACTTATATTTTATTAAGTTTATTTCTGCTTGTTTTTATAGTCTAGAAATGTTTTAAAAAACAGTGTTTGCAAGCCAACAATTTGTTTTAGCGATGCGTAACATGTACATTTTCAATTATCTTTGTGATCTAACTTGTTACTTTTTTATCGCACCAAGGCTAAATAAATTATGTTACTTAGTTTAAGTAAAATGGCCACATAAGATTACTTTATTATTAAAATATCAATTATAAATATAAAACTTCATGGAATCACAATACTATCTAACTAATCTGAAACTAAGCATAGCTATGGGAACATGATTACTGAATAACTTATATTCCTAGATACTACATGGTAGCATATTAAACACAAAACCAACATTCACACAAATTTGTTCCTAATGAGAACCCACGACCCACAGCATGGAAGGCAGAGCAAATACCAACTGATCTGTGATACTTATCGCTATTATTGCAAATCTTTACTGGTTTTCATACGATATAATTGCTTAATAAATTGAGATAAAAATTTGGCTGTCTTGCAAATAAAATGAAATTTAGAATGAATCGAGATAAAAAAAAAACTTCTCAAATCAGTTAAGCTTAAATTAGGCAATGTAAGATTTAGCCGAGTTAGTCATCTTACACTGACTATGTATGTGTGAGTCAGTGGATAAAATTAGCAGGTTTGGTGCCAGCTTGTGACATGATGAGTGATGGCACACTCGTTTAATATTCCTTCATTTGATTGATGGTTCTCGAAGGATTCTTGTTTTAATTTGGTAACGTGGATCTATCATAAGTACATAAATGATGAGAAATATGTAAAATGATTTGAGATCTATTAAATGAAGTATTTTATGTCACTTTAAGGCTCATTGAAAAAATGTTTTTTCAAACCACACAGTGCACGTCTACTGAGAACGTATGTGATAATCGTAAATGTAACGTATTTAAGACACACAGCGCACTAACGCTGCAAAGTTCAACAGTAAAGCTGATGTTGACGCACAGTGTATCTCAAACACGTTACTGTTTCGATACGTTTACGATTGTCACATTTATTCGTGTTCACCCTGAGATATAAAATTGTTTATTAATGAGCCTGTAATTGCTCCTAATTAGAACTTAAGTTATGAATACTGACTTAAATCTAGAAAGTATATACTGTGACACAATTTTTTTCGAAAAAAAACGAAACTTAAAAATAATTATTTTGCGCAAAATGTTTGTAAAATGTTTGTACAGCGGGGAGGGCAGCCATTTCCCGCAGAAAAGCAAATACCCGTCGAAAAACTTAGTGCTGTGCTGTTTTCTTTAAATTTGTTACCGTAACATATTAACCGCTATATAACGTTGAAATATAAGCTTAATATAGGCTTAGTAATAATGAGTTTGGTGTTTTCATAGCCGTTTTGATGTTTTGTTCATCTTCGTGAAAAAGTTACATAGGTGTGGTTTGACTATTATTTTTAACTACAGACACCCCTGTCTGTATGATAAGAGTAGCAGAGTTCTGCTTAGGTCGAGTGTAAGGCTGTTGTGTGGTTGACACGCAAGAAGAAGAAGAACTAGCATTTTTATCTAAATTATTATTGTACAGTATTTTTAAAACATGTATCATTATTTATTTATAACTCTTGTCAAGGCTTTTTGATCAGCAAATCCGTGAATCCGCCTTTAGAAAGTCTTTTCACGGTGATAATATTGATTGTTTTCTTATATTTCTACTGTTATTCCTTCTATATATATTTCTTCTTTATAATGTGACGGCAGCAGTTTCTTGTGCGCCCGTAGCCTTAGCTCGCAGCCTCTAATATTGTTCAGTGATTCGGCAGAAATTGGCACCTCCGTTCGCACGGACTGACATTGTAGGTGCAGGCGATTTTTCCTTATTGTTTTGTGTACATTGCTTTTTTGTAGTCCATTTGTATCGATTAATGCTAACGGCAACTTTGCTTTCTATTTTTGCAAGCAATCTATGTTATCATGACATTGCACGAAACTTACCATGTTTACGTATCAGCATCTTGGCTTACATAGGATAGATGATAGCTTTGATAAATATAATAATTAGATAGCTGATTGCCTTGAAAAATTGGTAATTTGTTTTAAAGTCAAACCTTCCAAAATAGACAAATTTGGATCTAGGTGTTTGTCAAGGAAACTTAAAAGTACTTACTAGTTTTAGTTCCGCTAATCAGCCGATTTAGTTAGATCAGAAGGTCTTTCGCGATTGAAGCACGTAATATGGAAATATATTGCATAAGTATTTATATCGAGTTGTCCACAGCTATTGCAACTGCTGAAAGAAAGCTTCTTCGGCTATAACTGAAAAGTCTTGAAAATAACAGTAACATATACGATGAACTTGTATAATACTACTTAATGTTCGCGTGGAACTGGCACCTAGAATCACCTAGTATGTAAGACGATTCTAAATGATCCTTATGATTTTATTAAAAAAGAAATATTTGATTTGATTCTAAAAGTAATATTTTGAAACACAGAAACTAATAAAGCTACTGCTAGAAAAGATGTAGGTGACAAGCGAGTAAGCTTAGGATGTTCTCAGTAAGATGTAGCTCGTGTAGCTTCTCTTAGCATTATAGTACAGGCATGTAAGTGGACGTAATGTACAAAGTACAATCCAAACTAGCCGCCAGGGCTACTGCTGCCCACTGGCCAACTAAACAATTCTCCTGTGACCACCGGCGCGGCGTTGGCAGCCCTGCCAAGCTTGCAACTCTTTGTCTGCCAACCCTATTCCCTACCACGAACAACTAACCACGCGATTTTGAACCTTGTTTCAAATAAATAGGGTGTATGGTTACTAAACATGGCAGTATAAGTTAGTTTTAGAGTTACATTCAAAACTGGACAGTGTTAATAGTAACAGTTCTTCGTTGAATTGTTATCATACATTATTGTGAAGTTTTTGTATTTCAGCCAAATTGTTCTGGAGTTAGGGCGTGTTTTAATGTGTTTGCTGGCTTTATGGATTTTGTAACTGTATTTTGCTCGTTTGACGTGAAAGTTTGTTTCGAATTTAATATTTTGTGCATTACATGTGTTAGCTCCTGGCTAGTCGCATCAGTTCAGACCTTGTCTCAATACAGTTTTACTAAAAATTAATGTCAGTGTCAAACATATTTTTACATTAGCAACATTGAAGAGGGCGGAAATGACGACACGCCGGCCATGTTGCTGGAAAATTGGGGTTCGCGGACAGAGTGTGAGAAGAGTGGTGATGTGCGACATTGAATTGCGTATGCGTTCATGCTGGCTCTAATCAAGTTTCAATACTTTGTTAAATACTTTCACCAGATATTCTCCAACAGCTAATATCAGTAATTGTAAGTGTTCGTGTTTTTAATAGTCAGAAGTGACAACGAATCATTCGACGCGGAAAACAGGTATGTCTGTTCAACCATATTTTATTTCACGTTGGGATCACATAGACCAATTGAAAGAAATGAAATCAAAGGCCTGGGAGTTTTGGCCTATTTCATTTTGATGTTATTGCAGTGTGAATCAAATTTTGTACCATAAAGCTGTTATTCACCCAATGCTTGAACCAACATCTGAATCCTAGCATAAAATTAGCTCAAACCTACTGCCTAGCTGATTATCTTGAATGTAAGCACTGCATAGAAGCTCTCTTGATGGCACAGAAGTACCAAATATACCTCCTTTACCTATATATAATTCGGCTGCTAATAATAAAATTTTGAAATTGGCTTATGGTGTGGTCCATAAATGGAAGACATGAAACAATTATAATTTTACACTAAAAACAAACTATTTGTATGCTCGAAGGCTTTGGCTATTTTACAACTGTGTGTTTTGCAATCCTTGTGAATGGTTATGGCACTAAAGTTATATTTATTTTAAAACCTAAGCTAATCTAATTCAGCTTTTTGCTGTACATTTACATACTTTCAAATGGCACTCGCTATTGCTTAAGTGTTTATTTGCAACATCCTTCAAATACATTGAGCGGCTAAAGGTGGAGTATGGTGTATTTATTTGAAATGGATTCAAATACAACATTTACAATTATAATGGTAAATATAACCCGAGGATTAATAACAGGTTGATGAAACAATTAAAAGTAATTCTTAAAAATTTAATAAGCTACCATTGCACTACTGCAAGTACAATAATAGTTATTGATAATAATAATTAAAAAGAAATAAAGTAGTTATACAGTATAAAACATTATTAGTGTTAAATTACTCTTTATACATGAACCGGCCATAAGATAAACTAAAATAGCATACTTATGTATTTTTTTAATTAGTCAAATCTATTTAAAGGGTATAATAGAGATGATAAAGTGTTTATATTATAAACTATTATGAGATTAGCATTTTAAAATATTAAATTAAAATATTTTCTTTTACCGTCTGAATAATCAGTGTATATGTACAGTTTATTTTATAACTATTTAAAGTGGCATGAACATTCACAAGTTATATAAGAATATATACATAATGCTAACTACATTATAACGGGACAATTTAGAAAAACTTATATGTATAATTATTTAAGTTTTTCTTTCTTTTCTTTGATTTTGTGTTGACTGGTCCTAAATAGTTTTTTTTTCTCTTCTCCTCCTATTTCCTTCTTCTCCTTGTCTTCATCCGTAATTAAAACTATAAATGAAAATAATAACTTCATAAAATAAAGTTACCTAAAATGGTTCGGTCCGGGAAGAGTTCCTCACCTGAAGGCCTAACGCCACCGCGACGGGGTCGTAGCGTATATCGTGGACGCAGTTACTCGATGTCAACGGACAATACAGATTCATATTGTAAACGAGCGCGACGTAGTCGGAGTAAAATTCGAAGTGTTTCAAAACGCCGCCGTCACACTAAATCAAGATCTCGCACGCATGACCGAAGACGGACACGTCAACTCAGGAGTCATCGACGTCGCCGACGTACTTCGTCTTCAGAGTCACAAGTGACATCATCGAGTGAATATGATCACAAAAGACGTCGTTGCAGAAGTCATAAACGGTCTAGTAGAGATTATCGTTTTAAAACAAAAAGGCATCAAAGACATTCGTCTACAAAGTCCACAATACAAAAGAGTAGTAAGCCAAGCACGGATATACTTCTTCACACATTTTTGGAAGCTATGAAGGAAAAGTACACCAATAATCCTTTCTCATACGCCGGAGCACAAAACGTTCTACCAATATTCGATCCAAAGTCAAAAAATCAATCCGCCGAAGATTGGTTACGTAAAGTCAATGAGACCGCTGCCATTTATAATTGGCAAGAAAAGCAAATAATATATCACGCCTTGCCTAAATTAACTGGTTTAGCCAAACGCTGGTACGAAGGTTTAAAATCAGTAGATCTTACTTGGAGTCAATGGCAAGAACGAATTTTATCAACTTTTCCTGATGACCGGAATTATGGGGACAAACTGTCGGAGATGCTCGATCGGAAAAGTCGTCGTGAGGAGTCCCTAGAAGAATATTATTACGACAAAATGACATTGATTAATACATGCGGTATAGAAGGGAAAAACGCAGTCGACTGTCTTACTCATGGTATCTATGACCACAATGTTAAATTAAATGCTCAAGGTGCTAACTTCAAGGAACCGATTGAGGTTCTTAAATTTTTAAGAAGCATTTCAAAAAACATTAACTACAACCAACAAAAAAAAGCTTTTACATCAAACAGACACCCCGTTGAACGACCTAAAAACTAATCGACAGAAAATAAATTTAGGAATTTTAAGTGCTTTAATTGTTCAGAGACAGGTCACGTAGCCATACGATGTACAAAACCACTGGCAAAGTGTCAGAAATGTCTTAAGTTCGGTCATTCTCAGGAACATTGTGGTAAATTATCAACACGTGTAAGCAATTCAGATCATAAGGGTGAAGTTCAATCGCACTCTAAACCACAAAAAGTATTAACTATCACAGAAGATGAAAAATGCAAAAATGATAAATTTTTAAAGTTAATTCTAGTAAATGGTCATTCGTACAAAGCGTATATTGATTTCGGAAGCGAATGTTCTATAATGAAGACTAGTGTAGCTAAAGCGAAAAATCTGGAAATTACGAAGGAAAATCTTCCAATGCTCAAAGGGTTTGGTTCTGGGAATAAAATTGTTCCGACTGGTACTTGCAACGTTTGTATTACTATAGATGACGTAACAGCCGATGTCAAGGTGTTCATTGTGGATGATGAACTATTAAATTATGACTTACTGATAGGACAGAATTTTACAGAACTTCCTCTAGTAAATGTATTCAAGACCAGTTCCGATCTGTACTTTTTCTATGACAAGTCAAACTTAAACAAAATAAAAATTTATAATGAAGCTGATACTAAACTGTTGGCCATTCAAGCCGTACCAATATATACCGATACGGAGTTAACAGGACAAATATACGTACCGTCAATGACCTGTTTAAAGGATAATCACGAATACATGGTACTTCAGGGAATCTACACCCTAAGTAAAGGTCGTGGGCATTTAATGACGGTCAATATTTCTGGTAGAGAAGTAACATTGTATAAAGATAAACTGCTCAGCAGAGGGCATAAATTGCCAGATGTTGAAAAACTTAAATCAAACGATTCTAAGGTCAAAGAAATTAGAAAACTTGAACTTACAGAACAGGTTCAATTTCAATCAAGCTCAATAAAAGAAAACATAACACTAGATATGCTTAATGTCGGAGACAATGCAACTGAAGAAAATTTAACCAAGCTCTTAGAGCTATTAAACCGTTATAGAGACAGTTTTGCTCTTACATCGCAGGAATTAGGGTTGACACAAGTAGCAGAAATGCACATTAAACTGGAAGACGATATTCCAGTATCCTACAAACCGTATAGGCTTCCCTTTGCCGAAAGAAGGGTAGTACAAAGTATGGTAGAAGAACTTCTCACTAACGATGTTATCCGAGAGTCAAATTCGGCATATGCAAGCCCAATTGTATTAGTAAAGAAGAAAAATGAAGAATATCGCCTCTGTGTAGACTACAGGGCCCTTAACAAAAAGACGATTAAAGACCGTTATCCCATGCCTGTTATTGATGATCAGCTGGACCGACTTAGTGGAAACAAATACTTTACCAGTCTCGATCTTGCATCTGGCTACCACCAAATTCCAGTCGCCGAAGAATCCCGGCATTTAACGGCGTTTGTCACACCGGACGGCCATTATGAATATACAAGAATGCCATTTGGATTGGTTAACGCTCCTGCAGTGTTTCAGCAAATGATTAATAAGGCACTGGGATCAAAGAGGTTTGAGTTAGCTATACCCTATCTTGACGATATTCTTACAGCAGCAGCAACCGTTGAGCAATCCTTAGAAAAATTAGAAGCATTATTAATTTTATTACAAGACGCCCATCTCACTTTGAATCTAACAAAATGCCATTTTCTGAAATCATCAATTGAGTATTTAGGATATGAAATCTCAGAGAATGGTCTTCAACCTGGCAATAAGAAAACCCAAGCGGTTTCAAACTTTCCAACACCAACTAACGTACACCAAGTGCGGCAATTTGTTGGGTTAGCCAGCTTTTTCAGAAGATTTGTTTTTGATTTCGCTAGAATCGCTAAACCGCTTACAATGCTAACAAAAAATGATGCTCCTTGGTCTTGGGGTCCAGAACAACAATCAGCGTTCGATGAAATAAAAAATAAACTCGTTTCTAGACCAATCTTGGCTTTATACAACCCAGAACATATGACCGAAGTGCATTGCGATGCGAGCAAACATGGACTAGGAGGTATACTCCTCCAGAAACCAGACGAACAATCACCGTTGCGACCAGTATCTTATTACAGCCGACAAACTACAAAAAGTGAAGAATTTCTACATTCATACGAACTGGAGACGATGGCTGTTGTAGCAGCACTTAAAAAATTCCGCGTATACTTGATTGGACTACAATTTAAAGTCATGACAGATTGTAATGCTCTTAGATCTACCTTGAGTAAAAGAGACTTAATGCCAAGAATCGCTAGATGGTGGTTACAATTGCAAGAGTTTAACTTCACCATAGAATACCGTCCCGGGGAGTCGATGAAGCACGCTGATGCGCTCAGCAGGAACCCGATTCCAATGAATGAACCAGATAATTTAGAAATTATGAATATTCGAACTGAGGACTGGCTGCATACCGTTCAAATGAGTGATCCTAAGCTGAAGCTCGTACGAGATATACTTGAATCAAAGCAAAATGATATAAAAGAAATAATGAATAATTACTGCATGAAAAATAACCGGCTGTACCGTAAAATAGGTAAAAATCTTAGGTGGGTAGTGCCATACGGTGCAAGATGGCGCATTTGTCAATTATGCCATGATGAATCTGGTCACTTCGCTTTTGACAAGACGTTTGAAAAAATGAGCCAAGAGTATTGGTTCCCAAAAATGAGAAGATTTGTAAAAAAATATGTTACAGCGTGCATGAACTGTGCTTATAACAAAAAACCAGCAGGGAAAAAGTCCGGATACTTACACCCAATACCCAAACCTGATGAAATATTTCACACTTTACATTTGGATCATTTGGGTCCTTTTATAAAGAGCAAGAGGGGTAATACTTACATACTCGGAATAATAGACAGTTTTAGTAAGTTTATCTTTGTCAAAGCTGTACGAGACACGAAATCGAAAACGACGGTGAAAGTCTTGGAAGACATATTTGCCACCATAGGCAACCCTAGAATTATTATATCTGATCAAGGGACTAGTTTTACCTCAGCAGAATTCAAAAAATTTACGTCTTCTATTGGTACTAAACATATCCTAAACGCTGTCGCTACACCTCGCGCTAACGGACAGATTGAGAGGTATAATAGAACGATCTTAAGCTCACTGGCATCAATGAACCATAATCAACACGAAGCTGACTGGGACTTGAATATAGCTAAACTCCAGTGGAGTCTAAACAATACTATAAATAAAGGTATAGGTAAAGCACCAGCAGAGGTCGTATTTGGTCATAGAACAACAAATTCACCAGAAGGTATCGTTGCAATTTCTCCTGCTCAAGACAGGAATGAAATACGATTGACTGTTCAGGAAAACATAGAAAAACAACAAAGAAGCATGAAAGAGCGATTCGATAAAAAACGAGCATCAACGAAAGTCTTTAATGAGGGCGAATTGGTAATGATTCCGAATTATTCTCAAGAAAAAGGGAAAAGTAATAAATTAGTAGCAAAGTTCAAGGGACCTTTCAAAATAACAAAAGTTTTAGACCACGATAGATATGAGGTCTCAAGTATAGAAGGCCACGCTATGCGCAAGTACAAAAATATATTTCCTGCTGATCATTTAAAACCTTGGGTAACTTTTTACTCGTCCCCAACCGAAAGCGACGATGAATCCCCTGACGAATGTATAATTGAAAATGAATCTATAAATGAATAATGAATGTATAATTAAAATGCGATTTAATTGTTTAGAAATTGAAGTTGATAATGAGCAAACTAACAATTTAACAGTAAAAGTATAAAACTATTGAATGACCGGACAAAACAAGTTACTTTCATTTCTAGAAGACAAGTTATTATTTTTCTGTTTTAGTTTAATGTTATTAGGTTTAATCTATTAAGAGTTTTTTAAACATTGGTTTATAGAATAAACATCTTAGTACTACATAAAACTTTGTTGACTTTCAATACACAAACAAAACTAGTAAATTCCTACATCCCCATCCCTATCCATGAATCCTATGTAGATGCTGAGTGGCACCTAAAGAAAAATGGACAAGCAGAGGAGACCGAAACCCTTCCGGGGGTAAGCGGTGCCTGCGAAACTTCAAAGCAGAGGAGGCCGAAACCCTTTCGGGGGTAAGCGGTGCCTGCGATACTTAAAAGCAGAGGAGGCCGAAACCCTTTCGGGGGTAAGCGGTGCCTGCGAAACTTCAAAGCAGAGGAGGCCGAAACCCTTTCGGGGGTAAGCGGTGCCTGCGAAACTTATAAGCAGAGGAGGCCGAAACCCTTCCGGGGGTAAGCGGTACCTGCAACACACTGACGGAGGAGGCCGAGTGGTACCCGTACGTGACGAAGGAGGCCGATTCCGAAGAGGAGCGGTACGCGTCACAGCGCTCATGAAAACTGGTAATAGAAAATCTAATTATTATTCAACATTTTCCTGTGTATAGGGCCATACACCTCAGCAGATGGCCGGTTAGACTAGGGACAGTCTTATTTCCAGGATGACCGATTGTTAGCTCCTGGCTAGTCGCATCAGTTCAGACCTTGTCTCAATACAGTTTTACTAAAAATTAATGTCAGTGTCAAACATATTTTTACATTAGCAACATTGAAGAGGGCGGAAATGACGACACGCCGGCCATGTTGCTGGAAAATTGGGGTTCGCGGACAGAGTGTGAGAAGAGTGGTGATGTGCGACATTGAATTGCGTATGCGTTCATGCTGGCTCTAATCAAGTTTCAATACTTTGTTAAATACTTTCACCAGATATTCTCCAACAGCTAATATCAGTAATTGTAAGTGTTCGTGTTTTTAATACATGGCAATTGTATTGTTTCCTTTTTCATTTTACGTAGGTACTTAATTGATTTTGGTGACCACCCTATGCTATAACAATGACCCGACTCTATAAAAGTTACCTCACTGAGCACGTCCACTGTTAACTCCATATTTAGTCGTATAATTGTATAACACAATGAATTCAAAAAAAAAGGTAAAATCATATGAATCTGAATAAAATCTATTTGACCCACTGCTGGGGCCTCAAGTGAGAATTGAATGTTCCCGCAATTTCATTGAAAAATAACCTAAACATTATACTTACCCCAAAATAAAGAAAATAGCCTAATTTGTTGACACTAGCACGTGACCTATCTAGTATTCTTTCTTCAAAATAGATATTTCAAGTGCCAAATCCTAAGAAGTTAAGTCATCCATCTGAGTGGCACCAAATGCAGCCAAATCTCTCCTCTAAAAGACCACTATTTCACCTAAATTTCTTTCAAAAACCTCCTATACATCAACTTAGTTCCACCTTCTGATCTGTACTAACCTCTGACCATTTACACCATACGATACGATAAAAAAATGGACATTAGTATATATTTAATTTGATATTTTGTCAAAAATTATTTATGTAGTTCCTATATATAAATCTAGTACTTTATTTTCAAGTTAAACCACCATGCTGACTTTTAAAATAGTGTTTACCTAAGTTTGAGTACAGACATATTTTTTTACATTCTTATCTCACCTTTGGTTAAAAAATATAAGTAATCGAAGTTTCATAAACAACTGTTTTTTTCTCAAACATACCCAAGACCGCCTTAAAACATAATTTTTAAAATTGTTTTACTGTTAATAAGACGTTTTATGATCTTTTGTTAGATACCCAATATTATTGAGAATATCTTATGTGCCGCTGAACACGAAATAAATGCGACAGCACTTTATGTTATTATGTCAACGTCATCTGTCAATTACAGATCAATGTCAATTAGACTTCCATTTCTTTCTTTTTTGCTTATAACTCACGATGACGTCTCTGCCTTTCATATGGCTGACTTCTAAATGAAACGAGTTGGTACTTGTAATTTTATTGGATAAGCATATTTTCTGTTCGTTTTTGATAAATGTTGAAGGTGTACGTACTATGTCATCATCATCAATAAATAAATAAATTTACGGATATTGCATACTACCTACATCATGCGCCAAACTAATAAAAGCTTCTATTATGGGTACCTACTACATAGCTGATAGAATACTTATATGTTTTTAAATACATAGTTACCTTTAACTGCTTCTAGTCAGACGCCTGACAAGAGAGAGCTCTTGACAGGCGTGTTCTGTACTCCATTTAAGTTTCAGTTTTATAACAGAATAGAATTTAATGGCCGAAAGATCGTACAGTATAAATCTTGTGGCAAACCAGCTCTGCGATCCACAGCCATCAATCCACGCCCGCCGCAATGAATGGACATACTCCGTGCATTGCCAACCACTATCTACTGCACCTTCATTCTGTACCCTATGCTCATAGACATAAAAACCACATTGCCAGTAGTGGTAACTTGGTGCCGCCGTGGTTAGAAATTGATTGTAGAACTCTTTATTGGGCTTAATGAAGGAATTGATACAGATAGAAGGTCAGTTGGCCCGAGTTGGGGTGAGCTTTGTTTCAATAAAAAAGTAAGGAAAATTGGCAATTATTTTCAAAATGTTTGCTCTGAAGCAAAAGTTGTATATTTGATTTTCTGTACTGAATTAAAAAATTTGGTGATCTGACAGGGAGTAGGGTTCGTTCAACCATTCCACTTCCCAATATTTTGATTCAATTGTTCTGAAAATTTAAACAGTTTTATTGTGAGAGAACCGAGGTTTTTGATCGTTATTATCCATATTTTAGCCCCTTTTACTACAGAAAACACCTACAATTCTTTTCATATATCCCTTATTATGCCCGCGTCCCCAAAGATTACCCTTTCCATGACAAATAAAAGGAATCAGCTAAAAAATCGCAGTCTTAGCCCTCGTTCGCTTGATAAAATCAATTCAATTTTGGAGTCTGTACCTGTCATGCCGACCTCTGACGGCGCGTGCTTTGAATGATAAACTGACGCCTCTAGACTAAGGAAACCAGTAGGTACACTAAGTATTTTAAGTTTCTTAGTAAGTTCTTAGGGACTTACTATTTTAACATCTTTTAGTACTTTGTATTATGTGTGTAAATTTTAATTACGTGTGTTGTGGTTGCAAATAAAAATATGTCTATGTCTTTGTTTTAGGAGGATTTACCATAAATTAGGTTACAGAAAAACTCCGAAAAAAACCTGCAGGAAATAGCAACACAAGTATTGATATTTTCTTTCTTGTATATAAGAACAACTAGACTGAGATAATAGTGTAGATGATTTACACGAGCCTACTCCATCTAAAAAAAACAACCAACCAACTTCTATACAATGAAGAACTAGCTCCAAGAAGATAAAATGAATTTTAATCAAGAAGGGAAGGGTACCAACTAGTATTGGTAAGTAAGAAAAATAACTTAACAGTTCTTTTCAGTCTGGAAATTATATCGCAGCAAACTTTTTGCTTAGCAAATCATATTTGATTGATTTATTTAAGCTTTTTATTTCAGAATTTCTTGACAAATCATTGCTTGATAAAATATAGCTATTATAGAGCTAATTTAAGATAAGCTACTGTAAAATATGAGCTGCATCATTGTGATTCGGTGTAGCTCCTTGATTCCGCCGAGTGAACGCGGTGAACGATTCTCATCGCGTAACAGGTAGACTTACATTATATGCCTATTTATTTTGTTGCTTATTATTTGATCTTGCCTCTAACTGCCTTCTTCTTCTTACGTGTCAGTGGGTTCGACAACTGTCATTAAACTATTTAATGCACTTAAACTAAAGAGATATTATAGTTCTGCTTAGCTTGGGGCTAGATGATGTTGCGTGGATTGTCCAGCATTATTTTATTTAATTATTTTTCAACTAAGTTATGTGAATTGCTAAATTATGTTTACCCAATCAAATAAGTCAAAAGTAACAGCATAAGTTTGAAGATGAAGCACGTTAAAAAGTACTATAATTCCAAAGTTCCATGATTTTTCATGAATCTTGTGTAAGCATAAGAATGCTCGTATGAAATTACTAGAACTGCTAGTCTTGCTAGCTCGCGACTTCGTCTTCATCATCATCATCCGCAGCCTGACTTGACCCACTGCTGGGTATAGGCCTCTCTCTGCTCCTTCCAGTCCGCGCGATTCTGAGCCGCTCTCATCCATCTGCGGCCCACAGTACTGACGATATCGTCAGCCCACCGTGTCGCTGGGCGCCCGACACTTCTTTTGCCAGTCCTTGGCCACCACTCTGTCAAGGATTTGCTCCATCTGTCGTCACCACGTCTAGCCAAGTGACTTCGTCTTACTATCGTTTTATTTTAAGGACACAATATCTTTATAAGTAGTATATACGTATTCTATCAGCAATCTAGTTTCGATAGTACAAGTTCTGCTTAGACTGGGACTAAGTAGAGTGTGATGTGTGAGATGTCCAAGAATATTTATTTATTTAAATTATAGAATATGTGTTTACCTAGGTATATATAGGTGGAGTAAGGCCTTGACAGAATGGTGGCCTAGAGGACATACAAGAGGCCTTGGCAGACCAACAGCCAGATGGATGGACGATATCGTTGCCGTACAGGGTAGGACCTGGATGCAAAAGGCCCAATTAAGAAAAGAGTGGCGTTTGAGGGAGGAGGCTTATACCCAGCAGTGGGCTAGTACGGGCTGCCGATGATGATGTGTTTACCTGATGTATAAACAAAACTGTATACTTCTACAAACTTTCTGATTGTTAATATAATATGAATGACAAGACGTTCAGTATCTTCTGAATGTTTCAATTCGTTAATTCACGTCACGTAGTAAATTTTCGAGTATTCCGAATCGTGTTTTATCTTGTTCGACTTTGATTTGTGGATGTGGATTTGAAGTTAATGCTGAATGTTAAACAAATACACAATGTTGATTGGAAAAGATTGGTAAGCGATAAGACCGCCTATTGTTGAAGGGAACAGCTTATTTCTAGAACATATATTGTTGTAAAGGCCAATTGATGATTTACAAGAACTCCATAGAATGTATTTACAAAAAGTTCTAATGAACGATGTAATAAGTTTTTTCTAAGTATTATTACGTCTGCATTTTTTTTCCGAGTAATTTTGTAAGTATAATATTTCTTTGTAGGTACCTACCTAAGTATAAAGTAGTAATTCTTTAATGCCCATTAGGTCAGAGCAGACATTACTATAGTTTTAAAAATCTAATACCAAATTAGCATCTAGTTTCAAAAGCAATTTATATTATTATTTAATAC
Organism: Ecliptopera silaceata; assembly: GCA_932527185.1. Taxonomy (NCBI): domain Eukaryota; kingdom Metazoa; phylum Arthropoda; class Insecta; order Lepidoptera; family Geometridae; genus Ecliptopera; species Ecliptopera silaceata. Next base: position 1,013,317 of record OW052209.1, on the reverse strand, counting down.
GAAATAGTTTTATTTGTTGTGTCTGCACAAAAATACCAACGTATTTAAATCAAAGTATATAATCCAAGACAGTAGTCGTCGTTATAAATGTTTCATCATCAAATTGATTGTTGGTATAAATCAAGATCACAATGCAGCTTCCTCTCTTAAAATCTGGAATTAAGGTGTAAACATAAATTATACAATCAAGCAACCGTTATCCGCCGCTAGGTGGCGCCGGCGATCATTAGATGGTCTGCGCCGAAGGCAAGTGCTTTCACAAAATACCAACGGATCTTGTTAGTTGTATCGTGCACATTGATCGCTTGCAAGGGAACTTAGATGATAAACTTACTGATGGTTATGAAATAGATGTAGACCTCGACGATGTACCTAGAGAACAGTGTGTAACAAACAAGAGGTCTAGACTAGATCTAATATACTGATGAGTCTTTTAAAACAATTTGATAACGCTGTATTTGTAGTAACGAAATTGTTTTTATTGTTGTTGATCAGGTTAGCAGAATAAAATATTAGTTTTTCTTTCCTTGAGAGTAGTCTGACATTTTATTGGTACTTTTAATATAAGCGAGTAATTATGGAATTAATTTATTTATTTTAAAATTTTAAAATTTCACACAAAGCTTAGTGCTAGGAGGACTTAATGCTAAGAGCATTGTCTGCCTGTCTTCCTGGATGTGCAGAAAGATGGTGAGGCGTGTTATATAGTTAAACCAAGATGTACTTACCTAAAATATAATACCTAATTCTACTAGGTAGATATAATAAAATAAAAATACCTAAGAATACAAAAAAATAAATAAATTACACAATATATTTGATATTATTATTGTTTTGGAACACCGATTCTTAAGAACTATTTTTCCATTTTTAATGACAAAATAAACAACAAATATATGAGAGCAGCAATGCACAGCACACAACTCGATAGTGGCTGGCACGCGAGCCATGTAGGGCACGCGACGCCCGTTAGCCTGTCACCATGCTTTATGTAGGGCCAGCCCGCACGGGACACCCTCTTTTTGCCACAGCGCAATTATAACTATTACACGGGAAAATTGTTGCCATAGAAATGATTGTTAACTGTTCCTCAATTACTTGCCGTGATTAGAGTCTAATGGCTGAAGGGATTGTGCTGTTTCACTATTCATTTTGTAATTAAGGCCAGCTGTGGCCGCAATGCTTTTGCACCGCACTAAAAGCATGACAAAACCGCAAAGAACTAAAATATACTCAATAATGCTACTGCCGATCACTCGTGCAAATGATAGCTGTCTTATACCTTGTTTTTTTTATATTTGTGTATACCCAATAACCAAGAGGCAGACCACCAGCCCGATGGTCCAAAGACATTATGGAACAAGCCGGGAATCAGTGGATGAGAGTCGCAAGGGACCGAAGAGAAAGGCATAATAAAGAGGAGGCCTATACTCAGCAGTGGGTGCCAACGGGCTGAAATGATGATGATGATACCCAATGAGGAAATAGGTTCATTATAGACGTATCCTAAAAATGAATGCTCTGTTTCAGATCCTGGTATGAAGGTGCCTTATAGATTCTGGTTACAACATAAAAATAATTTGAAGATAAAGATAAAATTTATTTCAACAATTTACAGTAGCTTTGTGGTACAATGTTATATAAAATAAATAAACAGAACACATAAAATAAACAGTTTGTCGTTCACTTGGCAAGAGATTAAAAGTTCAAAAAACTACAAATCGGAAGTAAGCTACTAATTATTACAAATGCTATATAACGGCAGCAGTTTTCACAAACAGATATCACCACAAATCGCGGTACAAGACAATACACACGTAAAACTGTCATCGTACTCATACATTCTCATTAGGTTTCGGCATTCGGTGCGCACGCGCAGAGACGAAACGTCCGCGAATTAGTGAAGCACACAAAGACTACAGTTAGGTATTCCAAATGTTTATTTAAGAAGACTTTATATATGACAAGAATACTTGAAAGATGAACACGTATTTTATTTTTTTATTAAAGAAGGAACAAGCAAGCAGCTTAGAGATAACCACTGCCTATAACTATACATTGCCTCACTGTGCACGTTTACTGGACGTGCCCTGTGAGATTTAGTGAGAAGTTTTTACGATTTTTGAGACTAATATTAAAGATAATTATTATGATGAATGAAAATCAAACAAACAAATAAACTAAGCGTAAAATAATGTGAGAGCAACGTCCTTTTCCCCTTATCTTTTATCATCGTCGCCATTAAATATTTCCTAGGAAAACTATGAAATTTCAGTCTTTTTCATATCTTACATTTGCATTCAAAGTCAAAGTCAAAAAAAAATTATTCAGTAAAATCACAAGGATCATTTAGAATCGTCTTACATACTAGGTGATTTTCTTACATTGCCTTATCATGGAGGCTATTGAATGATTACTGGCAAGCCAGCATCTTAGGTACGCTTCCGATTGGTACTGATTTGGATAAGTAGGGCTATCTATAGATCGTTTCCAACAGTCTGTACAGTTCAACTTTTTCTCATGTATTTTATATATACCTATGTACATTTTGTAAATACTGTAGATAATAGTCGTAAGTTTGTTTGTGAATAAAGTATTTATTATTACTACTACTAATTTCCGCTGCAAATTACAAGTAGCTTCAAAGCATACATTAGTTTGTAAAAACAAAAGGCTTATTTATATTGTAAGCTATTTACATGCGTTTTGTTTCATTTAATTTCACGAATGGTGGACGAGAAAAGCCCCGGGCAAAGCCATGTCCATTACTGGTGCTCAACAATTCTCTTTACATAAAAATATTCTTTTGAAAGAGGTATTTTATTCGCAATGTTGTCAGATGCAGCTGAGCAACTCTGATTTGCATAAATACCTCGGCATTCGTAGACAATAAGGACAGGTAAAGTGACTTTGTTACCAATAGAAGAGGCAGGAATAGAATGAGCAGGTGTAGCGTTTCTATAAGTTAGTGTATTAAAACTCTTACTAGGATCTTTGTTTTATTGTTTAAAAAAATTTGCTAGCTCTAGATAAATACCGTGTTAGCTATACGGTATAAATCTAACGCTAGCAAAATTTTAGCGCTAGCACTGTACTGGTAGCGTGAACCTATACATTTATAATCATAATTTATACTTCTTGATCATTTATTTTGACTATCAAACTTTCATCATCAAACTTGGAAACGTAATTTTAACAAATAATGTAAACTTTTTACTAAATATTGATCGTTATTTGATCAAATAAGTTATATATATGAATAATGAGCGTGGCTAGGTATGCAAGTAGAGGAAGGCCGAAAAAAAAAAGTGGTTGGATTGTGTGAAAGAGGATATGAATGTGAAAGGAGTGGATTCGGATTTGACGAATGATAGTAGTGAGTGGAGGAAAAAGACATGTTGTGCCGACCCCACTTAACGTGGGATAAGGGCAGGAAATGATGATGATTTGATCAAATAAGTTGCTCAGCTACTTCTGAGCGGTTGCAAAACTTACAATACAAATGAAATGTGCTTTTATCTTTGCAGTTATAATCATTGTAAAAGCATAAAATAATAGAATGAGATGCACGCAGGGTTTATCGAGTTAACTCACGTAGCAAAGTTAAGGAAGCTATATCTAAATATTCGAATAAATATTCATGGACACATCACACTCTAGTCTCAAACTGACCAAGGCTTTCTGTGGGTTTGATTCCCACCCAGAGCAAATGTTTGTGTGATGAACATAAATATTTGTTCTGTGTCTGGGTGTTTCTATGTATTCTATTTATGTTTTTCCAAAAATAAAATGTATATAACTAAGTATTCTATTAGCAGTCTAGTTCCCATAGTAGGTACAAAAGCTTTTCTTAGTTTGGGACTAGATGTGTGAAATGTCAGTAAATATTTACATTTATTATCAGTTTTTTGCGATTGACTTCATCACATTCGTAGAATTAAAAAAAACATTTATGTTTGTTTGTTCATTAGTAAAATCTAGACTATCGTATCTACGTATAACTATTAACTTTGCTTTTGAAATGTGAAGAGTTCAATTTCTTTGGTATTTTTTTGATGAATGATCTAGCTATACTCGTTTAGCTACGAAGGCTTTAAAAGGAAAATTATAAAAAGTCTGCGCTTGTTTTTAGTATTTTGTTTTTAATTTCTGTTTGTAAACTAAGTAGGGTTTTAATAAACATATAAATATATCTAGATTACGTTTTGTAAAAGCAACGAAATAAATATATGAAATAAAATATACACAAAAAATTATATAATGAGAAGGTTATATTATTTCCTCTTTGTGTACGAATATCATGCGAAATCAGTAGTTTTTATTTATTTATTTATTTGACTTTATTTTTTACTTTATTTACACCAATCGCAAATAAGCTACGCATACGCACGATTTTAATTTCATTTAGATAAGATCCATTCTAAAATAGACCCTAATCACCGTAACAGGTACTAAGGGTTAAAAGTACCTAACTGAAAGCCTTACAAAGTAAAGTTAACAAAAATAAAACGGGACCGATAGCAAAAAAGGCAGCGGCGAACCCTGGCCAGGAAGCGGTCAGCGACCACCGCCGAATTTATTTGCCAACTGTACCCATTAAGCTGCGATTTTAGATCTTATGACTGTGAGTTTACGGTCGGTTTTGGAGTGTGTTTTTAAAAGATAGTGTTCTTTCCTCCGCGTGAAGTATGGCGTTAGGAAGTACAGGTTGTTAAGATAAGGATGTCGATTCTATATCCGCTTTTTTGCGGGTTTTTGTTGAGCTACACTTCATCGCACACCTCAGGACTTTTCAAAAGTCAACTTAAGTTTTAGAACGCCCCAGTTTTGTCATAGCTCGTGTTGGAGTCTGAGAATAGAATGACTAGGTGAGCAACGATCACGCGTCTATTGTGGGTGGGTGACCATTTATGCCATATTAACGAAGTACTTACACGTTTTGATCACAAACGATATTTTACTTACACACAAACTTTTTTTGTGATCAGAAGTAGGATCACAAAAAATAATGATTCCATCATTCATTTAGTACCTACTCATAGTAACTTCACTTAGTTTAGGATAGCGTCGTGTGATATACAAGAATATTTATTTACTCAATAAACAGGTAGGACAATAATCTCATTAGAACAATAAACCAGTTTGTGTACAGTCAGCCGCATGATGCCGATGGCGAGTGTTGCCTGCCGATGAAGGATCACTCGCTAATCCCAAGTTATTTAATCGAAATTTGAATAATGCTGTTGACTGACGAGCCTGCCGGCGGAAATATTGCTACGTCATGCTTTGTAGAGCGAGAGCTCGTTGTATTGCAGACACATCATACTTTAGAACATGATGGATTTATGCTGATTAGGTGCTCACATGTGATCACTACAATAAATAATGATCACTATATAAATAGGTTTAGGTATAAAATTTTGGACAAAGCCATCTTCAATTAACACAAAGAATCACAATTAACACAAAGTAAGTATGTTATGATTGCAATTAACATTCTAAAAAAGGAAATTATACCCTCGTACGAGTATACCTATTGATTATCCATTTGATCAAAGTATGTATACAGTAACTGCAGTACATGATAATGAAAAAACAAATTGTGCGTACATAATCATAACAAGTACACAGTGAGTGAGTGCACAGCTTAAGAACATATTTCATTATCAATGTAAGGAAAAAGAGTTGAGCTCTTGCACTATTTTGAACGTTTCAATAGGCAACTAATTTTACACTCGCGTTGACTTTAAAAGCCTTTGAATTTTGATATTGACGCCCCGAGCCGGGCCGGGCCGCGTGCCTGTAATACGATTGCTCACTGGTTTCTTTTGTTGACTGTACATTATTGGAATAAGCTTATTTATGGTTATTACTGCTTACTGAGATGGGGAAATTGAGACTCCTCTTGCTTAGAGGTGGGATGGATTAATATGTATATTTTATATACGCATAAACATCAAGTCTTTCGTTTGAGAATATTTTTCATGAACTAACTGCAATTTTGTGTGGAATTAAGAGCTTTTTTTGTTGACTATTTGTTTAATATGGGCGACGTTCATCTCCTTATAATGTATCTTATTGTAAATTAACAAATCATGATAATTATTGTGTTTTATGAGGATAACTCGGATTGCACTAAACACGGATTCAAAACGTAGAAGAGAAAGTTATTATTATTTTTTGTCGAAAAACCAGTTCAGTGCTTAATTAAGTTATGATTTTTTTATATATAAAATACACTACTAGTTACAAACAACATCACTTATTCTCAAGCTTCGTTTTTATTATACCCAAGTTCTTTGTGTTATAGTAGCTGTATATATAGGTACAATTTAAATAAGTAAATATCATGCCAATAACGCCCATTAGCATAACCACCAAGTTTAACTCAACCAAATTGTTAAACTACTACACAAATTTGCTGAACGTCAGTGGCTTCCTTAAGAGCTTTCAATTCAATTTACCTATAGATCTGTATGAGTATGATGTACTTACTTCTAAAGACAGTCGCCTTACCGCCAAGTTTAACTAGAAATATGTACCTAATTGAAACACTTCAGTTATTGAAACAGATCAGTGGTTAAGAGATAAGGTATACTTATTTATATTATCAATGTCAATTCAATTTTTTGTCGGTATAGTTTTTTGAATAGATATTCTATCAAAACAGTGGTGTGTTTTCTGTAGTATTCTCTCCTAAAGGCCGTAACTAGTTACTGCTAATTCACATAGGTTTGGGTATTGCCTATAATTCGCCCGGCATCCCTTTGTGGCCTTTAATTGCTCCGTATTTTAAGTTCAGAAAATATTTCACTCAGCTTTTTCGAAGTTACAACAGCCAAAACGCGAAGAAGCAACTTATTAATGTATCATAATTACAAGAACTAGACAGAAAAAAAAGAACAAAAGCTAATGAATCTCATGATTGAGTAAAAGTTGAGAGAATAACTTAAGATACAGGTGTAATTGTATTATTAGTAAGATGTAAGCCTTTAATGTGTAGAAGGCATTGCGAACCCTTAAACTTACAAGATAAGATTAATTTTCAATATAGTTTATGTATACCTACTTACCTAATATAATTCTGGTAAGCAAAGGGCCAACTTACGGTTTCTAATGGTTGAAATCAAATTAGAGGGGTTCATTAAGCTACTCAATATACTCATATTCAATTCCAGGACTACTCAAAATACCGACGATTGGCGGAACAAACGAATACTGAAGTTGAGAAAAAAATGGTAGGAACCAGGCCGTAAGTTTCTTGCCCGTTCTTCTAGGCTCTGGTCGCTTGGAACTGGCACTTAGAATCACCAAGCATATAAGACGATTCTAAATGGTTTTGCTGAATAAACTATTATTGATTTAGATTTTTTTTATTTTTGAGACCGTGTTTAGGCTAGTGTGGTGTAAGACCTCCGGCGAGATGGGGCGACGATCTACGGAATGTAGCGCTAACACTGGATGAGAAGAGACGAAGACCACGCTCAAAGGCGCGGGAGAGATCTACGTCCAGCATTGGTCAAACATGGGCTCTAACTATACCAGCCCCTTCTGACCAAGATCGTGAAAAAAATACACGGTAGTCGGAGAAAATCATGTGAAATCTTCGCTGAATTTGTTCAATAAATAAATTGCATTCAATTTTTCCCTGGCTAACAATTGACCATTAAAATGGGGCAATATTTATCCCGGGGCAGTTAGTAGCGATTATCGGGACAGTTAAGACAGATTTATCTTGACAATAAAAGTAAACACGAACGCTCTCAACCGTGCCCCATTAGTAAGAGGGATTCCCTGCAGAGGGCGTGCGAGTTACAAGCTGAAGCGAGCTTTTACACCTCCTTTACACAAGAGTAGCGAGTAGTACAAGATAATTGCATGCACTAGAACATTAAGTAACTAAATACGTTTTAATTTCAACCTAGTATATTATAATAAAAGCTAGTATAAGAAAAAAATTCAGTTATATATTCCAACATATTATACAGACCAAAATTTATAGACCTTAAAGAAAGGCAAATCGGACTAAGAGTGTATTGGTACTTATGTATCGGTCTGCCAATCTATGGGCTCGCTAAATTCCCGTTTAACTACAAAATCATAACTAAAGAGTCGAAATAGAATTATGAAGCATTAAGATTACGAGTAGGTACCTATGGTTAAAGTCTCATACAAATCATTTTTATTTAAAAACACCACCGATGAAATGGAGAAAGTCAATATTTTATATTCATTGAGAGTTTAAATCAAAATATTCAGAGTACTGCTCCAAATGTTTACATCTATCTTACAAATGATCATCTTTGACTTTCTCGTGTTTCTTATGAATTGTACCAAGCTACGTATTAGTTGATGGGAGGGTCCAGAGTTTGGGATAGATAACGTTGAACCCGCGTTTGATAGCCAGAGGAACGGAGTGCCTCTTGGAATGGTGATCGCTCCTCCGACCTCGTGGAAACTAGGTAATATATATATAACTAGGTATAGTTTTATCTGCATGTTTTATACGAAAAGCTTTGCTTACGTGCTGGTCGAATTACTATTGGAAGATTTTATACCTTTTAAATGCTACGTTGTAAACGTAGTGTATACAGACGGGTGTATTTTTATGGATGGTGTCAATGACATATTGTTGTCAAACCTGCTAATGATCAGTATTTTAGCTAACATCGTGATTGTTTTTATTATGCTTAAATCAATAGATTTATTCTGGCTTAGTTTTATTTCCAAAAAATATTTACGTGTAAAATATAGCTTTATAAACCTAACAGTATCCACATTAGTGATAATAAATCTAAGAAACTCTATAGGTATAATTTATTAATTTGCAAGCTGTTTTATAATAGACGAAGATTTAAAAATCAACTAAAGATCTCACAGCCTAAACGGAAGTTTAATACATAAAAAAGTCATAAAACCGAATAACTTGGTCTTAAATCCTAGTTCTTTGTCAGCTGTCAGCTCATTTCAGTCTTTTGTCCCTCCATCCTGTCACCTAGAGATAAACTCCGTAAACTTGGTAATAAAAACGCAAAAAGCTGTTACAAACTTTATATGACGTAACAAACTAAACCAAATCTATGTAGGTGGGCAGTAAAGGAGCACAATACGCCGCGATAAATGAAAATGGTAGCTACTGCCGGCCGTCGACAAAAGGCTGGTCGTAAAACAAGCGGATTAGGGGGTGGTCACGGTGGCCACGGCCCGGCCATGAAACCGGCGGCTCTAGATCTCTATCTACGACTACGACGCACGGTTGTCTGGAAGAAATCGCTCCCTGGCGATTGTGTATTATTTAGATCCATTTTTATGTAATAATTTTCTTTCCATTTGTTGTAAAGTTAATTCACGGTTTGTACTTTCGAATTTATCGTTATTTAGAAAAATAGATCATAATACGCGATACAGTGAACAAAAATGAGAGTAATAGTAATACCTACATTATCGACATAACCTGACTTCACCACTGCCACTGTTGGTTATAGGCCTCTCTTTGCTACCATTCAGTAATAATACAACATTTTATAACGATTCGATACAAAGTCTTTAAAATACACCCCTGAAATAAATGTTTATAGTATTAAGAGGTGGAACATTCTGTCCAGTTTATTAGTTTTTGGGCTGGTGTTATCAAAACCGCTCCGCCTATCGCTTCCGCTAGCTTTAAAGCCCAAAAAGTTCCCTAAACTTGCAGCGCCCATCGGAACTATAAAACCGGGCCGTAATAAAAACGCCCCGCGTGCATACATCACTACACTAATGATATAAACCGTACATTGACGGTTGTCCTAACCGCTTCAATTTAAAATGTGTGTTGCGCCAGCATTGGTGAGCTACAAACTAACATAAATCTGCAAGAACATGAAATAATAACCTAAAATATCTGTTGAAATATCTTTTTAATGTGTGGCATGACAAACAAGTAACAGATGAAATAAATAATAGGGTAACTTGTATATTTTGTCATAAGAATATAATAATATCCTTTGTAGACAAAACATTCAGACAACATAGTAACACCCAGACACAGAACAAACATCAATTCGCTTTCGCAGCATAGCAAGCAGAGCCTGAGACGCCTGTCAAAATAATAAAAATATTTAGACACTCCTAAACAAGTAAAGCAGATTAGATTGCGGCAATGCAGCCAGTGTCTTGGGTACGCTTCCGATTGGTACTGATTTGGATCAGTTGAACTATCTATAGATCGTTTGCAACGGTCTGTAGATAGCTCAACAGTTTCGTATGTATTTTATATGACAATGGACATTTCGTAAATACTGTATAGTCGTAAGTTTGTTTGTGAATAAAGTAATGTTTTAGTAAAGCAGATTAAATAGATATTTTGGTAACACAAGCATATCTCCATCACGCCTTTTCCGCTCGCAAACTCTTAAATATGACATGGTATTGCTCCACAAATATGAATATTCACGGCGTCCGTTTACCCGCCTCGAATCGCCCATCCACGTAGGCCACCGAATTATTTACCCAAAGGTTATGACAACTTTTTTATAGCCCCCGCCCTAGGTGCAAAATATTTGATAGCCGTATAGTGGAGTTTTTACGAGTTCTGCCGGCATAATTACGTGGTCTATTGTTTTCAATGGCGAATGGTTTTTATACCTTTTTTATGTGTCCCACTTTGGGGTTGCTTCTAGTTTGATGCGAGGTGCTCTTGTTGATTTAAGGGGGCGTTTTTTCTATTGCGGGATACGCGATGGTCATACCTCTGTCTTAATAAGGAGCTCTTTGGGGATGTAGCTGTAACGAGTACAAGATACAAAATATATTCTTAAAGATAAATCAACCAAAAACTAATTTAACAAAAGAGTATCGACACGAAGAAGAAGAAAACTGAGTATTTTTGAGTTGTTTTGGAAGACAAAACAATCAAATTTGAATAAGTATAATAAATAACGAGCGAATGCAGTCATGTAAAGTTTATTAATGATTTCTAATAGCAAACATTCGTCGAACATTATTATTTTCATTTCCAATCAGCCCTCAAAATTGAATGACATAATTATTTTGCACCGAATTTAATAACGAGTTATTAATTGGTAACCAGAGACCTTGCTTCCATATTGAATTTAATTATCGGTACACAATTCAGTAAATAAATTAGTGTGTGAAGTGAAAATTGAGTAACAATTTACAATCATGTTGAATTAATAAAAGCAATACTACTATTCGATATTCCTACGATAAAAGATTATTTACCACAGCTACAATAATACAAATGGTTATAATGGCTTTTATGACTCAAAGATTTGGTTCCGTAGGTCTGAAAGCAATAGTGGCTTTAAATTCAAAATATCATACGACAGTGTCCTTTGCCGGCAACCCGAGCGGGTAGTCTGATAGGTATATACTAAATGCCGAGACAGGGTTCCGGAGGTGTGAATGACCGGTAAATGTAGAGAAGGCATGTTTTACATTTAAACATGCTGCCAAACTTAGTTCTCATATCTTTGAATACGTTGAAATGGTCCAGAAGCCGGCTTTACTACTTTGCTTATTGTCTTGTCTTCACCGGATCATAATCTTTTCAGTGGTCAAAGCTGACCAGTATTTGTTCTGAAAGGTATTCAAAGATTGCTAAAATCATGCAAAATCAAAATTAAAAACAAAATCATCTTGAGACCTATCGTTAAATCATGCTATGAATGTTGTCTGTTGTACGACAGCAAGTTGTGTGGAAGTCTTAAGTCTCATGTAGGTACCTGCATTGACACGTTTTTCAGTAGTAACTGGTAGTGGATAAGAACCTCACATTCCGAGGGCGAGAGCCCCTCACGCATTAACTCTTGTTTCCAGGGGCAGAAAAGATAGCATAGGTGCTAAGTAATTCTACTCAGCCTAGTCCAGCGTGGTAGTTCAATGTGGGATAAAAGTAGTAGATATAAAAAGGGCTAGTTTTATAAAAATACATGAATATATTCGTGGCTCGTTGTAGTCAGACGCGGTGAGTGACCCGCCAGCCGCCATGATATGCAATACCACGGATAGTCGCATTACCGTCCGTCCCGGGGTGAAAAATGACTGTTTGCGAGCTAATTCACGCGTGAGGGCGTCGTGTTGCAGCACCGATTATAGCAATCTGCAACTTGATTGGATTGAAACATCCTCTGGGGGATAAAAATATATGTTCAAAATGTCCTCGAGAAAAGCGTGTGGCATAGTTTTTACGCTTGCAGCATAGGAGTCAAGCTCAGAGGGCTGTATTTAAGAAATTGAAGATACACTGCTCGCTAACGCTGCAATGTTCGACAGTAGAGCTAGTCAAGTATGTCAACGAGCAGTACATCTCAAATACGATTGTCACAATTAATTATTTATAATTAGGTGAATACCCATAACTACCCCTTAGTTGTCTATGTATATAAAAAGGTAGTAGTATGTTTGCAGAAACATTTTTGGAAGTACAGTAAATACTGTCCATGATATTATATACGAGTATTATTAATGCTTTTCTAAAGAATAGAGACTTTTCGTTTAATGGTTTTTATTAAGAGTCATTTTACATATAAAATTATTTTAAGTGCTTAAAATGCCTATAACCAAATCCAAAAAAAACTTTAAAAAATTTAGGATGATTCCAAAAATATAAAGTAAAATAATGAAGTTTCAATACTAACTTAGTATCACCAAAATTCATTCATTAATCATGACACGAACAAAGCAATTAATGTAATTAGAAAAACAAACGTGTTACAATCTATATTAAAGTGTACAATCTATATACAATAATCAATACATAATCTACACCATTTCCTCTATCTTAAGCTGTTTCATCCCTGATTCTTCGGTAGGTACTTTAAAACGTATTAAGTCGATCCAATTGCTGGATAGAGATGGGATATCCTGTTTCCAGTTGGATGAGATTGTTAAACAAAAGACAAATACGCGACACTCTCACGGAAAATAGGGAGAGATTAAAAGTAAAGACGAGGAAGGCGCAGGGTTGCCACTTATACGAACGTGTTTTAACTTAAATTGTGTTGTATAGCGGAACTGGCACGTAGTATCGCCTTGCATATCAACTAAATGATCTTAGTGATTTTACAGAAAAAATAATATAAGTTTATTATTTTTTATTTATTTATTATTCAAACGTAACGTTAACGGAAACGTTGGCGTGACGACTTGGACACGTTTCACGTAGACTGGTAGCTGTGTGTCGCCGTAGGTCGGTGGTACTGGAAGAGTAGAGGGGAGACCTTTGCCCAGCAGTGGGAAAGTATATGTATAAGTAAGTATAATATGTTAATAATAAAAAAACAGGGTTGAAAAATTGCTGATGATTTTTGTGATTTTATGGAGTGTGATAAAAAAAAAAAGGCTTTGCTGTTATTGCAAGTTTCAGGTTAATAGTTTTTATACCAAATAAACTACCGGTGAGTGACAACCCTACTGAGGAAGGCGTGAAGCAAACAGCCGTCTAGCTACAGATTATTGAGACGTATTGTCACACGCGATACTAACTTCTTAGCAATTATTTTTAAGCCAAAAAGTTATAGACAAACTTGATAGCCTATTCCTGATTTTAAACGAAGATTTCTTGCCTCATATTACTTCACAGAGCAAGTACATTTCGTGTTTAGACATCGCACTTCGTCACTTTAAAATGTATCTACATATGTCACTTTTCTTTATGTATTCTATATTGTGTCATCATCATCATCATCATTCCCCTGCCCTTATCCCACGTTAAGTGGGGTCGGCACAACATGTCATTTTCTTCCACTCACTCCTATCATTCGTCAAATCAGAGTCCACTCCTTTCACATTCATATCCTCTTTCACACAATCCAACCATTTTTTTTTCGGCCTTCCTCTACTTGCATACCCAATTTTTTTTTGTGTTACATCAAAATTATATAAGTAGGTAATATCAGCAATTTAGTTTCCAAAAGAAACTTAACTTTATCTGAGATAGTGAGATATGTTTTTTTTTTTAAAGTCATAAATGTTGGAATAAATACGGTTGTACAACTACGACTAAGTGTAAGTGTGCTACATCGTAGACCGCATCGACACTTAACATCAGGTGAGATAGCGGAAAAAAAACTACTAAATTAATTAGTTCAGTTAATGTATTGTTTTTAAATGAGGTTTTCGTACCAAAATAAAATAATACTTTGTTGTGATAGCTTAGAACTAGGATCAAAATACCGGACAAAGAATTAAAAAAAATTGACAATTACGCGGATAATAAAATCCTCTTTTTAATTTATAAATTTCAAGATTTCCGACTTATAATGGCCTTTATTTCAAAAAGCCAAAGGTATATTAAACAATAATACTTCGTTTTCGTGAATATATTTACTGCAGGAAAAACACCAAGGTAATTAATGTACTGCCATGCAAATATAAGTCTTATTTACATCGTTTTAAATGCCATTCGTGGCAAGTTATTGTGAAATTATATCTCTTCAGATTCTCTCTCGGCCTTGGTATTGTTACGTCTTATTTAAAATTTGTTTTTGTAAAATGAATCTTGATACTTTGGTATTGAGTATATATTTGTGTGCAACTGACAACCGCACTTGACATGCGTTTAGTTTATGTGGACGTTTTCAACTTTATGTGACAAGTGAAATTAGTATTTTGTGGAATATGTTGCGGTATAAATCCCGACGGTACCAGCCCTTGGTTTTTATAATCTTTTATTGTCGTTTTCAATCGCTTTTTCGAACGATCTCTTTTTAAATTGTCATTTATTAGCTTTTGTGTGCCGTCAAGGTATTTCAAACAATTACTGTTTCAAATAAGAATGTTATATCAGCTATTTAGTTCATATATCACAAGCTTAGTGTAGTTTGAGACAGGATGGCGTTTCTAAATACTGATAAAAAAACTTACCATCATTTCTTAAAGAGATTGAACAATAGCAAATAAATCTATAAGTAAACAAAGTATAATTTAATCATAGTACCAAGATCTATGATTTGTCAACACACAATTAATGTTAGTCCTTGACAAAGATCGAACCCACAACCCACAGTGCGGGAAGGGCTTAGGTATATCGACCCTTACCGCTTAAATGTAATTAAATGCCGCTGAAATAATTTCAAAGGGATTAGTCACAGTTATGACTAACGTACCTTCGGTAAGGACACAATTATTAATACGCAAATTGTCGATGTGAAAATGCTTCTGCGCAGATTTTGAAATGGAACCAGGTCGTTACTAATTAGACTATTGTGTGCGGGTTCCGTGAAAAATATTACTTTAAGTAATACTAAAGGTACATTCGTCATTGTTTTTGGAACCATTTCAAAAAAGCACGCGCCTCCATCGCCCTTACACTCTTTTTATGCATTACAGGCAAACGCTTGGCCGCAATCATATCTGATGCAAAATGATGATGCGGCCTACGGTGTAACGCGTTTGCCTAGATAGAACCTATTCACTATCCTCTTGAAAACTTACACTTATACAAAAATGGTATACTAATGTATGTACTTATGTAGATGGGCGTAGTGTACCTTGTGACGCCTCACAGGGCACGTCCTTAATGGACACGCTCCATGGAGCAATGTAGTGGAGTAAAGGTTACCATTTAACATCAGGTGGGTTATCTGCTCCAATACTGAAAAAATATAATAGATCAGGTTGACTGCGATTACGAAACACAAAAATACACCATTTGAAAGAAAACTGCATTAAAAAAATTTGATGTGTAAAAATATACCTACCTATAGAAAGTAACCAAATATGGAATAGTATCCAAATATGGAATCCCTTCATTTCTCTAAGACTATAAGTATGAAACGCAACACTTGACCATCTTCTGTTTCATTCGGTCTACTAACTATCGCACTGACACCATCGAGTCGGTTGCGCGAACGCTTCACGTGTGGCATGCGTGTTTTGTTTTGTTGTCGTGCAGAAACTTTTAAAGGTAAGTAATAAATGAGTATTACCAGCTATAATGTTTGTATACATAAGTGTTATACTATTTAGTATATCGGTATTATGTTTATTTCACCATTTTTTGATTTTGTGTCTTTAAAATATTATGACTTGAAAAAATATTTAGAAAAGTTTGAACTAGTATAAAAATCCAAATATGGACAGTCGTCGGTGTCTAATTATGGGACATTAATAATGGTAGTGAGCATGATGAGTTGATTGTCCAAGTACCTCCTGACTCTGCTGATGCAGAATGTACGTTCTGTCCAAGGCTTTTTTCCATGGATAAAAGTGGAGAAAGCTGGATTAAATGCTTGATGTGTGGGCTCTGGGCACATTATGATTATGCTGGTCCAGAGTTTGATACTTGGATCTGTGGCTTTCCAAGTAAGTAATTATGTAACTTCTTTCATTTAACACAATATGTTATATTCATATAATTGACCTAAAAGATTTTAATATCCATTTTTGTTATTGTTATGTTGATTTATGCTTATATTCCATATATGGGTACCTATTCCATATTTGGTTACTCATTTGTGATTTTGATTTTTGTGTTAGATTTTAATTTGACAACTAATATTTTTGATTAAAGGCTGTTAATTACTTTTATAAATGTATGACTGATTAGAAAAAACATTAAAATGTTTTAATTTATACGAAGTTTTTCTTTTATATCCCAAAAACAAAATGGTATTCCATATTTGGTTACTTTCTTAGATTATGTTCGGGATGCGGTCCAATAGACATTGCTCACGACTCCCAACCACTCATTTACATCAATTAGAATATTTTCCGCCGAACCCTAATTTGTCTGTCTGTCTGTCTGCACAATACAAAGTAAATTGCGGTCCCTAATTAAAGTGTGTGAATCACACTTTCATGTCCCTTTGTTTCTTTGTATTAATTTATTGTGTTATTTTATATCTACATTATTCTACATACATAATAATGTCTACAGTTTCCGGATATTTATGTGGCACAAATGTTATAAGCTTTGTATGTTTTTTTATAATATAAGTAGGTATTATTACGAGATACTTACTATAAAAATCGGATTAAAAAACTATTTCTTCTAAAATAAGACATTACAATGCAAGATAAGTCGAATAAAGATTTTAAATCTCTAAAATTAGTACCTTCTATTTGGGTTTAAAAACTTAATAAAATTCAAAATAATTTTATTATTTTGATTAGATAAACTAGGTAAATAAGTGATACTTTTGATAACGTACAATACCATTTCTAATAGTATTCCAAATTTCTTCCAAATCTCTTCGTTAATTATGATGAACAAACATTAAAATTCACTCTTAAACTAATCATATATATTAAATATCTTTGAGTTCGTCTTTTTAATCGGATTACAGTAGATACCGGATCCAGTATTTTTATAATATCTAAAGATAGACGCAAACAAACCGAGAGAATTAAACGCAGTATTACGAACTCGCATAAAGCACTATAATAACACCATATTAATGCAATAAAACTGAATTGCTTCACTAAGAAGACTTTTACAAAGATATTCATATCCTTCTAGATATGGCCATTATACAAACAAACACGAAATTACTTTTTAAGCTATTCTTCTTCTTCTTCTTATCGTGTCGATGCTACAACTGTATTTTGCTGTAGCATCGTGTTCGAAAGATTAGCCAGACTAGACACTGCTTTGCCGTGCCTAGCTGTTACCGGTGTGCACGAGGAGGCTCTTAAGCTATTGCATAGCTTCTATCGCGGGCCTTGAGCGTGGAGATCGAATCCAGAAATACCATAATGAAAAAACCTAACCAAAATAACCTAATACTGCGCATGCGTAATCCAGCAAAAAATGCTATGCAATAGCTTTACCGCGGCAGACCCGAGTGCCACACGACTTTTTTTTCAACAGTTCAACAGGCGTAAGTGGTGTCACAGCTCTTTTGGTATTAAATCTACCTTAAATGCTGTGGGTTGTTCGATTCTAACCAAAAAAAACTTATTGTATGATGGCAAACATTGATGTTTGGGTGTTACATATGGGTGTTACATACCCTTTGAGATGTGGCTATAATACAAACACGAAATCACATACTTTTTTTTAATAGTTTAACAGGC
The DNA here is from genome assembly GCA_932527185.1 of Ecliptopera silaceata. NCBI lineage: Eukaryota > Metazoa > Arthropoda > Insecta > Lepidoptera > Geometridae > Ecliptopera > Ecliptopera silaceata. The sequence goes on along the minus strand of OW052209.1, from coordinate 995,296 downwards.
GTCACAGCTCATTTGGTATTACCTCTGAGTTCCTTTGCCCTGCTACGATTACTAGGAGATACCTATACTAAGGTCATTTAACGCGATATCATAAAACATGTCCTCGGGAATAAGGCCAAATGAACTTTAAAAAAGACTAGCTAACCCATGCCCACTTCGTTGGGCATAATTCGACCGTTTTTTCTCCGATTCACTTGCACTGCAAAACGGACTACCACGTAAAAGCATTTTTGTTTTTCGTTTTTTTAATAACCTATGACACTCAGCAATAATGTGGCTTTCTATTGGTGAAAGAATTTTTCAAAATCGGTTCAGTAGATCCCGAGATTACCCCTTACAATTTAACAAATATACAAAATTCAAACTTTACTTCTTTATATTATTAGTAGGTATAGATACTCAACAAAGCTGACCAGGTTTACGTCGCGCTTCCATAATCTCTAGTCCGGGACCGTTTATATTTACGAGTGAAATAAACATGCGCAAGAGTTTCCGGATTTACGAACAGCTCAAGGCTGCTGCACATCTCTTGATGCTGCATCTTATTTGGTTGGTATCTATAGTGTTATACTATAGTGTTTGTGTACCTATTTGTGGTAGGTATAGGTGCGCTATGGGTGCGTGTATATGTATAAAGATATTGAACTACATTTTTCTACAAAAAAAAAATGTTGTGTTGTGCTTTTGTTTAAATGGTAATAATTTCTTATAATATGATCGAAACCGAGTTCAACGGTCATCGACTAGTAATACTAATTTTACTTTTATTTTAATTACTCAAAATGTTTTTGTCATATCTTAAAATGTATGTAACGATGAATTTATAAAACAACATCTATGAAACAAAGTTTGAATATCAAATTCATTTCATTATATGTCAAGGCTTGTCCAGCGCCTTTACTATCCACTAAACCTAGTCTGCTTCCTCAGAAAATACAAGGTCATTACTAAAAATATCCCAGGCACATCAGCGTTCCGTCTATTAAAGCAAGAGTACAATTTTGCAGGCTGTGTATAGCTAGATTAGATAGGGTCTAAACATTATTAGGGCCTAAACATTATTATAAAGTAGTGCATAAACCGTTGCAATATAATAAAATCTGTCGCTGGGCTTTTATAAAAATTTCGAGTTATCATTTGCATGTCACTTTTCTAGAATCAGGGGGCCTATCCAGACCGCTGAAATGTTTTTGAGCTTTTATTTGATCAAATAACATTTCAGTTTTCTTCTTCGTCTTTTATTGATATTTTGACTGTAAATTAACTTTGACAGAATTGTGACATGCCGAAGTTTGTTTTGGTTTCATTTTGCAGAATTCATGGATTCATACAAACACGAAAATTATAATGTTTTGTGACAATTTCAAAGTAGTTTTAAAATTAAAACGCAATTAGCTGCGATTTCAATGCTGACCTGTGAATTTTTATAGGTTTTCAGGACTACCATCTACACATTTTCTGAAAAAAACCTAAGTAGGTATGGGCAAGATAACTTCAAAGTAATATCATCGCTTCATCCTTTTAGTTCTTACTTAACACTTGTTTTTAAATAGTCTAAGACAACAAGGAACATAAATGCCTAACTAGTTGTATGTAATCGTAGTTATAAATCCTATTAGTCTCATCATATTTAAAATATTTATGGCAAATTTATATAGAGACAACATAATTTCAGTACCTATCCTGAAATAAATTTTTGCTAAGATAAACCATCATTGAGATTAGTAGCATAAAGTTACATCTAAAATGTAGGTACAATAACATAAGATAAGAATATAGTACATCATCATCTTCCTACCCTTGTCCCACATTATGTGGGTCGGTACAACATGTCCTCTTCTTCCACTCACTTCTATCAGACGTCATCTCAATGTTCACACCTTTCTTACACGTCATCATTCACATTCACATAGTACATACCTACAAAACTTTCTTACCTATTATTTTGTTTCAGAATACTATGCAGATTACCATGAAGTTTCTACTTGTGTAGTAGACAGTATAAGACTATATAAAATTAATCTGCAAGTTGTAATTTGTAAAATGACTAGAATTCAAGGAATAAAACCATTTTGATTCTTTATTATTATTATATCTTATATATGTGGTAAAGAATGATTACATAGTTTATATTATGATATTAAAATCTGTACATAATCTAATTTTTTTTTCCTTTATTTCATTAGACTTGAACAAGTATTCATGAACATTTGACAGTAAGTATTTGGTAGTAAGCTCTGCCTTCCATGCTGTGGGTTGTGGGTTCGATTCACACCCAGAGCAAATTTTAATGTTTGTGTGATGAATATAAATATTTTTTCTGAATCTGGGTGTTTCTATGAATGTGTTTACAAAAAAAATGTAAGTATGTAAGTATTCTATCAGCAATCTAGTTCCCATACATATAGAGCTTTGCTTAGTTTGGGACTAGAGTGTGAAGTGTGAATTGTCCAAAAATATTTATTTATTTCCCAAGGCATGCACTTGAACCAAACTAAACAAAACTTGTATGGGAAATAGATTGCTTGAATACTATTATAAGTAAGTATTCTAAAAATTAATACATATTAACACCCAAATGCAGAACACATATTTATGTTCACAAATAGTAATAAATAAATATTTTGTCAATGACAAGTAATCACATAAATGTTTGTTTGTGGTGGGGATTGAACCCACCATCCTAGCATAGATGCCAGAACTAATGCCAATACTGAGCTGAGATATATATATTATTAAGTATATATTATTTTGTTTCAGAATATGCAAATTACCATGATGGTACTACTTCACTATCCTAATCTGTTTATGACTATTAAACTAATCTTTGTTTTCATTTGTGAAATAATATAGTAATTCAATAAAACCATGTTTCAGTATTATTTTATTAAAACATTTCTAAATAGATAGATAACTCTTTATTGTTCATCACACATAAATAAAAACAAAGAGCTTAAACAAGTAGTAATAGGCATCAGAATGGGTGGCCTTATCGCTGAGAGAGATCTCTTCCTGGCAACCGAAATTTGCTCGTGTCACATCCCAGATATACCTGAAATAAAATGAAGTGTATTGTAAATAGAGTTAATACACATAGAGTTCAATACTAAAATATTTTACAGTCTTGAAATCTGAACATAAATCATTTTCTTTTATTTCATTACACTTAAACAAGTTAAAAAAATGTTTATGAACATTTCACAAAGCTTGTATGGCAACTAGAATACTCATATACTGTTTTATGAATAAATTCATAGATATGTAACATGTTGACACCCAAAAGCAGAACATACATTAATATTTACTAATAGTAATAAAAAAATGTTTTACCAATAAAGACTTATTGAACTTTTAAAAAATATTTATTCTTGGTGGGGATCGAACCCACAGAGAAGACAGAACTAGTACCAAATGAGCTGTGATGCCTATTGCAATGATTGATTTAGTTTGTTATAGGTATATTTATGAACCTATCAAGTGAAGTAATCAACTACCTGGACGATTAAATAGAATGATTCATGTCTTAGTCTTAAATTATTGTGTTCTGATTTCTGATCTGCTAACCCATACTGGGCACCAGCATCTTGTGTGCATCTGAAACATGAATAAGTGGTGACCAAACATGTTAGAAACTCTGCAACAGATGTCCACCTCCGACGCGGAGGTTGTGGGTTCGATGACCGCCTTGAAATAAATGTTTGTACGATCTGCAAATATTTATTCAGGGTGCTCTGGTTATTTTATATGTAGGTAAAATAAAAAATACCTATCTATATAAGTAATGTATTGTATTAAGTATGTCAGTCTCCTAGTATTGAAAAACAGGACAAGCCCGACATACGTTTCATGTTTATGATTAGATTTGACATTAAAATCTTCCATAATTAGGTAGTACACTGATTTATTCACTTTTCAATAACATACTTGTTTGCGAAATGCGCAAATCCGGTGTAGGTTTGCCAAAGCTGAGGTTTTTATTCTCCGTGAAATACGTACGTAATAACGTTTGGTGCGAATGGATGGTAAGTCAACAAGGAATGGGTGATACTGGGCCGTGCGTCTGCTTGTACGGTTATAGAAAGGAGATGGCGGTATCAAGTCGTGCAGTTCCTGGGCACATTCCCCGAAATGTATCCTATAGAAAATGGATAGGCAAGCAACTTTACGACGGTGTTCGAGACTATGGATCTTAGTCTCCGCCATATGTTGCTCACCTATTATCCTGAAGGCTCTTCGCTCAATCGAGTCCAAGGCAGCCAGCAATATTATGATGGCACATAACAATATTATGATACAACAATCACGAAAGTTACAATGAAAATGCAAAATCTTTAGGTTATAAATAATAAATGTAAACAAACTATAGGGACGGAATATTCGATAAACTTCGATGCATCGAAAACATCGATATTTACAATGCGATACCTACATCGAATCGATCCGATGTTTTGAAATGCTTTTGATATACTCGAAATATCGATGTTTTTCAGTTTTTAGTAGAAAAACATCGAGTCAATAATTATATCCAAATAATTTCATAAAAATTCCAGTTTGAACATTATAATTTTACAATTTTTTTTCCTATTTGATTATTTAAAAATGAAAAGTTTATTATTGGACTGACAATATAATAAAAATATTGTCTGTAAATATGTAAATATGTGTACTAAAAAAATGGCGGGCTTCAATGTTTACAAACAACGAATTGTGAATAACATTTGGTTTTGTGGACGAAATAAAATTGAAGTAGATTGTGTATTGTATAATTATATTATATTTATATACCAACTCATTACAATAAAATCTCATCTTTGTGTGAGCTCTTAAACTCAATTGGACGACATCGATGTTAGTTCTGATTTATCGAATCTAAAAAAACAACGATGATTTTTCAAAATGGACACCCCTAAAACGAACAAGTATGAAGACATGTTAGAGCGGTACAGAAATATGCGCCCGCGAAGCCCCGTTGCAAGTGCGAGCGAGATGCATGCGCCAGCTCGTTGACGTCATTTTTAACAGTTCAGTCATATCTAAAACATTTCAGTCATTATTTAAAACATTTCAGTCATATTTTGAACAGCTCAGCCACGTCAATCCACAAAAAATGCCTACAAAACTGACCTGCAACTGAAAGGATATTCCGTCACGCAAGTTTGCCCCTTCTGGATAGGGCCCCAGGTCGTGCTGTTGAATTGGCCAAATACCTATATTAACTAATCTTAAACAGTTGTAGCATTGACACAATATAGAAGAAGAATAAAATCGAATAAAACTCAGTCATCAAGGAAACTAGAGACATTAGGTTACTGACCTAACACATATCCAATAAAAAAAATATGATACGAAGAATAATAATATTTGTTTAACGTGAGTGTTATAGCCTTGGTTCGAAGACGTGCAATGATCCTATGCGTGGGCGCATACTTCCGCGTATGACTTGTCATAACGTTTACATACGTTGCAACTCTTTCGAATTACTCATACTTAAACTTTGTTGAATAAAATATGCTTAGTAGTGACTAGATAAGTTACACCAGGAATATAATAGTTTTGTCGCAGTTATTGACTTTTATGTCATTGATATAGGTACTTAAGCCGGTTTCTTGAAAGATGATCAACGAAAAAATCAAATAATTACTATGTGTCAAACTCGGATCAATCGTGATTTGGGTTTCCAGAAACCGGCCGTTAGTCTGTTAGCTTTGCTATTGGGTGGGAATTGAACCCACGACCCACAGCATAGAAGGCAGAGTTCCTACCAACTGGGCTGTGACGCCTGTCGCTGTAAAGTTAATCCAAAGAATAGTCAAAGCAGACATAAGACACAAGCTCATTTGTTATTAATTTATAACCGTTAGTCAGCTTGTCAAGTTTGTGAGAGAAAGTGAAACACGTTGCAAGGACTATTCATTTCTCATGTTATATCAGTAGCTCTACCATGAGTTTTTACTATACTATATTTACTATACTCGCTAGCGTCTGTCGTTAAAAAAATGTATGAAGATTTGTACAGCGCCTCTAGCGGATAGTTGGGTACTATAATTCGTAATACTAATATTGACGTTACTACTGTAGTAAAGTCAGGCGATTTTACTGTGACAACTCATGGTAGAGGTACAGACGCTTTACCAATGTTTGCCTACTTCACTTATGAAGACTTGTTACATCATCAATGATTGCAGAGCCTCAATGTGGTCATAATATTCAATTTTATGGTTGTGAGTCGCAAACTAAGTAAGGATTGTAATATGGACCTTTTACCTAAATCTTTTATTTAGACAAAAAAAAACAAAATTCAAATATACTTTATTCAATAAAACCACAAGGATCATTTAGCATAGTTTCATATGGTGATTCTAGGTGGCAGTTCCACGCGGTACCACTACCATGAGTTGTCACAGTAAAATGGCCTGACTTTACTACAGTAGTTATACGCCAATATTATTATTACGAATTTTAGTACCCAACTACCCGCTAGAGGCGCTGTACGAATCTTCATACATTTTTTTAAATACAGACGCTAGCGACTATAGTATATATAGTATAGTAAAAACTCATGGTAGAGCTACAGACCTAGAAGAACGGGCAAGAAACTAGACGTATTACTAAGCTCGTCTTTGTACTTACAGGAATTAGTTTTATTTGTAAATTTCTTATGTATATCATTATATAGATATATGTATCACTGTCTTATTGAAATAATAGTCAATGTTTAGAAACATAAAATAAGCACCAGGAGTCTCATGCTCCCAAACGGTGCAAAAAATACACTAAAAATTTGTCATAATTCAGTGACAAAATCAATACATAATGTACTCTATTGCTTCCATTATAAGTAAGGACATAAGTAATATTATATTATTAGTAATATTAATATATCAGCATTGCTATTCAGCGCGGCAATGCAGCCAGTGTCTTGGGTACGCTTCCGATTGGTACTGATTTGGATCAGTTGAACTATCTATAGATCGTTTGCAACGGTCTGTAGATAGCTCAACTGTTTCTTATGTATTTTATATGACAATGTACATTTTGTAAATACTGTATAGTAGTAAGTTTGTTTATATATAATAATATTATGGAGAATTATGGAGCTCAAATGGAGTTGGGCAGGACACTTGGCTAGACGTGGTGACGACAGATGGAGCAAATCCTTGACAGAGTGGTGGCCAAGGACTGGCAAAAGAAGTGTCGGGCGCCCAGCGACACGGTGGGCTGACGATATCGTCAGTACTGTGGGCCGCAGATGGATGAGAGCGGCTCAGAATCGCGCGGACTGGAAGGAGCAGAGAGAGGCCTATACCCAGCAGTGGGTCAAGTCAGGCTGCGGATGATGATGATGAATAATATTACAAAGGAAAGGATGCACCAACAGGTAGGCAGGAGTTCGAGAGATTATAAATTGCAGAGAGCGTAGCGAGCCGCCGATTTCACAAGCCACTGTCAAATGAGACGTATGAATGTCTGGAGAGCGCATTGTCGTATCTTCAACATTATGCCGGCGGCGGAGACACACGGACACGTTTACTGACAGTATTTATCAAAAAATGAAGAAGAAACGAGTTTTTTTATATATAAATGTGTGTCTTACATACTAGAATCATCTTGTATGTAAGACGTTACAAAGCGATCTTTGCGGTTTTAATGAATAAAGAAATTTTGACTTGACTTGTCCTTTATTTGCTTAAAATAGAAAAATATAATAATTGTTTTTTTTAATCTCAAATTCTGTCTAATAAACTAGAGTTGTAATTGAGCCTATCGTTTCATGTTTGTTTGTTTTTATGTTTATCATTAATCTAAATCCCACAGTAACCTACCCCTACCCCCATGTACGTACATGGCTATGTTTAGTTTGAAAGTTGTTTTCTTAAAACTCCATATTATTTATAGAATACTTATTCTACAAAAACAAAATATTAAAATTGTATAGTGAATAAAATATTGTACAATTTTAGAATCTAGATCACGTTACTGTCACGCACAAAATTCTCTCCCGTGTGTTGCCTCTAATTAGCTCAGCCTCACTTTGTGGTATTCGCGGAAACATAACAAAGGGAAATATGCCAAAGGACAATACACTCGCCCAATGCATATTAATGCATTACACAATTATGAATATATACAGTTACTGCATTTGTTTGTGTGACACTAGTGACCGACGTTTGTGTGACACTAGTCAGGTGACGGGGTTCTTAGGTCGCCCGAAGGTCCTTGTTGTGCCCTAGTTTTGGACTTCTAGGCTATTCTTAATTACGTCTAATTAAATGCTTACAAATACAATTTGTAATATATTTATTGACACGTAATAAAATCCTAATTATATAAAACTAGTACTATGCGAATTACAGCTATGTCAGAAACAGAGTTACATACATTAATCAATTAGCTAAAATTGTTTCTTATTTGTGGGAATAGAACCCACAACTCACAGCATGGAAGGCAGAACTCATACTATTATTTTAAAAACAATATAAAAGTCAAAATCGTTTTTAGTTTGAAAAATATATTTGAGTTGCACCACACCACTGCACCACAAAAGTTCAAAAAACAATTCATTTTCCGGAAAAAGATGACAATGCATCGTGCTGCAAACAACCGTAACGAACATTTTCCTAATTACCGCTTTTTTGAACTCGAAAAATGATATTCGTTTCTTTCAGTAGCTCTACCATGAGTTTTTACTATACTACATAAACTATACTCGCTAGCGTCTGTAGTTAAAAAAATGTATGAAGATTTGTACAGCGCCTTTAACGGATAGATGGGTACTAAAATTCGTCATACTAATATTGACGTAACTACTGTAGTAAAGTCAGGCGATTTTACTGTGACAACTCATGGTAGAGGTACAGAAATGCCTTTGATATTGTCACGCAAATCTCAGCGGTCATTGAAATGGCAAGGAACTTTATTGTCAGGTCGTTGTCTCATGATGAGTTTACTGCATCTGCGTCAAAACCTTGGAAAATACATTCAAATCGTTTATTTAAATGCTGTTACGTAGATAGCTGAAGTTAATGTCTCAAACTTGACGTAGTACGTCAACGTCATCGGAGAGATGGATTTATTTTAGATTATAAGAATATGAATAATTTATAATAAAATTGTGTATAAATATATATTTTTTTTCCTAACCTATCTCGTCCCACTGCTGGGCAAAGTTTTTATGTATAAAAATCTTATCTATAGTTTAAAATGTTTCAACCTACCCATTTCAGGCGTACAATATTTGTATTTATTTTATGCTTACATTAAGGGACTTACTTACATTAATGATTGTTACATTACATTATTTTAATATATTAAATATTGGATTACAGCTTATTAGCGTTTGCGTATAATATGTGTTATGTAAATAAGTAGTTAGGTAATTAAACAACTTTACAGCGCTTTTAACGTAAATTTAAGAATAAAAAAAATCTAAATCAGTCAAAAATTTATCAGTTAAATCACAAGGATCATTTATCGTCTTATATACTAGGCGATCCTAGATGCCAGTTCCACGCGACTAGAGCCTAGAAGATCATATAAAAAAACGATAAGAACCAGGCCGTAACTTTCTTGTCCGTTCCTCTTGGCTCTGGTCACGTGGAACTGGCACCTAGAATCACCTAGTATGTAAGACTATTCTAAATGATCCTTGTGATTTTATTGAATAAAGAAATATTTGATTGATTGATTGAAAGAACGGTCAAGAAACTACGCTTTATAATGCTGCGAATGATAGTTAATCCAATAGATACCACTAAAAAGTATAAACAGACATGAACGTGTATGCAAAACCACCCGGCACAGATTGTGCCAATGGTAATCGCCTACCTGTGTAATCAATCGTTAGGATGCAGCGAGCGATGCGATCAGCTGACACATCTGCATGACTGGCAAACGTACTGCGATTCTATTATTAGTTGCTAAATTGCAGTGACAGCTGCGTATTTGAAATTATTTTATAAAGTTATTTTTTTTGCAATGCAGCCACTTATGTAGAAGGAGGATGGATGTAGAAGTAGAGGGAGGCCAAAGAAAATATGGATGGACTGTGAATGATGACATGTGTAAGAAAGGTGTGAGCATTGAGATGACGTCTGATAGAGGAGAGTGGAAGAAGAGGACGTGTTGTACCGACCCCACATAATGTGGGACAAGGGTAGGAAGATGATGATTATGCAGCCAATATTTTGGGGACGCTTCCGATTGGTACTGATTTGGATCAGTTGAGCTAACTATAGATCTTTTGCAACGGTCTGTAGATAGACCAAATGTTTCTTATGCATATACCTATGTATATTTTGTAAATATTGTCGTACCTAATAGTCGTAAGTTTTTTATAAAACATGGTAAGGCACCATGGCAAAAAAGGCAGCCATGAAAAAAACCAACCGAAAAAGGACGTAAGACAAGTGAAAGTAAAGCACAAGATATGTTCTATATACTGACTAAAAAGAATTAGCACATCTAGTCATTCAGCAACTAGCTACATGTGGCATTTATGCCTGGAAATAATCACTTCCAGCGATAAGGCCACTTGTTCTTTACTTAATATAACGTCACATATTATGTGACGTTTAATCTCTTGTTTTAAGTATGTTAGTGAACAAAGAATTTATATTCGTCCACGCTTTTTCTTCTCTGTATTAAAATTTTCCAGAGATAATGGAATCCTCGTGCAGATAAAGGATCGACCTTCATCAGTAAGGATATTGGCATACGTAGAAGGATGTATGAAATCGTACGAGTCGCAGACTAGGCGACCATGAGAGCCGATGAGCAGACTAAGGTAACGAGCCAGGATTGATTTTCCGGTCCGAAGTTTCGTGATGTTTTGTTGTTCGTCTACCAAAGCCTGTGTTACGTATAGATGTTTTTACACTGCGATACGATACCTACACGATATTGTAAGTGTGCTATTTCAACAGATATGTGCTAGGACTAGGCTATGAAGCTAAAGGTATGATTGGGATTTGTTATACATTGTTGTGTTAATTTATAAATGCTTTACCTATATGCGTGTATGTGTACTGCGGTGTTTAAACGTCTTTGTCTCAGAGTGAAGATGGCTACTTTGTAGGTACTCATCGTCATAAATAAATAAATAAATAATGCTGGACAATCCACACAACACCATCTAGCCTCAAGCTAAGAAGAGCTTATGTTATGGGTACTAGAAGACTGACATACTTAATACAACACATTACATAGATAGATATTTTTATTATACATATAAAATAACTAGAACACCCGGAATAAATATTTGCAGATCGTACAAACATTTATCTCAAGACGGGAATCGAACCCGCAACCTCCGCGTCGCAAGCGGGTCTTCGACTGCCGCACCACTTCGGTCGTCGAATTAGTGCAAAACTAAGCTAAACTGTGACTATATGCTTACCTCTTGGAACCACGGTTTGTTCGAGCTACTGACTATCGGTCCCGTGTCGGTGTCGGTCAGTGTGCAAACGATCTGTCTGATTGATTCCGCACTAGCTAGAAGCGCCCGAACTTGCTCTTTGTTTTCAATCAGTTTCCTTTTGTTTGGTTTGTTTTAATTCAGTTTTTCGAGTGGAAATGTGTGTTCGATTAGAATAAGTTTTTCAATGTTTTTTTTACAAAAACAATGAGAGTTCCAACGTGAGTTAAATATGGAAAGACATCTGAAACAACACAGAACCTTGCATTAACATAAAAATGGCATCTCTAGAGGCGGATTCAGACAGAACTTAAACTGGATGAAACACGGTTTGGCGGATTATTCAGACTCTGAGTTTGAGGGGGTTGTCTCAGTCTTTCTCTGTACAGTCGCTTACACAAAGGAGATACAAATATTGCATATTTCACAATATTTAACATCTCAGTAGCTTTGCATTGCAGCAACAAGAAAATATAAAATATTTGAAGGCATCCATCGGTGATAGGTATATATTGCACTCCGACTCCACGCGTGGTTCTTATTTAATAAACTATCAAAGAGTTTGGCGCTGAAAGGTTGCCTCTTATCCTCAATACTATTGTCAAAGAATCCGTATTGCCTCGCAATAGGTAGGTACCAATGAGATACATATTGGATAATATTGGAAAATACCTAGTAAATATTACATTATTATGTAATAAACATTACATAATAATGTACAAACGCATGCAATTATAAAGCTGAAATATTCTCAATTATCCAACAGCAAATTCCGTTGATTTCGCTCTGGAGAGCTTTTTAGTCAAAACAACCAATATTTAATCTGGAATGTTTTCATGCAACGTAACCAAATACAGGTATTTCATTTTCAAACGTTAATCCCTTTGAACACGACTGTCCAATTACCTGAATGCCGGCGCAAATACACATTTTAATCTGTTGATTTTATACACAAGCACATTACTATAGTTGGCAACCATCCTCTGTGAAAATTACTGGATGTACGTACCTATGCTGTGAAATACTAGCGATTGGTGAAGTCACGGTGAAAACTTTAGGGAAACAACTTCGTTTTATAGAAATAGAAAACGTTTATTTAAACATAGAACATACATTTAAAAACAAATTATAAAAAAAAAAACAGAATAAAAATGTGTAAAAAGGTCAAAAACAAATTATAAAAAAAAAACAGAATAAAAATGTGTAAAAAGGTCACCCACTCAGCATATGCTATAGGGACGGTGAGGTACTTAAAGCGCTGGTTTACAGTGACTCTCTCTCTCAACTGTTTTGTTAAAGAAAATGAGGTTAAACACCACCTATAACAATGCACTACCTCACAGAAGACGTGCCTTGCGAATCTTGCGATGCATTGCACACATTATTTTAAAACATTAAGGTGTCAAGTCTCATGTAACTATCATCTATGACAGGCGTCACAGCTCAGTTGGTAGTAGCTCTGCCTTCCATGCTGTGGGTCGTGGGTTATATTCCCATCCTGAGCGAATGTTTGTGCGATGAACATTAATATTTGTTCTGTGTCTGGGTGTTACTACGTATTCAATGTATGCAATTAAAAAAAAATGTAAGTATATAAGTACATATTCATTTACTATCAGCAATCTAGTTGCTATAGTACAAGCTTTGCTTAGTTTGGGACTAGAGCGCGATGTGTAATATGTCTGTGAATATTTATTTATTGAACCACAGAAATGCAAGCATCATAAAGCAGTAATAAGTACGGAGGTAGTTCTTGAACAAAAACCGTGCTCCTAATATATCTCCCTAACTTGGAAAGAGTACCTAGTACCTATTAGTTACAGTATTCAAGCTAGGTTCTGCAAATCATGAAATCCCGAATACAATGCAAGTTAAATAAAAGCTGGTAGTAAAAGCAAAGTATCGTATTCTGAAAGCACTCGACAGTTTTGCGCCTGTGACTGTAGCGTGACGGACCGCCGTCCGTCGGTAAATAATAAATTAGCTCGGCGCAACCGGACTATGTATCACCCCCTTCAGTCGCCGCATTTGTATAGGAACCTGGTTTTCTCCGCTGATATGACACCTTTTTACAAACAGTTAAGTTAGTTTCATGAAATAGTAATAGGAACAATATTGTATCTCTGTTAGGATTTGATTCAGATAGGAAAAAATTGGTACCTGGACACGGACAGTCGTGTGAAAGTTTAGTTAGTTAGAATCTAACATGCTGGAATGGCCATGATACATTTTTTAAATGAGCATTTTGGAATTATTCTTTTTTGTAAACAAGATTGTTAAAAATAGCTTGACAGACATTTTCGTGGCAATAACTTATAAAGTGTATAAGAAACTATATTCAAGTACCTACCTATTTGAAGAAACTTACTTGCAAATATTTAAACAACAAACAAATATAAATAATGCTGGACAATCCACACAACATCATCTAGCCCCAAGCTAAGCAGAGCTTGTGTTATGGGTACTAGAAGACTGACATACCTACCTACTTAATACAATACATAACATAGACAGATATATTTTATTATACATATAAAATACCCAGAATACCCGTAATAAATATTTGCAGATCATACAAACATTTATCCAAAGGCGGGAATCGAACCCGCAACCTCCGCGTCCGCAGACCTTTGCCCGCCGCGCCACATCGGTCGTCGAAACTTTCCGTGGTAATAAAAACTGATCCTTTCTCCCGCGTCAGCTTTCTGTATAAATGCGGTGTATATGCTAACACCAAAGCGTGCACCGGTGAAAAACTGAAGTATTTTCTGCGAGGTTTGCACTGTGTTCGATGTTTTTACGAAAGGAGTAATGTGTTTTAATTATTCATGGGACCCGCAACTTTGTTTCATTGGAATGCTAAGCATTGATTCTAGTTATCAAAGCTTTGCTGAGCTTTGAACTCCTTCACGTAATGTAATGAGTTTTTGGATAAACAGTTTAAAACGGAAAGAGTTCTTCAGGTTAAGTGCATCAATCTCAAGTCTCAGCCGCTATAACCGTTTTATGATACACTGGGTAAGAAGAATCAAAGACCGGGTTCAGTGGCGCGTCTTGGGAGACCTACGTCTAGCAGTGACTGATATTTTTAGAAGTGTGAAATCGTATAGTAAGATGATTATTTTCTAACTATTGGTTGTAATTGTAACATCTAATCTAAAAACCATATAATCTGAGTTTAAAGCATCTATAGTATTGATTTTAGAAATTGTACATTGCACGCTAGTTATTTTTTTTAATAATAGATTGTAGAATACCTAAGCTAAAAAAGCATCGCATATAATTGAGCGTTTTTCGAATCGATAATCCCCAAGCCCCGGATCAGACGGGCGCCGATCGTCTAATTACACGCGGACGTGGTTGTCGCCTACCCTCAAATTATACTATCAACGTCAAATACCTTTTTATTAACCGGACAGTTTGCTATGCTTTTATGTTTTAAATGTTATTTCTGGGGTGGTTATTTCTTTTCTTATTATCTTTTTTATGCTAATTTGTACTGTGCTTTGCATGTGAATACTCTAGCTCAAAGTAAACCGCCACAGTTATTATTTTATAACTTTTTATATTTAATTAACCTCTTTTGGTGCTGAGCTAGCGTAAAAGTTTCAAAAGAAGTATTAAGTTACAATGTGCTGAATTGTCATTAATTGTATTGCAATCCCATAGAAATATATTTGTTATTTGAATATTCATTCTAAAGAACCCCGCCAGCATAGAAGGTATGGCGAATATCAGGATGACACGTGTCGTTGGTTCAAAACCAGCTAAAGAATAACCCACTGCGTAGGACTTTTTGTCCCATCAAAGTGGAGAAAGAAACCATGCCCTTTTGCAACAAAACTGTACTTTTTAACACTTCACTATATTCAGAGTATTTAATGAGGTGCAATTGATGGCCTTAGAGAACGAAAAGTAATAAAACGTACATTGTTGCTTCAATTACACCTGGTTATGGGAGTACCAGCACTCCATGGGACTTAGGTAACGACCTGAGAGGTATTCAGAGTAAGCTATGGGATGTCGGTCATTAATGAAAAATATAGATCTAACGGATGTTAGTATATAATTCTTGTTAATTATAATGGCAATACCTGTTCTGTATGGGTGTAACTATATCTTGTATGTATTTAAATCAATGTATATAATATATTATGTTCTATCAGCAATCTAATTTCCATTGTACCACAAGCTTTGCTTAGTTTGGGACTAAAACGCGATGTGTGAAACGTCCATGAAATTTATTTTAAGTCGAAATTGGTTTTATTATTGGAAAAAAAACTGTATTAACGCAGCTCCTGCAGTATTTTACGACTCTCAGGTAAACTCATAAACTAAGGTGTGACCATTTTACGGTCGCGTTTTTATTTTTAATTTATTATTTTGCTAAAGTATGCAGAAAATGGCGGTCATATTTCCTTTTTCAGCTTTATTTGCAGGTCTAAATGTTACATTTTATGTTAGATATTCGTTTTAGGGAAGTATTTTAATGTATATAAGTTAATTATGATAATATTATTGCCTATTGTATCCATAATGGTTATTCATAAAGAAACTCCGGCGGCTATAGACCACTTAAAATACTTAGAATACATTATACCACCCAGAAACAAAACAAATATCAATATTATGCAACACACTAATGTTTGTTCATAATGAGGATCGAACCCACGACCCGCGATTTTTACATTTATGAAATAAGTATGATCGTCGTTACTAAGTTAAGGCGACACCTCACTGGAACTTCAGTATTTAATTGTAATTCGTTGTCAAATGGATCATACCTTAGATAAACGGTAGAAATCACTGTAGTTTTTTTGCCAGTTCTCTTTGGCTCTGGCTTAGTATATAACACGATTCTTCATGATCTCTCTGATTTTACAGAAAATTGGCTTTGAATTTTCTCGAACCCATTACCCCTTGTGTATCAGTTAGCAAGTCACGATTTACACCACAGAAGTCATCAAGAAAGCAGTCTCTCTAAATTGAAAAAACTGAGTACCCATAACCTAAACAGATTTCTCCATCTCTAAGAAAACGTTGCAAAATGAAAGAAACGTCATTTCCTTATTAGAGCTACAACATTCTAACTATGGGGTTGCCAACTCATTCCAAATCTTAGGTTTTACCAATAAAATATAACTAAAAACAATCCGTCTGGAAAGTTAAAACTCGAAAGATGTCTGAAACAGCACATGAACAGCATAGAAATATAAAAATCAATAGACACATATCATAATGAAGTAGTTAGTTAAGTTAACTAGTAAGTTTAATATTTCACATAATAAAAATATGGACATTTAAAAATCATCAATATATGCAAGTAGCACTATTATATTTTATGAAAATGAAATGCAAATGTAAATTATTCATCAATATTAAGCCGATCGGAATAAATATAATATTAAAATGAATTCGAAAAACATGCAGTATGCTTTAAAGCTTAATTATTATTCCAATATCTTTTTACATATATTTTTTAAACAGTGTAATTGCAAATTACGAAAACTGGTTAGATTTAGCCGAATTGAGTAAAGCTGGCAACAACGTTGTGACTTTTTGTAATATTGACGGGACAGAATGGACAATACGGCTTTATGGCATAATTAAAGTTAATGTACAGGAAATTAGGTCCGTCATGAGGATAGGAGCTTTTTGCTACCATTTTTTGGTAGCCCTAATCAGCCTTTATGTAGCACATTTGTTTGCTCTGCCTTAATTAGATTACTACATTATTCTGTCAAGGACACTTCTTTTCAAGATATTAATTTCTATACACTTTTGTACACTTGCTCATTTGAAGTTCAAAATGCAAAAAATGTTATAATTTCTTTAGTACATGTCAGTTTCATCATCATCCGCAGCCAGACTTTGCCCACTGTTGGGCATAGGCCTCCCTCTTGTATAACAGTTTACTAATACCTAATACTTTGCCTAAGTGATTTTGCTTAGTATTATTTAATAGGTATAAAAACATAAATCTTGTAAGCATTAAAAAATAAATGTTTTGAGGTTTTATGATAATTGTTTGTATGTTTTCATTATTGCTTAGTATAATCCACAAAATGCCGCGTCACAGTCAAGCAGCCCCATGGCGCTTTAAAAACAATTGTAATAAAATAATAGTCGCTTACAAACAATTTCCAAAAGCAATAAACAGCTCATAAATTCAATTACTTAATGCAAAAGTTGATTTACGAGCCCAATGCGCGGTTTTGGTGGAATAAAATCATACAGCTCAGCCAAAGCCGGCGTTGTGCCAAAAAACCTACTGTTGGGAAAAAATATGGACAATGTCGGCTGCTTGGTGAGGTGTGCGCTAGATCTGGCATAGATATTAATACTAAATACTCTTACTCTCTTTATTTAAGAAAATATAATAGGTAGTTATAAAATTCTAACGGCCGGTTTCTCGAACGATGATCAACGAAAAAAACTAATAATTACTATGTGTCAAACTCGGATTAATCGTGATTTTGGTTTCCAGAAACCGGCCGTAAGTAAGCTTTATTTGTCAAATTAATTTCAGTAAAACTCTACAAGTAGTGTATTGTGTACTATGTAATCTATGAATGTATTTACGAAAACAATGTATGTAAGTATTCTATCATTTGCATATTTGCAAGCTTTGCTTAGTTTGGCACTAGAGTGTGATGTGTGAATTGTCCGTAATTATATTTATTTATTAGCGACTAGTTCCTAATACAAAGCAGCTATTAGTTTCACTTTAAGATTGTTTAAAAAAACTACGCGACATTTTAATCGGCGTATATTTTAAAATTGTATGCGCTCATCTGGCAACACCGAATATGAGCATCCGTAATTTTAATCGAGGGAAATAATAAGCCAGGGTTGTATATCACAACGGCGACCTGCGTTTGATTTTTCATATGTTTTGGCATT
Organism: Ecliptopera silaceata; assembly: GCA_932527185.1. Lineage (NCBI taxonomy): Eukaryota > Metazoa > Arthropoda > Insecta > Lepidoptera > Geometridae > Ecliptopera > Ecliptopera silaceata. The sequence goes on along the minus strand of OW052209.1, from coordinate 976,980 downwards.
ACCCGCGATGCTGCCAACTCTGAAGATTTACTGGATAAGCTGGAGATATTGAATTATTTTGGCTTAAAATAATTTGTTGTGAGAGCTTTTTGAATGGATGAATAGAGACGATAAATTACTTGAAGAAAAAATATTGTGTGATTTATTAAAATTGTGCTAAAAGCTGGCACGTTTTTAGCGATTTCGAGTCTGTTTATCTTGGTCAGTTTATTCAGTAGATTTTTGGGGAGATTATTTTTTGTGTTAATACATAGAAAGAAGTATACGTATGTTTGTTAACTACGAAAAACAGAATTTTAAATTATTTTGGTTTCTTTGCAAATTTTTAGCTACGCCAACATTATTGGCACATGAGTTAGATGTTTGTAAACGACGGAAAACAGAACCGATACCATTTTCTAAGTTCAATTGATGTTTCTGAGTGCGGCATTGAATACTTAGCTGTAAATATGCAGAAAATCAGGATCATGTGTTGTATACCAAAATGCGTACCCTTTTATGAAACGGCGTGAGTTGACGATTAGCATCGCATTAGTGGCAGAGTTGGCCGCGCGCCCGCGCCGACTCAAGGTCCCAAGAGCAAGTACCTTTTAGTACTAATTAGTGGCGGTTACTGACTGGAGTACTCTCCAATATATTATAATAAAACTTAAATCAGGATTTTTGACACAAACCTAAGATTTAAGATTAAACAAGGTGTTACTATGTATTCTATGTAAATTTATTAACAAAAAAAGGTATATAAGTATTCTATCAGCAATCTTGTTCCCACAGTACAAGCTTTGCTTAGTTTGGGACTAGAGTGTGATGTGTAAATTGTCCATGAATATAAAATATAATATAAAAATATTAATAAATCTATATCCAATTAATATCAAAGCAGGTATTTTACAAAGACACAATATCCAATTTTGATTAAAACATCCATTATTTTGAAAGAGGGCGCCACTTGATATTCAACATTCTAAGTCTGATTTGCAGATTTTTGACAGATGCTGCGCTATAGCTGCTAATTTTTCTCTTATTTTTTGGTACTAGCAACGTTGTGGTAAAATATTAGGTACCATGTGTTGCCACTATTATAAATCCATTTAAAAAGCATGACAAGTAATAGATGTATCATACGCCTACCAAAGCGAATGGCCTTAGCCCAGTCACGGCCGTACGTTCAGTGTGTTGCACTCCGACTGAGGCTATGTTCATGAGCGGTAGCGGGTGCATATGAACTTGTGATATTTTTTTCAATAATAAAACATCAGGTACCATTTTTTGATAATTTTATTGACATCATCGAAAAAGGCTATAAGTAAAGTCTGCTAATAAGATTAAAAAAAAATGTTTTAAGTAACAGTATTTACACTTTTACGTTTACTACTCCTTTTCGCGTTTCACACTAATCCTAATACAATTTTGTAGAAATTTATTTTTTACTACAGACATTTTCTGCAGTGTGATTTGGTTTTGATAAATCGCTCCGCTCTTGAACACACCAGCAGTCTGCTGGTAATTTTGGCCAGCGAGTGAAGGTGAGAGCTGTTTATAATCCTGCAAGACGTCGCTGACGTCCTGCTTTTATTGTGTCGCTTCCTGCTCCGGTGATGATGAACACTCGTTTTGCTGCTCATTTTGCTAGTTTATGACTAAGATCGTCATTTCTACTTAAACAGTATTTCTGTATCAAAATCAAATGCGTAATTTGTTGCCATTTATTAAAAAGCTTTACAAATAAGTAAGGTGTAATTAGCGTTTAATAAAGGAAGGTAAGAACAGTTTATGTGATTAAAAATGGTTGAAGAGTTTCTGTGAATTTAGATAATAGTTATTCTAAGGGTAAATAAGTACTATTGCATTACCCTTGTAATACTTAACTGTATTTTAATAAAGTCACATCTAAGATTGCGAATCAAATTGAGAAGGAGTTGTGACATACCTACTTGCAACTATTTGATTAGTTTCGAGTAGATAACATTTAATTAAAAGCTGAAAATACAAACCAAAGTAGAATGATCTACCCACTAATAGCCCGTTCACGTGCAATTTTTATAAATATTTACATTCAACAACCAGTCATTTTTCATTTTAAAACATCCTCGTATTAAGAGATTGTAAATAGCAGAGAGCAAGTTGTCAGTTTAGTTATCAAAGTTGGTCTGGCACTAGCTAAAGTTCCCTAGGTTTGGATGTAATTATCCAAAAGCGTCACGTTTTATCGCCGAGACTGTAAGTAGCTCGATACCGGCGCGAGGTTGTAAAACTAGAAATATAAGAATAACGCCTTCCTCACAGCGAATGCAGTGCGCGCCACTTCAACAGACACTTGAGCTGGAACCAAACACGAAAGATCAAAAACACTACATGCTTGACAGCTTCATTCTCTATGTGTTTAGTTATTTGACGACCGATGTGGCGCGGCGGGCGAAGGTCCGCCTGCGACGCGGAAGGTTGCGGTTTCGATTCCCGCCTTGGGATAAATGTTTGTACGATCTGCAAATATTTATTCCGGGTGTTCTGGGTATTTTATATGTAAGTATAATAAAAAATATCTATCTGTGTAATGTATTGTATTAAGCATGTAAGTCTTCTAGTACCCATAACACAAGCTCTGCTTAGCTTGGGGCTAGTTAATGTTGTGTGGATTATTTATTTATTTATTTATTTGTTCTATCTGTGTATCTTTATTCGAGAACTTTCTAATCAGCGTCTTTTCAAAGCTCATTTGTTTCTAGTGTTTCATCTTTCTTATGCTAAATTAACTTTATGTCTACGTTCAGTGGTAGAGACTAGGTACACCTAGCTTCAAGCTCTCACTTCAGTCTTGTAAAGTTATGTTTATCTTTGTCAGATCTTCGAGAGCGCTGTTAAGGGTGTCGCACTGCACTCCTGACAGCTGCGTCCAGTTTATGCGCCATCAAGCCTCCGCCGATAATGGGGGCCGCAAGTGTGAGTCTCGTAAAACATAGCGCTTTGAATTTACCCCACTTCTGATATAAAAAGTGGGAGCGAAACGATCACGATGAAATTGGCGAGCGAAATTTGGTAGTTTTAAGTTGTCTGCAGTGTCAGAAAATGATGAGCTGGCTGGTTGTCAAGTTTCGAAAACTTAATTTTTCTTAATGCAGAATATGAATGCTTCATACTTTTTCTTTCATCCGTAGAAAAGTTGCATGAAACTAAATAAATGCAATAGTAATTTGAAACCAGTTTTTATCACAGAAAAATTACGGTGATTCAATCTAAGAAGTGCTTAGATTGAAAAAATGCATGTTTAATCGTAAATCATTTTTCTAACAGAGCACCGGTCACCCAGCATTAGCTCATTCTGTATTCACCTACTTATTTGAAAGTAATTCAATTTTAAAGCAAGTCAGCCGGTGTCAAGCAAAGGCTGAGGGACCCAGCTGCAATTCAGTGCAAGAGGTGAGCTCCTACTTAAGGTATGGCACACCGTACTGAATATTCTCTATGTATCAACTGAGCTCAGGGCTTGATGAAGGCCACAGTACAGATTATTTTTAATTGTCGTGTTTCTCAAGTTCGGACTCTTCAACAGAACCTATGAGCAACTTACGGCCTGATTCATACAGTTTTTTTGTGTTATCGCCGTTGTAAATATCTGAATATAAGGGCCACAGACCACACAGACAGACAGGTTTAAGTAAAACATTTACATATATATCATATAAGTCATAAAAGCCACATTGTCACGTATAAACCGCACCGCTACACACAGAATGCATATAAATTGTTTTAAAAAGCGATTGTTTTTTCCTATCGGCGTACACTTGGCGAAGTGCCATGGTTTGAAGATTAGCAATAATTGACAGCACATAGGATTTCCATGAGTTTCAATTTTCAAGGATATGCGATCATTCTTTAAATGGATGCGGCAATAGGTACTATGATGATTTGTGATTGACTTGAAATCTGTCACAACAAAGAGCTTCGTTATTGCGCTCTTATATGACTCTCGATCATCAATAATTTCTGAGTTTGTAGATTTCGACCATTTATTGAGTGTGTATTTGAGAATTTAAAACAGAATAAAATAGAAAATCATTTATTTACAACACAAAAAAGTACAGTAGTGACAGTAAAAAAAAACACCATATGTACACATTATTAATATCGTTTAAACCATTTTTTTCGCTGCAAAATGGATCCTAGCTGAGCATAATGTGGATTGAGAACAACTTCTGTTTTTTAACAATTTTTTCTTATTAAATTGTTTTTATTAATTTACCTCCTCCATTCTATCACTTCTTGTTTGTAACTACAGGTGCGTGCTGTGTATGCAAAAGTGGTCAGTTACCGACATCCACGGGTTTCCCTAGGTGTGGCTTCTATAATAGCGACCGCTATATACCGACTTATATATTTCGGTGGTATATACCGGCGAAAAAGGTCCGTCAACAACTTTTCTTCTTTTTATGTGGCTTCTACTCGTCAGTACAGGCAATTCTGCTAGTGTCATGTGTTTGAAAATCTCAGTCAAGTCAGTCTATCGTCAAGTCGGCTGTCTTTTGTTAAAATATTACTGTCTAACTGACGAAAAATTATACTTCTCAGAGTAGTGGTAGGTGGTAGCAATGTTTCTCAGGATACGTTCCCATTGGACGTGCTAGATGAGGCAACGTAAGCACAATATATCATCAGTAAAAGTAAACTTTTCCTAACACTCTTTCAAAGTGAAAACTATTCCTAGAAGCAAAAATAGATAAAAATAGCTGAGGAAAAATGAAAAGTAGGTACTAACGTCTAAATGATAAAAATCACTAAAAATAAAAACAGTCACCGCTCTTAGTAAAACCTGGGCTTTATCAGCTATTGTCTGTCTGTCTGTGAGCGCCAAGGTCTGATGTGCGGTCTGCAGGATCCGTCTCCCAACTTCGATTTGTAAGGAGTTGGGTCCTTTACGTCTGCTTTGTCAAATACAACACAATAGACTATTACTTAGACTATGAAACATACTATGTTTGAAATCTCGACTGCCAAGACTATCTAGTGTAGTGGAAATTGTAGTCTAGATTTAGTTAGGTATTCAAATGTGATATTGTGTCCTCAATCTAAATTGGAGCTCTTAACTATTTAATAAACAGGTTGAACAATGTTATAGGCGATGTACCTACCTACTTGAGTTTAAAATTTTAGGCGAGATATTTTGGGTGCTTTTGAGTTATTTTTAATGAAAAGTTCTTCAATTAAAACGAAAATTAAGCTCTAAAATAGGCTTTCTCGCCTAGATTTTTTTTATGTAGCTAAGAGTATTGCTAAACCATTACCAAAAATACTTCTTAACAAAATACTAAAGTTAGGATAGCATAAAAGCTAGAAATGTCGAGACGGACTACTCTGTCAAAAGTTATGCGTGAACACACATAAAAAAATAAATATACACGAGAACCTCCTCTGTGTTTTCGTCGGTTAAAAAGTGAGTAAAGAGGACGGGAAGTAGTATCAAAGTACAATAATGCCACACTTGCCCGCAACATGCAAGTTCAGTGCGGACACGGTCCGCGGGTCACATCGTTTGAACCATTATTTTTTCGTCCAAACACACGTCTTTCGCTTTTTTATTGCAATGCTGCATTGTTCTCTTCCAATGATATTAGGACTTGTTCACAATGACCGATATTTAAATAGTTGTAGAAATTTCAGATTTTATTTGTAACGCCTAGCCCAGATTGCAGTAAAAAAAAAACGATTTATGCCTCTCTGTAAGATGATTACCTACATTAGTTGCTCCTGAGAGATGTAAAATGATTCAAAAATATCATCGTTTAATCATATTCTATAAAAATAGGTCAAATCTATCTGGAAGGTAAGTACAAATAATTGTGACAATCGTAAACGTATCGAAACAGTGACGTATTTGAGATCACAGTGTATTTCAAATAAGTACGTCACTACCTCATCAGTTTTACTGTCGAACGTTACAGCGTTAGCGAGCAGTGCATTTTAAATGCGTTACGTTTACGATTGTCTCATATAGTAATGTAGAAGTAGATCTGTCTTTTATATTATTTTATGTAAAAACTTTTGCATTGATTATGTCCTTAATTTGACTCCATTGTGAAGGTAACTTTATCCAAAACTAAAGATTTACAAAAATGTGTTCGCTTCGGCGCGTGCTCAGCGCGCAGAACGGACGGGTCTACCGACGAATCTCGTGATAATATTGTGTACAGTCTTACTCATAGTGGTTTTGGAAAACTGGTTATAATTTAATTAGTCCATGAATAATTAAAAAAATATTCACGAAAATAACACACATCACACTCTAGTCCCAAACTAGAGAGTAATTGTTGAGTGCCTTGGTTCTGTGTTTGGGTTTTTCTATGTATTCTATGTACGTTTTTACAAAAAAATACAAAGAGTATTCTATGAGCAATTTTGCATTAGTACAAGCTTTACGTAGTTTGAAACAAAAGCAAAATTATCTTTTGAACACCTTTTCGTAGTACTGCAACACACTGTACCTCATATTGTTTGTATTAGTGTGTATGTATTATGACTAAATTTTCTAGATTACCTATTTCCCTACTGCCTTTATCGCGGAAATTTGTGATACAGCACGTCAAATAAATATAAAAATGTTGTATGAACATTGTCAGTGACTGTACCAACAAAAAATTTGGGCAAAAATTGGTGTAGCATATCTAAATGATAGCAATGCAAATAAGTTAGCGGAACACTGATTGATACAGTGACAGCGAGATTTTTATGTGCGATCAATTCTCTTTTATAGCAGCATTTGATGTTATAGTGCTTTTAAAAGTTTTCATTTCGTTTTGATGAGTTCAGGCTTTTTAGTATGCAGCAGATAAGAGTTAATTGTTTTAGGACCTGTTTAGTGATTGATAAGGTTTTATTTGCGTGTTAAATATAAGTATTTTTGATCAAATCTGGTTCACAAACCTTGTGCAATCTTTTGGTTCTTGAAAATTTAACACTCAAATTTTTACGTGTTTGGTTGTATAAATTTTTTTTGTTCATTGTAATTGTGTTGCTAATCTGTGCTGTTGGTTTGAAATTTGATCCGTGAACGATCATTGATCACTCCTGACTAATTCATTGTTGATAAATAATTATTACAGTAAGTGTCTTAACAAATGAAAACAATTTGTATTATTTGTTAAGTGGTTTAGTTTGTCAAAGTTTGAGTTTGGTTTGGGGCTGGATAAAGTTGCATTAATATTTATTGAAATATTTGTTATAAATAATTGATTAAAATAATCAAATTTCATAGTTATTTTTCAATATTAATCAATATATTTGCCAGTAAAGTTTAAATAATTATATTAAATCCCAACGTCACTGTACCGTTTTGCATTTATCTGTCAAAGCATTGTTTACAGCGCCCTATTTAATCGGCATTCCAGTCTTTCACTCATTTTATACATTTGGTGTTTACTACGAATCATCATAGCAACTAGTGTCTATTGCTATCGATTCTAAAGTAAGGAGACACAAGACTATGTCAACGCGGGTCAGTGCAGATCATATCTATATCCAGATTTAGAATTGGAATAAGTTAAAGGTCGTGTCGCAATTTGCTAATTAATTTGTCTAAGTTGTCATCACAAACTGGCGCTTAGAATCACCACAATATAAAACATCCTATAATATTACAGTATTTACAAAATTACATAACCGTTGCAAACGATCTATAGATAGATCAATTGACCCAAATCAGGACCAATGTGGGAAGTGAACCCAATATACTGGTATATAATAGATATAAAATAGTGATTTTGATAGCAATAAAAACAGCAACACGTAATAGTCCAAAAGGTATTGTATCACGGAATGTTAAAATTAACAGTTTATTGTTGCGATCGTATTTAATTAAAACGGGATGGTTTGTTTTCACCCTGTAGCTATACCTATAACTCTAGTTTACGGACGCAGACGGTGAGGTCTAGAATTTATTACAACTAGCAACATTTTTTTCTTTTTTTTTTTTGCGGGATTAATTATACAGCAAAATTAGATTAACGACACAGCTCAGTTGGTAATAGCTCTGCCTTCTGTATGGGTTGTGGGTTCGATTCCCGATATGTGTGATGGCAAACATTGATGTCTGTTCTATGTATATGTATTGCCATGTTTCTTGCCCGTTCTTCTAGGCTCTGGTCGCGTGGAACTGGCACCTAGAGTCACCTAGTATGTAAGACGATTCTAAATGATCCTGGTGATTTTATTGGATAAAGTTTTTTTTTACTTACTTTTACTTAATTTACATGAAATTAGTCGATGCTTCGATGTACAAATATACTAAATTTGATACCAACCTTGAAGTTGAGATAATATTTTTTTGTAGCCTATCTTTAGTAACTCCGACCATAAGAAAGTTGCATATTTTGATAGTGATTGTATTGCACCCTATAGAATAGACAAGTCAAGCTGCGTTTATCGCGACCACAGTTAATCAAACGAACTCACAACAGATGCTTATTAGTAAATAATTAGTGCGTTCCAATGAGCTTTGTACTAGCGCCTTTGATCTCGCCGCGAACCGCGAACATTCAAAATTCATTATTTTAAATAAATCAATATAAGTAATTATGTATTTCATACATAAATTCAGCTCACCAACCTTTAATATTATTTTAACTATTTTTTTTAAATGTTTCGTTATTTTCGGTAGGTACCTACTTTAGCGTTTTGAAACTAAAAAAACTAACTATCAATAGCAACATAAGGATAACTGTTCGTTGAATACTACATTCAGCGTAAGATGGTTAGAGAAAATGATTTCTAGGAGTCACTGGATGTTCAAGATATGATACTCTATAAACAATGAGTGGTTTAACATCTGGATTAAAACCTACAATTACTATATACATATAATAATTATTTTATCAGCCATCTTGTTACTATAGTACAAGCTTTGCTTAGTTTGGGACTAAAACGTGATGTGTGAAAGATCCAATAATATTTAATTAAATTATTGTTAGTATTTAAAAAAAAATATTAATATAGATAGATAGACAATCTAACTATCTATTTAAAAAAATAAGATTAATATAATAAGAAAAATAAAAAATATAAGAAAAAAATATATGTTTTTACAGTGATAATAAAACCCGGTTGTGGGATTCTCAAAGATCAAATCACATTGATATTCCAACATTTTTACTCGTAAAATACATTTGTAATATATTACAATGTTGCAATTTAAATTCATTTAACACAAAGGCACCGCCGGTCCATAAAATAGTTTAAATGTCTTCTAATAAGTCTCTAGCTGAGATAATTTCATGTCACATAAAAAGTAATTTATTGTATTGTTTTGTGAAATGTAGTTTTATTATGAAAGTACTAACACGTATTTTTTATTATTTTTTTGCTATTTTTTTTTGACATGACTCAACTGAAAACTGATCACCAAATATAAAACGATTCTAAGTGATTCTTATGATATTGAGAGCAATATGACGAAGAGAAATTGAACGACGTGGATGAGAAAGGTAATGCATTTAGCATTAAAATTCCAAACAGATATTTGTTTTAATTCCAGTTGAAATACACCACTATCTGAGTGCCCATTTTTGATAGTCTTAGCATTAAAGTATATAATTCGGATACCGACCGTTGCAAACGATCTATAGATAGTTCAACTGATCCAAATCAGTACCAATCGGAAGCGTACCCAAGATACTGGCAGCATTGCCGCGCTGAATAGCAATGCTGATACGCTGGGCCAGATATTCACCAGCCCTCGGGTCACGCGTCGCTGTGTTTTTAAGATTATTGTTTATAATATTTATTCTATTCTATTCTAAATATTATCTTGTGTGTTCTAAGCATATAACATAAGTTGCTTTACATGATAATGCGACCAACACAAAAAACTAGTTTTTGTACAAACTGTCAGTTGATAAAAAACCTAGATACAGTGTAGTGTATTCGCACGGCCTTCACATTGAAACCGTATGAGACGTAAGTGCTATGTGTGGTAATATTCAAATAGAGGTCCCGCGTCAGAGGATACATGCCTTTAATTGATTGCTTGTGTTTTAACATATGAATTATTTATTTATTGTAAGCGCGTGTTGTAAGAGGTAAGCGATTTTGATACTCTTAATCTATACCTACTTCTATACTAATATTATAAAGAAGTAAAGTTTGTGTGTTAGTTAAATTGTAAGGGGTAATCTCGGGATCTACAGAACCGATTTTAAAAATTCTTTCACCAATAGATAGCCACATTTTTGCTGAGTGTCATAGGATATAAAAATACCGAAAAATTAAAAGGCTTTTACGTGGTAGTCCCTTTTGCAAAGTGAATAGGAGAAAAAACGGTCGAATTATGCCTAACGATGTGGGCACGGGTCAGCTAGTGTAGGTTTATACTAATCGTCGTTATGGCAAGTGTAGTGTGAGACGCCCTCTAGCGACATGGAGCGACAATCTGCGGAAAATATAGCGATAATAGTGGATGAGAAGAGCCGAAGACCGGGCTCAGTGACGAGTATTTGGAGAGATCTTCGTCTTGTAATAGATCAATATAGGTTAACATTGGTGATGAATGTGGTGATGATACAAACATGAGTATATCACCATTTTTTATGAAAAGTAATGAGTAAAAAGTGTTATGTTTAGTTTCTAAATTTAATTAATCTTCTTTGTGAATTAAAAAAGGTCGCATAACAGTGATTACGTTACATATTGTATTTAAAAACGCTTAAGTGTTCAACTTGGACCAGATTTCGACTTAAAATACGCAAATGGGTCTCAGATACCACTCGTGTATTTTCGAAGGAAACAGTTTCAATTACAACTTACAGACAAATAAACTTTACAATAAAACTATTTAATAAAGTAGTCTTTTAAATTGACTTTTGTCTAGTCTAGGGGTCAAATTTATCAAAATACTTTGGATTTAAGTGTAATTACAGAATTCTTTCTAAGGTCTTGATCAATTTAAAAAACGGCTTTCTCCTTATTTATTTAGGTATTTTGTGTATACCCTCATCATTATGATGATTCATCATTTTGACAGGCGTCACAACTCAGTTGTTTTTAGCTCAGCTTTCCGTGTTGTGGGTTTGATTCCCACATTTGTGTTATGGCGAATGTGTTGCTGTGTGTTTATTTTTCATCGCGTGGTCACATAATAATTATAGGCAAATCATAATAGGACTATCTATTGATTTAAATTGTAAAAAGTACTTACCAGAAGCAACCTTAAAAAAACGTAATTCTGTCATCTAAAAATGTAAATTTTTGTAATAATAATATGTGGTTGCGATCAGATTAAGCTATAATAGGTAACAATAAAGTTCGCCATACATATTCGCAATAATATATTATGTATATTATAAAATATATCTCATCTCTATCGCACTTTATAAATCTAACTAAACATGTTTTAATAAATCTTTAATGCACAAGCTTCAAACTTCAATTGCCTTTTCAATAAAATCACAAGGATCACTTTGAAACGTCTTACATACTAGATGATTCTGACAGTATTTGAATTTCTGTCTGAGATTCAACTTTACGTAATAGGCTGATTGTGTATGCTAATGAGCTAAGTAGGTAAGTACCTAGTGGTAGAACACCTACTAATTAGTGAATTCAGAGGCTGAGGCAAGTCTGTCGGAGATGGAAACAGCGCACTCGTTAACTCACGCTGAGTTAGGCACTAAGGCATAGATGAAGTAGTCACTCCAAATGTACAGATGTACTCACCAGTTGATTCAAATCATGCCTACAAAAGTCACAAAAGTACATTTCAACGAGAAATCACCTTATTTTATCATCTAGAATCTGTGTATAGAATAATTATTAATATAATCTATGCAATTTTTCCAAATGAAATACATGGTATTTAGACGAAATATTTGATTTGTATCATAGCCATTACGTTTATTACACATATAAAAAACCGAGTTAGATACTAAGGCAAAGATGAGATAGGAATTTGAAATGCACAGATAAACTGAGACAAAAATGATGTCAAACTACGATCACAGACACACATTGATTTGTATTATTTATGTACCAGCAAAATAGAGACTTAGAGATATGCTCAATGATTTGGAAATATTCGTAATAAATTCTGAAAAGAAACTAAAATTCGACGCTTTAAGGCAAATAGCTTGTTATAAAATAATTTTGTTTAGTTTCTCTCGAGTGAATTTGTTATTCTTTTGAGAAATAAAATATCGTAAACAGTAAAATTTGACTTAAGCAGCACAAACCATGAGAAACAATCCAAGGTTGGCAAGAAAAAGAAAACCACACTAGTTCAGAGTTTCTTCTGAAATAACATACAAACTATTCTGCACATGCGAGCACAGCCGGAGAGATGGAAAATTTTAATAAAATACGTTTCCCGCGTAAAGTGACGCCCGTCATGTCCTTGCCAGGTCTTACAAACATATGACAAAAACTGCCACGCGAGTTTCAAACTTAAGCATAAAGAAATAAGGATGTGTTTTGTATTACAATTTGGCTTAGATGTTACAAACACGCCATAAGGAAGGTATGCAATGCGATTATGAAAACGTATTAGATTATTTTTCTAGTTTCGAGAAAGTGCTTATGACCCAAGTGGGTTTTGTGTTGTGCTTTTTTTAAGCAACAGCAAAATAATTATTTGAGTAAAATCAAAAGTGATGACTGTGATGAGTGAATACAGACATAGTGATATTATTGCTGCAACTTTAAAAATAATCTTATTAGTTCAGTTAAACTGTCTACAGATTTCAACGGTCAGAACGAACGTTCAGAAAGAAAATATTTCATTGTTTTTTTTTCTAACAATAAATGTATGTTCTAGATACAAGGTGACCCAAACTTTGTATTATAGGTAAATAATATAAATAAGATATTTTTTTATCTAAAAAACTTTTTTATTCGAGTGAAATTAGATGAAAAAAGTATCACATACCTTTTCCCACTGCTATGCAAAAAAAAGAGAAAATTCGTAGGCTTTCACACCTCTTGCACAAATTTATTTTGATAAAGTTCATCACATCTTTAAATGCTATGTGTAAATATATGTTAAGGATATAAAATGAAACACAGTAATTCAGTTATTTCTAGAATAGTTTTGAAGGTTGCACTTAGAAGGACTCTTCAATGACAAGGATATCCTACGTCTTTGTTTCAAAACTTCAAACGAATAACGAATCTCTTAGGAAATAGTTTTACTTACCACCCGCTACTCTTTTATTGCTTTAAATAGAAATATTTAGATATTTTTATTTTAAAATATGTATTTAAATTCTAGATCGTGATTTTTGGTTCCTGACCAATTCTTATCAGCGTGAGAAAGTACTTATCAGAGATATTATTATAATGTTTTGCACATTTTTTATTTGTATTAGGTACTTAAAACTTATATCCTGGCAGTCAATTATTATTATTTTTAACCAATATTTATTTATGTTGATTCTAAGAAGATTTACCTCAAAACCTTTATAATGAAGAAACATTTTTGGTAGAGTGCGACGACGCGTATGAGATAAATAAAACTCAAGTCGCGATCGTATCTGCTCACTAACAGCTTTATGTTGGTGCGTTTGTTTATTAACATGCTCGGTGTTACGAACGTCGTGTCGTATCGAGTCGTGTCGTACAGTATTTTTATTCAGAGGTCCTTAAATAATGTCATAATTAAGTTGGAATTTCGACTGTTATTTTTTTGTTTTTTTTTTATGCAAGTTACAGGCAAGAGCATTACCACCTTTTCTCTCGTCATTCACTCGTCTTTTATTCTTATAATTTTGATGCTGAATTGCTGCCTACTTTAAAAACGACTGAAAAGAGGTTGTATTGCAAAGAACTTGTACAATAACCACGAAACCTTGTCAAGTTTATTCAAATTCAAAAACAACAAAACAATCTCAAACCAAAATTAACTTAAAATGTAATTCCTATTTTAGATAGGAAATTCGCTTCATAAAGACTAAATTTCCAGTCCGCACCAGAGTTTTGAAAGCAAACGAAACCATTGAAGACGTATTCAATATACTCGTAGCCTCAACTTTGCAGAGATCGGAGACAGAAGCTTTTGAAAACTTTAGCAAAACGACAAGACGGAGTGAACTTACTGACTGGTCACTGCCGCTCCATGTCCATTATGCTGCGGTGGTGTAGTGCAGCGGAACCAGTATGTCAAGTTACTTATTGTGGAGTTAAAGTTACGTAACTTTTAACCCGAATACTTATTTTCATTCATTCATTTCAGCCTGTGGTGTCACACTGCAGGGCAAAGGCCTTTCTTCCTTTTTTCTAGTTCACTCTGTCCTGGGCTATTGTGGACCGAATCTTCAACTATAGAATTTTATTAATTTAAGCATAATACGCCAAAATACGCTTACAAAATCAATTTTCATCGCTGTCCGTTCTGATTGAAGATGATGCATGTTGAGAGTAGTTTAGTCGAAATGATCATTTCACAAATGATAAGCGGAAATGATACAAATCGTAATAATAGAAAAATTCAAACTTTGTGTTTTTGTTTTTTCAATGGAATTAAGATAAAAAAAGTAGATTAGATATAATTTGGGATGTAAGAGACCAACAAAAACGGTTTTATGCAAATCATCAGTAACCTTACTCTATACCTCAACACTTCAACAGCCATCAATTTCGTAATCTATATTAGCTATGTTTCGATCTTTTACTCATTCCTGAGAAAGAAAGTAGCATATTTCAAAAATACTTTTTCTGTATAATCTGAACTGTGTCCAACTGTACCTGTTTAACTCGGCACAAGTTCGCTGAATACTGATAGCAGCTGAACTCAGACAAGTAGCCGGGTTGATTAACTAATTAGACCGCCGGCTCCTCGACTACACCGCAAGCTCCGCGACTATAACCATAAAGACTAATAGCTGCAATCACGCTTCTGTACTAATTAGGTACTGCGGTGAGGAATCATTTAGAATTACAATAGGCAACTTGGAATTACAATCGGATAAATAAATGGGTCCTTTCTTGTCATCATCTGCAAATATTTATTTCGGAAGTTCTGGGTATTTTATATGTATAATAAAAATATCTGTCTATGTAATGTATGGTATCAAGTATGTCAGTCCTTTAGTACCCATAACACAAGCTCTGCTTAGCTTGGGGCTAGATGATGTTGTGTGGATTGTCCAGCATTATTGATTTATTTATCATACTTTTTTAACCGACGAAAAAAACGAAGGAGGTTGAGGAGGTAAAAGTGACTTAAAATTACTAGGTTTGCTTAAAATAATTTCAGAACGTAGTAATTAGGATAAAATAAAATAGAATTTTTTTTTATTTTCAGTTTTTTCGGCGGATAATTTTTTTGTTAATCAGTTTTATATTCTAATGGATTTTGGAATTTAATGCATGGGTAAAATAGGAAGAAACTTTACCCTTTTTTTGTGAAACCGGTAATAGTGTTATGTTTATTTATAATTTTCATTTATCCATTTTATTTCGTTACCATCTTACAACTAAAAAGGCTTTAAAGTTTACAAAAAATATTTAGTGCATACGAATTTACTAAGTTTGAAACAATACAAAAATAATCATAATTTTCCCAACCAGAAAGCATGACAAAGTAACTGAGCTCCTCAAATGTACAAGTTAATTTCAAATCTGCCGCTAATGAGCTGTACTCGAAACCTCTAGACCGAACATAATAAAACATACACGAATGCTATTTATAACATCATTCTGGACTACATAATTAGAGTAGGCATTTGAAGGCAGCTTAGAGCTTATTATAATTCGTTCGTATTAATTACAGAACCGTCAAAACATCGTTAAAAACGCGTAAAATTCGGCATTCTTGAAAACGTCCATTATCTAATCCGAAGTGCGGGCGTGTTCGCGCTTTGTGTGTGGTCGCACTGACAGCGGGTAATAAGGTATCTGCATACGAAAATTGTCGGAAAGAGATCTTACTTATCGTTCAAAGCGATCTCTTCCAGACAATCTTAGACCGCCTATTGCCTATATTTTTTTCTTTTTGTTGTTTGATTTAGTGTGCAGATTTCATTTAACAAGTATTCATGGATCAAGAATTGTATATGTGCCATAAGCGGTCAGGGCAAAAGGAATCCTACTGTAAACATTACAAAAAGTATAGAAGCACTAAGAGTAACCTTGAGTAGGTATTTAAGGTTTTGTGATATGCCACTCTGATTACACAAGCATAAATCGACGTCCGCCAACACTCAGGCCCCACCCTTATAGCGGTCATAAAATAAATCAGACGACTTTATGACCCAACTATTATGCTATTAAAATTATGGTGAAACGCTAAGCGCAGGCAGAAAAGTAAAAAGTTCAGGAGAACATAGCCTTTAGGCATCGACAGATACTTATAGTATAATAGATCGTTATTTGCATAAAAAGTTAAACACAAAGTAGGTTTATAGACACTTATTTCTCATAAAAACAAAGTTCATTTACAATAAGATTCAAATAAATTATAAACTACATATTTGTTTTGACTCTGATGACACTGACATTATTTTAATGATTACTATTTCTTAAAGTTTACCTTATAAAAAAAACGATTAAAATATATAAACCACAACAAAAAGAATGATTAAAATCGGTCCACGATTGATGGAGTAGTAGCGTAAAATAAACACAGCTAGTAGAATTGAGAATCTCTTCTTTTTTAAAATCGGTTAAAAATAGTAGGTAGTTAACGTACCTCAAGTAACTCAGGTACATAGTAAGCTGACTGGTAGTGCTGGATAAAACCTTTTTCGCAAATACAAGTAACAAAATGAAATAGGTACAGAAGATCTATTATGGCCCCGAGGTCTGTCCTTGGCAAGATTATGATAAAATAATATTTTCTCGATACAAGAATCTTAAAGTTATTTCTTATTTTAACCTGAATTTCTAAGATAATAAATTAAATTTATTTAAGATAATAATTAGTTCGAAAATTAGATAAATATTACCAGCAATTGCTTTTCTGAAAACTGGAAAATTTTAAATGTCGTATAGACGCAAGCACCACGACAGAGATCGTGCTAATTTAAACCTTATTTCAAAAACGAAACGTCGCATTTGATTATTATGTTTCTGTACTGGTCTTTGAAGTTTTTTATGTCGAAATTATAATAACATTGCACTTACATTATAATGCCATTTAAAGAACATCTGGCTAACATTAGCGCTCGGCATAACCTATATATCTGGCCATAAAGGCGAGTTTACACTATAAAACGAATTTATCGTGTGTGAGCCCCTAAACACTGCGTCAAACCACGAATTTTTATTTGCCTGTTGAGTCCCTACAGCCCAAATTATGGGCCATTATGATAAATTCGAACGGTTAAGTATAACATTTGTGTTTCAATTTGCATTTTTGCGCGTTTTTGGCAGTTTCTTCTCGGAGATAATACATCGTGCTCTTAAATATGTGGGTATTGTAATTTTCATGCAGATTGTACGAAATTCCAGTAATTTATAATCTTTTAATTTTGGACAAAGTCTTCGAGAAATCGTCTTACATACTAGGTGATGCGGTGCCAGTTCCACGCGACCAGAGCCTAGAAGAACGAAGAAACTTAGATAAACTGCAAATGACGGAAATAATTCTTAACTAAATGCTTTTTAGGGTTCAGTCTAAAACTATCGGAAACTTATCTAAAGATCAGGTACCAAAACCTGCTGCAATCTGTTTTTATTCCAAAAATATATCACAATAGCATAAATCCCAGGAAATTCTCCAATAAATTATAAACTTGGTGCGTTTCGCAGAATATCTATTATCTAAATAGGTTTGTGTCATTCGTCACCTTCTGTAGCAATATGCGTGTAATTGTATTAGCTCCAGATAATATTAATTGTAGGCAGAATCTAGGATTATTACGTCAGTTGCAATCAACTCGTGTAAGCAATAATAATTGACACAAGGTTATCTTTTAAAGTGATTGATTTAACACTTGCTTATTCGTTTTGAGCTAGTTTTACCGCGTGACTTTGTTAAGCACATGTTTTATCATTTTGTCGCTTCTTCCATCTGCTTGTAAGAACCACAGAGTATGGAATGAGCGATTTATATCCAAGAGCTTTTTTTTTACATTAACCTATTTCGTCCCACTGCTGGGCAAAGGTCTCCCCCAAATCCTTCCACTCATCCCTGCTTTCCGCTTATTATTCCAAGGAACTTAGCACGAATAAATGCGACAAATTTAAACGTAACGTATTTAAGATTCACTGTGCGAAAACAAACTCAATCTTCAATCAATTTTTTTTTGAATAAAATCACAAGGATCATCTTGAATCACGTCAATCACTCAATTACATTACTGTTTCGATACGTTTACAATTGTCACATTTATTAGTACTCACCCTCTAGGTATGAAGTATATACGGACGACATAGCATGAGAAAGACAACACAAAAACGCTACCAGTTTTTGTCGATTCTATTTCTACATAGACTTTCAGAAAATTAAATATATTGGCCGCTGCCACATGCGCTTATTTCGTAAGTTCATAAAAATAACGTACATGGAAAAAATGGGCAGAAGTTGGGCTCAGTAGGAAAGGTAGAATGATATTAAAAAAACTATACACATACAAACAATTAACAGTCTCAGTAAATATTAATTACATTTAGAGTTGCGAGATAAACTTGCATTATCTAAGTAATTTGTGTTTTGTTTGCCCTTCTGACCCGATGCAGCTGTGTCTAATTATAATCTGAGCGAAGCAATGTTACGAAAAGTAGCTGATATTGTTGTAAATAGAAATGATTTACGACGTTTACGACGATTTTGGTACTTCGAAGTAAAAACGTAAGTAAGATTTAGGTACTCTGTAAGATTCTTTTAATTTGCAGAACAAAATATGCAACACCTAATATGAAGATATGTTTAATAGATATGTCTCAAGTCTTAAATAATTGATATTAATGATATTTCCGTTAATAGAAAACATTTTAGCTATATAGAATAAAAAATATAACCGCAATATTCATTATTTCACGGCAAGCACCACACCACTTCCAAAATATTTGATTTACCAAAATTTTAACTTTTGTATATGAAATGTTAATTTTGGTGCTTATATACTCAAACAGTACTCATACTGTTATTTTTATAAGAAACTAACAGATTGAACGCGGAATATAAAACTGTTCCATACAAAATTAAATTATGATTACTAAACAAAATGTATAAAATAGCAGATTTTTTAGTTCGTAAGCATTACTTTCAAGTAAAAGACATACTTAGTCAGTAAACTAGATTTTTACTACGATGAGTCATCAGACAGTCACTAGACAAAGTTGTAATTATTTATCGCTTATCCAATAACAAAATAACAAAACAAAATTGCATTTAAATAATTAATTATGTTGTTTAAATTGTAATTAAAAGTGAAACTACGATAACGTCTGCGTGCGCTGGCGGTCGTGGACGGCTCCATGCAAGAGAGCTACAACAATAATTTAACTTAAATAAATTAAATATTAATTTTTAAATAAATGTGTAAATAATAACACTTAACTTATACGAATATTGAGGAACAACAGTCTGTTGTATTATTGTTTTTATTTTTATAAATGTACTTAATTAATTAATTTTGTTAGTATTTTTTATTTAATTTAATTTATAATGGGCAGTTAGCCTATCATTTATTTATTATGTGTGTAAATTGGTAATTGTGTGTTATGGTGTGTGCAAATAAATAAATGTCTATGTCTATTTTCACACGCTATGTAATATTTAGCATAAGATTAATATAATAATGTCTTTAAAGTAAAGGCATCTTTTTGTAAGTATATTAAATACTGACCAAAGTTTTAGAAGCTATATTAGACTTACGGCCGGTTTCCCGAACGATGATCAACGAAAAAATCAAATGATTACTATGTGTCAAACTCGGATTAATCGTGATTTGG
Organism: Ecliptopera silaceata; assembly: GCA_932527185.1. Lineage (NCBI taxonomy): Eukaryota > Metazoa > Arthropoda > Insecta > Lepidoptera > Geometridae > Ecliptopera > Ecliptopera silaceata. The sequence goes on along the minus strand of OW052209.1, from coordinate 957,111 downwards.
GTTTCCAGAAACCGGCCGTTAATAACACAAGCAGCGTCATCAGTAGGTAATTCAATAATAAATCTTTATTTCACAGTAAAACCTAAGTGGATGTTACTTAGATGAAGAAAACCTGATTCTCTTTCGATAAAAACTGTAAAAACTACTACTGTACTGTTGTGTAGGCGTCAAGACCGACCAAGGAGACGATGGCGGAAAGACCTTTCGAGAGGAATTGGTTGAAAAAAGCGGAGAATAGGGACGAGTGGAAGGACTTGGGGATACCTTTGCCCAACAGTGGGACGAGATAGGTTAGAGAAAAAAAAATATGACTCATAAATTAATAAAATGAGCTTTTAATATCATGTAACCTTAGTATTGCATACCGCCGACCATGTTATCTGTCAACGCTAGGAGCGCTAGAACGATAAATAATAAAATGCGGCGTAGTACACCCACTGCTATTTATTCTGTGTCAAGATAAGAGCCAACTTAACCTATTTAATTATTCAATCAAAAAAAAAACAACCTCACTTCTACTTATTTATGTAGTTCTTTAAACAACTACCTACTGGGTGTTCTGGGACTAGTAAGTTATTATGAAGAGGGATTTATCAAAAAGAGTGTTTAAGCTATTGCATAGCTTCTATCGCGGGCCTTGAGCGTGGAGACTGAATCTAGAAATTCCGTAACGAATATAACCTAACGAAAATAACCTAACGCTGCGCATGCGTAATCCAGCAAAAATGCTATGCAATAGCTTTACCGCGGCAGTCCCCGAGTTCCACACGTCTTTTTTTCTATTGAAAGATGTTTACCATTATTTATTATTATAGGTATAATATTTTGGCACTGATCCGTCAGCATCACGAAGAAAACTAATATTTACTTATAGTATTAATGTACATTCAATGTTTTTTTTTGAGTAACTGATGGCAGATGACCCACCTGATATCAAGTATTTTGCCTACAATGCATTACCTCACTGAGCACGTCCAACACAAATGTTCATTTCACGCTTCTTCTTCTTTCGTGTCAGTGTTCCTTCAATAGTTTTATTAGGTCAATAGATTTTTCTCATTTTATTTTTACACCCTGTATAAACACCCTGTACATACAATTTTTTTTATAAAAGTTTAAGTTTTCCAAAGATATGTAAGTAGATAGAATAGTGTATTAATATTCAAGTGCGACGATGCCGAACAAATTTTTTTTTTTGGTTATACACAATTGTACATTCTTAGAACTTCGTAGTAATATAATTATGAGAAATTCCACAAAATTTACCGTACATAAGGTTACGAAAGATTTTTTTTTAATTACCAAAATATCTCGAAGGTTTATTTTATGTCTTAGTTGGTTTAAGAGCTGACACAATTCTTAAGAGAAGCGATCGATACATGAATTATGAATAGAATAAATAATTGTTGTTGGATATTAAAATATATTGTTTTATTTTATTTTTTTTATTTTTGAAAATATCTATATATTTATACCTCATTGAAGTAAAAATATGGATTCTAATAGTTAATTTTAGTGCTGTTTAGGCAGTTTTGTTTTGTAAATATGAATGAAATGTAAGCACATTAAATTTTGTGCAAATTCGAATAAATAACATAAGTATATTTGTATGTTTGAAATAACATGAAACGGGGTTTATATTAAGGTTCAAAATAATTAATTTATTTGTATATATTATTTTATATTATTTATCTTCCTATTTCGGTATAACTAAACACGAAAATTATGGAATTTGTTGTTGTTGCCAGATTTTATAACAATCGGAAGATTTTTATATAAATTATAGCATAATAGCAACATAGTGAATGTTGCTATTGCTGAATATAAATAAATACCAATGATTGCAATCAATAGATATTATGTCGACAATTACATATTAGCAATACGTAATGCGGAATTCTATCAATATACCTACTTGTAAGAATAATACTTAATTGTGACTTAAATGAGTTAGGGTTCCTTAGTTCTTGATAATCATGAAACCCTAATTCATTGACGTATTAAAAGTAAAAAATGACATGACTAAAGCATTTGACTATGTGGACCACAACATACTTCTAAGCAAATTAGAATCGTGTGGCGTTCGTGGTGTGGCCTTGGATCTTTTGAAATCTTATTTAAGCAATAGAGTTCAAAAAACTTCTATTACCAAAATTTGCCCTAGAGATAAACATGAGAGAATATTTGACTCTTCTGACAGGGTCATGACCTACGGAGTACCTCAAGGAAGTGTTCTCGGTCCACTATTATTCTTAGTATACATAAATGACATAACCATGGCAACTAATAATCCGATGATACTTTTTGCAGATGATTGTACAGTGGTGTGTCATGGCAAGGAAGAAATTAATAAAAGTATTGGACAAATAATAAAATGGCTAACAAACAATAATCTGAAAATAAATCTTAACAAAACTAATCTAATGAAATTTGAACAAATATCAAATCAAGAGTTATGTCCCATAATTACTTATGGAGACAAAGAGCTTTGCGGGACAAACTCGACTAAATTCCTCGGTCTATACATTGATGCCAATATGAAATGGCAATCGCAGTTACATTCACTTCGAAGTAAAGTGGTTCAATCAGCATACGCGTTACGGCAACTAAAAAAGGTCGTCAATGAAAAAACTATGATTGCAGCATACCACGGAAATGTAGTTTCAAGGTTGAGGTACGGAATTATTTTTTGGGGAAATGCCATTGGGATTGAACAAATTTTCATTGCTCAAAAAAGCTGCGTTAGAGCCATATGTGGGTTGAAAAGATGGCAAAGTTGCAAACCTTACTTCAAAAGTTTAAAGCTGTTAACACTTTCATCCCTATATATCTATGAGCTAGCAATGTACATAAGACGACACCTGCATCTATTCCCGAAGGTAGTAAGTAGTCGACGTTGTGACAATTTGCAACTTGCGACCAACGTAAAGACTGCACTTTATAGTAATAGTGTTTTCGTAATGGCCTCTAGAATCTACAACAAATTACCGTCTGACATTAGGAAATGTGACGAATTCATGACATTTAAGGCAAAATTATTCAACTATTTAATTGAAAAGACATTTTATTCCATTCAGGACTTTCTTGACCACAGTGACTAAACTTACAATGACAAATTAAATTAAGAACTAATATTTTTACTACTGACATTATTTTCATTTTGCAATTTTTATTTTATTTTTAGCGATAACACAAGTAGATACCATAACATTTTTAATTTTATTTTTATTGTATTAATTTGTAGGAACTTTGTACGCCTTAGCGCAAATCACAGTGCACATACCTGTTATTTACCATCACTATTTTTACCTGTGTTTACAAATAAAACGATTTGATTTGATTGATTTGATTTGAAAAAAGTATAAGTAAAAAATATTTATTAAACTTAAATATTTGGCTGGTACAAAGTGCGAAGGTATATAGTACAAATACTTAAATATATGTATAGCAGTTATACGTATTCGGCCTAGAAGTTTTTTTCAAAAATGTTGTACCTATAATATCATTGAATTGGTTTAAAAAAAAACCTTTTTCATTGTGGATATTAAAGAATAATTAAGAATAAAGAGTGAATAAGACCAAACAATTTTTTTTCAGTTATAACAAAATACAACAACATAAAAATGATTGTTCTTGGGATCAAACCTACAACCTAACGCGGAAAACAAAAGAGTATCAAGTTGTCTATAACTTGACAACCGTTATCGGAATACTAGACTTAAAAATCAAGTAACTTTGATCTATCAAATTTATTTTGGTAATAATTCAAAATGTAATGAACCGCTCAAGCCCGACATCTGTTATAAAAAAAGTAAAAAATAACCTACAGAACCTATCAATTATTTTAGCAATAAAATTAATTATAATACAAACATTGCTATTGCCTTTGACAGACAGACGGGCGACCGTGAAATGTTAGTCTCATACATACGAGTACAGGTATCGGCTGCTGCTCTGGCACTTGGCATGTACGCGACACTGCGACATTTTGGACTCGGCCATCACCGCTCTTCTCAAAAAAACCACCTTGTAATCTAAAGTTTGTAAAAAAGCAGAAAATCAAAGCCTTAGCTTTGATCTAGATTAATAATACTAGTCCAAGCGCTCTCACTTCGACTAAGTATAAATCATTGAAGAAAAAAAAATAAAAGGGAATACCATTTATACAGGCGATAGCTCTAATAATCTCTATATCTAGAAAGAGTCTAGCGAGAACTTATGTTTAACTTTGTGTTGTGCGTTTCTAATTAAATGCGTTCTAAATAAATCTTTATCCATCTAAATACTATAATCAAAAGACTCTTGTGCCATAGTAACAGCCGATAGCTACAAATAGTAGTTCATACAAGGAAAGCTAATGAGTCGGGAAGCGGTCGTGAGAATATCCACGTCGAGTAATGTGACACGGAGGCATTTGATGACGTCATGAGTATAAAAACAGTATTTGTAATGAGACTCTTTTCATATGGATCATTGTTTAACATTTTTTAGATGACACATAAATAGTCAAGGACTGTTCATGCTCTCGTGTACATAACGCTATCTAGCCCCAAACTTAGCAAAACTTGCTAAGTGTTACTGTTCTTAGTGTACATCAATAATTTACCGAAAGCAATAAATGCTAAATGCGTACTTTTTGCAGATGATGTATCTTTGCTGTTTAAAATTTCACCAAGCTCTGACCTTAAATTAATAAAATCTACCTTCGACACCACAAAACAATGGTTAGCTGATAACAATTTAGAAATAAATCTGACCAAAACAAAATTAGTTCAATTTAAAACCAGTCAAAGGACACCTTTAGACCTGAGTTATCTGAAAGCTAATCTAGGTATTGCAGAAACATCTGAGTTTAACTTGCTGGGAACGACACTAGACAGCCATTTAAACTGGAAAAAACATATTGACAAACTTAAAACTAAACTTGCCAGATTCACATATGCCCTAGGTATATTAAAAAGCAATACTGACTATCAAACCGCTCTGTCTGCATATTATGCCAACGCCTTTTCTTGGTTTAACTATGCCATTATTCTATGGGGGGATAGTGTAGACTTTAATGAAATTTTTATCAAACAAAAGAAACTTGTTAGAATCCTACTTAACATTAAGGAAAGACAAAGCTGTAGACCGCACTTCAAATCAATGAAAATATTAACATTACCTTGTATCTATATTATGCAAATGACGATATTCGTAAGAAAATACAGATACTTATTTAAATCCAAATTTGAAAATGACGGAAACTATAATAGACGAAACAAAGATATGTTGATTAGGCCCACTTAGGAACCACTTTAAAAACATTTGACAATAGCCCCTACAGCCGACTAATAGGAATATTTAACAAAATACCCACTTTTATCAAGAACCAAGAAAATGAATCTTCTTTTCGCAATCAACTTCGTAAATTCCTTGTATCAAAATGTTATTACTCCGTTCATGAATTCTTGACTGATAAATGTGTTAATGATAATAATTAGTTTAGTATAATTTATTTTAAGTTTTGACATTATATAGAATCAATTTATTTTTTTGACATTGATAGATTTATTTTGGACTGTATATTTACTTAATTGATTTGCTACTTTGACATCTTATTCGATTATTATTAATTTTCTTTTTGTAATAAATTAAAACATTGTATATATAACAAAATTGCTGCGCCCTAACAGGGTACATGATTGTACAATTAGCAATAAATAACACCTGAGCTATTACTAATACCATGTGTGCAATAAATAAATAAATAAGTTTGGGGTACTTGTGCTATGGAATCTAGATTTTTAGTTGAATTTTCGTTGATATTAGGCAGGTTGTTATATTTTGAACACTTTTGAGTGCAAAGTTATTGATTTAGAGATCTGATAGAGATCGCTGTTAGCAATAAGGCCGCGCATTGTTTTACTTGTTTTTTATATACTTATGTGTATTTTAAAAATAAAGAGTTTTTTGTGGGAAAGATTTTAAGACGACCTCGATGCTTTCGAAGGGGATTGGTGGACGAAAGCGGAGAGCAGGGATAAGTGGAAGGAGTTGGGGGAGACCTTTGCCCAGCGGTGGGACGATATAGGCTAAGAAAAAAAAGAGTTTTCGATCCATCTATATCTGTCGGTATAATGTACGAGACTACTTTTATTTTGTTTGTATTACAATAATAACTAACGAGAGTCATACAGAGGTGACCTATAAACTGACTTTTCGTAAAAAAATCGCAAAAAATATGATATAGTAGTGCATCTAACGAACATTTGCAAAAAACCCAAAAGCCAATTAACTACAATGCAGTATTGATTTCATATTAATTGAGTGATTAAAATAGCATTTTGTAACGAATACTCGCAAAAAACGTGCCTCAGATGCCAGTCAGATGTATTATTTATTACTTTTGGTATATAAACAGGCTGATGTTATACGTATTTATTTTATCAAAATTCTCTGATGTTCGCGACCACGCTATAGGTGACGGTTTATTTATTTTTCATATATTTAATTAGTTTTTTATATATTTTGTTATATAATATGATCGTGTCCACTGACTTGCCCTGTGATATAGCATCAGGTGAAACTTCGTTTCTTGCTTCGTTTTTTTTAAATACGTAACATACCTAGATTCCAGACTTTATTTATTTATTTATTTTTTGGCACTCACTAAACATTTACTACAACGTAAATATTTTCAGAACACCCTGTAGATAAACTAATGCAGTCACACAAAAAACACAAAAACTCAGCGTCATTCGGTAGTAGGTACCTACTCTAGTGTTAATCAAAGTGTATAACTCAAAAATCACAAATTCTCGAAACCCGTCGCTAGAATGATTCATAACGCTGCCTTCACGGGCATGTAACGCAATAATTTCTTCAACCTTAACATTAAAATGTTAAATTCTGTGACATTTGTCCGTAAATTAACAAAATGTATACAGTGACTTACATGTTCAATTTTTCATAACTTTTTATAAAACAGTTTTATTTGTTTGTGTAACGATAAATGTTTATTTAATCTTAAAATAAAAAAAAAAAAAATAACACAGCCCAGTACTAAACTTTTTTTTATGCAAAAAGTAGGTACCTACTTTTTAGGTAGCTACTTTTACTAGTAGATTCATTTCTCTAAAATACAAATGACCTATGTTAAGTACCTCACAGTTTATTGTAATTAGTTTTATACCTTTTTCTATCAAAGCTGTTTCCTATCAAAATAAAGAAAAACTTAAAATCAGGATATTCAAGAAGTAATCCTAAAATATTGTTTTCCTGAGTTATACACTTGGTTTCAAAAAAGCATGAGCCGATGAGATCATATCGAACCGACCGACATGTTCTCTCATGATGAGATATTAATTACGGACTTCTCCGTGTCTAACCGTTTTATACAATAACATGTATGTATGTAGAGCGATAATGATACGATACGATAATATGTACTCAATATTTTAATTAACGTCTTTTAATGTAAAGCTAATTATTCATGAATAATTAAAAAATATTGTAGGACATTTTTAGACAAGCCATCTAAATACTGTCACAAATAAGAAATTAAGTTAAAGCAAATGATCACAAAATTTATTATTAAATCTAAAAAAACGTACATGTATGTTTTTTTCATAAAAAAATGCTACCACATATTTTTCTTTACAAACCTTAAAATATAAAAAAAAACGTGTACTACCGCTTCTAATAACACAATCAATGTATTCTCTGTAAAAGTCCTGAAAAAATGTAGTATATTCCATTTTGCATATATAAATACAATCAATATTCCAAAAACAACCGAAAAAAAATATTGGATAGAAAAAACATTTCAACTTATATTCTGCAACTGAAACCGAACCCACACCTGTTAAATCTAAGTTACTAATGTATAACAAAATGTGTCAGTTTCAAAAATTTTAATTACAGATCTTTACGAGTGTTATACAGCGCTTATAGTGATTTAAAAACTGATTAAGTACATAAAACTCCAGTCAAACAAAGGTGATCCCATTTAAAAAGACTTTATGACACTTTAAACTATAAAACATAACGGGAATTATAATAATACTTGAGAAAAAAAACCATATAAACTTTGGACAAAGAGTTTTTCCAATAAAACAAAATGTACAGTTTGCAAAATAAGTTGTTAATTTCTCAGCGTTGTTTTCTTAAGTTTTATAACTTTTTAGAATAGTATTTTCCAATTTCCGTCCAATATTCTATTGAGTGACTATTGTCTTCGTATAGATTAATAACTTAAACTAACTCAGTTTAATCATTTTATTCAAATACAAAGAGGTACATAATATCATCTCTGTTTTATTTGTATAAAACAAATATACCGTTTGATTTTATTAGTTTATTTTTGGACTTTCCTTTGCCAAACAGAACAAGATAGGTTAGATAAAAAAAACCTGATTTTAATATGATTAGTAACCTTGCCTATTAAGAGTTTTCTTACCATTGTAAACCAGCTTTGTTAGCAAAACTGTTTTAAATTATGTATACTTATGTACATAAATATTAAAAACTGTTGTACAATCTGTACATGAGTAGGTACTCGTCACAGGTGGGCCGGAAATCCTCTGGCACGTACAAATTTGGATTAAGGCTGTAAAAATTAGCCAAGGGCTGTATAATTATCTGCGGATGCATATTTTATTTTGAATTGTACGTTATGCGATTTAAATGGAAATTTTGATGTTTAATAATGTACATCACAGGCGTAAACTTTCCAGACTCAAGCTGATACTTATCGGTTTAGGTTAAGTATTTGGAAGAGCATACAATTAAATAATAAGTAAATAATAATCACGGGCTTTTCACACATCACACTCTAGTGCCAAACTAACCAAAGATGTATTTTATATGACAATGTACATTTTCTAAATACTGTATAGTCGTAAGTTCGTTTGTGAATAAACTCTTTAATATCACCAAAGATTGTAATTAATATCATACATACTTGTTCTAATATTTTGTAACTGATTTCATTATATTATTGAATTTTTTTCATCTCATTTTCGTTCTTATTTTTCTTATTTCTTCTTCCATCTAATGGTTTTTATGATTTTCTATGGTAACTGCCATATACCTAAATCATTTACTTAATATACATTTGTTACATATACAGATACATCAACCATCAAAAAAGTAGTAGCTAATCATAATTTTAATCAATAAGTTTAACCGTAAATACTGCGTCAAAAATGTACATTGTTTACTTCTTAAAAGTATGTGATATTTATGTTATTATACAAGAGACCAAACTCCAACCTTTTATGAGCTACACCTCCAATTTCATATCAAATTACTGCTAAAATATCACTTAACAGCATAAAAGAGTCATAAGTTAAAATATTAATGCTATCATCGAAAATTTGCGGTAACACCGAGTGGTCATTATACGTAAAAAAATCTCGAAAATTCGTTTTCCATGTCACACCGAGCCATCAGGCGCAGTTGGAATCGTACCATTATTTTTTATGGCCCAACTTCAGACCACAAAACTCGCGTATGTCGTGATATAAGCCAGGTAATAGGGTATATCTATATATAACACTATACCACTATATTGCCACTGTCAAATCTAACAAAATAACTTAGTATTGAAAGACGATTTTACTGAATAAATTGATAAAAAGCAATTAAACTGAATAGTGTTACTTTGACTGCATTTTATTTTTTTGAAACAATACGCAGCACCAACATATCTTAGTCATTTATAAGTAGGTAAGTATAACAATGCGTTTTACAGAATAAACCCACTGATGATTGTCTAACCGCAGAAAAAGTTACGTCGGTAGTATACATGGTCATTAGTCCCTACGTCTTAGATTTGTGTACACACTCAAGGTAACATAGATTTTAAATCAAATGAAAAAAAAACACTTCTTCTTATCGTGTCGATGCTACAACTGTATTTTGTTGTAGCATCGTGTTGGAAAGATTATCCAGACTAGACACTGTGTTACCGTGCCTAGCTGTTACCGGTGTGCGCCACGAGGAGGCTCTTTCCATGCACCCAAAAAAACATTTATTTGTGATTTTTGAAATTCAGTTTGTACCTATGTTTTTGCTCCTCTATATGGGTATCTAATAAAAGGGTTTGACTAGTAAAATAGTGTACGTCGGTTTATCAAATTTTAATTTCTAATTCATTTATAAATTAATTAAAATATATAACATTTATTTCCGGGAATCAGTGGAGTAAAGAGGAGGCCTATACTCAGCAGTGGGTGCCAACGGGCTGAAATGATGATGATGATTATACCTTTTAGCGTTCTTAGTGGCCGCACAGTTATTGGGTGTTCAAAAACGGGAATATCGAGGGTAGAATGAATGTAAAATGTTTGTAAATGTTTAGAGACGGAAAATGGTGTATAATTTGGTACCATGTTTAGTGTTATGGGTATGTGACTGTGTAGGATAATTGGGTTGGCAGTAGGCCCCATTGATGTGGTTGCTTATTTGTTTAGATGTTTTTATTTACTTATTTTCTTGATAAAATATCTCTAAGTTACTTGTCTCTAAGATTAGTAAATTGATAAAATTGATCACAAGATTGTCAATAGTCGTTAGAATGCTTTCGGTTTACAAAAAATTAACGTGAGCCTATCCGTGTCTATTGAAATAGTATTTTTTAACTGTTTACTAGATTGTATCTCATGAATCGTGATGGTTAAAGAGTGGACATTTTCACAGAAGATTTTCTGTTGCCGCTATAACAACATCAAAAAACCGTGTGTCAATACAAAAAAGTGCGAGTCGGACTCGCACACGAATTTTCGCTCGTGATACGGAACCCTTTCCTCGCGAATCAGACTCGTACTTGGACAGTTATTAAATTGACACATTGTAAATGGTAATTTCCCCGTTGAATACAGCCAATTCGTGTTGATTCAAGTGCTATACGTAATAATACCACACGCAAACAAATTGAAATTTCATCTCATGTATTCATATACCATCATTCTAATGGAATATTGGCGTTTTCGGAGCAATACTAAAGTCTGTGGCACACTGTCAAACTGAACGATATTATACTAACTGATCAAGATATTATCGTTTTATTTTCAAATCAATAATATATTTCAAAAAAAATATTAGTTATAAATAAATTTATATTCTGAAACAATGTACAATTTCAAATGTGGCATGAAAAAGATTACATATTTATAATTTATATTCAAAGCAATATGATAATACATAACTTTATTAAAAAAAAACTTTCATTAAATCGTGTGTAAATTAAATTATAATAAGAGAGACTAATATCATAAGGCAGCAGCTGAAGTTATTATCACCAAAACAAGATTCACATAGTTTTATTTAACCAATTTATTACCATCGCCAAGCCAAACATGGTACCATCCTTTTCTCGAAGCAGTTCAGACCATTTATCCCTCCAACATCCTAGAAACCTGAATTTTCACTAACATTTTATAAGACTATTTGATTGATCAAACATCAAAGCAGACCGACCGTGTGTTCCCGCCAAATGCACGAAGGTATAGTCGATCCATTACGCCTTGATCACACGTACTGAGTAAACCGGCGAGACAGTGACGTATTTAAGATACACTGCGCGCTAACGCTGCAACGTTCAACAGTAAAACTGATGTCGACGCGCAGTGTATCTCTAATACGTCACTGTCTCGCCGCTTTACTCGGTACGTGTGATCAAGGAATTACGTCGGTGCATTAGCTACGTTCGAGTGATGAATGCGCACCAAAACGAAGATTTAGCTAATATTTGATTATTTGCCGGCAGATTGCTGCTATTGACGACGACTGAAGAGAAAATGGAACCCGAAATCTCGACCAAGATTATATACGACTATAGAGGCGCCATTTTGTTTTATGAATAGAGTCAAGGTAGAAAAGCAAAGTAGAAAATGATTTGTCTTTCATAGCTTTGTTAATGTTAGAGACGACGATGACGACCGATGTGGCGCGGCGGGCGAAGGTCCGCCTGCGACGCGGAGGTTGCGGGTTCGATTCCCGCCTTGGGATAAATGTTTGTATGATCTGCAAATATTTATTCCGGGTGTTCTGGGTATTTTATATGTATAATAAAAAATATCTATGTATGTAATGTATTGTATTAAGTATGTCAGTCTTCTAGTTCCCATAACACAAGCTCTGCTTAGCTTGGGGCTAGATGATATTGTGTGGATTGTCCAGCATTATTTATTATTATTATTTATTATAAGATAAGATGAGTATTTATTTGTCCACAAACACGCAAGATACATAAGAATTTATAAAAAATACAAAATTAGTTGGTTTAATAAAACATCATTGTTACGATATTTATGATAAAAAGGTGTTTCTGACTGAACAAATCAAATAATAAAAGTTAATACTTTACAAGAAAACGCATTTATTTAGTACAACTTTAAAACTACTAATCTGGTCGTGACCAAATTTAAATAATAATCCCATTTTAAACAAAACAGATTCATCAAATCTATCTATCTATCTATATCTATCTATCTATACTTATAATAAAACTGTAGAGAGGTCAATTCTGTACATGAAATATATTTAAAAAAAAACTATCAGGGGGTGATTAGTGATCGATACTGATGCCAAAAATGCAATTAGTAAAATTTTTGTCTGTCTGTCTGTCTGTCTGTCTGTCTGTCTGTCTGTCTGTCTGTCTGTCTGTATGTTCCTTATAGAAACAAAAACTACTCGACGGATTTTAACGAAACTTGGTACAATTATTCTTCATACTTCTGGGCAGGTTATAGGATACTTTTCATCACGCTACAATCAATAGGAGCTGAGTAGTGAAGGGAAATGTCGGGTAAACGGGAGAAGTTACTCCGTTTTTTAAGCTTCCGTCGCGTGTGCAGCCTTAATGGTTAAAGTTACATAGAAATCATGTATGACGGAAATATTATACATTAAATTGTCTAAAAAATATCCCAGAACAGCATTCGTCTATCTTTTATGGTTGACTCACAATAACACGTGTAACTTTTGATAGCTTAGCAGTTCGGAGCATTCTGATTATATTTGTTTACTCTTACGTTTATAAGACTCTCAGTCATCCCAAATTTAAAAAAGTTAACATAATTACCTATTCAATAAAAAAATAATCATAGAAATCGGTATAGAAACACCAAACTTATACATGAAATAAGCCATCGCGCCGTCGCACGTGAATACTCAAATCGAGTAAAGTTTGAAATTTGTTGTGTTTACCGCTAGATGGCGCTACTGTGCACAAATCCTAGATCGCGCTATCGGTGCGTTTTGGCAATGTGTTATAAGTCGGTCGGTATTTAGAAATTTTGATAGGTTGTTTAGTGTTGCGTGCCCGATTACCGCTCTAATGACGAATATATATTTAAAAACAAAATGTTAAATAATCAAGGGAGCGCTCATAGTCTCATACAAAAACATAATTTATTTAGATGGTTTGTTATAAATAATATATATATACTTAATCTATACCTACTAATATTACGAAGAGGTAAAGTTTGTGTATTTGTTAAATTGTAAGGGGTAATCTCGGGATCTACTGAACCGATTTTAAAAATTCTTTCACCAATAGAAAGTTACATTATTGCTGAGTGTCATACATAGGCTTTATAAAAACGCAAAAAAGGCTTTTACGTGGTTGTCCGTTTTGCAAAGTGAATCGGAGAAAAAACGGTCGACTGAAAGCGTTTTTTACGAACTCTGCCTTAACTATGATATATTTTTGTGTTCTAGAGAAAAAATGTGGAGCTTGATAATGCTTACAAAGTATACAAGTCAACGACAGCATGTCTTACTTTTATATTTAATAAAAATTATGCCCAACGTAGTGGGCACGTGTCAGCTAGTCATACATAAATCTATACGATAAAGTATAAAAATCGTTGTAAAAAACTTTTCGTTAACCAAATTAAAAATTATTCGGTTGAATAAAAATAGTAAAGTCAATTGTAACGCTAATTCCTTTATGAATCTACTGAAGTGTACATTCTCAGTGAGCTTTTTAAGATACTAGAACGAGCAAAAGATTTTTTAATACACTAACTTTTATCTTATCTCTAAAACATTTTAGACAAAGAAAACCGCAGACATTTGGAAAATAAATATTTTTCAATATAAAATCAATGAGCAAGCAACGGCGTGGGAAACGTTAGCGAGCGATAATATTGTATTAGTGGCTATTCAGATAAAACAAGCTACGGTATTATGTCGTAGAGAACGAAACAGGCTTATTCTGAACAGCGGAAACAGAAGCGAGGTAATAGAGAGACGAGGGAAACCCGAAAGTAAAAAGTATTGGGAACTTTTCATTTCGTCAAATGCTAAATTGACCAGACACATACCCAGCTAAGGGGTAGGTCTGGGCATTCGCTTGAGATATTCAATGATAAGGCCACTATAAGCGATGTCTTCTAGAAAACTTTGGGATGGACTGGATTTTACATGGACGGTTGGACTGCGGTGTATAAAATAGATATTATTTCGGAACTTCCGACCAGATATATAGACAGACAGGCGTCACAGCTCAGTTGGTAGTAGCTTTGCCTTCCATGCTGTGGGGCGTGGGCTCGATTCCCACCCAGATCAAATGTTTGTGTGATAAATATAATTATTTATTGTGTCTGGGTGTTACTATGTATTCTATATTCTATGTTTGTATTTACAAAAATAAGTAAATAAGTATTATATCAGCAATCTAGTTCTGGTACAAGCGTTGCTTAGCTTGTGACTAGAGTGTGATGTGTGAAATGTTCATGAATATTTATTTATTTATATATGTACCTATTTATATATCCAGAATAAGTACAGCAAGCGACGCTTTAACTGGATGCAATGGCGTGTTCTCTTGGAAATTGTCTTAAGAGAGCAAAGACGTTCTCTACGAGACGACGAGTTACTATTAACTACTAGTGATGTACTTTACTATGAATATTCTGTTTGTGTCGTTATATTCTACCACTTAGCTAAGGGTTTTAACATCTATTATTTAGCTGCATCATGTTCAGTGGCGCCCTCATCAAATATTAGTAAAATAAAAAAAAACTGAGATTTGGATACTGCTTGACGTCAAAAATAAGGATATTAGAAGACAAGAGACAGACACACAGCTCAGTTGGTAGTAGTTCTGCCTTCCATGCTGTGGGTCGTGGGTTCGATTCCCACACAGATCATATGTTTGTGTGATGAACATAAATATTTGTTCTGTGTCTGGGTGTTACTATGTATTATGTGTGTATTTACAAAAAAAAGTATATTAGTTCACATATTACAAGCTTTGCTTAGTTTAGGGCTAGTGTGATGAAATGTCCTTTATTTATTCATTTATTCAAAAAGTATCGTAAGATTTTAATAAACATTTAATTATAAGTATCGATAAGTCGGTACAGCCCATCCCTAGCACGTATCACCGAGAGCGTCTCAAACTTAACGCATTACCTCAAACTGCATACACCTAGACTGGAACTTTGTTCACAGTTACACCTTATACCTACATTATCCGACACTGTAATTGCTTTCCACTTCAAAACTTTATAGAGTTGTATGACGGATAAAATGTTATGCGAAATAATCTACTTGAATGTCTTTCATAATTATTTATTTTCATAAAATTCACAAACAAACTTACGACTATTACAGTATTTGTATTTGACGACCAATGTGGCGTGGTCGGCGAAGGTCCGCCTGCGACGCGGAGGTTGCGGGCTCGATTCCCGCCTTGGGATAAATGTTTGTACGATCTGCAAATATTTATTCCAGGTGTTGTGGGTATTTGATATGTATAATAAAAAATATCTATCTATATAATGTATTGTAGTATGTCAGTCTTCTAGTACCCATAACACAAGCTCTGCTTAGCTTGGGGCTAAACGATGTTGTGTGGATTGTCCAGCATTATTTATTTATTTATTTACAAAATGTACATAGGCATATAAAATACATAAGAAACAGTTGAGCTATCTACAGACCGTTGTAAACGATCTATAGATAGTTCAATTGATACAAATCAGTATCAATCGGAAGCGTACCCAAGATAGGTATACTGGCTGCATTGCCGCGCTGAATAGCAATGCTGATACATTGGGCCGGATACTCACCGGCCCTCGGGTCACGCGTCATAAAATGTAATGTAATAAATGTATTTCATTAAATATAGTTTCAATAGTTCTTAGTTACATATTAATCGATTCGTACATTCTGCCTCGTGCAAAATAAATACGAAAACCCATATGAAAAGCTTTACTTTGCTTTGTTCTACGAACTACGTATAACAAATGCTATAACTATTTACTATATGTCATTATTATGAATTACTATTTTACATAAATAATATAATATTTTAACTGTCTTCAATTGATCAATAGCAAGAAAGATTGATTTATTATTTATATTTCTTATATTTAAAATTGTTGTCTAAAATAATAAAATTTGATATTCCTTGATACTTTAACTAAATATACTTGCTAAGGACTTATAAAATATTTAATTTATGTTTTATAGGTAACAATAAAATTGTTATTTTTATTTTCAAACAATATTGAATAGTTTGAATCGTAAATGTTTTATATTGTGCCAGTAAAGTGATTTATTTTTTAACAAAATATCAATCGACTGAAAATTATGGTATTGGTTTGTCTCTGGTTTTGTATTCAGAGGTTTCAATAATTGAGAGTTTCATTGTTACAAGCTTAAATATTCTAACTACTGGACAACAGATCATTAGAATAATTATCTTTGAATTTATTAATTACTAGTAGTACGCCCCGGCTTCGCACGGGTAGCCTATATAAAAAATATCATTATAATATAGCCTATGTTTATGCCGCAGATAATGTAGCTTTACAACAGTGAAAGAATTTTTGAAATCGGTCCAGTGGTTTCGGAGCCTATTCGATGCAAACAAACAAACAATCAAATCTTTCCTCCTTATAATATTAGTTTAGATATGATGTTAATCAGCTTTTATTCATTTATTTATTTATATATTAGAACTCATTATAAAATAACATAAAAAAAATATGTTTATGTCAAATGGAATTTGTAAATATCGGACATTTTGATCTAGTAAGTATTTTAGAAATTTAGTAACTTAACTATTTTTTGAGTCTAGTAGTAATACTCTAAGCACACCCTGAGGCAACGAGCCGCGATTGGTTAGATGAAACACAATACCTATTGAACGCGGTTTGATTGTCAAACGAAGTTCAAACTCCAAATATTGAAATCGACATTGCAATCAAAATTACTTATTATAACCGAGATTTGTTTTTAACTTTAATGATTTTCGATTTTTTTTATTAATCAAATATTTGAGGTTGAATAGCTAACTTGATTTGAACAATAGTGGCGATACTAAGAGATATACGTATATTAAAATCATAAATAAATGGACTTTGTATATAAATAATTACTATACCCGTAAACGAAAACGTATAAGTAGTCAATTGTTATAATTTAAGATTAGATATAGCCGACATAAAACTGTTTCAAGACTACTTTGGAAATTAAAATAAAATAACTAAATATTCTCAGAGGTTGCTTCTTAACCATGTTCTGATGAAAGGGTAGTACCTAATTAGTTCTATGAACAATAATGACGCGCGTTCAATCGGTTACAGCATTTAGGTTTTAAAAAGTATTTTATTTATTTTTTCACGACGATTAGCTATGACAGTTTCTTGAAAAATCCTTCAACAGCTTGAGATCACGTCAAAGGCATTTATAAAAAAACTTTTCACCTTTCTTAAGATTGCTCGTTACCGCTCAAAATTTCCTAATTAAGTGTCAGGAAAATATTAAATTAATTTTGATGAAACGTATCCGAGCCTTCCGTCATTATCCCTTTTTTTGACGGAAATTAATTAATTGCTCATTATGAATTTTCAAAGTAGGTTGCTATAGCGACGGATTAACCTTTGAAGGTCTATCAAATAATATAACTAAGCACTGAAAATGTAACGATGAACGTTACCTTTTCAGTGCTTAGTTATATCATCAATGTTATCACCAGGTTACTATTCGTTTTATCAGACCTCTCAGAAGATTATCGTTTTTTTAATTATTAAACTTTTTTTAAAAAGATGTCCGATTTGCGGCAGAAAAAATGGCCCCTAATTAGAACTGAACCAAACTCAATACTAGTTTCCTAACAAAATTTCAGATCTTCGCTTTCCATTGAAGTACAGTGAGGTACATCAAGCTCATCTAAACGTGGTCTATTCATGCATTCATTGGCTCCATCGGCTATCGGTTCTGCCGCAAAGCATGGATCCTGCAACCAGTCTGCTAATGAACTGAGCTATGTCGTCGGCTCTCTGTCAAACTACCTCCATGACTTTACCTTACAAACTTGTCTGTCGAACCGTCTTTGATACCTAATAGCTTCGTAGCCCTTTTCATACCTGGCTGACGCTGAGCACCTTTATAAACAAATTTAGTACCTAAGCTTTGAAATGTAATGTGAATTGTTTGTAATAGAAAATAGCACAGTTGCTGCTTTATTGACTCGCGTGTATTTTAATTACTTTTATAAGTATTCTAAATTCTAAATGATCCTTGTGATTTTACTGAATAAAGCAGTTTTGACTTTTGAAAAAAAAAATTATTTATAGGTCTAATGATTAAAATTGATTCTTATAATTACTGAGTTAGGTACTAACTTACCAGTTCCGCATAAGATTGTTTTAATCAATCTAGTTTACAAAAAGTAACCAAGTGATTCTCAGATTATGTTGAAAATACTTCTAGTTCCCTATCGACAGAACACTTACCCTATTCAGTTAATTTAAAAGTTACGCTTTATATGCATAGACTATAAAAATACAGAAGCGGCAAACAGAGATATAAAGGCGGGGATGCATTTACATACAAATGAGGTCCATGCAAAATTATTTCAGCCAGCGAATGGAGAGTGCATTGGTCGAATGAAAAAAAGCGGGCAAGCGAGAGTCGACTGTCTGCACTGAGTGTTTTAAATTATGGAACTTTTATGCGCTTTTTCATTCAGAGCTTAAGAATCTGCTTTACGATGTGACCGATTCTTTTTACTGTGATGAGAAAGGGCCTCATTTTATAGGGGTTTTCGTTACTATTTCAAAATCTGTAAATGGTTATCTTTAAAACAAAACACACATATCTACTTAATGTAGTAGAATGTTCTCATTTCACCGTATTTTTGAGGCAATTTTAAGTGTAATTTTCCGTTTTAGTTTTATAGATAGTTATCTAAGGAACATCCGATTACGACATTCATTTTGAACACCTTTAATAAGTACATTTTGCATGAGATAATACTCAATTACTTAATGTAGTAGAATGTTCTCATTTCACCGTATTTTTGAGGCAATTTTAAGTGTAATTTTCCGTTTTAGTTTTATAGATAGTTATCTAAGGAACATCCGATTACGACATTCATTTTGAACACCTTTAATAAGTACATTTTGCATGAGATAATACTACAATATTTTTTAAATTGCTCAATATATTTAAACTTTTTAAATTGAGTCATTATAAAACCGTTTGGCATATTACAGAACCCTGCAGATCTCTGCTTCTTTTTCGCAGGCCATTTGGTGCGGGTGGTCACTTCTATTTACGGTGTTTGTTTTGTCCCGTTTTATACACTCCACTTTTTTAGCCGTTTCAATTGGAAACAGCGCTGGCGACTCTTGTGAATAGCTTTGAAAAAGGACTTTTGAAGCCCAATGGGGTAAAAATGCAAAAATAGTCACAATAGGTACTTTGGAGCGTATTAACGACGCACTAACTTATGAATTGATGCGACAATTGAGCAAAGCCACAAAAAATGCTGTAATTGTGCGATTGCCTTATAAATACGTAAATGTGCGTTATTTTTCTCTAATAATAGTATATTAAACTGGTTATCCAGTGGATAAGAAAAAAACAATAAGCAACTAAGTACTTATAAACTAAGCCGATATCTTTCACCAAATAACTCGTAAGCTGATCCGTAAACCAACATCGTCCACAGTATTCATTTACGTGACCCCAAAAGGTCCGAAACACTCATTCATAAAACATACCCTAAAAAGCCAGTCCATTCACCGCCCTAGCATTATAATCATTCATTCATTCATTCACGACTCGTCCGCGCACAATACGACGCCTGTCATTTTCCGCTTGCCATTTTTCAACACGTCAAAAAATCGATAGCACTATGTGTTTCCCTGGACTGGCAAAGATTATGTGCATAATTTTGAACAGAAAGGACATTTACAACAAGTAAAAAGTAGGCACCTAGACTGTTATGTTTGAGTAAGTTTTTTCCACTTTATACTCTTCGATAAAGATTTTTGAATAGATGCTTTTAATAATACTCTACGAGTTAAATTCGTATGGTAGTTGAAACTAATTGGTGCAAAATTAGTAGAAATATTGATACCAAAGTAGTTAAACTTTGGTATTTCTTGTGTTTTGAATGTTTATTTTTTTAATCTAGATTTCATTTTGTACTTCGTTTCAACTACCAGACAAATTTCACTCGTTTGCCGCCAAACTTATGTAGTTGTCGCATCTGTACGACACTGCTGCTAGTCTACATGTAACTACGACTACCCCCGTCCACTGCAAATGGATTAGGCGATGATGGGGCTAAAAGAGCCCTGACTGAATCAATTTCTATGCTAATTCTATTCGACTCAGTTTAACGTCCAAGGGTTAAGACTACGAGGATTTGTCAGGATAACCAGCCCGAGATGTTTGGAAAATAAGTCACGTTTTGACCGACTGAAGTTGGAAAAGAGGGGTTGTTATTGCAGTTTCCTAGAGTTTATCGGCTTTCAGGTATCGGTGTGCATAGTTAAAGCTATTGAGTGCCGTTAAAAGTCTTTGAAGCTTTCCGTTTAGAATGTTGAGTACAGTAAGCCATAGATTCTTTAACAGTTATATAGTTGAAAGATGGTTTGTGGGTTTGATTTTGTACCATAATGCTTACTTGATTAAGTATAGACTTTATGTAACTGCGCCGAAAGTCTACGATCATGGTAAGTACTTAACTGTTTCAATTGAATATTATAGGTTATTTGCCGTGATTGTTTAAATGAAAAAAATAACCTTTGTGAGTAATTTATTTTTATACTTAATAAATATTGTCAACTTTGGCAATACATCTAGGACTGATGCGCCAATTATCATAATATTTGAGCTTATTTGAACTTAGCTAAGCCAAATGACCAGAGACAGACGCGAAGAGTAAGCTGAAACTAGTAACAACTCTCCAAGTCCATTATAGGATAAATTCCAAATTTTTATCCAACTTAAACTTAAGAGAGCCCAGAGCACTTTGTTTTACTTAAACCGTGGGTTAAGCTAAAGTTCTTGGCCATCTTCTATTAGCATAAAGTTGGTGGAAGTCGGCATAAAGTATTAAAGTTCTTCTGAAATTGATAACGTACTACCAGATTTAAGGCGGTATATACACGAGGCTAGTAACTGTAGAGGAAAGTGACCAAATATGAAATACCATTTTGTTTTTGGGATATAAAAGAAAAACTACATATAAATTAAAACATTTTAATGTTTTTTCTAATCAGTCATACATTTATATGTAGTAATTAACAGCCTTTAATGAAATAAATTAGTTATCAAATTAAAATCTAACACGAAAAACAAAATCACAAATGAGTAACCAAATATGGAATAGGTACCCATATATGGAATATAAGCATAAATCAACATAACAATAACAAAAATGGATATTAATCTTTGAGATCAATTAAATGAATATAACATATTGTGATAAATGAAAGAAGTAACATAATTACTTACTTGGAAAGTCACAGATCCAAGTATCAAACTCTGGACCAGCACAATCATAATGTGCCCAGAGCCCACACATCAAGCATTTAATCCAGCTTTCTCCGCGTTTATCCATGGAAAAAAGTCTTGAGCAGAATATACATTCTGCATCAGCAGAGTCAGGAGGTACTTGGTCCATCAACTCATCATGCTCACTACCATTATTCATATACCATATTTAGACACCGACAACTGTCCATATTTGGATTTTTGTACATGCTCAAACTTTTCTAAATATTTTTTCAAATCATAATATTTTAAAGACAAAAGATCACAAAATTGTGAAATAAACATAATACCGATATACTTAATAGTATAAGGCTTATGTATACAAACATAACAGCTGGTAATACTCATTTATTACTTACCTTTAAAATTTTCAACACGACAACAAAACAAAACACGCATGCCACACGTGATGCGTTCGCGCAACCGACTCGATGGTGTCAGTGCGATAGTTAATAGACCGAATGTAACAGAAGATGGTCAAGTGTTGCGTTTCAGACTTATAGTCTTAGAGAAAAGAAGGGATTCCATATTTGGATACTATTCCATATTTGGTGACTTTCCTCTACTATTCTAAAGATCGAGTTACAGCAGTTAGTATTTGTTATTTTATTAAAAGCGTTAATGAAAATGGTTCTAAGTATGTATTTACAAAAAAAAACTTAAATGTATTCTATCAGCAATCTAGTTCCCATAGTATGCTTTGCTTAGTTTCGGACTGATGTGTGAATTGTCCGTGAATATTTATTTCTTATGAGTGTTTTGGTAAAATAAAATATATGTATTTCAGAAAAAAAGTATGTTCATATCAGCAACTTAATAATCATAGTAGATCGTTATTAATGCAACGTAAAAATATTCATGAATAACTTCTACCTGATGTTATGCCAAGTTAGCTTAAACTTCTCAAAGTTTCATAATATAATTATTCTGTTCAAAGGCAACACATAAATAATGTGAAGTACAGTTTCTTTTAGAGATTTTAATGCACACATTTTGTATGTTTAAATTGCGAATTAAATAAAAAAAATAAGTTTGATATATCATAGTTCAGGTAAGTAATCGATATTTGCGCACTTGACTCGTGTAGCGGGCCCTTTAAAGGCGGCTTTCTCATAAATTTATGGCGTCGAGATGAATTCTTTTAGCATAATTTATAAGTTTACGTGAAACTAAGTTTTGTTAAATGCAGTTGTTTGAGAAACGACTTCCGTATAAAGATTATCTGAAATTCTAATAAAGTGCGGTCTTACAGTTTGTAGGATTTGCTTAAAAATACTTTTATAACTTTTCAGGTACGAAGAATATATTTATATCATTTTAAATCATATAAAAATTTGAAAGGCATGGATTTTAGGTAACAACCAGGCGCCTGTTGACTTGTTGTTAAAACATAAAATACTTAGATTTACATCAAATAGGTAGTTAGCAACATAAGTCGATTGATGCATTGACTTTTCAAAACCAAGAAACTACAACTAAAGATGTATAAGCAGTTCTATCATTGTAACTTGTCTGATCTACCAACTTTTACAAACTCCTTGAAAAGTTACAAAAATATACTTTTGCCTATTATTTGTCAATCCATCGTTTTTTGCCGTCACATCAACATTTTTCTATGATGGGGAATGAACCCATGACCCACAGCAGAGAAGGCAGAACTAATTGGCTCAAAAACATTTTTACTTTACTTTAATACCAACTATGCTAACCTGTCGAGTTACACTAATAAAATGCTGTAATATTCCGTTTCAACAATAAAAAGCTAAACAAAGAGTCCACATTCAGATCAATATCTCTCGTAATAAACCAGTCATTTGTCGTAACCCACGGACATTATTGTTGTTCATTTTTAAAAGCACAGAATGCAATTAACTTAGTTTAAAAGCTTAATTAAAAGGATTGCAACAACATAATTTAAAAAAACAATTTGGATGGATTATGCAAAACAAGTAAGTAATAAGAAACTATATGTATAGGTTGTAAATTAAAGAGTTGGAAACCTTTGTTGTAATAATGATGCACTTTGCGTGTAGATGGAGCTCTGGTAACCAATTGTATCCCTGACAGAGAATAAATTACAGTATCATCATTAGATACATCATAATATATCAGTAAGAGAAACACAAATCTGAAGGAGGTCCTTAACCTAGAGTTGTCATAAAAAGGAAGGAAAAAGTGAAGAGTAGAAGATAATAAAAATAATAAAATCAAGGGATTGAAAATTTAAAATATTTATAAAATGAATTAACAAGAATAATATAAATTAAAATGAAATCAAATCATAATAAAAAATTGTATATTAAAGTTATAATTACATACACGAATGTCTAATAATTTACAAGTAGGTACTTAAGTTATTAATTAAATGGTATTTAATTAAAGAAGGCATGAAATGTAAGTACGTACATTCAAGGTTTTTAAAAATAAACAAAATAAAATCTAAATAAGATGTTTTACTAATGCCAGAAATTAAGAATTAATACTCAATTTAAAAAAGTGCGAAAGTAATTTATAAATCAATAGATTTCATTTAATAAAAATAAATTTTAACTTAGAGATAAAAGCCCAAGCGCCGAAACTTAATAGCGAGTTTTTTTGGCAAACAGAGCTTGTTATTTTTTAATTTCAGGACTGTGAAGAACAAAAAGGTAGAAATAAAAAATTAGTCGTTTTAATTACGATTATAGGAGCGTGAAGCGATAAGTCCCGTGTTCTGTCAAAATTTGCGCATTACCCTTTGTTTTTTCTTTTTAATTTATTTTTTCTTTTAAGCGTCTTGTACCTATCATGCGTTAGTAATGAGCTTTTGTTGAGTTGTAACACGTTGGAATTAGTTTTTAATTACACACAGGAAATGCGATGATTGTTTCTGAACAAAGCGTGTGTTTGGAAGAACCTGTCTTTGTATGCGATATTATGCATTTGTTCCTTTAGTATGAAATTTTTGCATTAAAATGTTTATTAGAAATTTACTTTTTTGAAATTTTTGATATTTTTTGAAGCTGTAAAGTTGATTACTAATTATAACAAAAGTATAATAATATTTTGATCATGAAATCAATAATATAATTACTGTACTAGGATTTTATACGTTTCTATGTTATAAAAATAATAAGGGAAAAATATAAATTTTATGTTTAACGCAAATTATCATCAATGTTTTCTTCTTCACCGAAGCAAATCCAAGAAATCAAGAAAGCTGAACAGTACTTCTATTGTTACACCATAAACTGTACAATCCTTAATAGTGGTCATTCGAAGATATAAAACTGAATACCACCCGTGGCGGCAGTGCGTAATGCGTCGGGCATCTAAAATGTTCACAAAGAACTCTTGACCCTACAATTTTACAAGCTATATAATTTTAATCCACAAACTTATTAATTTTCACATATTCTCGTATGTGATGAACTATGCTGAGAGATTTACAATAGAAACAGAAACGAGCAAAACCGGAAAACAAGAGCTACCCATTAGCAAGTTTAAGTGGCAACAGGCTGGCCATATAGCTCGCGAGTAACGGCCATTAGACACCAAAGGATTTATAGTGGCCGGACAGTGACGAGAAAGATGCCTCGGACCAACGTCACTATTAGGAAGGGAAATTTAATGGTTGAAAAATACAAAAATCATTATCTGTCTATGTAAATTTATTATGATATATATATATTAGTATATTATTATATGGGTATATATAGGTCTGTATGTATGTATTAGTATGTATGATTTATGTAGTATATTAATTTTTATTATATTATTCTGTTTTAATTTCTTAAGTACACAACTCTACTTTGTTATTTTAACCTTTCCTTAACCTCAAAGGTTTGCTGGAAGAAAACTCTTTTTAGGGTTAAGCTCGCCTTTGTACATAGCTTTGTAATACCTAGTCTGTAAGATATCTATGTGTACAATAAAGAATTAAGGATTAAGAAAAATAACCAATTTTATATAAAAGACTGTAAACTGAATCGACTCCATATTATGTATGCGTGAAAAATAAAAAATTGGTTGAAAATAGTAATATTGCAGTCTAATAAGTTTATATGATTTTATCGCCATACTACATTTATGGTATAATTACAGAGACCTTTATCAACATGCATGATGATCAACAACCCATTTACTCATTAGGGTTTGAGACTCCAGGTCCGTGGGGTACCGAGGTTCTCCAGGTTTTCAAAATTCTATCAGGCTAGTGTCCTCTAGTGTTCTAGACTCGCGTGAAGCAGGTTTATAAACCCCGCAAAAATCTATTAGAAAACGAGCACAGTAATTATGTTGAATTAATCTGGAGCATTAATTTAAAAAAAATATTCAATGTTTTTTGACCGGATACCGACAAGTGCGATGTTTTTTTTATTGACATACGACACTATACACAACATACAACGTACTTTTACAAAATATTAGTTTTATAATATCCTGAACATCGGATTAAGCTCAAGACAAGACAAGTTCAAGAAAAGCGCCATCTTATGCCCACAGATGGCACTACAGATAACAAATGCGAAACAAAATAAACCGCTTTTAGCGCGCACAATGCTAATTATTATAGCACGTTTGATTCCATCTGATTGCAGATATACCTTAGACGTACTTCTGTAATCTGAAACTGCTATATTATTTTCTTTAATATCATAATTGCGTACTAGCCTGTATTTTCTACAGTAACTGGTGTTAGTCATATAATATAAATAAATAAATATTCATGGACATTTCACACATCACACTGTAGTGGCAAACTAAGCAAAGCTTGTACTATGGGGAGCTAGACTGCTGATAGAATATTAAAATAACTTTTTTGTGAATACATACATAGAAGAAATAGTAACACCCAATAAACTTTATAAATCTAATATTTTTGTTTCTTGTTGCACTTAGTTTAGACAAAGCAGGCTACCAAAATCAATTTGACTCTGATCATCGCTAGAACCCAAGCTGTCGCGTCAAGCTAATTCCAACTTAATAGTTATAGGATAAAAGATCAAAGTTAGATGTTCGCGGCTGCCGTGCTGGGGGGCTATCTAGCAAGGGGAAACTTGCGTGAGCGAACATCCTTACAGTTGTTTTTCAGTTTTCGATGATTTTACTATAGTAACTCATCAGTATTCCGTGGCATTTTTGTGCACTGACGTGATTGAGCTTTATAAAATTATGACTGAGCTGTTAAAAATGACGTCAATGCCGCGGTTTGAGCATGGCCTACCTGAATTGAGCATGACCTACCTAATTTGAGCATGGCCTAAATGATTTTTCGTTAATTCTATGAAAATCGATCATTCCAATTATCAATAAAAGACGAAGAAGAAAACTGAACTGCAATTTGATCAAATGACAGTTCAAAAACATTTCAGTTGTCAGGATACCCCCCCTGGGTAATATGACAGGCGACGGTCGACGCCACCTCGGCGACGCTGTGTGGATTATTCCAGCTTAGAAGTTTGAGCACTTTACATACAATATGTATTCGGTTATAGTTTTAATAAGGAGATAGTTGTGCGACTTTGTTCGTTTTAAGTGCATAAAAACTTTTTTTTGGGTGAAGTTGTGTGATGATTCTGTACTAGAAAGGTGGCATTTCTATAAATAAATTTGATAGACACATAACAGGTATTTTTTTAATTATCTTAAATAATGTGTATACTAATTTATATACTTACTACTATTATAAATTTAAACTAAATAGAGTTACAACCTCAATTTATCTCTCAGTCGTCTTCTTACTATTTTCATAAATAAAATAGCTTCGCATTTAGAAATTACAAAGGATCATACAATAAAACGGTAGAAACCAAGCCGTAGTTTCTTGCCCGTTCTTCTAGGCTTCTAAATGATCTTTGTGATTTTACTGAATGATTTTACAAATTGATTATACCTACCCTCAAATTGAAATGGACAGTACAAACCACGATCTCAAGCCTCAATTATTTTATACTCAAAACAATAGCTCTACCATGAGTTTTTACTATACTATATTTACTATACTCGCTAGCGTCTGTAGTTATAAAAATGTATGAAGATTTGTACAGCGCCTCTAGCGGATAGTTGGGTATTAAAATTCGTCATACTGATATTGACGTAACTACTGTAGTAAAGTCAGGCGATTTTACTGTGACAACTTATGGTAGAGGTACAGTAGGGGGAAGTCCCGTAACGCCGGACGGCACCTAAAATCGGACACACGAAAATCTCGAAAAGTCGCAACGCGTTTGTTTAAAAAGCGAGTGATAGGGGCGCGGGGGAACGTTACAATACACGGTCGCGGGTCGCGGGTCGCCAGGGTCGCGCAACGCCTCGGTGAGAACGATTATTGCTGATTTTGGCGGGAATACATTGCATCACGTAAGATTCACGTGAGTATAACTACAATGGTTTTTAGTTTATGGAGTTTTGATAATTGTTATTTTATTTCGTAGTTAATACATATTCAAAATTTGTAATCTTTTTTGTCGAATTCCATAGCAGTTTTTGTATACGACAATTAATTAAAGTATTCTCTAGCCCCTAGTACCGGACACAGAAGCTTTCCCTAATATCGGACACTAAAAAAACATCTTTTTCATACAATAAATTTAGGACAGCAATGAAAGAGAAAGGGAAACAGACCAAAAGAGTAAAAGCCAAAGGGAATTGTGGAAATAAAGCAAAGAAAAAGACATCGTTGGCTGAAACATCGAACACGAGAACTATTTGCGTAGTTTGCTTAGAGGATCATGATGAAGACTGGATACAGTGCTCCAGCTGCCATGGATGGGCTCATGAAGCATGTGCAGATATCCCTAAATGTTCAGAATGCTACATATGCGATCGATGTACGATGGGTTGAAGATTTCCGGTACCAAGGGTTTCAAGTAAAGTCCGTCCGGTACTAGGTGCCATTTTTTGAGACTCAGTTTTTTTTGTCAAAGTTTGATTTAAGATTGTTTTTGTATTTAAGCAGAGTTATAAGTTTTGTTAATCTAATTTGATTTTATGTTTTGTTATAAGAATAATTTCATTAATAAAGCTTTATTTGACGAAACAGTTTTTTTTTTATTGTTTAAAAACCTTAAGTGTCCGTCACTGGGGGACTTCCCCCTACACAATTTATACTGCAGTACCTACATTATAGTATAGACTACAGTGACATAATCTAAGAGCAGTTTTAATATTTCCTCCCGCGGCCGCGGCACGTTACAGCGAGTTATACCAAGCCTATAAATTATACAAGTTTTTGACAGGAGCTGTCGGCGCGGTCCCTAGCACACCACATTTCTGGATGTTCCATTTAAAATGGCCGCTTACTGCTAAATTTTAAGACCACAATATTACTTGGATATTTGTACTTACCATTATCTAGACAGTTTGTATGCCTATGTGATTTATCGTTCTTTTTTGTAATCAAAGATTATTAATTATTAGTACTCTAGTTTTAGTACTTGGAACTCAACAAAAGAAGTATATTTTATTACGCAATCGTGAGTTTGATTGTAGAGGGTTTAGGGAAAGACAATAATAGACCTAACATGACCAATATTTTTGTAGGGGATTCCTACAAAAATACCTATATATTATACTCATCTGATTTCTTGCTCGGTACATTATGTTGAATACTTTAAAAATGAAGATACCATATAAATACTGAGTAGTTGCAAATTTTTGTTTGAACACGCTTGTATACTTCATTTCACCAAAATTACATCAGCTTGTGCAAATAAATATTGACGACAGTCTTATCGACAGTAATCCTATCACCACGTGTAAAATCTGCAGTAGATAACACGATGACGTCACCAGCACGAGCACTAATGATTAGGTATCGACGACCGCCGCCTTGCTGTCTGCCATCACGTATACAATCAAGAAATCCATAATACAAAATTACGTGACTTACTGACTGAATACGGTAATCGGAAAATTATAGCTATAGTTATATTGAAAACCGCATTGTAAAAGAGGTCCGGATACTTAAAGTTTGAATAAAATACACTGCGCGGTGATACTGCAATGTTTGGTAGTGGAACTGACGTTAACGCGCAGTGTGAATCGTATACGTTTCGATACGTTTGCGATAATCACATGTATTTAATCGTGCCTCATTAATTAAGTAAATGTGTGAAAAAAAGTAAGTACAAATAAATAAAGCCAACAAGGAAAACCACAACAAAAAGCGTATTCATTCGATAATATTTTTTCACTAGATAATGTAATAAGATAAATAGATAAACACATAATTGCAGCGGTGAACAATTCACTGGGTAATTGCCCGGCTCGCTATGAACAGATAATTACAGTTTGTTTTCTAGTTGATAGAATGTACGTACTTCGAGTTACTGTACATGCAAACTACAAAAAAAAGTTGTATTAATACTATGTATTTTATGTTTGTATTAAAAAAATATGTATACAAGTATTCTATCAGTAATCTAGTTCCCATAGTACAAACTATGCTTGGTTTGGGACTAGAGCGTGGTGTGTGAATTGTCCGTGAAATATTTATGTAACAAAAATAGGAATAGGCTAGAAAATATTTCAAGCAAAATACAAACAATCCAGAATATAATTTATCTAATATGTGTCTTACAAAAATCAAGAAAATCGACTATAAACAAATATTACCAGAAACTCATTTAATAAGAATAACTCAAAAATACTAATCAGATTTTACTCTATTCTTAATAATTAATATAGATTCGTAATTGTCAGAATAATCGCGTAACAAACAAATAACATACAGTCGAGAAAGAAGGAGATTCTCCTCCTTCCTTTTCGAAGTCGGCTTACAAAATGTCAAATGCAAAATAAATTATAACTAGCTCTCTCTCACTTGTATAGTTGGTAGCCAACATCGGTCATAGGAGCCATAGATTCCTACTTTGCTGATTCAGTAGTAAATAACGAAATAGGTAAGTACTATAATAAAAAGAATTTGATACAAAATATATGTCATAATTATTAAATTCTTTTTGTATCATACGGGGTAAAATCAGCCAATATTGTTTCACGAGCTAAGCATTTCGTAGGCACAGTGATTTTCAGATTGTACCTTTAATTACCAGCTGAATATTAAAGCGCTGAAAATAATCCCTTGTCGCGGAGGCTTCAAACCCACGAAGGTTTGCGTTACCACTATACTGTGAAGTCACTAGCGAGAATTGTATGAAACTTTTGTTTTGTTAAAATCAATCAATGACAAAATTGTATTATGTCAAAGTCTAATTTCCATGACGGAACTTTATTTGTTATATAACTATGCAAAAAGAAATATAAATATTCATCTGTAGCGGAAATCATTTAGGAAACATTTTTGTGTGTTTTGATCAAAAAAATACTATTATAACAGTTACTAAAAATATATTTGATCAAACTAAAAAAAGAATAATGAATTTAATAATTCTCAAAGGCCTAATCTGTCATGCCCAAAAGTTTTATGAACTTAATGTTTTATAGTTTTATTTATAGAAAATTATAATAAAGGTCATTAGTGTGCGTTTTTTTACTTTAATAGGTACAAAAATACCAGTGGTTCTCAAAGAATTGATATCATGATACATAGAGTCAAAACAAAACATCAACTTTACTTAAATTAAAACAGCTTAACGGCCGGTTTCTAGTACGATGATCAACGAAAAATCAAATAACAATGTGTCAAAAAACTCGGATCTATCGTGATCTGGGTTGTTCATTGCTTGTCATCTGAACAGTTGTTAAATAGGTATTTCGCAGATGACAAGCAATGAACAACCCAAATCACGATTGATCCGAGTTTTGGCACATTGTTATTTGATTTTTTCGTTGATTATCGTACGAGAAACCGGCCCTAAGTATACAATTCTAAAACACTCCTAATAGGTGCAGTTCAAACCCTAGTAGGGGTAGTCCGTTTGCGTGCAGCGCGTCGCGTGTACCCCTAGTTTCCATACTAAGCCTTAATTAATATTTATTAATTTAATTACTGCCATCACTATGTCGAGTGTGAGGCGACTAAATGTGATAGAATTTTAAGGCTTCTATTTTTTTTACGTGTTTGTATAAATTACTCATTCAATCAAAAGTATACAAGTCTCATACTCTATACTATCTGAAGAGTATATAAATTAATAAACATAATATTTAAGCAACAAAAAATATGTCTTTACGTTGTTAAACAATGCAATGTTATAAAAAAAGTTAAATTAACCGATTTAAATAAGATGACTTGACTCATCATTACTCAACATAAAAAGCTTTTGCAGTAAAGTTTTTACTTTCCAGTGCATACTTCAAATACCTATTTCACGTTGAAGAACCCTCTTGAAACAGAACAAGGCTAATAGAAGGTCATTATTCCACTTAAATCCAGTCCGGTGACATTTTCAAATTGCCATAATCGATGTGGATTTCCTCCACTTATAGGAAAACAATTAAAATGGTAAATCTGAATCTTGATGTCATTATAATCACATAAAAACGCCATTACATGAAATTGCCAAGAACTTGACCGGCGGGTCTTCAAGGCTGCAGACTGGTTGGTAATGTCATTTTTACACGTGTATTGTAAACAAAATTACATAATAAATAAATAATGCTGGACACAACATAAAAAGCCATCAGCCACCATTTTGTATTGTTTCCTGACATTGGAAATGGTCGAGAAATGTCACTGAAAATGACTATTTTCCTGGCAAAAATGATATAGTCGTACACTACGACATTTGATCACTAAAAATAGTTTTAAAAATGTTACAGAAAAAAGTCAGTTTTCACTTTAAAAGGGTTCTAATGCAGTTATGTTAAGTTTTGAAACTCAGAAACAAATGAACATTTCACATACATAAACCCATAGGCGTCATTTTGCTATGTATAGTCGAGTGAGAATGTTGTGAAGTAATCTTAATAAGAAGTGAAATGCAATAAGGATTACATCCCTAAGCCTTACATTTACCGCTTATTTAATTACCTAAGTAAATGTGTACTCGTGTAACTGATTTTTCCATTACGGCAGGAAGTCCAGTTTTTCCGGTTCAGAAACTGACTTATAATACGTAATAATTGTTTTGTTATTGTAACTTTTCTTACTTTTGCTAGGTTTTTCCTAATTTCCTTTTCGTGATGGAGAAAACCAGTTCTCTTTGTGGAAAATGAGTTTTTCTTTTGAAGTTGTATTTCATGTTTGTGATTCTTAGAGTTAGAAGAAGAAATATCGAGTTCCGAACATACTTTCTGTAGTTGTTTACATTTATATGATTTCTGGACGATAGTTCTAAGGGTTTTTATGGAAAACTTTGTCTGGTCCTATCGTACTTTTTATGCTGCCGAGCATTTTTATGAATTCTGTTTGTTTTAAACGATTTGTCGGTGTGATTACCTGCATATGAATATATAATAGGAGCTCAAACTGATGGACGCAGTCAGAGAGCATTGCTACACAAGCACTTAGTAGACCTGTTCTGAAAGATAATAATGAACCAAAGTTTGTTTTAGACAAAGACTCAACTTTACGGTAGGCCATCTGTTTGCTCAATCACATTTTCCTCGTAAAAAAAGTAAAAGATACCAGAAAAAGCCACCCTAAAATCAATTACCACACCATAGACTCTTAAAATAAACTGTCAAGAACATTCAATGTAGCTTAAGTGACAATTTGCCAAATAAAACTGCCAGTTAAGCGTAAGTGGTCTTAAGTTAAATGTCTGTTGGTGAAATCGAGCATTAGATCTGCAAACAGGGGGCAGATAGCGATAAGGCAGGTTCCTGAATAAATGGCTCGGTGTGAATGAGTGCTGGCTTAGTGGTAGTAAGCCAACTTCGGCTAAAGTAATGGATTAAAACGCGGCCGTACATGCACCCTTTATTTATGAGAATGTGATGTGAGGCGTGCTATCAGAAGATGATGAAAAATGACTAAGAAAAGTGGCGTCTTGGGAGCCCGTTACATATTGACATGCCCGTACATGTTGACAATCTACTTTTGTTTCGTTTTAAAGTTTATTTAAAATATTGCGTCCCATTTAATAAAGCAGATAACATTGAATTCTTTATTGTACAAGTTTTTAAGTAAATGACAACTTTTAAACGTGTATTTAAGTAATGTACTTTAGATTATATAATCTTACTTAAATACTCATTTGAAAATATTGAGTAGGATATGAGAGGTACATTTCGTCATTTTTATTTCAAGTTTGTTTCATCCAGCTTTAACAAGAAAAACATGAAACCCAGACGGTATAGTCTAGTTATAAAAGATAAAAGCCTATTTAAGTGAGCTGAATATTTATTTAGTGTAAAACAACTTTATCTCGAAAAGTTCAATCGCTCTCATGGGACGATGAACAATCTTTTTATAGACATTTATCGTAAAAGTGACGACGTAAAGTATCTTAAAAAGGCTTCTCTGGGGTCAACAAACTTTATAACAAGCGCCATTAATGGCACACAGAAAAAACACTTGGCAAAGTACTTTAGTGAATTTCTAAAAGTTTGCAAAAATGTTGATAGAAATAACACAAGGGTGTGCTGTATCAGAGTTTATATTACTTTCTTGGTGATAAGAATCTTATCGTATCACTCATTAGTGAAAAAACTAACTACAATATCTCATTCAATAAGTCAGGAAAACAACAATAGTACCTACGCTTCCGATTGGTACTGATTTGGATCAGTTGAACTATCTATAGATTGTTTGCAACGGTCTGTAGATAGTTCTACCGTTTCTTATGTATTTTATATGTAAATGTACATTTTGTAAATACTGTATATGGTAGTCGTAAGGTTACAGCAAAAACAAAGTAAGAAGCGTAAAAGTGTATGTTTATGTTTTTAATTTTCTTGATGAAAACTATGTTCAAAACACATGATAGTTTAAAATATTATGTGTACATTTTGTTTGTTTTATATATAAAGTCAAAAAGAGTCCTATGATTATTCTAATTATATCAGCAACTCAAACAAATGTCAACTCAAGTACAGCTCGACCTCCATTGCTTCCTTATGTGCAGAATTTTAATAGGTCTGGCCTTCTACAGGAAGACATTTTGCTTTAGTAGTACCTACGTAAGACTATCTAGATTAGTATATATGCTAACTACTACTAATTAAGACTAAGGAATATCGAAGTTGAAGACTGGGCTCAGTGGCGCGTCTTAGGATTGACCTACGCTACGTCCAGCAGGGGACTGATCTAGGTCGATGATGATGATATCATACTAGTCAGCATTTTCATGACAACCATGATAATTTGTAACTGGTTTTTTATGGTTCTAATAATGGTTGTGTCAAAAAAGTAATTAAAATGACTTAAATTGCATATAAATATCATTCGCACAAGTAGCATCTATTGCAAACAGCCAGAATGAGTATATTTTATCATTTATAAATACAAAAAGTAACGTTGTGCTTAGTCATTTCATAAAATGATATTTAGATAAATGTGATAATATTAGTTTTTACTATACTATACCCGGAACTGCAGGCCTTGAGACCGACGCGACATCCGACATAACCTTTTTCCTGTCACGTCAAACGTCCAATCAAAATGTTAGGTCTGTAGGTCTGAAAAAATGAGGAGCAACAGGTTGGCGTGGTATGGACATGTCATGAGAAGAGAAGAATGTCATGTGACGAAAAGAGTGCAAGGTATGAATGTAGATGGATATAGAGGAAGAGGTAGGCCTAAGAAAAGATGGATGGATTGTGTGAAAAATGATATGTATGTGAAAGGAGTGAATACTGAGATGTCAAAAGTCAAAAGTCAAAAATTACTTTATTCAGTAAAATCACAAGGATCATTTAGAATCGTCTTACATACTAGATGATGAGATGATGAGATGATGACGGATGATAGAGCAGAATGGAAGAAGAGAACATGTTGTGCCGACCCCACCTAGTGGGATAAGGGCAGGAAGAAGAAGAGGTCTGTAGGTATAGGCGTGGATGATCGTACAAATAAACCGCACGCGCGAGTGCCATGACCTGGCTCAATGCTACGTGCCCATGCGCACACGCACACACGCGCAAGTGCGAACTGCATGGATAAGCGCTGAAGGCTTGTTTACATCAACACATGCAAGTGTGTAGCGCGCTTGTGTGCTCTTGATACTTTTTCACGCAAATAGCTCTCAAGGTTGTATCAAAATAGTATAGCCAAATATTACATTGTATGAAATCATTTTATGTTTTCAAATCAAATCAAATATTTCTTTTTTCAATAAAATCACAAGGATCATTTAGAATCGTCTTACATACTAGGTGATTCTAGGTGCCAGTTCCACGCGACCAGAGCCTAGAAGAACGGCCAAGGAACTTACGGCCCGGTTCCTACCATCATGTCATCATTAAACCTCTATATTATTACTAAGTTAAACATAATATTCATCTAGAAATTAACTCATGATGTATTCAAATGTATAAAACAGTAGGTAAGTAAGTATATAAATATTATTGCTAAAGTTTTAGTAAGTTGTTTCGATTTTTCCTAAAGCTAAGAGATAGATCATTGATCTATAAAACTTAATTATAATTAGATAATTACTATACCTACTAACCAAAGTAAAGTTATGATCGATTACTAAAATTCACAATGATCAAAACTACTAAATCCTGTTACAACTCTCACACAACAACACCTCACGCGTCCCACAAGGGTGTGTGCGTGAGTGTTTACAGATAATAAATATTCGCGAGTGTTCAACTCGTGCGCACTATATTTGTTTGGTAGAGTCTTTGGCCGCTGTTACCTCGGTTTTCATTTCAACTTAGTTAAAATGAAAAAAGATGAAAAAATCTATTATGGCGGAAATCCTGCAATTTATACATCTCTGTGTTTTGATGCCTAGAGAGTTAAGCTATGGCATACTGTCACAAAATTTAATACGCCCACTATTTTGACTAGATGCATAACCCTACTTCCGTTTAACTGTTAGCATAAATATAATTTGTTTAAAATAAAAAAATAAGGCCAGATTAACACCAAAGGGGTCTTAAAGACCCTTTTGATGATATCATAGGCCCCTGTTGGTTGTCACAAAGTTTTTTTATTAATAGAGGATGACAGACAGACGTGGGGTCTTAATGACCTGAGTTCATGACCTTAGCTCAACTGTTTTTGCCTCTAGTTCAACTTTTTTGCTTTTAGGTCATCAACATTTTCTGTCGCTAACAGAGTTCATTAGTAACTTAGTTTTTAGTTTGTTCTGATTTTTTCGATAGTTTTGATTTATGAAAATAAACTTCAGACAAGTATTTTTTGATAGACTGATATTATACAGGAGATTTGAACTCATTTTTTTCTAAGAACAAATTTTACAATTTATTTGTAAGAAATATTGTGAGCCTTTTATAATATGTATGGAAACTGAGTTTAGGTGTGTGCACCTATACTCAGATTTATGTTGAAAATTTGATAACAAAAAATAACGTCAAATAACTGGACATCAAAGGCACTATACTATAGTATATTCTTAGTACAGTAATATTTCATTTGATATCTACATTGTAAGTAGGTACTAGTACTCTACAACAAGGCTACTGTAAAATTCCATTTCTGATGCGTAGTCATTTCAAAATAGGACTAAAACTAGGTACGTATATAGAGAGACCACATTACTGTAGCAATTTTGATGCGTCATCGAAACATGCGGAAATCCAAGTTCCTTGTTGATGAATAATTGTATTATACAGTTTTTCTACGTATGGAACTAATTCAAAATTATTTTCAAAAAGGATTTACTTACAAACGGAAACAATTAAACGCTGGCGATGAGAATAACATGATTCTACAAGTATAATCATCATAAACTTTATAAGCATGACCTATTCTATAATATGTGATAAAACATCGTGGTTTTATATGAGTATTATTGTTATAATAATTATGTGCAAAAGTAACTACGACATGTATGTGTGTGTATCACTAAAGTAACATCAACGGCCGGTTTCTGGAAACCCAAATCACGATTGATCCGAGTTTGACACATACTTATTGTTTGATTTTTTTGTTTGATCATCGTTTGAGAAACCGGCCGTAAGTTATCTTTTATTGTAATCCCAACAAGACCCTTTTAATATTTCAATCATGTTTTCTAAGAAAATTACATGATATACTATCGGATATCTAAAATCAAGTTTCGGGTTAGATTGCTTTGTGGTACGAAAATAATTTAAATTCTGAAAAGCACCAGAATTCATTTAATTGGAGCAGCAATGCAATCATCACTGACGGCGATAGATACGATAGACGTTACACAGACAAGTTTTTTTTGAATGATGATTATTTTTGACAGGCATAGAATAAAATATTAAGAAACGTTTATTAACACCATTTAACATACATTTACAAGAAAACCGATTTTGAGGAAACAGAGGAGCATCACAACTCAGTTGATGTTGCATCGAGTCGTATATCCTGGGTCCCGATTGTGTTAAATTTTAACGTAAACTGTTCGTCTAAGCAGCAGCTAAGGTTCACCAACGTACGTATTTTGGGATTGCGTTATGCGTGTAGCCAAACACGTTCAAAATTCGAACATTCGAACGAAGGGAAAAAAGGTAACCGCTTGGTTAGCCGTTTACAGCGACACGAAGTTGCACACGCTGCGTACACGTTACGTTGGTGAACCTTAGCTGTTTATACGAACCGTTTACGTTACAATTTAGCACGATCGAAGCCCTGTACCGTTCGAGTAGAGCGCTATTTCGACTCTGAGATGATAAATATAAAGCCGTAAGCGCAAACTCGGTCAAGCACCTACGGTGGGTTATTCACGCCGCTGGCGGCTGTCCGCAAAAGGAGCAACGCGGGACCTTTTACGAAGATTAAACCGCGCAAATTGGCTGCATTTACTCGCACAGGGTATTATGGACGGCAGGATCACTTTATTATCTACAAAAACAAATAAAAAATGTGTTTCAGTAACTAAATCTACTTTTAATACAGATTGGTGTTTGAGATACCGTTTTAAGTACATATAAATATTTACCTGTATAAGGGTATCTTGCTCTATTATCTTCAATGTAAGATACGGTTGAAAAATACCTAGTGTAAAAGTAAAAAGTTTGTATTGATAACGTAGATAAAAATTACAGGGACGCGTTATGCTGAGAACCTGCTTCGTCTTTTCGTCGGGTGAAAATATGAGGTGAGAAATTCACGCGAAATATGACTTTTTATCCTAATTATAGATAATATCGATTCAAACCGACGTATTTTTGCAAAATTACATACTGACCGTATTTCGTCCATTTTCATTTTGTGTTAGCTGCTATCCTAAACGTGAATCAAGAAAAAGGATATCAGTCATTATTTAAACGTTTTTTCTATAGAATTAAAGTGATCTAGCTGTTGTATTTAGACTGTGTAGCTGCGTAATTCTGTACTTGTGGATGCTCGGAACTTAACGTTTTCGTCTTTATTCATTACAGAGTTATTATATTAATATGAAAAACAAGGTAAAACGTTTATTAGTTTTATAACTAATTATTCATCAGTTTTAAGAATGTAGGTGAGTAATAGTTACTATTTTTTACGAAGACCACAGAATAAAATAAGGAAGAATAATAAATGAAAAGATTAAAAAACTAACGTTATCATAAGTGTTTACTGGTAGTTTCCGTCCACGACTTCACCTGCCTTCTGTTTGTCGAATTATTCTATAAAAAAAATATTTTAGAATAATAGGTAATACTAGTTAGCATACTAATGTGTGTTGCATGTATCAAATAACAAACTATTAAAGTTTCAAAGGAGAATGGCCAATCTCTATGGGGCTTAGGCCACGACTAGGGTTGTCACAGGGTTGTCACATAATACGTTTTAAACTTTTTGTTTAGTGTATATTTAAGTTAGAATGTTATTCTTATATGCTTAGCTCAGACAAATTAAGTGAGATAAGGTTCTATGTTTGAGTTTGATAAAATTATAACTAGATGGCAGTGTCAAATTTGATTGAGCCTAGAACGCGCTATTGGTACGTTTTGATTATTGGTACAGCCTATGCGTATATGAATAAACGATGCTTTCCTTCTACAATAGCCACTTGTTTTATTGACGTTACTCTGGTTTGGATTCTATTCACTTTTACAAACCTACCTTTCAGTAGTTTTATTAGAGGGCCTTCTGAATTCATTGGCTTTCGAAAAATATGATGTTAAATAAAAAACACGAGTTAATTTGAACCGGCACACCAGTAAATAACAGACAATCGCAAATCTCAAAAGTCATCAATAACTCGACCACAACACGATGTGACAAGAAATAATAACTACAGTAATAGCATCGTAAAGATCAGTCGCCAGTCATTGATTACTAACTCATTTCATGGCAAATAAAGCCTTTGGGAAATAAAACCATGTTTCTATTAACTTGTCAGCACTTACAGTCATCATACTCGGAAAATAATTTATAGGAACATTAGTGGTAGCTACACTTGACATTTATCTAGGCGACTGACATATCTAGTTTATAGTATCTTACAGTTAAAGTTTTTTTGCTATGCAATTGACTCTTTTAAAGCCATATTTTAAATTACCGATAAGATGGCAAAACATCCTAAAAATAATGACATATATATGTATATTAAACGACAATTTAAAGTAAGCAAAGATTATATTTAATAACTAAATTTAAATAAAAAGATCGATTTTGTACTTCAAATCTTCCAAGTTTAAGAAAAATTAAACAAAATGAGTGAGTTTTTTATAAAAATGTAAATCAAAACGCTTCTATCTGATTATACTCACTATAGAAACCAAAATGTCAATCGTTAAGATACAATGTTTCAGGTTTAAGCACAGATTACGTGTCACCAAGCATTCCTATTCAGCGGCTGAATTTCAAGCGCGCATCAGAACACGGCTTTGTGCCGAATGTCAAGATAGATTATGACATAAGTCCTCTCGCGACTTATGTTACTGCTTAGCGCACACTGCTGCTTCAACTTGCAGACACACTGCGTTTCATGATGATGACAACCAATTCAAAAAGTGTTTTAAATTAGAATACTATTCAATATATTTATAGGACCAATAAGTCACGATTGCTGCTTCTGTTGCTGAAAATAAACTAATGAAAGTGAATTCTATGCCTGGAAGAGATAAGGCCGCCCATTGTGCTGTTAATTTAATGTATCTTGTGTATAAAATCCTTCTCTGTGTACAATAAAGTTTTTATCTATCTATCTATCTTATCTATCTATGTGCTATGTTACCAATAAGAGTATACAACACGTGTATTTACGTGTATTTATCGCAGACCGTGGCCTATTGCAAAGTAGTCGTAACATAGGGATAACAATAAGTTTGCCCGTTAACTAACTCATATTTAGAGTAAGTTGACGACCAAAATATGTCTAGAAACCCGTCTGTGCACGCGACACCGCTCTCGACTCGCATCTGGAGACACTCAGGATGACACTTGCCACTGTTATTTGCACTAATTGCAAGTATTACTGCATCCAACGCAACAGCAGCGGTAATTAGACCAAATGACGTCCGCATAAAGTCGAAACTTCCATGTGCAGTGTTTAAAGCGGCAGACTCGATGGCGGGCACAATTTGCTACTTGACTTGTTTATTGAAATGGAATAAATTAATCGGCTGAATACGATTGGAAGGCAACTGGTTTCTAAAGTTCGGAGGTTAGAATATATGTTTTAATATAAAATTGCAGTAAAAAACTGAGAAAATGAAACAGACACTAAATTCATTATTTTTTTAAGAATACATAATAAATTTGTTGTAAAACTGTGTAGAGGAGATCTTACAGATCTCTTAGATACAAGCTGTCAGCATAACAGTCAACCCATTTTGAGCGCAGGTACTTACAACAATTGACTTAGCATCGGTATCTACCTATTTATTTATACATTAAAATCTATCTTTTTCTATTTCGTTTTGTGTGACAGATTAATTTTAAGCTACTAAAGTATTATGTAAGACCTCTGAAGATATCATCTTATTACTATAGATTACTTTAATTAGTAGATAAATACTTCTGAACAATTCTTAATATACCGTTGAATGTCTTTTTGCTGACTGGACATAGCGGACACGGGGAAATTTTCTCCCTGAATTTATTCAACATTATTTTATTGCTATTTGTGATCTTTCTCAGCCCTTGTATACGTCACACCCACATGTCATGGATGTGACAGGGTTGGCTCATGACTATTGTAATGTGGTATACATAACATTAAAATAAGAAGGTTAACAAAGTTGACGTAAGTACCTACCTACCTAAATAAAAACTGGAGAAAACTAACTACTCAAATGTTAAATAGTTAAATATAGTATCAATATACGAAAAACTATAAGTGGTCAACAATTATAATTTTAGATTAGATATTAGTCTTATATAGCCTATATAAGACTGTTTGTTTTTAAGCTAGTAGTTTGTAGTAGATAGTAGTAGTTAAAAAAGCTTTCCAAAAAGTACCAGCTTACCGATTTCGGGCACCAAGCAGAGACATCGTTTACACCATCCGTAGGTACGATGCGCGATGGTGCAAAGTACAGTAGCTCTACCATTTTTACTATACTATGTATACTATACTCGCTAGCGTCTGTAGTTAAAAAATATATGAAGATTTGTACAGCGCCTCTAGCGGATAGTTGGGTACTATAATTCGTAATACTAATATTGACGTAACTACTGTAGTAAAGTCAGGCGATTTTACTGTGACAACTCATGGTAGAGGTACAGGAAGTTACAATGTATAGCACGTCTTCAGCGGAAATGTATCAAGCAATGGTTTTAACTTACCTTCAGCTGATCTATTTTTGCACCAT
This sequence comes from Ecliptopera silaceata, assembly GCA_932527185.1. Classification (NCBI taxonomy): domain Eukaryota; kingdom Metazoa; phylum Arthropoda; class Insecta; order Lepidoptera; family Geometridae; genus Ecliptopera; species Ecliptopera silaceata. The sequence goes on along the minus strand of OW052209.1, from coordinate 914,577 downwards.
TTAGGTGTATACAAACTATAATAACAAGATAAAAGCAGATGCGTGTCCTTGATTCCTGTAAACATAATAAATTACGATTAACTCAATTACTATCGTAACCACAGTTATTGACCTGCAGTTTATCAACCCCTACCTACCGAGTATACCTACTTAGATAGTACACAATAGGTCTACACACTATGGATTGTGTAATATTTACTAATTATATGAAACTAAAGAGGGGGTCAATTTTCAAATCGTACTGATGAGTCAAAGTTTGCAATTAGTACGGTACATAAAAAAGTTATTCCATTCATAAATATTATAATAATTATAAATAATAGTTTAAATAAATACGTTTTAATGTTTCTAGTTGATTTATATTCTTAAATATTAAATTGTCTGAGGCCTAATTCCCTATTTCAACTAGAAAGGTACACTTTTCCTAGTGTACCAAAAAATATGTGTACAAAATGAACAAGGAAATGAGTTATCAAAATGCGACGATTAGGTACTGTGAATTGTAATGTTATCTCAATTTATACATGTCTGGGACACAATGACATAATTACATTATCTCATGATACTTACATTTTGTTTATACTTAAATTGTACCTAACTTATAACTACACTTTTCAAGAGATTTTTATTTTTGATGAAATAAATAACACATAGAATTCATATCGCATTCATATTTTCTACAGATTTAATACCGACACATTTCTAAAGATCTTTACCTCGTTTTTCGATGGTCATCAGTTTCAGGGTAATAAATTAAATTAAAAATATATTCTAGGTATTTCAAGTATTCCAATAAATCTAAGTGATGGTCAGTGGTAAACATGTTTTCGATAGCTTGTGCACGTGTACATTATGCGCATTTACCACAGATAGACAAGTACTGAAACCAGTGAAACTACGCTTCAATTCAGTGGCAGCTGCAACACAAATATACTAATTACTAATTAATCATGATACCTACACCACACAATGAAAAAAAATACACACTCATGTTAACGCTGTGGGATACAGCATAGGTTTTGTTATTGAATATATTTATGTGTAAGTATGCAAAAATGATAAAAAGTTAAAGTTACTAGGATAATATCGAAGATTACTGCTTGGGAGAGACCTATATGAAAGGCTTAGTTTTGGCGCTTTATTTATAGACTAGCTGACACGTGCCCACTTCGTTGGACATTATTTTTTATTTTATTAAATATAAAAGTAAGACATTATTATTAAGCTCTCGTTGACTTTTTTGTAGGCATTATCAAGCGTCACATCTTTTCTCTAGAACACAAAAATATATATTTCAAAGTTAAGGCAGCGTTCGTAAGAAACGCTTTCATTCGACCGTTTTTTCTCCGATTCACTTAGCAAAACGGACTACCACGTAAAAGCCTAATGTAACTTTGTATTGGTAAAATAATTTTTAAAATCGGTTCAGTAGATCCCGAGATTACCCCTTACAATTTAACAAATACACAAACTTTACCTATTTATAATATTTGTACCTATATAAGTAAGTACATATATGTCATATATGTACTTACTTATATATTAATAAAATATTATTTATATTAAAAAAAAACAAAACATCTAAGTAAATTATGTTATTGTATGAGACTATGAGCGCCCCCTTGATTATTAAAAATTTTGTTTTTAAATATTTATTCGTCATTCAACGGTAATCGGGTACGCAACTCTAAATAACTTATTAAGATAACGCAAATTAACGAAACGATTGTTAAATACCGACCGACTTATAACACATTGCCAAAACGCACCGATAGCGCGATCTAGGATACGTGCACAGTAGCGCCATCTAGTGGTAAACACAACAAATTTCAAACTTTACTCGATTTACGTGACGACGCGACGGCGCGATGGCTTATTTCATGTATAAGTTTGGTGTTTCTATACCGATTTCTATGATTATTTTTTTATTGAATAGGTAATAATGTTAACTTTTTTAAATTAGGGATGAGTGAGAGTATTATAAACGTAAGAGTAAACAAATATAATCAGATTGCTCCGAACTGGTAAGCTATCAGGAGTTACACGTGTTATTGTGAGTCAACCATAAAAGATAGACATATACTGTTGTGGGATATTTTTTAGACAATTTTATGTAGAATATTTCCGTCATACATGATTTCTATGTAACTTTAACCATTAAGGCTGCACACGCGAAGGAAGCTTAAAAAATAGAGTTACTTCTCCCGTTTTCCCTTCACTACTCTGCTCCTATTGATTGTAGCGTGATGAAAAGTATCCTATAACCTGCCCAGGAGTATGAAGAATAATTGTACCAAGTTTCGTTAAAATCCGTCGAGTAGTTTTTGTTTCTATAAGGAACATACAGACAGACAGACAGACAGACAGACAGACAAAAATTTTACTGATTGCATTTTTGGCATCAGTATCGATCACTAATCACCCCCTGATAGTTTTTTTTTAAATATATTTCATGTACAGAATTGACCTCTCTACAGATTTATTATAAGTATAGATAACTAAAAAGATTCCTAGAAAACAAAAACCACAATAAATACAAATCTTTAATCGCCTCTACAACTCTGAGTACTATATATTAAATAGAAATATTTACAAAAAAAATTATGTAGATATTTTATCATCAATCTAGTTCCCATAGTACAAGCTTTGCTTAGTTTGGGACTAGAGTATGATGTGAGAAATGTCCATAAATATTATTCTAAGAAATCCGAGATTCAACATTCAACATTATTATTCATATTTTTATAATGAATTTTAGATAATACGCTTTAATAGTTTTGTTTCATTTTTCCTGTGTAAAACAGACAGCGCTGACAAGATATAATTCTATGAACTCAATGTCATGAAATTCAGTTAATACTACAAGGAAAACCGCTGTAAAATACCAGATCTGGATAAAGCGATTTCAATGTCAATGTTCACCTGACTCAATAAAAAGTAGGTACTATTAAACTTCCCCACACATTTTAGAAACAGGAAAACTCACTTTGTTTTTCTCCGAAGCAAAAAATCTAGGTAATTGTACAAGTACAACTAAGTAGGTGTTATTACGTCTGCGATGATTGCAAGCAATGATAGGGTATTATTATGTTGAGCTATGGGAAAAATGAAATCATAGGAAATGTACCTAGTGATACTTACGTACGATTACAGACAATCGAAACCATGAGTCACTAGCTTTTTTAATCTCTTATAATATAACATTGTGGGTTCGATTTCCAGTCAGAGCAAAGGTTTGTGTAAAGAACATAAATATTTGTTCCATGTAACTATGTATTCTATTCTATGTATATATTTACAAAAAATAAATGTAAGTATATAAGTATTCTATTAGCAATCTAGTTCCCATTATACAAGCTTTGCTTAGGACTTGAGTGTGATGTGTAAAATTTTTTTTATTACCTATAGCTTATTCAGCCTCGCATTTATCTTTCCTGTGGATAAAGCCGACTAGACAATGGTTTAACAGAGATTATGGTATAAGTGCTAGGTGAACTACTTAATATAATAAATGTCCAGCGGGCTTAATATGTGGCTTTAGACAACGTACTTGTTTATTATTGTATATATTTATATACAAAGATCTGTTTTTGAGTTAGCCATTTTGTTTATTTGAGTAAAAAACCTTTCATATCAGATAGAGCTAACTTCCATGCCTAATATTATGCCGATGACAATGGTTTCAACCCGATCCAATAAAGATAACGATTTGCAAAAAGGTTGCGGTCCTAGTTTTTTTTTTATCTGATGCAATCCACGCAAATAGCTACAGTGGTTTAACTCGACAAGGTTATCTAGTAAATACGAAGATGAAAATAATACTTTCGTATTTAAATAGTGGTATCATATCACGGAAGACATCTATACCTACTGACCGTACCTTATGGGTCATCTGAGGACGGTGCAAACGTTTTTTTTATGTTAAGTTGTAAGTAATTATATATCAATATCAATCTTTTATGGTAAATCCTCTATTTAATAAAAAGTTAGCGTTGACATTATGTTACCATTACGTATAGTAATCAAGACATCAAGTCTGCGCTAACTTTTTATAAGATAGATAGACCGTTTATATGTACAATACAAGTATCCCCTATGGTGTCAGAAGTAGGTAAGGGATTCGATGAGATAAACTCAAAATGCTCTACTACTACTTATAGTGTCTCTTTTACTCATAATGTCTCGTCTAAGAATAATAAGCTTAGATATAACTTAAATGTGACCAAACAGAACTATGTTAATAGTTCTGTTTGGTCGACAAAACCCAAAACGAAAGACTATACGCTACCTAAAGAATAAAATATTTTTCTCTGAAAATTACGCCAACAATTCATATTTATATCAAAGTAACTTATTTATAACTCGCTTTAATATCTGTAACGACCAGTTACGCTCGTTTCAGTCGGCTGAAAAGTATGAAAACTAAAACAAAAGTCTGCCACGAAAATAAATTCGCTCTGAATCCGAGAAAGAATGACAGTCACATTACATTTCCGAGAAGGGGCCCTTGACGAGAGGGACACTTATTATGCGTTCCTGTCAAGTTTTACATACGCCGCTGTCAAATCTTTTTTTACAAGTCAAACGTTTGTTACAGCTTCCTCTCCTGGCGAGTGATACGAGACGTTTTTTGGCTAAAAATATTCATACTTTGCGTTGATATTTTTATTATTCTGTGGATGAAAATACTTTTAAATGACGCGCAAGTGGGCAATTGGACTTGACGCCATGATTTTGGCACATTATTCGTTCATCCTGGGGGGTTAAGTATGAAAAGTCTTGACATTTGAGTGTGGGGGAAACATAAAACAAATTGATAATAAGAAACGTTCAGGTAACGAGATATACACTGGTGATGTACAAGGATGACAATTGCAGAAGCGTTTCAGTATAATATAACACGCAATGAAACAAAAGTTACTATTATTTTCATACTTGCCAAATACATTTGACAACCGGTGATTAAGTTATTTTTTGTCTTTCATAATGCAGATGGTGAGTAGTGGAGATATCTTCAGTAAAATATTAGGTATATTTCATACTGGATAACAACACCTCTATTGTAACCGCGGCCAGGGCATCAGGCCCTGTGGGGGTCTATTGCGCAATTTTTAAATATTGCGCAATGCAACTCGCAGAGCTTGATCCCCAAAAAACAAGCTTTGTCAAGAAAATATAGGTATTTTTTTACTTAGTGAAACATGGCTTGATCATGATACTACATGAACTTGCGTATAACTACAATGTTTTTAGGAATGACAGAACTGATTCGTATGAAGGTACTTAGAGTAGTAGGTACACCATATTATTAAGCAGTAGATATGTTAAATAGCTAGACCTAACAGGGCGGACATTGTCGCTAAGCGACAAAAGTCCTTCGTCAAATTTAAGAAATAAATAAATATTTGACAACCTCCTCTGGCGTCACTTAGACCTAGCCTATATAATAGACTGTAAAGATTCTTACCATCTCATTGATTACTTCAATAAAAATAAAAGATTACCGAAAATAAAAAGCGCAGTAAAGCAACTCGTATCGTTTTGCGTAAGAATTGATTCGGCACCGCGCCACGTGCGGAGCGCATCGTAAATTTCCACTTTTATTTCTCCTCGGATCAAACTGACGAATGTCTGGAGTACTCAAATTTGTTGTTTTATACTCATTTATCAAAGCGAAAGCATATAAAACATCGACTATATTTTCACTTGCAAAAAACAACAAAAAATATGATAATGAATATTGTTTAGTAACCACTTTCAGTTGTACATTATATTTGCTAATGGTTTTAATTAAACAAAACTAATTAACATATAAAAAGCTATGTTAATTTAAAGCTTATAAACGTTTACAAAATGAAAGCGTTGCTTTACCAAACTTTCAACTAGACTAAACAGTATTTGTATTCCATGTGAGAGAGCGCAAGCGTGCATTCAACAACGCGAAACGTGACGTCATTCCAAAGTTCTCATATTGCTACAATAACGCTGCTATTGCACTAGAAACCCAACAAATGTAACAAATATAGCGGACATTACAAAACTTCATAAAAACAAACTCCAACTTGCAAATTCCCGAATGCAAAGTTTAGCGCGTTATCAAAATTAACACAGAAACGGGTGGATAAAGAGATAATTTTAAACGCAATGACCGACCGAGTTTGGCCACAGTATTGGTGGTCCGAGCAAAACTATGCTGAAGCTTGTGTTTTAGATAAAAAAGAAGAAAAAAGTTCAATCGAAAATATATTTTTATCGTACTATCATTACTGTTGAAGTTTTGTATAGTGTCAAGCACTTGGAGACAATCATTAGGTGTTGTAGACCGCTCGATCCCGTCCGTCTGAATAGCCAACTTAGTCTGAACTCTGTCTGAACTGATAATGTTAATCGTTGGCACTTTACTTGAGCTTCTGTCTCCAAGATTTTCATTATAAGTTTAAGTTTTAAGCTTACTTTTAATAACTTCAACGGAACGACAAACCTGATCACACATTGAGCCGGGAGATGTACAGGTGATTGGGTGGCTCCAACTTTAGCTGAGAGACTGTGGCTTAGTTAGAAGCTAAAACATTATGTGCATTTCCACCAGAACGAAGATCATCAATCGTACAAAGCTTAGAGCCATTAATCATTTTTGTACAGCCAGCCAACCTGTAGAACTTAAAAGCATACCAATAAGTCAACACATAAGTATAGTATCAATAACATATTTATTTTTATTAACATATATTTTCTAAAGCATGTTTAATAATGTAATGTAAATACAGGATAACGAAAATTATACAGGATGTACATTTTGGGAGTTAAAATATCCGTATGAACAATCACTCTTTCGCAAACTGCTATCGTTAAATTTATAAGACAGATTTAAGAATAATTTTAAGAAAATTCACTGTATGTGCATGTATCTACCAGAAAAACACAAAATACTAAAGCAAACGGAAAATAGCAGGCAACCCTAGTGATTCACAAATACCTACAGCCGATGACACGAAATCCAGATAAATCAAGCAATTCAACCAAATCGTCCCGTCCGCAAAACACATTAGCGTGTACGGAATCTGAACTGTGTACAGAGACGTAAAGCATCATGTCTGCTTCTACAGGATTGTTGCAGGAATATAGGGGCATGATACCAAAACAAAAGAGCACAGAGAGCCTTCTACCAATACCTACTATATTAGTAGATCTGCGTGCTGCAAAAAGTCTTGCATTTTATTTATTTTTTAATAGCCCAAAAGTTCAAATTTGAGCAGTTTTTGGGCCCGCGAACTATTTTTTGACAAGAGAGAGAGAAATACATTTATTTGACACACAACACATTTAAAAAACAGAGACACATAAGATTACCTACAATAAGTACAATTACAATTACCTAAAAAACATACAAAGGCAGGTAGGTAGAAATATGTGGGTGCTGACCAGTGCCGACGTGAGCCAAAAAGGTCCAGCCTCAGCTATAAGGAGGTGCGATAACTAACCCGTATTGGGTGTCCTATTTAATAAATAAATAAATATATACACACCTAATTCAGTTCAAGTCCTGTTAGACTCAATAACTTTTGGGATATTAAAATCTTTCCTATTCTTAAGTGCAGGCTTTAATTTGTTTTTATTATCTACAACGAGATACGTGTCTATTATCTACAACGAGATACATAAGGAAAAAAAAACTACCAACTATTTTCATGCGTTTTTACAAATTCTCTCTAATTTCGTTAATACTCTAGAGACTTATTTTAAATGAGAGAGGAGGAATCCTGCTTTCGACCCTGTATCTAATGTGCTTTTTCTATTTGTCTATAGCCGCTATATGATTTTTGAATAAGTACACTATTTTCACTCGTAGTAATTAACGAAGCATGTTACCTGTTCAAAATATATGTTGTGGACGCAAAAATAAATACATTTTTCTAATCGTATTGGAAACACTGCGTAGTAATGCTACAATATTCTGCAGTCGACATAAGGGCTAGTATAGTAATAAATGCTACAATCGTAAACGTAAACGTATTTATGTTAAGATACGCTGTGAGCTAACCCTACAACGTTCGACAGTAAAGATAAAGAAGCAGTGTATCTCAAAAACGTGATTAAGATTGTCACATTTTTTCGTGCTGTGTGAAATGATCACGCTGTTTCCATACGTCTACGACTGTCATACAAATTTGTAATCATGTTTATGTTGAAAGACGGTAAGGTTTTTTCGGAAAGAAGTACCGACTGGTCGAAATTAAATTCCGTCGAACGGGTGCACCGGTGCGGCCAAAAATAACAACGCAAACAAATAGTGCTGCGCCGCGGAATACCAAGCGCAGCGGCCAATTTAACAAGGTATGTTACAGTATACAGTACATACCTACTACATACCTCACGTCCTGCAGGTTAAAAAGAAAAAAAAAACAAACGATGTGAAAGTATTAGCTTAGCAGAACGACTGATTAGTAGGAGTGTATCATTATTTTTGTAACCACAATTTCATGTACTTAGTAATGTTTGATACAATGTAAATAAAAAAAAGTTTTACTTTAAAACTAGGCAACCAAAGGTACTTACGATGGAGCAATTTCCAATGGACCGTCCAATATTTTTTCAATATTACTATCGTTTAAGAACATCAAAGAACAAAGTTGTTTAATTTATTATGGGTCTTTTGAAAATTGGTTCGATTAATAAAAGGCACTTGAAATTACGTGAAAATAAATTACAGAGCTATATGTTCAAAAACATTGACTAATCGATGTACACATAATAATGTTTACTAAGTTCTTTTTACTAAACCAATAGCAATTTTACTATACTTAAATAATATTTTATACTATTATTCGTGCAAACACTAGCAACCTACATTATATAATTTAGGCCTCAAATAAATAATTAATTTACAAATTCCAATTTCTGTCAGCCTCAATACACAATGTACGTTGGTTTACGTTTACGTTTCGCAAACGTATAAATCAGTGTTCTGATAGTGTTTATGTTGAACGTAACGCAGAGCGTTTGTTCTCTCGCACTTATCATTATTTATCGTTCTATTATGTGCATTGCGATTATAGTTACGTACATTTATTTATAGTATGTATGTTACGAGACATTTAGCACTAGTTTTAGCTGTACAACTTAGTCATCATTAATTAAATATAAACATTCATGGACATGGACATGTCACACATCGCGCTCTAATCCCAAACAAAGCAAAACTTGTTCTATGAGAACTATCTTGCTAAAAGAATATAATATTTATTTTTATTTTTTGTAAATACATACATATAATACATAAGAACACCCGGACCAGGACAAATATTTATGTAAGTACCACATGAACATTTGCTTTTTTTGAAGTGAAAACTTCTTTAGCGGCGCTGGGTGGGTAAAAACTTTCAAACTCGCGTCAGGGTCACGTGACGTTCGAAATTAAGCGTAAGATCGTGGGAAAGGGAGAGGAACTAGTATCTCCCACTCTGACACACTGACACAGACACATTCGCGCTTGCGCGAATGTGTCTGTGTCATTGTGATTGTCATTGTCATTATGACGACTGTGGTTATATTTTTGAAGTGAAAACTTAAAAGTGAAAACACAACGTTAATATTGAAGTTTTCACTTCTGCCGGCACTCCCGGAGTGCTATTTTTTTTTATTTTCTCGATGCTTTCGAGAGCGATTGGTGGACGAAAGCGGAAAGCAGAGATGAGTGGAAGGATTTGGGGGAGACCTTTGCCCAGCAGTGGGACGAGATAGGTTAGGAAAAACAAAAAAAAATAACATTTGCTCTCGGTGGGGATTGAACCCCACAAGCTTGGAAGGCAACCAACTGAGCTGTGACTGTCATCATTCTATCATAATAATTACAATCTTGGCGCAACTCATTGTGTCAACTAATTAAGTTATCAAAATGTCTTTTCGATGACGATTGTAGTCGATTTGTTTATTTTTGTTAAAATATAGATGGGAATAAGCGGTTTTTATATACCTAATATTTTATTCAATATATTTAATGTCCATTGTTAAGTTCCTAGAAGTTGTACAATGCTAACAACGCTTTGGAATACTCAATAAGTATTTGCAAGACATTGTCAATTTAAAATAAATATTAATAATTATATCGAAATCATAATATTTCTTTAACACTTTATTTTTTTTTAAAGTTTGTATGGCACAGCATACATACAATACCAAATTAGGGGTTAAAAATATATGAAACTATATAGTATTAATTGACTTACTAGCAAAAAAAAACACATCACACTCTGGTCCCAAAATAAGCAAAGCTTGTACTATAATAAAATACCTTAAACCAATTGACTTAAACAACACTGAAAATAATTGACCGTAAAACAATAAAATATTAAGCTATTGACCTAATAGCGAAAATACCTAAAGTAGACTAACGGCCGGTTTCTCGAACGATGATCAACGAAAAAATCAAACAATTACTATGTGTCAAACTCGGATCAATCGTGATTTGGGTTTAGAAACCGGCCGTAAGTACCAAAAAGACGTGATATCTACTGAGTAGAAAAGTATTGCGCAATAAAACCACAACAAGGCAAACAATTCATCAGCACAGTTCAGCGAACCCGACACCTAGTTAGGTATTTGTGCGAATGCGCAGATTAGCTCAAATTATCTAATGATGAGTGCAACGAGTCGCCCCCGCCCGTGCGCAATGCGCTTAGATTGGTGTAATCAGTTCAACTTTATCGTTTGACCACCTCTTTTTGTTATTTAAAAGATATATAAGTATGTTATTTATTTTTCTTTTCCTATTTGATTCTCTTCAAGCACTACCATTAATTCCACACTACACAAGGGTTAGTTGGAAGAAAATGCTTTTTAGCATTAAGCTCGCCTATGTACATTTGTTTTATTATGTGCAATAAAGTATGTTCAAATCAAATCAAACAAAAGACACTCTTCCATACACTTTTAAAATACGTTACATTATTTATAAATATATTACTTTTTAAATTGGTTTAATCTAGCAAAAACTACAATGCAATGCTGCACCATAAAAAAACTGCTGGTAGATTTTACGTTTAGAAAAAGTTTGCACTAAAACACTAATAAGTATAATAAATAATAAATATTGGAGCGACAATCTGTGGAATAGAGCTAACAAACAATAAATAAATACAAATTTAAACTGGATGAAAAGAGACAAAGACCGGGCTCAGTAGCGGGTCTTGGGAGAGACCTACGTCCATAAGTGGACTGATATAGATTGATGATAATAATGGCTAAACACGAATTACTCTAATTCTCTTTTCTTTTGGATAATCAGCGTGATTTCATATTACTCTTATAATTTATCTAAATTGACTTTAACAATCTTGGATACATTATGTACGTTTTCATGGCATAATACATTATTTACTCACTCACTGGGACAATTAACAGCTAAATTACTAATTCTGTTTACATAGCGAGTGTACCAACTAGGGCAGGTAACGTTGAGGCCTTAGTTATAATTTGAATGTAATAATAATAACTTTACAATTTAAACTTTAATAATACGTTATAAACAAACTTAAAAATCAACTAGTATAAAAACCAGTGAACCTAAAAAAAATGTTACTTTTCCTTGAGTGACATATTTCAGTCCCTTTTTTAGGATCAATTATTTAAATATCTATAAGTAATTAGCTTATTTAAAAAGGGGTAAAAACAAAATAAGTAAAAAAAAAATTACATTACGAATATAACTAGATTTCAAATACCTACTTAAGCATTAAAGCACAAATATGGTCTACACATTTTCTGTCTCTTGGAGTCAAGACTAAGTCCGTGGGGTACTTACCAAAATACAGTTTTAGCCATAATATCAATAAATAACTTGAATATGCATTTACCGCGTCTCTAGCACTTACTATGTATGTTTGACTAATATTGTTAATAGAAATAGTTCACGCTTGGCAGAGCTTCGAAGGCGTATCTATTATAATGTTTAGATACGTAGCTGTTGATGTATAGACAAGTAATTGACTTATACATACATGTCATGGTGTTGGAATAATACTAACAAAACCAAATAGGTACGCGTGTTACCATACGGGTTTAAAATAAATAAGTACAAGTAATTTATTTACTAAATAATCAACTTAGTTAAAACTTTTGCGTCTCAAAAGATTTTATTGCCGATAATATTTAACAAATATAATGAAAATAAAACTATGTTTGGAATGTAAAATAAGTTTATTTAAAGTAAAAAAAACAAGTAATAATTTAAAGTAAAAATTGTTTTATTGACAAAATTATTTTATAACAGAATAATATGAATCCATAGGCTCCTGTGCTAGTTATAAAAACTGTGTTACAGGAGCCAGTTCATTTATTCATGTAGTAACTGTACAATTTTTTTTAATAATAAAATCGTATTATGAGTTAAATCAAAAATGCTCAAAAATAATCATACATCATGTGTTGAGTTATCAAACTAGTATTAATGAAATTTATTCACAAACAAACTTACGACTATAAAGTATTTACAAAATGTACATTTACATATAAAATACATAAGAAACAGTTGAGCTATCTACAGACCGTTGAGTTATCTGCTAACGATATAACAAATTAATGATATTTTAGGTAGCAATTTTATGACATTAAAATAATCAACACCAAGCGAGCGATCCACGCATCACAATCGTTATCCCTACACACACAATTAACCGAATTACAGGAATCTCTCCACTGATCTGTCATGCCTTTCAATGCTATCGTATAATGTTCGCGTTCTGGGAATCGACGAGAGTTGGGAACACTCTAGAGAGGAAACTTTTCGGCTTACTTTTCGTAGTGATATTGTAATTATCATTTCATTTTATAGAACACAAATACAGGCTTTGCTTAGTTTGAGACATAACTAGAGATAAGAGCGTGATGTGTGAAATACTTTGTATGATACTTATGTATTTAAGTATTTTTGTTACCCTTAAGTATTTTCGTTATTTATTCGATTCACCTTAAAATGAGAACTTTTAAAAAACCATTGCATGCGCTGGTGTACTTAACATAACCTTTAAAAGTATACCTAAGTAGATATGTATTACTTAGGTATACTTTTGTTTTTTTTTTCAATTCTATCAATACAGTTACTAAAATATAAAAATACAGACTATTAAAATATAAAAAAATAATCTATATAAAAAAATATTTAAAACTAAGCAAAGTTATTTATGAAAAATTAGAGTTCTTGATTTGTTTATATTCGGCTACCTTTTCGGCAAATCGTGCAAAAGCCGAATACGCACGAAATCGGCAACAAATCTTCATTAGCAACCCGAATCAGGCCGAACGAGCTCTTTTGTGTGGACAAAAAACGTAACAAGAGGAAAAAAATTGCAATCATTTGTCCATCATGTACAATGGACACCGTTATATTCGTGCAAAATGCAGGATGCCAAATAATTATACATTTACATTGAAATACCGTTCTGTATTGAAAACACATTTTTGAATAATGACGGCCCTTAGTGTATGAGTCGGTCTTGAAACTGTTTTATTTAATGTAAGTGAGGTAAGAAGAACAAGATGAAGATTAAAAATACTTCAGAGTTTAGGTAATGACGTAACGACACCCAATATGATTCAATATGACTAATGTGTTTTGGTTTTCCCAAATAACGTAGTAAAATCCCACTAACCTCTTAGGTTTTTAATTAAAATAATCATGAGAAATTTTTCAGGAAAATACCATTACCTACTTTGTTTTAGATTTTTTTTATTTTTTTTATCAAGAAAATTATTAGAGAAATTGTGGTTAGTTGTGAAAAACCTATAATTTTAATCATACGGTTTTTTATAAATTGTTTTTATTATGAATAAAAAGTTGTAAAGTACTGTTTTTCCCATCACTAAAGTTCAAGATCATTGCACTACGCTGATTGGCGAGTTGTTTGCAAATTGGCGGAAAATCTGTTTTACGAATACAACGGTTCCAAATTCAAAATCCTAATGATACTTTAGAATTTTTAGGTTAATTTAATTTAATTTTTTAATTAGCCGCAATAAAAATGAAAACCCTAAAAAATTAGAATATCCCGTTAGAGCGAGAGGTATCACCTTAACTATTTTTATATTTTTTAGCTTTTTTGAGTTTGGGGAGACCTTTGCCATACAGTGTGTGTGATACAATAGGGTAATTAAAAAAAAACTTTTTTACGCATCAACATTCGAAAAACACTTTAGAATGTTAAAAGTCAACCATTTTTTAGAATATAAAAAGAGTTTACTTATCCGAAAAGTATCTATCTAATACCGGTATTTGCATGATCATGCATTGCTGTAATTTCATGATGTGTTCGATGCTATTGCAATCGCAAGCATACGAGACTATTAGTGTGTCGGGCACAATGCCAAATCAAACCCACAGATCACGTCCCCTAGAAACGTGCTCATTGAGGCTTTGGTAATTAGGATTAACCACTTATTTTAGTTCTAAATAACCGATAATTTTTTTAATCTTACTGGCATAATATCATTACATTTTAAACGTATACTTCATAATCGAATAAACGAGTCCATAGCCTATGAATTGAAATTGAAATATCATCTATTACATTATAATTTAAATATATTACACTATTTGTCCTATTAATATCTTGTATTAATATACTTTTTGAGAATTATTTTTTAACACTAGCTTTTGTGTCTCATTGCAGGGTAAAATCTTCTCTAAACATCACCAGACTCTAAACATCCCGGTTTCCTGCGTCGATCAACTATTATAAGTGAGGAAATATTAATAAGTAGGTAAGTACATAAAATAAAAATAATATCTATCACTTTTACTAAAGACTACTTTTTAATGACAAAACTCTACAAAATGTAGAATAAAAAAAAGTAACAGTACCTACCTACATATCGCATTACCTATACATCTCTTTTTCTAAAATGTGCAACAAAATTTCCCAACCTCAAAGCAAAGTTAATCAAAGTTCTTGGAAAACTCATATTTTACTAAAATCTTTATTTCAGCGGCATTGACCTCGGCTGCTCATTATCACAAATGATTCATTTTACACCGAAACCACGTATCATTTAACATTGTTTTAATTTCTCAGAATTTATGGGCACACTTCGTATTTTGTAGTTAATAAAATCACAATATTGTATTGTTTACATTCGATAATGATAACAATTTGAGGCGCAATTGTTAATAGGAAACTAAATTGCTTAATATAATATTTTTATTTAGTGACTAGCTGTCCCGGCGAACTTCGTACCGCCCTTAGAGAGATTTTTTTTTTCTGAGAGATTTTCTGATTTTTTTTTCCGTAAGAACCTTGTACAGAGTATTAGAAAACTACAAATCAGCCAAATCGGTCAAGCCGTTTTCATGCTAAAACGGAAAACGGGTTTCATTTTTATATAATTATATTAGAAGATTACATACAAAGTCTACCTAATAACTACATAACACTTATAGTTACAGAACAAACATCAATGTTTACCAATACCTACAAAAATGTGTTCTTGTCGGGGATTGAACTCACGACCCACAGCATTAGTTGTAACGCTTGTAAATACTTACACACGAGTAGGTACGACTAAGTCAATTGATTTAATATAATTGAATATAGTGTTTTTCTATAGTGGGTTGCATCTAAAAGGAACCAAATAAAACACAATAAGCACCCCAAAGCTAAAGTAAATTAACAATACACGTGAAAGCCGTTCCTAATCAAATCAACCCAAAATTTCGCCAATCAGAAAATACGAGACCACAAACTATTCGCCTATTGTCCAAATAGATTGAGTTTCGCCCGAAACATGGTGTTTTCGGAATTATTTCCACCAAAATAGGGTGAATTTCGGAATTAAAGAAGGAAGTAAGGGATTTGTGGTCACCTCCGCCATGCGAGACCTCACAGCCACAGCTAAGACACGACTAGCTTTGCGAACAGGACGACCAACAGCTAGCTCATTCGATAGTCGTAATTAGATAGGTAAGTTGTTTAATATCACTGCATCATAACTTTGTAAGCTTCCTTACAAATGCTTGCAAATCCTTGATAAACTTTATAATTTTCACAATGGCGAGTACGGTGAATAAAACTTTAATTATACGCAAATAGCACGACACTTAGGTATTTGTTTGTGTCGAAAGTTCTCTAATTTTTTTCAAATCAAATCATTTATTTTGCAGAACATAGGAGTATAAAATGATAATTATTAAAAATATGTCCAGCTATGTCTAACTTAATAAGTATGCAAAATGTATAAAATTATATCAACATTGTATTATAATTATAGGTATCCATCAAAAGTAATAAATGTCATTAGTAATTATATAAAATCAATTTTCATTTTTGTCAGAAAGATATTCATTTACTTACATTATTTACATCATGTTCATTTTTGCCCATAAACATGAATTTATTATTTTAACCCAGAAAGTTCTTACAGCTAGAAGCTGTAACGGTGATCTGGTCTTCTGGTGCACCTCAAAAAGACAGTAGAATACCCAAAAAGACCAAATAAGCAGTGACCTATCTGTTCGCACCACCAACTCCAACTGGAACTCCGATAGCGTGTAGAACAGTTCCAACGGAGGCACGCACGCCATTTTAATTCTCTATTCTGCTGCCGTAAATAATGTATTCAAATTCATTTGAATAAGGTATTTAAATTGAACCATGTGAGCATCATAACTTTACGGTTTTACGATTAATCGGTTCGATGGGAAGTCACGGTTGTTACGGTGAACTTCGATGGGAATAAGCTATAGGTATGGTAAACAGCTGCAATATTGGTTTCGATCTTTTATTGCTCAATTCTCAATGAAGAAACGTATTATGGCTACTAAATAAGTCAGTCGAACCAAAATATCATTAATTATTTTTATATAATGTATCAATATATGCTAGAGTGCAAGTTTCCTCCAGAACCTTAAAAAAAACAAGCAAAATTCATACGGCCTACTCCATACCTTTTATTCTTCAAAACATTTTTCAAATTTGGTATAGAAAAGATCTGACCTGTTTCAGTTAAAACTTCATACAGAACATTAGTGCGCTGGCCAGCAGAGAATTTGAAAAAAGAAGGCAGAATAACTGTCATGAAGAGCCAGAAAAAAAAACTCACAAAAAGCGGGAACAGTGAAATCATTTCAATAAAATAAATGGATGAATTTTCAGAAAAACAAGGAAAATAACACATTATTCATAAATAGCAGGCTTGCATAGACAGAAAAAGTAATATATGTACCTACTTATAAAAATTGTCTATCTGTGTGCAATAATGTTTTTACTTAGCTATCTAAGTATCTATATTTGTATATGAGTAATAAAAGAGTGAGAGTTCGATAAACAGCTGACTGACTGGACGTGCTCTGTAAGATATTGCATGGCGTCCATCATTCTAAAACATAAAAATGTTAGACTCATTCGCCTGTAAAAGCAACCCTTTAAACTGAGACAGCAAAGCTAAGCCCGATCTAGATCGGGATGATCTAGTCACAAAATACCAAATCATACAGTAAAAACACTATTTTAATGTTACTCTGTTAACAAAGTTAACCTACAACAAGTTTATTTAATTACACAAAAACTGATAATGAAAAGAATCGTACCGTAACATATTAATTAAAAGAGTACAATTTCAGCCATTTAACGGTACGTTGAGCAATATCTCTGTACAGTCGCGTGGAAATGCGAAAGAGATTAATATGACCCGCTCTGAGCCTGTGTCGTTTACTGTCTACTGTTCACCAAAAATAGACTCTATTGTATACAACTTAGAGTTGAAATATCTGGGGCATTAGCTGTTCGAGCCTCATGAACTTCTTGATCGTCTGATTGAATTTGAACATTCGAATGCTGTCTTTAAGGATCAATATCGCTTGCTCGCTCGAGTTTTACATAGTGCGGGTAGTTTTTTGCAAAGTGAAACATCTTTAGGTTAGTACTGGTGTGTCATCTGTGCAATGAGGGTAGGAATGCTATAGGACGGAAGGAATGTGTAGCAGTAAAAGACACGCGACAACTATTTTTGCATCGCATTTTTCATCGACTGCTCAAAGCTATGTAAGATTTACATATTCGTGCAATTTTTTTGTTTTTATATTACAGACGTCATTTATTCTCATTATTATTTATTAGTTTTGTTATGTTAATTCGGAAATGAATATTTACTTGTAAATAAAATGCTTGAAAAGTAAATTATGACATTATTGCATTAGGATAAGTCTATAATAATAAGCCTAGGGTAAAAAATAAATTGAAAACAAAACAATGATTACGTCAAAAACTTGAGCTTATGTCTATGTGAATTTAAGTACGTACCTAAATAAGTAAGCTTTATGGCCTGTGTCATGAGCTCTGTGTCCTATAAACTCATTAATCGATACCATTTGTGTTTTTAGTTTCTTCGTTTCAAAATCTTATAGTATATCTTCCAGTGGAACGACAGTACATTGCCTCTTGCGCGCACGATGCGTGTGACAGTTGAGAGTTTGCCAAAAACGTTAGCGAGAGAACTCGACGCATTAGCAGGACTACCCGCCTGTTTCGGTCGGCGAGCAATGTACCGAATGCAACTACAACTACACTGGCTAAGTTATCGTTACATTTTATAGTTATCCTATGATCTCGTGTTTTGGAATTCAGACAATTTTGTAATTGGGTTTTATTTCGGTTTTTATAATTTTTCTTTTGTTTGATATTAAAATAATACACTGATTAACGGCCGGTTTCTGGAAACCCAAATCACGATTGATCCGAGTTTGACACATAGTAATTATTTGATTTTTTCGTTGATCATCGTTCGAGAAACCAGCCGTAAGTTTTGTTAGTTTCTCTGTGCATGCTGCAATACCCTTTAACTATGGGAACACTAGGCGCAGAACCCTATGTTAAATATATGTTTGTGTAAACCCGTGTAGTATAAATAAAATAATTGAGAAAATATATTTACTTAATTGAGATTTTATTTGATTATAAATAAGAAATTGATTGAATTTAAGGACTCCTTTTGTTACATAGACTACGCAGTATATATCATTTACACCCAAAAAATAATCACAAAAATGAAAAAATTAAACCAAACAAATAAACGCCTTATCAAGCACCAAAAATACACAATACACAAGTAAATTTACTTGATTACATGTACACAAGGCCGATGCAAGCGTAAATTGCACGCAAATTGATGGATAACGCAGGAAACTCAGCAGACACAGAACAAATGCTTATTAACAACAGCAAGTGAACCGACCTTGAGACGCCGGGGGTGTCGACCGGGCCAGGGTTGCTGGACCTGAGCTTTTTAAACCTCAGGAGTACCTATTAGGAGTACTTTTAGATAGATAGATAGATAGATAGAATATGCTTTATTGTACACCAACACAGAAAAAGAAACAAAAACATCAAAATACCTTAGGTGGTAATTAAAGTATGATAGTTTGTACAATGGGCGGCCTTATTGCTTAAAGCATTCTCTTCCAGGCAACCTTTGGATGGACAGGATTATAAGAACAATGCATGGACGAAGGCGTACATAAGATAAATGTAATACAAATAAATATTAGGTAAGTACTGTAAATATGTATATACTTGGCATATAATATAATAAACTTAATAATTATAATATAATATATACTTACATATACTTGTACTTTTTTACAAATTTTTCGACAAAATGTATCTGCAAAATAGATATCAGTGAAGACTTTGACAGATGCCACAGCCCTGTTTTCTATGATGTGGGGTTTAGGTTGCATTAGGATAAATAAAAATGAGTCTTAGGTTGTAAATCTATGGACTTAATTTTTATTTATCCGAATGATAAGTAAAAAAGTTCGAAGGTTATTTTCAAACAGAGGCGTGAAGATGTTATGTATTGAGACTTGGGGTATGTCGGTAGCATATCTGTAGATATTGCAAGTATTAAATAAAAGTTCAGTCTCGTGTTACCTAAGACCAAAAAAATGCTTGTGTAACATGTGTATCAATTTTATCTGTCAATCTAGTTACCACAGTTCAAGCTTTGCTTAGTTAAACTATTAATAGGCACTCTTTAATCTATCTTTTTTATTTTTAATCGTACATTATATACCAGACTAAGAATAACATCATGCTTTAATGCGTAACTAATTTACCAAGACACTTATTAATCTTCATTTATACATCAAGATTAAAAAACATAATTTACTAAATTTAACATCCGAGATACTCACCAAATTCGTTCCAACATCTCAAGGATTCCAAAATGGTGGATGCTGAACTCTCATACAAATATCGTAGGGATGTCAAACTTTCGGCTATAGACGGACATTAACTTTTATCCGGTTAAAAACTGAAAAAAAACCGGATAACGGAGCTACGTAGATTATTGAAAAAAAACCGGATAACGGAGCTACGTAGATTATTAACGCATCAATTTATACCTTACAAAATTTATGTTCTAGGATTATTGTACCAATATTTATCCGAATTTATGACTGGTCGCGAAAAACTGGCAATTGAAATCACCTAGTTTAAGACGACTCTAAATGGACCCTTGTGATTTTACATAAAGTAAGTAAGTAAAGTAAAAAAGTTCTTTATTCAATAAAATCACTTTTAATTCAGATCATATCTTTTTCTTACATACTAGGTGATTCTAGGTGCCAGAGTTCCACGCCATAGTAAAGAATGACTATGAAAAATCCGGCTATTTTTCATCCAATGAAAATGCAGCTCGTATCGAAAGGAAGCGCTATATTTGGCTGAATGTAAACTGCTTGCCAAGGTTACTTGCGCGATTCCGAGCGCTCTTCTTTTTTGACATTTGTCAAATTAGTGACATTGTTTAGAGTGCGATAAACCGAAGCTGTTGATTCAAATATTAAGAGCAACTGAGATTATCTGAAGATGTGGAGTGAAGGTGTTTTGTAAGCGATAAATCTTCTATATCTGTTACGGCCGGTTTCTCGAACGATGATCAACGAAAAAATCAAATAATTACTATGTGTCAAACTCGGATAAATCGTGATTTGGATTTCCAGAAACCGGCCGTTAGTATAGTATAGACTAATCGAGAGAATGATTTGGAGAAGATATTTGCCCAGCAGTTAAATGAGATGGGTTTAGAAAAAAAAGTGTAAAAACCCATTCACAGAATTTTCGAAAGAATTATTATTTATGGAACAACTTACGTATAAGTTCATACGGAAATCTCTGGGCTATTTGATGAAATACAAAAAAAACCATTACCAACGAAAACCACCATACCATTACAATGCGAAAAAAAAATTGTTGATTAATGTACAGCTATTGGAAGATGACACAAAATTCCTTATTTCTAGACATGTTTTTACATCTCGTCCTAAAGGACTGACACATCAATTTAAACTCTGTACCACCAGGAAACGAGCTGAACTGGCACACCGCCAATCCACCGCTGTACATAGAAATGCTTTCTGTCATACACACACTGATTAACATAAAACATGAGCTTGCGCATGCTTGTAGATCATAGCTCATTATTAAAGCAGCTGGTTCACTTGATACAACTCATAATAGCAATTTGTTGATAGAAGATAGATCAATCCCAAAGTAGAAAATAATCTCTCTTAACAATGGTGCTGTTAATTATGTTAATTTTTATAATTTAGTAGCCGTAAAATAATTACTGAGATATATTAAAAAGTCCCAGTCTTAAAAGAAATAAGGTTTTGAAAAAATGATTTTTTTTTCTCAGTAACATTTTAAAAAGAATTAAAAAACTGTAAAATATAAATAAAACACGAATACCATCAATATTATCTTTTTAATTTGTTTGTTTTTCTACAGTTTTTTTGTGTTTTATGGAAGCAGTTTGTTAACCTGTCTGCATAACCCAGAGTAACAAAACAGAGTACTTAATATAAAAACAGTAAGTAATGTGGTATATAGCGTGTCAACACCAATTAAACATTGCAGCGTCTTTCGTCATCGCAGTGTATCTCTGAAAAGTGACAATCGGTATATGAACATATAAGTATCGAAGACTTGATAGCGATTGTCACTTTTCAGTTTTAGTCATAGTTTATTAAAATGCGTCTGCGTCTTTTGTTACGGTTGAGCTAGCTGTTCTGTCACAGCTGTTGATTGGTCTTCCGGATTTTTTCATAGTTACCTACAGCGGAATTCCAGCCCGCATGGCATTGAGGCTCATTGTCAATGTTTTATCAACAACCCTGCCTTTCAGTCTTCCTGACTGTTTCACTCGCTTATTTATTACTTAATATTTATTGTTTATACAAGTAGTTATAGCGTATCATTAAAAATACACTTTAGTGCGCACCATAACTTAAATATAAATTTTAACTGTTTGATATACAATAGGCAGCCTATATAATTTTTGGTGACTTTGTTAAAAACTTACTTGAATTAGTAATGTATTATACCTACCTCGTACAAAAAATTAGTTGAACCAATGAGGACCATCGCTCGTATCGTAATATAAAAAATAATTGTTGCAATCAAGTCCGTTTGAAACAGCTAGTTCAAATAAAGTGTTGCCAACAATGTATCTATTCGTCACGTTGACATAATGTGCATAATTACTGCAGGCTGTTAGTTACACTAATTTATTACTAATAGATAAACCGACAAGAATACATTATATTAAAAGCCTTGGTTAAGTGTTAGTGAAATGAATAATAATATTATTTCATCATTGAAATAAGTAGCTTTAAAGGACAGTGGGAAATAGTGGATTACAAATTTTTGAATACATTTCTATATATATTTTATAAAATTATTATAAAATCTCAAAAAACGAGTAGATTCAGAACTGACGAATGATAGGAAAGAGTGGAGAAAGAGAACATATTGTGCCGACCCCACTTAACGTAGGAAAAGGGCAGGGGTGGGCAAAAATATTATAAAATCTCAAACTAAACGAAAACTTTGTGTTATGTGAACTATGCTCCAAAAGTTTGTTAAATATAGTTTTTTAATAGTACATATATTATGACTTTCATACAGACAAGTGGCACTACAAACATTTTGTTCAAATTAGTACTTATAAAAATGTTTATCGCTTTCCCGACGGAGCTATGATACCTGTCAATTAATTATTGCTAGAACACTGATCAAGAGCATTTTCATTTAGGTACGTGGGTTTGTTTCTGTAGCTTTTAGTATAAATTCAGAATAGGTTAATTACGACATCAACTAAAGCTATAATTATGTTGTTACACCTATTTCAACTCGGTAATAGAGGCTCGTAATTCATTATTCGTTATCCGATTGAACAAGCTCGTAAATTATACAAAATATTTACTTCTATTTTACTCTTTAAGAGTATTTGAGAGTATTTTAGGCTTTATTTCCCACCAGTCCCTTCGACGGATCCGAAGGATAGGACAGTAGATGCAGAAGCACTCCCGTCGACGGATCCCAAGGGTAAGACAGTAGATGCAGAAGTTATAAGAAAAAAAACACCCTATTACTGAATTGCATTTTCTGAAATGCTCCCTATGTGCTGAACACTACGACTTGACGTGTGCAAATGTTTCCGACACATGGTTCTGTGACTCCTTGGTAAATGACCATAAAAGTTCTTGGAAATGTCAAGAATGTAGAGACTTTACAATTATTTATCTTAATGCAAGGGTATTTTAATACCTACATTTGAGGGTTACACAGAATTAAGTAGGTACTTCAGTAATAGAACAGGATGACGTCCTATCGCGAGGCGGCAATCTTGGCCACGGCGGGTGTCGCCCAGGTGGTCCAGAGGATCCGAGCTCTGGGTTTGGAGGTGGCCCTGTCCAAATCCGAGGCCCTTGTTTTTCATGGGCCTCGGCAAGCCCCTCCGGCCGGTCAGAGTATCGTGGTGGGTGGCACGCCTATCGCCGTCGAGAAGTCTATGCGCTACCTAGGCTTGACTCTCGACGGCCGGTGGCGATTTGAAGAGCACTTCCGGCGCCTAGCCCCTAAGCTTTTAGCTTTCGCCGGGGTGCTCAGCGGGCTGTTGCCCAATATAGGAGGACCAAGTGTCCCGTGCAGGCGCCTGTACGCACAGGTGGTGCGATCGAAGGCGCTGTACGGGGCGCCCATTTGGGCAGAAGGACTGAGTGCGGTGTGTCTGGCCTTTTTGCGACGAGCCCAGAGGGTCGTCGCGCGCAGGGCATGCCGCGCATACCATTCGGTGTCGTTCGAGGCGGCTTGTTTGTTATCCGGTGCGCCGCCGTGGGACCTTGAAGCCAGGGTCCTTGCGGCGGTTTACCGGAGAATAGTTAGTGTAAAACTTGGTGGAGGATGGCCGATGCCTGAAGAGATCCAGCGGTGGAGAGAGCTGGGCCGTGAGGATCTTTTCAGGCATTGGCGTGACAGGTTGGCGAACCCGACAGCGGGTTTACAGGTGGTGGCTGCTGTGAGGCCTGTTCTGCAGGAGTGGGTCGACCGCAGGCATGGTGCTCCGACGTTTCGCCTGACGCAGATCCTCTCGGGCCATGGTTGCTTCGGGAGGTATTTGTGTCGGGTGGCGCGTCGTGAGCCCACGATGGAGTGCCATCACTGCGTTGCGGCCGAGGATACGGCGGAGCACACCCGTGCTGTTTGTCCTGCTTGGACGACGCAGCGGGCGGACCTGCAGCAGGTTATAGGTGTAGACATCTCGCTGCCAGCCATAGTTCGCGCTATGGCTGACAGCGAGATAAACTGGAGGGCGGTCACTGCTTTTTCGGAAGCAGTGATGCGCATTAAGGAGACGGCGGAGAGGGAACGAGAGGATAACATCCTCTCGGACCCAATCCGTCGACGGAGAACGGGTCGCAGGCGACTGGCTTACGCCAGTCGCATGCCGCTCTGACGGGGACCTGTCGGGTAAAGGATCGGGGGATCCTTTGCTCGGCCCGAAGGGTTCCGGGCAGGAAGGCACCTCATATCGTGTTCCGAGGTGCCTTTATGCGGAGGGTGTGAGATCGCTCACGCGATCGCTGACGCGATCTCATACGAGTGAGGTGCGCCCTCACGGGCAGCCGCCGGGGATGCCTAGGAACGCTATAGCGATGCCGAAGCATCCCCACTTTAGCGGGCGATGGAGGAACACCCCAGGTTTTTAGTTCGGGTATACGCTTCGGCGGGAGTCCCACATAACCACTGGCCCCCCCGGGTCAGTGGTACCTATAAAAGGTTTTCCTGGGTACCAAAAAAAAAAAAAAAAAAAAAAGGATGACGTCCTAGTATAAGTGAATGTTTTAGAATTTATTGCTGACCTTATTTTGTTGTTATCATATAATTTAGTTTTATTTATAAACGGGATATTTACCATGATTTGCGAGTTTGATTATTTCTCGATATTTCGGTGCAGTTGCATCCGTTAGTTAGCGCCGTGATTACGGGTCGAACTGAAGTTTTTTTAAAACCTAGTTATAATCATAAAGAAATATAAAGTACGATAAATATAAAGTATAAATTATATATTATAAGAAATATAAAGTTTATATTAAACGTTAGCACACGTAAAAACCTCAATATCAACAGTAATAATGAATTTTGTAGTGAAATATATCATAACTAAGGGTTTTACTATTTTTATAGTAGTTGAATTACTTATAACAAACAAACTTAATCGAATTAGAAAATGAAAATAAGGGACTTAGTTTTAATATAATTTTGCCGCAAACCCTTTCAAAAAATACTTAGAAAATACTAAATTTAAAGTTGTTAAAACCACTTTCTTCATTTGACTAGTATGTCATATTAAAGTTTTAAGCACTAAAGTACGAACATAGTAATTTTCAGTCATATTTGTTCGAACCTACTATCCAGACTTACTAAATATTTCAAAGCTAATTGCAAGTATTATTTCCAAGTCAGAACAAGTCAGAAGGTATTTATAAATGTATCCGTAAGTCAGAGACGCTCAGTGTTAGGATGTGCTGCGAAAAAACATTTTTAGGCAATTAGGCTAAAAAACTTTTATTAATTTTATTAATTAATATTTCTAGTTTTAATATAAGATTGAATAAGCTCATGGATTTTGTAAGAAGACGTATGTTCTACGAAGGCTTTGTTTGAAGGTATTAAGCATTATAAAGTACTTGTAGTAAGGCACAGAGATCAGCAGGATATCGCACTATATTGAGGAAAACACATTAGATTTTAGTTATATTATAATGTACTCATCAAATCATCTTTTTGTGAAAACTCATAAAAATGAATCAATAGCCGTGGGTGACACTTCATTCAACTTCTGCTTTCACGCTTCGGTGCTCTGCCAGTTAACACAGAATAAGTACCATTTTCGTATCAGTTTTCAAAAAGTATTGTCCAAAAATGAAATAAATGACAATCATCGTCTTTCGTGTGAAAATGTTACCTGGAGAAAATTATTGAACGTCGGTTGTTGCATTTGTGTTCTATCGAGTTCTTCTTTATCCTCTCTGTCATCATCATTGCAGGATATCTTCAGCCAGATATCTTAATTATATTGCTTCTATCTAGGTTTAGCGTAAGAGCTACTCATTATTCCGTTAATTTAAAAGCTTATTATATACATATAGCTTTTCCATTAATTAGTTTGATGCCACATCTAGTTCAATATGACATCCGAGTCAGCTGCAGTTACTGAGGGAAATTGTACACTTGATGTCGTAGTCATTACAAATTACTAACCAGAACTACATCAATACAGAGTTTAAAGCAATATACGTCTTAAGTCGCTGCAATAAGACTGATAGTTTTATATCAAAGACACCTGAAAGTTAATATGCTAAAGGAAATTAAACCGTAAGACGGTCTAATAAAGATGTATCAATATTAGTCCGAGAAATGAGAATGAAATTGCGGTGCAAAACTGAAGTTGAATAAGTAATGCACTGATATCATCGGTCGCCGATAGACTGGTTTACTTCAAGTTTTATCATTTTTTAATACAAAAAAACTCTGGAAAATAAAAGACTATCAAAATATTTGCTACGTTTGTTAATTGTATTATATGTATTACACATAAATTGGATACATAGTAACACTCCGATCAGAACAAATATGTATGTTCATCACAAAAGCATTTGCTCTAAGTGGGAATAGAACCCACGACCCACAGCATGGAAGGCAGAGCTACTACAAACTGAGACGCCTGTCCTTAAATAATTAACTATTTATTTATTAATATTACTTAACCTCAAACTATTATGAATAAGTATTTTTTTCGAATTCAGGACTAAATACTGAGAAAGTACCGATAAGGGTTATTTATGATGAGGCTTTTTAGTCTAGTTTAGGCATTTGAGGCTTCATTTGTTTATATACAACATACTTACTACATTTAAATTTAACATCTTAAGCAATCACTGTATATTTTGTCATTTTATGTGTGCCCAAATAAATTATTATTATTATTTTTTTATTATTATTATGAATCATTTAATTTATCTAAACCAACAGAAGCATTTTAAGATATTTATCTAAAAATAAACACGAGCACGAACCATGTCCTTCAAAATCAAAATAAAACAAATTTCAGATTCCCGACACGCGCGCAGTCGACAGCAATGAACGACGACGTTTTAATTTCTAGCTACACAGAATTAATTTATTTACTACAGTAGCAAACCTGCTTTGAAATGGCGAAGAAAAATATTGTGAGAGAACGAGATATGTATTTTGAAAGTACTGAACATTTTTGACATATGTCAAGTGATGTAGTCCAACTTTATTTTATACGTATCATTAATAGGTACTTAGAGATCTGGGAGGTTTTCTGGGGACAAAGTAAATAGCAATTTTTTTTAAATATTGGGATGACAGAGAATTTTTTATGACCAGTTCACCTGTAAAAAATCTTTCTTTTATAGAAATCAGATTATATTAGCAATTCACGGACATAACCATAATAAAAATGCAATCAAACCACGCTCTTTCTTGTAAATATATTTTACATTATGGTCTAGTAGAGTTTTTACTGCTAACAAAACTGTACTTATTCTGTGCCAAAAACGTCTGCAGATTCTAGTCCACAAGGTTATACAATAGCCCTACAAGAACACGACCGAATTAGTAAACACAATAAACATTATCAAACTGACAAAATTCAACATTGGAGTGCCACAACGCGACATATTTGGCTCGTAATGTCAATGTCACTACAATTTGGGACGGCGCGCGCGGAAAGGTGCAAATTCAGCAATTTTAATTTGAAGTTTTCAAATATCTTTTGACATTTTAACAAATTGCGTAAAACAATTTTGAGATCACTTTCTACAACTTATCTATGAAAAGATTAAGCTCGAGCTTAATATTGTTTATAGTTTAAACTAAGTACTTGAGGTAAGAAGTTCAGACATAACTAAACTGCGTCTCTTAAAAGAACGAAACTGTATCTAAGTCAGACAGAACCGAACTGCGTCACAGTCAAACAGCACCACTCTGGACAGAACCAAAACACGCCTTGAACGGCATACTCCAAAAAACCCACAACATTTACAATATTTTTCATTACGTGTACTTGCCTAATAATTCCTTTTACCACTAAATCTTGTGTAATGCATATTGAACAACAACGTATTACCTACTTGGCAATCTTGGGAGACCTATAGGTATTGTGTTTTGGCATGTATTGGTGTTGTATCTTCTCGAAGTAGATTTAGGTCAATTTGTTTATGATCTGAGAAAATACGGTGATCTCCGTAATAAATATAGCTAAAGGACATTGAATTAAATAACATTGAGAAAGAGCTATATAAGTTAAGAGCTTTCATCAGTCGTTTTATAGAGTTGGCACTAGATTTTAGTACTTCATAAATCTAGATTAAGAATAGTTTTAGAATCTTGAAATATTTAGATTAATATTCAATAAATAAGTAGTGCTATGCGTTTATTTTATAAAATCATATTTCAAGACATAATAACAAGATGATTTACCCTTTTTTTGTATGTATAAAGTAATTAATTGAAATATTATTTTGATTTTACACAAAATCATAATAAAACATAAAATTGTAACATTTATTATAATAGACCGTTAAAATTGTCAGTATCGGTGATAAGTTTCTACTATGTATCGAGAAACTAAAAAGTGCGCCATTTAGTCTCGTGTAGCAAGATGACTTAAATTGATCTGAATACCTACTTCTCAGGTCAAGGTCTGTTGGCAGGCAGTCAGACAGACCAACTATAATGTAAAATTAATGAAAGTTTCGAGAAATTTGTGTTATTACGCAGAAAATAGACGTTGTCCTCGTACAAGGTGATTAAAAGAGGCCTAGAACATCGCCAGAGCTATCTACGTAGTGCCTCTGCGAACTACAAGCTGTAATATTAAAACATCAGATAGATATTAACTTTCTAAAGTATATGAGAAATGTTCAGAATAATAGTAGTAGAGCCTCTTGTGAAAGAACTCTGCTAGGGAAGTACAATCACCAAATTTCTGCCGCCAAATAGTGTTGTTTGCATTGCTCTGTTCCGGTATGAAGGCACATGAGACTTATTTTTATGTCTCAGAGGAAGCACGGTGTTATGTATCAGTAATATAATATTGTTCTTCGTGGACGTGCAAAGAGTGGTAATGCGTTATACGCTGTGGTTTCTACTATACGCCCAAGCTATTGCTTGGCTTGCTCCATCATGGTTATCAAAACATATTGCACAGGCAAGAATAACTTTAATCAAGTCATCATTTTATTTAGGTATTACACAATGTTTACAAAAATGGGCTTTAGTTGAGAGTACCACTGGGTGAATGATCCCCGAAAAACAACACCAACTTTCTTCAAGAACCAAAATACAATAATCTCTCAACAAATTAACGCAACTTCTTTACGACTTGGTTGCTCTAATAAACTGTTGAAAACACAAACAAGATGTTTTTACGTCGCAAAAAATTAATCCAAATTATGCATTACAATATTCACATGTTCGGTTCATTCTTTGAAGGAAACTCGTTTTTTTCGTTCATGTCGGTGGTGTAATGAAAATTTACGAGGTTGCGAGAAAAAGTTTGGGAAAACGCCATGTACGTATATCGGGTAATGACTTTTCAGTTTATTTTTACGCTTATAAGATTTTTTTGTGTATCTTTTATATTTTTTCATACATAAGTGATAACAAGCAGCTCGATCATCTGTGTTATGTGGTAACCTTTATGTAAAATAATAGATTGCCTTAAAGAGCACATCCATAACAAAACTGTTACTTAGTGTTTTATTGCAATAAATACTTATCTCCTTAAGCTAGGTCATGTTCTTTCTGTGTCTGAATGTTACTATGAGAACGTAGTCGTTTTTTACAAGAAAAAAATGTGTTTCATTTCTAGTTCCCAAAGCTGCCCACAGCCCCTATCTAGTCCCAAACTCCACATGAGATTGGGACTATAAATAGGGGCTGTGAGTTAAGTCAATTAAAATGTTCTTGAAGTTCAAGAGTACATTATAACTGCTCCAGAATCTACAAAAAAAATTCATCAACACCACCATCTTTAGTAAAGGAAGTCAGTATGTTTTGATTTTACAAACAACATTCAATTTACACATCAAAGCAAAATTCTCCCCGCGTTCAATCTTCAGACATTTCAATCATATCAATTATTTTTGCGTATAATCAGGTATTGAAACGCGAAATTATTTCCACATGTATTCCTAGTACCCTTAGGTACTTGTAGTAAGTAGGTAATAAAACAATGATTTACGGCAAAATCGAAATCTCACTTCAGCCAATTTCAACAGCGAGTCTAAATCCACGCAAACGCTCCCTGTCTTTTTATGGTTTTACCTAATCTTCAATCACGGCCTGCATCTCCGGAGTCATAAAAAACCCTATCAAAAAGGCAGACATATTGATGTGTATAGTATCGATGTAGTTTGAATTTCAAAGTTCAAACCGAAGCTTAGTTTTTATGCATCGCTCTAACTGAGCTTACGGTGGTCGGTCGGGACGTGACTTGACTTGTTGACATGGACTCAAAGAGGTGCCAGGATGTAGAGGAGCGACTTTACCTTTCAAGCTTCACTTTATATATTGATTTGAAATATACTCAAACTTTAGTAATCTTGAAAATCTAGCAATATTCTTTTTTTTGTAGCATAAGTTTCAAAACATCTTATAAAATTCACAAAATGTTTTATTGCTTTTTAAAATGGTGTTGATAAACATTAACCCTATCTTATTAAAAGTTAGCGTTGACTTTATGTCACCATTACGTATGATCAATACATCAAGTCTGCGCTAACTTTTTATAGGATAGACCGTTACTGTTTAATCAATTTTATGTTGATTGTAGTAACCCGTCATAGTTAGGCACCCACTTGTAAATCATGTGCAAAAAACACTAATACAAAAATATTTTTAAGAACATTATTAGTATGAGTAATATTTGAGTACCGCTCGACCTATGTTCAATAAAAAATCAATACAAGACAGAACAAAACTATTTTTGTAACTTAAGTATATTGTAACATACGACAACCGTATTTCATCATAGAATGGTGTCATTGCAATCTAGTAGGTATTTTTATTTAAATAATACAATGTGTTTTGTTTATATCACCATCTACTCTTTGACCAACAGACCCATATCGACTACAAATTGCGCGGACTCCGTCCCGTACCAAAGAAAATAATATTGTTTCTTTGGCAAATATTTACCCTATCTTTATTTGGCGTGTCTTTTACAGCGTTCCGGATACGGAAGTAGAATATTGATAGTGGAAATTAGCGAAAGCGCTTTTACTATGCAATTGCTTTCCTGCAGCCATGTCTACAGAGAATATGTTAGATTAAAAGCGTAGTTTCTTAATTAAACTGAAAAAAAAAACAAGTTTGCTGTAACAATTCTTTTTAAGGTTATATTTAGATCATAATTAGGTACCTACACGTACTATGTCTACACCTAGTATTATCTAGTAGCTTGACTCAAACTGATCAAGCGATGTTGTTAAAATAAATAAATGTGATTTTAAAATTAAAAACACATAATTTCAATGCATTTACTTTTATTAAAAAGTAACTTTAGTAGTCTTCAGAAGTAGTCTCATGATCATCCGTTAAATTGATTAATTTGATACTCAAATCAAAAAAAAATGTGAGGTAAGGTCAAAGCGTAGATATGTGTTTTAACTTATAATATAATACTTCGCCTTAAACCTTGCCTTAATGTATATAAACATAGATTTACATAACCGATCACATATTTAATGAATTGCAAAATATATAGCACAAAATAAATATGCATCAACACGCAAAGAACGCATAACACTCGTAGCTCAGCTTCAATAGATCGCGCGTGCGTCGGTTAAAGGTCGACGCTCCGGTCGATCCGTCGACTCGGTCAAGGTTTATCTGTTTGTTTATGTGCCGACAGATGGCAGTACTGAAAAACTAAAATTAATTTGGGTTTCAATAAACCTACTGGCAAACATTTACTCTACTTTTAGGCATAGTAAATTGTATATAACACAAGATTTGCAAACGTATAATAAAATAAAACAATATCTTTAGGTAAAAGCAGACTCAAATATAGGTATAGAATATTGTAATGAAATGTTTGAAAAAATGCTATCATGATGGTAAAAAAACGGAAGTACTATCTTAGACAACAAGATGATTCTGGCAGGCAAACTTGAGAGCGCGGATCCAAGAGCACCATTGCTGATAAAGAACTAGTACAATTACCAGCTGGAGCCCTCATCAAGTGATGAAGCTAGAGTGGCATAGAAAGGTCGGAGTCGAGTAATAAGTAGTCGATATCAACTATCTTCAAAACACCCATCAAATCCAGTCAAGAGTACAACGCCAAGACTTCATCAGGTCTCCGAACCAGCCAAAGCCCTTGGTGCTAAGTCAACTAGAATGACCCTAGCAACAATACCAAGATAAAACGATAGATACACCCAATGGTTTGTCGGTCGTAAACCAAATCAAATTAACTCAACACAATAGGTTCCACCGGACTTGGGCTATTCCTCTGATTTTACGACTGATAATATTTTGTTACCATTTAAACTGCGTAGAACACATCCTGTTCTATTACGAGCTGTTGAAGAGATGGCTATTCAAATGAGGTACTTAATACAATTTAATGTACCTAATATTAATCACCTACGTAGACAAATAACAGTTAATAATATATATTCACGGACAAATCACACATCACACTCTAGTCCCGAACTAAGCAAAACTTGTACTATGGGAACTAAATTGCTGATAGAATACATTTTTTTTGTAAATACGTACATAGTAACACCCAGACATAGAACAAATATTTATATTCATCACACAAACATTTGCTCTGGGTGGGAATCGAACTCACAACCCACAGCATGGAAGGCATAGCTTACTGAACCAACTGAGCTGTGACGCCTGTCAAAAGGCTAAGGATTAAAGTTATAGCTAAATAATAGAAAATTAGTAATTAATTTACATGTATGAGAATGAAATTTTTATATGCGCAAAAACTTATTTGCTCACATTAAAGTTGAGAATAGGGGGAATTACCAAACAAACCCAAAACCTAAAATAATTTTTTTTTTAGATTTCCCCGATTTTAAAAATTTGTTCAAAACAAAAGTGACTTAGTAAAGTTAGTAGGGCACCTTGATATTTTAATAATTTCTTTAAATCACAAGTATTTTATACATCCGGCTACAAATCATTGGCACAAAAACAGGAAAATTTCATAATCAAATCTATCACCTTCCAAACGGACATCAAAATGGAAAAATTATCAAAACATTTTTCCTCCAATTATTGTTTGAATTCCGTTGAAATTGAAACAAAAAATGACACTACATTTATCTTATGCGATTGGAATGCTCGTAAGAGCTTGCTTACATCCCATTTGCTTTTAAAAAAGTCTAAAACATACATTTATATTATATAGAAAAATAGAACAAGTGCCAAAACGAATTATACCTATTACGACAGAGTAGTTGTTACCGTCAGTATCTATAATTACACATAGCACACCAAGGACGTGCTCTGTGATGCATTGCACTGCGTCCATCCTTCTGAGACAAAAAGGCGTTTAGTCTGTAATTCACCATAATCGTCCAACTGGAACACAGTAATGCGAGCATTACACACAAAATATATAAGTACCTACTAGTAGTTTAGGAAAATAAAACAACAGATATAATTTGATCAAAACAAGATTTATTTTAACTAAAAATGTATATATATTGACTAACTAATAAAAATAATTACAATCCCCCTATCTTATAATAAGTTAACGTTGACTTTAAGTAATCATTACGTATGGTAATCAATACTTCAAGTCTGCGCTAACTTTTTATAAGATAGACGGAATGTATTTATTTTTCGCTTAATAAGGTACTTAAATCAGTAATCTTTTTGGGTCCTTAAAGTTTGGCTACTTCATTAAGTACTTGTATTTCGACACTTTTCTGCTTACCTACTTAATGTTTTTTGTTCTGTTAATATTTAAATTTCAGACGCAATATAGGCTTTTGCTTAGTGCGGAGTAGGTACCATTGTATATTTGATATTTGTAAATGTTTACTTATTGCTTAATAAATTTGTAGATTTTTTTTGTATTTTTTAGATCAGAACCCATGTAATATTCCTGTCCATCCAAAGGTTGCCTGGAAGATATCGCTTTTAGCGATATGGCGATGTGATGTAGATTTAATGTTTCGTGTATAAATCTTGTTCTGTGTGCAATAAAGTTTTTATCTATCGATCTAATAATTCAATCAAAACATAATTATAAAAGTGATAGATAAACTGATGCGTGCGCTAAGTGTAGATTGTCCGCAAGCAGCGCGCACTGCCACAGGAAACCCGTCATTAGTGGAGATGCCGGTGTTTTGGTGGGCGGCCAAGTTCATGGCAGACTATTTGCGTAGCCAAACAAAAAACTTCGAAACATGTGTTCTGACAGTTGTTGGAAAACTCTTCGCTTTGATGAATAAATATTACCTATCGAAACTGGAGGTATACCTCTTCAAACCTCATCGGCGAAACTGGAGGTATACCTTTTCAAACCTATCGGTGAAACGGGAGGTATACCTCTTCAAACCTATCGGCGAAACTGGAGGTATACCTCTTCAAACCTATCGGCGAAACTGGAGGTATACCTCTTCAAACCTATCGGCGAAACTGGAGGTATACCTCTTCAATTCTATCGGCGAAACTAGAGGTATACATACCTCTTCAATTGTATAGTTCACGGCGTATTTATTGATAGCGTGACTATGTCAATTACTAATCAACCAAACTACATATAATTCGGGTAATTGATTCCGATACATACCTACAGGTCTTTTTCTCAATTACATTCTTTATTCTTCTAATTTGATATACTCAAAAATGATAAGCAAATGATATCTTTGCGTAGTAATGAAGAAGCTTTTCAAAAATAATTACATACAATTTCGAAAAGAAAGCCTTAAAATGATATTTATATCTTGTTTACAAGAGCAAAATCAATATAAACCCTGGCAACTTCGACGGAACCAAACTATCCAATAGTCGAGACTGACGTCAGAAAAGGCAGATTATTTAATTTTTATAACGGTAACTGTTACTGACGTCGTCATATCTCAAAGCTTCTAACATGGCGGAAACTGAGTTGTAAAACGCAAAAGCAAAGCACATTAAATGTATTTGCAGTGGCAACACCAAAAGCTCGATCCGATCGTTCTCGTTAAAAAAATAAATAAAATCAAATTCGATGCAGCGTTGATCAATCCAGACTTCGAGTTGTAAAAGTTATTTCTGCATACGTTTATGTAAACTTATTCAAAGGGCGATCGGGTCGTACAGCCAATGTGATTTAGGATTAAAAGTTATAAATACTTATGATTACTTTTATTAATAAGCATCGACCT
This sequence comes from Ecliptopera silaceata, assembly GCA_932527185.1. Lineage (NCBI taxonomy): Eukaryota > Metazoa > Arthropoda > Insecta > Lepidoptera > Geometridae > Ecliptopera > Ecliptopera silaceata. The sequence continues at coordinate 878,813 of OW052209.1, read as the reverse complement.
TGAGGTGGATTGGTGGAACACCTTATGGATCAAGATGAGCGGTCTATTATGGCCAGTAGTGGGACAAAATACGCTATAAAAATAGCACTCTTTTTTTCTGAAAATCTAAGACGTAGATTTCACAATCAAATTCGTAAAATTAAATTTAAAGACATTATCAAAAAGTTATAATAAAATTATAGAGGTCAGTAGACACAAAAAATATTTCGTTACGATTTATAAACACACTGCCAAAATTATACTTAATATGTTTGGAAAAACATGATGAGCTAGCATGACCTTGTATCACACCAAAATTGCTATGCTCTCTTTTTATAGTAATTTTATTATTCACATTATATAATCCTGTAGGTACATTAAACAGCCATACATTTATTATAACTATAAATCAGACTGCTTCGAGGTGCATCGAAGGCAAAGTGCAGTGCACCTAAAATATTATACAGTCACTCAAAAACTGACCTTATTACCGCGAAAGTAAAGTCAAGATTAGTGTAACAAATCAAAACGTTGTACGTCATTTTATGCGAGTTTTATCCATCCAACTTTTCATCGCAAATCAAACTTTATTCTGTTACGCTAAAGTTGAAATTTCCGACACCGGGATTTAACTTTGGTTTTACGACGGCACGCTGCTATTACAATTTAAACTTTAAAACGTTATAGGAGAAAGTCGAGTTCTGCAGATATACTTGGTCGGTTCTAAGTCGTTCTTGGAATATTGTAAATAAAAATTGACCTCAGTCAGGGTGTCCCTGTAAATATTTGCGCATCGCATGCGGTTCGCGCGAAGTACTTAGAGATTAGTGAGGAACTTGCGAATTTTAAGCGGTTTTAATTTCATTCGTTTTAGTGTATAAAGTCGAGACGAGGTGGCTCATACAAATAAGAGTCGAGCTAATTAAGACTAGTTTTAAGCCAATCGAGAAAACAGTTTTATTCAAAAACGTTGAGCTTTTTCTTTTTGTTACGTGACTTGAAAGTATGAATGTAAATAAAAAAGGGTTTTTCGAAAAAACAATTCAAATTCACAGATTTATTTTATAAATAGAGAGATTATGTTGTAATGCCTCTCCTTAGCACAATCAGCAAGCCTTACAGCCGCCATGCTGTCCACTGTTAACATTAATTAAGACGACATCTCTCTTCTTTTTTCAGTCTTGGAGAAAAAAAATACAAATTAGAATCAGTCATTTCTAGAATCAATTGAAATCAAATTTTCGTTATGTTATAAACGGAACATTAAATAAGACCGTACCTAATGAAATAATACGAAAGGCAATACAAAGAGTTCCCAAAAAACTAACAAGCTGTAAAGAACTGAAATCACAAAAAATACTACGCATTTTGTCACAAACAGATTTCATTAACTTTTTCAGAACAAAAAACCTTCATTCTCCACAAAGCATTTAACATTCTACCAATTCAAATAAATAACAGTAAATAAAAAAAAGCACAATTTCCGCGTGTCTATGGAGCACAAAAACCAATTGAATACATGAATATGACAGAAAAATGACTTCGGTTCACGGGGCAGTGATAAATTCACGTTTTTAGTGATTTGGGTTACTCGAACGCTGGTACAGTACATTTCGGATATTTTACGTGGTTTTCATAGATTGACTTTGTTATTTGTTGGCATTGATTTTGTATAAACTAGTTAATGTAGGTACTTCGAGTCCCTTTACCTCGAGACACAAATTATTATGCCAAAACTTGAAAAGCACTTTCAGAAAATAAATAGACTTGTGATTGGTAAATACTCAAATGTTTAGATACGAAACTTTGTACCGAACATTATGAATAATTTACGATAAAAAAGGTCTTGTAAATCTAATGTAAGAATTATCACCAAGCTAAAATTCCGACAAATTGCACATGACCGTATTTCACGAGCCAAAAAAAGGCGTATGACCAGCAGCGGACAAAAAAATAGAAATATATAAAAAGCTATTAATAACCTTCATGTAAAAAGCCTCTTTTCACGGATAATAATGTAATTCGCAACATTTTACAAATAATTAATATGCTTTTATTGTGCGCCTTTATTTCCCGTAACGGATCAGTGTTCGTGGAACCGCCAAATAACACAAAATCAAAATAGTGCGTGACTGGATAGGCATATAAACAATCAGTTTAATGCAAACGTTGACTGTAATTTTCAATAAAACAATAAAATTTTCCTTGCTAAATAAATAGTGTTCCTATATCACTTCTGAGTTATAAGTGAATAGCGATTAATTTTCTTAGTAACCTTTTCATACTTTACGAAAATAGCAAACTGAACTAGACTTAATGAAGAGACAATTCATTAGGTTCTCTCTTATTATTGTTACACTTAATAAGTGAAAATAACGATATTTATTTCCAATTCAGTGTTCCGTCAGGTCACATGAATTACAATTTTGTTGTAGCTTTTAACAACTTTGAAAATCCAATTATATTGAAAGAAACGGAGGCAAAATTATATTGCGATCTGGTTGTCAATATTCCAAGTTCCGTGAAAACAAATTGGGTAGGTAGGTGCCATTTGTTGATCGCATTACGTTTACTGGCGGACAAATTGTAAACCGCAAGTTCACAAAAAACTATAGCCTCTGATGAAAAAATATCTAAGTACCTACTTACTACTTATCAAAATGATGAACTGAAATACGAAGACACTGGTACATCGTTGCTTAGTCAGACACCAAAGATAAACTTGTATAAAACCCGCAACAAAGCGGCGGGGGTATCAAAAATGAATTTTCATAACGTTTATGAACATCAATAATCATCTAGTATGTAAGACGTTTCAAAGTGATCCTTGTGATTTTATTGAATAAATGATTTTGAAGTTTGAAGTTTGATCAATTATAAGCAAATACAGAGCGTACCTACTTTATAACAAGCATAAAAGTTTTGTTTTATATTATTCTAGCTTAGAAATAAATATCTGACGCTTAGACCATGCCCCTTCACGCCTGCGTCTATTACGACATCGTTGGAACCGGGTTTACGATCCGACCTATTAAGGATCAAATGGCTATATACAAAGCCAAAATTTTACAATCAATAGCAACCAACTAGATAATGCCGAACTTAATGCTCCTATTGATTTACAGCCGCTATAAAATGAGTAGTTATTTTATGGCAGTTTTGTTTGTTGCGTAAAATGTAGAGTGCTGAAATTGGAAGTAGGAATTAATTTATGTATTTATATTACGAGTAATATTATAGTACCTAATAAGGCCAGAGTAGTTAGGAAAGTTTAGAAACTCATTCTGCCTAAAGTAAGTCAAATTTAACTAATAAACAATACGAAATTATATCTGTAAAGATACATCATATAAAACTGAATATCTTTATAAACTTCTATAATTTTCAAAAACGATAATCAATTTCGCCCAAAAGAACAAACATCAAAGGAAATAAATTACAAGAAACTTTGACGAAATTTCAACGAAGCTAATTTGTCTCCGCGTCTCAAACAGTTCACCAAAGCGACAGAAATACTGATAATTTTTCCAAGAAACAATAGGAAGCCATGAACTTCGCGGAGAGAGTAGGACAGTTCAACAAAAGAAGGAAAATCAACATTAACTTTACATACTTATCACACACAGGAATAAAATGAATAAACTATTGAGGCATCAAATGACTTCCCTGTACTGCGTGAGGCTTCTTCGCCATGTATGTTATAGATTTCAGTCAGTCTATTCAAATCAGAAAAATCATGACTTTGCAAACACAAAAATGGATGGATTAACTAATGGAATGGTGCATTTATTGCGTGTCATAAACAACAAATAATACACATGTAAATTCACACGACTCGAAAATAAAAAGTTAATTGCCATAAAATTTGATTTTATGGACAAACATCTAAGCCAGCTAAGACAGTGACCTTGCAGTCAGGTCAAGGTGCCTGGGTGGTCTAGCACAAGGTCAAACCGACCACAACTGCCAACTGTTGCCAGTTATGGTGACCATAATGACACCAAAGCCTATTGAAAAAATCTACGTGTGCGTAAAATTTCTGGACTCTTGCCAGTATCAGTTTTGAGTCAAATTATGTCAAGATGACTGAGGAAGTAGTTTCTGACATTTCTCGCACGTTCATCGCGCGTCATAGCTTTTTATTTAGATGATATAACCTTGGTTAATGACCAGGTACTTTAATGAGTTGTCAAATCAGAAGGTTTTGGGTTTAAGCCAAAGAGCAATGTGATTTTCTGAAGAGATTTTATTTACATAAACAATGACGATCTAAAATACGGAAGACAATTTTGTCTTCCTACACTTATCGTGATAGCTAGCTAGGATCAGCATAACAAAAAAGCTGCTGAAGCTAGTATATGGTACTTAATTATTCGAAAACTCCAAGATTAAGTCTCTTACATATTTACAATAGACAATTATGATATTGCAGTGAACAGCTATATCAAAAATTAATAGATATTAAACGTAAGATAAAGTATGACACACAAAATGATTATTCAGCTCGGTAAGAACTCTGTGGTGATGAACAGCCTACATCAGCCAAAAAAATAGGTATAGATATGACAAATCCGATTACTAAATGTTACAAATTACAAGACTGCAAAAAAAGAACCGACGACTCACATTGTCACGCGATACAATGACTCATGTTATTACATACACATATTAGTTTGAACTTTCTTTTTTTCAGAACTCATAGTTATAACATTTATCACATGAAAAAAGTTTATAGAATCAAATATTTTTTTCTGATAATACAATGCACGGATTCAAAAAGTCTACCCAAAAAAAAAATCTATGAAATGAATACCATAGATCCTAGGAGATCGATTTTGTGTTTTTATCTATGTAACGACCACTTACTATACATACTTACTATAATTAAAAACTAGCTTAATAATTAGCTTTCAGTAAAATACTTATTGAAACATTGGCGTACTATCATTTTTGTAGCTATTCGTATGCATAAATGTATAACTTCTAAAAACAGAATTTTCCTTCCTACCAAGTTCGTAGATAGTAAATTTACTAAGTAAATTTCCTGAAAATTCACTTCACACTATTGCTCAATATTTGAATGAGAGCCAGAACAATTTCTCGGAATCGCTTACAGTGTCGAGTGATGAATTTATATAAATCTAAAATGCGTTTAGTTTAAGGTTAGAGATTATTTATTTCCCAAAAGAAATTGACATTTCACTTATATGAGAAACTTATACATAAAAAGTAAATTTCACATGCTTCAAATTCAAGCAGTAACATAATTATAAGATATACATAGTAAATTCCTAGTAAGTATTCACATTTATGAATTTTGTTCCTACCCGCAAAAACACCGCATAAAGTCGCCGGGCGCAAATGCTCACAACATCAGTTTGTGAGAACGTTGAAAATTTTGCTTTCACAGACAAATTTTCTTGACAATCTTTTTAACATTTTTAATTTACTAGTGTCACTCACGTTTATATCAATTCTATGTTTCTCCGGGTTGCAAACTATACATCAGATTTAATTTTATCGGTTTTTAGTTACGTCATGATTAATGCACGGACGAATTTTAAATATTTTACATGTACTTATACTAAATTATGCTCATATTTGACAAAAATCGCTGCTCAAAAATGGATAAATAGCGGAGTCTGTAAAATGAGTACGATAGGTATTTGCGGTCAAATTGCAAAATTAATCTCGTTCAAATTATTTAATCATAAAAATGATTTGACACATAAAAGAACAAGTATTAAGATTATGAATGAATGCCTAAAATCAAACGTTAAAAGCGTTTAGAGTATTTGTCAATGCTATCGATAAGGGCGTTGATATCCGGTGCAATTATTATAAAAAAAAACTATTTATAAAGAAATGATGTTACTTTTGAATAAATTATGTGTATTATAAGATGAAAAGTCTAGAATATGGAAGTAAGACCTTGGAGCACGGCGGGCGAAGGTCGCATCGGCCGGCCGACGACCGCGCCTAAATAAATAAATATGGCGTCTGAAAGTAGCGATGCGCTCTTGCTGAATGCGATTTGCACTTGTATGAATAAATTCAGAATATTATTGAGATATTACAACATGAAAGGGAACTTTTTAACTTTAAAGTAATGCCAATAAGTATGTTGAGAAGGTTATTATATTTTGGGCATAATTTTTTGTTACCCAGTGCGGTACTTATATACTATGATGTAAATAAATCGTGTCATTTTAAATATGGCCGATGGCGAAAAAGTTATATTTGTTGAAGTTTATTTTAGACATAACTATTTGATAAAATCTATTATAATGTTTCAATTTACAAACACTCTGAAAGGTCTTCCTTTTAATAGTACATGCATCTACATAAAAATATGTTTTTTCATAATCAACGAATAATTCTGTATCTATGACCAAGCTGTCACATCATTTTTTTTAATGTAGAAATCAAATCTGCATCTGTACCTACAATTAAATAGTAGTAGTGTGCCCAAAATTTTGAAGTGGATGATGACAAAACGACAAATGACTCATTCTGTCACAGCTAAAAATACCTACCTAATTATCTATTTTAGAAAAAACAGCTAGCTAACGATTTTTGTTTCTTATTAATACGTTTGAGAATTAAAAAAAAATCGTGTCAGGCTACCTAGTACTACCTACATGTGAGCACTTAAGCTAATTTTAATCTGTGTTTTACAATCATTGGAATAAAGTTCAAAGTGCCACAAAGACTTTAGAATATCATTAATGTCTCTAAATAGAAAATTCTAGAAGTTTTGTCTGGGGATAACCTAACCTTGTCAGAAACCAGTACCCCAAGTACGAGTTTGTGCACACACGGATCGCAGAGACGCAATCGCCGAGCGCAACCGATTTTGTATGGAAATCCAAGCTTCTCAAGAAATCCGCTAGGGGCGCTGCTTGGATCTTCATACAAAATCGGTGGCGCTCGGCGATTGCGTCTCTACGATCCATGTGTGCACAAACTCGTACTTGGGGTACTGGTATCATCTAGATATGTTGTCTAAACTTTACAAAGTAATTTTCTTTGTTTATAAGTCACAATGCAACATAAAAGTTACAATTGAATCTGTTTAATTCAACTGACATTTTACGTTCACGACGCGCTTTCACTGATTTTAACGATTTGTTTATGTTAAGGAATAATTTGCTGACTTTAACGGACTCTGAACTTGGATTAAAAGCATGAGAGAGAAGATACGAATCATATTTAGTACTAAAATCAAGTTTTATTACTAAAATCAAGTTGAGAATACTTTGAATGAGTAAAGCATGATAAAAACCTAAGCTTACTCAATTGTCTATTTAGAAACGATTAATTTAGACGTTCAAAGAAAATAATAAAAAACAGTCTTTTTTTAAACCTATCATAAGGTTATATTTATTAAATTAGTCTTGTATAACTGGATTCCAAAATTTAGCGTTCAATACCTTTAATTTCTATTTGGAAATTTGATGATCGTGATCCTATTTAATGAAGAAAAACACCGAGAAAGTCAACTCACACGCGAATTGAAACCAACTAAAACAGGCTATAAGTACGTTATGTGTAAAAAGTGCCCCTGGTATTTTATCTATATACAAAGGACTTTATATTATTTCATTGGCATATTTTAAATTGTAAACATTTGTTTTGTCCAATACATTCAAGAGATGTGTAATCTTGTAAATGTTCATCCTATTTCAGAACAAAGCGACTCGAACTTCCAGATTCCTGTTTGTACAATTAATTCAACGTAAATAACGGTAAGTAGAAGGCACAATATTTGGGTAATAAATACAAAGTTAAATGTATAAAGCGGGTAAATAGCGGAAACATCGGATTTTGTATATACAAGTTTATACACAATTAGATTTTTAGTTTTAACGATATAAGTTTATAATATACCATTGAGATTCCATGTATTTTATACATCTATACCTACTTACTATTATAAAACTGCGATAAATATTACAGGTTTTTGAGAAGGTTATGGTCAAGTTCAAAACTCTTATATGATAGAGAACAGTTGAGAACGGAGCATCTGCCACATAAAAACATTCACAAACTACTGAACCAATTTTAATAATTCTTGAATTCATCTTTAATGTACCATATTTAGTATTTATTTTTATATTGTTGCGTTTGTAAAATGCAGAAAATGCAAAGTCGACTAAACACTGCTGTAATTAGTAACACGTAGGTAAATAGCTATGTGATGTCGCTAGCTATTAGTTATTGAGTAGGTACAGAAATATACAAATGATAGAGAAGAGAACCTTAAGAACAACTCATCCTATAATAAACCTAAACTTAAGTTAAAAATATACTTGACATAATGAGTATGAGATAAATGCAGTAATACAGACATGGCCTCTCAGGGAGGTTAATCCTTCCGATGCTAATGTGCTAAAACGATAAAAATCTCACAATATCAGCACCATAAAAGCCATAGCACAAAGATGGGTAATAGACAATACATTGTTAATTGTTCTTCCGCTTTTAAGTTTAAAGCGAAGCTATTATCTATACTTATAAACTAATATTATAAAGAAGTAAAGTTTGTATGTTACAAACACATGTAGGTATTTGTTAAATTGTAAGGGATAATCTCGGGATCTACTGAACCGATTTTAAAAATTATTTCACGAATAGAAAGCCACATTATTGCTGAGTGTCATAGGTTATATAAAAAAACGAAAAATAAAAAGGCTTTTACGTGATAATCCGATTTTTCAAAGTGAATCGGAGAAAAAACGGTCGAATTATGCCCAAGGAAGTGGGCACGGGTCAGCTAGTTTTTAATAAATGTAACAAACTACAAATGTATAAAATTGTGCATTGTATTTAAACACAATCAACACAACAAACGTTCATGTGTGACAACATACAAATGTTTGTTCTTGTTGAGGAAAACTCACAATTCTTAAGCATAATTTTACTGTTTTTTGTGATTTATTTTATATTTTAATTGAAAAGTGTTTTGATTATTTAAAGCGTCGATTAAGTGGTGCAATAATTCGTATTGCACCACTAATCACACACTCGTAAATTATATAAATTTAAAGCAAGTTTCAAGTAGTGCAAAAAAAAACATTAAGTTTAAAATATTACTATGATTTCAGTTTTTTATCTTATTCATCTAATGTATAATGTTTTCCATCACCATTTATTTGTTAGACCAAGAAAGAATCAAATAAATAGACTTTTAATGTTATCTATCATCTATTTTAATCTATGTCTTTGTTTATTTAAAGGAAATCATCGCCTTAAACACATTACACCAAGACGTGTTCAGTCGGTCAAGACCGTAAATTATCCGAACCCATTGTATAGACACAGATTATTATAATAGTCGGTTCAATGAGCTTCATGTTCGACAATTATTACTAAAGGCATTAACACACGAGATGATCTAAGAGTAAAAAAGAAATAATGTTATTAGTGTCAAATATTTTGTACAGAAAAATGAAGCCATAGGCAGGAGCCTATGGCTTAGCTCAGGAGAGCTAGTTATTTAAATTGTGTCCATATGCTACTGAGTTTATTATTTATCATTCTAGGATCGCTTCTTCTCATTTAGATATTTACAAAAAGCATTGTATCATGTTTTAGGTAAAAATAGCTGTTTTGTTTTTTTTTACTTTGATTAATGTTGTTGTTATTTCGGATGCAATAAAGTAATTTCCTAAAACAAAACAATATACTTACACAGTAAGTACGTTAAGAAATCAGTTTGAAAATCTAACCTACTCCTACTACTAAAAAAGAGATGAGTGTTATTACTTTTAAGCGAAATTTAATAAAGTTGTAAGCCATAAGTTTATTTTCGGTTCTTCTATAGTAACTCATTGGTATTCTGTGAGCTTTCTGGTGGACTGATATGACTGAGCTGTATTAAATCCTATCAATTATAACGTCACAGTCACATTGGTCTACAAGAAATGGCACAGAATATCGATGAGTCACTATAGAAACTGAACATGATTTCAAACCTGGCTTGTTTTAAGAGGCTATGACAGGCCTACGGGAAGAAGAAGAACTACTTAGTTGCCAATTTCACTAGTTGATATAAGAACGTGATTTAATACCTGACTGGTTTTAAGGGGCTATGTCAGGCCTACGGGTAGAAGAAGAACTACTTAGTTGCTTCTTCTTCTTATCGTGTCGATGCTACAACTGTACTTTGTTGTAGCATCGTGTTGGAAAAAAAAAAGTTGCTAATTTCACTATAAAGTTGATATAAGGACGTGGATATTGTCAGCACACATTGTTTGTAAAGGTCCTAAAGTTGGCTAATGCGTATAATTTCATGGCGTCGATAAATCTCAGGTAAACTGTATAGATGGGATGATACATCTTAATTACAGTCACTGCTGTTAATTATTATTCTGATTTATAATAATCATCATTTATCTTGTTTTTATGTCATTTTATTTTCATTGTAATTGATATAAAATTGATATTTTCGGTTATCAACTTTACTATACTTTACGATACCCTTCCACTTCTCTCACTAGTTGTTACTTCTCTTACTAGTTGTTTGGGGGAGGCCTTTGCCCAGCAGTGGGACGACATAGGCTAGAAAAAATATGTTACTTAATAAGTACTGATACAGCAGATATACTTACTGGAAGGACATATGAAAGTTTTAGTAAGCTATTATTGCTAAAAGGTTTTTATTAATAGTATTACTGCTAAGTATACCTATCGTCAATTCATTTTGGATAATACGACTTGGATGACGATGATGATGAGTGCATGACATCATCTCATAATATCAAAACATCCCCAGATCATCCTTTCCATTGAATATGTATTGAAGTAGGTACGATTAAAGCTATGAATATGAGTGTGGCTGCTATGCAAATAAAGAAAGGCTGAAAAAAATAAATGGTTGGATTGAGTGAAAGATGATTATAAATGTGAAAGGAATAGACTCAGAGTTGACGAATGATAAGAGTAAGTAGAAGAAGAAAACATATACAGACGTCACAGCTCAGTTGGTAGTAGGCTCTGCCTTCCATGCTGTGAGTCGCGGATTCGATTCCCACCCAGAGCAAATGTTTGTGTGATGAACATAAGTATTTTTGTTCTGTGTCTGGGTTTTACTATGTATTGTATGTAAAAAATAAAAATATAAGTATTATATTAGCAGTACCTATAGTTCCCATAGTACAAGCTTTGCTTAGTTTGCGACTAGAGTGTGATGTGTGAAATGTCCATGAATATTTATATTTATATGCCGACCACACCTAGCGTGGGATAAGGACAACGAGATGATGATGAAGTACCTACTAAATATGTACATTAGTATGTTAAAATTAATAACCATTTTGACTTTCCTCTTGCATACGTGACCGTAATCTTGTACTAGATTTGATTAAAAAACTGCGAGAAACTTCTCATTATAATGATAACCTTTGCTCGGGTCAAGTCAAGCCGATTATGATTGCTTTATCGATGGGTTTACGTGACTTAGGTATTGTTAGATGCACTATGTCACTGAACCTTACTTATCGACTCACTTAGGTAGGTACTTGTTAGTTTAGTGCCTACGCTCAGAATTAAAGTTTTTTGTGAAGACCGGGGAATAACTGCCACCATACTTATTATTATCCCCAAGCAGATGTTCGCATTGCGTTTCGATATGAACAGAAATTATAATGTAAATTTGTTCTAATTGATATAAGTAGGTATATTGTGTAATCATGTTTGTACACCAATCGGTAGGAGCTAGAGTACGAAACCTTAAAATAATGACTAACATCTATGGCTAACCTAGTTTCACAAACAATATATATATATATTTCATTTCATTTCATTTCAGAAATTAATATTTTTAATTCATTAAAATCACACGATCATTTTTATTCAACAAATTTAGCAAGAGGACTTAGTGGACGTGGACAGTTAGTGGACATGTGCAGTGTGGTAATTCACCAATGTAGCTACTTAGAGGTACAGATAGTGGTTTTTTAACTAGTTTCGTGTCTTGGCCCGCGTCGTCTTCGTTTTCTTTCGAAACTGGCGATTCTTCAAGGAAGATATAATTCTGTATCTTTTCGGTAACACAGAATTGGCTTTCCGTCGATTAACCTAATTTTTTGTAAAAAGTGCATCATCAACAGTGTTTCACATCATTTTCATCTGCACAAGACTATTAGTATAAATCAAAAAGGGTACAGCAATAAATATGTAGGCCCTATTGTCAGTAGGTAATCATCGTTAGGGGCCTAATGTCCCAAGTTGTACTTTAATGGGTCTTTAACCATGTTATTATTAAGTACGGGTATAGAACACAGCTCAATGAAAACAGTTGACGTATTTAGTTGGTCAGCTTGTCAATTGGCAAAAATTTTAGACACATTAAGTAAGCTTTTACTCAAACTGTCTGAAAAAGTTAAGTCGCAGCCAAGTTCTGTGGAAAGTAATGTAAAACGTATTTTGTTATGAACAGAGTATTTCCCAAAAAATTACAATACTTTTTATATTTTTTGATAAATGCGTTAAAATATTAAGCCCGATGATTACAACTACAATAAAATATTATATAATTATGAAAAACTGATAAATTGAACAACAATGTTGTCAAAAATTAAAATTGACCAATTTAGATTAGTAAAATTTTAGGTTTAAAAGTTTACAGTAATATAATAGTGAGCCAGTTAATATATCTGCATCTGTGATCGAGATCGCATCTGGTACGCCCTTGACACGTAAAGTTACCGTACGGAATAGATGCAGTTATCTTTAACTGTAGTTTAGTAGCAAAATGAGATCGGTAATGCGAATTATATTCGTACCTTAGAAACACTTTGTTTACTTCAGAAAAATAAAAAAACAAATAATATTAATTAAATCTTTATTGAAGTATTAGACTGGAATGGTACGTTTATATACAGTAACATTTCTTCAAAAGGCGGTCTTATCTCATGGAGCAATTTCTTCCAGACAAACCGTAACTAAAATCTAGACTAGGAACTAACAAAATTGTGTACTTACATGTTATAAGGAAAGTCCAAGAGCAGTCAAAGAGACATGACTGCTTACGAGGATTGAGCGAAGTAGGGCATTTACCGGCCCCCGAACTAGTTAAGAAACTTTATCTCATATATGATAGGAGTGAGTGGAGGAAGAGGACATGTTGTGCTGACCCCACTTAGCGTGGGAGAAGAGCTGGGGAATGATGATGATTTCAAAACGACTTGAACAACTAAATATCGCTGAACAAACATGGTTTATATCGATTGGCATTGAGCTCCCTAATCGCCCTGTTGCTTTTGGCCCACCCCTCCTGTTACACCATGTATAATCTCTAAAAATATTAAACTAATAATTTAGCTTTTTTTTATACATTATAGGCAAACTCTTGGCCGCAATCACATCTGATGCAAAATGATGATGCGGCCTACGGTGTAACGCATTAGCCCAGATAGAACCTATTCAACCTCCTCTTGAAAACGTCCAAATTATATGTATCTTAAAAGAAACAATAAAACAAAAATAAAATAATATGTCAATATGACATTGGTATGGCAAGAATTCTATCAAAGTTACGCCATCGCAACAGTAACTCAGTCATCGTAGAGAAATGCGTGACTAACCTGCTAAGAACTCCAAGACTAACTTAATAAGATAAGATAGTGATAGATAATTAAAATATATTTGTTATTAATTGAAGCAAAATTCTCCTGTTTTTATCTAAAGCAAAGACACCGATGATTGTAAATATAGGCTATATGCGTTATTGCATAAGAATTTGTGCAATAACATCAGTATTGTAATAAATAGGTACATCAATATTCACTATATAAACAATATGAGTATGGCGTTTGTGTAAATAATCATCAATTTGTTAATTAATTAATAAGATTTACGTAATATGCTCTTTATTCATTTTTTTTGCTTGTTTTAATAAATTATTCATCAAAAGAAAAACAATTACAATCATAGTAGGTATTTGAATATTAAATAAAACAAAATACTTTTAAGACGTTAAAAGTAAATAAATAAAAAAACTTTGAAACAGGTGTGATTTTTAATGTATATCATATTTAAATTATCCAACAACTAATAAAATAAACCTGAACAAACTACCATACTAGGAAACTCCAAATATGATTATATTATATATCAGTCTATCTATGATTATATTATATACAGGGTGTAACAAATGAGGTGGACCAAAAGCAAAAGGGCGATAGGGGAGCTCAATGGCTATCCATATAACCCCCATGTATGTTCAGAAATATTCAGTCGTTCAAAAGTTATTCCCACTTTTATGATTTTTTTTCATTAACAAATTTTAGGTTAGATTTCCCAAGTACACCCAAACTATTAGGGCTACAAGCGTAATTTTTTTACACCTTGTAGCTTAATAGTATACCTTTCGTATTACAATACCAGTTTGAGTCGTTATTTGAGTTTGCATTTGTTACACCCTGTATAGACTCCTTTATATGGTTATTAAATTGACCACCAGTATCCAAAATATGCTAAAAAGCGTATTATGAATTAGTTAATGCTATTATAACAAAGTCATCGACATCCATATTGAGAAATTCTCAAATTAATACTTAATTTTATTACGAGGTTTCTTCAAACAGTCCTTATAAGCCCACGCGTGGGATTCAATCATGATAATAAGCAGGTATTTAAACCCGAATTCATTTAAAATATTAGTTAGTAAAGCGCGTGTCGAAAAAATCTAGCTGAGGGTTCTTTTAGCTTTTTTCATAGTTATGAATAAAACATTTAGAATAAGGATCAAAATAGTTTTATAGGTATACTAGGTGATTTTAGGTTACAATTCCTTGCGACCAGAGCCTAAACAAACGAGCAAGAAACTAACAGCCTGGTTTCCTGCCGTTTTTTTGTATGATACTTCCAAATTATTAAAATTATGATAATAAATATGTAGTTAGCTCATCTAATGCTTATAGCAATATTGTATCTTAAATAGTAAGCAAGGACGTGCCGTGATAAGCAACACACTGCGTCCATATCTGTGAATAAAAAAACATTCGACAGATGACATCATAACCCGATGTTGTCGAAACTTTTTTTGTAAATAAAATAAGACTAAAAATGAGCTTTAAAAATACATTTAACATTTAAATACATTTTTTGCAGTAAATGGGACGTTAATAATGTTAATAGCTATTTTTGTAATTTAAATGGAGTTTTCATATTCTTAAATATTAACATTATGTATCTTTTTCCTTGATAATGTTTATAAAGGTTTTGAAATAGGTTGAGGCACTTGAATAAGCAATATAAAAGGTTTTTTTGTACATATATTTTATTACGGAACCCTTGAAAGGTAACCCATCATTTGTAAAAAAAGATCAAAATCCTAAATTGGCGTGATTTTCGTCGAATCCTCGCGAGATGGTAACGGTATGATAACGTTCAATTGAATTTAGGCTTTATTTGTTGTTTGCATAAGGTTTACTGTTTGAGGTTTGGTTTCAGTTTTCTTTTAATTAATTCTTAGTCACTAGTAACGGCATCGATGAGTCAGTCGTTCAGTGACTTAGTGCTTGTCGTGATCAGTTTATTGTATGTACCTTTACAATATTCACTTATTACTGAGCTGTGACCGGATCACAGCGTTCGTGGGTTCAACGCTGACAAAAAACAAACATTTGTGTAATTATGTATTAATTTGTGCAAATATGATATGTAGAAAATAGACACAATTGTTTGGAGCAGGAATCGAACTTACAACCCACAGTGCAGAAGGCAAAACTTTGAACCAACTGAGCATTGAAGGAAGGTGAAGATTTCATGATAAATTATATTTTTTTTTCAATAGTCGAACCTTTTTTGTAATATTTAAGCCATTTTGCAGTGATATTTTTTTTTCTTAATGAAATTCTTCCTGTTCTAAATGCATAATGTAATAAAAAAAATCAATGAGTTCACACAATATAATAAATTATCTTCTAAATAATGTGTCATGCGTGACTCGTTCTATACCTACTTTATAAATCAGTCGACGTATTTTATATTGCGGTTTCGACTGGAGCAAGTCTGGACAGGTAGACTTCACCCGGTACTAATTATCATAATAAAAACATTATCGTTATTATTTCAACATATTGCGTTTTTAATTCCCAATGCTGGATAAATTAGTTACGATTAAATGCAATGTGTGTGATAAAAATATTGCAACTTTATGCAATGTATTCGATAAGAAATTTGAGACCGATTCAATAAAAGTGAAGTAGCTTATTAATCGTCGTTAATAAATTACTATTGAATTAGATTTTATGAAAATGAGACATTTTTTTTTATTTAGGTAAGTAAGTTAAAAAGATTAATTGTAGGTATTTACAACCCAACATGTAAAAAGGTTCAAATGTAGCCAAAAGTTAAAATAAATAATACCTATCGCAACTTCGTATTTACTTTATTAAATAATACTGAAGTAGTGTGTTATCCTCACAGATCACGTCCTTAATACATGTGCTTGGTAAGACTTAACTTTGTTATACTATCAAGTGGGCCATCTACTTGTTCCACCAGATGTTAAATTAAAAAATAAATAAGTATCCGAAGGCGGGAATCGAACCCGCAACCTCCACGTCGCAGATGAACCTTCGCCCGCCGCGCCACATCGGTCGTCAAAAAATGTGCGTATAAAAGAAAAGAAAACAATTTTGATAACTTTTAGTGATGTGTCATCACACCAGTGTGCTTCGATAAACGTTATCGATAAGTCCGACAGTGGCCAACATGAATACAATTTGTAAGATAAAATAATGATTAATCTTGCGAAATGTTGCGTCACGAGTCAGCCTCGGAGCATGATTAAACTTGCAAAAGCAAAGTACAGTCGAGTAAAGGTTAGTTGGCAGTTAGAGACGGGGTTCTTATCGACAATGCAGCCGAAGAATTGTAAAATTTTAAAGTGTTATAAATTCTTCCAGTACTTTCAAACAGAGATGGAAAACATCGTGAGAAAACCGACAGTTAAATCGGCTCCGTACCTACGTATTGACTTTGTCGTTACTGTGTGATAAGACCGATTAGACTGAATCAATGGTGGGTACTGGACCGGCACATTTCATGCGAAAAAACATCCGTGTCCTGTGCATTAGAGTATCAATAAAAAAAAAACAAGATGCTGTATAAATCATCAACTATATAACTTGTAAAACTTAACTATCTTTGGCAAAATTAAACAATAATAAAATGTTAAAAGGTCTGATACACCACAGACAGATAAGTAGGTACCGACTAGAACAAAAATAAAGACACCAAAAAAAAAAACAACACACCGATGAATTATTCATCGATTCAAAGAGATACTTATAAAAATTCACAGCACATTAAAATTATGTATTAAATATTCAGATCACGTTATTATTGCACATATCGATAATCTTAGATTTTATCGATTTCATGCACATCACTAGTAACGCGGCTTACCGATCATTGTCAATTGGTTCGTGACCAAAATGTACGTATCCGCTTATTATCTTAATAATTTTGTATACAATCTCGAGCGACTGACTCATTTTTAGTACCAAGGTTTTCTAGTAAGCGATTTAAAAACTATGCTAATCCAACGTGCTTCTCACCTCGTTAAGCACATTCATAAGAAACAACCGTATTGGTGGAGAAGATAGTGAAATTCCTTTTTTATTTTCTCACTAGCTGTCCCGGCGAACTTCGTACCGCCAGAGATTTTTTTTTCCGAGAGATTTTCTTAATTTTTTTTTCCGTAAGAACCTTGTACAGAGTATTAGAAAACTACAAAAAAAAAAACAGCCAAATCGGTCAAGCCGTTTTCATGCTATGTCGTGACAACGGAAAACGGGTTTCATTTTTATATACATATATATAGATTATTACCGAATCCCAACCCCTTTTCAAACAGAAGTCTGAACCTCTCCTAATTTTATTTAATTTTAATTTCATTTAATTTTTGTATTTGTATTCTTAATTTACGCTAAAAACCAGAAAGAATGGCATAATAAAGAGGAGGCCTCTACTTAGCAGTGGGTGCCATCGGGCTGAAATAATGATGATAATTATTTTTTATTTCATTTTTTTGTGATTGCTGTTTTTCTCGAGATCTTAATGCTATTGGATTTTTAACCATCATCTACCTAATACTACATAAATTAAGTATATAGTACATATAGTGTTAGTATGGTAATATTACACTATATGAAACTTGTCTTCTTGATATACAAAAATATTCATGGGACATTTCACACAACATCAAGTTCTTACTTACATCTAATCCAAGCAAAGCTTATACGATGGAAATTAGATTGCTCATAGAATAGGTACCTTACTTTTGTAAATACATAAAAAGAACAATGTTAACAACATCTAGTTTGTCATCACACAAACATTCTGAACGAGAATCGAGACCACGACCTTAACAGAAGAGTTATGATACCTGGGCTGTGATGCACACAAAAATTATGATGAAAGATGCAGAGCATCAAAGATAGCAAGAGAGAATAAAATGAATAATATAAGGTTATTTTACTAAACGCTTCAGTAGAAATTAGAGTTTCTTTTATAGTTATATTTCTATTTTCGTCTAACCCTGAAAGCAATTTACCTACCTAGGTCATCAACAAAATATATTTAAACGCATTTATCTAAAAACACAAACCATTAGTGGCAAACTAGCCGGAGGTTACTGACTGACGACCTGGCTATTGAACTTTGTATAATAGAAAAACTATAGTGAATCTATTGTTTTCGTATGATTATGCGCTTGCCAGTTATGTTTATTATGCAAATATTTTATCTACTTTTGTATTGTTTGTTTAAATCATAATGTTTTCAAACATTTTAGATTTTTATTTACTCTAAGCAATGTAATGGTTGTTTAATCATTTTTTAAAACAAGATATAAATATATTTGACAGGCGCCACAGCTCAGTTGGTAGTTGCTTTGCCACCCATGCTGTGGGTCGTCGGTTCGATTCCCACTCAGAGCAAATGTTTGTGTGATGAACATAAATATTTGTTCTGGTCTGGGTGTTATTTGGTGTTCTATGTATGTATTTACAAAAAAATATATTTAAGTATCACAGCAGTCTAGTTCCCATAGTACAAGCTCTGCTTAGTTTGGGACTAGAGTGTGATGACCTCCTAGTATGTAAGACGATTCTAAATGATCCTTGTGATTTTACTGAATAAAGTAATTTTGACTTTGACTTTGATGTGTGAAATGTCCGTAACTGATTGCTACTAGAATTAGATTAGTTTGTAAATACATAGAATACATATTGACACCCATGATGATGATCACCACCAGCTAAGCATGCAAAAAACAGCGAATACTTCAATAAATCAGACATATTTAATACATTTTAAGCTGCGGGTCCAGTTGCGCAGCTCCCTCGGGATATTGGTCGCATAAATCTTTGCAGAATGTTTTTACTCACGTAGAAACTGACCGTTTATTTGTGAAAGCTTTTGCTGTTTGTATGCTATGTTTCAATGTTGTTTTTAGTACGGAATAGCGAGAGAGAACTAAATCATTTTTATAAAAAAACTTACTATTTAATTAGTTATAAAATATAGGTACACAGACACAACATCAACCAACCAAAACAGAAACATTATACAAATAAAGACATTTATAAACAATGAACCATACAGAATGTTGGGAATGACTCCAAAAGAATACGCAAATATACCAAAGATGGAAAAGGGAAGATCTTCCATGCCGAGCGACCTTTGGCTCGGGGTCCGAGGACCGATGGATAGTAATCGATTCTATTACTTATGTTCAAACTCCGTGATAACTTCGTAAGCGCGATCTAGGATTTTTGTCGCCATCTATTGGTCTGTTGCGTAGACTACGATGTAGTTCACCATGTAGCGATATAGATGGCGCTACATCACTCCCTTTTCCAGACCGGAGGTCGATCCGTCGATAGCAGCGTCGATGATGTCCAAGTTGTGCCAGTAGGGTTGCCCGTTGTCTACGGTGAGTCGAGACGCGGAGGGCGTGCGCTTGTTGTCTGCGGTGAGTCGAGACGAAGCGGAAGTATCAACAGATCCTTATTTTATTACTTTTGAAAATGGGAGACAATCAAGAAAATAATGACAACAGAAAAGACATCTTGATGAAAGCTGTAAACCAGATATTGAAATTCAACAAAAAGAGTGCAGAACTGATAAGCAAAGAAGACTCCATCATGTAAAGCTGATAGAAAGATCCTCCAAATGCACAAAAGACCCCAATCCGCTAGCAACAGCAATGTGTCTTTTGAACAAGAAATATCCTATTGTGATAGACGAGAAGAAAGCATTAAGATACCAGATGCCAAGACATTTGTTTCCCCCAGAGTCAAGCGGGATGAGGAAGGACAGCCACAGACACGGGAAGGTACTTGCTAAATTAGAAGCAATCGACTGGTGGATTGAGAACAGCCCTGTACCCACCGAAGGAGCAAAGATGGCGCTACACGTACTACCGTTTAAACTTACGTATGATCATATTTATTATTTAATTAGATTTATAATAAAATTCATGCAAAAAACCAACAAAAAATGGGCATGTAAAGGTAAGATCACACGCATTTTATTCGTTTTTCTAGAAACTAGTGACTCAGGATTATTTTGTTTAAAAAAAACAAAACTAAATGTCTAGAGGTGTTCTAGTTGGTAATAATTTATATGCCTAATGTAGAAATTCAGCACTCATTAAAAAATTATGACTTATAGTCACAGTACAAGCAAGATAATTTCTGTAAAGAGTCAAATAAGAAGCTTACAAAAACCAATATTCATTTCAAGTGAAGCTTGGAGTTATACATTCACAATTTTTGATATAAAAATCTACAAAAGTTTTGTAATAATTAAGAAATGTTAAATACCAGACTACTGACTGCGCTCTCACGTTAATTCTTATAAAATGACGCAATAAAATTTTCACCGAATTATTTTCTCAGACAAAAACTAAATTAGCTCTGTAAAACATGCATTCCATTCCAAACGGTCAAACGAATAAGTTTTAGTTTTACCAGGAATTTCGATTCAGTTCGCAGTAAATTTAGTAAAAAACGACAAGTTGTCTGCTACTATGAGGTATTAAATTTTAAACTACAATTTGACCTGTAGCTCTACCATGAGTTGTCACAGTAAAATCGCCTGACTTTACTACAGTAGTTACGTCAATATTAGATTACGAATTTTAGTACCCAACTATCCGCTAGAGGCGCTGTACAAATCTTCATACATTTTTTTAACTACAGACGCTAGCGAGTGTAGTAAATATAGTATAGTAAAAACTCATGGTAGAGCTACTGACCGCGTCAATAAAATATCCTATTTTTTACAGACGTAAATTGTATTGTTTTGTTTTGTAAAAAATAACTATATTCAAATCATTTTACAAATAAACATCGTTGTAAAACTCGATAAAATGTTCACAAACTTGCAGCAAAAAGCCTCAACATTCCTGAAAAAGTTTTCAAATCAAAACCACAGTACCAGACTAGTGTGGTATTTGTTGTCAACGATACAAAATACAACAAGAAGTGCTTTCAAATTACACTTCTCAAAGCGCTTTCGATATTAGGTATACTTTTCAAAAAGTGCTTTCACTTCTTATAAAGTGCTCGTTAATTGTCATTTGCATGATGTATGTAAGATAATCAAAAGAGATAAGGGATAATTTTAGCCATTGTAGTTTGAATTAACCTATATGAATAAAATAAATAAACTATAAACTCATCTTACCGACCTTGCTCTTAATGGTACTTGTACTAGTATTTTTCTTGTTTATTAAGCTAAACATAGTGTTTGTAAATATTTTGTGCTTAGTTATAATTAGGGTTGATGAAGGTTTTGTTTTTTCCGATTATTAATTTCCACGGTTAGGTGATCTGAGAGGTACAAAAATAGTACGAAATCCGAATCCGAAACATACTGGTGGCCAAATTTTGCTAGGCAACCTGATAAATATATATTCTCCTAATTATAAATATACATAAAAATTTGGTTTACAGCAAAAAAAACAGATGAGCGCAGTAATCCTGCAGCCGGATCTTAGGTACTTTTACCAATAAACAAACGCCATTGACAGATTAAATAAATGTGAAAATTGTGAACGTATCAAAACGACAGCAAAATCGATACACTACGTGATAAGCTGGTGTTGACGCTCAGTGTAACTCGAACACTTGTCTTACACTTGTGTGTTTTCATTCGCTTGTCACATTCACGCTTACAAAATTCAGAGACAGAAAAGCGGTGCGAGCTACAAAATAAAATGCAGATCTCAAAGTGGTCACTAGAAACATTGTTTTTAAACTGACTACAAGATTGCCCTTTCCATTCGTTTTCCGAGCACGTTTGTCGTCCATTTTCCGACGCGATAATGCAATGCAAGATATGCAGATTGCGCGGGAATTTCACCGTCTGCCACCCCTGTTATTGCCTTTGCATATTCGAGTCAACTGATGTACTTTTTACTGACGCAAATGACGAATTACTGGCTACGTCGACTAGACGCATTGTCAAGGGTTTGTTATTGATAGGGCTGCTAGACAACGTTTTAATTTAAGTACTTATTGGCCACCATGTTTTTCCCTACAAACGTTCCTACAAAAAAAAAATATGGTTTTCAGTTAAATACATGTAATAAACCTATATTCAAATATGTTTGTTGAAACTCACTGAAAAAATGTTTTTGTTAAAAGTTAAGTGATTTCGATCAATAGCAATATATATATTCGTAACTGTGGTTGTGTAAGCTTGCTGTAATTCAATAGTTAAATTACTAAAGTTCGAGTAGATCATTTATTTAATTCAATAAAACAACTTTTACATAATATTTTTCAAAACAATTGAAATTACTGTACACCAATAAGAAAAGCCACTCAGTCAAAAAACCATACAGATGATCTAAACTTACAATACGCGTTATGAACTGAGTCGGATAAGTTCCACCACCATCATCAGTATCATTATATACATGAATCTAAACACAAAAGCAATATAAAAAAAAAACATTCGAATTGAGAACCAGCGCTTGAAGTCGGCTAAAAATCAAAAGAGGATTCATTTCTGTCTACAGCTCCTAACAACCAGCCTGATTCCCACCCTAACCGCCATATGCTCTGAAAGACAGAATAATTGCAGCGACACCGACACTTAGATATACTATGTACAACACTAGGTATACGTGTACAAGACTAGGTATACCTATGTACAAGACTAGGTACGTGCAGTGCAACGTGACGTGTGGAACAAGTCGTGACTTGTCCGCCGTGGACTGGACTCGGTCGATGGTTCGCCATTTGGATACCTATAATGATATACGAGAAACTAGGCTGGTCGGGTATTTGTATAGCTGAGCGATTTATAAAATGACTAATTTTGATGAGTGTTCGGTACCTGTACAAAATAAACTAACACTAGATTAAGAAATCAATCAAACTTTTGTGGTTTTTTGATGCTAACTATGTTAAAACTTTTTACATACCTACCTAGGTACTGTGTTGTTAAAACTGTTATTTATATAAAATAATAAATTCATTGCATAGCCATAGTTATTGTGAAAGAAAAGATAGCTATAAAATATTATCAAATATATAGCTTTGATTTAATTACTTACTTAAATAGCTAATGCCCGTAACTTCGTCTATTTGAACAAATCGGCTATTTTATATCAGAGTTTATAATTTTTTTCAAGGCGTGAAAGTGTAATGACATATTTGTATAAAAATATTTAACGTAGAGATATCTTGTTTAAATGTAATGTTTCGTTCCGTTCCCGGTTCGTTTCATAGCCCTATGCGTTCCGTACTGTAAACCAAACCTTTGACATTTAAGCCAGGTTAACGACCCGGGTGTCGAACTCAAGAAGCGAACTACCATTTTAAAGTTAATGGCTAGAAACCAGATTACTCAGGTACTTCTAATGGAAAATGTATTCTCAGAAAATCCAATAAATATTCCTTTGAATTTGTATTGCAAGTCTAGTCCAAGTCTAGTCGTAAAGTATTTGAAAACAATCACTTAGCTCAAACATGCCATCAAAAATATATAAAAACGCTGATTGCTTTCAAGCAAAGTAAGTAGCTCGATTACAAAAAATAGAATAGCTATAATTTTCACTTTGATATCATAAAATCGAACTTAGCTCATCCAATTCAAGTACAGATTCTTCAAATATTAAATTAAGTTCTTAGATTCAACTTTCTTTAGTCCTATAGAGAAATAACTTATTAAATAATTTTCTTTAAGTATATTTTTTTGTTGCCGTACAGGGTAGGACCTGGATGCAAAAGGCCCAATTAAGAAAAGAGTGGCGTTTGAGGGAGGAGGCTTATACCCAGCAGTGGGCTAGTACGGGCTGCCGATGATGATGATGATGATATTTTATCAATACTTTTTCTCAATATTTTAGGTTTAGTAGAAAAAACTTATTTTACTAGATAATATTTAGTATTAAATCTCTTTTTCTACACCACAGTCCTTGCGTTATTGTTCAGTCCAGTCCATCCCAAGATTGTCTGGAAGTGATCGCTTATAGTGATAAGACCGCCCATTGTATGTCTCAAATACCTTTGTTATGCTGTGTTAAATTTGTAGTCTTGTTTTTGTGGTGTACAATAAAGTGTTTTCTATCTATCTATCATCATCGTCATTCCCCTGCTCTTATCCTCTATCATCTATACTTACCTAATTATGAAAATATGAAAAAGATCGGGTAATTTTAGGTTTTAAGTTTATGTTAAAATAACCAGTGCGTAGGTATCGTGGGAGTGTAGGTACTCTCCGATAGAACACATTGAGTGGAGTGGGGCACCGCACAATTCACACGCAATAAGAACAAATCTGCGCGAAAAGTTCATCGCTCACAACCTTTTGCCAGACGTCGGCGTGGCTCCCGAGACTTAGAGCAGCTGGAAACGACTTGACATAATAAAAACCTTCAAAATTAAACCAATAAAATCAGATGATCAGATCATATGAAATGTAAAAATCTTGGAACGCCTATAAATTTCTTGACGATGTTTTGAAAGTATTGAGTCTATTAGAATTATAGAGACTTATTAAATAAAAACGTTTAACTAATGTTACATTACAAAAAAGTGGTGATTAACAAGGAGCTTTGAACAATTCCACTTTGAACAGTTCTGTGAAATTAGAACGGTCAATTTATTGACAATTTATAACATAAATAAATAAATAAATAAATAATGCTGGACAATCCACACAAATAATAATAACATTCGTTTATTATTTTTATTAAACAATTAAAGTATTTTTGGAGATATTTGAACGAAGGAAAATGCAACCTCTGCTTGGTGTATTACACTTTAGTTACGTTTAGAACTGTCAAATCAATGTATCAGTTTATCCGTAATAACTTCATTTCTGTAGCTTATGCTGACTGGTGGCCATTTTTCACTTCTTTTTGTATGTTTTATTGTTATATTATGTAATGGTGAATAAAATTAAATATTTATATTTATCTAAGTACTTATTAATAATAAAATATGAATTGCCAACTGCATAGAAAAATAAAGAGGTTCGTACAAGGTGCTTCCATAAAGTACAAATCAATGTAAAGAGTCGATACGTAGGCTGTACGTTGCACCGAGGCCAAGGACACGGGGTTCGATGCACGAGCGAACAACACCCGTGAACCGTCCATAAACATACCTACCGGTTTGAATCCGAACAGGTTTGATCCAATCAATCAAATATTAAGAAAATAAATAAGGTCTAATTATTTTATAGTGTGTATATATCAAGGACCGGGATAAGTGGAAGAGTTTGGGAGAGGCCTTTGCCCAGCAGTGGGACGATTTATATTAGAGAAAAAAAAATAAAGATGATGAGACTGCCTTAGGCTTTGAAAAGTAAGTGGAAAAAGATGGTGGGAAAAGCAAGAGAAAAAGAGAAATGGAGGAATGACATAAATTATTGTACGTTACAAGCGCATTGCTTGCCAGCCTCTGTTTTAGAACCTTGAGCTGATCGTCGCCGTATCTGTGCAAAGACAAAAAATCATCATTCCCCTGCCCTTATTCCACAATATCACAGTAAAATTTATATAATGTGTTCAGTAAATAATAAGTTACTAAGGGGCAACCTTAGCTACCTTACACCTACACTGTTTGTTCTTAATCCGCATTCATTGCTTAACCACGACGACAAGAGAAACCTTTTTAAAAAGTAAACTTTCAATCCGGCTTCTGTTCAATTGAAAAATCCCACAGTTTTAATCTGAAAAGTAGCTGAAATTACACTTTTCTGTACAAACTTCGATAGTTCTAAGTTCTAACTAGTGATGTGATCAGTATCGCTGTAGTTACCGTGCCGCATTTGAAAACACATAATTTTCAACTTTGTTTTTCTACTTATTTTTTCAACTTTGGATGAATTATTTTATGTTTCGATTATAAAAAAGACTAGTAACCTTCTAAATGCTAAAAAAATCAAAAGAGTATTAGTTTCAGCGGAATCTACAAAACGATGTTTATTTTGTGATAAATAATACGTAATAGAACCTCTAGCTACTTCATGTCAATGGCAAAGCTACTTAGCATTCTCTAGCTAAAATAACTCCGTTAACTCATGGGTATCGATTCAATATCTCGATTAAAAAAGGTTGAAAAATCGAGTAAAATCAAGACAACACATCACTAGGTTAGATTCGCATTCCAAGTTTTATTTGTTTTTATACTTTTGAGTCAATTGTCGCAGGTGGCGTTGGACCTTCTGAAATTCACAGGAGGATCTAAAATAAACCAAATTAAATCCACTATTTTACAAAAAACGTATGATAGAATATAGTATTTTGTCAAGTAGATGGTACTAAAAAGTAATAAACACAAATTATTTACATGCGTTTATTGGTAGCTTGATAGGTTAATGCTTTTAACAGATAAAATACAACTAAAAGAACAAAGATAACTAATCAAATCTAAATTGTAGCATCCTGTATACATGCGGACACCAAAAGCAACTCTCCAATGCAATTAGTTCGTACACTGAAATTGCATTATTGGACTCTGAAAAAAACAACACCACAGAGGAAATAAAATCGACAGAAATACGTAGAAGTTTTCTTTTAAAAAATGCTGTGTGGAAAACATATAATTATAATTAGTTATCGTTAGTAAATTAAAAGTTTCAAAAATGTTTTATTACTGTAAATGTATCCATTTTTCCAACTAATGATTATCGTTGTGTTAGATAGTGTCGGTACAACATGTTTCATTCTTTTACTCATAATTATTAGGCCATTAACCGAAAAAATAATTGCTGTAATTGAAAGTAGCTAGCTAGAAAAATATCACTTTATTATAATGCAATATTTTCTTGACGAAGTCTGAAAAATCACAATGTGTTCTACATTAAGAGCAATAAATATATATTTTTATCTAAATGAAGGATGTGCCCGTATGAAGAGAATAGTAACGCAATGCGTCCATCACTTAAGATGTAAAAAGTCACATATTCAAAAAATTAAAACAAAAAATGAAATGCGTTACTTTATCTTCTCAAGTTTTTTTTATAAAAGATCTCAGATACTTATTACTTATTCGAAACTTAGGCGACATTTTCAGGCAACTTCAATTAGCTTAAACTGAAAATTGAGAGATTCCACTTGGGGACTAAGTCCTGTTCAAGTTAGTTTTCAATAAGTCTTTGGCAATATCGATTTAGGTTATGAACGTTGACTTTGGTTCGGTCTAGACTTTGTCTGAAGTGAGTGTAGGATGCTTGAGTGCCATCGTTAAAATATTTATAATACATATTTTCTGGCATCAGTTTTATGGCTTTTAAATAAGAATTTTGTTCATACATCGTCTGTAATATCAGGAGGTAATCCGATACTATCTTACGAGTACCACAACAGCACAAAAATCAATTGAAGTCGATAGAAGCTGTGATAGCATGGGAAAAACAGAGTGATAAGGCATCATACTCTTGGAGATAATCAACGACTGACGTAAGTAATAAAACAAGTTACATATCTTATAACTTAGAGTTAATATAGTATGCATGTCAAATATTGACATGTGCGGGAAATGGTAAGAAAAAATTAAAAATTTTAAAATCTTTACAGCCCTCTCCTGTCCGATCTGAAGACGTAAAGAGCACAAAAATGTCTGCAAAATAATCGAATACTTACGAAGACATTTTTAAACATCTTCTATTCCCGATTCCGTGTTGTTAAATTACATGGAAATGCAAATGAAATCACTTTAAATCATAGCCTAGAAACATCACAATAAAAATAAAAGTACCAACACAAAAAAACATACTTACCATATTTTGTTTGCACAAAATAATATTTTAAAGAATTGCAAAAATCAAAATTGGAAATTCACTTCCTTTAGAGATACGAAAATGTCGACAGTAAATTGACTCACCGCTACCGATTAATATTCCTGTTATTCTTCAATTGTCTCGTTCTGAAGATATATCTGTTGCAGACCTACCTATTGTCCCCCAAGGACTTACTACTGACTCTGCACATAGCCTATTATTTAGAAAATACAAGCCTCCACTCAAAACCCAACCTTCAGCTTAGTCATTTACGCTACAATTTCGGTTGATATCAAATTTCAAGCCAGAGCTTTCCCATAAACACTCGATTATAACCCGTACAGGCGTTGCATTGTTGTTCAATATCCCATGAAATTGTAAGGCAGTTGAAGCGTTTCAATGCGAGCTGGTTATCGACATTGGATAAAGGGCCACCATTAATCGTACAGAGATAATATCGGCTCAGTAATCGCGGATTGCTAAACGATCGGTTAGTGCACTCGTTGGTTTGGTGTCGATGGCCCTATTTAGGTCGGAGATAAGGGATTGAAAACTGAACCAAAGTTATGATAGAAAGCCGTTTCCCTTCCAGTCATAACACACTAATTTCATAGAACCACACTAGCTTAGACCGACGTGTGCTCATCAACTGACTTGCATTATGTTTAGTAAGATATTCGACGTTGTTCTGGTTAAAGTTCAAGGAACAATCTGTTTGAAGTTTGTGCTATAGTGATAACCATGTCTCTCTATTTGTAAATATTAACGTTAATCTGAGTCGTGGAGATTACAAACATCCAATTAGCCATACTTAATCAATGACATTTGTATGAGCTATCGATAGAACTACTTGCAACCTACACTAAACGGCTTATAAAGGTAGGTATATCTTAAGGTGTAGTTTTGGGATACGCGACCAACATTATGGATACTGACAAAATAAGACGGGAGACTTAACAAAATCAATGCATATCACCGATTTCATAATGACACGATAAATAAAAAAGATATTTGAACCCACAACATATTTCAAAAAACTGTACTGTAACTGCCTTTCCTCTATAATAATTTATTCAAATGCGCTACTCTTTACACATGCAACACTAAAAATCATTATACAGGGTGTAACAAATGAGGTGGACCAAAAGCAAAAAGGCGATAGGGGAGCTCAATGGCTATCCATATAACCCCCATGTATGTTCAGCGATATTCAGTCGTTCAAAAGTTATTCCCACTTTTATGTTTTTTTTTTTCATTAACATATTTTAGGTTAGATTTCCCAAGTATACCCAAACTATCAAGGCTACAACCGTAATTTTTTTACACCTTGTAGCTTAATAGTAGACCTTTCATACTGCGATACCAGTTTGAGTCAATATTTGATTGATTTCCAAATAAAAAATAATCTTTGCAGAAAAATCAGAAACCTGAACTTCCGCGAAAAACTTTCGGAGCAATTTAAAAAAAAAAGTTGCTGAATATTTTTTTCTACAACCTATCTTAAAAACTTCCTCCATCTAAGGAGAAGTTACCCTGAACATTTCATAAGGCTAGTACGAAAGCATCATGTTGAAATTGGAACTCAAGTGTTGTAAAAGTGCTGAAATCGACGGTTCAATCGACCAACACGATGGTCCGGGCAGGGCTCAGATTGTATGCCACCCCTTCTAATCAATTGCTCTTGGTATATTCTAGCAGCCTCTCGAACGTTTTCTTGAGCTACAACATGACAATAATACATTTCTGCATATCTACGAGGAGAATATGGCATGATACACTTATCGCAAAGTTTGTACAGTCCGTAAACGCGCAGTTTTCGTTAAAGTAAATTAATCCAAATTCAAACTCCTGAGTGGCCGCACTTTTCACAACCCCTGACTCCGTAATAAAGATTTAAAAACTAAAACCCGACTACGAAAAGCTAGGAAGTAAGTTTAACTTTAAAATTTTTTTAAACAGAAATTGTTTTTTTTTACTTCAAACAGATTTTTTTACTTAACATGGTTGTAGTCGGATGCTAGTTAAGTTAAACTAACCCGTGATGAAGTAAAATAAATCAAGAAACCAACAGTGGATTAGGTGTGAAATCTAAAAAAGTTAAACTTGTTACCTAGCTTTTCGTAGTTGGGTTTTAGTTTTTAAATCTTTATTACGGGTTGTGAAAAGTGCGGCCACTCAGGAGTCTGAATTTGGATTAATTTACTTTAACGAAAACTGCGCGTTTACGGACTGTACAAACTTTGCGATTACCTAGTGTATCATGCCATATTCTCCTCGTAGATATGCAGAAATGTATTATTGTCATGTTGTAGCTCAAGAAAACGTTCGAGAGGCTGCTAGAATATACCAAGAGCAATTGACTATAAGGGGTGGCATACAATCTGAGCCCTGCCCGGACCATCGTGTTGGTCGATTGAACCGTCGATTTCAGCACTTTTACAACACTTGAGTTCAAATTTCATCATGATGCTTTCGTACTAGCCTTATGAAATTTTCAGGGTAACTTCTCCTTAGATGGAGGAAGTTTTTAAGATAGGTTGTAGAAAAAAATATTCAGCAACTTTTTTTTTTAAATTGCTCCGAAAGTTTTTCGCGGAAGTTCAGGTTTCTGATTTTTCTGCAAAGATTATTTTTTATTTGGAAATCAATCAAATATTGACTCAAACTGGTATCACAGTACGAAAGGTCTACTATTAAGCTACAAGGTGTAAAAAAATTACGGTTGTAGCCTTGATAGTTTGGGTATACTTGGGAAATCTAACCTAAAATATGTTAATGAAAAAAAAAAAACATAAAAGTGGGAATAACTTTTGAACGACTGAATATCGCTGAACATACATGGGGGTTATATGGATAGCCATTGAGCTCCCCTATCGCTCTTTTGCTTTTGGTCCACCTCATTTGTTACACCCTGTATATTCAAAGACAAACAAACAAAATACTGTCCAGGTATTTTTAGATAATGTAAGTAGATACCTATTATACCTATATAAAAAACAAGTTAAGTAAAAATTACTAAAACTGCAAGTGTAAGTACAAAGTAGCTGTTCCATTATCACTGTATTTGGCCAAGTGTAACTGTATTTTATAAAAGGGTCGAATGAGTACACAAAGAAACATTTGATTAAACACAAAGTAGGAAGGTAGTACGAACCTCGCGGTACTACGGAAGGTAAAGAAACGGTCTTGAGTTTAATGAACCCGCAGTTTGTTATATAAATAAATGGCAATATAAAATAATAGTTATAACGAGCATAGTAAAATATGTCAGCACTTTAAATATTTAATTACTGAATCAAAACTTTCATTGACGACACATACTTGAAGGAGAACTTTGCCCAGTGGGACAAGATTGGATAGATTAAAAAAAGTTATTTTATTTTTCTTAAAATGCATGATGCAATAATAGTAGTAACATAATTTGATCACTAGTGAGTTTTTGGCACGTGAAAATGCAGCCAGTATCCTGGGAACACTTACAATTATTTATTGAACAAAATCCACAGCTCTTAAAAGGATATGATATAAACTTAATTACAAAACAGATAGCCAAAAACAGATTTGCATTATACAAAGAAAAATATACTCTCAATTAAAATTAAAACTTGTTTAGATCATTTGACATATCCACAGGTTATTTTCGCTAGCTCAACAGCTAAAGTTTTAAATATTGTAAATACCGTAATTTTGTCATTTTCTTTGGGAATGTATGAATTCTAGTAATTGTTATCAATCAACGACATAAGAAAGAATCCTAGTTATCATGGAAAAGGAAACAAGACAGTCAACCTGATTAAGGTTCACAAAGGGCATGGAACTTAACAAAAATAAACAAAGTTTAATAAACCCAAGGTTTGCCTTCACATAATCGCGCGGCTGTGCAAACAAAAAAAGGAAAAAAAAAGATTTTACACTACTTTGTGCAATCAATAACCGGTTTGTTTCATTGTTTGCAATAAAATTTATTCATATTGAAGAGGAAGTTTTCTATACTTAATTAATTTATTGTGTAATTATACAAATGACATAAAAGGTGACACAAAACAATTTTTGAAAACTTCAGAGGCTGAATAAAAATTATTTAAAATCAATATGAGAAGTAACTGGCCCAGCGTATCAGCATTGCTATTCAGCGTGGCAATGCAGCATTGGGTACGCTTCCGATTGGTACTGATTTGGATCAGTTGAACTATCTTATAGATCGGTCTGTAGATAGCTCAACTGATTCTTATGTATTTTATATGTCAATGTGCATTTCGTAAATACTGTATAGAAGTAACTTAAAGTTTAGAGTTTAGACATTTTCTTACACTGTACTTAAAGTCATGCCAAAACGTATGTGAGAAGGAAAAATTAAATAATACGAATCAAAACTGCAATAAATACAAATACAATACAACAGTTACAAGAAAAAAAAGATTGAGGCTCGCTCTTACTACCCAAATAATAATTAAACAATTTGTGTAGCAACATGTTTATCTCAATCAAGTTCATGTAACCGTGGTAGGTATACAAACTACGTAAAACACCAAACAACTCCTTATCGTACGTCCGTCGTCGCAATGTCTACTAGAATCTACTTCTTGACAGAAAGATCTAGATAATAGCTAGCTGTGGAAGATTTTTCAAGATTAGTTTATACAGTTTTAAAATAATCAAGTCGCATTTTTAGCCAAGAGCCAGGAAAAAAGGTAACGGATATGTTGAAAAAAAACATGATAGTTGTTTTTTTTTCATTTGATTATATATTAACTTTATATCTTTTCGGTTCCGACGTCCATAATCTCAACATCTTATCGTGGGCGACTTCCAAAACAATTGTGTAGGTAATAAATAGAAAAAAACACTGTTTGGAGTTCAAAATCACCATCACCAAAGAAAGAAAAGTGTTGTGAAGACGAGTACATAATAGTCTCTTTTTTCCCTACGGTATCTTCATCAATACGGGGAAATAAAAACTCGATTAAAAAAGTGAGGTTAGTCAAGTGTCATCACTCATACAAATAGAGAGGACTTTGACAAGCGAACAGTGTTGCCAGTGATAAATACAAATTTCTACGAAAAACCGTTCTATTGCACGCATTTCATTACGCAAATAGTCTTTGGTAGTAATGGAAGAACAGTTTCAACTTTTATTCGATAAAATAAAAATAGAACTTTCAAATCAAACAAAGTCATGACGAATACGATTATGAAAAAAATGGAAGAAAAACTACAACCTATTATATCGGAAAATAAACACCTAAAAACGAAAGTTAGCCAACTCGAAGAACAGGTGGAATTATTGAAAAATGAAAAGAAAAACAACAATATTGTCTTATTTGGTTTCAACCCATATATAGCTCTATAGGTATTTTAATTTATACCAAATAAAGGTCTTTGAACTTCTTTATAGATAGAGTGATAGATGCTACCTTAATGGCTGTAATTGGGAATCGACGAGATGAGGGATACTTCTCTATGTTTAGGAAGTTCTTTATGATCTTGTTGAATCGGAGAAGGCAGCAAAACTCATTCACTTTCGATGTAAGTGGAATGTGCTCTAAATTAAATGAGTGTCTTGTTGATAACCCCCTATCAATGTTCTTTCAAAACTCTCTAATGTATATGATATGTAATTACTAGGTTTTGTTGAGGATTTGGCTATTTGCCTTTCTGATAATTATCAAATTTAATAATAAAAAATAATAATAATATGGTGTATATGTATTATGTATCCGGTAGCTTGGGCCTTGCCCCGCTGCCGGCGGCAACCTAGTTTTAAGTTTTTTATAATATATGTATTTTTTATAATGTATATTGTAAAAAACTTTTTTCTAAGTAAGTATTTAAATAAATGTGTGAATAATATGGTGTATTATTTTTATTTTGCTGTGAATAATGTCATAAAATGTATCTTTTTCTCCAATACCTCATGCCATAATGGGCATTTTTTAACCAAATGGCGTACGTTTTCTATTGAAAAATTACCTCATCTACAACTGCATTAATAACCAGAAAAACCTACCTTTATATTAAATAAACAGTTTGCCCCAAGATCTTTTTATTTCTATCTTAACTCAATGGCGGTAAGAGCTATTTTATCTTAGAATATTTGAACACTCCAAGATGGATTCACGTAAATGCGTTCAATTCGCATCATGATTACGGTAAATGACGTCATAAACGTAAAATTACGTTAAAGTGCCTCCCGAAAACTCCGTGTTATATGAAAGCATTTGAAAATGTGACATGTTGATTGAAAGAATTGGCAGAAGAAAGAGATTTGAATTATGTTCAACCAAATAATGTTTCCGAGATATTTCTATGATTAAATTACTTTTGACGCGTAAGCATACTTTATTCTTCAAACAAAATAATATAAATATTACAAAATGTAGAATTAACTGCGAATCTTTTGAAAACTGAATAATATTATTATCTGTTCTAGAGTTACATCGAATGAAATTATTATGATTATATGTAGGTAGGTACTTCAGAACTGATAATATTTTGTTCACATTAACTTATACAAGAGAAAATTACAGTTCCGCAGTAACATACGATTTACTAAAGAAACCCAAGCAGTGTAACTGCACTCGCTTTAAATTTACTTGTCATTGCAAAAGACTGCAAATCTAAAGAAACAAATAAAACTGTCAAGTTTTAGAATTCAAGTAAAAGAAAATTAGAACACAAAGTTCGGTTGTTACCCGCATCTCCTAAACCATGACGAAGTTTACGGTCTTTTTAGACTTCCTTATTAACTTGTTTATGGAAAAGCTCATTTAATACATCAGATGTTTTCACCAGCCATCACCAGCAATCACTTTAGCACCCTCGGAGTCACCTCATTGTTGAACACAAAGAGGGTAGAAAAAAAAGGTTTAATAACGCCTCTGGCGCTACTCCATTCATAACTTAATCCAAGAATAAAAATATTTTCAGACGCGACTTTTGGTCGCTGTAATATTTTCACAGTACACAAGAACCCCAGAAATATTTTTTGAGTGAATAATCTTTATTATAAAATATTCTGCTGAAGAAGTCAAGATTTTTATTACATTGATGTACAAATTGTAAGGTCTATTAGTTAGTATAAGTATCTACGCTGTATTTACTACC
This sequence comes from Ecliptopera silaceata, assembly GCA_932527185.1. Taxonomy (NCBI): domain Eukaryota; kingdom Metazoa; phylum Arthropoda; class Insecta; order Lepidoptera; family Geometridae; genus Ecliptopera; species Ecliptopera silaceata. The sequence goes on along the minus strand of OW052209.1, from coordinate 843,464 downwards.
TTTTCCTCGAAAATTATTAGGTCACCCGGCACAATTCTCCTTATCTTCTATCCGCCGTTAATTAACGCGTAGTGTAATTAAAAATTAGAATACCATCCCTCTCTCTACATTCCCCACAATGCAACAAATTAGAGGCAAAATTCCTTTTTAGTTAAATCAGCTAATTGTTATAACTTCATTTATTTTTTTGTTTCTTTTAATAAGACAAGTTTTTTAGCATCTTACATGTGGAAACATCTAATTGGTGATTAGTTTTTTAAGGTGTTTTTATTTGAGTTAGTACACTGTTTGTTTTCCGAATAAAATAAAACAAACAAAGCTGAAGTGAAAATTATTGAAATAACAGAATTTAAATTGTTTTTTTGCCAAAAAAGAACCGGATTATCGGTGCATTAGTGTAGGAGCTCAGAAATCACGTATAAATTGTAACAACAATAATTTTGCATTGGCGGTATAATAGTATGTCATTCGTGTTTACATAGTGGTAATTCGTGTGGAAGTCGCGTCCTTAATTTCCCAAGAATAAGGCGAGAGCTGTGCACACTGAGCAAAACAATAATAAAAATAATAAATCCCCTTCAAAGCCGACTGACAGACGCGAAACTATTCGACGACGGCGCGAGAGTGGCCATATTTTCAGCGAGACACTAAATTACAAGCTACTATCACTAACAACTTGTAGCTAACTGCAAAATTACCAAATCTTCAACTTGTAGTGAATGGATTTTTTAATTTTTTATGCAGAATATGACGTATTTTTAAGTTAAAGGTTTCTGACGAACCATATGGCCTCAAACCTATAAATGTTGACACTGACGTCGTCCCAACATCTTCATGCCATCATCGAACTGCTCAGTAAGCATGACATAGACTGTGTATAACACGGTCAAGTGTTTACCTTTTACAAAACTGATATTTTTTTTGGATTGTGCATCTGATTAGCAATAATTCGTCATCAAGATATCTTAATATCCATACCTAATGGTAATGAACACCATACAAAACAATAAAGAAAATGGTTTATAAAAAAATAAGAAAAATTTACATGATTGTTTTCTTATACACCGCAGCAGTTTACCAAATGTAAGTCCTGTATAAGAAAGACGTGACGGTCACCCTTCTTAAATCCCGTCACAAGCAGCGTCTCTGCGAATCCAAACGAAAATACGGGAACTGTTTTACATGCTAAAACAGAAAATTCAGTGTGAAAAACCAAGAACAATTGAGCTTCGCGCTCCACGGTGCATGACAGGTTTCCAATTCAAAGGGGCAGGTTCGGTTCCTGTCAAGTGTTCGATACGTAGCGCTTGAAGAATTAGAAATAGGAAGGTGCTGGGAAATAGACTTTTGGAAAATTGAAAGAGTCTTTGCGGGATAAGAATTACTTCGAACTGGTTTCATGGTTTCGTTTTATTTAACACGTAAAAAAGTCAAAATTAATGTATTTTGCTTAGATTCTGATACGTGTGAGCTGTTTGGTGAATGTTTCTATAAAAATACACATTTAAATAAAGTATCAAATAATTTAAACGAGTATGTTTAAATTCAGCTGAGCAAATGAAAATTCAACAATACTTTTTGAGTTTCGTATAAAAATAGCTTTCAGAAACTTACTATAATATATCGTAATACTTCAGCATCTACTTTCAAGTTGAATTTTAACATACTTGCTGAGGTTTACGTAAAAATTTCCAATTTCAGAAAAGTATTTTGTAGAATGTCAAATTACCAACTCCCCAGGTGGACTCAAAGGCTAAGGCGGGATCGTGAATCTACCCGTTTAACCGATCCGACATTTTAATATCGTACTAGACGCGTTTTCGTGTTCCGGTTAAATACCAGACCCAGGGTTGAACGGGTTAGCAATAAGAATAAAATGAAAAAGACGAAATCTTTGCTGTTTCAAAAGGATTTAGAATTTTTCAAGAAAAAATACATTACAGGCAAAATCTATTGATATTCTTTGAAAAAAAGCTACTAAGCCTATTTGTGAGTAACCACTGCTTAGAAATACATTGTCTCACTGTGCACATTTTCTAAAAATATGCTTTGTGGTAGAGCATAGCGTCTACCTGACTGAAACGTATTATATACCTCTCATTGCACGACCACTTTAAATCAGAGCACTGAGGTGCAACAAAATTAGGTACGGTGGCAGTACTTCCTCAGACAAACTCGTCCACACGAGCCATAAGAACCAACTGAAAGAAACTAACACAGATTGAAAATTCTAACAACAAGACATTGATTGCATAATCTAGTAGCAACAAAAACATTATTTTAAATGACAGCCAATTTCGCTCTCAAAATTGACTTTATTATCATTGTTACAACTTGGCAACCCTACACAAGACAGTACCGTGCGCTGGTAAAATTGAACTGTTGTTCTGGAAATGTATTAGTGCATCCGAGAACCCGGTTCGATCCTTTGTGATAATATTTTAGAACTTATCTCGAATGTGTAACGAGAATTTGGAAAATGCACATATTGTACTACGGGAAGTGTATTTGTAGGTACTGGCGCAATGCTCTAGACACAAAAATCTTTTCCCCGAGGCCCTCCTGGGTGAAAAGATTTACAAAATTGCACGCGACGCGTGACCCGAGGGCTGGTGAGGTGCCCAGCGTATCAGCATTGCTATTCAGCGCGGCAATGCAGCCAGTATCTTGGGTACCTACGCGACGATTGTGTTTACTAGTTTGGATTAGTTGAGCTTTGTATAGATTGGAGCGGTCTGCAGAGCTCAACTGTATCTTATTTATAAATATAATTTTGTAAATACTGTAATAGTCATTAAGTTTGTGAATAAAGTACCAACCTCCTAAGTAAAGTATAAGAAATCCGTAACATTTAGATGACAAATGATGCAACTGAGCTGTGACAGCGATAGATCAGTTGTTATAAAAGCTACCTTCCGTGCTCTGGATTATGGTTTAACTGCTACCAAAAACAAAAAATATATTGTATGACAACACACAATATTTTTTTATATCCAGAAACATCCAGACACAAATAATGTTATATAACGTTTGTTCAGAATAAATTGCTTACTTATAAACAGAAATACGTATATAGGTAAGCAATTTAATTCATAAATGAGTTTAGCTTAGCTAAGTTTTAGCAAAATCGAAATAAGACAACCAATTTATTTAACCACAACCACAAAAATCAAAGGAATAATAAACAATACCAATTACAACACAAATGACCACAAGAATATAGAAAATCATTTTCAAAAGGTCTAAATCACCAAGAAATAACACTGAATTGTTGTCAAAATTGCCGAAGACCTTACCATTTATTAAAGAAGAAGAACAAAAACCCATGAGATAAATTATTATGTCAACTCAATTCACACATAATTTAAAATACAAAGAGTATTTATATAACAACCTTATATAAAATAAGCTGTTTTAAAAATTACCAAAGATTTTACCATCATCGGGAGATCAAGCAACATTTATTACGAGAATTTCACAAAACAGAACATCACTTTCTATAAAATGTACATGAAAAAGTGCGTCAAGATTGTTGTTGTAAATTATCTCTTGCAGCCTCTACTCCGACACTTATTATTATATTCAAATACATAATAAACCACACCAATGCAAAAAACTACGAAAAATATGTGTTTCATCACATTTTCTTTTTGCTTCTTTGTGAAAATAAAATGCGTGTGACAGCGTTTGAAAGAAGAATAAAAAAAGTTTCATTTTCATGGTGGCCAGTTTCTTGTGATCTAATTTTGAAAAAAGGTTTTATATTCTACCAAAAAGTTTAGCTACAATTTTTCTCGTGATCCCCGAAACAAATTTTTATTATGATCTTGAAAGGTCTAAGAGTCCAGGTACTAACTTAGGCTATTTATAATTTAATCTGATGGTCAAACTACAGTTTATTGCATATTTCAGCAAAAGGTACTATTCCTCGTAAATAACTTATTAAGAGTGTTACAAAATAATTTTCAGGATTTTTCTCAGCCCGTTTACACTCTCGTTCTTCTACTAGGAAATCCTTGGTGTAATGAAGCAAAGAAGAGTAGTCAGAGACTACTCTTCCAAAACATTGATGTGTTCTTGTTGCACTGGGATGTATTTATTATTCCTAAAAGTGTTTAGTCGCAAGCCCTTTGCCACGACTAAATTGCTTCTATAAATTGTATGCTGAAGCACGTTAGTAACGTAATTCAACCCAGGTACTCGTACAAACTCAAACAGGAAAAAGAAACGTAAAAACTAATGAGAAAAGACCGCTTCATCACAAAAGCTAGACACAAAACATTTATGACATTTTCGTATAAGCACTGAGTACTTTGAATGCCGAAAGTCTAGCAAAGGAACATAATCCTTGTAGCCAAGTACATAAAGTAGCGAGATCTGCATAATACAAATTTGCATTTTCACGGAAAGTTCGCGGGTGGATCAACATTATATTCCGCCGCAGTTACACCGAATGCGAGATGGGAACTTCGCATGATATTCCTGACAGCTGGAATATAATGAGAATATATTGTTAGAATTGTTTTGATTATCTACTTTAAGCTTAATAGATCAATTTTAATTTGGGCAAAAGCATAAAAACCATTTTTATTACAGTAGTTTTATATAAATTCTAAGAACAAAGTTAAATTGGTTGTGTATGGGGTATGGGTATGGACACATATTAAATCCCTTTTTGCGTTAGCAATATCAAACCTTTGCAGCATTTCTGCTACGCATCGCATTCGGTGTGACTGCGGTGTATACGCTCAGTAATAAAGCACAAACTTCTTTTCAAGTTAATTTGCTCTGGAGTGATGTCGCGAAATATTTGTTTAAAAAATGCGTAACGTACTTCGGGAGGTTTTGCATTTTTCATTTAAAAATATCGTAAAAACTCGTCAAGTTCTGCCTCTTGAGAGTTAAAGACCTCTTGATTCGGCTGACGTAGTTTAAAGCTGTGTTTGAATAATGATGATATGCATCATGATGAATTTCGCTTCAAGCCAGTTCCGTATGTAAATAAATAAAAAATATAGGCATTGCACACAACGTTATTTCGTACACTTTAAAATAATATATGATGCTCAACCAGGAACAAAAAGTTTTAATCGTACAATTTTACACATCGCGGTATTGCCCCAAAGTAAGCAAAACTGGGTACGTAGGTACTGTATGTAACTGCATTTCTGATATAACACTTTTTGTGTCTATATAATTATGAAGGCTAAGTAATTACGTTGAATTCTTAGTTAGTTTTAAATGTTACTGAAGCTATAGTTTTCCTTAGAGATATGACGGTCGTATTAAAAACGGTGTTACATTTTAGGAAACCATTCAGGTGCGTCGTCATCCACTTTTTACAATCCAAGTGCGAATAGCCAAGTTAATCAGGCATTACTTCAGGCACTGTACACTTATAACAGTAGGTAGTATATCATGATACTCTATTGTTGATAAATAAAGAAGATAAAAAAATCAAAATAACTTTTTTTGAATTTTTTTATCTTCACAAACGTCTCTGAATTGATAGTAATTTTGATTACATTTTCGTTGTTTTTTTTTTTTAATTTTAATCCCGTAATTAGTCCCATATTTTTTCAATATTTTTGTGAAACTACTTAACTTGTTTTAATGAAACTATACCCAATGTCTGATGATAAAATGATATCAAGACGTGTCCACTACCCCCATCTAGTAGTATGTGTACCCCATACCTTTTAAACCGGAACACAGTAATGGAAGCATCACTTCTTTGCAGCATATACAAGTACGGTGGAAGTTGTCTAAGTTAAGGTGACGGGTATAGCCAAATGCGTGTTTTTGGGGAAACCGAAAACTGTTTTCAGAAAAAGTGATAGCATGTGGAGTTGTGAAACTTATTATTTCCTATAACACATATATTGAACTAGTGTATTGTTACTCAAAATTTGTGCTCTTGGATATAGTTTACTTTTAAATGTAAGTTTAGTACCAACACTTTTTGCAAAAGTGTGGTTTAAGATCCCATTTTTTATGGGTTTGGCAGATTTGTTTGGTACCAAACACAGCACAGCTATTCTTATGGTTCGTATCTTGTGACTCTAAAGAAAACATTTCTACATTAAGGTGTTTAAAGAAGAAGAAGAGTAGCGCCTTAGGAATTATAAGTGTTTGATTGCTGTGTGCTCGCAAATATACATAAGGCACTGCTTTAGAGTTTGACTATCCGAACTGTGCGCGGCTCATTATGTGTTTTGCGCCGTTGTCAGCATTTTTGTTGAAATTGAAATTGTGACGTTGCCACGCTGACTGTCTAGAGTTTAACCACCACGGCAAAAACTATGCCGTGTTACAAGTTTAACGTGTGTATAGATATAATAAATAAATAATAAACTTGGAAGTTATTGACATTTTTATTTATTATGAAAAATTTCACCCTACCCGTCGCCTTAATAATCTAAGTAAAAAATACAACAGCGCCATCAAGAGGCAAACAAATAGTTTAAAGATTTCATTGTAATCTCATTATAAGTTCGGCGCTGTTGTAATTTGTACTTAGATTGTGTGTTGTGTGTGATGTATGTGTTTTTATGAGAAAATAAATGTCTATAAACCTAAGTACTCTACCGGACGTACATTTGAATAGTACACTAACGCACCGTCTGTCAGTATTTTGAGATCCTGGGGGGTAATGACGAATAAATGTGACATTCGTAAAGTTACCTTAACGCAGAATTCGATTGTCACTGCGCGATGACGTTGCAACGTTCGCAATCAAACTGGCGCAATGTGAATCAAAAACGCTGCGTTATATTTACTTTACGAATGTCACATTCACTAGTGTTCACCCTCTGGATATTTTTATACTATGTGAAAGGTAAGATAAAAGTGTTTTTAATTAAGCGTGATCACGCTCATCTTTAGAACTGTTAACTGTTTTATAGTCAAGGAAGCATTTAGAGACTTTAACGACCTCTCTAAAAAAACTGTAAAAAAAGTTGAAGATTTACAACTTTTACTTTTCTACACAGTAAAAAAAATTCTGACCTAAAATTGCACCTTGTTTGGTCTTAAAAAGATTATATCTATACTTATAATAAAACTGTAGAGAGGTCAATTCTGTACATAAAATATATTAAAAAAAAAACTATCAGGGGGTGATAAGTGATCGATACTGATGCCAAAAATGCAATCAGTAAAATTTTTGTCTGTCTGTCTGTCTGTCTGTCTGTCTGTCTGTCTGTCTGTCTGTATGTTCCTTATAGAAACAAAAACTACTCGACGGATTTTAACGAAACTTGGTACAATTATTCTTCATACTTCTGGGCAGGTTATAGGATACTTTTCATCACGCTACAATCAATAGGAGCAGAGTAGTGAAGGGAAAACGGGAGAAGTTACTCCGTTTTTTAAGCTTCCGTCGTTTGTGCAGCCTTAATGGTTAAAGTTACATAGAAATCATGTATGACGGAAATATTCTACATTAAATTGTCTAAAAAATATCCCGCATCAGCATATGTCTATCTTTTATGGTTGACTCACAATAACACGTGTAACTCCTGATAGCTTAGCAGTTCGGAGCATTCTGATTATATTTGTTTACTCTTACGTTTATAAGACTCTCAGTCATCCCAAATTTAAAAAAGTTAACATTATTACCTATTCAATAAAAAAAAAATCATAGAAATCGGTATAGAAACACCAAACTTATACATGAAATAAGCCATCGCGCCGTCGCACTTGAATACTCAAATCGAGTTAAGTTTGAAATTTGTTGTGTTTACCACTAGATGGCGCTACTGTGCACAAATCCTAGATCGCGCTATCGGTGCGTTTTGGCAATGTGTTATAAGTCGGTCGGTATTTAGCAATAGTTCCGTTAAATTGAGTTATCTTGATAAGTTATTAAGGGTTGCGTATCCGATTACCGCTTTAATGACGAATAAATAAATATTTAAAAACAAAATATTAAATATTCAAGGGGGTGCTCATAATCTCATACAAAAACTTAATTTACTTAGATGGTTTGTGTTTTTTATATATAATATTTTATAAAAAATATATTGTTTTTGATGAGTACATTTACTTGGGCCAGTTAGCGAGCTTCGAAAACAGGCAGGATAAGGAGATCGATCGCCGCATCTAGAACGCCTGGAAGAGCTACTGGTCCATGAAGGAACACATGAAAGGCGACCTTCCACTTACGCTTAAACGCCAACTCATCGACATGTGCATCCTGCCCGTCCTAACCTACGGTGCGCAGACATAGTCACTGACTGAAGCACAGAAATCCAGACTCAAGATTTGCCAAAGAGCAATGGAACGTAGCATCTTTGGTTTCAAGCGCATCGATCGAGTGCGAAACACTACGCTGCGTTTGCTCACTGGTATTGCAGATGTAGGCAATAAAACCGCGAGGCTTAAGTGGGACTGGGCAGGTCATATTAGCCGGATGGACCCAGAGAAATGGTCCAAAATCGTGACACCGTGGCTGCCTGAAGACGGAAGGCGGCGTAAAGGCCGACCAAAAAGGCGATGGCGGGACGACCTCGATGCTTTCGAGAGGGATTGGTGGACGAAAGCGGAAAGCAGAGAGAAGGATTTGGGGGAGACCTTTGCCCAGCAGTGGGACGAGATAGGTTAGGAAAAAATAATAATATACTTACTTAATCTATACTAATATTATAAAGAGTTAGGTAGTTAGTTTGTGTATTTGTTAAATTGTAAGGGGTAATCTCGGGATCTACTGAATCGATTTTAAAAATTCTTTCACCAATAGAAAGTTACATTATTGCTGAAAAATAAAAAGGCTTTTACGTGGTAGTCCGTTTTGCAAAATGAATCGGAGAAAAAAGGGTCGAATAAAAGCGTTTCTTACGAACGCTGCCTTAACTATGAAAGAAGTGTTCTAGAGAAAATATGTTGAGCTTGATAATGCCTACAAAAAAGCCACAAGTCAACGACAGCATATGTCTTACTTTTTTATTTAATAAAAATTATCCCCAACGAAGTGGGCACGTGTCAGCTAGTCCTACATTAAAATAATAAACTTTTAATGGTTAGGTATCTACTTTAAATTATTTTGCATGAATGATACTCTCTTTAATCCAGCACAAACAAATCAGAGAGCAATCACGGAACAGACTGCCGCGTAAATCTAATGCATTCGAGACACACTGCGCGTCAACGTCAGCTCGACTGCCGAACGTTATAATATCACCGAGAAATGTATCTCGGTTACGCCACCGTTACGTTTATTTGTCACATTTATTTGTTACCCGACAGTTACTGCTACGTAAACCTTACATATTCGAGTGACACGTTTAAACTTTTGGTTTAAACAATAACCTCAACAAAATATACTGCGGCCAATACCTATTTTTCTGTATGAGTTGTCACAGTAAAATCGCCTGACTTTACTACACTAGTTAGGTAAATATTAGTATTACGAATTTTATTACCCAACTATCCGCTAGAGGCGCTGTACGAATCTTCATACATTTTTGAAGTGAAAACTTCTTTAGCGGCGCTGGGTGGGTAAAAACTTTCAAACTCGCGTCAGGGTCACGTGATGCTGATCGAAAAAGCGTAAGATCGAGGGGAAGGGAGAGGAACTAGTATCTCCCACTCTTTCTACCGTGCCTGAGTGTGCTGCTCTGTTTACACAGGGCGAAAAATAAAAAAATAAAAAATAATAAAAACATAAACATTGTATTCTACCTCATAAATGATAGTACTTTTATACTTATAATTAAACACAACGTTAATATTGAAGTTTTCACTTCTGCCGGCACTCCCGGAGCTACATTTTTTTTTTAACTACAGACGCTAGGGAGTATAGTATATATAGTATAGTAAAAACTCATGGTAGAGCTACTGTAGGTCTACAATAATCATCTAGAAAGAGACAGCTGTCCACACGATTGTGTTGTCTCTCTCACTCATTGTATTTACTTTATACCTCTGTAAGGAATACTCAGTACCTCTACCATGAGTTGTCACAGTAAAATCGCCTGACTTTACTACAGTAGTTACGTCAATATTAGTATGACGAATTTTAGTACCCAACTATCCGCTAGAGGCGCTGTACGAATCTTCATACATTTTTTTAACTACAGACGCTAGCGAGTATAGTATATATAGTATAGTAAAAACTCATGGTAGAGCTACTGTAGGTCTACAATAATCATCTAGAAAGAGACAGCTGTCCACACGATTGTGTTGTCTCTCTCACTCATTGTATTTACTTTATCTGTAAGGAATACTCATGTAAAATGTGTGTCTCTGGTTACGTCCGTGAGGTAGTTCCGTGCCAAGTCCATACGTAGGGTTCTACTTGATTGACAGTACTTATTTATTCATCCCACTGTCGAAAGGGTTGGGTCGTGAACCTTACTAACGATTCTCGATACTTATAGGCTTATGTTTTTATACACATATCTACACTATTAGTATAAAAAGTTTAGTTAAGTTATAAAAGGTTTTGAAGTGTTTTCAAAATTTCTTTCAAATAAAAAATATTTTTATTAAGTAATTCGTTTTGTCTAAAAGCATTACATCATACATCATCGTAACTTTTAAACAATTTTTAAACTTAAATGAAACAACATAAAAATGTAATTCAAACAAAATGGAGACCATTTTGTGATATTCAAAAATTAAAGTATTTTTTTCACTGAAATTTTCAGTCATCTGTTAAGGCGACGGGTAGGGTGAAATTTTTCATAATAAATAAAAATGTCAATAACTTCCAAGTTTATTATTTATTTATTATATCTATACACACGTTAAACTTGTAACACGGCATAGTTTTTGCCGTGGTGGTTAAACTCTAGACAGTCAGCGTGGCAACGTCACAATTTCAATTTCAACAAAAATGCTGACAACGGCGCAAAACACATAATGAGCCGCGCACAGTTCGGATAGTCAAACTCTAAAGTAGTGCCTTATGTATATTTGCGAGCACACAGCAATCAAACACTTATAATTCCTAAGGCGCTACTCTTCTTCTTCTTTAAACACCTTAATGTAGAAATGTTTTCTTTGAAGTCACAAGATACGAACCATAAGAATAGCTGTGCTGAGTTTGGTACCAAACAAATCTGCCAAACCCATAAAAAATGGGATCTTAAACCACACTTTTGCAAAAGGTGTTGGTACTAAACTTACATTTAAAAGTAAACTATATCCAAGAGCACAAATTTTGAGTAACAATACACTAGTTCAATATATGTGTTATAGGAAATAATAACTTTCACAACTCCACATGCTATCACTTTTTCTGAAAACAGTTTTCGGTTTCCCCAAAAACACGCATTTGGCTATACCCGTCACCTTAAGACATTGATCGAGATGTGAATCGAAGCTCAGTCAGAAACAAACCACTATTTAACAAACCACAAAATCTAAATTTCAGTCATATTGTTTAATAACAAAGAACGGACTTCAAAACCATCGACACAATTTTCGAAGCCAAAATAATATATGAGTTTGAAATTAAAATAAACTCGAGTTCCAATAGTAGCAGCCCCAGAGGTCCCTTTAAATACAAATAACATAACCTACAGGGAACAATGTTTATGAGAGTTTCATTGAGCGAAGGTCCGACATCTCGATGTATTTGCCTTTAAAAAGTAAATAGATACCTTTTCACATGGGAGCAAACAAGGAAAATACTAAGTTTTATTACGATGATGACGTCACAATATACTAAGCCTAGTGAAAGAAAAAGTCACTGAAGTTTTTTTTTATTATTCAATCATTAGAATACACACTCACATTATTTGGTTAATTTTATTTGCCTATTTTTGTGATTATTTTTATGTATAAGTAATCTTTTTGTATTGGTAATTAAACACACTTATATTAAACTGTTTAAAATACTTTCATAATTTAGTAAGTTAATATAAAGAACCAATCTCAAAAATTGATACAGGGTTACACAGAAAATTATTGTTTATATTCGCAAAGTAGCTTAAACTAGTAAAAATTATAACAGTTCAGCCACAATAAAAAAAAAACAAAAAAATTGAATTTCCCGCTAGAGCGAGACGTATCACCTTAATTGAAAATGTAATCATTAATTACGAAATTAAATTTTCTCTAATTATCAAAATCTTTGATTCATTTTGATAAGGGATTTATCCCCACAGGATATCAAGACTCTGTAAAATGGAATTTAGTGGAAAATAAAATAAACTTGTACATGTGAAAAGGCAGTAGTAGAACATTTGTTTGGAGGTGTCCATTTGACAGGGAATTGAATTAAAAGTAATTTATCTACAAGTTGTTTTTAAACGTAAAAGGCCTCTTACTTTTTTACTCTGATCATAAGATCATAACCGTATATATTAACTTACGAGTTACGAGGTTAACATAAAGTATATAATATAATGGAGCCTTTCCTATTAATTCCTATTACTAACCTGAAAGTTTATATAAATGGATGTATGTAATTGTTATGTATTTATGTAAGTAAATATAAAGTAAATGTATGTAAAGATATTGTGCGAATTGTCCAAAATATAACGAAAGACGTAGTCACGGCCACTAGAGGGCGCGAATAAATGTAACAATCGTAAACATAACGTATTTCAGATACACTGCGCGCTAACGCTGCGATGTTCGACAAAAAGACTGATGTTGACGCGCAGTGTATCTAAAATACGTCACAGTTTCGTGCCCACCCCTCAGATAGTTTTACATACGTACGTGATATAAAGTTAACCGTATTTTAGAAACGGAAAAGCCCTAAGGGCAAACACTGTTCCGAGGGCTGTCTAATAGGCATGCTTGAAAGAATACGTCTGCTTATTTCGAAATGTACTTTATTTAAACAAAGGCATGTTTAGCAACCAGGGATAATTATGAAATATCAAATAAACAAAAACAAACAAGCTTTGTTTTAAAAGACCAAGTTAATACTTTGTATGTATTTTTAGTATTTAGAAAACTTTTTGTATTTATTACAGTTTTAACAACTCGGTAAATAATTTTAACATAGCTTAAAAACACTAACGGCCGGTTTCTCGAACGATGACCAACGAAAAAATCAAATAATTACTATGTGTCAAACTGGGATCAATCGTGATTTGGGTTTCGAGAAACCGGCCGTAAGGTTTGTGGTTTATCTTGATCATCAAATTACAAATTACATTAATCAAATTACAAAAAATAATAGCTTGATAAGATTTTTTATATACATAGTAAGTAAATAGATAGTAAGTAGTTAAGTATTTCATTTCTATCGTCACTTCTGTAATGATATTTATTCTTTAATTATGCTTGAGATTTTAAATTTCTTGCGTTACCATTATACGTGAAACAAATATTTTTAATAATTTTTCTAAATAAGTCTTAATTATGTAATTACCATCAAAAACCTGTGTTGTGGTGAATAATTATGTCCATTTTTTTTTAACTTAAAATTTCATTCTTAGTAATAAGAGGACTCAATGATAAGAGCATTGTAATACGGTGTGTGTTAGAGGTATAAAGGTATAAAAAAAAGAACAGAACAGAACATTACATTTCGCGGCAAAATCATATAGCAGTACTTCCCTAAACGAACTCTTTCACAAAGAGCTTTTACCGATTTTAAGATGTTTCTTAAGAGTTATATAAATCAAAAATAAGAAAAAGCATATAATAGCCACTCAGCGTACTTCTATCAGCTGTCAGATTCCAATAAAAATATTTTAGAATGTCAATTATTTTCCATACAAAAAAACCCTAGGGAATGTCAATAAAATGACACGTCCATACCTCAACGTCACAGATTGACAGACACTGACTGGTCCTGAAAGCCTTTTTGTATTATCCGTGTTTGAGTTAAAACGTTTTTTGTAGCGCGTACGAATTTAAAAAGAAATAGGAGACAATGGTATGAATTGACACTTAATACATATAACAATTGACTATAAAAATTTCAGATCATACTTTCTTACTAACCTCCTGTAAAATAACGTTCTATTAACCTACCTATTTATGTATTTAGTTATTTAACAAGTAAGTGTTTTGTAAGTATGTTTTTTGTGAAATAAAATTCTTCAAACCTTATAAGTACACTCTTATAAGAGTAATACAGCCTAAACATTTTTATTAAGATTTTTAAAGTTTTTCTATATAACTGACAAGTGTCAAATGTTCATGAACAATTATTAAATTAAACTTAAATACATTTTTATTCCAAAACAACGACATTTAAATAGATTTATTTATAATTTTAGATACTGTTTGAGCAAGAAGTTGCTTATCAAATTCTACCCCAACGCCCGTACCCCTGTCAATATACCTATACCACGGCACGTCGATCAAAGTAATATTTTATTTGGAAAATAGCTTCAGTAAATAGTCAAACATTCTGTTTGTAATTTAATATGTTGCTGGATATTTTTCCCTTACCGTTACGTCAATATCCTGAAGAAATTGCCTTTATTGTAGCTCACGGTTCAGCGGCATTTTTGTGCTTGCTTTTGATGTCAATACATGAGATAACAAGGTTTTTGCATAGACCATTTTTTTTTCCTTAACCTATATTTTTATTTTCTTGTGTGTACAATAAAGCGTTTTCTATCTATCTATCTATCTATTGTCCCGCTGCTGGGCAAAGGTCTTTCCCAAAGTCTTCCACTCATCCCGGTGCTTGGCGACATTCCAGCATAGACCATGTTTAAAAAAAATCGGATGAGACGAATTGTACCACCGTGTATAAAATACAGAGGAATTAGGTATTTAAAATAACGCAAAGGAATATAGCTTTATCTTAATTAAATTAAGATGTAGGTGAAAAAACGAAAGATCGATTACAAAATAGGGTTGGTCTAAGGAAAAAAATATTACTGAGTAACTTGGTACAACTTTTTCTCAAGTAAAAGTAGTCGAAATAAGCTCTATCGGTTAAAATTTTCTTAATTTATAATTTGCTTAAAGCAAATTGATACTAAGTAACAAAAAGTATGTCATATTCACAAACTTCTACAGTATTTAAAATATGGACGTATTTATAAAAAAAACAGCCACTGACTCCTGAAATACAGTTCAAACTAGTCCGGGAGCCTATGGATCAAAACACAACATAATATACTTAGTTGAAAATATTATTACACATACAAACAATTTTACACATACATAAAAATCCAACTAGGTAAATAGGTAACCGAAAAATTGATATGTCAATTTATAACTATTTATTATCTAAATCCAGACACCGTTATCATTGATGTCATGAGGTCAATGACCTGCGGGTTAATCGGACATTCTCATATCTAAGCCTATATTGTTTATATTCTAAAATAATAAGACGTCAGAATTTTATTTTTGCAGTAAAATATGATAGGTATTTTATTAGTATCAACTAAATAAAAATAAATAACTAACGTTTAACTAAAAGTCAATTAAAACACAGTATTTGGTATTTTTTGGTGAAACAAGGTGGTAACCACTATCTGTAAAGATATATTGGCGCACTGAACACGTCCTCTGAGGACGTGATCACTGAGGCATTGTATAAACAAATAAATATTCATGGACATTTCACACATCACCCTCTATACTATACTACTAGTACCAAACTAAGCAAAGCTTGTACTATGCGCACTAGATTGCTGAAAGAATATTTTTTTTTATTTATAATTACATAGAATTCATATAAATATAAATACTTCCACCGAATTTTGTTATTCTGCGGCCCGGTCTTCGTCTTTTCTCATCCAGTGTTTGCCAGCTAAACTCCGCAGATCCTCGCACCATCTCGCCGGAGGGCGTCCTACACTACGCTTGTCATATTAAATAGGAGATAAAAAATAGAATCTATTGACGTCACAGACGGTTATCTCTCATCAGCTTGACAAGCCATATTTCCTCAACAAATTAAATTGACAAGTAAAACCACAGACATTGATAGAAGCGATAGCAAGACGCGTTCGTTGACCCCTTATCCGTAACCTCCAGTGACCGATATCGAAATACTTATAATACAATGTATGTATTTGCTAATTAACAGAATTATTATCTTACCCTGTTTGTAACCCTTTGAAGGTCGTGGGCTCGATTCTCGGGATCAATATTTTTTAAGACATGTTTTAAAATAATATTTGAAAAAATGGAACACAACACAAAATGTTTTAATTTTTTGGATTTTCAACTGAAACTGGGGAAAACAATGACGAAGTGAAAAATAATATTATAGTCAATGTATTTTTTTTTACTTTCAAAAAAAGTTCTTTAAGTATATTTTCAAAGTGAGTTTGCTGTCCCATTTTCCAGTAATAATAAATAATAATAATAATAAAGCCTTTTATTCAGAAATCTTAGTATAAGTACATAAAATTTCCTTACACTAATTTTTCTTACATTTTTTCTCTTTTTTCTATACTTAATATTTTTTTTGTTTTCTTTTTCCAAAGTTTATTCGTGTATTTTGATACTTCTTTATTTTCTGTAAGTCCGTTTGCCAGTTTGCATATTATCCAGTACTTATGGATTAAAATCAAACGCAAGTATAAAAATGTTAATAACTCGTTTAAAAATCCGATTACTGATCTTGAGGCCCTCATACCTCGTACTTAGAGGAAAACCTTAGAACTTCGTGTTTGCAATCACGCGATGAAGGGTAATGTACTTAAGTCAATGTTTTTTGAGAGCACGTCCGCAATCCGCATCGCTAACTAGTCCATGATTTAATACCTACTTACGTACAGGTTGTAAATAGTAAATCTATTTAATTTTGATAACGAAATGAAACTTACGACTATACAGTATTTACAAAATGTACATTGTCATATAAAATACATGAGAAACAGTTGAGCTATCTACAGACCGTTGCAAACGATCTAAAGATAATTCAACTGATCCAAATCAGTACCAATCGGAAGCGTACCCAAGACACTGGCTGCATTGGTTAAAAAAATATTCTTGGACAATTACACACCACATTCTAGTCCTAATCTAAGCAAAGCTTGCACTATGGGAACTAGATTACTGATAGAATACTTAAATAGTATTCTATCTAGTATATATATAAATTAGTATTCGTAGACATCCAGAGAGAGTAACATCCAGACCTAGAACAAATATTTATGTTCATTGGACAAACATTTGCTCTTGATGGGAATTGAACCCACGACCCACAGTTGGCAGAGTTACTACCAACTGCGCTGTGACGCCTATCGTGTCGTTGTAACTTCATTGAAATAATCCAGGGGCGATTTCAAACATGTAACGGTAACGTATGATACACGGCGCGGTGACGCTGCAACGTTCAGTCGGGCTTGCGTTGACGCGCACTTGATATTCCGTGGTGCAACGTTATTACGGTAAGTTTTGAAGTACATATGTGTTATTAAAATAACTTATTTATTCCGTAATTTATTAAGTTTGGTTACTTTATCTTATCATCAGTAGGTATATGCTTGTTTCTTAATCATTCTTAATTAATGAAGTCAGCAGCTGACTAGTCTGGATCACGATTTCTAAAGCTATAGTTTTCTAAATCATCTTTAGTCTTTCTGGCTTCTAATATTCCCAACATGAGGTAAAAACAGATCACACAATGTTTTGTAAACAATCAGGTCTTGAATTTCGTAAGCAACAACCTAAGGGTGGATTAGCATCCACAAAATTCGTGATCAGTAAAATAATGATGGAAAAACAAATGTTTAGAACGTGATCAATCGATTCAAACTGATGTAGCTATCAAACAATCAAGGTGACATGATACGATACAAAAATTAGAGTTCATCGACCCTGTTATCAGAATGACCTCAGTATCACCGATAGTAGCTATCTCCATATCAATGTAGGTAAGTACTTTATATAAAACAATCTAATTCTGTACTTTGGATTTTACGAAGAAAGCTAATTTTCTTTAGCAAATTACTAACTTAAGTTGCATAGATGTTTGGCAAGACGGACCGCTTCTGCAAAATGTAGCTGGAAAACACTGGATGAGCTGAAGAACGGGCTCAGTAGCGCGGCTAGAAAGAAACTAAATAAATGTAAGTAAATTAGAATTCCAGTCCTTGTCTGAAGTCCTCCAATATTTTTTAATTCGAGACAAAATACTTACCAAATATATCAAACGATTTTACGTGATTGGTTTTTGAAATAACATTTGCTTACTAGACTTGGCTTGAACAGCCCTTCTCAATAAACTACCCTGTATGTTATATGGTTCTATTTCTTTCAATCGGTACCTACTATAAGTTTTCAGATGACCATAAAATTCTATAACCTTATTAACCAAATATACCTTAAATATAAACAATACCAGTTCGTATGTGTGCTGTTTCAAAAAATATCATGGAAAATCAGTCAGGCATTTTATTATAAATTGATTTGGAATAGATGCGCGATGCCTGCGCCAGACATAATCCCCAACCAATAATGCACATTCAGGCCATTAAAGCATTGCTGACACGGCTATAGCAAAACGTAGAGCAACGAACCCAATGGAGCTGGTATAAATAATAATAAATATTCACGGACAAATGGGAACTAGATTGCTGATATAATAAATTTATACTTTCATTTTTTTGTAAATTCATACATAGATATATGTATATATGTATGAATTTACAAAATTTACATAATGTTCTGTGTCTGGGTGTTACTATGGTAACACTCAGACACAAAACATTATGTTCATCACACAAACATTTGCTCCTCTAGGTGGAAATCAAACCCACAAACCACAGCATGGAAGGCAGTTAAACTACCAACCAACAACCAACCTGTGACGCCTGTTACAGCTATTAGAAGCCAAAACCGACGAGAAAAATCTGAGCCGGTGTTGAACCCATTAGAAAAACAATCCATGTCTTATATCCACATAGGCCGAGATTGATTACGAATTGATGTAATTTTTAATTATATGATTGTTTGTTTGGGATGGGTGCCCTGTGAGAACCTGCTTTAAAACGGGTGTCTGTTGAAAACTCGAAGGTCCAGAGAATTGAGCTTGAGCTTGATGGTCAACCGGCTGTATTATCTTAAAAAAAAAAATTAACAAACTGTGTTCCTTGCTCTGTTATAAGCTGGTAATGTAGTTTTTACAAATTTTAACTGTAGATGGAGATCAGTTTTTAACGAAAGGATGTGTTAACCTAGTAGAAGCTTTTGAAGGAAGTTTGAGGAATAGACTCAGTTACCATAACTAAGGTGGCTTTTCTAAGCTTCATGATCGGTCAACTATGACTATAGTTGCTCAGTTATGGGTGCCGGCTTAGCTAATGCACCGCAAGCAACGCAATACGTGAATCAATTCGGTAGGCCGAGCTTGGATTAGTTTTGGTAAGGTTCGCTGGGTGTAATCAAGGCAAGGGACAATAGATACGTTGTGTACCTATATTGTACGTACTTTACACTAGATTAAGGTATCTTTATATGTATTCACAAACAAACTTACGACTATACATTATTTACAAAATGTACATTGTCATATAAAATACATAAGAAACAGTTGAGCTATCTACAGACCGTTGCAAACGATCTATAGATAGTTCAACTGATCCAAATCAGTACCAATCGGAAGCGTACCCAAGACACTGGCTGCATTGCCGCGCTGAATAGCAATGCTGATACGCTGGGCCTTACTTGACTTATAGTTCAACTAGATATTTATATAAAAAGTATTGATAGATAAACGGGATCTGTGTGTAAAAAAATCTACGTTCTTAACCGTGAAAAAAAATATATAAATAAAAAAAAATAGCCAGATATTAATGCTACTATATTAATAGCTATATTAATGTTTACCAACTAAACTCTATATTTAAAGGTCACTTTGAAATCCCTCTACACTTTAAAACGAGGTTTTTTTTGTGAAAATATCCACTTAGACTAATTAGTTTCAATCTATCTATTTTTACTAAGTAACTTTTGTCTCTAAATTAAACTAGATCTGGTACCTACAATAGTTATACTTTTTTTATAGAATACCTTCGTAATAACACCAAAATAAAATATCCAGGGTTCCACACACGACAAATTCATGTTATTTCTCGTTGAAGTTCAAACCCCAACCTTAACATGGATACCAAAGCTTTACAGTGTCCAAACATTATGTGATGTTATTATATAAGTACTACAAATTATATGGCGGTGTTTACATTTATAGTGCAAGGTCTCCAATCCCTTTGCATTATGTAGCAATGACCTACTGTTTTCGTTGTTATTAACCATTTATTGCTGTCTAACATTGAAATCGACACGATACGCGAAGGGCAACAGGCACTAACTAGTACCTACTGATGCATTTGTATATCTAACTACATATAAGTAGCTATAGTACTGTATTGACTCACTTTCAGATAAACTTGAAGGCTAGTCGCCGCTGATACTGTAGACCTTGGAACAATGTTTATAGGTCTTAAATTGTACCTATAGTTATATAAGATCTGCTTTTTGATGAAAACGAAGTTATCCAACTTATATAAAAATGCCCTTTTAATTTGTTCTTATACAATGACTACTTGGCCTTGGTATTTTTATACGTCTATTGCTTGTTGGCGTTGTTTGACAATGGAGAGATTGAGAAGAGAGTGTGAGATGAGTGATATCCTGAAACGTTTTGGTGTCACCATATAACTCAAATGTGTTTTTTATGCTATGCATGATTTCCTATACATCACTTATCTGTCGTTAGTTAAATTAACCTGGTTTGGGCCAAATATTGCTGTTTTCGAAAAAAACATTGCAGAGTACATCAAACCATCTCCCAACGTTCACGATGTCCGATTATATGCGCCCAAGAGGACTAAGAATAAAAAAAAAAATGGTAGCACTCCGGGAGTGCCGGCAGAAGTGAAAACTTCAATATTAACGTTGTGTTTTCACTTCAAAAATATAACCACAGTCGTCATAATGACAATAGACCTGTCCACAGTATGCTCAGCGCATGCGCGTCCGCCATGTTAAAAACGCGGTAATATGAAAGTTTCGGGCACTTTTAATAGAAATGGCTGGGCAACAAACATTATCACCTTTAATAGTGCAATTATATGAAAAATTAATTGACGGAGCCTGGTTAGTGCATCCGACCGTAGAAGCCCACAACTGTGTTCATTTACAATGATGGTTAAAATACCATGGTCGTCCTCAAAGAGGAAATAAAGCCGAACTAGTTGAGAGATTAGGATAATAATAAGTAATTAAATAATAATGAGTAAAAGTAAATACAAAAAAATAATAAATATCTTAATATAAAAGAAATGAAAATAATAAATAAATAATGCTGGACTATCCACACAACATCATCTAGCCCCAAGATAAGCACAGCTTGTGTAATGGGTACTAGAAGACTGACATACTTAATAGAATGCAATACATAGATAGATATTATTATTATACATATAAAATACCCAGAACACCTGGAATAAATATTTGCAGATCGTACAAACATTTATCCCAAGGCGGGAATCAAACCCGCAACCTCCGCGTCGTAGGCGGACCTTCGCCCGCCGCGCAACATCGGTCGTCAATAAAATATGTAATATAAATTCTCCTGAAAGGATTTACTACGCGTATCACTGCGGCATACTCCTTATCAACAACGTTTTTTTACCTTTCCTTAAAGATAACATTATATATTTTAATTAAAATACTTGTAATATAATTTTATTATGTATGCACAATAATTTGAATTGAACTGATTGTAAAATTATGTATATTATTACTGGTTTTATTACTATTTTCTTCAAAAAACGTCCATTTCTCATACATTTTTAAATAAAGTGCCCGAAAAACATGGCGGAAGTTGGAGCATGCGCACAAAAAATTTTCAACTATTTGAAGGCCTATTGTGATTGTGATTGTGTCATGTCATTGTGTCACATTCGCGCAAGCGCGAATGTGACACAACGACGAAGACAACGAAGACACAGACACATTCGCGCAAGCGCGAATGTGTCTGCGCCACAACACTATTTAATTGTTTGAGTCATACGTCGCGTGACCGCAAGTGTGTTCTTTTGTCGTCTCTTGTTTTACGAGCAATGTATGAAAATTAAATAAGATCTTACGCTTTTTCGACGTCACGTGACCCTGACGCGAGTTTGAAAGTTTTTACCCACCCAGCGCCGCTAAAGAAGTTTTCACTTCAAAAATTAGTTGGCGTGACGACTTGGATACATATGACGGAGCCTGGTGGGAAGCAGCGGCTGATAGAAAAGAATGGAAGAAAAGGGGGGAGACCTTTGCCCAGCAGTGGGACAGTATAGGTTAATTAAAAAAAAAAAAAAAAAAGTAGATGCATTTACTACTTCCAGAGACTGATCAAAATTGATTGTTTTTTTTTTGGCTCGGCTTCACAGTTTTGCCCAAGTTCATAGTCAAGAAGGTCGTTCTACATTCAGTCGGGCACGCAAGTTGAATCACACAACACTTCCTACATAATTTATAATTTCATGGAGCTAACTATATTATCTAGGTTAAATGTTGTTGTACTTGATGATTCACGGTCAGACGGTTTTCAATCATTTTGTAATTAGGCATGTAATGAACTTTATGTTTGATATCATACTCTATAATACTTAAAGGTTAAATGTTGTCAGATCTTTTTATTAAACTATCTGACAAATGCATTAAAAATATACTGTTTAAGATTATTAATATCTTAAGCAGTAATATTAACCCAGTAGTGATTATAGTTGAAGTAATTTATAGGTCAATCAAATACTAGTTTGATTCAATTTTGGATATAAATGTTATAAGTAATTAACCTATTGACATCAGAATTTACTAGACTAATTTCAACTCTATAAAATTGTATTAATGTACTTGTAAAATATGAAATCTTGTGGCAATAATCACCTCAATAAACTTCTTTGTAGAAGTAATAACACTTTTAAAACATTGATTTTAGTACAGGTCATCAACTTTGATAGTGATTTTAATAGATTATTTGGTAAAATATTATACTAGATTCCAACATGTACAAAATGGCAGTCAATGTACATATATGATATTATTAGGTACCATGATGATCCGGATGCGAATTGATTTCCAAATAAATATAATAATGTTCAAAAATGTACAATTTCATATTGCTCATAAACATGTTTACTTTCGTTTGAAGTCATCAACCTACTGGCATTTTGACAGCATCATGCATGCACCTTGGTTCATCGACACAAGAACTATTTTCGTGAAAAATTTCATTTCCATTTTTACTGCACATACCTACCTTGCAATACAATATGTATCTTACTGCATCGGTCTAGAGATTATGGAAATTTTCAACAGGATATCTTGCTACGTGTTGCACCATCACGGCAAATTGCATCTTATTCCGGTGGTGCAGAAGTCATTAGCGTTCTCACCTGGTTGTCCTTTAGGTCGATGATCGCTTCCTGACTCTGCAAGGTCGTTGATAGCTGTCACAACACGTGTTGTGTTATCACTATCACAATGTGACGTCATCTTGCGCACGCGGTGGAAATGTGATCGTGAAAGTAATTGATTTAATTTGAGTGGTATTAACAAGCAAATATACATTTGAATCTATTCTGAATGATTTATAGATACTATTGCTCAGTCCCTCGATCAAAGGACTAAGAAAGTTGATTAGTATTTGTGAAAAGTATGCTATAGACCACAATCTTATGTACAATGTGAAGAAGACAGAAATGGTAGTATTTAGATCCGGAAAGGGACCTGAGACCGTACCCAGTATTATACTAAACGGACAGCCTGTCAATGTTGCGGATAGTTTTAAGTATCTTGGGCATATTGTAACGTCAAATCTTAAATATGATGAAGATATAGAACGCCAACGGCGAGCTTTATGTATAGTAGGCAACATGATTATTAGAAAATACAGTAAGTCACCAATTGATGTTAAATTGACTTTGTTTAGGTCCTTCTGCCAGACGTTTTACACCTGCCAACTCTGGACGAACTACTCTAAAAAATCGCATGATGCCATTAGAGTTGCGTACAATAACATCTTCCGGCAACTCACGGGGCTGGAACGGTACTGCAGCGCCTCCGGCATGTATCTGGAGGCGCGAGTTAACTCCTTCAACGTTATTATTATTATTATTTATTTGTTTTTGAAGGCATGATCATGACCGAGGCACGGAAATGTTGCGTGTTTGTATGGGACATGATATCTCTAAAAATATATGTACTAGCATAGATGATTGAATAAGCCAATGGCTGAACTGATGTTCAAATTAGAGTAACTACTGCGTATAATGATGCACTTGTCTCAATAAATAAGTACATTGAGGACGTGCCTTGTGATGCAAGTTCCTATTATTATATCGGCTCTAATGCCGTTTATACCGGAACACAGCAGTGCAAGTTTGGCAACAGAAATAAATACAGTAGTAGTACTTCCTAGGAAGAGCTATATTTCACCAACTCTAGCATACTGTCGTTATTAATGCTGGTGTCTTTAGTCAGCAGGCAGAAGACCGGTACATATATAATTAATCATTACAATAACCTACTTATCTTTTTGGAGCTATCATTCATCCAATGATGTTGCTGTTAGTATACATTTTGCTGTAAGACAACAAGGATTGTACGAAGCATGTAGCAAAAATACCGCATAATAACATAACACCAACCTTGTACTGGTTATTATTATTATTATTAATAGCCTGTACTGTCCCACTGCAGGGCAAAGGCCTCCCTCCCTTCTCTCCAGTCGTCTCTATTTTGAGCAATGGCCTGCCAGTCCTTGGCAAAGGCGTCTAACTCGTCTCTCCATCTCCGCCGTGGTCTGCCGCGAGGTCGTTTCCCGTTTTTAGGTGCCCAATCCGTAGTGGATTTGGCCCATAACGCATCCGACATGCGTACTAAATACTGTATACTATTGTACTGTTTACTCATTATATTTCTTCCTTACTATGTTATCTTAACAGCGGTTGGCACTCCTCAACACGTCACCAATAATCGAGGCTAATGCTCGCTTGATGAGCCAATGAGCTAATTAGTGAGAAAGGTCAGAAACCAATACGTATCCAACTTACGAAGTCATAATTTCATTATAATCAATGAAGAAGAACGGTTATAACCGTATAACCAGCTTATATATAGATCTATAAGGTGAACGGAAAAACAAGAATTAGAAAAGACACATGCTAGAGAAATCCAAAAGATAAAAGCAATCAAATGTTTGAGTTAGAACCACAAGATGTATAAAAAGAACGAAACTGCTCTGAAGAAAATATGAGATGTACCATGAACCAAAATTTAGCTCCTAAACTAAAAGAATCACCATGAAACAAATCCTTCTAGGCGAAAACTTGAATGTTGTGAACCTATTGAATTGTTTTTCTTCTTTATCTCAATCCTCACTCTATATAACTTCTGTTGGGATAGTAGCTAAGCTATTGTTTTATTGTGGAGCCAATGAACTGATTACTGAAGCTGCATAGTGAAGGTCAATGTTTCAGTCTTTGATAAACATGTAGGATTATATTATAATGTTTACTTTCTAAACTAACTTTCTGATACCTTTCATTTCAAGGGTAGACAACTTGGTTTTTACCATCACCATTCTCCTTATAATTATTATGTATTTGGTGTCGATTGACCCTTCTTACCTTCCATTTCTTTTTCATGGTCATAATTTAAGAACTTTTTCTATCAGCGGTCGCTGACTGCCTGCCTGGTGGTAACCATTTTCAGAAATCAGAAATATTTTATTGTTTATCTTTTGTACATAAAAGATTTTTTACATAAGATCAGAAGCCAACAATGGATCGTCATATTTATCATTTGTCCACTGCTTGACATAAGATTCCAGAAAAAACTTTTCATCCATAGACTTTGCGTTACGGCTTTCTTAACAATGTCTTAATCTATCGGATGCGAGGGCTGTTCCACTCTTTACCTTCCATTTTAAAGGACTCGAAGACAAAGTAATCCAAATAATAAAACGAAAAATAACTTGTGTTTATTAATTTGTAATGTTACTTTTAAAATTACCTTATTTTGAAGAAAGGTACTTTATAACAAAAACAACAATGATGAAACAGTTTACAATGTTATCAGTCGCCAGATAGTCTGCTGTGATTAGCTAGCAAATGTCACCTGACGAGCTGATAAGGACCCTTAGGAAATGATAACTGAAGAAGTGGATACATGGATTAAGTGATAAACTCAAAGTTACTTCAAGAATGGCGTTTTGGAGACGGAATTTTAGAAACAAAATAGATGACTAATTATGATCCTACCAGTTTCCTAGTAGTTCTATGAGAACAGCAGACCTAGCGAGTCCTGACCTCGTGATACCTGTCACCGGGTTTTAAGTAAACTCGCTGTTTTATAAAACGATTCGCCATTTGATTAAGCGTCGTAAAATCGTCAAACGATTTATTCGTTGTAGAATAATTGGTTTAAAAAATCATAATAATCCATTAGGACAGCAGTATGAATTGGAAGGCAGAGAAAAGTAATTCTAATTCGTGATCATTTGACCACCCATGTATTACTTATCGATTGTCGGGTGTTCTGCTTGCTCATTGCCATTTTAATTTGCTAGTTCTAGGATAGTTCTATGACTATTATATAATAGTTTTTTAAATATATATTTTTTATGTTTTTTGCAGATTACACAAATAAGGATCACTATGGCAACGCCGAGAATGAAAAAAAACAGTAGTAGCCCATAATTCTCTGACGAGGAAACGGATGCCGGAACTTCAGGCGGAAACCCGTCCTCACCTCGGATGTTTTCAAAGACAGACTTGAACAATGTATCCTCAATTAGGAATACATAGTAATGAAGATAAGTTATTTTGATACGGAAATTTTGGAAAATTAAATGTCAGGTGCACAATTTACTTACATTTCTTTAAACACGAATACAAAAAAAATTACACATCACAAAATTTAATTTAAAGTTTAAAGATTTTCATCATCATCATCATCATTATCAACCTATGGCAGTCCACTGCTGGACGTAGGTCTCTCCCAAGACGCGCCACTGAGCCCGGTCTTCGGCTCTTCTCATCCAGTGTTTGCCAGCTACATTACGCAGATCGTCGCTCCATCTCGCCGGAGGGCGTCCTACACTACTAAATTAAAGTTTTTATTTATCATAATTTTAAATGTTTCTTCATTTACAACACGAAAAATATGGTAAAATATCCGGCTAAGTAACTCAGTGTAGGACAGCGTAAGCATGAACAATAAGACAGACAGCCGTATTACGTAGACCTATCGCATTTGAGTCACACTGCGCGTTCACGTCCGACTGACTACCACATGATGCGGCGTCACCGTGCAGTGTATACGCTATTACAATGTTACCGATTGTCACATTCATTCGTGTTGAGTCCCCAGATCACAAAAATAAATTGTCTTCGAAGGAATTGTCATTCAAGCCGCGTGTGAGGCGCTCAAGCAGGGAAACATGTTTGATTGTTTTGACTTCAACAATTTTCTTTGTGGCTTCGAAAACCGAGCGACTTTTGACTCTAAACGTGTCAAAATTATCAACCATTCTTTAAAATAAATTTGCCTTTATTTTAATGTTGTTTTTATTTAGCGAGTTTATACAATCCCAAATTCGAAAACTGCATAGTCATTCGTATATTTAAACTAAGCTTAGGGTAGGATTTAGACCAAAGTGCATACTTTGCATTTATAGTTTCTAGACACAGGTAAAACAGACTTTGTTGCGCGTATCTCCAAATCATTTTTTTTTACTTAAACCTATTTTATTGCTTAAATACAATCCTGCTAAAAATCAAACAACATGAAACAGAAACAGACCAATCTACCAATTAATATACAGCAGAGAAAATATTAAGTGCAACAGATAAGAACCGGGAATCGAACCCGGAATAACAAGTGCGTATTACGATTCCGCCCGCGGCCCGAACGTGATGAAGCATTGCTAGAAACTGATTTCAATTTGTTTGGTCCAGCGGAAGCTGCTGTGGGCAGAATTTTTCACAAGAGAATGAAGTCTGACTCTAAGTAGGTTTTGTAGGAACTCTTGGTAGCTAGTTAGTAGTCAATTAATCTTAACAGGAAGAAAGGTTCGAAGCGAAGGTTGCGAAGGAAGCTGAGGGTACATTGCAATCATGGAGCAGAAAAATTAGGGGCTAAGTTAGGTTGCGGATGATGATGATGATGATAAATAAAGATTCATACAGTTAAAGCGTTGTACCACAGAATATACATATCATTATATTTACCTTTTTATATTTGCAGGACGTCTTCTTTTTTTTGATGTGGCTTCTGCCTGTCTATAATAGACTATTCTGCCAGTGGCAAATTTGAATATAATTCTCAGTCAAGTCAGTCAATTGACAAGCTGTCTTTTGTTTTAAAGGAAAAATGTTAAATTTCCCTTCAAAACCGAAACGAGTTCCATCAAGCCCCGATATCACTTAATATGATACTTCTCGCTCTAGCGGGAAGTTCAATTTTTTTTTGTTTTTTTTTTATTGCGGCTTAACTGTTATATCTTTTACTAGATCAAGCTATTTTGCAAACATAAACTATAATTTTCAGTGTAACCCTGAATCAATTTGATTTGAGTTGGTTCTTTATATTAACTTACTTAAAAAAAAAATGGTAGCACTCCGGGAGTGCCGGCAGAAGTGAAAACTTCAATATTAACGTTGTGTTTTCACTTTTAAGTTTTCACTTCAAAAATATAACCACAGTCGTCATAATGACAATGACAATCACAATGACACAGACACATTCGCGCAAGCGCGAATGTGTTTTCACTTTTAAGTTTTCACTTCAAAAATATAACCACAGTCGTCATAATGACAATGACAATCACAATGACACAGACACATTCGCGCAAGCGCGAATGTGTCTGTGTCATGTCATTGTGTAACATTCGCGCAAGCGCGAATGTGACACAACGACGAAGACAACGAAGACACACTGACACAGACACATTCGCGCAAGCGCGAATGTGTCTGTGTCAGTGTGATTGTGTCATGTCGACACAACGACAATGACAATGACAATGACACATTCGCGCAAGCGCGAATGTGTCTGTGTTTTCACTTTTAAGTTTTCACTTCAAAAATATAACCACAGTCGTCATAATGACAATGACAATCACAATGACACAGACACATTCGCGCAAGCGCGAATGTGTCTGTGTCATTGTGATTGTGTCATGTCATTGTGTCACATTCGCGCAAGCGCGAATGTGACACAACGACGAAGACAACGTAGACACACTGACACAGACACATTCGCGCAAGCGCGAATGTGTCTGTGTCAGTGTGATTGTGTCATGTCGACACAACGACAATGACAATGACAATCACATTCGCGCTTGCGCGAATGTGTCTGTGTCATTGTGATTGTGTCACATTCGCGCAAGCGCGAATGTGACACAACGACGAAGACAACGAAGACACACTGACACAGACACATTCGCGCAAGCGCGAATGTGTCTGTGTCATTGTGATTGTGTCATGTCATTGACATTGACACAACGACGAAGACAACGAATGATGAACGTCACGTTCGATGAACGTCACGAGTCACGTGACCCTGACTGAGTTTTCACTTCAATAAGATGGAAGCGATACAGTTAAATACAAGTTAGGCGAAACGATTCGTACGATATAATAGCGTCTATCTGGTTATGCGCGCGCGGCGAGCGATACGTGTTTCCCGTGCGAGGGTGCTCAGAGCGTCTGTCGGCTGCCGGCGCGCGAGTGCCGCTCCTCGGTCCTCCGCCCCCGCGCTCCGCACCGCACCGCGTGTTGGCAGCGCCTTGTACTCGCCTTGTACGATGTCGCCACAACACTATTTAATTGTTTGAGTCATACGTCGCGTGACCGCAAGTGTGTTCTTTTGTCGTCTCTTGTTTTACGAGCAATGTATAAAAATTAAATAAGATCTTACGCTTTTTCGACGTCACGTGACCCTGACGCGAGTTTGAAAGTTTTTACCCACCCAGCGCCGCTAAAGAAGTTTTCACTTCAAAAATATTTAACTGTTTTGTACAGTAATTTATAAATAGATATAACAGTTCAGACACAATAAAAAAAACACAAAAAAAATTGAATTTCACGCTAGAGCGAGAGGTATCACCTTAAAAACCGAAACGAGTTCCATCAAATCCCGACATCGCTTAATACACTTTTATTTCAACGATTTATATAGTTACCTTTTTGCGGTTCAAACTCCAACAATGACAGCTCACAACTTGTCACTGTCACCGCAACTTATTAATTCAGTAATGCATTTCAGGGTTAGCAATGGATGTTGAATAGTCCCGCCCAAATTAATTTGGATGTTCTTGTTTGGGCGGTTTCGGTAGACTTAGTTCATGAATATACATAGGCGATCTGATATGCGTTCAGGCGTAGCTAACTAGCTTGTAGCTGGTTCACATATTTCAAAAGCTCTTGTCACAGCGGAGCTCATAGTAGTACCTATAATTCAGTTTGAAAAGTTAAATCGAACATCTCACAACAAAATGGAGTATTAATTTACTACCACCATATGAGAAAGCTTACGCCATAGTTTTATTTTAATTGATGTATTAAGTTTGATTCGATAACTTTTAAGATAACTGTTTAAACATGGTTGTCAAGTAGTATCTACTTATAACTTTCTATATATTACTACTTACTTACCTTATTAAAATCAGAGTGCCTAATTTTATTCTTCTTATATACTTAAAATGAGACAGCTATTCCTTGTAAGCTGTACATCGGACGTGGTATAAATATGGAGGTGGTAAGATAAGCCTGAATTTGAGTTAATTATATGGAGCTGGGCTTCTGGAGGGTATCCTTATCAGGTCGGACAGGCTCCTATCAGAAGTTGTTCTAGGTATACTGCAGCTAGTTCATGTCAAACGTGTGGAAAATTGAGAGGACTGATTAATCAGTCCTCTCAATTTTCCACATGTTTGACTATATACACGATACGATACTATATATACTTATATATATATTGGTGGTCAGAATATTGGACTACCTTTACCCATGCCTCGATGTAACGCCTTAGTACCTGGGACTTTTTTAGATGGACATCTAAAAAAACACAGACCTATCCCTTCAGCTTAGTCAGCCTTATCCACAGGAAAGATCGAACTTTGAGAGTAGCGACGCGCAGTATGGTGCGCGACTGGGTTTTGAACCCACGACCTAAGGAATTGCTACCTCTAGACCACCGGCTCGTATAATATTCAGGTAAAGTGACCTAGTATATGAGATAAACCTGAGTAGTAGGTGAATCTTGTAAAAAATCCGAATAGCCAATTAAAGTCCTACATAGATATATACTCTTAAAAGTCCTACAAGTACTTTTTTACATTCACGTAAAACTTGTATTATTTGCCTCAGTAAAATTGTATTCTAAGAGTAAATAATTACCACTACTGACTTTTTAACTTTATACTATAGTTTCGTGAGTAGTGTGTTGTTTGTTAAAAAGGTTCACAAACACTGGTCACAGGATTCTAACCTGTACTATAGCTTAGATTCCTGCTCTTTGCAAAAAACTACCTAATTCATGTTCATGGCATGGCATGATCTACATAAATCCCTAGATTCTACATTTAATTAGGTGATTGGGGGTTTCAATAAAATTCTGGTTTATTTTTTAAAAACTGGATGATTTTATTTTTACCATAATAATATAATATATATTTTGAAACAAATTACCTTATAAAATGTACACATTTACTTTTTATCCATAACTACAGTATTGTTACTTTATACTTAACAATTAAAAGACTACATACATTTAATGTATATTATGGTATCCTAAAACATACGTAAATAATTTATACAACGGACGAGGAGAAATAAAATAATGGTTAAAAAACCAAGTCGAACCTCGAACACTAACTAATTGTATACAAGTAAAAAAACTAACGGCAGCTTTCAAGAACGCCAAGTGGCTATTTCTCTTTTAGTTTTTGGAGAAAACAAAGAAATCGCTCCAAGTGATGTTCTTGACAACATCCGCAAACTATTGCTGGACAAAACATGTTTTCACATCCCAATTCAATTCACAATCATCGATTTGTCGAATTCTTGTTGTTTTTCAAACTAGACGTTTATTTACAAGTTTCAGAAGCCAACACTGAAAACGACGTTTTCATTATTTGGTAAAATTATAATTTTGAAGCTGTTTAGTGCTACTTAAAAAAGAGATCCATCGGTAACGGTGTCCATAGCTTCTTATTTTTTGGTATATATTGAAAGAAAAACACTTAAATCAGGTATCGATGATGATTCGAAGGCCACAGATGTACAGAAAGGCAGAGAGGGGACTGTGCTGGAGCACATCACAAAGGCATTGTCCGAATTGTTCTGAAAGACTAGATTGGTTCGGAGCACACGGCAAGTGCGAACATTGCCCGAGTTTCTAAAAACAATGTGGCCTAGGAGGACTACGAGATATTTACAATGTTCAATGGCAAACACGATAAAGCAACCTGAATGTCATCAGTCAAATTTAATCTTAAAACCATGCTCTTAGCTTTAATGTTACAAGTTTGGCATTATTAATTTTACCAAATATAAGCATAGGTAGTAAGTATACGTTATGCTCCTACTAAGTATACCTTAACACTATCGACAAAGTAGTGGACCATTTTTATTTTATTTTACTTTTGTTCCTAATTTTGATCAAATTAATACTTAAAAAATATTGGAATTATGTAAACATAATGAGCCGTAATACTATTCTTAATGAAAAATGAGAAGAATGTCAAATTACTCAACAAACGGTAAGCTTGGGAAATGACAATGAAGAATATGTATTTTAGTTATAAAAAAATATGAGAAAATTTTGAAAGAAACTAGACACAACAAAATTGAACTAAAGTAAGAATTAACATTACTCTCTTACTCATAAACAACATTAAAATTACTGTTACAGCTAAGTTAGTTATCGATTCAAATTGTGCGAACTTTCGTTTATTATTCAACATTAATATTACAATGCATGACACAACTACGTCAACATATATAATATGACCAACTACAGATCGACAGACACAATATTATACGGGTTATTATAATAGACACCAATTAGTTATTCAATAATAATATTGTATTATAATTAATCATTAATTATGTGCTGGAGAAGGGATAATGTTTCGTTGTATCTCACGACAGTGAAATTCTTAAGCCTTATATATCGCTTATCAAACAAATCAACAAGAAAATACATATCGTATATACAGAGATATAATTAAGTTTTTTATTCAAACAATTTAACGACACAACTTTCAGTTCTGTGAATAAATCACTATCATTTTCATGATTCGTTTTTATACAACTTATTTATAAAGATGTTTATATATTATAAGTACAAGAGGAGGTTGCTATTACGAATGTCGTGACATCTACCAGTCACAAGCGATTTAATAAGCTTCCATATGATCTGAATTATGACAAAAGATACAATTTAATATTCATTAGGTACAATAATTATACTTATTTCATAATACATGTATAACTACAACAACTAGATACTACGACGTCTATGATATATTTTTGAGACGTGTTAATAATATCATCTAACTTTTCTCACAGTGTGCTTTATTTTGACTTTCTTATTATAAACGTTTACTTAATTTATATAACATACGGGCCTAGAAAGACTCCAATAGATGTTCATACTAAGGAAGAAAGCCTATGTAAGCAACGGAGAACATTAGAACAATTAAAGACATCGGTCATACAGGCATACAACCCTGAAATGACTTCACTAATATTTGAACGAAATATTTTAACCCTGATAATTCCAATTATTGATGAACCACAACAAGAAGCATTTCTTTTTACAACATTTAAATTCGATGTTGTTTTTAATAATATTTTAGGGGTTTCCATTATTCTCTCTAACAGTAGTTATTATTTTTGTAAGAGTAGAGAGTTTTACACTAAGTTGAGCTTTGGTGTTACTATTTAATTTATTCGTATTGCTTTTAGTCGTTGATTCAATTATTTTGTATCGAATTTATCAAATTACTTTAGAAACAACTAACAAGAACAACCACGTAATCAAAAGTTTTTATTAAGCTCTGAAGGAAGAAAAAAATGAAGCTTATTCAAGAATTTTTTTTACTACAAAAATGGTTTTTTATTGAAATTTGTAATTATGGTAAGAATATGGGTTCAAAATGTAACTGCAATGTACTTATTGCGGTCAAAATGATTAATATCATTTGATATTTTCATGAAGCAAACAATTATCAAAATGCATAACCTGGTGTCTAATGTATTCTTAAATTGTAGATTATTATATTTTTCATTTTTGACAGCATCTAAACTACGCGCTTATAAGTATGTTTTGAGCTTCACTAATACATAGACAAGAGTTACAGAGTCCACAATTATAGGCACGAATTTATTTTTATACTCCTTTAGATTAAAGATACATCGTCTACTCACATGACAGTTTTAATATTACAAGATACATTTTATGGTATTATGTTTTATGCTTTTTATTATTTTCAATTTAGTAGACAAATCTAAGATATACACGCTCGTCTTTATCTTTTATACATATATAATTTATAAGAATATAATGTAGGTAAAGCATTTTGTTTCTTATTATATAGAACACAACGCACCCCCTACCTTCAAATTTAGGGACACTGATTAAATATATGATTTTAATTTAGAAAACCTTTTAGAAGATAGCTACAACAGTGGCATGTTTGAATACCATTACTTCCTAACTAACTGACACCGTTTTCACTGAATTGACAGGTTTAGCAAAAACTTTTCATACAAAGATATTTTAATTTTATGAATCATTGTGGTATTAACGATTTTAGTTCGGATAAAAAAAGTAATTGGGTTAGTATATAGTTTTTAACGTATTCAAATTGAATTTTAGTACAATTTCGTAAGTGTTTTAGTGTCTATGTAGCTACTTTAGTGAAATTCAATAACAAAGAACCACAATGATACAGTTTATCAAAAATACGTATTGAATTTTACCATAAGTATAAAAATTATACCCAGATTTTAAAATTATATTTTAGAGAAGCTAGCGTTGCTAAAACTAATCTATGCGATATCAGTCTCCACTAGAATCTTACAATTTAGAAATTCCGTAAATTAAATCACAGAGTTTGAAATAGCAAAACATTTGAGTTGAAACCTGGCGGCTGTTGACCGTTCGACGAACGAGATCCATTCGATGTTCCCACTATTACCATCCCGCAAATACATTCCGTTTATTGATATGTATTTTTCTATAGAAGTTTCGTTAGCGAAGACTCGAAAAAACAAAAGAGAAAGATGAAGTGTCCCTTCGTATCCAACCTTAGGTGCCTTCTATACATTAAATTCATACCTTACCATTGAACAAAGATTAATCTTACCTTACAATCCTACAATACATCAAGACCGACTCGAAACACTTAACCGATGAACCCTTAGCGCCCATGGAATAAAAGGATTAAGGTACGCGTATAGCGGAAGAAAGTTTGAGGACAGAAGTGAAAGGCAATCGTAAATACGCGCAACTTACATCCTTTAACTGAACACGATAAAGGCTCATCCAACGACACGACGTCACTACTCACTCCGACACTCTTCCGACAATAATGTTCAGCTTCCGATAAAAAATAACATACTATCGTCTACACGTGCATCAAAGTATAAAGTGAACTTACGTACAGTTAGACGCAAACGACTATAAACTAGTCTTATTGATACAGTAACAAAATGTTCATATGCCTTACGATACGAATGTTAATAAAAGTAAACTAAAAGTGTGACGTTATTGCGAAATTATTCGTAAAACTATAAGCCAAATCGTGTGTTGTACACGAGAATACGGACGCGACAACGCGATGCGAGCGCGAGCGACCTGCGACCCGACACCGGCGACGGACAGTAGACGGATTGTTACTGAGAACGAGGCGTGCCTTTTGGAAACCATCCCCGTAAAAGCAAAATCAAAAAACACAAAAGCAACGAGACGAAACGATAACCAACTCACAGCCTAGTTTAAAACCCGGTGCGCTTCGCCGAAGCGACGTGCAACGGCCCTTCTAAACTAACAACACAGTGGAACCGAATAGAATGCCACCGGACAAGACCTGACGGTTGCTAACTCCGATTCTTAATAACAACTTTGTACATTGAATCCAAAAGTCGACGCGTCGGTTTGGATAGGCACTCTCTAGGCGGGGCGGCAAGCGGTCGCCGCGTCGTCGGTTTCCGTCGGCGGCCCAGTGGCCGACTGCATGAGATCAGGGAACCGGCCGCGGCCGAGACGCGCCGCTTTACGACGACGTCAGGTTGTAGAACGTGTGGTCGAAGCAGTCGCCGGCCACGCCGATCTCGCTGAGCATGTCGGACACGTCGGGCGTGCACGAGAACTCAAAGTATGAGCCCGACGACGAGGACGCGCTCTCAAACGAGTCGATGTCCGTCGTCAGTGCTTCCAGGTCTACCTCGCAATCCGCTGGCAGCGAGAGCAGGTCAAGGGGATGGATGGAGTACAGGTCAGTGAGGTCCGTCGCCACTTGTGATCGGCTGTTATGATCTTCGTAGAAACACGCAGATTCAGGGGAATCAGGCGCTCCCGCGGGCGAAGCAGGCAAAGGCGGAGGCGCCGGTGTTTCCACCGGTACACTAGCTATACTTGAAATTGTTCGCCTTCGCCTGGAGGCTCCTCTGTTGTTATTTGAGTCAGCGCGTTGCTTGCGCTTAGGTTTCTGGACAGATCCAGATCTTGGCCCGCTCCTATCGGGTTTCGTCGTCTTCTTGCGAGGCCTGTATTTATAATCAGGATACTCCCTCATGTGCAGCTGCCTCAGCCTCTCGGCTTCATCGATAAAGGGTTGGCGCTCGTCATCGTTGAGCGTCTTCCACACGCGGCCGAGGTTTTTAGAGATCTCGGCGTTGTGCATATCTGGTGTTTGCTCGCAAATTTTCCTCCGCTCGATCTGCGACCACACCATGAACGCGTTCATGGGTCTTTTGATGTGGTTTGGGTTGTTCTTTTTTGTCTGAAACAAGAGAAAGAACGTTTAATAAGTTGTTGAGGCCGTGTATGATGATACATTTGGTTACGGTCGATTGACGCCCAATTAAAAGGTGTGCTTTTGAAGGTTCGAAATCGGCGCTATCCGCTTAATTGTCGGCATACGATTATTATTTCAGGCATGTCCGCGCCAAGAGCTACCGCTCAGTATGCGCACCGACGCGGCATTAACTCTGTGTCCTTACTATTAATGATATTGTTATCATAGAAATTATTATTATTACGACGCGACGGTTCGAAATATGAAACTAGTAGTTCCACAGCTCTGCAGCGGAAAATTTAACGATACCCCACGTAGCTACATAGAATTTGTAATGATAGTAATGCGCGCTAAGCGTGACCTAATTTTAATACTGTTTTGATACTCGAACTAGAGTAATAAAACTGTAATGTTCTTTTCAAGTGCAGTAAACGTTTCCGCGAGTCAATCGAATGTTATAAAACAGTGTCTAACGAGGATGTTTAAGGACGCAGGAAGTCATTATCGAGTGATGTAGGAAGCGCTCGGAGGACGACCGAGTCTGCGGGCTACAACCGCTGCATGTAGTGTACACTGTAGGGGAAGCTCGGGATCATATGCTCGCTCACGGCCGAACTTTACGACACTATCCTCAGCTCAAAGATACATAAAAACAACGCCGCATAGTAACAACATAGGCGAATATTCTTTTTTATTATTCAAATGTTACTTTCGCTAAACTTCACTCAGACGGTCCCACTCCCAGTAGAGGAAAAACCAGCCCGACTTTATATTTTTTGTTCTTCTTTTATTTATATTCAGGACAAAAAAAAGGGTTTGTCAGATGGAGACTAAATCAAGTTCGGTACGCCCACAACAGTTCCAAGGTGAACAGAACAGGTAGGCAGTTTTTTTGCTCGTAATATATCCAGGTTAGTTGTTATTATTACTGTGTTTTTTGTGGTTCGGACACGATCTAGAATGCAACGGCTGAGTCAATTACGTCCGTGTGTGTTTTTTGTTGAGGTCTAATTGTGGAATGGTTGCTAGGTCACTTTTTATAAGATTTTGATGTGGCATGACTAGTGTGTTTGAGTGCTACCGAAATATTTATACCTTTATAAACTCTTGGAAATTTCCTTTACAGACGTGGATAGGTTATTTCAAAGATGAATATTATTCTATAGTAAACAGACTCGTAAAAATCCTTTTTATAAAACAAACAATACCTCATATTTGCATAAAAATAAACATTTTCTATTCAAAAACCGTAAAGTTTTACGATGAAAATTTTAATATAAAAAGCCAAATCGTAAAATGTATAGGCAGGAAGACTAACAGCTGAGCTGAGCCCTTCAATTGAGAAAGACATCAAAGTAACTCATCAAAGGTTTCCAATTGTTACTTTAAAGCCGGCAGTAAAATTATTGAAAGACCCGTTGTATACAAGAGGATGAAAGGATAGGCCGAGAGAACGGGTGCTCTTATAGCAGTAGTCATAGATTTTTATGTTTCTATGTTAGTTTACCAAATTTAGTGTGTACACCCAACACCGAAAGGGTTACCTCAAAACGTTTTCAAGCGCAATAAAATGATAGTGGGTGACAACGTATTCAGTGTGTATTCTTTGAAGTGAATTCAAAGCGAAAGTCAATAAAAAATACCGTAACTCAAAAAATAATTCAAAGAAATTAAGTAATAAAGAACATTTACAGGTTTAACTCCACATTAATGTATAAAATGAGCAAAAACATGATATAGAAGGAGCGTTAATTTTTATATCTCTTGAAGCTCATGTACTTACTTTTTTATTTTTAAGCTGGCAACTTTTTATACAGAAATAAACTCGTGGAAATTTATGACTTTTCATAAACATGGTGACGCGAATTTCATATTTGGAATGAAAAATTGTATGCATTTATTTTGGTTAATTATTTTATTTGAACTCGGACAATGTAGTATTTTTGTTTTTATTACACACTTTTTGTGTTATTTTAATACTTACTGTGGGTATGGATTACATATCACATAAATAAAAATATCAATAAAGTAATAAAGTTGTTGATATCAATATATTTTTAACTAGTAGTACACCCCGGCTTCGCACGGGTAGCCTATATAAAAATATCATTATAATATAGCCTATGTTCAGCGCAGATAATGTAGCTTCACAACAGTGAAAGAATTTATGAAATCGGTCCAGTAGTTTCGGAGCCTATTCGATGCAAACAAACAAACAAACAATCAAATCTTTCCTCTTTATAATATTATTATATATTTTTAATTAGCAAGAGAATCTTACATTATTTTAAAAATAAAGTATAACCCTGGTTAAAAAAATCACCGTTCTTGCAATACTATTTCCCCTCCAGTAGGTTAATAGTATTTGTAATCAAATCCGTTCAAAATCGCTCTCGAAAATTATTGCCCAATTCGAAATAGGTATTGTAAAGTCAGCAAAATGAGCACGTACTCCACACGTGTCGAAGATTATACTGTTTCTCTAACCTTCCATTTAAGGCTCGAATGTCTATACTTATTATTGCGCCCGCGTCGCTTGTCGGTCGACTCTACCTACAAAAGTACCTGGTGGAGTGGTCTCTACAAGGGCATCCACATTATTTCCTGGATATTGAGATTGGCCCTATCGTTCTATCTAACGATCTTAGTTCAACGTTTTGCGGTTAATATGAATGTATATTGCTATATTATTGTAATTACTGCTATTTACTGCTATTTTTTGAAGCTTTTTTATTGTATTATACACTTTGTTTAAAAAAGAAACAGTTTCAGTTTCCCAAGTCAAGTCTATGTAATATTTATTAATGTGAATTCGTTGTTTTTAAGTACCGATCGACTTCTAGCTTTATAAAATTTTATAAAAAAAAAACAACATATTGGATTCCAACAATCATACACAAATAAATAGTATGTTTACATCAGATTATCTGTTTGCAAATACTTGAAGACTTAAACCACTATTCTATAAAAAGAGTTGATAAAGATTGTTTATGTGATAAAACTTATTTTATATACAAATACGGAGATAAGGTCAGAAACTCGCAGTTAGAAGCCTTCGAAGGCACGTTTGTTTCCGCGTTAGCAAAACGTATAAGTCAAATTCTGTTCCGGAATTTCGCAAACCAAGGCTTAGCGCGGTACTTGTAGAGGATGATTTATAATGACTTCCTTGACGGCGACGCCGGTCAAAAATACCATTTGTAGTACCATAATATTGATCACAGCAAACTTTCGTGTTATCAAAAACAGCTCTTAAACCGGTATATTTATTTGCTCTTAAAACAAGATAGTCACACAAATTAATATTCAAATAATAACCGTATTTTAATATAATGTGACACCTATTTCCTTTATATTATTTGAAATTTAATAATTTGCGAATTAATGCTACCGTATTTCGAGAAACGAAATTTAGTGATTATGGTTATAGATAACAGTTTACCTACTTTTTATTCTATTTCTTCTTCTTCGTGTCGATAGTTCCCCTTCAATTGTTGTTTTTTTCTTTCTTTTTTTAATTTGTTTTGCCCAGAAGCTACATCGATTGCACTATCCGTGCCATCGCGTAGATCTTTTCTCATTCTACTAAAGTGACATCTACTTGTTAGTATCATAAAAGAAGTGAGGTCAGTTCCCTACACTTCTGATGCCCCATCCCATCTCATATGTCGTAAAATTTTGAGCTTTCTCATAATTAAAAGTAGGTAGGCTTAGGTTTTACGACTCTGTCAGATTTGGCAAATAAAATCATTTTTTTATGGTCTGTAACCGGATGGATCCAAGCGGGTTAAAGCAGGAATAAAATAGAATACTAAATTCCAATTATTTATTTGATGAAAAATTAATAAGGTAAGCACATTATATTTTTATGGTTTGCGTCCGGTTTTATTATAAATAGTTAGTTAAAAAAAACAATATTATTTTATGAGTGAAACCTCTAAAGATTTCATTAGAACAGATTTACTGTAAGTATAAACTTCAGGGTTTATACTGATTTTAAAATTTTGTAGGTTAATTTTGCATAGTGGGAATATTAATTTAGCCGCTATTTTTCAAATGAAACTTTCACCGATACGGTGTCATTTTAAGTATTTTTAATATTTTAAATCAATTGAAATAAAAGAAGTAATGCTGCACAAAAGCTTTACAAAGGGACACCAAATAAAATTGTATAGTTCACACATAGTCAGCTCTTTTACAAAGGCATAAGGTTTTTATTAGTTGAGCAAAATTTAAAGATCTCTATTGTCAAACAGATGGGTCTTCGATCTTTTGTTCTGATAATGAAAACTGAACTTTTATTCCTTTTTTGTATTTTTAATATTGAAACTGTCTCAGTACTCAAAAAATTATACTTACTATTTTATTCATGGTTTTATGAAGACAGATTTTAAATTTATTATAATACATAAGTGCTCTTCCTTTTCGTTTTCAAAATACCACTTATGTTCTTTGAGTGCTCTGAAATCCATGCAGATATTAAGAGGAAAAACAAAAAAGAACAAACGACATAGATATTTGCTTTGAAAATCAGTTTACAAAAATGAAACCTCAGTTTGCCAATTTCAAACGGAGGCGGTATCGGAAAATCCTAGACAAAATATCCAACTTTTAAATTTATATCTCTTGGTGCTGACGCGATACAATGCTAAGCAGTGAGCCCAGAAAATTCAAGTACAGCGAACAAGGAAGTGAATTTCAATTTGAATATATAAAACTGTTGTTTAGACTGGCTGACGATCATGACTACAATCCTACGATCCGTCAG
The DNA here is from genome assembly GCA_932527185.1 of Ecliptopera silaceata. NCBI lineage: Eukaryota > Metazoa > Arthropoda > Insecta > Lepidoptera > Geometridae > Ecliptopera > Ecliptopera silaceata. Next base: position 801,780 of record OW052209.1, on the reverse strand, counting down.
CCAGCCAGACATGGAATTTAAAGATCTTTTTGTAATATACAGTAAAGACCTCAATTTAATAAAGAAACTATATATAGAAAAGAAAAATAAAACATTATTTATAGTAAGAAAGAAGACTAAAAGCACGGTAATTCTTCTTGTCTAGTAAAAAATATATATAAAACTAAATGCAACACGACTTTGACTTTAAGCAATGACATTATATTTTATTATGTTCGAAGATCAATCAATGTTATAAAATATATTTGAAAATGTTTTAACAAAAAACATAAGAGAATTGAATAAAAATACAAGAGGGAAGTAGATTTAAACAAATAAAACTGCATTTTAAAATTTATACATACATTGATAAATGATGTTGGTGCTAGGAATGATAATATTATATACGTTTCATGCCCGTTCTTCTAGGCTTTGGTTGCGAGGAACTGGCATTTAAAATCACCCAGTATATAAGACGATTCTAAATGATCCTTGTGATTTTACTGAATAAACCTAGTTAATATTAGATTTTTTTTTTCTGTATTTTATTGTAGTTCTTCACTTCAGTTGTGTCTTACAGTTTCCAGTTAAAAGTATATCTATTATTTTTATCATAAAAAATATGAAGTAAAGTCACAACAGACAAAAGTGAGATGCCTCTAGGAAGTGAATATAAATAGAGTATAAGTAAGGATTGTCGCGCTGGATGTATTTGGCTTATTCACGACATTTTATTTACTGCCTGGGTTGAGATTTTTTATGAATAAAATATACTTTACCCTTTTCTCGGGGAACGGCTCAGTTATTTTATGCTTATATTTATATAAACCTTTTCGATGATAACAAGATTACAACATTCTTAAAACTGTTTTGTTTATCTAAACTAATATTATAAAGAGGAAAGATTTGATTGTTTGTTTGTTTGTACTGAATAGGCTCCGAAACTACTGGACCGATTTCAAAAATTCTTTCACTGTTGTGAAGCTACATTATATGTGCTGAACATAAGCTATATTATAATGATATTTTTTATATAGGCTACCCGTGCGAAGCCGTGGCGTATTACTAGTAAATAATATTTTGAACGGTGATATGTATACACTGTACGAATTACGTTTATGATAGGTTCTGTTTACAGAAAATTTTGGGAAAAATATTACAATAATCTCTAAGGCTTAGCGCAACAATAGAATGTAGGAAGAAAAAGTATTATTAAGTTCAAAGTGCTTGCGAAAGGGGACACGGAAGAAGATAGAAAAAATTAAGACCAAAAGTTGTAACGACACTTTTTGCTATAGTTGTAAGCCGTGCGGCGTGCGCGTGTTTCTCTGTTTGTGTCTCTCTGTCTCATAGAAAGCAAGCCATTAAATAGTGTGGTATCGCGGTGATTATTATTGTTGAGTGAATGCAGGTTTTTTGTACATAATAAATATTAATAATTCTTTATTGTACAAATATATAAATTACAAACTAGGATATGAAAGTAATGTACAAAGGCGAGCTTAACCCTACTAAGAGTTTTCTTCCAGCAAACCTTTGAGGCTAAGGAGAAGTTACGATTGCGAAAAGGTAGATTTGTGTACGTTAAAAAGAATAACAATAATTATATTATTAATTGTATTGTATATTATTAATACTAATTAATTTAAAGGAACTTCGTTCCATCCGGGTGTTTCTTGAGACCTCTCAAATTTATTTATTAACATAAAAACGTGCTTTAAAAATAAGTGATGAACAGACTATCTAAGTAACCAAGTCGGTATGCAAAATCAGCCATAATAAAGCTAAATACAGTAGTGTAGGTAACTTAGTCACTGCTTCTATTAAACTAACCATTTCAAAAACATTTATTTTGACCTCTTTTTGCGATAATCACCTATTCACAGTTGCGCACGATATGAATTTAAATAAACTTTAACCTATATATTCAAACGTACTTACTTCGCGTTTGAATAGATTAGTTTAACTATAGATACGACACTGCGTTGCATTCATATTTACATGATTATTTTTATAGATTCAAAAGGATGGATTTATAGCGACTATAAAGTAAAAAACTGGTAATTTTTAAACAATTATAGCTTCTTTCTTTTGACGACCGATGTGGCGCGGCGGGCGAAGGTCCGCCTGCGACGCGGAAGGTTGCGGGTTCGATTCCCGCCTTGGGATAAATGTTTGTACGATCTGCAAATATTTATTCCGGGTGTTCTGGGTATTTAATATTTATAATAAAAAAATATTTATCTATGTAATGTATTGTATTAAGTATGTCAGTCTTCTAGTACCCATAACACAAGCTCTGCTTAGCTTGGGGCTAGATGATGTTGTGTGGAGTGTCCAGCATTATTTATTTATTTATTAATTATAGCTAAAAGAAGATTAAATACCTACAAAGTACGAAGACATTATAAGGTGAACTCGAATGTATTCCAAATTTTAAAGTCACGAAGGCCAAAAACAATGTCAGCGTCGAAGCATAGAATAAGCAAATATCATTATCAAGTGTCAACTCTGTCAATACCTAATCAATGACAAACAAACATACATTTGTACAGGTCGATAACCATTTTGTGTGTTTGCCTACTAATTTGGGATGACCAAACATAGTGTGGGATTGTTGTTTTAATGTTACAATAGTGTTACCAAGTCTGATACATGAGTATGGTCGATAAATTATGTGCTGAGGACTTGTTTGTTCGGCTGCGGTGGCTTATTTGTATTGCTTTTAGTATGTAGGAAAGTGGCTTTTATGTACAAGTAAAGTGAACTTCGTTTAATTATTTTAGAGTGCCAGACTTCATCAAAAGTATTATGATATTGGTATATTTCATTATTTTGTAGAAATTATAAGGATATTATCGTTTTTGCAGATTTTAGTATGTAATTTTGTATTTACCAAATAAAAATAAGAGTCATTAGCTTTAGTAAATGTCACGTATTTAATAAAAATAAATCAAAACATCACGTAGCTAAATTACAATAAAGCGTTTAAAAATGAATCATTTGAGCTCCGGAATAAAAAATAAAGGTTGTTTTTTCGCCAAAATGTAAGCAAAACGTGACCAAACTCCCCTTTTAGTTCACAATCGGTTTTTTATCATTGTTCTCTGACCAATCAACAATTTGGAGTCACCTTAAGATTGTGGTGCGCAACATTTGGGGCAAGGTCGTAACAGTAGTATCAAACACGTACAGATTTGCTTGTTAAGCAATACTTCACTTAAATAATGAACAGGCCTTTACCAAAATCTTAATACTTAAATTATGTATACAGTATCAGGTATTAAACTTGTCATCTATGCCTTATTGTGCTATTGACTGACGTGACATTGAAAATTAGACTTTGCTTAGCATCACCTTCGTGGTGATTGTCCTTGGTGATGAGAAACTAAAGAGCCAAAACTTATTCAGATTTACTAAGACACAGCCTTTTTAACATATCTTTAAGACGGTTGGGAATGTGGGTACAAGTAATGGAAGGCCGAAATAAAAGTTTGCGAAAGATGAATAAGAATGTGAGAAAAGAAGAATCAGAGTTGAAGAATGATAGAAGTGAGTGGAGAACACATGTATAGCCAACCCCACCTAGCGAATAAAGAAATAATGAACATCTTTAAGACAAATAGTAGACATTTGTTATAGATTCTTCGGAGACGTACGGCCGGTTTCTCGAACGATGATCAACGAAAAAATCAAATAATTACTATGTGTCAAACTCGGATCAATCGTGATTTTCCAGAAACCGGCTAATAGAGTTGAAAATAGTCCAATGATCAAAACATTTTTTTCTTCATTTTTTGTCACCTACTGTTGAGAGGTGTCAAAGTCTTGTCAATTTTAGCGTGACATTGATTTGATGTGTCAAATAATTTAAAGTGTATTAGTGTAATTTAACATACTTAATTACAAACAGTTGTACAGTTCTGTCAGAAGTAATTCTCAAGTTACAATATAAACAAGCTATTATTGTATATTCGTGTCAAAAATATAATGATATGACCGTGATTATTCTGGACGTGATTAGAGCGAAGCGAGAATACTCATGTCACCGTCTGCAGATAAATTTAAATCATAGATACTCATGAAAATAACCAAGAAATAATAAAAACCGACTTAAATCGTCATCGACAATACTAAATACGCATTTTTATATGTACGATATTTCTGGTTAGATCTTGATCAAGTATAAAATGAACCACACTTCAGAAATACAAATTACTTTAAATTATAAATAGATAGAAAACTCTTTGTAGCACAACTATATTAAATGAAACTTATATGTTTTTAAGTGCCAGAAGAGGAAGGCTAATAACGAAGAAGTTGGATTGTGTGAAAGAAGACATGAACGTGAGAGAAGATGCAGAATTGACGAATGATATGAGTGGAAGAAGGATGTTTTGCCAAGATAAGAGAAAAAGAGGGAATGAAAGGGAGAAGAATGACGGTTACTCTTGATTTTTTTTTTCTGCAAACCGTACGCTATATTCCGGCATAAGCAGTATGTTATTTTTATATTACATCTATGATGGCTTTAATGGGTTGACCTTGCTGCAACGATAAGCTACCAGCCGTGGGGCACTGTAATTTATCATCTACTATATCTTGGAATGGAACATTTTATAATTGCATACGACTTCGAAAAACTAGATTAGTTAATAATATTGGTTGATTTTTATAATTTGGTTTAAACGTTATCACAATCCGCCATTTTGAAATGTTCAATGCATTTTTTATATTTACGGAAATGTCACTGGCACTTCACCCTATCAAGTACTAATATTGTATACAAGTTTTCATATATTTTCTTAGTTTTCTTCATTGACACTATCATTCTAATATATTCATAAAAATATATATGTATATACTTATGCAACTTTTCTCTTATTGATGACAGAATTATTTATTTACTTATATTTATGTATTTTTAAGCTATATTCAAAGAGTGTTCTGCCAAATAAATGACTATCTCATAAAAATGAAACTAATATTATTAACAATGCTAAATCATTTAAAATAGATGGTTCCAAAGCTATGATCATTAAATATTTATTATTTGAGGATAAGAACAAATGGCTGCGGGCTATTTAACCTTTAACACGATAAACTCATTAGTAAATAGAAAATTTTGGCTTAAAACTTGTTTAGAAGTATAATAAATCGTGTCTCCAAATGGAATAGGTAAATATTATACTTTTGTTTTTTAAAATCTCAGTCCTCACTTTTTAAAATGGCTTAGGAATAAATAATAAATAATGCTGGACAATCCACACAACATCCCTACTACTAGCCCGAAGCCAAGCAGAGCTTGTGTTATGAGTACTAGAAGACTGACATACTTAATACAATTACATTACATAGATAGATATTCTTTATTATACATATAAATACCCAGAACATCCAGAATAAATATTTGCAGATCATACAAAAGTAATAATAATACTTTATAGTTTTAGTAATAGTTTTTTTTTAAGTGCTCATCTTTCCGGTCACCACTTAACACTTTCAATTGTTAGAGTTAAACAATACATCGTTAAATGCAGTGGTTATGATTTAATGATTTATGATTTAAAATAATCTTGATTTAGTTAAATTATATTAATTTAACAAATATAATATAGCGTACAATATAATTTAAATTCAACTATTCTTTATTCTATTAAAAAGATTACATTTCATTGCAAAAATTAACAAACTTTCTACTAAATTATTAAAAAAATGAATGCACAAAGATTACGCAATTATTATAATGAACACTACTGCCCCTACCAATCAAAGTAATAAGTATATCGAATGAAAAATGTAAAATTACAGTAATCTAGTTATAATTATCGCGTAATTTCTTCGTTGATAAGTTGTTAAAAATCAATAGTTGTATTATAATATCCTTTTCCATTTCTAGGTTTCTATGATGACCTACTAGAAACCAGATTGAATAGTAAAGAAATTGGTTTATTTCGATAGTGTTTGGAATATACATAGCTCATTACTTGGATTAACACAATTAGCGTCATCACTCAGTTGGTACTATCTCTGCCTTCAATGCTGTGGGTCGTGGGTTCGACCCCCACCGAGAACAAACATTTATGTATACTTTATGCATTGAATAAGTTTTATGTGTTTCTACCGTTTTAATGTACTTATACATTTAAGTGTTTGTAAATTCATTTTTTTGTTCTACTTATCATGGATTTTATAATAAACTTGTGTGGTAGAATGACATTACTTATTATGCATTAGTATTCCTTGCATTTAGTTTTTATTTGAACTTAGTAATAAAAAATAATTAAAATAACATTAAGTTTATTAAATACATCGCTATTACATAAATAGTGTGTACGTATAAATAACTTTATAAAAGAACTACTGAAAAATAATAGTGCCAGGGTTCTAACAATAAAACTGTTACTTTAAAAAGGAATATAATATTTATTTATTTATTTATTTATTAGATAGATCACCAACATAGTGCACATCATTACAGCCACAAAAATAATAATAATAGGTTAAAAAAGAATTAAGTCAAATGCCACCACAATTATAGGCGAAGACTGCATGCTTTAGTTTGAGTTTGAACGAGTAACAGCAAAAAAACACTTAAAAATAACTTAAAATATATATAATAAATATCCATTGGCAGAGTCGAATTTTCAATATCAAATTATATTTACAAAATATTGTTTGTACGCTAGTAGCCAAATCTGGTGACGGATTTTAAGCTATCATAAGTCACATTTATAGGATAAACAAAATAAACATATCAGCGCGTCCGATGGAAAATATCATTATACGGTAGAATTTATGAATTTCGAAGATAAATTGGATGCTGGACTTACTCGTGATTTCCTGGATATAATGTATTCCATTGGAGCTGCGAAGGCTGTCATAGAAGAGGAAATTGACGCAGAACCGGCACCTATCGAGGCGGTACGATGCCTGAATATTTTGTGCCTATTATTCTGTGTTGATGGTGCAAGAATTGAAGTCTAGATGCTTTGATGTTGTCTATATTTGCATATTTTATATAACAGCTTTGAAACCTCTTTATAACTTTTATTTAAAAAACAACACTGTACTTTTTGTAGCTTATCCAATCATTTTAAGTTATTAATAATATATAGCTACTATATAAATTAGAATTCAAATCACACGCACAATTTTTATTAAAAAAAAACAATCAACGCTCATCAAAAGCGTTTTAAAATTCTATTATTACCTCAATAAGTCACAGCTGTTGTAGGCATAATAGAACCGTTAGTCCATCTGTATTACCATAGATTAGTAAGTACCGCACGTCCGTTGTGTGACGCGATCTGCGTACTGACGCGTGTTTTTATGTGTTTATTGAAACAGGCGTTGCTTGTATGGATCTAATGTGTGACCTTAAATGTATGGGAAAAGTTTGGACAAAAGCTCATTATTTTGGAGCTTTGAAAAATGTGTTTTGAAATAGTACACGCTGGGTCAGATTACATCTGAGCTGGTAATTTATGCATTGTGTTAAGTTTATTTACTACTTTGGATTTGTTCGCGGTATCTGTATTATACAGACTATATAATGTATTACATTATACCTACTCTTTATATGACTTAGGTATTTTTAAACCAAATATTTTTTTTTATGATAAGAAAACTTTACTTTTTTAATGTTTTATTTTACCTTTAACAAACAACAAACAAAATACAACAACAGTTTTTTCATAATTCGAATTGAAATTTTAAGGGTCGCTTATTAAAATAACAGTTGTTTATTGAGATATATTATATTAAGATTGTTGTTTTAGATTATAATAATTTTATTTTGCGACAGTTATTTAAAAGTATCAAGAACTATCGACAAAACATCTAACATTTGTAACAAAGTACTAAATAAAATAGATAAACTAAATTTGAATACAGTCGAGCAAAATTCAAAGCAACTTTAATAGAATTTGGCAACGAGAAATGTGAATGATGATCAGATATTTGTATACAATATCTGCGTCATTTAGCATTGGAATTTTTCATCTTAAATTTTATATCGCTATCGAAATTCAATTTCTCTCGATGCATTGTTGCTGTACTTTATATATTTTATATTCGTGTGCAGTGCTGCACAATTTCAACGCTCGTTTTGCTAAACTGCTCACTCGTACCCTGCTGTGAAGTACAATATTTATCAGTGTTGCAAACATTTTAAAAACCGGTTGTATGTGTGATGGACGCATTGCCAATCTTCATAAGGCACGTTTTTAGTGAGTTTATATATTGTTAAAGGTAGTGATTACTACTCAAAATTAGCTTCTTCAGCTCATTCAGCTATTTAAAAAAAACTATACTTACTTGTAACAGTGCTAAACTATACTTGTAACAGTGGTATGATTAGGTATGTTCTTTGCACTATAAAGTAAAATTAAAGCAACATTTGTTAACGAACTTTTATTACAAATAAACGAACTATGGCCAGGGCTTCCGAGTTGTGCAGAACTGTGATTTGTTCAGTCCGTATGGTTTATGAGAGCAGTGCACCAAGCATCGATCTAGTGATGGCTTTTATGTATGTACGGTGTATCACGATTCAGTATATTATTTAACTGTACACAAAATAAATATTACCCAATCTTTAATTTTTACAAAACATTACATAATATTATAATAATTAATAGCAATAAGAAATACCAATAATTAATAATAATAATTGCTTTTAAATAAAGTTTCGAAATCAAAACAAGGTACTTATCCAAATTAAATAAGTAAGTTTTTTTATTACATGTAAATTTTAATACAATTGTTAATTTAAGTGTAAATAAGTACTTAGGTAAAATAATTTCATAAAATATCTACTTAATTATATATTTATTCATACAAACACGTTTATGTGTATAAAAGGATAAACTTGAAAAAGCTAGTATCTTTAATAAAGTTTCTTATTATGTTGGAGCGTGTTTTCTTACAAAATTCACTGTAAGTTTTTACTCAGAAACTTAAAACATTGACAGCGCAAAATTTACGAGAGTCGAGATAGCTGGGATAAGAAAATAATTTAGTAAATATCATTTTACTGAGTGTTTTATCAAAACAAAAACACTGGCAACACATATTTTATGGAAGAACACTTAAAACTGTAAAAATCATACTTTATTTTATTTGAACAATATCGTGTAGTTTCGGGGAAGAACTGGAGAAGTACCTTTGCCCAGCAGTGGGTAAGCATAGGTTAATAATAAGCAAAAATGTTGATCATTATATAAGATTTTCGACATTATGGACTAGTTGACAGAAAACAACGTGGAACCATAGAAAAGCTATAAATTTAATGCCGATGTTTTCCGTCACCATTTGAGACAGGCATCTGTAACCTTGGTTCAAACGAGGCTGTGTCACAGCCGGTAGAATTGTATAATCTTAATTGAATCACTAAATTAAGATTTGTCAGACATTTTTGCATTGTTTTCATTGTAACAATGCCAAATGCGCGATTATATTTAAAATGGTATTTAGTGCATTCGAATTTCGTACACAAATTTTAAATAGTATTTTTAAAAGCAATAAACAATGTTTGTTCTTTACTGCAAGGTTTATAAATGCTGACCTATTTAAGCAGCATCGCGTAGACACGGTCTAATTTTGCTGCAAAATTATGGAATACTATCTATTTATTTATCAGCTGAGAATATAGAATGATTTGACATATCTTTGGAACGTGAGAACTTTGAAGAAATGCAACTTATGAGAATTAAGTCGTGTCTTTTATTTTTTGTGCCACATAATGAAGGCATGAGAGAAACAAACTAGGCTCTCCTAATTTGAGCGTAGGTGGACCCGTTCCACAATATTTGTCTCATCAAGATTCATAGGCACGTACCCCACGATCTTTCACCAGTCACAACCTGCCCGTACTATTTCTTAGAAAAAAAGTATTTCCGACACGTACAAACATCTATTTCAACTCATTACTGGGTCTGATTTCTATCTCTCTGTCAACTGTCTGTGTATCTGTAGCTATAGAGCAAGTAACTTCGTAGTTATCTGTGGCCTCGGTCCCGACTTTGAGCTGATTCGTCACGATTCTCCGATCTTATCGCTTGGTGACGTTCAGAAACGTCAAATGAACTGTCATTTTTACCGCTATAGCTTTTTGTGAAAGTTGAAGGTTATTTTTATTTTTTTTAGTTTTTACTTAATAATCTACATGTGTACTACACTAATATACAAGAACGATGATTTTATTCTATGTATGCATTGACTAAAAAGTTTTTGGATGTGTAAGTATAAGTGATAGTTTGAGATTAGTACACGTGTGAAATCCATGAAAATCATGGCTACACAGTATTTGAAGAACATAACTTTTATATTCCAAAAAAAGTTTTTGTTATAATTAATGTGACTATGACTCAAAGTTTGACTATGCCAGACTAGTAGAGCTAAAATTACAAATCTAACTTCTTATTTTAAAAAATCTTATACTAATTTATATTGTACTTTCGTTTGCTGCGTATCTCATTGGCACGGACAAGAAAGTTGTAATAATTCCTTCCCTATCTGGAACTATTTTTCTCAGTTTGCTTAAAACATTTAAAGCTCTTTCTGTGGAAATCGCATTTGCTTAAAATTCCCGCGAAAGAAACCGTAAAGTTGTTCCTGCATCCCGAGCTCGTAATGATATTGCAAATCGTGTTACAACCGCCGTTAATAACTTTGCTTTTACTACCCTCACCTGGCTTTCTGCAACTTTGTTCTTACTATTTCGACTTTCACAACTTTTAGTAATAAGGTTAATGGTGCCGGTTTCATTACAATTAATACTCAGCCACAGTTCAAACGCAACATATACGATAGAAAAGAGGTTATAAGAATATTTACTGCTAGAAAACATTGTTGACAATGTTTTTGAAACTACTGTCCAAAGTAAGGTTAACACGGAGAATAAAATATGTTTTAAGCAACACTACTATAAACAAAATATTAATTCTTACTGATGTTGTTTAAGTACATAAAAATGAAGTGAAATTCAAAACTATTGTAACAGTATCACTATAAATACAATATACCGTTTTCTAAATTTTTCCATTTCGCTCTAAGCACCTGAACTCACTCTGAGTAAGAATTGAAAATAAAGCGAAAGCTTGCAGTCAAGGAATCACATTTCAATCGCAATCTCGCAGTTGGAAACTTATGCGGACTCTAGAATAACACCTAGACGCTTCAAGTTTAGATGAATTTTCTTGGAGTTGGTTCTGAAGCTAGTTTTACATTTTAATGAATAGGTATACCTATTATTTGAACAAATATCTATTTTGGAACAGCGAAGTTTTTAATTGAAAAGACTGTTTATTGTTGAGTATGTACGAAGCAAATTGTTAATGATATACTTAAGTTTGTAGAGAACTGAATGTGGCTTACACAACTTTTAGTTTAAAAATACAGTGAACTAAAACAGTAAATTCATATAATCTACAATGTGTAAAAACCTCATGGGTTCATTGTTGAAGAGTGGCAAACGGTGAGTTACACACCGCCAAGGCTGTAAACGTAAATGAGGTGAAGAAAAAACAATTTCCATACACGCCACTGATGGAATCTCGTAATAATTGGGTACAATACAAAGTGTATGAAAAAACCAGTTGATATGATCAGTGGCATGCAAAAGAATACATTAGCACGTGAGTTCTGAGTAATTATGCACATTTTCAAGTAAAACCTTGAACTTATTAAAAGTATAATTGCTACGATTAACCAGATAGAGTCAGTCATAACTTGAGTGTTTACTGCACTTTATGCAAAACATTCTTTAAAGATGGTAATTTTGGTGATGTGTTTAATTTACCCTGCTACAGGTGAGCGAGCGCTTTAATATAAAACAAAGTTAACAAAATAATATGCAAGATGAAATAATGCACAGCGAGGTTACACAGATTATATTATCCGTTTGCAAAAATAATAAGCACAAGAATATTAAAGCTGTTTTCACAATCGTACCTAATATCAAAGCCAACGGAGATTATGAGCGAAATGAAAGCATCATTAAGATAAACAAAATTAAACAGCAACCCAAATACGCAAGATACGACGCCGTTAATAGAGCCAAAGAGCAACTCACAGAGACATCTTAAAGTTATAATCATACTTAAGCCGGGACTAATTCAACTCTTAATTAAGTTAAGTGTTACTCGCAAAATGCCCCAATTTCCAACTCAGCTGACGGTCGGAAGTTATCGGGGTTTCAATGGAAATTTATTAGCCCTACAAACTATTTGTCAAAATTGTCCCAAAGGGTCTGAGCCGACGGAATTCACCGAATATCAGAGTTGAACGGCCAATTTGTTTATAGGACCTTAACCGTTCAGCTCGACGAAATATGTAAGGATTTTCAATCAAACTTTAAAATGAAAAGCTATTATTTTGAAAGTCTGCCAACCCTCGCTGTTTATTCAGCAAGGGGATCCAACATGCTCAATGTCTTTTTATTGGAGCTCGCAACTTGTGCAACTGTTGACTGCATTTTATTTCTCCAATAGGCGGATGCTGCCAAGTGTTCTAAGTTGTGGCTGTTTTGCGGTCGACCGGCCCGCCGTGCCGACTTTAAAAACTCGACTCTGATACGTTTAATATAGTGCCTGCTGCGAACTTAAATAATGTCCATAGAACTTGTGTCGCGGAGTCCCGCTCCCGGCGAACTTTCTGCTTCGCTTTCGGCTCCTATTTTATTCTTCCTTTTTGAATGCGGCGCTTTGCATGTTGGTCACAATCGAGACAGACCGTGTTTTAAGAGAAAACCTTTTGCGTCGCTCTCAAATAGAAGCTTATTGCTTCTGCACGTCGGTTTGTTCTTTTAACGACTTTCGGCGTTCACTATTGTTTAGTTGTCAATACTGTAATGGCAAAAGCAGTCCTAAAAGGCAATAAACATAACCTCGGGACAGAAGTTGATACTCAAACTCGGGAAGCTATAATGCTATTCATGAATGTTGAGGCGAAGCGTTGTTGTGAAATGTCGCTTAGACTTGTAACTTACGAAACAATGACACCAAGTTAAACTGGAGATGTAAACTCGCTATCTCGCCTGATGCCGCATAAACAGCGGATACGCTTTATTACGACAATTTTGTTTTAAATTTCAAACATTTGGAACTTTCATTAAATTAAATTATAACAATATATATAACACCTTCAGTAGATGGTATCTTAACGACTTGAAATTCACTTAAATTCAGAGCTAAAGTTTTATCTCGGATCCAGAACCTGTCTGAAACTTTAAACAAACAACTAACTGTTAAAGAAAGCCAAACAAATTTACGGATCAACTCGGTTGGGGAGGAGACGCCACTAAATGCTTAAAAGCAAAAATATTCCGGAGTCCCAACAGAGAAATAAGAGCATAAGCGTGTTGCTTCAACACAAAATGAAATGACGTCCACTCTTAAAGCGGAAAGGGAATAAATTAAATGTAAAGGTTTTGGTTCATTGTTGTTTTTTCCACTCCATTTTTATGTAGTCCGTAATGAGTGTATCAAAGTGTAGCGTTGATAAAACGTCCTTATTCCATCGCATTACTTGTCGGTCATACTGGGTGCTCTTTTTGAACGTCAATTCGCTATCTGTACAAAGCCATTTTGCCTGTCCACATCAAGTGACAGAATCGTGATATATACTCGGACGAGCGAGGGAATGACACATTGAGCTCCTCATATTTCACAATTTAGGTAACATTTTCACACGAAAATCTCCGATCGCGCATTTCTATCCTGATCTTTAAACTGCTTACTTGTAGGAATATACTTTTAACCTTTTAGATACATTTGAAACATTAAAAACTTAAAGAACATTAGGAGCCATTATAGCAAAATAGAATTTTAAAACAGATATTGAAATGCTTTCAATGCGATTTATAACAAAAGCTTTACTCAGTATATTGTCAATTCATATTTTATTTTCAGAATTCATTTCTGCGCTTTATTGCGTCTATTGCATTATACTTATAAAATGAAATCTAATAATAAAATAGTGACCAACATGCTTTGCAAAGTCTCGAGCTTTTTATTCATAATGGCTTATGTTTTTCTCCAGGGAATAAGGTTTTATTCAATTTACATTTGAAAAAGTTGTGTTTGCTTTATAACCATTAAGAGAAATGTTTTTAATGTTCTAAAAGAAATGCTTATACCATTTTATTTCTGAAAATATAAGATTAACGTCCCAAAAATAAAGGTTTTTAAAAGCAAAACAAACCCTAAAATGGATAGCGAATGGGTAGCAAAAACCGCAACGGAAATTTAAGCCATAAACAACTTTATCTGAGCCCAACAAAATTATGTCTGCGAATACTTAAAGTATTACGAGCAGCGGTAACAAAACAGCTGTACACAATTTTCAATTTCGAAATTCCTTACTCGAACCACTATAATTTAATATTACAAGAACGGGCATCGCTTGAAGCTTGGATTGCGAAGTGAATAATTTGACTGCTGGAGTAGGAATGATGGAACATGACAAACCGGCTACTATTACATTTGCTCGCTTCAATTAGGGAAATACAGATGATGGAAACGAAGGTCTATTCTATGCTGGACTGTGGAATGCTACTTAGGTTACAATCAAAATGCTTTTGATTGTAAATAACTAGCTAGTTCAAAAGCACTATTGTTGTGTTTGTGTCTGTTACTTAGCATAAGGTATGTTGCTCATTATACATAAAAAAAATGTTTGTGATCTGATTTCCTACGCTTTGCTTAGTTGAGGACTAGAAGACGTTGTGACAGACAAGTTTGGTAACTAAATGTTTTCTATTTTCACTATAGTTTGATAACTAGCACTAATCGTCTCAGTATTTATCTATTTATTGTTTTTAAAAGAAACACATATTTTTCTTTTTACTATGTTTTAAGCAATCTTTTACAAAGTTGAACTTATTTCAATCAGATTCGTATAGTGCTGCTAGAGTTATTTTCTCAATTACATCTCTATCATTTTTGTAATACAATCAGAATTCATTCACGATATCAATAATACAGGCTTATGATACTGGGTATATTATTTAAAATGATCTTTATTCTACTGTTTTTAAGATGAAACTTGCTAAAAATTTCTCAAAAGTGCGTGTATTTTGACAGTTTTTGCTGTAATATTTAGTAATTTATGAGTGAAACTTGAATAATACGTACTTATTCTAAGGTATAAGTATTTAAGTATAATCGTGGTAAAAGCTAATAAGCTACCACTGAATTCCTGCGGTAGATTGATGTTGAAACGTTAAGTGAATTGGTTTTGAGTGGATAATACTTTCATTACTTATCAGGAATTTTGAATCGCTTGCCTTCCTTCATTATTATGATTGAATTTTATTTATACAATTTTCGTAAACTCTGAAGACCTGTAAAGAAGTTTTTTTTTAATATGAGGAGAAATTATTAATTACTTACATAAATTGCAAGATTCGAAAAACAAATACCAAGCAAAATGTAATACTAGTTTATTTATATTAAGAAGACACTATTTTTCACATTCTAGCTGTCCTCAATGATTTATAGACATGACCTATCACAACTATAAGCAATCATCGTTTGAATTTTGTTAGAAACAGGAAAACATATGGTAGGTGTTTTAATATAAGTACATATACCGGATAATATAGGAATAATCATACAATTCACATAAACAAAACAGATTGGCTAGGTATAATTACACACCAGAGGCAGAGTTTATTGAACCGACAACCTTGCCTATATCAAGCGTAAATCGTAAATTTTTTATGAGGGTTTTATTTAGAATACAAAAACATAAACATTGTTGCTAAAGGTGTTGCATCGCCGTCATCGATCCAATGATGAATTTGTAATCAAGAAGCGAGAGTTTTTAAATGCATCTGACTGCTATAAAAATGCAGTAAACAAAAACCCGATTCAATGGTTTTAGGAAACGTTTGATACGATAAAGACATACGGTCTATCTTATAAAAAGTTAGCGCAGACTTGAAGTATTGATTACCATACGTAATGCTGACTTAATGTCAACGCTAACTTTTTGTAAGATAGGGGGGTAACGGATATCTTTTTAGAAAATACCGCCTTGTATTTGTAAAAATACGGCCCAGCTGAAAAGATTTCCGTCAGTTGAAAATATGTTGTAAAACTTCAAAAGATACAATGCACCCTAAAAGCACTCCTATCAGGTAAACAATTTCATTAAAATTTAATATCGCATAGTGTTCTTAGCTATATCTCAAATTATACAGCTAAAGTAAGAGTATACTCCCCCCGACAGCTGACTGTCGTGGCTCTAAGGGGTTACTTTGCAAAATGAAATCACCCCAACGCGTCAGTCCAATCAGGTTATGTGGCAGAAATACGCTTTTGTGATATAACTTTACAAAATGTATTGTGGGGTGAAATGTTTTAAAAGTCTGTAAATAATAAATCATTAGTTTTCTTAACTATGCTTAAACTATGCAATGTATACTAGTCTCAGATATATTATTTTTTCGATTTGGCTGAAGCTTTTCCAAAATATTAATAATAACGTTTAAACTGAGTTGAATTATAAAACTCATATATTCTAATTATACGAAAAATATACCTAATAGCATCAAGTTTTCATGCAGCTCGCTCCTGAAATAAAATGAAATACGTTCATATTCACGTAATATAAGCGTATTTACGAGCGCGAACTATGGCTATTAAAGCGTATAGCTCTCAATTTAATTCAACAGTAAGAGACCGTACATTCATGCATTATAAACAAACAGAACCAACAAAAACCTTCATTGGGCAGTCGGTAGAAGCACTCCACACAACACCTGCGCTGAATTTGATACATTCAGCGGAAGGTAAAAAATCCTCTCAATATTTCGATACCTGTAAATAGGGGTTTCGGAGATCGAGATACACAGCAATATATTTCACGCCCATCCGCCCATTTCTGTTCCGATGCCAATACTGGAGACAAAATAATAATCTAAGCCTGTGTTCATATGGACCGTGAACAAACACACCGCAAAGATACTTAACTAAACAGAGGATACCTATTCTATAAGCAACTGTGGAGACTGATAGATTCTCATGCTTATGCTAGAAAGCCATCAGTTTAGGCGATTCCGCCAGCGTATTGTAGCTAGCTAAATCTGTTTACGGGTCCCTGAGTCTAACCCTCATGCAAGATTGTCTATCTGCGTTCAAACTGACACAAAGCGGTGCACGCATGCATAAACTGCTTGACGGCTGAAATATTCGGCATGGACTTCCCCAAACGGACTCACAAAGGGGCCGGGAGGCTGTCTGCGCTCTCTAGTATGTTTACTCTACGAAGCCAATATATCGGGTATTCGGAACAAACTGACACGTATGAGATGATAGCTAGCAGCAATAGCTGTGTCGCTGTAATGGTCCACGCACGTACCTTTCCTTGTGTAAACAGAAAGGATTTTTTCGATTGAATTTGAGGAATTGGATGAAATATTTTGCAATAGAAGAAATCGAAAAAGGTACGATCTAATTTCTACTGCTAAGATATTTGCAAATACTTTTGGTTCAAACGTTTTTAATAATTAAAATACAAAATGACCAGAGTTATTTTTGTGAAAGTATCCAGTACCTACTAAATGAGCGCAATGAGATAAGTTCTCTGGCTATATCTTGTAAATGTCGTGTCGGTGGCCGTAAGAATACAGCCATTGTGTCAACACCATCAATCTAGCACAGCAAAACCGAAAAGTTTCTTTGTCAAAAGCTTTACCAACGCGAGCCATGATCCAAATACAAAACGGTACTGTATAATTTCCATCTCATTCTTAACTTCACGTTGAGAATAATGTCAAAATTCGTTAAGTGCTCTTTTGAAATACTGCCAGACGAAGGAATCACTCGAATTGAATGAACAACTCGAATCGGTTCCGTTTTTGACATTTCAATAGCAACGCTTCCTTCGATTATTTACAGTTCATTAGCAATAACTTGTTTTTATTTTGCGAGTATTTTCCTAAATGGATGTCAGTCTTGCCTTAAACAATTTAGCCAGGCGTTCAAGAAGATAAATGGTCCCCCTTTCAACTGCTTAAGTTAAAATAAATCTTTTGTTAAAACATCTATAACTAACGCAGATACCGGAGCTTTTATCGATTGTCGAAAATAAATTTTAGCTTCGTGTCCGAAGTCACGAGTTTTGAGACATTTGCTCTGCATGAATATTTTGATATCAACAGCACTTAAAATAATCGTGACTGAAAGAGTAGTTCACACAAGAGACGTTTACTACAAAAATAGGGATCAGAATGTCATTCGTCGAGGCCCGCGGCCCAAATAATGACGGCTGAAATGACTTTTGCGTTTGCACAAATCTAAATGGGTCCTAATTCCTTTTGCCATATGGGCGATCGTTTTCGAGGGATTGTGAAACTTATCATTGTCAGAGCGTAGGACATTTATCGAGCGACTGCGTTTACCGATAACGTAGGATTAAACATCGTCTACGCTACGCAATCTCGAGCGAAATTGGGGGTCTTCTAATTCTGATGTAGATGTGATTTCTAATAAATATGACGGTTTTAGGGCCTCGATGGGATCGGTGATGGGTAATTTAGTCCGTAAGCTGGCATTATTATGGGTCTAAAGGTTAATGATATAGTAAATATTAAGAGGGTTCGAATACTTGGAATGGATGAAGCGATACGTTCTCTATACAAAATGCACTAGGAAAACAAAGTTAAGGAGGAAACATGTGATTTTTGGCAGCTGTTAGCGTGAGAAGTGCAAAGAAAAAAGTTAAATATGATCTTTTGGAAATTCGTGGCAAGTTCAGTAACACAGATCTAAAATGTGTTTTGGCAACACTAAGAGGAGTTGCAAAGTTGGACAAGCCTTGAAAGAATATAGTTTGTAACAATCTTTTTGTTCTGTTCTTTAGTGACGTATTGTCGGGTTCGCTAATACTGCGTTATCAAATGTTTTTCTTTCGAAACTATTATTGCGTCTACTTAAAAGCCAAATAGTGTTTAAAAAGAGAACCATCTAGAAAATGCCATATTCAATGGTTTTCGACCGTCTGTTGTTCGACAAAGTAAGTTAAGGAAGTTTTAAACTGATTACCTAGAACATAAAACACCTCACCAATGATAACATTACCGAAAGGCTAGCTAAGTTTTGACTTACACAATAGCAAAAATTGTGTGTCTGAAGCATCTCTGATCGGCTATAAACAATATTTGGCACAGGGCTTACGCCGTCCATCGGCGTTACATCGACGGCTGCACGCGCCGATAACCGAAGATTAAACACGGTTTAACGTCATTTAAAGCCGTTGAGGCCTCGTATTTTTGAATCCGCTTTTTAATCTCGACCCTTCAGTTTTTGCGATGTGTTGATACCAAAGCTATTTTGATGCAAAGCTTCGTTTTCAGAGAAATTGCCAGTTTTTAAGTGGGATTACATTTTTAGAGCAGCTGTTTTTATTTACGCAGTAGACTACATTGAAATACTAATAAAAATATGTGATATTTTGACTCTGGCAGCACAGGGTGAATTTAGGACTACTGTGCCCAGAACCTACATAACCTTAGATTATATAAGGCCAGCTCCCTCGTATTTCCAACTAAAAGATGGCAGTTATTATATGTTGTTTATAGCAAACCGCACAGCGTTACAACTTTCAGTTTATTAGTACTTATTTGCGACCTACATTAGGAATAATATTTGCTAGATAACCTACACAGTTGGTGTTATCGCGATGTCTGTCTATCACTTTCCAATAATACCCGTTGACGCTGAATTGAAATTGTTTTACTTCTACAATACGTTTTTGATAAGCAGTCTGGTTTATTTTGGTATATTGTTTTCTTAATTACAACTTATAATATCGAGTAAACATCTCACAAACGACGATCTATCGATATTGAATAGAAACTTGTACTGTACCAATAGTTAATTTGAATATGCATACATACTGTTGTCCTCAATAATAGTAGATGTTTCCCAAGTCTATATTTATGACGTTTAGCTATATATTTCCAAATTGTATAACCTTCTAATCTCTAAGCTTAATTATACGGCCATTTGATGTCAGTTTAAGACAAATAACAAACACATTAATTTTAAAAAAGGCTACTAATCGATTTTAAATTACACACAACGACCGATTATTAAACCTCACCTATATTTTAAAAGAAGTCCTACATATTTTTACACTTAGGTTTTGTGTTTAATATATTTAGGTGTCTAGACTTTACAATTTATTGAAACAAATAAAAAGTAATGTTGAGGCGGACATCTATTTTATTCTTTTTGAGAATGGTAAGTAGGTATGTCAGAGTTTTTTTTTATTTAAGTCACTATTATATTAATAAATCTAGACTTTGAATTCACTTTGGTGTTTTTTAATTAGTATCGGATTAAAATGTATCTAAGATTTTGTATACTTTTTCATGAAATCAGATAAATAACATAAGCAAAGAATAATTAATAGTTCTTACAGAAATATCCAGGACTTAGCAAAAGTGATTCAAATAAAATTAATTATAAAAATAGTCGCACGCGTCCAAATAGAAAATAAACCAAATAAAATGAATCACTAATGGCTTAGGAGAATTAACAATTTGCGTAGACGCTACAAGTTATTACTAAGATTTTAAGAAAACAGCTGCGAATTACGTTCTCAGTTCGCATCAATATATTTGTCACGTGACTCAGAGAATGGGGTCAACGAACTCATTGTAACCATTTTAATTATGTGGACAATAAACCAATGACGCTTCTGGTTTTGATTTATTATATCTGGGAGATTTTAAAAGGGTTTGTTTTGGTTATTTTAACTAAGTATAATATTTTTAAGCCTAGGATCAAAATATTTCAATTATAATTACAATATACCAGCTGTTTATATAATAAGCCAAAATGTCTATAATCGGCTTAAACCTTAAGGTAAATAGATAGTCTGAAATGTTTAGTTTCATGTGATATTTGAAACTATAACAGTTTTGGACATAGTTTTCTTTATAACGGGATATGGACCATAATTTGTGAATTTGATTATTTCCTGATATTTCGGCACAGTTGCATGCGCCATGATCACGGGCCGAACAATCTAACACACAAATCATGGTAAATATCCCGTTTATAAGGAACACTATGGTTTCATATGTATATGAACACTAAAACCAAAATCAAATTAAAACCTAAAGAGTCAAACTACCGAAACGGTTTACCTCAAACCGTGAGTGTCGCTCGGTTGTTTGCCTTTGACCTCACGTTCAACAAAAACGGCCGAATTCGTGTCTAACTACTCTAGAATTTCAATTAAGCTAATAAGAGCTCAGATAAACATTAATTGTTTACGAGTTACAGCTACTTTGGTTCCTTTGGTGCATCTGTTTTCGATGTCAAGTCTAAATGTTGGTTTATTTTTACTATTGTTTTGTTTTTTTTTATGAGATATCCAAGAACTAAAACTTAGGCTAAAAAGCTAGTGATGATTAATAATAGTTGTATTCATTTTCTTTCATATTTTCTCATCATCTCAAAGTACTAGCATAATGTTATAAGACTCAGTAATGCAAATGTGTTTGCTTATGCCGCGACTCAGCGTTTACATATTCGTATTGCAATTCCACATGAAAAAATATTCCAAATTTTCGATGAACAGACGCAATATTGTGACGAAAATCGTTCGCAGAATCTCGCGTGAAAATCGGCCCACATATTATTCAGCAGAGAGCGATAATGAGGACATTCAACCCGATATTTAGATACAATCGAAGCTCCGATAAAAACGCAAAAGATTTTTAGACGCGACGAAATATTTCGGTCGTTTATCGTCTGTCATAATATATCAACGCGCGGACAGGGAAAGTTATTGTCGATTTTTATATTACTTACGCCATTTTGATATGATTTATCTGCAAACTCACCTGAAACAAAACATAAATTATCATTAATATTGTCCGCAATAACGGTTTCCGCTTCATGAGAAACATCAACAAAAAACCTATTGTTAGGTACTCCGTAAGGTTGAACGACCGACCACATTCTTAATTCTTTACCCAGATTTCAAATAAAAAAATGATAATAACATGTGTCTTTATTGAATTATTCATAGTTTACCGTCCATACGTTTTGTTCCCAACTATTTTTCATATTGTGTACGTCATTCATTTATTCCGATCTAGATATTTAAATTTACCGCTTATGACACTCCATAGCGTATAAGATGGTGATTACCGATTCATGAATACGGTTCACACAAGGCTTGCTTCGCTTCCTTGTTATATCTATTCTATCTGGCTGTGTCTGCTCTATGGTCGGCTGACCACCCCGCCCGAGGGAAGTTGCCACCCCCTCGGCTACTTGCTTCCCCTATTACTCTAAATTACAGTGATAGCTAAGTACTTATTCGAAAAAATAACCAAAGTTTGAGGTTCGTTGCCTTGGTCATTGCACTTTGCGACCAGTTACTAACCTGTAATGACATTGCAATCAGAATCAATTTCAATTTAAATAATGATAGGAGATTTAAGTTTTAAAATACAAATTACTCTGCTCGAGTTGAGATCATAAATTTTAATCAACAAGCAATCCTATTACGTTCTTAGCACTACTTGTATGAAACCTTCATTTGAGACTGACATTCACTTTGACGGTATAATAATGTTCATAAATAAATTGACACCCACGGATGAACTACAAGTTACCATATATGTATATCTTGGTTGTACAATATTGTACATGGTCAAATATATAAATACTTAATTTAAACTTAAAACATCTTGCATAAGTTAACTCAAGATCACAGGTATTATTTTGCTCAAACATATTTGAGATTATTTTTGTACGTGAAATTTGCATTAAGCCATTTAATATTATGCTCTTTGATAACAATAAAGATAAACATGTTATAAAATTATTCATATTAAAAACATATATCAAAATCTCGCACGAAGAAAGCATAAAAAAAATCCTTCGTAAAAATATATTGTTAGACATTGTACCTTTATTGCTTCCTCTGTTTGAGGAACTTTGGACTTTTCTTGGAGATGTGTATATGTATCTGAGTATTTGTAAGATGTTCTCATAAATTCCTTAAATGTTTCCTCGGCAACAGTACGTTGGCTTTCGTCTTTTTTTCTTCTCAGTTTTATTATTATAGGTACATTATTCAGATCCTTTTTAGGGTTTCATTAGACCTTTTTAACCT
Source organism: Ecliptopera silaceata (assembly GCA_932527185.1). NCBI lineage: Eukaryota > Metazoa > Arthropoda > Insecta > Lepidoptera > Geometridae > Ecliptopera > Ecliptopera silaceata. Next base: position 778,653 of record OW052209.1, on the reverse strand, counting down.
TTGAATATTTCATGTTGATTGGTATATTATACGCGATACATACTCAACGATCATCTTATATTCGTTTTAAAGTGTTTTTTATAATATAGGGATCAGTTGAATGAACTTTACTGTTTTTTATATTAAAGATTTAAGAATCTATTACTATAAACGTAAAACTCTTTAAATAACATCAGAACTAGAGCACTAGTAAAACGTAGTACCTCGCTTATTTGTCATCATCATATAAAACTTTATTATTCAGAATACTTTTTATCACAAATAAATAATGTTTTCCCATAAAAAAATAATAGCATTGCTTTACTGGGCGCTCTTCAAAACTTTGACACCCACAGAACTTTCATAGTAGATAGTAAAATTGTAGATTACGTTGAAGATAAACTATAAAATTAAAGAGCAGTAGTTTGAAGTGGGCATAAAGTAGTTTGGAAATGTTACTACGGTATTCCGAAAGACTTAATTTAACCATGTGGCACAGCGAGGCTGATAGCTGACTAAGGCAAGAGAGGTGCTGGTTAGGTTACCACATTAAGACAACAAATTCAAATTCACACCTAAATCATATATTTTTTTATATTAATTATATCTTATTTGTAATTTATAATACTCATAACACAAGTGACTCTCATAAAATGTCAGGGCTAAGTACACCGTTAGACAGTCAACATGAATAATTAGTTAACTATAATATCCTATCACAATAAAGTAAGTAATACCCAAAATGACAGGCATTACAGCTCAGTTGGTAGTAGCTCTGCGTTCCATGCTGTGGGTCGTGGGTTCGATTCCCACCCAGAGCAAATCTTTGTGTGATGAAAATAATTCTTTGTTCCGTGTCTAAAAATATATACCTAAGTACTTTATAAGCAATATAGTTTCCATAGTACAACCTTTGATTAGTTTGGGACTAGAGTGTGATGTGTGAATTGTCCGTGAATGTTAATTTATTTTAAAAGCAGATAGATAAAGCTATAGAAGTTAGTAAGCCACGAAGTTACTCAATATGAATAATCCAAAAACAAATATTAATGAATAATGCTAAAGTGACCTGCGATGCCCTCGCTGTAATAATATTCCGCCCTGCAGGGACAAAAGTTATGATTGCTTTTGCAAACTCATTTGTTATTTTTACGTTGCGATTCGTTTCAGTCGGAACATGTTTGTATCACTGATGCTCTGAATTGCAAATTGATCCCGGTCGTTCGAAAATTTTGATGAAATATGCTACAGCGCGCGTCGAGACTGTCTATTTTGAATTTTTCACACTCATTCACAATTTCCAAACTTTCAATTCAAGAGAATAAGATGAAGTGGGTAAAGATCTCTTCATTACATATGTCACATGTCTAACTCTATTCCTATTTGTAATAGTAAAGCACAAAAAACTTAGTTTATGTCCATCGTAAAGTATCATTTCAGTTAGAATTTTGCACCACTTTAAAGTTAATATTGTATATTGTGTCACTGCAATGATCTCAATGGAATAAAAGAATATCTAGACAAGATAAAATTTAAAAACGTTACACTGAAATTCGAAGTCAATAAATTGAAAAATCTATATAATATCCTTTCATCTATCGGTTACCAAGTGATACGTGAAACGATGAGCACCGGAGTGGAAAGAACGATTAGTGAACGCTCTGCGGATCATATTTCGTTGACCTTGGCTCGTTAGATCGAATAGGATCTTTTGTATCGAAAATACTCGGTATTGTAGGATTTATCTGGGCTCGTACTTTGATCTTAAGCTTTGTCTTTTTTACTTTTATTGAATCGTCATTTTTATGTCTGCTCCTTTATGTATCTAAATTATTTTGAAACATATTTCTTTCTTAATTAGTTCAATATTTTATATCATTAGTTTTGAATGAGTATTTATAATTAAGATTGATGTAATTAGGTACTTAAATCTAAATCATTCATAAATTTTCTTTATGTTGCCTTTTACGGCATTATTTGATACCACTATAACTTTAATAACTCTAGCACCATGGCTTAAGGTGACTTTCACTTATTCTTGTGCTCCAAGGCCTGCAGGGTCGTTAGGCTTCCAACCAGTTAGGACTTCCTTGTTGTCGTTTTATGTTGAATTAGATTTATTATGTTCTATTACTATTGTCGACATGCTCACTGTGTATTTTTTTACATTTACGATATTTATGATTATTAGAACTTGACGTGATGTTTTTTTTATAAACCTGATTTGAAAATATTGTTAAAACATGGATAAAAATTCTAATCGGAATTACAACGGTTGCTATGGCAACGCCTCTGCCAATATCAGTGTAACGACCAATAAAAGTGGAGTGCGTGCACAAATTGTAATACGTGGACGAAAAGTGCTTACAGGAACTGTTTTTTTTAAGATCGTAACTTGAGCGCTTACTTAAGTTACGATATTAGTTTTATCGTTGAGATAAGTAAGTTAGGTTTTAGGTTCATTGTTACGCTCGTAAAATTTTGATGTATTAAACTTTGGCTATTCGTAGTTCCTTGACGTGTGAAGCTACTCATCTCTTGCTGATAGTTTCACAGCCATTTAATATTATTTGCGGTTATTTAAGAATGTCATAATTAAACAGTTTTGTTTTTGTATGTGTCATCTTTGGGCTAACTTAGGTGTTTAAAAATCATTTATAAATTGTTACGTACATAACTGTCTTTTTTTTTGGAAAAAAGTATGTTTCGTTTTATACCAATTGCATACTTATTTGTATAATTTAAAAACTTCTTATCTTGACGTGGTATCATAACAAGTTGATTAAGCATCAACGTCTCACTTGACAACTAAAGAGCGAGCTAGTTATTGTTCACGCACCCATTGTTGTTATAAAAACGAACATTTACCTTGCAAAACGATATAAGGTAAAACATAATAAAGTTTTGTTTTTGATTTTTAAGCTATTGCATAGTTTCTATCGCGGGCCTTGAGCGTGGAGACCGAATCCAGAAATTCCGTAACGAAAATAACCTAACACTGCGCATGCGTAATCCAGCAAAAAATGCTATACAATAGCTTTACCGCGGCAGTCCCCGAGTGAGACACGTCTTTTTTTTATTATTATTATTTGATTTTATAAACACAATGTTTTTTTTTGTATCAATAATAAAAAGATCTGATACAAGATCTATTACGTACATACACTTAGTTTAAAATAAAATAAAAAGTCAAAAAAACATTGAATTCTAAGGTAACCAAGTGGAACTTCTATGCGGGTACCACAAGCTAAGATGCTATCTACACCGCGGATGGTTTAACAGCCAAGTAGCAATACTATTCTGGCTTGGAAGTGACTTTTGTATACTTAGTTTTTTTTTAGAATTGAGTTTTATACTGCTTTCAGATACGATACGATTGAAGTTTATTGAATTGAAACATGTTTTGATTTGAATATAAAACAAATATTAGTATTGGTAGAATGATATCTTGTTGGTTTCATGAATATTTGACAACGACACAGCTCAGTTTGTATAAGCTCTGTATGTTGTGGGTTCGATTTCCACCATGAACAACCATTTGTGTGATTTAACTATTGTTTGTTCTGTATCTAGTTGTTACTAATCAATCTAGTTCTCATATCAAATATGATTAGTTTGGGACTTGATGGCGTAGTGTGAAAGCAAACTATAAACTTTGTTGATATACTGAAAACCTGTGATTTTTAAGTACTGTATTTAAAAGTTAGTTTGCTAGTTTTTGGGTACCATAAACCTATTTATTTAATCAAAAACGCTTAACGCTCTAAGTTGAACGAAAACTTATGTGCGTGATTTCCGTAATGAAGATCATTCGAAAAATGTTGTATTTACTTAAACTGAACTAACTTAACAAGTATACAATTACAAATGTCTTGATTCCGTCCGATTATAGTTCCTGTTCCGCAAATAATAGAGTTATTTTATGCAAATAGAGTCAATAAAAATAATTTATAATTGCTTTTTGTGTTAATAAATTGGTTACGCGTGTATATTTTTGTGACCTTTAGAGAAATCAAAAACCTTAACATTTCCCAGTATGGCTAAACATTTACCACAAAATAAACTTATAAAAAAATATTTATGACCTTTTTATATGATTAAATTAATTAAAAAAACAACAACTATAATGTTTACTATTTAGCACGCACAGAACAGAATTTATTACTATTGTTTTTGAGTTTAAAAACTTGAATATAAATAACGTTTTTTTAATTTCTGTACCAACTACTACCAACTACTAACCAAATTATGAAACAAACTGATGGACTACATAAATAAAAGAACAAGCCGATATATTTAGAAATATAATTTTAATAACCGGGTTAATTATAAATTATTATTTCATTTGAATCATAAATGATAACAAACATAATAATCACGAGGCCGATCCAAAGTCGCGTGCTCACAATTAGGTAAGAATCTGATTATAGTACATTCGTCATTTCGACTACAAAACTTGACCTTTTCTAAGCATTTTAGCAAACTATAGTACATTATTATCACGCATGAACTGTAAGCAACGGTAAACTTTATTATTTTTTGATACAAACTTCATAACAGTTTTTGAAACGAAACCATGCTTAGAATAAATAAATACATATATATAATAAATAAATAAAAAAATAACTTTATAATGAAGAAATAACTTTTAAACCAAAAGTAAATATGGCTATAAGTTGGTTTAAAATACAGTTCGAAGGTCTATAAAATATGAAGAGAAGAAGGGCGAGCGAATGTTGCGAATCAATTCGTGCATAAATAAACCTTGGCCGCGGTGTCGCATAAAACCGCAATTAATATGACGGCAAACGTCGAATTTGCCATCATAATGCGAATGCTTATGCAAGATATGCCCACGCATTTATTATACTAACTACGGTTATTCTGCGATGCGGCGCCGATCTGGTCATTTTTCTTTCCGACTTTCGATTTTTTGGAGCCTTTGACCGGCGCTTTCAAATGATACGCGGTGCTATCAATTGTTAATTAAGTTCAAATCACGAAAAAACTGTCACAAATTATAAATAAATTGGATTCTGTTTTAACTTTGATGTATAGCTACTGTAACTACCACTTTCCCATTTCGATTTGATTTTCTTCCAATATTACTCACAGCGGGTGAGTTGTTGAATCAATTTTGGAATTCACAACACAGAATTAATAACAGTCTTCATAATTTAATTTAGTAGAGGTTGCTTGAAAATGTTTGGTTTCGATACTCAAGAGACTATCGTTTTGTTCAACTTCGATGTCGAACTTTACTGAATATCTACATAGGTTGGCAGTGTCTGACTGATGCTGATTTCTCTTGGGAAAGTTTGGTTTGAAATACATTTTAATAAGTTCAAATTACTATTGTTTTTGAGTTCGAAAACTATTATTTTGCTAGAATTCGACGAACTAATGATTAGATTTACTTATGATGCTATTGTATGAATAAAAAGTAATTTTTGAGTGTAGGTACTTTATCAAAGTTACAGGCGAGGCGTGTTACGCCACTTTGCAAAGTAATATTGTACTTTTGCGCCGGTCGAATAAACGTTTCAATATTCGAGAGGTTCATTAATCACAGTAATTGACAGGAAGGGGCGACTCGAGCCCATTCTCTCTTTCTCCCTTCCAACACTGTGATTTTGTTTATACCTACTGATTATGATTGTCTTACAAAACAATTTTGTAATCAAGTCTTGGATCAATGTATATTCTGCGATATCAATTTTAAAGTCACTGCTTTGTTTTCAAAACTGTTTATTTCTACTTTAACAGAACAGAATTTAGCAGCAACTGTAAAAGTACGATACAGATATCTCCAATCTGAAATTTCTTTTTCAGACATCCCTTCTAGGCCACTGGAGAGTCATTTATCCACCGAACAAAACATAGCTAAGGTTGTAGTTAGCGTTCTATTTCTATTATTCACTATCTAGATATTTATGTTGTCGTCTAGACTAGATAGGTGCTCTCTTTGGCCTGGATTTATGACCAGAAGGAACGGAAATGAATAACTTCCGATTTCTGGAACTTGCATACAAATTTGAAATTTCAAGACAAGCTAGACAGAAGGTACATGTTTGCTGCTAATACTGGTATATACTTTATTGAAATTAAATGTAAAATGTGTTCATAATGGTAAATGACTCGGTATGATTGAAATAAATGCACATTCTAAATTGTAACTCAGCGCACTGATGTTGCTAAAACGAAAACTTATTTCACTAATGATGCAAAGTTTTCTGTTTGATCGGTTATGCTTCTTCGAAGCATTAATAACGGAGGGCGAAAGGCTAAAGCAATTTACGAACAAACTTTCGTCCACGGCTTCGCTTACACAAAGTTTGTGATAGAGTTATTAAGACTTGCTACCAATTGGGGATTTAGCTCCACGGTTGCGATAATTCGTTTTATATCTTTTGATTCTTTGCTTTCAGCTTATTATTCTTGCGAATTATGTTACAAATGGTTAGATCGATCGCGCGTGTGTTCTTTACATCATCAGTTTACCTTGTCGAAGCCATATCTCATAGAATAATCGGACATGTGCGTGTTATCACTCGCACTATTAATATCACTCCAGTATTAATACCCCAGCCAGTTAATCACGTACAGATTACATCTGTCTATCCCCCTCTAACTCGTCTTCATTCGTAAAGCATCCTGAGGATTTACTTGACAAATTACTTCTCGCTTTCCTTGTTTACAAAGATAAGGGTTTTGTTTGGAAGCTGTGGTTATTGACGGCCGTGATATAGCGATGCAGAAGAATTTGAATCTTATTTCAAATAGAAAAACATTCAGTTAGATCGTGTTATGTTTGCTTAAGTATATAACGGCAAACAAATGACGGCAGCTGCTTTTAAAAAAATTATGACTGATGAGAGGGTTGCGAATGGTAGATGATTTTCCGTTTTTAGGGGTTGTAAGTTGAAAATGATGGCAAAACAATATCGTTACGAATTTCAAATCTCTGCTGTTGATGTTTCTTTTATAGATGAAATAAATATAAGTGCTTAATTTATTTTTGGGATCTCAATGATTGTAGGTTGGTTGGGTAACGTAGACTTGTATTTTTTTATCTATAGGTAATCTTTACAAAATATTTCTATGCAAATGATTGCAAGCCCTCCGAAGGGTCTCCGGATTGTTTACTGGGAACTTTGTTTCAGTCATCAGGGAACGATTTTTATTAACTTTCTCCTTTCGAGGCTCGGTAAGAAAGTTTTGCTTATTGAGTGCCTTTTCCCAAACTTTACGCACCGAAGGCGATTTTATCGTTTATAATCGAATTTTGATTGGACATTATGATTAATTCGATCTTATGAATATCGATTTTAACTTTTAATATAGCTTTTTAGAGATTTCATGGTAATAAATATTTAGGGACATTTCACATTCATACTCATTTACTTAGTTTACGGCATAATTGATTATACAGTAGATATGTAGCCTTGCCTTATACGTCAAGGTATCTTAATAGCACTCAATGCAATACTATTAGAGGTATTATCTTAAAAAAATGCATTATTCTTAATCTTTCCCTCATTATTCGAAGATGCTTTTACAATAATTGCCTTGAATGTGGCAATATCAAGTGCATTATTAAGAGTACAATCAAATTTAGCTGTCAGTTGAGTAATAGTCATTATTTGAGCCGACAATTGCGAAAATGATTTTGTAATCCAGCCTTTGTACGCGAGCCTACACCCACACTAAGAGCACCCAAGGTTGGGAAATAGCTCAAACAATATTGGTGTTTATGATGTTAATAATAAAAAGTGTAATCGCATAACCGGTTGGCGTTAAAATACGATTGTTTTATTAGTCGTTTATGAGCTAGTTTTGTTATTATTTTATTAGTAGATTGTAGAAGACTTTGTTTTTATGTTGTTTCTGAAAGGTTCTTATTTCGGTAGCCAAAGCCATAAACAAACTTCAAGTTCACTACAATTATTTAGAAGTTAATTTCATTGTTTGTTTTTACTCGCTTGAACTGGTGACCTATCATGAAATCGTTCCATTTTAGATTTTATGATTTATGTTAATACTTTGGTTAGTTATAGCACACCACAATGTGAAATTTCTCAATCCAAGCCTATTATAGAAAGTAAGATAAGAGTGAATAAGTTTGTTTACATACCGTGAACTAAAGCGGCGCCTCCATGCAAACTCGAAACTTGCCTAACCGGTTGTCCTCCAATACGAGTATTATAATTTTGTGTCCATAATTTTGATACGTATTTATAAATGAAAAATCTAAAAGAAGAACGCTTAATGTGCATGTCTTATACATATTCAAATGTACGCAAGATTTTTGATTTGTTGCTAGGAACGCAATTTTTGGTGACAAGTTTTACACATTTATTAATTCTTGTTAACTCTTAGTAGGTATTTACTTTCATTTATTTACTAATAAAACTGTTTGAATTTATAAAAATAACAATCATCTACTCCTTGAAATTTTAATATATCTGTGTTGAGGCTGTACACATACTTTCCGTTTTCGCAAAAACCGGACCGATTTGCGAAGTGCTGCTAAAAACTTATGTACATAATTTCGGTTAAAACTTTATTGACCAACAACTAATTTGATAGCAAGGGGAAGCCCCTATCGACCACTAATGTGTTCTTAAAGCCAATTGCCCTTTGGTATCCGTGCCAGGAAAAATAGTCACTTTACAGAATCGGCTGTTTCCTTGGCAGCATCTGCACATTTTTAGCGACACTTAGTCGCAATCAACTGGATCATTAGCTTGTAGGGGTCTGCCAAATATCTCTGCTTGTTTTCTCACCCTATTGCGTGAAAAACGCCATGTTATACACCTTTTTGGGGATTCTTTTCGACCACTGCCAAGTTTTGTGTTTTTTTTGTTCATGTTAAAAACCTGCATAATATGTTTTACGGAGTTTATTCAAAATATTTCGTAGTGGAAACCAAATTGCGGAGAACATTAATTAAAGAAATTCAACTACCGGCAGCCTAAAAAGTAGAAAGCCAAACCAAAGAAAATCATTCAGCAAAACCTGCGACATTGAAAAAAACAAAACATCAATTTTAATGAGTCGAAAACCGAGAATTTTCCCTTCCATTTAGAGAGCAATATTTTTTCTACAACATTTAATCAGAGTAAGAAGTGAAATGGTAATTTGTATGGACCGCTCGATGTAAATTTTATGCAAGAATTCGCTCGGAGCTTCCCTCTCCCTAAAAGGGGAAGATCCTTGCAACGGACAGAAAATTTTGCTTAGCCAAGTGAAATTTTAACTGCCTCGACAGAGACAGCTCTGGAAATACGAATACTTAATGCTAACTTACTTCCCTCTCGTTCATTATACTTCATAATTTTTTGGGGTAAAATCGCTATCTAAAGGGGTTTAAATCATGTTTTTATAGCTTTTCAATATGATTTAGTTACATAACTTTCTAAATCGACATAATTTCACAAAAACAAATTTTACATAAATAAAACTCACCTTGCCAATAATAACATTACAAAGCTTGTATAACAAATTACATGATTAAGAAAGATTTTATAATTAAGTTATGGAATGACTAGAATAAAAAGTTAGAGGCGATCGTGTACCGGATTTTAACATCGTCGGTAACAGACCACCGGATGTAATATAAAAGCTTCCAAATTAAAACTTGCAAGACAATCGAACTTGTCGAAGTTGAAAATTGGGTTTGAATTTTTCAATTTAACAAATTAATAACTTAACAGGGAATGGCTCCGGGACATCCCAACTCTAAGGTTCGGATGATTTAATTCAAGTTCTTTAAATTAATGGATTTGCTCCCGTTCAGTTCGCTAACTTCTAACTCGACTTTCCGGTTTGTTTCGATTTGTTCTGATGAAAATTCAATGGTTAACAATGAGGCCTTGTTTTATTCCAATTAAAAGTAAACAATAATGACAAATAGACTAAATTAGAACATTTTGTTCTTCTTAATTTGAAATCTCTCATTCAGGCAGTCATTGAAGTATGCAAATTCTGTTTAATTTTATGAAACTTCCAAGATGAGCACTTTTCAAATGGAGACGGGTAGATTTTAGTACACACTCAAGGAGATAGTTCCATCCAAGATTTAAACTCAAATTTTATGTGTATAAAGGTACTGAAACCAGATTTTATTATAATTAAGATTCACGAGTACCCCTGATATAACGTCCATAAAAGTTTACGATAGCGGCGTTGCCTCTCAAACAAATTGGGAAACATAACACCGAAATGAGTGCCTTCAAAACCTCTACAGATTTTGTACCAGCAAAAAGATTACGCCACTCATTTTAAAATAACTTTAGTGTAACATAAATAAGTCAGATGAGCATACCTGGCTGGAAAAGGCCAAAACCATTATCAGATCACAAGCCTAGTAGAGATTCAAGCCAGTCGAACTACGTGTTATTTTTTATGATATAATGCAGGCCAATTAAATAAAACCAGTCGTAATAGGTATAGTGATTCTCTAGCCCATTACAAATTAAGGTGAGTATATCGTAGATGAAAACAAAACAGTTAATGAGGAAGTCTCTACTTAGAGTCGTTTTAATAATGACACTTAAAAAGACTCAGAACAGGAAACGGGCGATATTTTAAATGCTTACTCTAGATTAGTACTTGTTACGGTTGTTTATCTGACTGAACTTGTAACCTCTGAATTAGAAGAAATTATATGTGCTATTTTAAGAACTGCTAAACAAGTATCTAGAAATGCCCTCGAGCTAAAGCAGCGATTTATGATCGCTTAGTTAAGTGAATTTATTGGCGTTAATGACTACAAATTGGGGTCATAAAACAATAACTGCTTTTAAAAAGTATAAATTATAATAAATAGTAACCAATAAAGTTAAAACGAGCTCGTTTCAAATTAGGTAATTACTTAAAATATTTTGACAGCCATCATTTCAGATTACGAGGATTACATTTTTAAATAATGTTTTAACAAAAATGAAAAACATGGACATATCGTGCACATTAGCCATTATTTTTAGGACATGACCATGCATTTTTAATTCAGACGTGAACTATAAATAATAAAGTGTACGTACTGTTAAAACACAAATCCTCGAACCCACACGCGATAGTCGTATTAATCTACCTACCATCCACTACAGTGGATTCAATAGAAACTTTCTTAAACTATACCCGAGAACTTTTTAATTACTTTGTTCCCTCAACGTCTGAACATCGCGAAATAAAAAAAACTTGAAAGTGTTTCGGAGGAATTTTTCTAGACTAATTTAATAAGAGAGTCTGCTGAAATTCTTGGACGGAATTAAAACATTTTCTTTTAATCTAGAGCCTTGGTTGGAGTTGTAAATATTAAATGTCTGAGACTAGGTCTAGCAACAAAGTAAGGACAGGTTTATGTGGAGTCCGCGAGCTGACTTCACTGATATTGTATTCTCTTTCTCGGAGCTTTTAGAATCTAATGAACTTAGCTTTATTATGCACAAAATCTTGAAACTGGATAGTGGATACTCTATCTGACTCGTTGTTTAACTTTATGTTCCTTGTCATATATAAAACGTGTAAGGATATACAAATAAACATGACATAGATGTAAGAATCCTTACATTTATATACAAACAATATCATTTGTTTTGTCATTTTTGACTAGTTTAGAATTAAATAAAATTGTTTTTAATACTTAATTTTAATATTTGTAGAGTAATTCATGTTTAGGGTAACTGCTTCATCGTGAATAAAAACTAAGTTATTTTGAAGGGCGATAAATATAATGAAAAAACCAAATGGTATTTTAAACAACGTATAAAAGTATAATTTAAATTATGCAAGTAAATAAACGTAAAGGTGTTATTATAAATTCAGTTAATGAAAAGCATAACTCAAGAGAGTCATAATTTTAGGTCGTAAAGGATGAGTTGTTAAAAGCCTCGGTATGTTGCGGAATGAACAAAGTTCTAGTAAATTTATTGTTATAGTTTAGTTAGAAAGCAATCGTTTTAAGACTTTACCGACACAACTTTGTACTCAACTTAATCAGCCAATCAAAACGAACGCACACTTTTTGCTTAGTTCGGGACTAGAGTGTGATGTGTGAATTGTCCGTGAATATTTATTTATACTAATTCTTTATCAGAACGATCACAGAAACAGGCCAGAGTATGTTTTTACCTGGTCTGGCTCTGGTCGAGTGGAACTGACACCTAGAATATCCTATATATAAGACTATTTAATTAAATCATCGAAAATATAACACTTATACATAATTGACTTTATGTCAATAAAAAAAGTTTCAAGATTGTTTTAAAAGAAAGATAAAACATATGTGCTTGCGTAGTGAAATTTCTATAAACCACTGTTTTTGATGCCCGACTGAATGACGTTAACGTGTTGGTATCGTGTCGTTGTCGTGAAGGTATGTACGCCCAATATCTCACCGTTTCTGCGACTGCTCTTACCTGAAAACATAAAATTTGTCTTAGTCTACAAGCAAAGTGTTCCTAGTTAATTATACATTGCGTATCTAATTAGAGAGTGAGTAAAAGCTTGTCTGTGTATTTTTTACTGTCTAATAAAGTGGTTAAGTACTTTGAATTGCTAGTTAACTTTTAGTTTATGCTTTTTTAACGTTATAAATTATTCGCTTTATTTTTTTTAATAGGTTTTCCCATGTTTTTAATAGAATATGTAAATAGCCAACTAATTATGAAACATTTGTATAAAACAATATGCGCATCACTGCAAAGTCATTAAGGATGTGCTCTGTGAGACAATGCAACTGCGTCCGTCACTGATATGTTATTTCTTAGCAATTTTCGTGTTTTGTGAACTCTCTGTAACTTGTGTGAATTAAACATCAAGTCAGTTTACGTATATTAATTTTCGTCATAAATTCTTGGATATAAACATTAAACACAACGCCATCTAGTTTCAAACTATAATTTAATCAATTATGAACGGAAATCAAACAAGTTTTGTTTATGTAGTGTTTTCTCACTCAACATAGAGTCTACATAGTTATATACATAACTCAAGCAGTTTACGATTCGAATTTCGCATTCACGTGAACTGATCACCATATTCGCGACACTTCCGCCTTCCGCAATCATTAAACCTCTTAAAGCTATTGTGGTCGACCTTAAAGAAAACGCCGTAATTGGAAAAGGCGATATAAAACCATAAACTCGATTAACATTTACATCGCAGATATAGCTTGAGAATTGTTTTTGAGGCATGTGAACAGAGCCCGTAGCGGGTTTTATTCGAATTGAATAAAAAAAAACAACATCACACTCCAGCCCCAAACTTAGCAAAGCATGTACTATGGGAAATAATTTGCTGATAGAATACTTACATACATTTTTTTGTAAATACATACATAGTAGGTACAACCCAGACACAGAACAAATATTTATGTTCGACAGTTTCATCACACAAACATTTACTCTGGGTGGGAATCGAACCCACGACCCGCAGCATGGAAGGCATAGCTACTACTAACTGAGCTGTGACGCCAACACAAACGTAGGAAGCTATTTGAAATTATCGTTTTTATCTAGTTCCATCAAAACTGAACTTTTTAATTCAGTTGTTTCTATAACAGAAAGAACTGAATTACGACCAACCAATGAATTACATTGCTAGTGTTATTTAATCTATAACATTAAAGACGTGCACTGACAAAGCAGTGTACTCGGTACTTGAATAAAAACCACAGTAAAGAACAGTATCGAATCAGCACTAAGTTATTCCACATCACGCACTGAAGCCAGACGAGAAATGTAACAAATAAAATAAGTACCCACCGAAATTCCCTTGTAAAGACTCATATTATACTAAATCATATAATCCTCTTATATAATTTTATTGAGAACGAACGAACCGTGTCTTTTTGGGAGCGTAAAAATTTCTGGACGAATTCTTATAGCGTTTGCCAGGAACAAACAAATTAGGACTTTTTATCTTTATACTAAGCATTTGGAGCTTAAGTTTTTCTTTTAGGTCTTAGTTTTTTAGTTTTACTTTGGTTATTTTTTTTCTCAATCTGTGACCTTCGACATCTAATTATAGTTAAACTGGAAAGCTATGTGTGCGTTTATTTTAATCGCATCCTTAATTATGTCCTGAGAATAATAAGTTTGATGTGTTGCTTGACAAACCTTGGTGTACGTGAACAGTAGCCGCGTTACGTAGGTATATCTATCGTTTTCGATTCACACTGCGCGTCAACCTCAGCTCGACTGCCGAATATTGCGTCGTCGCCACGCAGTCTATTCATGCTACTACACTTTATACGTTAACGATCGTCAACTTTCTTGATCCCTCTAAAGTCGATTAAAAATCATAAAACCCTTACTGCCTGTCAATCTATATTACGAGTAACATCAAATAGAGGATATCAATTTTTTAAATACATCGATCAAACCCAGATGCGACTTAGAGTGACTTACGATAAAAAATATAATTGATGGAGACAGGTAGAGTAACCACCGTGCATGATATATTGTTCCCCGTGATATGTATCGCCCTGTCGCGGGGTTTTGTTTAGTTTTTTTTTCTTTTTGTAATGTATCTTGTATCACTTGGATCGTAATGGTAGACAAGATGGTACGAGATATGAATATAAATACGGACGTATGAATATGACGAAAACTAAGTGAAAGAAAATAGGTGTAAGAAGTTGTATATGTATACGTACGTAGTAGATTAAGTGTCTAAAGAAGTAAATTCTATCAAATATATTGAAGAACAAAATAGTAATAGCAAAGTACCAGAAACTTCAAAAAAAAAATATGTTATAAAATAGCTCATGTTGCTTTATGAATAGAAATAAAGTTACAATATATTTATAAAATAGTCATAAAATCAGTGGGTATTGTTGTATTGATTTATGGACTATCTTCCTTGAAATTTACTAGGGCATCCTAATACGTTTTGTCAAACGCCCCCATACAATAAAATTTGTTTTTATCTACTACACCATGTTTTGCTATCTTTTTATTACTCTCGATAGGTTTATCTACACAAGCCCACATAGAATAAAATCGCTTCATTTTGAACTTTATTTTAAAGGTATTAAAAATAATACTTTATGTATTTGCAAAACTTTAGGGACACAATGCAATCCCAAACTAAGTAAAGCTTGTACTAAGTAATAAAAATACATATGAAGATAGGTTTTAGATTTTGAAATCATTCGTGATCGGTACGTACTTTTTGTGACACAAATTCAAATAAAACTAAACCTACACAACAGTACCTCTACCATGAGTTGTCACAGTAAAATCACCTGACTTTACTACAGTAGTTACGTCAATATTAGTATTACGAATTTTAGTACCCAACTATCCGCTAGAGGCGCTGTACATTTTTTTAACATACATTTTTTTAACTACAGACGCTAGCGAGTATAGTATGTATAGTATAGTAAAAACTCATGGTAGAGCTACAGTAAATCAAATATTTAGACAGTTGTCAAAAACAGATACAAAACCAGTAAAATTGTCAAGTTGGTATGTCCGTATCTGCTTGGCATATGGTAATAATTGGTGGGGAAAAAATGTGGCAGCGGTGCAGTAGTGGTGCAAAAACGTGGCTGAGACAGGTGGCCGGCCGACCAAAAATTCGTAGATTGTGACTCATAGTTATAATTATTTTGTTATTGTAACTTAACTATGTTTTTGCATGATTTAAAAACAAGCTGCTTTTGACCAAATCTACTCGTGATCTTACATATTATGTGATATGAGTTCTAATATTTATATGTTATTATAAACAGACTTTCTCTCCCAAATCGAAAATACCGAAAACTTTCAGTACTTACTTAAGTTAAGTTTTAGTAAATATTATAGATATTTACTATGCGAATGTCCACATTAAACAGATTGCGCATTTTAAAACTAGACTAAAAAACCCAGAGATAAAACATTAATATCAAAAGAAGCGACGTTAATTCTATAATAAGACATAATAAAACTTTATCTGGACATTCAAACAGACAGGTAGCTAGAACTATAATAACAACAGGTTTACTAACATATAAAAAAACTTGCTAGTCAAGCACAATAACAGATACTGAAGTTAATAACACTGAAAAGGTGGAATTATTTTTATTTTAATCAGAAAAATGTATAGAAAGCAGATTATCCATTTGATTTTAATTAAACATCAACCTAGAACAAGAGCGTTTAGCACTTTGAAACGTAAATGCTTATTGTAATTTCTCAAGTACCAAGAACGGAAAAAAAATACATTAGAGAATGGTGTATTAATGTTTAAGCTGGTTGCGATTAAATCTGTAAATGTCCTTAGGTCCGACCCTGCACTTAAAGCGGTTTCTCGGCTTAGAGTTGTTTAATTTGATGTCGACATCGAGTGTAGGAGAAATATTGTTTGAACTAACATTTGTGTGGCAGCCTTGCGTTTATCTTGCCTTTATCTCTCGGCAAATACTTCAAGTGGAGTCACTTTGATTGTGAGCGCTGGACGATCATTCTAAAAATAGAATGTATAAACTTATTGAAACAGCTGATAAAGTACTTTCAGATAAAACTAAGCAAATATTGTAACACAGTTACAAACCTAAGGGTTCTTTTACAGAAACACAACGAAATTTTATTTTATAAGTAAGACACATAAGCCGTATGCATGAAGATAGATGGGCCACAGTCGTCACACAATGGGTGCCTGCGGATGGACGACGAAACCGAGGCAGACTAAGAAAACGTTGGCGTGACGACTTGGATACTTATGACGGAGCCTGGTGGGAAGCGGCGGCTGATACAAAGGAATGGAGAAAAAGGGGGGAGACCTTTGCCCAGCAGTGGGACAGCACAGGTTAATAAAAAATAAAGTAAAGTAAAGAAAAGAAGTTGAAACACTCTGAACTTTTGGAAATACGTTCGTTTGTGTCACTTTATTGGTTGTTCTTGTAACCTGGATCGATTACCTCTCGACATAATCTCGACCCGAAGCTTCGTATACTCAGTAATATCTCTTCAATAGTCTGTGGCGTCTAGATAGTCAATAATAGCCAAAGGATAATCCTATTATTACAGATTTGCATTATACACTGACTTTGATTGAAACCAATTGTAGCGTGTATTGAATTACATTGAAAGCCGATTTCGGGTTTGGTTTGATTAGCTATTCATGGAAGTTGGGCAACATTACATTTTACAAAATGTCTTTTGCAAGAAGTTTCGTGAGTTTGTAGATTTACTTACAGATTTTAATAAACAAATTATTTTTTTTGTGTTTTTTAGGTGTTCCTAAAAGTACTTACTTAATCTTTTTGTATACATGACATTATTTATTTAGTTTATCACTATGATAATTCATCTATTTCAATTTAATGTCGAAAACTTCCATACAGCTTCTACCTATTTTCTAAACCAAACTAAACCTTTTCTCCGACGTTTTATCTTCAGAACCATCTTTATTTACCCCGAGCAGGAACCTTTAGAAAGGCGTTTGCACAGTGTCCGACACCGATATTTGTACACCGATGTGTCGTTTGTATAAAAATATCGTCTACGTCTTACTTTGAATCACTTATTTTAAACGTTGTTTGAGTATTACTAAAGAGACTTGCTGTCACTCTCTAAGACTATTTAAATAAAATGAGACGGCAATATCATAAACAGTACCTCTACCATGAGTTGTCACAGTAAAATCGCCTGACTTTACTACAGTAGTTACGTAAATATTAGTATGACGAATTTTAGTACCCAACTATCCACTAGAGGCGCTGTACAAATCTTCATAAATTTTTTTAACTACAGACGCTAGCGAGTATAGTAAATATAGTATAGTAAATACTCATGGTAGAGCTACTGTGATTCAGTTTTGATAGCTCGAGGTAATTTTAAGTAAATTCCTAAATAACATTAAAAAATATCGTCTTGTGTCACGTAAAAACAGCAAAAGCAATTTCAATTTTATTCAATAAAGTATAGAGACTTTGTTCAAAATTAAGAAACTTAAAGTCTTCCGAAACTTCTTAATCTTCCCGAAGTAGGGGATGAAATATTTTATTCGGAGCGATGTCAAAGTAAAAGTAAAGACTTGAAAGTTGAGAAGATGAACATTTTGTGCAAACTATTACTTCCTCGTTTCAAACTTCTACATCAGCCGCTTAAATTCTTATCAGCTTTATAAATTAAGAAAAATATTGCATAGACCTGTAAAAGATTATTTTATTTTGTACATTTATCTTCTTTAGCGTTAAGAAACATGACATGTGTAAGAAAGGTGTAAGCGTTGAGATGACGTCTGATAGAGGAGAGTGGAAGAAGAGGACGTGTTGTACCGACCCCACATAATGTGGGACAAGGGTAGGAAGTTGATGATGATCTTCTTTAGCGTTAGTAGAATACCAAAGTTTCTAAGTTATTATTAATGGGTATCAACCGTGCTTTAAAGTTCTGATACATAACACAATGTAATCAATTGATTGGATTGTGTCATGACGAAATTTTGATATGACTCGAGAACTCGAGAACTCTTCACCGCGTTTCGTGTCTGTAAAATTTCAGTCAATTTGATAATATAACATTCATTTTTGTTTTCTAACGAAAGAATGCTTATGTAATTACCCCACTTCAAATACCTTTTATAATCAGAACTACTTGCTGTTTAACTACTTAAAAACATGCGAACAAAGACCAAACATAAACAGTCTCTTAACATATATTATGGCTTTATTTAAAAAGAAATAGAACCAGTACCTCTACCATGAGTTGTCACAGTAAAATCGCCTGACTTTATTACAGTAGTTACGTCAATATTAGTATGACGAATTTTAGTACCCGCTAGGCGCTGTACAAATCTTCGTACATTTTTTAACTACTGACGCTAGCGAGTATAGTATATAAAGTATAGTAAAAACTCATGGTAGAGCTACAGCTTAATCGTAAACTAAGTAAATAGTTCGTAGTAAAGGGTAATAATTTGTCGAGATGGGTGTGGTGTGCAATGGGGTATATCGTGTTAGCCATGATGCAGTTAATTCATTACACTCTCTAATAAAAATTATGGGGATGATAACCTTTTTTTATGATATCACATAGTGTTTAAACATGAATAAGCTGGCACCTAGAATCACCTAGTACATATATAAATTATCTTTGTGTTTTTACTCAATAAATTTTGAGTTGTAGATTATTTTAGTTTCTGGAAACCAAATACTTAAACACTGTAAGCTGTTGCAATACCTTCATTAATATTAGCATCAAATGACATCTAGTTTCAAAAATACATCTATTAGTGTCATGAAACGCCGAATAGCAGACACTACAAAGCTAAGGAAAGAACCAACTCTAAAACACCTGTACAATAAACAAATGAATAGTTCCAGAGTTGTAAAACATTTGCATACATTTCCAGTGCTTCCAAAAGAAACAAGAAGGAAGCAACTTCAAAAACATTTGCTAATTTATAACCACTAAACACGGAATAGTTTTATAAAAGTGCATTTGTCACATGACATAATGTTGCGAGCTGAAATAGCTTAAACCACTATTTGCTAGTTTTATGTTGCATATTTAAGTAGTTTTTTACGTTTCATTTGAGCGATTGTAATCTTTGTATGTTATGTGATGAATAAGCTGTGTTTTGGGAAATGACTAGACTAGTCACGTACCATTTTTATTATTACGTAGGTATATATAGAAGATTTATTAACTCTTTTTGTATGTTTTTTGTGGAACGCTAATCGGTCGTTGTAACTCCTTTTTTTTGAACTCAAACATCAGGTGAGTTTGTGGTCAAATAAAAGGACGAACTATCCTTAGTAAAAAAAAAAAAAAAAACTCAAAGCGTCATCTGTTGTGATTTTTCAAACTAATTATAGTGTTACTAGTTGGGATGTATAATATTCCGCTAGTTGGATAATAATTTATTTATTCAAAAATCTAAATAAAAGTTTATTCAGTAAAATCACAAGGATCATTTAGAATCGTCATGTGATGCTAGTTGCCAGTCCCACGCATCCAGAGTTATTAGCAAATATAGAAATATGTATACATATATACTATTGGTCTATCTTATAAAAAGCGCAGATTTGATGTATTGATTACAATTGAATGATGACATAAAGTCAACGCTAACTTTTTATAAGATAGGGAGTTTAAGGTTAAAAAATACCTACAAGTTTAATCTTAACCAATCTTAGTATCAAGAATAGCCAAGCCGAACAGACAAACAGATAAAAACTACACGTGTGTTTAAAGTAAACATATTACAATGTAGCTATTGACGATTCCGGCACGAGTAAATGCAGTATGTATGGTGTGAAAACTATTTGCGAAGGCGAAGAGTCCAGAAGATAATCTTTAATTCTCAACATTATCAGAAATGTATGTTTTCAAAATGATACATTTTTATTATGACACAATATGCATGGGCATAGAACAGCAAAAATTGAAAAAGCAACGAAGATTGAATGTGAAAGAGACTTCTATACTTACCTACTTTTTATTAATACATAAATACTATTATATGTTATTTTTTTTAATTGTTTGAGATTGTATCATAGCAACTGCAAGACAATTATGATATTGAAACGTTAGCAGTTAAAATATTAAAATTAAAAATACATTTTATTTGAATTGTAGTATCGAATGCCAAAATTAATTTATATTATTTTTATATAAATCTTATATCAGATGGTAAAAACACAGAATAACTTGTATTACCAAGACATCTACTAATTTGCAACAATAATGTTGTAGTATAATTCATTTGTTTTTAATATGTTTTAACAAAACAAACTATCTAAATGTATCTAAAACATATTAGTATAAAAGTAACATTAAATAATTAACCTATTGTTAACAACGTTGTAAACATGACCGTTATACTAAAGTCTTAGTTAAATTTATGACTCCTAATTATACATAATAGGTCGCATCTGCAATGGACGACTAATAAATCTATGTGATTACAGAAATACCTATTTATTGATACTAATAGGTATACAAAACAATGTGGCTTTTATATACTTCTCTTTTATACTCGATTACGTATGTAATATAGTACATAATGATGGAGCAAATGTAGGAGAGATTAATTTAGTTTAGTAACTAAATATATACTAAATATAGTTGTTTTTTAATCATACAGATTGTGTTATTACGTATGTAATATAGCAAAAAGTGACGGAGAGATGAATTTAGTTTTTAATCACATAGAATGTGTTACTCTATATTAAGTTACTAAACTAAATTAATACGTACATTTTCTCTACACAAAGTCAGATATTTAACGTGATCATTCTCTGTATATAGAACAGTGACATTTCATTGGGTTTTAGATTAGATGATCTATAGTTATTTATATAGTGCGTCTATGCAATGTCATTTGTTTTAAATTTTATATTCTTACTTTTCAGATTTGCCTTACTACTTTAATAAGTTTTAGAATGTAAAGATACCAAGTATTTTATCCAACTTAACTAAACACTCAAACAATCCGTATATCATCATAATTACAAGACTGTCGTCAATATAGTTATGCATATGAATATTTTACGCATAAAACTTAAAGTAAGTAACACGTACCTACGTATTTCCACTGCATTTAATATAAACTAAACTATGTTATGTTTATTTTATAACGTGCATGTGTTGCTATCGCATGCGATATACGAACCAAATGCAGGATACATTTATTGAATTTTAAACTAATATTGACTTTGAATTGCTTCCATATTTATGTATTCGGTTCTATAGCAACTGCACAAATGAGGTTTTTAATATATTTATGTCTCTTAGACAAAAAATCTAATGATTAGATCATACAATATATTCTTTCAATTCGAATTGATTTATTCTACTTGATCTGAGATACAGTATCTTCTACAAATTTTAACTATGGCAAGAGCTATAACTTTACTACGTAGTTAAATATTCCATTTCATACTTAATTTTTACTGCAAATGATATACTTATTACTTAACTATTGGAGATCAGAATCATTAACAGTCATTAACGGCCGGTTTCTCGAACGATGATCAACGAAAAAAACAAATAATTACTATGTGTTAAACTCAGATCAATCGTGATTTGGGTTTCCAGAAACCGGCCGTAAAAGTGTTTTTATTGATTTCATAGATCCTTTTAATTTGTTAAATATTTGAACCCGCTACTCTGAGTTCACTGCGTCCACAGCCTGTGAATATCATACACCTCACACGTGGCCGTTATTAATAAACCCTGCGCAGGAGTGCGCTCGTGCACTGATGTAAGTGCGCAGTCTATTATGGATTTTACACTATACAGTTGGTTTTCAAACGATAACACAGTATGTAAACTTTCATTTTGTGGTGTCTTATGTATTAGGGAAATTGATTGTGGATCTTCAGTATTACCTTGTTGAAGTAAATTTTATTAAGTATATTTTTTTTCTATGTACAAGAAACTAGTTTTTGCTGTCAGTTTTAAATGTTATATTTAATCTTGTCACTTACATTGTTATAGGAATCTTCAGTTTAGAGATAATATGCAATGTGATAATTAAAATTACATTAGGTACTTATCAGATATTAAAAATCCATGTATGGTATGATGAGTCCAATGCATACAAAATAAAATGATATTGAATGTTGCCATCGCTTTTAAAATAAATAACATGTGTTTTGCACAAGAGTGATATGATAATGTGAACAAATTATGCAAAGATATCACGTTGGTTCGCACATGGATTCACAATCCGATTCCTTCATAGTACCTATATCATATGACTAACAAAATATAGGCTGATATTATTACGCAGTTAGACAGCATGTCGTCTTCTTATCTTTTTTATCGGTTCGGGTGTTATTATAATTTTGTTTATTTTATTGTAAATATTTTTAGGATAGGATCATATTAAAAAACGGTAGGAACCAGGCTGTAAGTTTCTTGCTCGTTCTTCTAGGCTCTGGTCGCGTGGAACTGGCACCTAGAATCACCTAGTTACTAGGTGATTCACTAGGTGTTGTTGCTAGTTTATATTACTTTTTAAGTTAAAGTAAAAGACATTCGCCTTATTTCATTTGAAGTGACAAATAAGGTAATTACAATAATTAAATTTAGTTCACCTTTAGTGTGCTATATAACAAATTCAACAGCATGTTAATTGGTTGGCACTCGTAGCCGACTGGCCGGAATACTTCAATTTTCATTTGCATTAAATGAACTGTCTGTAATTATATGTAATTGAATTTAATTATAATAATGTAAGTATATAAGGATAACGTAGGTTATGTAAATAGTGACTAATGGTAGTATACAGATAGAAAAGTAGTTTTATTGATGTTTTAAAGAACATAAAACAGTGAAAACGATGTTATTTAATGTAGATAATAAGGGTCGTACTCAATAGCCAATAACGTTGTTCAACAAAGTATTGATACTTCAAAAGAAAACTAAGTATTTCATTTGGCACGTTCTCAAACAAACAACCTTAACAATTTCACTTATTCATAAGATAAGTGGGAACATAAACTATTATTGTGTCCACAAAAACACTAAAAATAAAAATGAGAATTTCGTCGCTTCCTAACAATCCAAACAGCGAGAAATATGATTCCAATCACACGAAGCGTAAAACCAT
This sequence comes from Ecliptopera silaceata, assembly GCA_932527185.1. Taxonomy (NCBI): domain Eukaryota; kingdom Metazoa; phylum Arthropoda; class Insecta; order Lepidoptera; family Geometridae; genus Ecliptopera; species Ecliptopera silaceata. The sequence goes on along the minus strand of OW052209.1, from coordinate 755,115 downwards.
CTCGCGCCAAAACACAAGGAGAACTGCCAACAAAGATGGCCAAAAAGATATCGCGGTGCCGTTAAATCCTTTAAAGTCTACATTATTCTCTCCAGATCCAATTTCTACTTATCTTGGTAAAAGAACGGTGGCAGGGCGAAATAGCACGATCGCACGTCGATACTACATGAGGCTTGTGCCAAAACTGTAATTTATTGAGACAAAGTTGAGACCGAATGTGCTGAAGATTTTTGGCCGAATACAGTTTTGTTAGCTGCTGGAACTAAGACCGACTTGCTCATTGAACTTGATACAAAAGCCGTTTGCTATTTGTTTTGTTTTGCTGCGGAGTTGGCGATCGAGAACGAAGCTACTCAGTGGATAGTTAATCGGAGTGACTAACTAATAGCAATAATAATACTGAAGTCGGTTAATTACTTTCAAACATACTTTATGCTTATAGATATTGAGACGGCATTATATAAACGTATGTTATTAAACATTTTAAAAAAGGGTTACATTTTTAGTCTTAACAATTTTAAGAAACTGGAGAGAAGGAAGGGAGTCTTTTGTCCTGCAGTGGGACACCACAGGCTGAAAATGAAATTAAATAAAATAGTTTTAAACATAAAACAGAACAAACATTGCCATTAACAAAGTTATTCTTGGTAGAGATCGAACCCATAGCACGCAAAGCAGAGTAATACCAACTGTGACGCCTGTCAAAATTGTTATCAATTCGATAAATCATTGCAGTTGTACGTAGAAGCAAGCATGCCAAAGCCACAAAATAAATCGTGTATACTATGTATAATCATGTAATCAAATCAAACACGTGTAGCAGTTCCACGCGCGGTCTATTTATATAGCAAGGGACCATTTTGTGAAGTGAAGATTGAGACTATTGACTGAAAGGTAAACGAGAAGCCACGTCAAACGCTCCTAAATGAGGATACTTTATAATGAAAACATAAGATTTTCATTGATGATAGTAATAAGCCAATAATCATAAGTATTTAGTAGAATCTTACTGAGAATAAAAAACTCAGTGTTTTTAAAATATAGGAGTAATTAACTATAAAACTATTTGTTATTTTATTTATTATTGCGATAAAATGAGGCTAAACCACAAAGTTACAGGAAAATAAAGTAGTGAAACCACAGTGACTAATATACCTTTAAAATACGCCGAATAATACCCACGATGTCTATTGAATTGTAAACAAATTGAATATTGTATTTTTTTCGTAATGATCCTGATTTAGGTCAGTTATAAACTCAAAGAAGGATAGTCTTGGTAGCTAGAGACTTGGAGTTACAATGCCTTTACAGTTAAGTCAATAAAATATATAAATATTGAAGTAACAGATGGAACAGATATAGAATTAATTACTAGCTAATGATTAGTAACATTAGTGTTACTGTTCATATACTTAGGTATGCACAATCATAGCATAGATAAACAAGTCATCATAGAAATCGTAAAACATTAAAGCCTAAGTGACCAACCAACAGAAGATAACATTAATACTAACATAGATAAAAACACTACAAACAAATCCTACACTGATATTTTCGTGGAATTGACTATAAACTATAACCTGAGAATTACTAAGAATTATTGATGATCTACGGTATATTTTGATGCATCAAAGCAGAAACTGCATGGTTGTGTCAAATTGACAGATAAATCTATTTGTTCCGGTATTTTGTTTTTATGATGAAGTTATAAAACTACTAGTTGACAAGTCTTTTTATATTACGCTGTTTTATTTAGTAACCTAGTCCTTATTGTATAACTTCTTAGAACTTTGGTCAAATGTAATGAACGCAAATCAATAGATATGTTGGGAAGTACCTATACTTAGATCATTTTTATTTATATCTATCATCTATTTATTATGCAAAAATAGCTAACGTGAGTCGAAACAATTGCAAACATGTGTTTGCTTCACATATATGTGAGCAATTCCTGGGTTATGAATAATAGCCTTTTATCAGCGAAGTAGAAAATGTATTGAACCCGCTAATCCAAACTAATAACACCCGCCATGGGAATAAAAAGCGCGCAGCAATTTTCCGTGTATCGTTTGGAATAATTTCACAGCAACGCACTATATTTGTGCTAACGGAGCTAAATGCGTAGATCTGGCATGGGAACTTGTCACTGGAGCTCACGGTAATGAAAAACCAGTCGTATTACAAAAACTTAAGGTTGATGTTGGTATGGTAGAGATAGAAGATGGTATACTTGCAAGGGATTTAATTACGTACGATGGTATGGAATAGCGGTTTTGCTCAGCTGTTCAGCTGTTTGATGACTGTCCTTATCGTTCGGCTTTAAGAATATAAAACTTTCATTTGAGTTAAAACTTGGTTTGTGTATTTTAGTCTGTTAAATGTGTGACTTTATGGCATATAACCTGTGAGATTTCTTAGTAGTTTTAATGGAACATCATTTTTGAAAGTTTTTTTTATTCGTGTTTTCTTTACGATATTACCGGTTCATTACCATACTTCTCGCAAATAAACAATTTCATTTCATTTCATTTCATTTCATTTGAATTACCTTCTTCATATGGTATGGTCACTATAATGTTACAAAATAAAATACAGAATCTGAAGTCTCTACCTCCTTAGATAAAAACTAGTCTCTAACATTATACCTAAATTCAAGATGTCGGTCATAAAAGTAGAATACGCAATAACAATACGCAAGATTATAATAAGTATGTGTATGCGCTTCGCATAACCTAGCTGTACAATATTGTTGTAACATACCTAGTCGGGACAATGTCATGACAAACTACCAGAAACGTTATTATAAATACATTATCGTAAGTGCTTTATACCGTCTGCGAGAATGCTGGGGTCATTCATTTCTTTCTCGAATTATACCGTCACATTATAACCCACTCGTATAACTATGAAAATAATAATGTTACAGAAAACACAAAGACCAATTCCATACATCTCTTGAATCACTTTTCGTTTGTAAATAAACGAATCCGGCTGATATAAAAAGAGAAATCCTATGTTTCAAAACTCAATTTAGCTCTAACTTACGAGATAGAATGTTATATAAAGGACCCGGCGCTGGTGGACAATAGGATGAAAGTAAGATCGCAGATATAAAAAGAAAATTATTTGATTTTCTGACGTGACAACAGACGTGTAAAGACGACGACAAAAGTTTGGGAAAAGCAATTACTCTAATGATGGCAAGGGAGAACTTGATAACAGTACCTAATAGCTCTCTCATGTTAATTTACATGAAGAAGGGACGCGAATTACCATTCAGTCAAAAGATCAAAAACCCAGCAACTCGACAACTCAAAATTAAATTATAACTCTCAGAGACAATTCTCATTTAACTTGAAATTAGTTCGATTCGGACCTGTAAACAGATGGCCGGCAGCCTTTTGTGTTCAGTTAATCCGAACTTTCGCCTTAGATCAAAGGTATTATGTTTAGTGCGCTCTCGAAAAGGCCCCTATTCTTTCATTTCCGTGGCATCGGAACTTTTCTTATTCCCCGAAGCTGGTGTTCGGGAAATGGGAGACATTACAGAGTCAATAGACGCTCGGTATAAACCAAACCGAACCGTTGAGTCAATAAGATTCTCGCTTTAGAGTCCTTGTTTAACCTAACTTCTGGTCGGAGACGTGGCACGAATTCGCAAGTAGCCCACTTAGGTCTGTACAATATCGATTGCGTCATTTCAATTAATGCTTATCTTTTGATCAGTGAAGCACATTATGCCGGCACAGTGTCATACCGGATAGTTTTCTGATAGTCATGAGCTAAGCGTCCGAGTTCAGATGTATTCCCAAAGCAATTATGGCAAGAAGCGGTAATGGCACCGGCGGGAGTTGTCGTTTCAGGGTTCCGGTGACCTCGATTTGATCTTGACTAAACTGCCGCTTTGCAAAGGCAAAACATGTATTTTTAACAATATATTTGGGACAGTCTGACTTGTGCATAAAGGCTCCCGCGTGATATAAAAAAGAAGTTAAAAGGGGTTATTCCAAATGTCAAACGGGTGACGCCTGACGTTCTGAAGGACGTCTCTGAACCCTAGTGAGCTATGCGAATATTATTCATAAGCTAACGACTTTGGGAGTGGTTTAGCTAATTGGCTGTGAACGTTGTCCTCGTTAAGATTTTGATGTTTGCAATAACTATAATATTGACTTTCATAAGTGCATCGATTTAAATATTGCTCTAAATGCGTACTTTTTCTGCAAACACGTAACGTTTGAATTCGGAAACATTTTATTGATAAAAAGTATGACAGTCGACTTGATATTCAAACAGAATCTGTCGGAACTTGTGAAGCGCGAGCACAGGAAGGCAACACTATTCTTTGCTAAGGCGAAGTTGCTTGTACAGCGGTCCCCGAAGGCGCTACTTGTCTTGTTCCGTGAATACTTGAATATTTTGACGATGCATCGTTGCATTGCACGTAGAACTATCGGCCAGATGCTCCCAATCAATACGAGTTATGCTCGTCCAAAAACGGACGCAGATGCGATCCCGATACATTGTTGTTTTAAATTGAACTTTTTATTTACAGTGAACGAAGTGGTCGCGTTTTCGACGTAGTAAATGGGGAATTTATTGCTCGCATGCGCTTAATAAAACTACGTACCTACTGGTATACTACCGGAGCTTTCAAGTGCCCGAGCGAGCATAGAGCAAATTATTTGAACAGAGGCCAAGGCCCATATAAACTCGAATTTATATCAACAATGTTTAGGATGTTTATCTGCTGTTGGAAGCTTTTGGTTTAAACCTAATGCCGCTCTTTTCGCAGATTTACAGAAAAACACATTTTGTTTGAAAAATAACCCGACTTTGAAAATAGAAAATAAATTAAACTTCTTCAAAATAAAAGTGTCATGACAATACTTGTCAATGTTCACTACCAATTGTATAGAGTTAAGATTCTGTAGCACAGTATACTGTGACTGGAGTCTCGTGAGTGTTTTTAGTTCTTGCCATTAATAATAGCTTTTACGATACAAATGATTACTTAGTTTAATGCTTGCTGTTTGAGTTTCGAAATGCGAGTCACTTGCATCTTAAAGTGTGCTTTGAAATTGCACTCTTAATTTTACTTTGTTTCAGTTTCAGCTTGAACTAGAGAAAAGAAAAAGTAAGTAATCTTTTGTATAAAAATCCTATAAAACACCGTAAATGATCTTTTACTCGCTTTAAATTCTAAAAAGGTTTTCAAAGTGGTTCTATAACACCATGTAATACCAAACATTAGTGGAACAGCCTAACACCATTAGTCACTCCGGGGCGGGCGGGAATGCATTCAAAGACAACACGGAACGTAGCCGTCCCTCGGGAGCCTGCAAATATTGGCTCTGTAACGAGCTACTTGTCGGGTTCCACAACTTGTTTGTTCTGTATTTTTTTACTTATTGATTTGATTGCAAAAGCCGATGTTTGTATAATACATTTGAATATTGAGCGCAATTAAATAAATTCTCAACATTATTGAATGTCAATTAAAAGATTTTAATTAAATAAAGAAATATTCACAAACAATTCACACATATACTGTTGTTGTGTTAGAAAGTTCAACATAAACAGCTTTGTGTGCAGTAATGCTAATAACTACATCAAAATCAGTATCAAACTCAATGCCTATCAGTGTTCCCCCACATTGAAATTCCACTTAATAATTTCCTTCATATTTACATTTCAATTCAGCTTTCGTTCGCGGTCTTTTGCAAATTTATCTTCCATCTAAAGGGGAGGCACTAAAAAGTTTTCTATAAAAACAGTCGTCGCGCCGCCATATTTTGCTCAGCTTTCTTCATAAATCGTCAGAATTGAGCCTCATCTGCATATCTAGGAGATCTTTCGAATTTAGATTTGGAAGTTTTGCACGACTTCCCGAAAGGGGAGAGTGGAAGACGTCAAAACGATTTCATAAGGCGATTACCTAATAAAGTGACTCTTTAGTGATTGTCCAATTCGATTATAAAGGTAGGTAGTTTACTAAAAAATATGAAATACGCTGTTATGCATATAAAAAATGTTATGAAAACAATCGGTCCTAGACAATAGTCCTAAGCCTAGAAACAGCTATTTAGCAGTAGGATCAATTGTTTCAAGCGAAAAAAGCAGATTAATATTTGAAGAGCCTGGAACTTCCAAGGTCTTCAATGATGAATCAGATTTTTACATTAAAAAATCTAAATAAATAAAACAAAACGCTTTATTCGCATTTTTTATTTAATTTAAAGTTAGCCGCACTTGAAAGCGTTTAGTACTTCATTGTAAGTTATTGCTCTCGTAAAATGGAATCGTAAGACGTCAATTTGAGCCGAAATTCGTCGTCGGCTCGTGAACGTGCAATTAAAGATTTATTTGTAGTTATTGTTTTATTGAAATTTTCTCAAAAGTGTTTAGCATTTAAAATTAATTTAAAAACTTCAAAAGTGTTTATTGAAAATAGTCAGCTGAATATTTTTCATCAAACTTCATTCTTCTGAACAAAATTAATGGTAAATATGGATAAAACACGCATAAAAACATATATGAAAAAAGCAATAAAACCTATTAAAAGATCATAAAGTTCACGAATCAAAGGTCAAAGTAACAAGCGTGTGTAATTGAATGAATATCAAAATGTCATTACCAAAGAAAGTAAAATCGGAGTACATTAAACCCAAGAAAAATGTCGTCAGATTCTTTAACGTGGAACATGTTGACCGTTTAAAGACTACCTTATTCGGTACGGCTTGAACCAGAGAGTATATAGCAGTAGCTACAAGATCTGCTTCATCGAGCTGCTTACCTCGAATTGAAGTTCAAGGACAGTAAAGAGTAATTGTATTTAAAAATACATGTTCCTCAGGCTTCCTCATGCCGGTTTTGGTTAGCAACTTCTACTCATTGCATTTTGACATTTATTTTCATATCGACAGCGTCTATTCTATCTTGTATTTTGAAAATTGATGGCAAAGCAATAAAAAACTTGAAACATTATCAGTAAGACATTTCTTAAACTAGCACCGGTGAAACAAAGGGTTTCCGCGAATCTTATCTAACAATACATCCTCGACAATCTAATCTTTAGTATTTAGGTCACAAGTTACTTTGAAATATTTTACATCCTAAGTCATATCTATATCCAAACCGGATTCCAATTGATGCTAGATGATAACCGTGTTTCCGCTTTCATCATCTGAGTTTAACAATCCGTGATCATCAATGACTTCACCAGTTTAAATGTCAAAGACAAAGTGCATCGAACTAATTCTGAGTGCAATCAAGCGAGACCGGTTCGACCGGGTCTTAATATTGATTTAATATCAGTGATTAAGTCGATGTACGTGTAAGGAATACTGGAGATAATATCTTCTGATTGGTGGATACTGTTTTGCTGGAGGATGATCTTAATAACAATGATCGTAAACTTTTTTAAACTTAATCAATATATATACCCTTTTATAAGGTACTAGCGGCCCGTCGCGTCCTGGCGTTGCAAGGGTTACGTTACTAAGGTTTTCGTACGGATCCCTAATCTATTCTAGCAATAAATATAGCGTATGTTACTCAGGTTGAATGTAGCTATTTAATGGAGGAAGAATTTTTTAAATCGGCGAAGTAGTTTTGAGTTTATTCATTACAAACACACAATATAAATCTTTCCGACTAATAAAATTAGTGGCTACAACGGTAGATCGCATCTGCCTGGCTACAAGCAAACAAATAAAAATGACCTCGATATTTTGATCGTGGACTATTGTTAATCCAATCGGATTGACCACTAAAGTTCAGGGACTCGTGCGCAATCCCCAGACAATTACAATAATTGACGGGCACAAGGTCACTGTGACACTGACACTGGTATTTTTAGATTTTTGAATCAAAAGTCTTCTCGTGAATCAAACTCATTAGGGCGTCTGTTGTTGACAGCATTTTACTATTAATGGAATATTGTTCGGTAGCTATTTAAAAGTCAGACAACTACACTATGGTCTTAACATATAAATAACTTATTAAGTCGTTTCAATATAAAAAAGTCTGGGTTTACATCGCAAACGCTGACTATACCTTTTTTATTTTTTTTACTCTAACTTGTCTATATTTTAATAACGCTAAGAGCTACTCTAATTTAGATCTCCCAAATTGGAAAAAATAAACTCTCAATGTTTTTTTATCCAAACCAATTTAATTTGTTTGCGTTCGTAATCCTATGTTTATTTTGATAGGGTTCCCCTCCAATTAGGGATTCGATTAAATGTCTAAATCGGCGTTTGATTATTTTACGACCATTTGAATAAAGGTTACAGCGTAAATAATTTATATTTTTAAAACGCAGACTTTATTAGAATTTTTAGAGACTTTAGTTTGTAAATGTGGTAAATTAAGTTATTTTAAGTACGAAACAATTGTTTAATTCTTTAACTATAGTAAAACCTAATAAAAAATTACAAAGAGCAAAGGCCCACAATAATTCACTTTACGAAATAAAATGTTACCCCAAAAGGAATGCCAATAGACGTTTCGGATAAAACGACTGATTAATTTAACTGGCATTCGAGGAACTGGCAATATAACCGATATTGCCCTTATTGCTATAAGAATAGAGCTTAATATTGAACCATTTATTAGCTGTGCTGACTGGAACGTGGATTCTCGGTAGCGATATAGGTAGTATAAATCATTTGGACTGCGTTTAAATCTGTATGGGATATCATTTCAACATGGAGTTCTTATATCCTCAAATGTGAAGATGTTCTGAAAGAAAAATAATTAAATAATGACAAACGATGAATATCTAAAGTGATTTAACAAACGTTTTCAAGATACTGAAATACTATCTATAAGACAAAATGACGGAACAAACATAGTGCTTGCTTGAAACTAGGTCAAAATTCGATCAAGCAATACACCGGAGGCGACATAATCTCACACTGATGCGGCTAAGCCCAGCATCCGGACCAACAAACTTAATCCTAAGATAATATTGAGGCTTTGGAATATAACATTTTAAAATTTAAAAAACAGTGTTGTGCAAGACCTAACCTTTTGAAAACTCTGTTTTATTTAACCAACAATCACAATACGTTTCAAGAACACTACCGATGTGACCTTGGGAAACAGATAGTTTTAGACGTAGCAACACTTTTGAACTGAACTGTTAGAATAAGGAGAACGTTTGCAATATAAATGCACTCGCGCCAGTTCTAGGTAACTACGTACTTCCACTGTACCTGTAAAACTGGTTTGTAGTTCTGCAGTGTTATATCTATTGCTTTATTTATAATTTCGTATCGACATCGAGCTTTCAGAGTCTTTACAGTATGCGGGTCTAAATAGAAACAAAACTCATAATAAATTTGAGTACATAGTGTATTAATTTTAAAAAATATTTACTTCCTTAATAATGTATCACTGGTACCTATTAAAAGTACTTACTTAATACCAATCTATCCAGTATAAACCAATAAAAAAGTAATATCAGAAAGAAACTATAGGTACATATTGACACGTCGGTCGTCACCATTATTATTCCAATATTCAAAAGCATACTTCCTGCCAGAGTTGTACTGGCAAAGTTTTTTCTGCTCTAGTAGCTAATTGTATAAGAAACCTGTCCACAAGTTGGTATAATAAGATTACCGACTGGCAAGTGAATATCGAAGTTTCTGAACAAGAAAAGTTAGAAGGCAAGGCCAGTTAAAGCATACGACACGATCAGATATTCTTCCTGTAGTTGGTCACGACTTGCTTTTTGCGGGCGGCAAAGAGTTGGAGGCATAGATGATCCTATTGTCTAGATAAACATTTTGCTGACTAGTTTTACCGACAATCATAAAATTATTTATTTTTTAATCAATTTTTCAATAAACTTTATGTACCTAATATGTAACTAATGATTGTAAAATATATTATTAACACAACAATGACAATTACAAATGTTGTGACAGAAAAGACAGTCTATAAGGCTTTAAGTAGAAAATTTAGTTTAACAAAAGTGCAAGATTTATAATTTTAAATAGATTTTTTTCATTTTTCCTTTACTCAGAAGATTTAGTTGTGTATTATTGTTATCCAACCATCGTTTATCACTCATTGTAATTTTAGTTTCATTTTTTTTTTCTTTTCTTAGTTTGGGACTAAAGTGTGATGTATCCGTACGTGACTATTTATTATTATTGTTTAAGAGATTATCGAGGTATTTCGTACTCCATGGTATTGTCCCGTCTGAGCGTTATTCTATGGTTCCAGTAAAAGCCGTGTGTAAGCCAGTTCTCGAACCGGTTACAATTGAACAAAATAAAAGTACCCAAAGGTCATTGTCGATAATGCACGACCAGTTTCGACATAATGCTTCTCAAATTATAGGTGTTACTTAAATGTACTTTGAGTGAAAATTGGTTTAGAAAATAATGACAGATTCGTTTTAATGGATATGTTTAGAAGTACCCAATATAAATGAGAAAGGTACTAATAGTTATTGTCAATCTCAGAAAATAACAGTTGATGACAAAAAAGCGGTTGGAACCAGGTCGTAGTTTCGTGCCCATTCTTCTAAGCTCTGGTCGCGTGGAACTATCTAGAATCACTTAGAGTCTAAGTGATTCTAGATATCGTCTTATTTAACGTCTAAGACGTTAGACGAACGAATAAGACGTTTCTAAGCGATCTTTGTGATTTTACAGAATAAATCATATTTTGTCTTTGAATTTAAAAATACATATAAAGTAAAACTCTATGTCAGATTTTATATATGCATTATTAGAACAATTTTCATTATAGTGTAAACAAACACTTAAAAATAAAAGTTAATATCCATTTAGTTTTTTGAGCAACCTAAAACTTTAATATTTAACTAGATTATGCAGAGCTAAAGTTTTTGTAAAAATAATAATGCATTCGATATTAACAAAATAATTAGGGCCATATATCAAAAGGATCACTAATCATATTCAAGGTTTGATTGATTATTCTGAACACTAGACTAAATATATGATCTTAATTAAAAACCACAGAATAGGTTGTAGTATTACATAGTTAGGTTTCATTAGGTCTTAAAGGCTTTGCCAAAATTAATTTTATATTAAGTAAATACTTTAACTTCAGCGAATTGTGATAAAAATGCAAATTTTTAACATTCTTAAATAATAATTTATCTATGAAACCAAAGGATCTGTTTTTTAGTTTCTCATCAGTATATTTTAGGCAATTAAACCGTTAAAATTATGTTTTATATTTTGTACCTTATCTTTTCGGAATAAATCATTGAGCCAACATCAAATCATTGACAACAGTAATATATTTATTACATATAAGTAAGTTATAAAAAATAAAATAAAATAAAATAAAAATAGCTTTTATTTCCTTACATACTTAAGTACTAAAAACATATAAAATAAAAATAAAAAGAAAGTTAATACCTATTTAAAGGAGAATGGGCACTTTGGGCCACGACTAAAAAAAATGTCCCTCAAGGTTGCCACATAGTACGTTTAAAAGGGCTTTTATGGGCTAATATTTTACTATAATTACGGAAAAAATCCGTCCCATGGAAATCGAGATATTTCGATGAAATTGTTTTTCATTTAACATCATTTAACTTAAAATTCTGAAGGCCCACAAGAATAACTGTGATGGCGATTAAAAGAGCATTAAAAGGGCTTTAATTATTTCTCAGATTGTTTAAACATCCAACCTGTGCAAATTGAGTTATTCCTGAAAAACTGTAGTATTGCAAAAAATAAATACAGTTTTTCGGAAATATCTCGATTCCCACAGGTTGGATTTTCAAACAATCTGAAAAACAAATAAAGCCCGTTTTGTGCCCTTTTCAATGCAACTGCAAGCATTTTTGTGGGCCTTCAGAATTCGGAGTAATACGACGTTAAAATAAAAAACTGTTTTTCAAAATATATCGATTTCCATGGGACGGATTTTTTAAATAAAATTAGTAAAAGGTAGGCCTTTAAAAGCCCTTTTAAACATATTATGTGGCAACCCTGAGGGGCGGGTTTTTTAGGCGTGGCCCACGCTCCATAGAGAATCGCCCATTCTCCTTTAGTAACCTATATTTATAATTTCTAATTCAGGTTGTTAATCCATGTAAAAAGGTTAAGCCTAGGGCGGTGAAAGCCTCCTCCATTTGTTTCCACTTTTGTCTGTCTTTTGCTTTTCGTGGAAAAGTAAGTTACTATTTATATAATATTTCAAAAATATAGCAGTTTATGTACATAAAATGATATTACATATAGGGGTAAAAATATACAGCTTTTGTTGTAGCTAAACTTGAAAGTAGTAAAAACAGAAATAAACCATACCAACAACTAAATCCAACATTCCTTCCCATTTGATAAAACCAAAACAAATAAAAAATAAAGACTTAACATATGAAGACTGATATAAAAAAATATATGAGGGGAAGAGCGAAGCTTTGGCAAAAGAGAAATTCTTTTTGAAAGTACCGGGATCGAGTGTCGTCCTTTTTAAACGCAAGTCGTAAACTTTATCGTTTTTAGTGTTCCGACGAGAAATGAGAAAACGCTCCGTCGCTGATACCTATCTATTCATTCTAGTTCGAGGGTCACCTTTTTATGACTCCATGATGAAATGCTTACTTGCTTTTATAAAGAGACCTTTTAAATCACTTTCGTTCATAACCTTTTTAACTCATCTGTTAAACTAAGCTCAGTAATAAAATATATCTTAGTCAATAGAGGCACTCAATGACTAAGGTTCAGCTCAAGAATTAATTACCTACGAAGTTCAATAACCTTATTCATCTGATTTTAGTACCTTAGAAAGCGTATTTATAAGTAAATAATAAAAGCTTATAAATGGTTAAAAGCTGAAATACTCTTCAGAATATTTATTATATTGAATTAGTAAACTGGGGTTCACCGGAAATAAAAATCGTTCGAAATGTCATTGGATCCATAAAAAATGACTATAAATCACATTTAAAGCTATAAGAGAGTTTATCAACAACATCTGTCAGTTAGTTTGCTCGTGTGTTTGTAGATCATGATATTTTATGTATATATATTGAGGTAAAGACCATTCTAAAAATGCATGCCCCTCTACCACACACATACTTACAGAAAAAAGTGACACAATAATTTTAGTTTATTATTAGTTGTTCATTAGACTAGTTACGTTATAGGTAAGTAAGGAATGGCTGGATTTGTCGACCAACTAGTGCATTAGCACGGGCGTGCTTTGTTGAAATGGTTTGTTTAAGTATCTCTATATCGTTCAGTGTTGACAATTCGTGCTATAGTGCAAAGACCTACGCAACCTCTCATTTCAAAAGCAAGTAAATGCAAATGAAACATTGATTGTACATTTCCAAAGATTGGGTCGAAGAACGCATCTAAGGGTGATAATGAGAGGTGATAGTCTCACACTCCGACATCGTTTTCTAATCAAACTTGTACAATAAACTTTTGCCGCACCTAATCAGGGGAGCTGATCTTACAAAACTTTTCGAATCCAATCAGCATACATAAATCTGTGAAGGGGATAGCATCTTAAACAGATTTCCAAGTTTCCAGACAATTTTGGTAAATAGTACCTACAATATTCACGAAAAAACATACATTGTTGGTAAATAAGAGCAAAGTAAACAGTTTAAAGTTCAAAAAGTTATAGAGATTGTAGTTTGTCATTTATCAAATTAATAATATGAATCGCACCACGCACGATAAGATAAGGTTGATTTTGATAAAAATCAAGTGCAACTGTGTTAACACCTCGTCAGAGCAACGTGACGTGATAAACGATTTTATAAGAATAACAAATGATAACACTGAGAACTAGAGTCAATGACTTGTAGATAAAACTGTCTCTACAGACCTGAAAACAACACTCCACTTATACCCTACCATTGAGTAGATTAACAAAAAATATCCAGTAAATAGTTTGCCAACTTTAAAACGAGATTTGCATTTCAAAAGCAAACTGCAAAGGATTCGTTCAAAACATTTTTATTTTCTCAGATAAATAAATTTATGAAATGGGTTCATAAACTTGTTAGTTGCAAAACGCTCCGTTTAGTAACCCCAATCAATTCAATGCTCTGACATTAAAAAGTCTTGTGCATGAAAACATCAAACGCGTGCAAAAATGTTTCTATCCAGCAATGCAACCGATCCGTGTATTTTAGCGTCGAAAAAATAAAAAGTGATAAACAAAACCTTATGCGGAAAATTCAAGTGAAAGATATATGGTGTATTTTTGTTGTTCCCACATTGGAAGTTGTTCGTTTCGATTCCAGCACGCGTCACCGTGGCCAGACTGAATTTATAGCTATTTGCAGTTGCAGACTTTCTGTTTTCACATGTCATGCCTTCAGTTTTGCAAGTTGCTGGTGTATTTGAAGCAACTTTATCATAAGACGTTGAATTCATAACGTCCGCTCGTCTGTGCTATTTGCCACGGTTGCAAGATTATGTTCTTCAATAAAATCTGCCACCGTAAAAGACTTTAGAGAAACTAAAGGAGGATTAAGTGACAGAATCCTTTTTAAAATATCAGCAGTTCTTTCTGAGGGATAATGATCTCTCTCAAAGCTCCGGACTTAAGTTTTATCACCCAAGATTCAGTCTTAAATATTAATGTTTGCTGTTTTTTCTTTAACTTGTGTGTTTTTGAAAACGGTTCAAGTTTGTGTAGCGGTCGTGTGAATTCCAGAAAGCGACTATACTTTTCTTAGCTACTGTGACTCTAACTCTCACAGTAAATACACGCGGTAGGCAATGTTTGTCTGTACACAAGAGTAATTTTCTTGGGCAACACTCGCCGTTCTCTATAATGGCGCTATTAAAACAACACCCACAAGTGTAGGCTGGCTAAATTACCACTGCCGACGTGAATTCGTATTTTACAATCAAAATGTTGATTCGCCCGGACTTGCTAGCACTGCATTAGGGTACATAAATTTGCTTACTTAAACGATAAACTTATGCCAGGAAAGCTAACACGATTGTTTAGAGGTAACCACCGGTCTTAAATGTTAATTTATTGCTACAGAATTGTTTTGTAACATACTGGAGCGGTATCGATGCAGACTTATTATCCCGAAATCCGAGGAATTTCGAAACATGACGAGGGTTCGTGATTGGACGTAGTAAGATATCGTTATGGTTGACATACACGAAGGAAAAATTTACAGTTTTCTAGGAAACGATAGTTAGTATTTAAAACGAGGGTTTAGAGCCGATTGTAAATGTAGCGGAGCGAAGGCACGACTAACCTTGGACGAAAAGAACAGTTGCCGACTGAGGCTACATGTTTAGAACTTGCTAAAAAACCCAACAAAAACGAAGCGAACGCAAGTCCACAATTCACTCGCCGTTCAGATATAACGATCCAAAACTCCGCCCTTGGTTTCCAAGTTTTTTGTACGCGAACCAAATATTTAAACGTCCGCTCTGTTTCAGCTAATCTACTTCTCGTTTCTCGTTGCCTACTGACATTTTAATTTTGTATCGTGATGAAACAGATAATTACAGAGGCTATTGTATTGATAAGTTGTTAAATTGCAAACGATACTATTCTAATCGTTTCCTTATATTACCTACTTTTTTTCAGTCGATAAACCAGTCAAGGGTACGTTGGAGGAAACGTTTGTTTCCTAGCTCTAATTAAAAATGAAGATCATGACCGCACGTTTTCCTGAGAACTGAAACAGTGTGCGAACGCCCGAAGATAATTTCCTAGTAACACACACAGCCGCGGCCGAGTGCACGAGAAAGGCCACTCACACGAGGATGACTAAAAATACGTTATTACGAGTTGACATTGAAATGTTAATGCACTCTGAGTTCGTTTCATGGATATTCGCTCGAATGGTTGCAATAAAATCATAACTCTTCTTATTTTATCGATTGTTTTGACTGTTATAGCTTCAGTTTTACGCCGGCAGTGTGTTTAATGCGATAATGCGTAAAAAATTGTATTCGGTGTCATTGCCCCGAGATGATTTGCGTAGACGCGTCAGCCGTGACCGCGTCACTCCGACTGTGCAGCCAATTTATCTCCGCATAGAAATTCACCAGTAAATTTTATTCTATATTGTCCGCTTCCACATTTTACGGTACGTTAACTACATAAGTGCTGATCCTTCTTGTTTTACGATCACTAAATTTATTGCTTAGCTATTTATTTTGTAGCAGTTTTTTATAATCTCATCCGATTCGCTGAAGTAGGCTACGTGATCTAACTCGCTCGTTTCGTTTTTGTTGCTCAACAATTTGTTTAATTTATATTTGTGGTCAATATTAATACCTAAAGAGCGATTAGTAACATGTCCAGACATGTTCGTGCCGCTTTTTTAACGAGACCTGTAGGAACAGGTCTCTAGAACCTTTAGTTATAAGCTGCTTTTAGTACATCTAGTTAGTACCTCTTATTTTGCATATAATTTTGTAAATACCTATTTTACTTAAAATTTTGACTTGCATATAAAATGTACTAACTTCACGGACTAAGCCGAACGCGCAAATACAAAACGCCTCGAACTCTACATTGCAAAATTAAATGTTAGTTTGCTTAGCGAGGTCCGTAAAGCGTACAGAGGCTAACATACTAGTTCTATCAGTGGGTAATGAATATCTTTATCTTTTAAATAAATTATTATGGTATTAAGTGGGTACAAGGATTTCTAAGTTCCTGATTGCATGTTAGTGCATCATTAGTTCTCGTTACCTGTTTAGAACGGGAATTGAAAATGTAGTCTAGGTTATCCACAACTACTTATTGAAAGTTTATACTTAACCTATACTTCTATACTAATATTATAAAGAGGTAAAGTTTGTATATTTGTTCAATTGTACGGGGTAATCTCGGGATCTACTGAACCGATTTTAAAAATTCTTTCACCAATAGAAAGCCACATTATTGCTGAGTGTCATAGGCTATATCTATTATATTTAAAAAAAAAAATAGAGATCCTTACTAAAACTTCAATTATGCCCAACGAAGTGGGCACGGGTCAGCTAGTTGCGTTATAAAGATATTTACTTAGCGTATTTAGTCAATAGGTACGTTGATGTAAATTCGTTTGGATTATTCTGTTATAATTTTACTTACTTTTACTAAAACTTGTATTTTTTTAGATGATTTTTTTTATTATTGCAATTTTTGTTTATATTTATATTTTTTTGCATAAATTTTTTATTGCTCTATAAGTTTTCGAGACCAAGATTTTTTTTCTAGATTTGCAATAGTAAACATGTTTTTGAAGAAAAAAAATTAAGTTTGTTGTCGAAATCATCTCTGCAAAACATGTTTACAAAATTAAACATCGCTTCAGCCATGTGTTGATCGTTTTACAAGCGATAAACTTATATTACGCGCATTTTGTTTTATTTATTTTTTTTATTGTTGACTAATTTAGCAAGGAGATTTTAATTGTTTTTAAATTTACGACTTAGAATTTCTAAAGATTTTGCGACATTTGTTTATTTTTTTACACTTTTAATTTACGAGTGAGTTTAAGTTTGATTTTTCTGGAATTTATGACTTTTTAACGGTTTTTTTTTCCAGTTTATGATTTTAAATAAAACGTTGAATTAACCACTCGAGATATTTGTGACGTTCGACTTACCTGTGTGGCGTCCGTGTAAGGGGTCGAAGAGTTCTTGTCGACGAGTTGAGACCCAAACAAGGGTACTCCGCTGGACGTGGGCGACATCGACCTCACATCCGAAACTTGTTGGGGCACCATTTTCATTTAGATATCCAAAAATAATAGCACAAAAAACACAGTACACAGTGCACTTAAAAATCACAAAAAAATTCAATTGAAGTTCAAAAAAAGTTATTTTACAGCAGTCCGAACGGATCGGCTAGCAGCCTCTGTTTGCTTCCGTACCGTAGCCTCTCGGCAAACGAATCACCGGAGACTTCCCAGTACCTGGAAACTATCCTCAGAGCTTTCTCCTCTAGAACGGGTCTGCTACTATCTTCTTCAATTACGAATAGTCCAAAAGTCATAATTTTAGCGGGGTCCCGACCGCAGTTCAGTTAGCACTGCGGGGCGATCGTGGTCATAATCAATCGGGCGCGTTTGTTTTGTTGATTGCTTTAGCGGCTACGTGCGCACTCCGCGGCGTCCGTGAGCGTACTGGCGGCAGCCGGAGCGGCAACACGCTGTCAATATACCGTGCGCTCAGCTGTTCGCCCCTGCCCCTGCCCCGCGCCCCCGCCCCCGCCCCCGCCCCCGCCCCTCGTCACATTCGCACACAGGCGAGCACCGTGCGCTTACCGCCGCGCGCCCCTTGCGCTTTCAAACCCTTACTTTTTCAACTTTTTTTATAAACTTTTGGACTTATTTTTATCCACGTTCTAATTCAAGGTTATCACTATCGTACCTATACCTATACTTATTTGAGTTTCAGTTTGTTATCTTACTTTCGTAAAGTAAAAACCAGCGGTCCCTAGTTCCCAGATCACGAGTTCTGTGTAGTTTCGAGAAAGTTGAGTAGGTACTGCTGACACTGTGTAAAAGTATCCATGAATATTTATTTCTTAAGTACTAGCATCAGCTTGCGACTTCGTTTGGCTCGTTCATTTCTTCTATCTTTTATCATGAAAGTAGAGTCAATGTTTTAATTCAAAACTTCACATATTCCAAGTACCATATGTATAGAAAACCATGTTAATAAAACGCACATCATATCATATTTTAACATAGCTTATTAGATACCCAACCGCACTGGAATTTCAGTATTTTATTTAATTGTAATTCTTTCCAAGAATGATTATATAAAAAAACGTCCAGGCCGTAAGTTTGTTGCCCGTTCTTCTAGGCTCTGGTCGCGTGGAACTGGTACCTAGAATCACCTAGTATATAAGAAGATTCTAAATGATCCTTGATTTTACCGTGATTTTACTAGAGATATTTTTTTAATTTTGTTTTTTTTTTTTTCATTTTGTTTGCTAGTTATAATAAGTAACATTTTATTAAAAACAATCCTCATATTGTAAAACTCCTAACTTTGTTAAAGAACGAAGGTATTGTACCTTCTTTTAGTGGAACTACATGCATGTGCAGGCTTTTTCTTCGAGTCGTCTAGAGTCTAGACCGATAACTCACCGAGGCCGAAGTTTCGAGGCTCTTTCTACTCTTGTCTGAGGTTGTTAGTTGGCTTGTGGTCGACGATAGACTCCACTTTATACAACAAACACCTTTTTAAATCTAGTTTTTTGATATTTTATAATTACTAAACTATAAGTCTGTCAGTCCGTCTGTCCAGACTGTAACTCATGTAGGTTTAAAAAAAAATCCACCAAGAAAAGGAAGGCTTGACGATTGACTGACTTGACTGAGATTTACATTCAAACACTTGACATTGGCAGAATCGTCAAGCAGAATCCACATAAAAAAGAAGAAGAACCATGCTAGTTAGAGAGTTGAAAGTTCGACAGATGATTCGCAAGTATGTGGCCGCTTTAACAACAAATACTAAAAAACTAAATTAAATATACATTTGAAGGTGCAACCCTTCGTGTTCGACTCGCACTTGGCCATTTTTTTTAAGTAATGTTAATAGAAAGTGGCCTATTTGGCCTAACCAAGTGAGGAATGAGTTGAGGACGTACCTTGTGAAGCAATGCACTACGTCCATCTTATTGTAAGTTTTGGAAGTTGCATTACTGAAATGCATTCGCCAAAATTAAAATAGATAAATTAACCATGAATGTTTATATAGTTACATTGTATATGTATCATTTACGTAACGTTTGTTACAAAATAGCTTGTGAGAAAAATAAGGATATAGGTAGTTAATTTGCATTGAATTGTGAATCTTTTATGTCCAAGTTATATGAGCTGCCGACCATTTGTGTAGGTATATTGTTAGCATACCTAGTGCTAAACTTGGTTATAAAATTCCATATAAATTACAAAAAGTAGTTTTACCATAATATTTTCTACAACAATAATAATATTTTAGTTTTCATTATAAACGGGATATTTACCATGATTTGTGAGTCTGATTATTTCCCGATATTTCGGCACAGTTGTTGTGAAACCGATGGTAGTATCGTTCGTAATAAAAGAGCGCGAAAGAGGGTAGACCGGTATGTCTGCCAATGACTTTTATATCTACTTGCAAAGACTTCAGTTCGACCCATGATCATGGCGCATGCAACTGTGCCGAAATATCGGGAAATAATCAGACTCACAAATCATGGTAAATATCCCGTTTATAATGAAAACTATGTTCAAAACCGTGATAGTTTCAAATATAATAATATTTTTATCATAGTTTACCCATTAATGTGCGTTGAATGAGATAGAATATTTACCTACTGTGTTTAACTTATCGGGTTTTTGAGTCATTTGGTTATTAATTGATGCATAGTCTTTTGATATGACGGAAAAAATGTTTCTATATTATTATTTAAATGAGAAAATTAGTTTTTTACAAACAACACGATAACATTGTTAAGATTTGTGTGTAATACAAGTAAACGACGACCGATGATGTGGCGCGGTGGGCGATGGTCCGCCTGCGACGCGGAAGGTTGCGGGTTCGATTCCCGCCTTGGGATAAATGTTTGTATGTTCTGCAAATATTTATTCCAGGTGCTCTGGGTATTTTATATGTATAATAAAAAATATCTATATATGTAATATATTGTATTAAGTATGTCAGTCTTCTAGTACCCATAACACAAGCTCTGCTTAGCTTGGGGCTAGATGATGTTGTGTGGATTTTCCAGCGTTATTATTATATTTATTTATAAACTTAAACATTAAGAACGTTATTTATTTTAGAGAGAAGCTTGTAATATGGGAACTAGATTGCTGATAGAATATGTACTTATATTCTTTTTATTGTTAATATGTATTTAGATACATAGAATATAGGTATAGTAACACTCAGACACAGAACAAATATTTATATTCATCACATAAACATTTGCCCTGGGGGGGGGAATCGAATCCACGACTTGCATGGAAGGCAGAGCTACCAACTGAGCTGCGAGCTAAGTATAATATTTAAAATGTTTTTTAAAAACTTTTATTATGTTTATTATGTTTTTGAAAAGTCTGAATTTCCTTAAAACCACAAAGTTTGTAAAGTCTATACAACGGAAGTATAATACGTATTTTTGCATTGCATGGCAACTGAGGTGTAATTACTACTTGGCCCATTCATGTGGGTCCGGGGACTGACGTGAGACTGCCAGCTGTCGCCAACCGTTGGCCCGCATCCTTGAAGGTATTTGCAATGAATAAAAAACTTAAAGGGTTTTTTTAGGTTTCAAATTATTTACTTATATGCTACGATTTTGTTTAGCAATTTTTTTTTTGATCTTAATTTATTAAATTACTTATGTAAATTATGGTTGTTAAGTAATAAATCAATAATAGTAAATTAAGTAATTTAAAATCTATTATTAACTTAACTAAAGTTTTATATATTTAAAAAAATCTGCCAAGTACAGGTAGAATGAACAATATATTTTGAAAAGCTTTATATAGCCACTTAACGTTACTACTCACTTAAATATTTAATGCTCATGAAAATAAAAACAGTTCAGCACCTTTTCACACGTTCCAATTTATAAAAACACAAACATTTCAAAGTATTTTATTGGATTCTAAAATACGAATGGAATTCATAAAAATTCAAAGTCAACGTTCGAAAATATGTTATTAACTCACAATAAAAACGTTTCGTTCCCAAATCGGCGATGTAATTTAATTTTGATTTAATTGTTTTTTATGAAAACGTAAATTGGACGGCGCGTCTCGAAACGTAATGAGAAATTATTATGAGAATCTTTCAGGCAATTTTAGAAGTTTTAATTCGGGCTTTTAGCGGAATAATTTACGATTTTATTACATTGGGGCTGGCCCACGGTTGTTGTTCTAATTTGGACTTTATTGATAGACAATTAGATATCTAAAGTTTGTTTACTGATGACAATACCTATTTATTAATATTTTCCCTTGTTAGAATAAGGTATGCAAATCACGAAAACCCTTTTTCAGTTTCAAAAGTTTGAATGAGGATAACATTGGATCTAATATTATATTTCATTTATAATATAATATTCTGGGCACAAAATAACTTCGACACAATAATAGGAAAAGTATGAGGGTTGTTCCCCGCTGGCTAAATCTATTTTAGCATGATAATTATCAATGTCATGCTCATTGGGTTGAAAAGTATGTTTTGGAACAAAATCACTTATATCCAAGTTACCTACTTGGTAACCAAACATTACTTGGCGCATGCCGACGCATTATTAAATAATACATTCATATGTGTCTAGTCCTAACTAAGCAAAGCTTGTACGGGAACTAGATTGCTGATGACTGTGTATCCTACATAGACTACATTGTAACACCCAGACACAAGACAAACATCAATGTTTAGCCATCATACAAATGTTTGTTCTTGGTGGGGATCGAAGTCGAACCCACGACCAACACCATGGATATCAGAGCTTATATTCTTTTGGTCACAATAGGTCCTTAATAAGTAGATATATATTGTAGTTTTGGATGCCACCATATTCAAAAAATCACAATCATATTCAAAAATATAACAAATATTTGTGTAGGTTTAACCCATTTTTTTTTCTAAGTATTTCGCTTTAACACGAAACTTAACCCAAAACATACAGGGTACAAACTATAAACACTGCGCACTACCGCTGCTATGATCGACAGTAAAGCTGATATCGACGCAGTGTATCTCAAATACGTCAGTGTTTCGATACGTTTATTGTCACATTTATTGTTGCACCCGAAGAAATCGTATCGTATAGTATACATATGAATCAGAGCAATCAGGCTCTAATTTCACAAACATATCTTATGAGTACCTCAACAGCCTATCAGCGGGTAATTGCTGCTCATATTGCAAACTCAGCGTGATTGACTCATTGCCTGAAATGCAACACGGAACATGACTCATTCAGCGCTAGGGGAGTGTGATGTGACCCTTGACCTAGTTCATGAGTCATTTTTTTGTAAGAAACTGTAAAAAAATTTAGTTAAAACGTTCATGTTTAGACTTAAATATATATCTTTACATTACTAAATAATATATACTCGTTCAAAGAAATTACAGTATTGGGATTAATTGCATTTTTTATCACTAATTCATTTATTTGGTGTGTTTTGGGAGAGACCTACATCCATCCTACATCGGACTGCTATAAGTTGATGATGGTGATGATGATTTATATATGTATATAATGTAGAAAATAAACAAGCACCTACTTTGTATTCTGTCCTTTAAGTCTAGTTTAGCACTTGCATCCAGTATACAAGTATTTTCCTCAAACTAAGAGTACACGATACAAAAACATAAAATCTAATTTGTACATATAATTACCATTGCACTTCGTTATCATAATATTCACCTACACGTCAAAGTACATAATGATAAGTAAATTTAATACAACGTACTACTGATATTACCAACATGGCGATACACGTGCCGACCAGTCGAGTTGACCAGCGATAAAGGATGTACCTATGTAATTATTCATTATAGTATAGTATATAGAATAAATAAATCAATATTCATGGACATTTCATACATCGCGTTCTAGTCCTAAACATTTGCTCTCGGTGGAGATCGAACCTACGACTCAGAGCATGGCATGCAGATATTTACCAACAGAGCTATCAATAAATAATATAGAGATACATATTTTTAACAAAAAAAGTTGAGCTATCTACAAACCTTTATAAGTTGTAGGTGCTCTTGACATATGACAATTGATACTCAGTACTAACTTCTTAGTACGAAACCTTTCGTGCGCAAGTCCGGCTCGCACTTGGCTGGTTTATTTCATTACTTCGCCCTTGGTATACTTCCACAGAGAAGCAATACCCAGATATAACTCCCAGCTACCTACTACAAAATGTAGGTACATGAGCGTACCAGTGTACCAGTTCTCGTACGTGTCCCAGTAATAGTACCTCGGGGCAGAGCGATCTATTCGCACCAGACCGTGACTAATTTGTCGTCCCCAATGGAATTAAAGGCATTCCATAGTTTTGGAGGACCACCACACGGATCTACAGATACTGGAATTAGTTTAGAATCAAACTTAAATAATCCTTTATTCTAATATTTGCGGTATATCAAACATTGATGTTTGTTCTATAAAACCCACACTTAACTACAATGATTTTATGTTTTTTTAATCTAACCCATATCTTCCCACTGCCGGGCAGATGTATCCCATTTTGTATGTATTTACAAAAGAAATACGTATGAAAATATTTTTTAAGAAAGTAGTGTAGTCTAGTAATAATTCATGATTTTTAGCTTGCTTAGTTTGGTTGGAGCTTTTCTTTTTGTTTTTGATTGTGTTTTTGATTGTGTTTTTCTATGAGTATTTATTTATCGTTTAATTTTTACATCATTTAATGGTATGTGATTGTAAAATATTGAAGTTTTTAAGTATCCTGGCCTCAAGGCCTCATCCTGCATAATTTACATCTTTGTAAACAAGCGGGCCGACAACGTCGCAGTTAGAGTTGGCGTTCTAAAGAACATACTTGTCATTATGAAGGTTGTGTGTAAATGACTAATTTTACCGACTTCTAAGGCAATGCCTCACAAGGCACGTCCTCAATCTCTAAGAGTCAATGCACTATGCAATAGATACCATTTAAATTATGCTTTATTATACTTCTTTTTTTAACTCATTAGTGTATCATTACTAAGTTGTGTAAATTGACACCGCATTGAAACTTCAGTACTTAATTTAGTTTAATTGTAATTCTTTGTAAGAAGGATCATATAAAAAAACGGTAGGAACCAGGCCGTAAGTTTCTTACCCGTTCTTCTAGGCTCTGGTCGCGTGGAACTGGCACCTAGAATCACCTAGTATGTAAGACGATTCTAAATAATCCTTGTGATTTTACTGAATAAAGTAATTTTTGACTTTGACTTTGACTTTAATCAGAACAGAGGCTTGTTCAATACAATATAAACATAACATAAAATAGGTATTTATAAGAATATCAGTATATAATACATTTTAAACCTTACCTACTCGAGTCGTGGTCCAAGTATAGGTATAGGTTAAAATAAGTTACGCGTATATAAAGAAAAATATACGCCTTGAATTGAGAACCTCTTCCGTTTCTTTCGATGTTTAATAAACATAAAATTCAGATTGAATTATATAAATATCGGTTCTTCGGCAAACATGGCCGCGTTGGAGCAAACGGATACTGGAGTGGAGACCGCGTTTAGGTAAGCGTAGTGTAGGACGCCCTCCGGCGAGATGGAGCGACGATCTGCGTAATGTAGCTGGCAAACACTGGATGAGAAGAGCCGAAGACCGGGCTCAGTAGCGCGTCTTGGGAGAGACCTACGTCCAGCAGTGGACTGAAATAGGTTGACGATGATGATGATATAAATATGCGAATTGTATAATAGTTGTATGTAATATAACGTTCTACAAAAGCGGAGACAGTTTTTTAAGAAAACGTCTAACAAAAATAAATTTATGTTTTCGCTAATCTTTATGCTAATTGAATCTTTCTGTCCTGACGTTTCGTCTGCGCGGCCAGAATTTTAATATTTAAGGAGATACTTAGGGGTAAATGTGTATTTAGGGGTCGTAAATGGGTCTTTTGCTAATTATCCTAATGAAATAAGGAGGGTATAAGGTTACAGATTTGATTTTTATTGCTATGTCATCGTTGCATTGTTATATTTGGTATACCAGACCAATAAGGTCTTCAAGACCTTGAAGGTCTTGACCAGTGGCTTATTATGTGGTATTACAAAAAAATAATATCAGATCATAATATATAAGTTTGAGGGAAGATACATTATAAGAAAAGATAAGAGAATATATAATATAATAATATCAATTTAACATTCAGACTCACAAAATATCTAAACTTTTTTACTACAGATACCAAAAGGATAGTAAGTTATGTTTAAAAAACTTGTAAAATCACGGTCAAAAACAGCAAAAATTAAACAGAAAAAGGTACAACCACCACCAGTTACTCGGCAATTAACGATAAATCCTTGAAAATCATTAAACATTCATAAAAATCCTGAGTAATCGCAAACATTTATATTTTCAATATTTGCTCAGCAAAATAAATATTAAAAAAATATTTTACGCAAATTTAAGCTTAACCCTTCATGCGAATAAGGTTGATATTAGATGTGCTCGGGTTAGAGGTCGAATCGAAAGCCTTTCTCAGGGTTGCAAGTTTACAAGTTTGGTCAAGGATCGACCTTGCTGGTGAAAATGTAACTATATAATACAAAATGAAGCACTGACTGACCGCACGACAACTCTTAAAAGCAAGAAGACGAAAGTAAAACCATTTATTCAAACCGTTAAATTAAGTACATGTAAAAATAAATATACCTATAACCAATGTAGGTACGCTTAAAGTACGGTTGAACAAATCTCGAAATTACTTGCATGTTTTGGAAAAAAAAATACACAAAGAAACTAGATTGCTGATAGGATACCTGTCTCTTATTAAAGGTTTTAATAGTCAAAGTCAAGTGCGTCAGTTAGTTTACAATAAATGCTAGATATAACCCTGGCTCATGTAGGTACATGTTACTAATAAGTTATCCGAAATGTACATTTTATATTCAAAAGTTCTAGGACTCATAAATTTATACTAGAAATTTATTGGCAACTTATTTAAAGTATCGTTAAAATAACTATTCGATATTACAATACAATTTCTTATGATTTTTTTTAGAATTAATAAAATATGGCAATGTGCCCGAGAAAAATTATTCACTGGTATATTTATCAAAATATAAGACATATATCATTTAATATCTTAGCCGTTTTAATTAAAGTAAATAAATAAATTGTTTCTATGAGTCGAGATTTGAACCTAAACCACATTATCAATTGACTAATCTCAGTCATATCAGTCGACCAGAAATGCCATAGAATACCGATGAGTTACTATAAAAACTGACCGTGATTTAAAACCTGGCAGGTTTTGAACGACTATGATACTCTCTCTCAGTCGATTCCTCATTACTGAGGGTCACGACCTCTCCTCATGACCTTCTCTTTGATTAGGTCTCTCCATTTCTGTCTGTCCTCAGCGACATTAAAAGCTTGGGAAAGTTGGGTATCCAGGGTGGTGCGCACTTGGTCTTGGTCGACTAGGATAAGCCTATAGGAATAACATGCCTATAAAATAAATGTCCTTGTTTCACAACACTGTGCAAACAAATTGAAATAGACCACTGTGTCTCCAAACAACCCAAAAACTCATTTAGAACATGCTTAGTTGATTTTAATTAGTTATTTTGACCTATTTTTAACAATTAATAGTTTTATCAGTTGTCTGGCGTCGAGCGCTATCAGTAAGCTGTAGGGTTGACAAAACTTTTGTAGCAAACAATAAATATATTTTTTTTTTATTTTTTTTTTATAAGTTTTAGGAAAACTAACAGCTAGGTAACATAGTAAAAAAAATAAGTAAATCTGAAGGCCAATTAAAAGTTTCCACCATTCCTTGACATTTCAAACAACTTCTGTCACAAACTAAGCAAAACTTGTACTAGTTATGGAAATTAGATTTCTGATGGACTACAAATTTTATTTTTGTAAATACATACAATTTGAAGCACTTAAAAAACAACGCCATCTTGTCGCAGTGTCAAACTAAGCAACATGTAGATTCCTATACAAACTAGATTGTTGATAGAATAATATATTTTTTAAATAGTAAATACATAATAAACAGTACAAAACATAATCAAATACAATATAACTCTCAACTATGTTTATACTTATACCTAATAGAAGAAGAAGAAGGAAAAACTTTATATAATAAAAGAGGTAGAACTGTCACATTTATAAAGTTTAATATGACTCTAGAACCAGTGTACATTCTGTGACAACCCTGTTGTACCAGAATCAATTGTTGACTAAATATAGTAAATAATAAAATTGATAGTTCGCTTGTAAGTGGTGGGAACGCTGGACCAATAAATTATGTCTCTACATGAATGGTTCACCTGATGTCAAGCAGTTAATTCAAAAGATAGGGGTAAACAGTACAGTGATTGGCACTCTAAGATGACCTTCAACATATAAGTAGTAAATTCTTTGTTATAATAATATTTTCATGTGTCTAATGTATATCAGATAACAGGTATACCTTTAAGCATAGATAATAAATCTACAAAATGGTTCTTTAAAAAAAATTGCTTTGTTGCTTATTAAGTAACATAAAACTTAGTGTTATTGCACAATCATTGGCACTGAAGTATAATTATTGGCACAGTGAATTTGGTATAACGATTGGCAGTCAGCGATAATAAAATAGTATAACGATTCTTGAAGTTGAGGACATATCGTGTGAGCTTCTCGTCTTTTATTGGGTATGGCATCTTAAAGCCGGGGTGAGTTCCCAACCAGTCACACCAAATCCAGTCACACTGTGACTCGTTGGGAAAAAAATTCCCAACGAGTCACACTGTTACTCGTTGCAACTTTATTTTTAAAAAAAGTTCCCAACCAGTTACACTTTTGTAACAGTGTGACTCGTTGGGAAAAAAAAATCCCAACGAGTCACACCAATTAATATTTCCAAAAATGAAAATTACTTTTCACTTAAAACGACGTGTATGTTATTTTATTTTAGTTATTTTTATCAAAAATGGCAGATATAGTGTATTGGTAGAAAAAAAGTGCTTTGCAGAAAAAGATAACATCTGATATTTAATACTACTCACTGCTTCTATAGTAAAAAAAAAGACGTGTGGCACTCGGGGACTGCCGCGGTAAAGCTATTGCATAGCATTTTTTTTTCCCAACGAGTCACAGTGTGACTCAGTGTGACTGGATTTGGTGTGACTGGTTGGGAACTCACCAAAGCCGGGCACCTACCTGAAAAAGATGCAGAAGAAGAGGAGGAAGCCTTAGCGTAATACTTACTGTTCTTCAGGGTGTATTCATTGGCACCCAAAAAATGTATAATGATTGGCAGTGCCAAGAATTCTAATATAAGCAAAAACAGCCTTATTTAGCAACCGAATACGGTCTATATTGATGGAAATGTAATTTAAGTGTGAAATTTAACACATGCCACCAGAAAATTAAATGTACAATCATTGGCATCCAAGCCAATCACTGTACCACTATACAAGAAAAAATATAGTGATTGGCACCAAAGAAATTACCGGTACGCTTATTTTTCAACTCTGAAAACGATAAAAATAGCAACATATACACTAATTTAACATAATCAAATATAAATTGGTGTAGTAACTTACCCAAAAATCAACTTTTCACGTGCACTTCTATCCTCCAGTACTAAACTTTTTGATAAAAAAACAACACGATCGCGACGACTTGATTTCCATCTAAACTATTCTAAACTCACAAACTGGTGTGAAAGAAAGTTGGCTAACAACAGTTTTGCCTCTTAAAGATTATTAAATATTCTACCAAATAAAGTATTGCAACAGTAAATAAACAGGATGTCTCTCTTATTATCTGAATTTTTAAATCAGAGTGCCAATCACTGGGGGGGTGCCAACAATAGTATGGTTTACCCTATACATTATAAAGTATAGTTAGAACACTAGTGTCACATTAAAATGCGTTCAAAACTCTGCGATCTCAGTTTATCGAGCATTGCTTGGTGAGCACCACGGGAGTCGAACCAGCACCTGTCGCTTTTAACCAATTATTTAAAACTTAATTTTTTCTCAATATGGACATGCCATTTGCAGCACTTAAACATCAATAAAGAGTCTGTAGCTCTACCATGAGTTTTTACTATACTATATTTACTATATTCGCTAGCGTCTGTAGTTAAAAAAATGTATGAAGATTTGTACAGCGCCTTTAGCGAAAAGTTGGGTACTAAAATTCGTAATACTAATATTGACGTAACTACTGTAGTAAAGTCAGGCCATTTTACTGTGACAACTCATGGTAGAGGTACTGTTCAGCATTCCAGATGTGACAGGTGGCAGTCGGCATCTTAACAACGCGATGTTGTGTCTTTACTCTGAATTTATACGTTAGCAAATTGCTAACAAGTGCATAGTAACAGGCACGATCTAAAGTGTAACACAGAAAACAATTAGAAAAGCTTTGAGTTACACTGCGTGCTCGAATGCATTGTATTTTGCTAAAGTTCCGCGTCGCCACGCCGTGTGCTTCAAAATAACGAAACGATCCTTTGTGATTGAGTGCAGTCGATTTGGCGTCAGCGTCTTTTGAATGTTTATAGAAATCTCAAATGTCAGTTTTTGTTTTAACCTACATTGATAAAAATGTTACAATCTAATTCTGTTTGCAAAATTAAAAAAAAGTTTTAAATAAAAAAACAGCTTGTTCATACAATTAAGATTATGTACTTATAAGTTTATTTTATGATGTGTAAAATACATATTTAAAGACACACAACGCCATCTAGTTTCAAAATATGAAAATAAAAATGACGAAATGTGTAAAGATGTACACAAACACAACGATTTAAATCTATGCACAAACAATAATGATACGAGGTTAATTAGACAAACACTTACTAATTATGAAGCCATGCAAAATTAATTTG
This sequence comes from Ecliptopera silaceata, assembly GCA_932527185.1. Classification (NCBI taxonomy): domain Eukaryota; kingdom Metazoa; phylum Arthropoda; class Insecta; order Lepidoptera; family Geometridae; genus Ecliptopera; species Ecliptopera silaceata. Next base: position 724,559 of record OW052209.1, on the reverse strand, counting down.
ATATGTAATCAGAGAAATCTCCCTATATGGCTATACATTATGATGATCTCATTATGCATCAGACAGATAAGATAATCAGGCGTTTTGATTAATGCCTAGGCTTTATATCATAATTGTTTTTGTATTGCTATGTAATTCTGTTTAAATTTAAACCAAAAATGTATCATTCTCTTAGTTTGGAATTAGTTTAATTTGACTTGTTAAAGTATGTAAAATGGTGAATTGTCGAGTATCTGTAGACAGTATCAATATAAAAATATGAAATCTCTGTAATTTTTTTTGCTGGTCCAAGTTAGACATCATGTGGAGTTTAATGAAAAACTGTTTTTCCGGTTAAGGTATTTTTTTAGGAAGGAAAAGTAGCAAAGTAAAGAAAAGAAACTCTAAATATTCTTAATTCTTTATTGTACACATAGATATCTTACAGACTAGGTATTACAAAGCTATGTACAAAGGCGAGCTTAACCCTAAAAAGAGTTTTCTTCCAGCAAACCTTTGAGGTTAAGGAAAGGTTAAAATAACAAGGTAGAGTTGTGTACTTAAGAAATTAAAAGAGAATAATATAATAAAAATTAATATACTACATAAATCATACATACTAATACATACATACAGACCTATATATACCCATATAATAATATACTAATATATATATATTATAATAATTTACATAGACAGATAATGCTCTTTAACTCTGGATTTAAATATATTCAGAGAGGGACTGGCACGAATAGCGTGAGGGACAGCATTCCACAGGCTAACAGCGTGCACGGTGAATGAACCACCGTAACGGCTGGAGGAATGAGTAGGGGTTTTAAGCAGGAGAGACATGGATGTTCTGCAAGGCTCACCACGAGGGACAAGAAAGTTAAAACGCTCACGGAGGTAGGATGGAGAGAGAGGATTAAAGAGAATTTTGTAAAGAAGAGAGACGACATGAAGATCAAGACGACGACGAATAGGAAGCCATTTCAGCTTAGATCTAAACTCAGAAACGTGGTCAAACTTGCGCAAACCAAATATGAATCGGATGCACAAGTTTTGAAGACGCTCTAGTTTGCTCAGAAGTTCTTCCGTGGCATCGAGGAAACAGACATTAGCATAGTCAAGAAGGGGTAGAAGAAGAGATTGTGCAAGAAGGATTTTCGTTTCAAAGGGCAAGAACTTTTGGAGGCGTTTGAGTGACTGGAAGCTAAAATTAACCTTTCTACTAACATCGTTAATATGTCCAGCCCAAGATAACTGGTTGTCAAATATTAACCCCAGATTTTTGGCATTAGTCGAATAAGCGACCGGAACATCACCAAGTAACACGGGTGGAAGTGAATTTTGAGCAGCAATATTCAACATGTAAGGACTGCCAATTAGTAGTGCTTGAGATTTAGAAGGGTTAATCAAAATACCAAAGGCTTTCGACCAAGCGTTTATGTGAGCAAGATCTGAATTAATTTTGTTTATCCCTCCAGAAATATCATTAGCATTGAAATGACAGTAAATTTGTAAATCGTCAGCGTAAAGATGGTAGGGAGAAGAAATACCTTGTGTGATAGCATTAATAAACACTGAAAATAGTAAAGGGGAAAGAACACCACCTTGAGGAACACCCGCCGAAATGTTACACCAATCAGAGCTAGACTCTTCAGAGCGAACACACTGCGAGCGACCTGAAAGATAAGAATTGAACCAAGAGATTGCGGGAGGTGAGATATTAAGAGTTGAAAGGATTGATATAAGGATGTCATGGTCTACAGAGTTAAATGCACTGCTAAAATCCAGCAAGACCAAAATGGAAAGGAGTTTTTGGTCCATGGCCGAACGTAGGTCATCTGAGACTTTAATAAGTGCACTCACAGTACTGTGACCAGGCCGAAATCCCGATTGAAATGGGCTCAACAAACTGTATTGAGAGAGAAAAAGAGATAGCTGTTTTTGAACCACATTTTCAAGGACTTTGGATAAAGCAGGCAAAATAGAGATAGGACGAAATTGGGATACATAAATTTTAAAATTGGGATAGGGAAATTGGATAATATTTAACTTAACATATATTCTTTTAAAATTACCTACTTGGGTACCTACTTTAAAATAATCTACCAAGTACCTAACTAAATCCCGAAATGTTTTATTATTCAGAACTCAAAATTTGACAGGCGTATGTATGTATTTACAAAAAAATATAAGTAAGTATATAAGTATTCATTCAGCAATCAAATTATCATATTACAAGCTTAGTTTGAGGCTAGAGTGTGAAATGTTAATATTTATTTAATTAAAATTCGAGTAAATGAAATAAACGAGTTCTTTAGAAAATTATATATTCGTCCGGGGATTTCATTAAAAGACGAATTCGAGAAAGTGCCTGTAACAGACAAAATTGTAGCATTTACCTTGTTATTTGGATTGGGAATATTTAAGATACGGTAGTTTCTAGTAATACGTTATCTGGCGGAATTCCTAGAATACCTTTGAGAGGACGTCGCGTGGCGTGATCTCGATCATCATTATCATTGTTATGTAGTTATAAATAAATCTAGCTGTTCGCTGTGCGACTTCATAACATTTTTTATTTAATAATTAATATATGTACAAAATGTACAAAACCGACTTTAATCGCCATCGACAAGTTTATATACATGTATACATATGTAATCTAAATATAAATCTCATTTTTAAAGATTACTTAAAAAGTACTAGACATAGGTAAGTACTTTAATTTCAATATGGACCAATTTAAATGTAGGTGTCTATAATCTACCAAACAAAATAAGAATCATATCATATATCAAAATCTGTTCATACTAGCGTAACAAACACACAAAATAATATACAGTCGAATAAGAACCTTTATCTAACCATTAAGGATCTCAGTTAATTTCGGATCTCAAAAAAAATTTAATATTTTTTTTTTATTATGTTTGAAAATCGATAACCTCATGTCTCTTCATCTATGTCCAGCTTTACCGCACGCCACTCCTGCATGACTACCGATGATTCAAATGATTTTGCTGAGTTACATCACGTAGCATATTTTCCAAGAAATTAGATCTTTCACAAAAAATGTGAGGGACGCTAGTTTCTTCTTCGCATGTTAGGCCTATCCCTTTAAATAGTCTGACCTTTATTTCTTAGACATTACAGTTTATAATCCAATGATTAGATTTGCTGAAGGGCGCTGAACCAACTTACACTTGCGTTTGAGGAAAAAAGCGGATCCTAATTCGACCTTATTTTCAACGAAATAAAGTCCTTTATAGTTTTGAAGATTCGTGCTAAGTTTCTTATTGAAAACTATCGTTCATTTTTCATATCGTTTCGGTGGTAGACGTTTGGCATGTGTGGTGCTAAATAATAGTAATGCCTTGATCACACGTACCGAGTAAACCGGCGAGACAGTGACGTATTTAAGATACACTGCGCGCTAACTCTGCAACGTTCAACAGTAAAACTGATGTCGACGCGCAGTGTATCTCAAATACGTCACTGTCTCGCCGGTTTACTCGGTACGTGTGATCAAGGCATAAGTACACTGTAATTTATTTTGGTTTGGCAAGTGACTGCTGTGTCAGGGCGTGTAAGCATTTTACTAAAATAATATTTTTAATTACAAGAATATAGTCTTGTACCTTAGATTAAACATCTTGGCATCACGAATACATCTCAAATTATTTTATATTTGATTCATAATTATAGGGCATATTTTTGCATTGTTACAATTTTATTGAATTTTCTTTGGTCCAATAGAGATTGGACTCACAATTTTTTTTGCGATGGCGAATAAAATAGAAATGAATTGAAATGAAAGCAGTTAATAATATATACTTACCATTAAAACATTAACCCTAGAGTTCACCGGTTTTTTAGACTTCCAGTACATTTATAATCCGTGATTGTAGCAACTGTCTTTAAGTGCGTTATTTTTTTTTATAATTAAACCTAAAACAGCTACTTATTTACAGCAAGTGTGCTGTTCAATGCTGTAAAATACTAAATGTTTATGAATTTTCAAGAAACTCTTTAAAATAGTTATTGATTAATTTCATTATGTTTCAATCAGCTTTAAGTTGATTAGACATTTTACATTAGATTAGATACATATTGAAAATTCTTCAAGCTTTTGATTAACTATTTTAGATTAGTCTACCGTAAGTGACCCTTACTTATGCTTGAGATACAATAACCCTAAACTTATGGCCATAGTTTTGGGGTCCATTTCACTAAGTTTTGACAAGTAATTCAACTAATCGATCCTCAATCTTCAACACAAATGCGAACTAAATCTAAGTTACTAACAGCAACCGTCATCTGCAGGCAGATCTTAACTTATAAAAACAATAAATTAACTTTCAACAAACTAAATTGAACAAAAGAAAACAATTCGTACTTTAATCCTCTTTATCTGTGTTCTGTCGCAAAGTAAACTTACAGAGCAACAGTTACGAAAAACGCGCTAAAGAAAGTGACCTCTACATGAACACTGCTCTTTACACCATCTACAAGATGCATCAATGTGTGCGTAATAGGACTCTAGCAATAGTACCTCTGGTTGCCTCTGATAGTGTCCTAAGCAAGTAAGTTTTAGGGAAAACATAAATTTCAAAGGATATTATGTACAAAATTTTAATGATGCTGCAGAGCAAACGTGTATTTCAAAATAATATCACCCGCCACCGCAGAATTTATGTAACAAAAAATGCGTTTTCGGTAGCTGTTGCTCTGTAGGTTTTCTGCTTCGTGTTTCGACTGTATTCTGCGCCCCCTGGTGGAAAGTTTGCGCGTAAATAACAAGGCGGAAATCTCGGGGCGATTTATGATGATCTTCCCACCTTTTGTACTATGTCATAGTCGCTCTTTATTTGTTAGAAGAAATTACAAATTACTTTTATTACTGTTTTCCGGTCCAGTTTTGGCAAATAAAATATTTAGCTATGTACAATGATTTAATATTTTTTTTCATGGTATTTTTTTTATTGTTAATGAAAAATCTGAGCATATGTACTATGTAGATGCTGATAGAACCTACACCTAATCAAACCATTTCACACAACGTTAATTTGAAAATTCAATATCATCAGTTTCAACAGCTCTTTTGAGATGCTGCTAATACATCTGCTAATATCTAATGACGCTAATATCCAAGCTAAGACGAGATGGTTTCAAAAAATAATTGAAGCTAATTAGGGAAAAGATCCACCTAAAATCTTGAATGATATCAAAGAATATCTCTGGAACTCTCTATAAAAAATATTATTTAAGTTTAATTATTTCAACAAGAACATTTCACACATCACACTCTAGTTACAAACTAAGCAAAGCTTGTACTATGGGAACTAACTAAACTGCTGATAGAATGCTTATAGATATATTTTGTTTGTAAATACATACTTTGCTCTGGGTGGGAATCGAGCCCACGACCCAGCTTGGAAGGTAGAGCTACTACCAACTGAGCTGTGACGCCTGTCTGAAATAATTGAAATGAATTTCCTATCATTATTATTCTATGTATACACAAAAAAAGTATCCTTTCAGCAATCTAGTTCAAATAGTAGGTACAACAAGCTTTGCTTGGTTTGGGACAAGAGCGTGATGTGTGAAATGTCCGTGAATTTTATCTACACAGCCTCCACAACTTAGTTTGCTGTATCGACAGAAAAGACAAACCCTCTATCTTATAAAAGTTAGCGTTGACATTATGTCACCATTACGTATGGTAATCAAGACATCAAGTCTGCGCTAACTTTTTATAAGATAGAGGCCATAGAGTAGAAAAGATAGAAAGTCAATAGTGAAATAAATCCGTGGACCAGATTTATAAGCTTTCAGAAGTGTCAATGTTTAATCACTTTGGCTTCGAAAAAGTCTTTCACTACACATATCAACATTTTGCATTTTTTGGTCCTAGGATCGGTTTTCAGGCAATGTAAAATGTGCATCATGTGATGCATCGACATCTACATAAAAGACGCGACAACACACGTTAAAAAAATCGAGTCAGACATAAACGCCTACTTTTGAAGTATTCAGTTGTCGGTATTTTATACCAGAACGATTCCACCGTCTACTTCAAGATCCACTCGTTACAGTAGACAATTGAGTTTATCGGATTCCGCTGGAAGAAATGGAATTGTTTCCGGATCGGAGTGCAGATGCCCACAATTACAAAGGAGCTGAGGATTTCATTGCCAAATATTTTCCTTTATCCGCAAGAGGTGGGCTTTGGCATAAGAGGTAGCGGGTTTATCTTTTTAGTTGGTTCACAAAGTCTTATTATTTCTAGTTAACTAAAAAACTTACATAAGTAGAGACCCAAAAAATAGTTTTACTTAAACTTAGGGGCGATTGCGATCTTGTTTTAATTGTACCTTAATTGTAACTAAAATACGTTGGCACTAACTTCCTTCCCTAATAACCTTACTTAAATACACATAATTATAAAACGCGGTGCTAAATATAGATTTAGTTTTCATCATTACAATTGTCGTCTTATTTATTTATTTTAAAATTTCGCACAAATAGTGCTAGGAGGACTTAATGCGAGCATTGTCTACCAGTCTTCCTTATCTAGCTTTTTATAATTTTATATCAAGAACCTACTACTTTGAGTCTCAGTCTTGCTGCATTAGAATCATTTTACTAGACGATGACGTAGACTTCAAATCATACCTAAAGTAAAGTATTTTTTTGATTCTACTAACCTGCTATAAGATCTAAGTTTTACAAGCTATATATACGACAGTAGCCATGTTTTGTTGCTTAGGTAATGTCAATATTCGCACGCTGCAGCTTGCCTCTTAAGCAGCCCCCAAAGCCTCCCCCCAGTGTTCATTATTGAAAGGTCGCAATATAGTCGCTCCCGCCCAAGTCTCGTCCCCTTAATTAGGACATCTGCTCAGAAATTGGCCTGGAAAGGTGCGATGTGTCGGTAGTATTTCAACGGGACTATTGGAGATATCTCAAATTATTTGATTTGAAATGTTTTTAGGTTTGTTATTGCAAATCTTTAGCGATCTATCTTATAAAAATTTAGCGCCGACTTCATGTGTTGATTACCATACGTGATGACGACATAAACTCAACGCTAACTTTTTATAAGATAGGAGGTAGAACTTTAAGTGAAATTATTTTAATCGATTTTAACTTAGAATCGTTTCTACTTATATATTTTGTTACTTTCACTGAAAAGATATTCAGATATTCATTTATTTCATAATTACAGAAATTATATGTCAAAAAACATTAGGTATGTGGGTATTTATTATATTATTCTATTTTACAAGAAAACATAATTTGTAAACATAAATTGTACAATCTTAAAATTAATTCAATAAAAATAATTCATCTACATCGTAGAACGCATGCTGAAGGAGCCAAGACTTAAGCTTTGTTTTAAAACATGCTAGACTAGGTACGGTTTTAATCGTATCTGGTAGGCGGTTGAAGATCATAGGTCCCATCACGTGCGTGAGCTTATCTGATCTTTTTTAAACATAATGGATTAATAAATATTCTTGGACAATTCACAGAATGTAATTTAGTCACGACTTTGAAAATTGCGAATACTTTCCTAAAAAAGGCTATAAATATTTAATAAACATTTTCATGGATATTATAATTTATTCAACTTTTGCACATGTCCATTACGAGTGTCATAAGCTCACTGCCTGCTTATGGTAACATGTTACAGTTATGTTCATCACACACACAATTGCTCTGGGTGGGAATCGAACCCACGACTTACAGCATGAAAGGCAGAGCTACCAACTGAGCTGCCACGCCTATCAAGTTTATACATCGATCTATAAGCTTGGAAATCAGAGCTACCAACTGAGCTGTGACGCCTGTCAGTTTATAGGTACATCGATCTATAAGCTGTAGATCTGTAATCTAGTTAGGGTGCATGGAAAGAGCCTCGTCGTGGCGCACACCGGTAACAGCTAGGCACGGTAAAGCAGTGTCTAGTCTGGCTAATCTTTCCAACACGATGCTACAACAGAATACCTACAGCTGTAGCATCGACACGATAAGAAGAAGAAGTTTCTCCTATTCCCGATCGTCGTATTACTCCAAAGTAACAAACATCTCCAGATCCCGTCGTGGCGTGTATGGCTTCTCAAATAAACACTGACACCTAGATGTTTGGCCACATTTCTCGGCGCATCCACTAAGTCTTCTGTCAATGTTTGCCGAGCTCACCTCATTCCTTGTAGGCTGGTGGGAACAGATAGCTCACTAAAGTTACGTTTGAAGTAGATTTATCATTGTAGGCATGGTGATACAATTAGCTAGCTCACTCTGAAATAAAATAAATAATTTTGTAAAAATTTGGCGTTGTTTTATAAGACATTGTACAAACTAACACATTGGGGCTGATAAACATTTTTTATTAGATTTCGTATTATAGATGTCACGTGGTATACTATATTTTATTTGAAAAATATGAGCTTATAATTTTAAGCAATCATTTCTTTAGCTCTAAGGCTTATTGCCATCACTTAAGGTCCGCTTACAAATAGACGCAAGATTTTCTCTCCAGTAACCCTCACAAATGATGACAAGTGAACTATCTGCTTCTAAACAGCAATGTTGTAGGCATGTTTTGCCACGTCTCCCCCTCACATTGTAAAAACAACTCTATTCCAATTCGATAAGGTCCAACAGAACTTTAAACTAGTTATAGCGTAAAATACATAAACGTAACAAATTGTGTTTGCGTCCAACGAATTCATTCGCTGTGTACGGTTGGGGAGATGATTCCCTATAAGAGTTTTCTTGTCGATACCTGACAAGCTTTTCAAATGGTTGCGATGTATTTTTGACTTACTTTTTCCCGTGACTTTGACCGCGTCTGTGTCTTTTCGAATAACTTACTTGTTAAACCAGATTATGGACTTTAAATATTAAAAGTTTTGCCTAAATCCGTCAAATAGCTAGGGCGTTCTGATCAAGGATTAAAAATTACAATTATTTTGTATATAATTTATCATAAGTGATGATAGGTTTGCGACCTGTTATCGAAATATAACCATCATGCGTTCAGTTTTATACCCATTCTGTTTATTAAAGTTTAGTCAGAGAACTAGGTTTCAAACTAATTGCCTGATTTTGAACCTTTTTTTTTTAAATAACCTTAGAACTAACAGTAGGTACTCTACTAAGAGCACGTCATTAAGTATCTTGTAAAGTAACGCGTATCTTTTCTCAACATTTTCTTCATTTTGTCCACTTTTTATTATCAGAATTGCCTGGCTGGTGGCAACTAAACTTCGCCAGTCCGGACCAGCCTTCGTGAATCGCCGTTGATTGTGAAAAAATACATTTACCGTAAATTGAAACTCGACGAAACAAATTATCTGGACGCTTTGAACGGCCGAGAATTAGACTTTATAGAAAACCAAACGAACTTGACGCTTTAAGAAACTGCTCATGTTTTTTGTTGGTCGACTTTTAGGTCCGGCACAGTGTAGATAGGACAAGTCAGTTTACGCTCGGCTCTGCCGGAAGTACCCGAAGCTGCCGCTCGATACTCGTGTGGCCTTTTTTCTATGAGCGCTCGCTTACAGTCTTTCTCTTTTCTTCTTATCTTTGTCATCACACAAATGTTAGATGAGGAACACACAAACACAACAAAATAAATAGCTATACCATAAACCGTGGCTGTCAAACTATGAAATGTAATTGCATGAAGGTATAATCGTGAAGGCCGTCTGACAGTCACCGTTTCTCGGAAGCCGTAGCATGACTGGAAGAACTTATTTAACGTAAATTACTTGATTTGTCCGACTTCGGACCAGAAGTTCTGTGAATTTAACTTTAAACGATTAGTTAGTCTTCAATTTGAACTGGTTAGCCATCAAAATTAAGTTAATAATAGATTTTTATTAACAATAAATGGCCGAGCGAGTACTTTAAAACTCGTTTTTCATTATAATAATAATGAATATTTATGAATACATAGCTATCTAGTTATAAAAAGTTTATAGCATTATTTTAAACCACGATTGAAAGATTTTATTTTGTCAACTCAAATAAGGTCAAAACACCAATAACTTCATATCGTTAAAACATTTAGAAAATTGTAAGATATTACAAGTATTCTATAAGGTAAATAATAAATAAACATTTAAAAAAACAAGCTTCATCTGAAAATTTATTAAAATATGTTTACTGCAAAATTTTACGTTTGATAGAAGCATTAATTTTAACATCCTAATTGTACATCAAAAGGCGCATAACTTATTCATCCCAAACATTTTCTTAACTGAATAAACGATCTAAGGGTCTCAAAGTGAATCTATAAATATGGAACCCTCGAATGATTTACGAGAAACGTTTGATAAAGTACCCTGTTTTATCTTTGCAGATCAAGCGGATGGATGTAGCGGAAAGGTCGATAGCTCACCAACCACTAGCTGACCAGCAATAAGAGAGTACCACATCTCATACTTTAACCTCACGAGGCACTTCCATCAGGATACTGGAGTGGAGACCGCGGTTAGGCAAGCTGTAGGATACCCTCTGGCGAGATGGAGCGACGATAACAGGAATGTAGCTGGAAAACACTGGATGAGAAGAGCCGAAGATCGGGTTTGGGAGAGACCTACGTCCAGCAGTGGACTGATATAGGTTGACGATGATGAGGCACATCCGCATAAGATAATCTTCCGACATATGAGGAGGTCCTATATCCAGAATGTTTCCTGCAAATTGATGTATAAATATTTCTATAGTCATGGCCTTTAGATGATAACCAGACAACAGATACAGGTACAACCAATGAAATAAAACTCTAGCAGCTTTTAGCTTAGACCCATTAGGGGGACTATAGACTAAACCAGCTGGTGAAATAGACAGCTGAGCTTATTTAAAAACTTGCTGGACACCAAAACTTGGGCACCGACTCCGAATAGAAAGATCGGTGTGTAGTCTCCTTTACGGACTATGATAATTTTATTTTGCGAGAGAATTCTAAAGCTCGAATCATTTTTGAAATGACTTCGCAAATGCTTTTATTTTATTGCTCGTTGAAGTCTTTATAGACCCTAAGTGGGTATTGAAAGGGTTCAAATTTATTTCCCTTTTAATTTCGATCGGCTTCATCGAAAGTATGTGTTAAGTTATGCATAAAGTTATATGAAGTGCTAAGAAAATAAGAAGTAAATTTGAGTATTTATGGATGATTTAAGCAAAGCAACTAGATAAGACAAAATAGATTGCCGATGAATCAATGTCATTTTAAAAATACATCCATTAAAGAGTGACAAAACCACCTAATTAAGCAGGATGTTAAATAAATAAGAAAATTCTAGTCGAAAAATTGCGTATAAAAAACAATATGCAATATTATTAAAACTCTATTAAAAGTCCCCCATACAAAATGTATGAAGTCACTAAAAGCCAATCACGTATTCAACGACCCTTAGACGAACGCACTCGGCGATAATTAATGTATTTTTGTTACAAATCAAAATGTCATAGATAAACAATGAAAAAAGCATTAGTATAATAATGACTTTATTTCAATGACGCCGTACCACAGAGTACCTTTACCTACAGAGCCACAGTTCCACATGCGTAGCGATGTGTGCGTGAGCTTTCACGAACTCACACACGAGAGTCGAGCGGCAGCTTCGAGAAACTCCGGGAGAACCGAACGACCAATGGTTGACAGTAAGATCGCGATCAGTATTTTTTTTTATTTTTTTGAAATTTGCGTCAGATTTTATTTTGGCTTAAATTATGAAACGTCACGTTTATGTAAATGGTTCAAGCCTATATCTCTATTATTTAACCAATTTTATTATGGCTTATGTGTATGGGTGATATAAATTATTTGTATTTTTTAAGTACATAATACAACTCGCACCACATAAGTGTACTCAACACATCGGTATCAGATTTGACACATAAAATATTTTGGTTGTTTTTCGAATGATACGATCGCTTCCGTAGGGGACCCAGCGAGTAATTAACTGGGTCATAAGTGGGACACGCCAAAGTATTGTGTTTTACAGTTTTATGAACATACTAGCTTTATGCCCACGACTTTACCTGCGTTGACTTTGTTCTTCTATTTCTGCAAAATTGTTGTACAGTTCGGAAAAATAAAAAAGTCTTCAATGCTAGCTATTAACTGCACTAAACCATAGGGACACTAATAAAATATATTAAAATGGACTTTATCATACAAGATCAAACAAAAAACATAATATGCTTGTAAGTAGTAATATTTTTTTTTATAATAATTATATATTTTTTTTTATTACCTATATAATTTATTTCACCAACAACATGATTCAATTATTAAATAGGTAAGTACCGTTTTATTTACTAGCGTGTAAAGATGTTTAATTATATTAGTCTTGAAACTTAGTAAGTAAATAGGACTACGCATACCTCATTTTTACTCTAATACCTAAACTAGGCCGAGCCTGTAACATAGGTATTCGTTCCTTCCAGGTTATACATCATATAGTATGCCTGATAAGAGCACTGTCGTTAAAGTTCAAATTAAGAATATACAAAAATATAGCGGTGTTATTACGCTACTTAGCTAAATTATAGATCGTATCTATCCAATAGGTAACCTTGCAACCGTTAAACTAAAGGGATCACCTAAACGCAATCGTAAATAATGTGTGAATGACCCTTTAACACGTATCTGTTTAACATTTAATCTGGCTACTTCATCTTAATAGCTCTAGACAATAGCATGAGCTCGTTTTAGTCGTTAAGTTTATAATCCGAATAATTTTGATAGCCAACTAGCTCTTGATCGTGGCTACGTTATACTTGTACAGAAGGTTAGCTTTATACTACACGAGTTTTTATCGCGTCATCTCTTTAAAAGCAGCTAAGATAATACTCGCTATTCTGAAGCAATGATGATGGCTTAATGATTTTTTTGTTGCAGGGTAATAGTGAGAAAATTGGTCATTATCTGACTTATTTTAGCTACAGTGTAAACTCTACACGAGCTTCGATTTTCACCTGAGAATTGGTATGCTTTTGTATGAAACTGACCTTCTGCCGTACCTATTTGCTGTGGCGTTGTAAGTGTAAATTCAGTGTATATTCGCATATAAAAGCGAAAGTCAAGATGTTTGGATATCTATTCAATTCAACACACCTTTGAAAGTTAGCATAATAAAAGAGCTTAACTAAAATATTTCTATTTTGAAAATGTAGGTATTGATGGAAAATCTGAAACAATGAAGTAATATCGTAAGGAAACGCGTGATGTCGTCAGCTCCGCACGCATTGACCTTGTCTTTCCTGTTGATAAGGCCGACTAAGCTGGAAGAATGATGTAAGTCAATTTCAATACATATATCGTAAATTATATATATAGCGTACGTCTCAGGACATGAGAAATAAATGGGTCACTTAAGTAAATGGCACCTAGAATCACATAGTATGTAAGATGATTCTAAATGATCCTTGTGATTTTACTGAATAAAGTAATTTTGACTTTGACTTTGAAATGCAAAAGCTCCATAATCGTCCTTTAATAAAATATACATAGACAATTCACACATCACACTCTAGTCCCAAACAAAGCAAAGCTTGTACTATGGGAACTAGATAGCTGATAGAAATACTTTTATTACTATCAGTGCTAAGATGGAAACCACGTTTCAATACAAACGGCCGGTTTCTCGAAAGATGATCAACGAAAAAATCTAATAATTACTATGTGTCAAACTCGGATCAATCGTGATTTGGGTTTCCAGAAACCGGCCGAATGTATAATAATGCCAATTAGCCTTCTGTTTGATCTTAATAACTTTTTTCAAATTGCAAATCCGTAAACAAGGGGGTTGGGAACCCTTTCCAAAATTATTGGAGTCCCTCCGTTCAAATTAAACGCCAAACAAGTATGTTTAACGAACCGATTGCGAATTCATTCTTTTATGAAAAAGTTACTGAAAATGACAAGATTTAAAATTAAGGGGTATTATTTCACGAAATGTTACAAATAATCTTGGATTATTTTGGGTAAAATATGCCACGTAGTCTTAAACTAAGCAAAGCTACGAACTATGGAATTATTGAATAGTCAAATATTGAGTTTGGAACTTTGATTAATAAATATTGTTTGATGCATAAATAAACAAAACTATGCGACTTCAATTGTTCGGCAAGTAATAGGTACTTACACATTTTTAAGGACTATTATTTTGATTTTATTTGTCGAAGTAAACGCGTATTACACCTACAAACGAAAAGAACACAGTCGAATTGAGAACCTTATTTTTTGAAGTCAGCTTAAAAAGGCTTGAATTTACCTATGCAATAGCAGATAGATTTTAAAATACCTGTTTATTTTACCTCTAAAGATGTTCCGGTAAACAACCACGTGATAATGTTGTTGATTTTTTAATTGGACATACCAAATAGCTTTACGAGCTATTGTTGATTGACTTGTCTGTTTTAAATAAAAAGACTGATTCAAAAACCACTTTTTTTATTTTGCAACTTTTTGGATCCTTGGCTCTTTGTGACACACGTGCTGGGTAAAATATAATTAAGGTATAAATTAGAGAGAGATCTCTCTCTATTTTATGCTTCTTTGTCATATCTGTCTATTGTTAGATTTTACTATACGTATTCTATCACCAATCTAGATTGTGTTGTATGTAATGTTTATAAATATTTTAATAGGATGTTTGTTTTATATTAATTACATTTACGGTAAAATAAAACAACAGTAAATACAGCTGTAAAATATGTTTTTATTCTAATAAAACAAACAGATTTAATTATATCGTTAATATGAATTACAACTTACTTAATTTTCTACAGTAGTCGTTATAATTATTTATAAAGCGGCGATTTATCACAGTTTTCTATAATTTTATGCAATGGTAATCATGGTATTAATGACCCGTGGCCGAGAGGGTTAACAGAGCAAGAAATCCAAACGTTTTGTTTTTTTTATGTTATGTTGACGTAAAGGTGTGTTCACACAAGCATTTTATTTTATAGGTTTTCATTATTTTAAAGATGCCGAATAAAAAGCTTTATGGTATTGCGCTTGTTTTAATGTCCAATCAAATATGTTGCTTTTTACATTTTGTTTTAGTATGTAAGCATTTAAAAAAATATGTTAACAAATTAGACATAAAAATGTATTGTATTTTATAGAAGAAAACAAGTACGACTGTGGCTAAAACTTATGATTTCCTCTCACGAGACTAGTTTTTAGTATTTGTTTGTCGTATTAAGCAAAAATACATGTTTTAACAATCAGCGAAGCATTAAATTAAAAAAATATTCCAGAGCCATTGCTGATGTAACAGTTTGTTTGCAAATGCAGTAGCTACCATTTGATTTTCGAAACCAGCTATATCCTTATTGACAGGCGTCACAGGTCAGTTGGTAGTATCGCCTTACATGCTGTGGGTCGTGAGTTCGATTCTCATCTCAACGAGAGCAAATCTTTGTGTGATGAGCATTTATGTTTAGTTAGTAGGTACATTATGTTTTTAAATTGTGTTACAACTCATGCCTAGTGGATGTCGTGAGTTTTTTTCAGCGCGACTACTAAGCGTTAATTCAGCACTACCATATATTTAATTTTTTTTATGCACCTTTATACAACATGTTCCTATTTAGGCCACTTCAAATAACTAATATCCAGTACCAGGCGATGTACCCTCCAGTGTTGATTTGCAAAAACTTGACACGGTCTGCACCACGTCTAACTGATGGATGGACGCTTTGTCGGCAAATATTTAAATGGATACGATGGGAACACCATTGTTTATACATCAGTGCGTAGCACGCAATGTTACTGTTATGTATGGGATTGTTAATGTATTTAATAAGGAGCTCGGGACTGGTGACGAAGATATGTAAAATAGAATAAAACTTTTCCGGTGATCATAATATTTAAATAACATTAGAATGACGTAGCATTTTAAAGTAATTATTACCAAAAATAGTATTGCATTGGGTCTAAACAAATGCTGGTTTTTTGTATTAATTAAAATAATCACTTTATTAGTTTAAGCAATTCAATTAGATTTATTTATAAAAAAAACACTGGTAGTCTTGTCTGTATAGTAGTAGTCTGATAGTCAGTCGTGGGTTCGATTCCCACCCAGAGCAATTGTTTGTGCGATGAACATAAATATTTGGTCTAAGTCTGGTTGTTCTATGTATATATTTACAAAAAAAAATGTAGTATATTAGAAGTCTAGTTCCTGTGTGAAATGTCCGTGAATATTTATTTTTTTGTTATTTTCTAAGTAGCGCATTCGTGAGGATCTTTTGTTTATTTATTTTTGGGTAAGGCCGTCTAGGCTAGTACTAGGCCAGTTGTATACGTGTAAGACAAGATTACTACATCGAAAAAATGCCTTAAGCACTACGGGTATAAGAAAAAAGTGGTTCTTGGCGTTTCTAACAATAATTACGGAACCCCAAAAATACATGCAAATGAGCTTCGTTTGACATCGCAGGTGTTTTGGATTGAAACAAACTAATGTTCTTTTTTTCACAGTAATTAATTTACGCTTTAATGATATTTTAATGGTGCTATTATTAATAGGCTGTTGTATTAATTTAATCTTAGGCAATTGTACCGTGAAATTATAAAGTGGTTAATACACTAGCTGCATTGTATGAACCGCAGCTATTTTTGTAGGAATAAGTGTATTATAACAATAATAATTTGTCCAAGAAATCACACTTTTTTAAGTAAATAAAAATCTATTTTTTATGTCTACCAAACTTGAAAACGTGTTGAAAAGATTGTTTTCTGGTTTCATAGTTATAGGTAGGTAGGTAAGTAAGTACTCAATAATTATAATTTCGTTTCAAAGTGTCACTAGAATCACTCAACCGCATTATACTCATCCAACCATCACTTATCACTCTAAAACCTGTCTTATTACTTAGACAATAAGATAAAAAATCATTTGTGTTTATGGCCAATAGACTGGACATAAGAAACTTTCAAATAAAATAGGTTAATAGGCTTTTTAACGCCTGAACTTAAGTTGCGTTATTTTAAGCATGTACTTTTGAATATAAAGAGTATCCTCTTATGGGGTTTTTAAGTGTTTGTCCAAATTCGGTTTAGAATGTTTGGTCTATCTATACTGTTTTTCTTTGTTTCAGTCAGAGCAAAGTATATGAGCTAGGTTTTTATAATTATAATATAAAATAATAGGCTTAGACGCTACTAGCAGCTTTGAATGATTTTTTTAAATCTTAAATCTAGTCTAAGGATTAAATAATTTGGAGCTTAAGATTAAAAGCTTAGTTTTAAGGTTTAAACATGTTATTGAACTTTAGATTAATTACAAAAAGGTTGAGTGGTTTGAAATTAAATTCTTAACTTATAAGTATCTTAAAACGAAAAAAAAATTTGAGTTGTGTAAAAAAGTTATGGTACTATCTGCTTAATGCCTTAGTGAATTGCTCTAATTAAGTTTTACAGAGTTATTTGAACTGAGGGATTATCTTATTGAAAAATAAGTCAATTCAGTCATTTTTAGGCATTCTTTAGTTCTATCAAAAAAGTAGCTGTTGTTTTGTTAAGCTAGTTAATTGCTACTTACCTACTTAAGTATATTGATTATTCAAAAAGTTTTCAGAAAAAATGTTATCGATCTCTTAGTTCAATTTATGTACTTATCCCCTAACATATAAAAAGTTAGCGTTGGCTTCATGTCACCATTACGTATGGTAATCAACACAAGTGTGCGCTATCTTTCTATAAGTGTCATGATGTCACCATTACGTTTGGTAATCAAGACAAGTGTGATCTCTCTATAAGACCGTAAAAATATTTTAGGTAAATGTCCGATCTGTAACACTAATCTATGACACAAAGTTAAAGTAGCAATAAAACTTATAGATCGCCTTATCGGTACAGAAGCTTGTAGCTTTCCCGTTAAGCGTCTGTTATTGATAGTTTCGTAATGTTGATGTCACTGACGCTTCTGTCACTTATTCTTTATCTTTATTATTAGTATAGAAAGGTGAGTGGAAAGGTTTTAGACGGGTCGAGGCTTAGTTTGGTAGAATTAATTGGTTTTTTAACTAGTTTAAATTTGATCCACAAGGATTATAGAAATAGGTTTAGAATGCTCGTACTAAAATTAAAAGATTCTTAAGTAATTAATTAAATTTTGTTATCAGCCTAGTTAATAAAGTCTGAAGAGAACATGCTAAAAAATTTAAAAATATTTAGTTAAGAAAATATCTAACGAAAATGGCAAAACGGATTGTATTACACAGATGACAATATTGTAGCAAATGTTGTATGTTTATTACTTAATCACTTCTTCTTCTTTAGCTGTTAAGTCGTTAAAGTTGTTGTGATTTTTACAATCGTATCTGCATATTTAATAAACTTTAGGTTTATACATAACTTTTTTTAAAATACTTAAATAAATAAAATGTCCGCTCTTAGGACACGCGTCGCTGTGAATCTAGGGTTTAAAGTAAAAACCTGGAGATGAAGTTGAAAACTAATGAGTCATGGTGAGGCCTGGTTGATTAGCCTTATCTTTACGACTACTCCGCGGGTAACCATTACACATTTTTACAATGCTATGATTCATTCGCTTTCTGATAGCTATGGATGTCAATAACATACTTGTGGTGCAAATGCAGTAGAATTTTGGAAGGTCGGCCTTATTATGAACAATTTTAAATGCATTAACAACACTATAATAACAACAAGATATTCTTCATCATCATCTGTGAAAGACTAATGATTATAGATTATAGCATAGATTTTTCTCAGAAAAAAAAATTACAATCCGATTTTCCGAAGCAAGGATATCAATTTACGTCTTTTTAAACGGTTTTATTTTCATTTCACTTCATGGTTGTAGAACAAATTCAGAAATTAATTGAATACTGGTAATAACTGTTCTTGGTATACAAGGAAATGTTAATTTTATGTGAAATAAAAAAAAGCTACAAGTTCATCTCGATCATTTTAGGTCCAATACTTCGTATAAAAACTATAAAATAAAAATTATTATAAAGTTGGGGACTACTTCCTACGATTATACTTTTAAAAGATTTTATTTACAGCAAAGCGACAAGTCCACAATATCAAAAAGAAGCAACACTCAGACTGTACTCCAACTGGAAACGTTGAAGAACTAAACGAGAGCTGGCAAAAAGTAGTCGCGAGTCAAAGTTCCAGGCGCGATGTGCCCCGAGGCAGATGCGGCATTGACCTTTGACAGGCGTCACAGCTTACATGATAGTAGCTCTGCCTTTGCTGTGAGTCGTGGGTTCGATTCCCCAGAGCAAATGTTTGTGATGAGCATAAATATTTGATCTATGTAATCTATGTATGTATTTACAAAAATAATGTATGTAAGTATTCTAGCAGCAATCTAGTTTCCATAGTACAAGCTTTGCTTAGTTTGGGACTAGAGTGTGATGTGTGAAATATCCGAGAAGAATATTTATTTACCTGTCTCCAAGGATTCTAGCCTAGTTAATGAAGTTTTCTATTTTTCTAACTGACCCACTAATACAGATTTTATTAGTGGGTATATATTTATGTTCCAATGTATAGCCTGCTCGTCTGTTCTGAGGCAAAATGTTTTGTTGACCAAGTGTGTAAGTTGAACTACATTGAACCCACAAACACACAGTAATCATCGTAACTTATCAACTGGGTGATTGATTTATAAGAAACCTAGGACTAGGTATAATATGACAGTTCTGATTTCATGTCGATCGTGCTGAGAAATAATAAATCCAGTATAAACCATCAGGTCAGGTATAACCCAGGCAGGTTTCTCCTCTGACCATACCATATTTGACGACCGAAGTGTCGCGGTGGGCGAAGGTCCGCCTGCGACGCGGAGGTTGCGGGTTCGATTCCCGCCTTGGGATAAATGTTGTACGATCTGCAAATATTTATTCCAGGTGTTCTGGTTATTTTATATGTATAATAAAAAAATATCTATCTATGTAATGTATTGTATTAAGTATGTCAGTCTTCAAGTACCCATAACACAAGCTCTGCTTAGCTTGGGGCTAGATGATGTTGTGTGGATTGTCCAGCATTATTTATTTATACCCCAGATACCCATGCGTTCTCTTCATGAGCATGGTATATTTTTATGAGCTAGTAGTTAATAGTCATTCAATAGTAGATATTTCAAAAAACCTGAGGATATCAGTTCTTCGTAACTCCACGTCCACACACTCGTAAGTGCAAGTTGTGTAAAGTTACTTAAAACTAGCGTCCGACGCGTGTAATCTGCCGCTCGCGGGATGTGCGCTTGTAGACATGGCTTTACTTGCGCTCTTTTATTTGAACCCTTCTTTTTATGGCATATTTTTTAGTTGGAAATGTTATAATGTGTTTTTTTAGGAAACTCAGTAGTTATTTGGACATGAGAAACCAGTACTTTGCTTTTCATAATTTTTAGACCGTCAAAATAGACCGGACACGTTATGATAGACATTTCGGCTAATTATAAAGCATAGACAAACATAATCCCTGTCAATGTTGTATTAATTATCTAGGTAAATTGCAAATTCTTGTTTATTGACTAGGTACTCAAGATCTTCAATATCGGAAAAAAAGTTGTTGGATATAGAATCGTATCGAAGTACAAACAAATTAATGAGCTATGCGATAGTGTCTGCTTTGAATTGTACAAAACATAACACTAAACTTCTTCATATTTTTTTCAGGTGAAAACTTTATAAAATGTGAAAGATATTATTATCTCTTAATATCAAACATTTTCTATTTGACTGACTGACCAATAAAAACTATATTTTAAATCTTTACTTCTGAACCTATTAAGATTTGAACATAGTTTTGTTTGTAATTGGAATAATTATCATGGTTTGTGAGTTAGACAGTTCGACCCATGATCATGGTGTGGGCCGAAATAAGCAAATAATAAAACTCACAAATAATATTTTTCGTGTTTGTTAAAAATACCTAAAAATATTCCTGCATCCTGTCTACTTATTCATATATCTACAAGTAGGTATCAATCGAGGCGGTGATCACAATTTGAATAGATTTCAATAATGTTCCGCTCGAGGTGTGTGGTCGGGGCACAAGACTTGGGGCAGCCTTTTTAAAGATTTATTAAAAAGATTAGACGTCAAAGGAAAGCGCTTAACAGATTTAACATCAGTAAACGCTAAATCTGAAAACTTTATGTAGAATACTTTAATAAATCTTGGTAAAATTTGTATGGCAAGCAATTTTAGACGTATTTAACCGAAAGTATTTTTTTAAGCTAATGATACTTAAAAAATATGATAGTTAACTTTCGTTATTCGTTAAGAATTCAATCATATTTCAACCTTACGGTTCGGTCATTAAATTATAAGACTTTGAAATTTACACGCTTGTATGAACATTATTCTGTCCAGGAATATGCAAGTTCATTTAACAAAAACCAGGCTAGACTACACCGCTATCAAATAGGTATCGGATACTCGACTTTCCAGCTCAACTCCAGCTCTCGAAAATAGCAGCTGTAATTTACAGTTTTTGGAGAATTTAATCAACCCAGTCTCAACAGTATCGAAACTCCGTATCATATCACAAAGGTGCTCTTCGGCATAGCAAACCGTACCAGACACAGTCGTGAGTACACAGAGCTGGTGCACTTTGTGGTACTAGAAATTTAGATTACAAAAAGTTTGTATGGAAGTTACTGCGGACGAAAACATTCTTTGTGCTTTAGTACATCGAACTCAAACATACTTTTGTAGGGACCATAACAGAGGTACGTAATCAAGAATAATTTGGGATTAGTTTAGGGAATATTTACAAAGTTTCTTGCCCGTTCTTCTAGGCATTTGGTCGCATGGAACCTGGCACCTAGAATTAAACAATTTGATATTTAGACTAATTTTATCAGTTGACACTCACTCATTGATCAACAAGCTTTCATTCACTCCTCGATTACATTTCGCCAGTTCTTAGAGTGCCGGTGTTTTTTCGCCTGGCCTGATTCCTACAGTTTTTTAGTACAATAAATATGCAAAACTTATGCCAATTAAAAGTGTAGTACGGTTATGCCAGTGGACTATCTGCTTCCCATCACTAGGGCCCGGGTAATAACGTATCCGTTGACAAGTGCGCTCCGGTTCGATAATTGGAAATGCATGTAGATGCCGGTACCTGTCTGCTGGTTGGGAATTAGGGGCGGAATGTTTGGGAAACAGTGGCGCTTTTTATTACTACTAGTCGGTGGTTTTATGTGATTAAATGGAAGCTCAGTACAGCTTTAGGCAAAGAGATCCACCTAATTATTTTGGCGTCAAAGATCCACCCTATTCTTTTAGTGTCATAAAATTTGTTTGTATAAATAATCTGAAATAGAAATATGGATAGCCAAACACGTCCAAAAATGATATTGCCAAATGAAGTGCCCACTTTTTTAAACCTACTATTTGTTATGTAATTTGACTTGGTTCATATCTAACTTGAGAAATTGAGTGAGTAAAGAACTAGAAGTTGTTATCCTACTGTCTCACATCTAGGTTTGAGTTTCCTAGAACACAAAATTAAACCCTGTTTGTATAGTCTTCAGCTTTTCTTATGTCAGTTTGTACAGTACAATCTAAGCTACATAGAACAACACTTCCTTTCAATGTTAATCAGTTAGCGTAGGAAATAGACCAGACGCCGTAATGGACGACACGGAGTAGTCATTTGTAAAAAGCAGGCGAGACGTGTCGCTGTTCCAAGGGTTATGGAGGTCAAATTTAAACATTAAAATGCTTGTTTTTGCAGAGAACTTGAAATGCATAGGTTCCTTTGTCTTGCTCT
The DNA here is from genome assembly GCA_932527185.1 of Ecliptopera silaceata. Classification (NCBI taxonomy): domain Eukaryota; kingdom Metazoa; phylum Arthropoda; class Insecta; order Lepidoptera; family Geometridae; genus Ecliptopera; species Ecliptopera silaceata. The sequence continues at coordinate 701,770 of OW052209.1, read as the reverse complement.
CCAGAATCACAGCTTATTTTCGGAAATTATTTTTCTGCGCATTGGATTAGTTACTGTTCCGAATTTTATTTCAGTCAATTTAGACCAGTACCTCTAGCATGAGTTGTCACAGTAAAATCGCCTGACTTAACTACAGTAGTTACGTAAATATTAGTATTACGAATTTTAGTACCCAACTATCCGCTAGAGGCGCTGTACAAATCTTCATACATTGTTTTAACTACAGACGCTACCGAGTATAGTATATATAGTTTAATAAAAACTCATGGTAGAGCTACAGACTGTCGTATATTTTCAGAAACATACGTCTGCAGTATAAATAACGTTAGGATCGCAAAGAAATTCACTTGAATTATCATCTCGAATAAATAAATAAATAAATAATGCTGGACAATCCACACAACATCATCTAGCCCCAAGCTAAGCAGAGCTTGTGTTATGGGTACTAGAAGACTGACATACTTAATACAATACATTACATAGATAGATATTTTTTATTATACATATAATACCCAGAACACCCGGAATAAATATTTGCAGATCGTACAAACATTTATCCCAAGGCGGGAATCGAACCCGCAACCTCCGCGTCGCAGGCGGACCTTCGCCCGCCGCGCCACATCGGTCGTCAAACAACATCGAAGTCGTCGAATAACAACTTCATTTATTTTCTTTTTGTTTCATATCTCCATTCAATCAAGACCTCTCTTGTTTTAAAACCACAACCACTATCTAGATCAAGTTAAGTTGGCGATAGATTCTAAGTTGCTATAAATTATTTATATTCCAAACAAAGCTAGCTTATCGCTATTTTACTGTAATATACATAATATACAAATACGAAGCTCTGCGTAGTTCGGTAGTAGGACAACCGCTTTTATAAAACCAGTCACAAATATATATTGCTAGCACCATGCATCTTATGTCAAGGGTGTAAGGTTCGTTATCGCGTGGTATTGTAGTGATGGCTGCTGGTGGTACCTTCGAGCTCTCGTCGTAAAGGGCAAGAGGACGGAGGTAACTGTTCCGTCGGTTTATTTAGACGCAGTGGTTTTGAAATTGAGATGAAAGTTTTGAGTTTTACGAGCTATGGTCTATATTCGCTCGTAAAATACGAGGCACAGCATTGGTTTTTTCTATCTCATATGTGAATCAGTCGAGAAGAAACTTTTCGATTTATTTGATAGAAATTCATTTTTTATTTGCGTCAACCTATAGAAATTACACAAATGATAAAATCTCAAAGTTTCATTAATAATATATTTCATAATCTATTGTTTCCCACTGCTGGGTAAAGATCTCCCCTAAAGATTCCACACGTCCCAATCTAAGGCGATACGACTTTCTCGTTTCAAGAGAACCATTGGCTTGTTCTTGTAATATCCTACATAATTATTACTAACTATAATTTAGAATTATCTTGTATATTAGATTCTAAGCGCTAGTTCCTCGTCTTCAGGGAGGCAATGGATAGCCTTACCTTCCTGAAGACGAGGAACTAGCATCCATTAGGGTGCTCAGTAACGTGTGCTAGGGGCCCTTATATTCGCAGTCTGAGTTAAACACGTCTGGAGATGAAGGCATCGGTCGAAATCCTTCATTATGAGGTCGTAACTTTTAAGAAAGCTCACAAGCGGACATTATTACGAATTTTAAAGATGGACCCTTATATTTTGACCAATAAACTCGAAAATAAAAATAATACACCACTTCTTAGTCAAACGTCTTAAATCTCATGAACAGGACTCTCATTATGGTATCCGGGGTTTCATATGATGCTTAGGACATTTATTTAACAACATGATCCAGTTTATGAAAATAAATTGATTTGTTTTCAATTGAGTCTTTTAATTAATTTTTGAACAATAGTTAGTGACTGCTTTGTCAATGTTATGAGCTATTACGCTTAGGTATCACCTAGTAGGTGTCAACTAAAAATTTTAAAAAGTGTTCGGTGTATTTTTTAATCTCAAAAAAAAGGGATTTTGCTATCCTTTTAATATACTATGCAGTCTTGGAGAGACTTACGGCCGGTTTCTGGAAACCGGAATCACGATTGATCCGAGTTTGACACATAGTAATTATTTGGTTTTTTCGTTGATCATCGTTCGAGAAACCGGCCGTTAGTGATTTTCTTCACTGTTTGAGAACGTTAAAGTTCATAAACATCGTAACTATTTAGCACCGTTGGTAACTGTCATCGAATCAGTTTAAAAGAACGCAGATATTTCACATTTTTAATCAAAATTCATGTTACAAATCCTCCCTCAAACGCCTAAGCTTCAAACCCGTATCAGCAGCGTTACCGCCAATTATATAAAGTAAAATAAATGTAATGTTTATTTCATTAAATAATCTAAAACCACTACTAATTACTATCATCTTTTCCGTTTTATATGTTTTGAGCCCCCGAGGTTAGCACACATAAATGTGACAAGCGTAAACAGTGACGTATCTCAAATACATTGCGCTTTCGACAGCTTCAACGTCGAACGTTGCAGCGGTTAGCGCGCAATGTATCTTAAATACGTTACGCTTACGATTGTCACATATATTCGTGCTCAGCCCTCTGTATATTAGACTGCAGTTTAGAACTGCATTAAACTTGGTAGTAAGGCTGGAGAACCAGAGGCCCCGGTCACGGCTCTTATCCAATGAACCATCGTAACCAGCCCTCTGAACGAATACAGACCGGTTATAGAGTTCTTTACTAGGTACGATTTTAACGTACCAACTAAAACTGGTAGACTAAGATGGACTGCTATTTTTACTGTAGAATTCTTCATCAATGATAGTTTTTTTTGACATTTAACACCATCTTGTCGCAAACTAAGTCAACTTATATACTTCTACATAACATTTGTTTTATTTTTTGTAAAGAAACGTACAATCAAACAATGAATAAATGCACAAAACTTGACGAATTAATTTATTGTATTAACTTGGGCATTCAAATAAGTTTGTACACCTTTTGAACTGCATAAAGAATCTGCTCCGTGACAGTGGCTTCTCAATTCATAATCTTAGCAAAGGTCTGCTTTGTAGTATAAAAGTATGAAAAATATCGTGTCGTTGTCGGGCCTTGTAAATGTTCTCGGCTCGGTCACTACCGGGCTACGCAAATGTCTAATACCGGTTACAATTTATGCACAGAGCCCTTGTTTTGCTTGTACTGTAGCAATGATGAATAAATGGTTTGTACCTTGATTCAAAGCGGATGATTGACGGTTCAAAGTGATTCTAATTGATTTAATATGTTTTTTGTTGGCAGTGTTGGAAGATTTAGAAATAAGTGTAAGTAAAGTTAATCTACAGATGCCGCTTTTTAAAATCTAGTTTGTTATTTTTATATAATTATGTAACTACTTTATTCTATAAAAATATAATGATCATTTTATGTGTTGTGTGATTCTATGCGCCAGTTTTTGAGACCAAAGCCTAAAAGGGAAAGAAACTGATAAGACTTGTTTCCTATAATTCAGTGCGTTCTTTCTTTCTACAAAAAATAAAATAGATTATAATTTGAATAGAGTATCGAAGGTCTAGTGTGGTATTAATCCATCCAGTTTTTTTTAACAATAGCTGATAAGCAGGTATGCGGGCCACCTGATGAGAAGTGGTCGCTGTCGCTAATGCAGTTTAGACTATTTTATAAATACATAAAATAAATATTCCATAGCAACAGTAATTTGCCTACAAATAAATATAGATTAATCATTTCGATCCAGAACTTTCATATTTTTTGATATTAGAAAGGATTATTATCTTTGACATAAGTTATATTAAAAATAAACTTATTGTAATAATTACTACTTAATCCTATCAGTAAAATCTATATTTCTCCTAAAATAACATCATAATCGGCCTAAACGGCGCGATTGGTCGTATAAAACAAGTTATGGCCTATAACCAGAATTAATTAAGTTGTAGACCATATTCACAAATAACACTCAGTTATAACTTACTTGTAAATGATAGATGGGTTCATTTATTGCCTCATGTTGGTCTTAAGTCATAATGACAATTAAATTCAGTTTCAATTTAATAATCTAATATTGTGTACATACTCTCAAACACACTTGTCTTTTATATTCCATATTAAAATATATTAGACATAATATATAAATAATATAATAATATAACAGGCGTTATTTTTTGCAGCTTAGATTATTAATTTAATTTAAATCATAATCGTAATGACAGCTGCAAATCATTATTATACACAAACGCATAAACTTATTTTATTATAAAACACACTGGCGTTTCTATTACATTTATACTAATTTAAAGTAAATAATTATAGCTGCAAGTGCTGCAACTTTTTTTATAATTATCGTATTCACGTAAATTTTGTAATTAAATAACTTACCAAAAGTAAGTTCTAAATAATTGATTTTGGATTTATTTCATTCAGAAGTTAATCTTATAAATAAATCTTGTAGCGCATAGCATACGTCCTCGTTACTAAAATTGTAATGTTTAATTATGTGATTGATCCTCATTATTAGTACGTGTTTGCGAATAAGGGGGTAAGTAGTGGGCCGTTACTCGATTATTGGGTGATCGGAGACCGTTTTGCAATCACCATTTTACTCGAGTTGCTCTGATAATCGTGTTTTGGAGTTACTGTGAGACGCGTATTTGGTCTGATTCACATGACTCTGCCTCATAAACCACTGTTTGTATTAACTGCTTTAAGACAAATATCTTCAAAGCAGGTTTCATGTCTCTATTGGATTGGATCTGCCTTCCATGCCGATACATAAAAGTCGAGACTTCGAGACTCAATTTTGAATTTAACACTTGTTAAACCTAATTATATAATCGGACACCCTGTATATATTCGGTCAGGGTGTTAAAAAAGGTATTAAAAATCTAGTTCCCATAGTTTGAGTTTTGACTGTACCTATTCTACCCAAACAGTGATTCGAATTAAAAGGTTTTAATCATAATAAACTCACTTATACTGATATATATTATTTAAAAATGGTTTTTAACAAAGAAAACTTACTTTTTGGTAATTAAAGTTTTATGCTTCCTAGATTGAAACATTACTGCTACCTTTACTCTAGGCAAGCCTGTATCGTAAGATCAGTTCATATTTATTATTATTATTAAATATTTTGTATACATAATTCACAATCGTAATGTTTTACACTTAGTAGGTCACGGTACACTATTTTGTACCGTGTACTAGGTACAAGGTACATGGAACTCGGAAACTAGGTGAAAGTGTCCGCTCCGCAGCACTGCATGAGTCAGCTACTGGTTCTTGGTTCTTGGTCAGATAAGCAGCTCCTAATCGCTCGTAATTTCAGTGCTAGCGATCTGATGATACCTTTACAAATTGTAGGCTTTGAAGAAGTCCACTGCAGGACATAGGTCTCTCCCAAGACGCGCCACTAGACACGAGTTTGGTCTTCGGCTAAGAGAACCTAAGGATGGAAAAGTTATTGACCCACTTTTAGTTAGTTTAAAATGGTATTTATTGAATGTTGAAATTGAAATTATATTAATCGTATAAAAAAAACAACCTAAAATAATCAAATGCATATCTACCAAAAGGCAAGGTCACTGGTGCTTTGTTAAAAACGTGCCATAATCAAAAGAAGTTGATGAGTAACAAATTAATTTCGAAATGATCAAACCTCAATGTTGAATAGATGATTCACCTGAGCGTTTCCTCTCGACCGTTGGATCGTTTTTGTGATGTAAAGCAGTGGAGTGCGCGATGACCATGAGTCAGTAGTCAGAGATGCGTTAAAGCGACGATGTGTGGCCGTAGACCTTTATATCGATAGACTCGTCAGCAACTTGTGTTGACGTCTATAAAGTTTAAAGAAATTGACGTAAAGCGTTACGTATATTTGCAAGAATTAGTAGGATACAGAAACCTGAGAAAACGCCTACTGTGCAAGAAAAATGTTGAGAAAAAAATCTATCTATTTTTTTATTTACGTGACCAAACTATACCTTTGAAGTCTGCAGATTTGATAACTGTTCACAGGTACAACTGATGGTTTTTTTCATAAAAAATATAGGGTTTTAAGAAATTGGCGTTTCACAACTCCAAAGTACAGTTTTATCTAAAAATCAAAATAATGCGACATCCAATTTTTCATCGTGTCCAAAAGTATCCAAATTTTTGCGCCAAAATACCCTGAGCCATCCTGCGATTAGTTACAGCAAAAGCACGAAAAGTCTCAAAATCCCTTGACCGACGCATTTACACAGTTCTTCTATTCTTTCAACACAAACAAGTTACCTAACACTGAAAACAAATACCACAGTGTTATTTAATTAAATTATGAGTAGATGACACATCTACTAATATCTCGTTCTACGTACGTAATAGTTATTGGTGTTACGTTTCTCGTAGTATTATTATTGCCGCGATCGCTGTGACTCACTGTTGTTGGGCGTTTTTATGGCATTATGAGTATGTAATGCTTTTTAACCATATATAACCGTACAAAACCATATATTACAACCATTAAACTTAATAAATATTTAAATAATACACATTAGGAATAAATAAGTCCTCATAATAAATAAGTAAGTATAAATTATATAATTATATTATAATTATGCTATAAAATAACAAGAATCACACAGGGCCTAATTAAGAAACCGGAACTAAACTATGGTTTAAACCTAGTCTAGCAAAACCGTGGACTAAAGTTAGACCACACTTAAATCTCGCCGGACCAAAACTCGGCTCTTAACTCCAGTGTTAAGCTAAATCTCGGTTTTTTCATATTATGAATGATAGTTCGGCCCAACGATAAACCACCGCCGTGGTCTAACCCTACATTTTAGTTAAACCTAGCTGACCCCTAGTTTAAGGTAGGTTTAAGTCAACATTTGATATGAAAATCGATTTCGTCACTCATGTTCTGATTGAATTACCTATTTTATTAGATATTTTTCTGAACTTCCAAATATAATTTTTGTGGAATTGGTCATTGTTTTTCAATCATTTTCTAAAAATTTTAACTCGCTGTGTGCAAGCACATTTTGTGATCTTGTCGTCTTTGTTTTGTAGTTTTATTCGTTTTTATTGCTTGCAATATTACTTTATATATATATAGGTACCTAATGGATTTTCTGAACATCGTGCTGCTCGATTTGGAAGACCGAGAAGGCATGGAGTTGCTTGGGAGTCGGGAGTCGAACTGGCACCGCTAAAGAATTTAGTAAAGTTTTTGGAATAAAATGTTGGTGTTTTTTTTTGTATACTTTTCTTTGTTTCGTAGGGCTTTAGTGCTCAGATGGTATTAGCTCTGCCTTCCATGCTGTGGGTCGTGTGTTCGATTCCCACCCAGAGCAAATGTGATAAACATAAATATTTGTTCTGTGTCTGAATGTTACTATGTATCCTATGTAAGTACCTACGTATTTACAAAAAAAATATATAAGTATTCTATCAGAAATCTAGTTCCCATAGTATAAGCTGTTCTTTGTTTGTGACTAGAGTGTGATGTGTGAAATGTCGTTAATTTTTATTTATTATTTATAAAAATGTTACCAATTTTTATCTATACTTATAATAAAACTGTAGAGAGGTCAATTCTGTACATTAAATATATTAAAAAAAAAACTATCAGGGGGTGATTAGTGATCGATACTGATGCCAAAAATGCAATCAGTAAAATTTTTGTCTGTCTGTCTGTCTGTCTGTCTGTCTGTCTGTATGTATGTTCCTTATAGAAACAAAAACTACTCGACGGATTTTAACGAAACTTGGTACAATTATTCTTCATACTCCTGAGCAACATATAGGATACTTTTCATCACGCTACAATCAATAGGAGCAGAGTAGTGAAGGGAAATGTTGGGAAAACGGGAGAAGTTACTGTTAGGAATAGATACTCCTTTAATATCTATCACCAACCTTAGATGTTACCATAGCAACCTAACGTTGTTGATTGTCATCAATGTCACTATCTTCACTCTTGACTAAAAAATATTCTTTACAGTATACGTTAATAATATTCGTTTATTTATTGTAACTGGTTTTATTCGATCCTGCAGTACTTATATCTACTTTAACATGGTAGCAGAGCGTGGTTAAGGTACCCTGATGGTTCTATTTTACTGCATCCATCGTTCGCATATTGCAAAGGTTTGGCATGGAGAAATGTAAGCCAGTGCCAACACCAATTTTAAAAGCAAATAATGCTCAAGATGTTAATGAAGTTTCAATGAACTTCCCGTACCGTGAAGCTGTTGGATCACTAGCTTATTTGATGACAAGCACGAGGCCTGACATAGCCTTTGCTGTCAGTGTTGTATCTCGAAATTTAGATAAACCTACAAGGGAGAACATCATCAATATCAAGAGGACAATGCGTAACTTGAAAGGGACTATAGAAGAAGGCATCGTTTACAAGCCAGGAAATAGTCATAATTTAGAATGTTACAGTGACGCTGACCACGGAGGAGATCATGAAACTGGAAGGTCTACCTCAGGCATTCTTTGCATGTATGCTGGAGGTCTAATATCCTGGAACAGTAAACGCCAGAGCACAGTAGCGATTTTATCCACCGAGGCAGAAATAGTGGCAGCAAGTGAAACTGCTAGAGAAATTATTTGGCTTCGAAAGATCATGAAAGATATCATTGGTGAATGTCCAGCATCCCTATGTGTTGATAACGAATCAGCAATTAAGATGGCTAAGAATCCGCCAGAATTCCACCAAAAGACCAAACACAAAAGGATACGATCATTCTTTATACGAGAATGTGTTCAAGATGGAAGCATTACGTTATTGGGTTTTTAGGGTTCGGAAACCAAAGGGTAAAACTAGATCTTATTACTGAGTCTTTGATTTCTGTCTATTTTCAATTCTATAACTATCACGAATAATTAATATTAAAGGGGGCTTAAACATAAACGTGATTTTTATTTATTCGATATTGATAAGGGCAACGGGAGATAGATACGGTACGGAACTCTTCGTGCGCACTTGCCCGGTTTTATTAATAAGTAGGTATAGATACTAAGTTTTCCGTCATAGACTGCTCTTTACCATCAATTTCCCTCCTAGGAAGATAGCAATGGGTTATAGCAAAATCTCTTAAAACGGCACGCGGACGAAGTCGCGGCGGGGAACAGCTAGTAAAATAATAAATCTTATGAAATGTGCAATTATGGAGCACATAATTTTACATAATTACCTCTATGTGGATATGAAATTAAGGGCTTGACTAGTAAAATACGATGCGGCGATGTGGCGCGGTGGGCGATGGTCCGCCTGCGACGCGGAAGGTTGCGGGTTCGATTCCCGCCTCGGAATAAATGTTTGTATGTTCTGCAAATATTTATTCCGGGTGTTCTGGGTATTATATGTATACTTAATAAAAAATATCTATTTATGTAATGTATAATATTAAGTATGTCAGTCTTCTAGTACTCATAACACAAGCTCTGCTTAGCTTGGGGCTAGATGATGTTGTGTGGATTGTCCAGCATTATTTATTTATTTTATTTATTTAGGTTTTATAAAGGTACCGTGTACACAAGGTAAATAGGTATATGTATAAATTAGTAGGTACTTTGTACTTACTTTTACGTCCATTATCACTTCTTTTTTATTATTTTCCATTCTGTAGTAGGTACGTATCTTTATTACAAAATGTAAAACATTTTTATTTAAGACCAACTTTTGTGTTTGCTTTGCCACTAAAATCAGAATGACTTTGTTTTCAGACAAACTACTGTTACTCGCTGCTGTTATAAAACGTGTTCTAGGCAAGGTTTCAGTAGATCATTGTTCACAATTGTCAGTAAAATTACCCTCGAAAGAATTTGTATTTTAATGTCCCTAATATTATATGCTATCAAAACATTTTAAATGTAGGTATCTTTGAAAGTTTTAGGCGTCATTTATGATTATTAAATAAAGATCTCACCTACCTATCAAGGAAACTAAATAAGTAAAAATACAAGAAAATTAAGTCGAACACTCGTTTTATTTATTTTCTGATTTTTCTCTGCATCGGTACCCGTAGGTATTTATTGGAAGTTGTTTTCAGGAAAGTATGTACACGTACCTTTTAGATACAAACATTAAATCAGGAATAAGCACAGTTCAAGCCGTGTGTTCAAATATTAAGCCGTGCGATATGATGTCCATTGCGAAAAAAAAGCACAACAATGAGAATCTCCGGCCGCTAGCACATTATCACTAATTTTGATGTTTAGATATTTCCTTCTTTTCTCATCACTTGTTTTAATTTGTAATGCAACATTGCTACACGAATAAATCATTTCTACACATGATTTACATTCGTTTTGTACATTTTTTTCTGCTTTAGGTAGTGCGAGTTTGCCGCGCTTTTCACTTTTCTTCAGACATTATAAGCAAAGGTCAGGTTACTATTCTACCAAAATAGAAATATTTTTATGAAAATAATTGCAAAACAATTACAAATAATGATATTTGGGAGTTCAGACACATTATGTGAATGAACACAAGTAACTTAATCGATTTTCATACCCTTTGATAGATTTAACGAAAAATAAAGTTGAATTGGAGCATGGTCTACCTGGCCCCCAATTCTCGGATTGTAGCGATTTTGGCGAGATAGAGATCTTGACGAAGCTTGAATGTCTAGGCAAAATCTCACGAAAATGTCTGACGATTCAAAAAACCGTATTCCCACTAGGATTCGACAAATGGTGGCACGACATTTCTGTAGAGAAACCAATTATACGTTCCGTTTCAGCTATTATTTTAACAAGATCTTGTTAAATCTGAATCTATATACATTTGTGGCCTCAAGTATTCACACAACATAGATTATGAAATGATTATAATATGGAATATCAAATTATAGTAAATAATTACAGAAAAAAATAGTTTTTTAACCAAAAATTATCATATTCAGTGTCTGACTACCTTTACATGTTTTACTTGCGTAGTACGAAACTTTGTGGTAGGTAAGTAAACTCTATACTGTCAGTTCAGTCATAAGGTTGGTTTATACAGGGTCAGTAGACAAGTCAGTCGCAGCGCCAATGTCGGCGCCGCGACTGACTTTAACTGTTTACCTGAAGTAAGTAGTAGTGGTGCGTTTCTCAAGGTGAGCACACATGTGAAGTCAGTGGGAAAAATGAATTCGCGAAAACAACTGAAACGACAATTTAATTATTTGTTGAAAAAATTATCAATTTTGCTGTTGAATGAGTTAATAGAAATGGTAGTAAATGAGATAACTAAAAATAAACTACATTTGTTGAGCCATATTTTGCAACGCCGTTGACCGCATTTCTTTATTGCGGTAATTTAGGGGTTTATTATCCCAAAGGCACTAGTTTTCGCAATATAATTGCACCAATTTTAAGGTTTCGTCTTCGCTAAGCTTACGCGTCATTTTTATCGCCAGCGAAAAAAACGTGGTCACTCTAAAACGCAGCGGCAGTGACTAACCACGCACTGACTTGTTTGTTTACACAGAGTTTATTTGGCTGGCGCGGGGGTGCGCGGGTGGCGGGGTGCTTCAACTGACTTTAAAATATTCGTGTCCGATTCGATTCCGATTATTCAAGTCAGCGCTGACTTCAACCCACTGTACTGGACTTCAAATCAGTTTACACAGGGTTTTTTTCGGGTCAGCACTGACTTGCCTCGAATTTGTAGTCAGTTACTGACCCTGTCTAAACCAGCCTTTACATGCTATCAAACGTCAAGTCAAATAACGTCATGTTTTTAACTTTTTACATCATCATATTAATAAAAATATACATAACAAATAGATATACATATAAGGAAGATCAATGGCTGCTCTTATTTGGTCTGTCCATTTCATGGGTGATCTACCGCGCGCTTTTTTGCCTTCGAACTTGCCCTGCACCACCAAGCGTTCAATGGAAATTCCCCCACGACGAGACAAATGCCCAAAGAAAGTGAGGATACGCGACTGCACAACGGACGATAGACGTTGCTTGATGCCAAGTTCTTGGAGTATGGATTGATTTGTGTGAAACTCTGTCCACAATACTCCTAGCATTGTTCTCCAGCACCACATCGCAAGAGCATCTACCTTTTTCTCACTTTCCCTAAGAGTGCACGTCTCTGCAGCGTATAGGAATATGGGAAACACAAGCGTTCTGACGAGCCGGATTTTAGTGGCTTTAGTTATATTACGATTTCTCCATATTTTATCTCCATTCTACGGTTTATGAAACTAAAGCCACAAAAGCCAAAAAGAAGAAGTGAAGTGAAGTGAACTTTTTACTGACTCGATGTTACATATTTTTCTGGAAATAAATTTATTTTAATCTTTAAGTATATTATTTAGTTAATTCAGTTAAGTATATCAACTTGATATTGGCGAAAATTGTTTGAGATGGAAAGCGTTAAAAACTCAACGATAAATTCATCAACCGTCGTAAAATATTTGCTAGGACCCACCACAATAGGAAACCAACAGAAACTAAATCACACACAGAGTAAGAGTAGATACCAACCCACTTTTCTTGTCAAAACAGGCAGAGTTGTCCTTAGAAAATGGCTGCTATCCTTCGACATTCGATCTCTAACGCTCGGGACCACTCGTTGCTTGTCTAAAGATTTCTTACGACATAAGTCTGTTAGCGACATCACGAGAATAGCTTATTTAGCATTTTTTAGACATCCGCCATCTTTTATCGACCTACGTCGATTTCGTCGAATCTCTAAAGCGCGAGAATTGGGCCCCTGCTTTAAACACGGTCGGCTTCAATCAAGTAGGCCATGCTCGGATCTGATTGGTCGTATCAAAACAGGTAGGCCATGCTCGGATCTGATTGGCCGTATCAAATCAGGTAGGCCATGGACTTAGACCGTGTTTGATAATATAAAAAAACCGAGTTTTATCGTTAAAGTGGACTTTAACTGCAGCGTTAAGAAGAGTTTTTCGATAACACTGAGATAGATCTGGAAAGATAATAACACGGACAATGTTCACTAGAAATTTTAAGTGAAATTTTCAAATTTAGGGTTTGTACTATGAGAACTAGACTTTTTTTTCGCAAATTTATACATACAATAGTGACATACCCAAAAACAGAATAAGCATCAATCTTTTCCTTCACACAAATATATTTGGAGGGAATTATAAATAAATAAAATTAATAATTAAAATTAGTTACAAATAGGTAAAAATGAGTATAGGATGATGACAAGATTGGCGACTTTAGCGTTGTGACATAGGTACTCATTTATTTATATAACATTGCAGGTAAAATAAAATTTGTAAATGACGCAAGGATGCGGGCATGAGGGGTCGAAGTCTTCATGTTCATTTGCCGACGTCAAATTAATGTGACGTAAAGAATAAAAACATTAGACGTATTTTATTGAATAGGATTTTAATTTATTATGTTTTGTTGGTCATGCGTATTACTTATGCATGTAGGATTTTACTGAGTTCATTTCTTGTTAGATTTACGTAACAATTTTGTTTAATTTAATTTGTAAAAACATTATAGCGACTGCCTATGGGTACTGGTTTGCCGTCAAGTAATACATTGGTTTATTAATTTTTTTAAAATACAATAATAAAGATACATATAGATAGATTGAAACTGCTGAGGGTCGTGGGTTCAATTTCGACTAAGATCAAAAACGTTTTGTGTGATGGTAAATCTTGAAAATCTTGCAAACGGATACTGGAGCGGAGACCCCGTTTAGGCAAGCGTAGGACGCCCTCCGGCGAGATGAAGCGACGATACAAGGAGTGTAGCTGGCAAACACTGAATGAGAAGAGCCGAAGACCGGGTTGAGTGACGCGTCTTGGGAGAGACCTACGTCCAGCAGTGGACTGATTATAGTTGATGATGATGATGATAAAATCTTGATATTGATCTGTGTCTAGGTGTTACTGGTATTCTATGTTATTTACAAAAAAACAAGTTGAGTATTATAAGCAATCAAGATCCTATTGCACAGGTTTTTTTTAGTTAGGGACTAAAAAAAAACCTAGGAACTTAAGTGGTAAATAATTATTTTTTTATTTCATAATCTCTAGGCATTAGATATTATATCTTTCTTTATTTATTTCCTAGCTATAAAAATCCTCTTGTTATCTTTTAAGTATAGTTTAATCGCTTTTTTTATTTGTCATGCATAGACACAAACATAAAAGGATTATTATGTCGTAGACACAATAAAATAAACCTGACCGGACCCTTATATTAATTGCCAAGCTAATTTCAACTTTATTTTCTAAAACTTAAGGTTGATAAAGGTTTCAATATTGACGCATATTTTACAGAAAATTCTTTATTAGATTGAATCTAAGGATTGTGGATACGTTGCTTTTAAATGCCAAGGGACTTTGTGTCTTATTTCTAGTTACTTAAGGGGTAAATGTAATGTGTGTATTTGGTCAAAACATACAACTTATATTGCAGCAAAAAAGGGAAGTATTCGTTGAGTTCGAATGAGTGCCTCTTAAAAAGTTTTCACATCAATAAACTGATTTAGAATACTTTTTCGCTTGAGTAGATAACGAAATATTTAATAAGAAATTGTAAGTAAGTCTTATGCTGTGTATTATAGTGTATTATACTATAACAGTAAAATATGTATTAGAACACTTAAAATGTATACCTACATCCAAAATGAGCAAACTGTCCGAGTTTGAATTGTGTTAAAAATTAACGAATTATATAAAAAAACATTATAACTATTTCAAGATCTTTATTAAGTTGACTTTTCATATACGTTGGTAATTTTTTTTACAAATTAAAATTCCAAAAAATATAAAATTGCGATGCAAATTCCTTATTTTACGATCTTTAATGAAACCTACTAAGTCTCAAACCTTCAGCCATACATGAAAATATTAAAACGAGTGGTGTTTACAAATAAACGGCGTGTGAACGTAACGACTTATTACGTAAATTACGTAAAGCGTCACTTAATTAATTCTAGATTTATTTTTAGACTCATATTTATTACCTCCAATAACGTAATTTCAAAAGTAATCAGAAGTAGGTCCAAAAGTCTAATGTTTTTCGGCGATTATAATATTTTGTAAGAAATTTATTCGCATGATACTTTTATGAACTAATTAATATCTATTAGTATTTAGACGACGCGACGTTGGGATTCTAAGACGCTGATTAGCTCACAGGCTAGCTTCGGTTGGATAATAATGTCTTTTTTTGTTGTAGAAAGTGAAGAGCGTCAGTCAAGCCTCGCCATAAACCATTCTAAAGTTCTTTATTTGTATGTCCAAAGTTTTTTTACGGTTTAAAGCTCGTTCCTTTCAATCTCATCTCAGATCGGTCCCTTGATTCATAAACGTCTCGATCCCCGCAATAAAGCTCGTGATGTCCCCCTCATTTGCGCTCCATCGTAAAACGGGATACCTACTGACTGAAATGAACCCCCAATACCGTCGTAAAGACCTCTTAAATTAAAAACCGGCGTGCCGTGTCTGTTTAATTTATTTTATTAGTCTATGACCAACCCCTTGCTCGTAAATAACAATATAATTAGCATAAGAAATGCGGGTAGTCACACACTTTGCTACTGGATTAACTCCTTTTTGCTGATAGGCTTTGTGGACCTTTTTTTACTTTTTTAGCAATACAATAGAAACGGGGTTTATGCGATGCGTCTTCAGCGCGTGGGTTATCGTTCACGTTATGTTGTAGTGCGTATCTGAATTTTATACACATGTAATGATCATGTGAGGTAGTTCCTAAAACTACCATCTCTTTTCACAAGTGGTATAATTACAGTTACAGCTATTGTAATGTAATCGAAATGTCATAACAATAAAGTAAAAATAAAGCAAGCTTAAATACATTAATATAATTATTCAAAGTATTTTAAACGTTTTTAAAATGTAAATTATGTTTTATATCAGTCGGAATTAATTGTACTGCCAAAGGCCTTGATAAACACATCGACTTAAAGTTACAATGCCTGTTCAATTGGCTCTTTTATTTATAGAAGGGTTCCGTTTCTTTAAGAAAAACCCTACACTTTATTAGGGCCTCTGTTTTAAATAAAACTTGATAGTCATTTTAAAATCTTTAAAACCTTTTTAATTTTGTTCATAACATATAAGTTTTTTTTTATTTCGATAAATATTTAGGCACAAATTCTTTCAAAAAAAGTACAAATAGCAATCGGGAAAAATATAGGAAATGCTAATCTACATAAATCTATTTAATAAAAAAACAAAACATTTTCAAATGCCCGAGTTGTGCAAAGTAACGAGAAAATAAAAGAAAAAACATAGAAATGCTGTGCTTAGTTTGACATGCAAATTATGACAGCTGCTCAGTGTTGCCATGTAAAAATAATACTTTCAATAAATAACTTTGCGTGACCCGCGCAGATGTTTATTATCTGTATTTTAAAAAGAAAGTATTGTTGTTTAATAGTGCAAAGTAGCTTTTATAAGGTCATTATTAATTATTGTTGTACAAGTATTTTATTACTGGATCGTATTGAATGTGTGCGTACAGATTGAGAGACAAAATTACGAAATAGTGTTTGTTTTAACAAATTCTAATATTCTTTCATTAAAAAAAAACTTTCAACTAATATCTACGATAAGTAGGTTTTGAGATAAGTTTTATAATTTCGTTAAGTATATGTTTTAAAATGAATCTTTCAAAAAATTATTCATTCCGAGGTGAAACCTACTTTTCTGGACTATTAACTAAGTACTTTTTTTTATAAAACTAACAGCACAAGCGTGACATTCTAAAAGAAGTTTTAATACATGATTTGAAATCAGTCCTTAACTACTGGGTAACTTACAATGTTATAACCAGTTTTTTTATTTTAATATGGCAATGGTCACACAGTCCGTGCACACATTTTGATGAGCGATAGTGTTGCCAGATAAAATTCAAAATAACCTCGGGCAATATCATAAGTCTCGATAATTGCAACCCACACGTATTTTCAAATAGCAAAATAGCAGATGGGTATTAATTAAATTGTAGGTATTCCAACACTCAGTAAATAACGTCAGGTAGATCTTGATCTTTTTCTTTGGACTTTTAATTTTAGCGTTTTTTTTTATTTGGTGGTATTTAGCACGTACGCTGTGGACGTATTCTGTGAGAAAGTATATTATTATATTAATGTAATGCTTATATGAGACATTATTATTATTCTTGGGTGATATCCTTTAATAATTATGACACCGATAACCACACCACAATAATGCAAGCAACAGTGCTTGGTGGTAAACGCAAGTACAAAAAGCTGAGCACAAATAAATGTGACAATCGTATACGTATCGAAACTGACATAATTATAATGTGTACATTGTCATATAAAATACATAAGAAACAGTTGAGCTATCTACAGACCGTTGCAAACGATCTATAGATAGTTCAACTGATCCAAATCAGAAACCAATCGGAAGCGTACCCAAAACACTGGCTGCATTGCCGCGCTGAATAGCAATGCTGATACGCTGGGCCAGATACTCACCAGCCCTCGGGTCACGCGTCGCTTCGACTAGACGCCCAGAAATAATTTTGAAAACGCGGTGGGCCTCGGTACCCCACGGACCTAGAGTCTCGACCCCAAGAGGAGCAAATAATGTTATCAAAAAAATACACTGCTTTTTGTCATATTTTTGCTAAGTCCAGGTTTAATTGCAATAGCTATTGTCGGCTATTATATTATACCTACGTGTTCTGATCCCAAAAGTTTAAAGTTAAATTATTATTGGCGGTAAGACAGCAGGTTTATTTCAATACCCTTTGGTGAACCAGCTCAACTAATGTCAGTTATGAAGATTTACCTCGGGATCATTGCCCCTTGACTTTGACCCGACTTTGGTTAAAAGTCAAAAGTTAATAGTTTCTGCTAAAACGGGCAGAATATTGGCAGTTATTTTATTGATAGTAATAATAATTAATTTAAGATCTAAGAGATAAGTTTGCGGTTGTTTAGAACAATTAGTAGGTAATTAATTTATACTTTTTTCTTTCGATTTATAAGATGATTAAATTGCATTTTTTTTATAAAAATAATAATTTTATGTAATAAATAGATAATTTCCTGTTATTACACCATATAACAAATAAATAAATATATTTTCATAGTCATTTTACGCAACGTTATCTATCCTTGTATTTTTTAAGGAAACTGCAGATAGTATGTTTTTTATAATTACAGCAATATAAATCTATCTATTAGTATCCAAACAGAACAATTACAAAAATATTAGCAATAAAAAAACTCGAGAACTGAACCAACTGTTATAATACCTGACTAAATCAAATCCTACTAATATTATAAACGCAAAAGTTTGTTACTCTTTAAAAACTACCGAATGGATTTCAATAAAACTTTACAATAATGTGGTTTAAACATCAAAATACATAATAATTATTTTTAAAGTTATGTTTAATAATATGTATACATCAGAATAACACATAAACTATGATTTATTATAGTAGTGTGAATTATTCAAAACGATAATAAGACGAAATCGCGGGCATCAGCTAGTATTCTATATTCTCATTTGTAAGGGTTTGCATTTGTGGACAGCAAATATTTTAGAAATAAGGTCGTATAGCAGTAGATATTCATACTTTTTATGTACGTTTCTGTATAATACTGGCAACTATCTGTGAATTTAAGAAAATAAGCGAGCCTCGAGAGTCAGGGTCATTCAAGGGTTGGCACGCAAGCGAGTGACATGTCGTAAGCTAAGATCATAAAAGTCTGTAAAATATTGGAATAAGAAAATAAATGGTCCTATGAAGTTTACTGGAGTTTACATTTGTACAAGGAGTCCTGAAATAGTACGCGGCTACACATTTATATTTTCTATTTATTTGAGTAGAATTCTCATTAGTCTCACTGCTATTACTTTTACGAGTGTGGTTCGTAGTTCAAAGTTGTATATCTGAAGTAATATCCGTTTCTACAATTACTGTCATAAATTGAGCCAATCTGGAGGCCTAGTGAAATAAACCTATACCACTTTGTCTACGTACAGCATTAAACCCCGTTAAAGCACGGATGTGGTGCAACTTGGGAGATGCAGGCGTCTATGTAAGTTCTACTTGTTTTTTTTTATGTTTTATAAAGTTATACATATAAGCTCGCCACGCATGTTATAAAACCTGCCAGACTAAATCACAAGAATCATCTAATCTAAACTAATATTATAAAAAGGAAAGATTTGATTGTTTGTTTGTTTGTTTGCATCGAATAGGCTCCGTAATTACTGGACCGATTTCGAAAATTATTTCACTGTTGTGAAGCTACATTATCTGCTCTGAACATAGGCTATATTATATACCACCCTGCCCGTGCGAAGATGGGGCGTACTACTGGTTTAGAATAATTTTATTCACATGGTGTTTCTCGTAGCGTATTTTTTTTTTGAAATTCTTTTTGGAATTCAAATAGATAACTACCAAACAATAATAACATAGTAGTAGTCCCGGTCAGTTATAGTATGGTAGTATACACTCTTATACAAAATACTTCCGTGCCCGCTTCCTCTTATGACTTGTGCATCCAGTAAGAGCACAGAATAAGCGCACGTCCAAATCGCCGCAGGCTGATCTGACCGGACTGCAGCACCTGTTATTATAATTAACTATTGTAATGATGCGTTATACAATGCATCGGACACTATACCATAACATAGATACAGTAAGTAATATCCTTTTGAAATTTAATCAAGTATTAGCTATTATTCTAAAAGGTAGGTAATCAACATCGATAAGTAATATTAAATGATAGATCTCTTGCGTTTTGATTTTATATTGTAAAAAAACAGTAAAAATAGCTTAAAAATTTTTTCAAATTGAGAATACATTTAGTCTTTTATCAAAACTACTTCAATAGATTTATTATTGTTTATAGTCATAAAATAAAAAAAAATGTGACACAGCTTTTTCAAAAACGGAGAAGACTCCGAAGTAGACCACAAATCAATATACAAGTAGTAGTAACCACAATATACAAGTTGTAAAAGTAAAGGTCGCGTAAATTAGTAGTTACCGTCACAAATATGTACTTCAAATCATATAAGTTCATACACGTTTCTTGTGCCAATTTTCACTTTTCACACATACCATAACTTCGTACACTGCCGATCAAATTAACGTATGAATTGCATTGCATTGCAATTTGCAACAGAATTGGTCACCTTAAAACAATTTGAATTGAAACTAGACTTTATAGACCGGGCTTATGGTTTGATTTTGCAATTTTATTCACAGCTTTTCTTTTGAAAACAGTAAAATGAACATTGAAGCGTGATCCCAATAAAATCAGGTAAAAAATACATTAATTGTCTTTCTGTCTTTATTCGCGTGAGATTAGATGTTTTAAAAGAAAGAAAGAAATTATTAAAATATTATATTTGCGATAACTATTTAGATAATATTGAGCAAATATCATTGCAAAACGGACTCTGCCTCAGTATATGTCAGTCGTCGAGTGACGCTGGTTTGAGTATATTAGTCAACGATTTTTTGAGGTATGACGGAGGGGTCAATATAAATCTAAAGTACTTAGGTATCTTAGAATTATATTAATTGGTACTGATTCGCACCAGTTGAAATATCTTTAGATCGTTTGCAACGGTCTGTAGATATCACAACTGTTTCTTATGTATTTTATATGTCTATGTACATTTTGTATATATTGTAATAGTCGTAAGTTTATGTGAAAGGAGTGAATACTGAGATGACGGATGATAGAGGAGAATGGAAGAAGAAGACGTGTTGTACTGACCCCACATAATGAAACTTCAGTACTTAATTTAGTTTAATTGTAGTTCTTTGTAAGAAGGATCATATAAAAAAACGGTAGGAACCAGGCCGTAAGTTTTTTGCTCTGGTGGCGTGGAACTGGCACCTAGAATCACCTTAGTATGTAAGACAATTCAAAATGATCCTTGTGATTTTACTGAATAAAGTAATTTTTGACTTTGACTTTGACTTTAATGTGGGACAAGGGTAGGAAAATGATGACTAGCTTAAGAATAATCTCGTTGCACTAACACAGTTGAGTGAAACCAGCGCTAGTAAGTGGAACACCGCGGTACCATATAAGGAGGTATCATTGCTAACGCTTTGAAAGCAAGTGTAATTTAGATACTCCATGTTTTATGGGCATTATGCCATGTTTGTGGAATTACATCAAAAGTTGCGAACTCTAAAGTTTGTGGGAAAGTATTCTGGAACTAGAAATCTGATTAACCATTATATATCATGATTATCCTCACGGGACACGTCCTAGAAGAACTTGCTCTGAAAGATATTACTTTGGTAATAAGCAAATCAGGTATAGAGAAGAATATGTTAGAAAAACATATTTCAATAACATTATATTCATTTGGGAATTCATATAAAATATGTAAGAAGTTTTTAACATGAATTATCTTTTTTTTGTCCTTACATCCTTAAAATAGCATCCATAATGCGATTGCTGAAAAAAATAATTGTCCTCTGTTAAAATAATTGTCCATTGTTATTTAACAAGCTATCTGTTATGTCCATGATGTTATAACATCATGGACTAAGTTGTGTAAATAAATGAAACGTTTTTATTAATAAAATGAACAAAAAGGTAATGCGACGAGCATCCTGCATCGTAATCAAAAACAATCCTTCGATACAATAAATTGAAATCAAAACCTCTAAATAGAATGTATTTGTTTATTTACTTGTCTGGGGGTGGTTCATATTCGTACCCCTTTCTATAGTGAGATACAACCCCGTAACTTCACGTAATATACTGTTGCCGTAAACATTTTAAATGTACGATACGAAGCGCACTCAATAACGTGGAGTACGTTTTTCTGGATGATCGTTAGTTTATAATATAAATAAGGATTTTTTTAATAAACAAAAATACATTTGATGTTAAAAAAATAGCTACCTACTTAATCGTCGACTAACTCAATAAGGTCAGATCTTGGTTACATTAAAATTACACAGAATGGTCAGAATGGTCGGAAAAAAGTTCCAAGTACACATAATAAAAAACACTAATTTCGAAAGTTTTTTTCGTTTTGATGAATTCGGTTTAATTTTTATTTATTTTTTTCACTTGACAACAAGTCAATGTATGAGAAGATGCATCATGATACTATGCACCATGCACGTCCTTACTTCTAAATATAACTTTTTATAAGATAGGGGGATAAAGACGTTAAGGCATTAAGCGCGATGTCAGCAGAAATAAGTAGATAATACATTTATAATTGATATTTAGTTTGGAATATAAAAGTCACATCCAGTGGAGGGTGAGTCTGCACTGCAAGCAATCAAAGACCACATCGAGCGACCTCATAACTTTGAAACGATATAAATTTTTACAAGACGCTAAAAGCGAGCTTAAATTTGATGTAAAATGGTCATAAGAACTTTATGTAGTAGCGAAAACGTGTGTTTTGGCTGTAAACCGTTAGTATTTTACGATTTTTGCATATCGGAAACAATAACTACCTTATTCGTAATCGCTTTATAGCGATGTTTTAGTTATAAAACGTTTATAGCGTACATTTTCGTACTAATGTTACGAAAGGTAAAATGCTGTGAAATCTGAGATAGGATAGAACATAAAGTGTATTTGCATAAATATAATGCTTGCAAGTGTAAAATTTACGTAAAACAGATTTTGATTATGTTTTTTATAGGCTATCTATGATTCCTATAAAATTATTGGCCCTAAGGCCCTAACCAAACCCAAAACATAAGCCAATGAATCATATAATATATTTTATTTAACCACTAATCAATTTCTTATTATTTTGTGTGTCGTATCATAATACAACGATAGTAAACATTTGACCCCTCTACAGTTTTTATCGCTCTAAACTCTATGGCGATGACGTCACCGGCCATAAACTAGAGTGCATAGGTAAAAGCCAAATCCCTTTCAATAAAAATAAGCGATTATGCAAAAACTAATGGAATCGCTCAATCGAACTAATGTTCCGATGGATACTATCGTGATTTATAACTCTTCGAATAAGAAAAATGACTATAAAATACGGTTTGAATTTTTAGTTTACGATACGTTATTCACACAATATTATTGTTTATAATGTTATGTTTTAGTGTTGTCAATGTATCCGACAACCTATTGAGATTAATTTTTGTTAAAGCTTGATTGATTTGAGTTAAAGCTTAATTTTTAGAATCCTGTATTAGAATAAAATAAAATAAGCTAAGATTTCTTGGTAGAAATATCTGAAATAGATCTTTTTGGTATTTAGGTAAGATACCGAATATTGAACAAACTACTCTAATCCTCTTCCTTTAGTCGGCAATTAATAAAATGTTTCTGTTTATTTTTTATTTATTAATGCGTGTAAGTCTTTAAAACATTGCAAATGAATAAATACTTTTTGGATAAGTTGCGTCGTATAATGTAAAAATCTTTATACAAAAACGTCCGCTCTTTAGCAGATTATGAAGCAGAGGCTTTTGCCTGATTTAGATTTATGTTCCGCGTGTAATGAACTATCTCTAATGTATCTTACCCCGAGGGAATAAGGCTTTATATTGATTGATTGTTTTGCATTAATATCAATTTTGGAGAAGTTTCTGGAGTGATTTGGGGCATTAAATTAAAGGTTGGTCCTTGCGGTATTTTCTGGTCACTTTAACATCGTACGCTTGAAATAACTCGAATAACTTTGTCTAAATTATTTTTTGTATTATTTGCCTCATTCAGAAACACTGGCTGAACTTCAAAACAAATTGTTGGAAAGAATACCTTTATTCACAAACAAACTTCAAATATTACAGTAGGTACACCTATTAAGGAATATTCATGACATTTCACACTTGTACTTTGAGAACTAGATGCTAATAGAATGCATATTACAAACATTGAAATGAAATGAAATAGGTTATTTGTCAGAAACATAGTATAAAAGGTCTTAAAAAGAATATATATGTCACACATTTAACCAAACACATTTGCATAAATGATTACATTGAAAACATTAAATAAAATTGTAATTATAAACCAGACATTTTTGGTAAAAATGAAAAGTTCAAGTTACATAAGAGAATTACCTCACTAATATTAAAATACATTAGAAATGCTAAGTTAGTTGTGTAAGAGAAATACCCCACTAATATTATTATCAATGCCTAAATCCTCGACATGCACGGCCTATGGTTTAAGTTTGTACCCGTTACTGAAACCGGTATGTAGGTACGAGTATCTGTGGGTAGGGGTAACTGAATACCCGACGTACCTTATGATGAATGGTAGACGAGATAGCTACGACTACGAACTTTACTAAGTTACACCACTGAGATTACGGAGCTAAAAAATCCAAAAAAAATGATATTAATTGGTATTATTTATATTCAATAAAAAAAATTAAACTATATTGTCCCACTGCTGGGCAAAGGTCTCCCCCAAAGCCTTCCATTCATCCCGGTCTTTGGCGACATCTAAGAATCTCTTTCGTCGATTAATATTAAAAATAAATTAATGCAATATTCATGAACATTTCTCATAATGCAAATCTAAAACTAAGCAAATTGTGTATGTTCAAGAAAATGAAGAAATTAGAAAATTTTAATGTAATGCTAGAATGAAAAATACAAACCTTATTAATCCTGATAAAATGTCCTAAGTTCATAGTTACCGATGTGTAACCCCGCGTTAATCTATCATTTGTATCTCACACAATCTGTTTAGGCCGACGGCCAGTTTTGTAGTGATTCTATTTCTTGCACAATGAACCCTAAATCTGGCGGGTGATTCTCTTAATCAAATCTGTTTTAAGATGTCAAACACAAAAACTATTTTGTAAATGGATCTCCTTGTCCCATCACTTACTTACTCAAATAAAAAAAATTTTATGCTATTTGAATAATAAATTCACAATCTGGTAACCCACCGCAAAAACCTGTAATATTTATGTAAATAACCAATTTATGAAAACAAAACGCTGAATTGTTATTCTGGTTATATTAAATACATCCATATTATATTTCAAGCAAATACAGACTATAAAATACAAAACCCGGTTCAAATTACCTGCATGTCCAACCTTATAGATTTTCACTTAAAAAAGAAAATGTTCCCCATAAACTACTCACACGGTTTGTGTATTAAAATTGAAAAATAACTCGACGAAGCAAAACAGCAAGAAATAATAAGATTCTTGGGTAAGCTAACCAGTCGTGACTTGGAGCTTTCGCCGAGCTAGTGATGGGACTTGTATAGGCGACCAAGAAATTGGTTTACCACTCTAAGGCTGAATATCATTTGCACATACAAAACATCAAGGGCTATTTTCGCTTGACAGATTAATAACTGCTACGTCAGAATCTGTCAATCTGTAATCCTTAGCGAATAATTATGTTACTGGGAGATGTCATCAAAAGTGGTAAAGCAATTTCTTGGTCGCCTATACGATTATTTGTAGTTTTACGATTTTTTAATCTTTTTTTTCTCATGTGCATGTACTCAAGATGTTTTCAAGTATGAGTACACTCAGAGACGTCCTTAAACAAATTATTTGTTTACAATTATGATGTTTACAGTTATTAAAAACGGATCAAAACTCTTTTGAGTATTTTGATGATTGTTACAATAGTAATTTCGAATCATTGTGATAAAGTGCTAACATAAAATCAATATTAACTGGAAATAACAAGAGAAATCCAAAAAAGCAAAAATATGAATACTTTATACCTATAAAATAAAAAAAAACACTTGTACTGTTGTTAGTAACTTAAACTTTGATTTTTGTGATGGAGCTATAATCTCAAGTAAAATTCTTAAAAAATACTGATAGCTAGTTTAGTCGGATTAGGGCAACACTAAACGAACGCCAGAGGCGATCAAATCGTATCCATACATTAAGAACATTCATAGCTCGTAGAGGGCCTGTCGCTTAATGCAATTCATTGTACAAGGATCCTTGCTACGACCAATCTAAACTGACCTTCTCCACCCTCCGACGAACCTCCAAATACAGAACCAGCCGGAGGAAGCACTTGCAACGCATAGACCAAACTATATTGGACACAAGGACGGCTTGCATACACTTCAGCCATTATAACATGAGCTTCCCAACCCCCCTCGTTTATTCTGAAATCAGGTTTTCGAGTATAAGCGGTCTTTGGAGGCTGAGGCTCAAGGGGTTTTGGCCGATGTCAGTCAGATGAAGCCTGTATTCTGTCTCGATTTACAAACTAAAAGGATTGCTCTGATGAAACTTCGATTTTCAATATTTTTTGGGAAACTTTAAGGAATATTGGCTAACTTTTACATTTCTCGGCACATTACATAATAACGTATTATTAATACATATAATAATTAGGTATTTATAAGTCTAAGATTATGTTGTGAATGCTGTTTTTTACTTACAATACTTCATAATACTATTTGATTATTAAAACCAATTTGAGTAAGAGTCCTACTTTATTTCGTGATGAACTAGCTTTTACAGCTTTGACATCAACATAAAAATGTCTTACTTTTTACGCCGTAATTCCATCATTGATTGACATTGCATGTAAAAAGGTTATTTTCTTCACAATCGAAACTAACTCTTATACTTGAGACTTTACAGTCGAAACTGCATCAGCTGAATTATATATTTACTTACCATTAACTCGGCGTTTCGTATGTAGTCATAAAAAGCGCTGTTTTCATAAAACTATTTTCAACCACCTTACTATATCTGCTCTCAATTCTGTACAGACTTTAAAGCTTCAGAAATAAAGTTCTAAATCGAATGTTTTTATGATTGACAGGGTGGAGAAAAAATGTAGGCTGTATTGAACTTCGTCAAAAAGATTTATGTGGTATTATGGAACAAATTATGTCTATTTTTTATTGATTTGCTGAGTGATCGGACGCTGCGAGACTCGGATATTTCTCTTATTTACGAGCCATAACTTGGGATAAAGTGTGATTTTATTTTTACTACGCATATATTTATTTTTGTGGTTTGTTGCGCTCTAAATTTTTGATGTTTTTTTCTTCTGTAGTGTAAAAATACGATTGAACCTCTTAATAAAAATATACTTTGTTTGTACCGTTCTCTGGTTGAGTATATCTATTTTTGGTTACAAAAGTTATAATCTCTTTTAAACAATACTAAAAGTACTAGAATGGGATGAAAATGACACTAAATTTGCGCATGAAGCCGAAAACATTCGTCTATTGATTGCAGTGTACAATGGGGTCCGGTGGCATCATATTTCATAGATTTATGCGTGCCGGTCGCAGGTCGATGGATATCTTATTTTAGATCAGCTGAATGCGGTCATTGGGGACCATGGGTAGGATGTGCAAAAAAGAAATTGTGAAATTTATGTAAAAAAAGTGGGCACGGTGGAAAAAAAAGGAGCCCAAGAGAGCTCCGAACAACCATTACGAAAAATATAATAGTCACTTGTAGAATCTTTATGTGTGCTTAAACCAATAAAATTATTATTTTTTTATGACGAAGGATTAATTTCTACTAACTGACTTAACCGAACTTATGGTGATTCTGAGTAACATTTTCTTGTGAGATAAAAAAAATTACTTGGTATAGGTACTTATCAACAATAGTTTAAGAACTTAACAATTAAGATAAAATTATATTCTCTTCGTGTTGTGTCTTCGTGATTTTCAGTTAAAGTAAAATTTTAACAGTTATTTTAATCAGAAAAAAGAATTTGTCTGTAATCGAATTAGTTTTTTTGTGATCTCTACCGCGTCCCAACGTTGACCGCACTTATCTGCCGGTGAGGTATGCCTTATTATGTGAGCTGTGCGGACCCCACGCTTGGCAACAGTCGCTAAGCTATTTGGGATGTAACTAAGGCAAAGAATCGATGATAAGCCCTCGTTCATCTACCTATATTTCATCTTTAATATTTACATGTTCCTGCCAGTATAGTATTGCTTGCGATATTTATCAGTAAAATGTTTTAACCAAAACCTTTTTAGCGTGGTTTAAAGATCGTCAAAATAAAAAGTATACGTAATCGTGTTTCATTTAATAATATGGATTACGGCAATTTTTTATTTTTATCACTGTGTTTTTCATGGTTTTGGATATTACAAGAATGATTAAAGTTTTTAAATTAGGCGTTATTGTTAGTACTTAAACAGATATTTCTACATTTCCCTGTACATGCAGTACCCACGTTTTTTTCTCAATACGTAATCAATTGAACTGCGGGGTCGAGTCGTGATCTACACTTATCAGCGATCACATCTATCGATTTCAAAGAATCGATTCAAAATCGGTCGACCTTGATATCAATGATCGAGTTTTAAAGATTCCGACGGCAGATTAATGATGGAGATTTCAGCTGCGACCCCACTTACGTGT
Source organism: Ecliptopera silaceata (assembly GCA_932527185.1). Lineage (NCBI taxonomy): Eukaryota > Metazoa > Arthropoda > Insecta > Lepidoptera > Geometridae > Ecliptopera > Ecliptopera silaceata. The sequence goes on along the minus strand of OW052209.1, from coordinate 673,459 downwards.
ATGCTCATTGCTTTTTAACTGAAGAAAAAGTTATCCTTGTCATACTTTTATAATAAGTCGAGAAGTTTTTTATCCTCAGTAATTATCCTTCTCATCACACAAAAATTCAGCTAGATCATAAAAGCGCCATTGTCTTACAGCCTAAAATATAAAAGCTGTCGCACAAATATGGTCGAAGCCTCAACGCTATGGATGTTAGTCGTGGTATGGCTATTCGAGTAATGAGTTACTTGGACGGTCATGCTGATCACACACTATTCATAAGTTTCTTTTGTATGAAGACTTGCGACACTAGCCTGAAGCGGTCTACTGGCCTGCTTTCGAAGAAAACATTGGAAGAACTTTGAACTTAAATTAGCATCATTCAGCTGAGAAGAAAATCCCAGCACTAAAAGACCAGAAAAATAACCACATCATTGATAGACGTCACAGCTCAGTTGGTAGTAGCTCTGAAAGCCAGAGCTACCAACTGAGTGTCAAAATTGTAAGTTTCTCTTACAAATATGATATGTGCAATAAAAAATAAATGTTCATACATCTGATGCAGTAACACGCTGCGGATAAATATGGAGTAATTTACAAAGCAATCTACAATAGTTATCAAAAGTCCGTTATATCACAATCGGAGAACGCAATTATCTCTGCTGTGTAATTATCTAACAAGATATATATCGAACTTCATAGATGAGTACGTAGAATCATGTTGTTTTGTACGTTGAAATCTTGACCACAAACATTTATGTAGTTTAAATAAAATAAATATTCACGGACATGTCACACATCACACTCTAGTCCCAAATTAAGCTATGGGATCTAGACTGCTGATATAATAGTTAAAAACATTTTTTTGGTAAAGTACATAACAAATATTTATGTTCATCACACAAACATTTGCCCTAGGTGGGAATCGAACCCACGACCCATAGCATGGCAGAGCTACTATCAACTGAGCTGTGACGCCTGTCAAACTACAACTTTTGCACGGACGTATTACACTTGCACAGTAGGTATCAACTATTTTGGTTAATCGTAGATATGGTTGCTAAACAATGATCGCTAAACTATTTAAAGTTCCAAACTGTATCCAAAGTTATCCATTTAAATTCATAATTAACCGTAAAACATCAAAAAACAAGATACCATCAGCTTTGCAATATCATTAAGTTATTAAGTAAAGGTCACATTGTCAAATTATCTTTAGTTTTGATCAGCACAGCCTAATATTTTAGGCCCCAAGCTCACCAACACGATAGCCATGTAAGATCAAAGTTACACCGTAGGCCGCATCATCATTTAACATCAGATGTGATTGCGGCCAAGCGTTTGCCTAAAATGCATAAAAACTTTTTTTTCTGTCAAATCTATTTACTTTTATATTAAAAAACATGGAAATAGAGTATTTTTCGTTATAAATTCTGAAACTTGACTGAATGAGTGGTTTATCTGTTCAATGATAGGGATAGGACAGATATAATTTCTGATGAGGTATTTAGTAAATATTTAATATAGGTACTACTCATATGCCAAATTAAAAAAAAAATAACCCCCTAAGGGAGTTCATATACGTCGTTTATCCTCGATGAAATGTACAGTTGAAATCAGCTGGTTATGTTAAACAGCCGTAATCGGTCAATGTACTTTAGAATAACCTAAGAATACGAAGTTGCCACACAACAAGATGGCTGATATAGTTAATGGTATGCTCTAGTTATAAACAGAGCATCGTTTAGCGAATGCTTAAACTAAGTTCACCTTGGGTTATGCTCTAGGCTAAGAAAGTTAGTTTTTTACTAATTTTTCTTTTGTAATATCAAAAAGCTTTACGGATTAGTTTTAACAAGTCAACAAGCATGAGTGACCTTATCATATTATGTATAGTTTTAGTTTCATTTGATAAAATATAGTCTCATACTACAGTTATTACAGTATAAGCACATCTTTGGTTCGTACATTTCAAGGCAATTTAGCTAATTTCTGCATCATTTTCTAAACCTTTTTCCGAATGTCTCTCCAAATATTAAATCCACATATCTTGTATTATAATAAAATATTTTTCTTTTACAAAAGAATAACTTTTGCAGGTTGAATAAAATAAAGCGAGCAGTTATGGAATACAAAAGGTAATGGTGCAAAAGTTAGTGAAAATAGGTCACAAAAAATGACAAAAACTTGGACAATCAGAGTCACAAGTTGGCCGACGGCGATAACTTGAATGCCGAAATAATATCGACAAGTAAACGAAGCATTCTTCTACAATACCTCAATTTGGTATTCCATTCATAAAAATAAATCAGTGGCTGTTGAATTTTTGCGGAATTTTAAACAGTAGGTACTCTGAGCACTGGTTCCAATTTTCATTATGTTGAAATCGCAAATGAGTTTATTTAAGTACTACTAATATTATTAACGCGAAAGTATGTATGAATGGATGGATGTGTGAATGATGTATGTACGTTTCTTTTTCACGCAAAAACTATTGAATGAATTTGATGGTAACACATAGGCATTTATAAAATATTGTGCGTATTGTCAAAAATATACCGATATCAAGACGAAGGCGCGGACATCAGCTAGTTTGCAAATACAGCTGTTATAACGAGAGTGCTTTTTTGTTTTTATTTTTAATCTCTGGCTAATACTAATAATACTAGATATTGTTTTAATTAAAATAACACATTCAGATCTACGTGATCATCATAGCACCAAAATTGGATGTCCTATAAAACATTACAACTTTTAAGCTAAATTAAATCTGTTCTGGACTTACGTGATCATATCCAATTACCTTGGTAGGTACCTAGAGCCTAGATACCTGATTATTTGTTTGTTTTTTTGATACTAGATACGTTATTTAGCTTGGGGCTAGATGATTTTGTGTGGATTGTCCAGCATTATTTATTATTTAATTATTTAATGACTCTATAAGGACGACAAGGCCAAAATGTGTATATAGATATACTAGAAACTGAAAGGTAAGTATTGCTGAGTCTTTCATGTTGGTAAGTTATAGTAGATTTGAAAGCACTGTTGTGGTGAAAGAGTTAGCTTGCCTAGGACACTGCGTTACCGTTCTACTCTTGTTTCTCGTCTTTTTCAGGAATGTGCTGGCTTTTTTATGTACCGTAAATATAAACTAGTGCCAGTCGACACAGGCTGTACGGAATCCTAAAAAAAATGAGAAATTTGCATAAATTACGTAATTTATACCGGCCATTTTCATTGTCATTCGGAAACTGTACATTCCTTGCAATAACGAGGTGTTTCGTTAAGATATTAAATAACCCCTCCGGCTAACAAATGCCCTTTTCCGGAATAATATCCAACGTTTTTAACTCGTTTTTGGTTCTATATTTTATATCAAGAAACTGAATCTAATATATTTAAGTAAGACTGCTATGTAATGTTATAAATTGGCAATAGCTTATGTTTTTTTATAATTTTATGTTTTTTTTTATTAAAGTTTAAACAACACTGTACTTAAAACAGTTTAAGCATAGCATCTAAATTGTTATTATATATTCCATTGTACCAGAAAGAAACTGTATATTGTTGAAATAAATTTATCTTTATCTTTATCTAAAAACAACTAAGGTTAAACGTTGTGTTATCATGAGTTTACAAAAAAGAAATTATTCAGATATTTATTTTTTAACAAGTAAATTAATAAGTAGTTTTCAAGCAAGCTATACTCTAAAGTACAGGCGAAAGTTAAAGTTATTTCTTTGATATGTTTGACTGTCTGTTTCGTCAGTGTCAAAATATAAAGTTTAGGACTGTGTTTCATGAGCTGAATAATATAATATTTTCATCAAAGTACCCCACAGCGGCCTCGGCATCAAATATGATACATGTGGGGGAGGATATGAACTAGTGAGTGTGGACATACGTTTTGTTTATTATTATTGCGTGTACCCAGAAACTTGGGGTGTTTTTGTAGATATAACAATCTTTTAGACTGTTCGTCATATTTCTAGTAGAAAAAAAAATGATATACATATTACTTTCGGCTTAGTCATCTGTCTAACTTAGAATCAAGAAGTGATATTTGGATGAGCGATTGATACTGATTCTTATTCATTTAAAAATGAAATATATTTATGTAATTACAGCATATCTTTTGAACCACGCACCCAAAGTGTGAAAATATTTATTGGGTGACAAATAGTACTTTTAAAATTAACTGCTAAGTCATTATTAGATTAATCATTGTAAGTTTTTGCAAAAGTCGTGAGATCTTATCGATTAAGAGATTACATCGTATGTATTTGTAACCAAATTATAAAATTATAGTTGCCGGCGTCTGTGTTTTCAGAGTCCTATAATTTGGATATTTTTAAGAGACTAGTGAATGGGTATCTTCTAGGCAAGTGTGCTTCATCGTAGACCGCATCGTCACTTAACATCAGGTGAGATCGCGGTCAAACGCTTGCCTATAAGTTGTAAAATAAAATTAATTATAGCATCGATTTGATCATCGCTACGGCATCTGCCACAGCGGAAAAAAAATTTAAAGAACGTTGACACGAAAGAAAAAGAAGAAGAATCATAAAGTTAAGAGTTTATTGAAATCATTGTTTGGAATATCGTATTATCTCTTCTTATCCTTCGTAGGTCTATGGCGTGACGACATTAAAAGCAAGTTGCGTGCATATTAGGGTCATCTAACGCACATGTGGCCACTTCCCTCGCGTCTTGTTCTACTGATAAAATAAATACAAAATACAGATTACACGACAAAGAATTTAGATATACCTAAGTACTGGCAATTTTTGACTTGAGGTAATGAATAAATGAAAACGCTTTATTGTACCTACATAACATATTAACATAACACCGGTATAAATGGAAAACATTATTTACATTAAAAATGTACAAGCGCTATTAAGTCTTATCGCTCAATAGCGATACCTTTCAGGCAACCTTAGGAGTTAATTTTACTCTGAAACCTAGTCAATGTGTGATTTGAGTAATTTATATTTATTGCATTACTTTTGTAAGTAAATAATGTTATATGATTTGTGTTTTATATTAAAAGTTTTTAGAGTAAACGTCAAAATGTATTTGAATTTACTCATCTGAAAGACAGTCGGTAGTGAACAAAAACATCACTTGTCATCACGCATGTTCAGAGGCAAACAGGACGTTAGCGTCATCTGTGTTGCGTTACCTATCACTAATGGTGGCTATTGCGTTTTATCTTAACGACTGCGGTTATCAGCAAAAATTAAATTCCCAGCACACCCGGAATAAATATTTGCTGATCGTACAAACATTTATTCCAAGGCGGGAATCGAACCCGCAACCTCCGTGTCACAGGCGGACCTTCGCCCGACTCGCCATATCGTCATAGTCAAAGTACCTAGATATTAAGTTATAAAAAAAATAGTTATGCACGAAATTTCGCCTCAAAAGTATGACTACCTCATATTTTATTCTTGTAGCACATTCAAGGTATTGCCAATCGTCTCATTTTCTGCAAATATGTTTTTGACATTTTTGTGTTGTCATTCGAGAGATACAAATGACATGCTAAAACGCGGGTATTTCGTTTCACCTTTCATCTTTAATTTAAGTATCTTGACAAATTGAAAACCAGAAACTTTCTGAAAGCATCAATGTCTTTTTAATTCCCCATTTATTATTCCTTGTAAATTCAAGTCATTTAAATTAAATATAACGAATGACAAACTTATAATAATAACTCCTTTGTTTAAAATATAATAAGGAAGAATAATTCACGGGAATGAGTACTTAAATTTAGTCCGACAGTAAAAACGCTACAAAGAATTTCTAAATCCCTCACACAAAAGAACAAACGTCTCCGAAAATATTATTTTATGTTCAAAAAAATATGCAAGTGCATATTGCATATTCTCTTGTCGGACGTACGGAGGAATTACTGTAATTTACGATTTTGGCGTTTATCGTTCTATGTCAACTCGCGTCGATCCGTTTTTACGAGTGCGCAGACGCATTGTGAATCATATTTGGCAAAGAGTAGCGTGAAGATGCGACAGCGTTGTGGCATAATTACGATAAATTTGCACTAAAACTTCGCGGAATAATCTTTGTAAGTTTACTAGATAAATGCGTATTAATAGGTACTTATCGTTATTCTTTTTATTAATATTGTAGATATAAGCTCTTGGTAAAAAAGAAAATATTAATTTCGTTTAAGTAGTTTAATTTATAAGAGTACGAAGATAAATATATAAGGGTCTACAAAATACTATCCAATTAGCTTTGTTGTTTTAACCAGAAAAAAGTTATACCAAAATACAGAGCAAAAATTTAGTGTAACTAAAAAGATTCACCAAAAAATGCTATCAAATATTACCATAGTAATGACCGCACTGGCGCACCGCAAACAGAAACAGCCTAAATACTGCACCATTTTGGGTAACGCTTATTCCGCCAGTTGTCTTATCTGTACAAAATATCTTTGGCAAACCTTTCAAAGTACGATATTAATCCGCACTTTTACAATGCGACCCATCGTATCTTTACGACGACATTGTCAGGGAAAAGTATAATTTATACACAAATTGTGTACAGGATTGGCGTTTACGACTATCCACTGTATCCACCCTTTTGACAATTAGACAACACCTTTACGACTTTACGACATACCCTTCGGGAAGAAAATTTATTAATTGTGGGATGGTTTGCATTGAGAGAATCATTTTATTGTTGCGGTTCACACGTGGATTTTAATATTTTTTTTTATTATTTACTTATTTTCATGTTCAATATTTAAAATATATTATATTATGTTGATATGATACATCTACATAATATTATATTATGTTAAAATATACTGTTACTATGTATTAAGAAGGTGCAAATAAAAATTTATTATTTATTATTAATATTTAAAAAAATCTTTAATACTTGTTTAAAAAAAGTATCGTTACATAAATCAACTTAAACTTTTTTTGGTTTTTACAAAAATTATGATAAGTACTTTTCCTTATTTATGTTTTGTGTTACCAATAATATGTCTAAAAAATAGCTAAATCAATTTATTATTTCGTAAATTTCATTTAATTTAATTAAAATTAATTAAAAAAACATTTAATTAAAATGCTTATGCGTGAAACTTTGTAAAGATTAAAGTGATAAAAACATAATGATTGAATGCAATCTCGAATAACTTTAATGTGTAGGCACAAAGTACATAGTGCACAGTTTCATAAGCAAATTACAAATACTAAACAACCTTCGAGCGAAGGGCACAGACTAGTGCTTTCAGCTTGATACTAATGTACAGTCTAGAAAATAAATATAAATTTAATTTACATATTTATTTCATAAAAAAACACACACTTAAAACTATATAATTATACAAAGTTCTTATTAATGATACATTAGTTGTGCTTATTTTAAAAATGAAACTGGAATATAGGTTTCACTTTGCCCACTCTAGGAGTAAATCCTGTGTTGTGGGTGTCAGTACTCTTTCGGTAAAAAAATACTTTGTGAATCGTTATGTCTCTCTTTGTAATGTGTTAAGCTAACTCAATCTAGAGTTGGCTTGATTTAATAATTTAAATATATTTATAGATTTTACTAGGAGAATTGTTAAGCCACAAAATATAATTCATTTTTCTTATTAAGTAACTATACATATTATTATTAAATTAACAAAAATTTATATATTTTTTTTTTATGTTTTGTCTATTCGATCATTTGACTGTTCTCTCTCCATGTCCAGCAGTACACATGTTGTTTGGTAAATTAAATATGACCTTAACTACTTTTGCCAGCAACTGTACACAGGCTAATGTACTCGTAAACACTAGAATAATATGAACATCGTTAAAACTGTGTGCGAAAACTTTTTTGGCATGTAATAAGATACAAACACAGTTACATGTATTATATATGTGCTAATTTTAGGAATACTTTTAATGGTTTGTTTGTAAACTAATACTAATAAATAGGTTTTATTCAAGCATATTTTTTATACTGAGACTTTATGGACGGAATTTAAAATTCATAGAACATTTTTTAGCTGGTATCTGTTTTTAATAAACAATTTGTTAAGTTTACAGTAAGTTTTTGTGATATTTCACTCGAATTATATAGTTTTTTTAAGAAAATAAACGTATAATATTTTATTATAATGATTTACATTTTAAGGTTAATTCAATCATACATTGTAATCAGCAAAATCGCAAAAATCATTTAGAATTCAGAATTATACCTACTAGGTAATTCTAGGTCCACACAGTTCTTCGTAGTCCTAGCCTAGAAGAACTGGGATGAAACTTACAGCCTGATTCCTACCGTGTTTTTGAATAAATCATAATATTACGTTTATAGTTTAAATAGTCATTAAACAACTAACTAGTAAACTAACTCCATTTCACCCGCGTAATTGACACTATTAAATAAACCATATTTTGCTAACTGCACAGCGAAGCCATAATTATCGAACCATTAATTATTTAGTTCTCATTTGGAACACGGAAGTCCACCTTTAATCGTAATTATATTAAACAGATAATACATTTCTCCGAATGCCAAAACTGAATCGCCAATTGCCAATTCCGAGATCACAATATCGCGGGATATGCAAAATCACAGTGTTTATTTGTAATCTTGCTTCATAGATTAAAGTACAGATGAGACAATCCAAAATTATCTATAAATATTTGTTACATTATCAACACTACTAAGACGATACCTACTTAGTACTACTACCTACATATTACCCATTGATAATTTTGATTTAAGTTTTTAAGGGAGAAAATAAACGATCATTATTATTTTTTACAACAGCTTTAAATTTCAGCTAGTAATTTATTATATCAACTTCTACAAACATTAGCTTGGTCACCACGGATTATCGTGCACTAGAGCCGCCGGTCGGATATCCCGTCATGCTAGCCTCAACGACATCATCCGGCGGGCTTTTACCAGCGTGAACGTGCCAGCCATTCTAGAGCCGAATGGTCTGATGCGTGACGATGGCAAACGGCCTGACGGTATGACGCTTGTTCCGTGGGAGGCGGGAAGGCCTTTGGTGTGGGACGCAACTTGTGTCGATACCCTTGCTCCTTCTCATCTGTCACAGACTTCCGTTCGGGCTGGTGCGGCGGCGGATTCGGCCGAGGATCTCAAGAGACGCAAATATGCAGGTCTCGACAGGGCGTACATATTTGCTCCTCTTGGGGTCGAGACTCTAGGTCCGTGGGGTACCGAGGCCCACCGCGTTTTCAAAATTATTTCTGGGCGTCTAGTCGAAGCGACGCGTGACCCGAGGGCTGGTGAGTATCTGGCCCAACGTATCAGCATTGCTATTCAGCGCGGCAATGCAGCCAGTGTCTTGGGTACGCTTCCGATTGGTACTGATTTGGATCAGTTGAACTATCTATAGATCGTTTGCAACGGTCTGTAGATAGCTCAGCTGTTTCTTATGTATTTTATATGTAAATGTACATTTTGTAAATACTGTATAGTCGTAAGTTTGTTTGTGAATAAATTACTTCTACAATAAAATACAATTAAATGTAAATATTGTTAAAACCATCCTTCCTTATGTAATAAATTAAAATTTACTTAAGTATGTAAATATTCATCGAAATTTTCTCACAGCGCCACCTCGTGTTAAACAAAAAAATACTTGTACTACGGAAAGGAGTATAATACTTGTATGTAACATTTTTATGCTGGTATATCGTGATACGGTACATACGAGAATGTTAAATGAAGATTTATCTCAAAAACAGACATCTTAAATTAATACACATTCAAAATACTCTTTATTATTAATTGTAAATAGTACGTAAAACATTTTATCTAATATTACACGTGTCAGGCGATATCATTACATCCATGAGTTGAAATAGCATGCGTGTGCGCATGTGCTTGATAAACAATGCGCCAGGTGCATGTACATGGGTTTGATTGTCACGTATTTAATTAAATTGTATAATTATTACAATGTGCACTTTAATCATATAGTAGTTTAAAAATAAAGGTTTTTTTCATAGTAATAGGTTTAAAGAAATTTAAACGTAATGGTTTTAGCTTATCAAAGACAGTTATAATTAACATTAGAAATTAAACACACCTATCAAAATAATAGTATTTTAGGTACCTATATTTTGATCAACGCCATCTAGTTTCAAACTAAGCTCGGCTTATAAAATACCTATTTATGGGAACTAAATTATTTTATTATGGTACATATTATTATGAAATATTCTTATATAATAAAAAAAAATAACGCTTTTAAACTAACACAGACATTTATTTACTTATAAACAATTTGACAGCCTTAATACAAAAATAATTAATTTGATGTTGGTTTTCTCAAATTATATGACTGTCTTATCTAGAACATAATAATGTACATACTCTATGACAGCAAACGGAATCGAAGCCAAGGGCGAACCGAGCTTATTCCTTGTAAATTATGCAGTAACTTTCTAAGTTGGAGCTAAGTTGGAGTTAAGTTGAGGCTAAGTAAAGTTTCGTGTACAACCATCTCGGTCGAAGTTGGCCTTTGGAACGATGATTTTTAATATTAACCACTTTTATTTTTGGAAGTTACTTAAGTAGCTGTTTTTATGGAGTGAAATTCAAAGTTTTATGTGATAGACATCATCATCATCATCATTACTTCGTTTTAACGTTTTTGTGACACATGCTTTTAGCTTAGAATTACGGATTACGTTTTTAATTGATTCAGTCACTATTTTATGTTTCTTATCACCAATAAATATTTATATTTTATCAGCAAAGATGTAAATAATTTTAGCTTATTTTTTGTGATCTTAACAGTACTCAATTAAATAGGTAAGTAGTTACATAATAAAATGATTTTGCTTTTTAAGAACACAATTCAAAGTATTGTATAGGCGTCACAGCTTAGTTGGTAGTAGCTATGCCTTCCATGCTGTGGGTCGTGGGTTCGATATGTGTGATGAACACAAATATTTGTTCTGTGTCTGGGTGTTACTATGTTGGAATACATAGTAACACCCAGGCACAGAACAAATCTTATTTCCTATATATTAAGGATGTATTTACAAAAACAATATAAATATTATATCGAAGATCTTTGTTTCCCGATTTTACTGAATAAAATACATATCTATGACTATAACTTTGTAATATCCAGTTCCTCTGAATTCCCAGTCCATTGAGAAGGCAGTAAAGACAGTAAGACATCGATACAGAATGAAACAATAGCTTTGGTCTGCAGAAGCCGCGTACAATGTACCTACTGGTACTGGGACTAGCGGCCTGTTCGAGCGCCCGATGGTATTAACTTGTGCGCCGTGTGACAGGAGCTTTTACATTGTACATAGATTATTAGTAATATGTATTGTACTAAGTATGTCAGTCTTCTAGTACCCATAACACAAGCTCTGCTTAGCTTGGGGCTAGATAATGTTGTGTGGATTGTCTAGCAGTATTTATTTATATATTTATAGATAAATGAATAAAAATTGTACACATTGTAAGTGAAATAGGAGCAATAAATATTATTATTCCTATAATGTAGAACCGATTTTGGCTATAGGTTTTGTAATTAAGTTTATATCATTTCCTTTTAAGAGCTGTAGATTTTGTTACACAATAAATAAATAGATTCAAACAGACTTTTAATATTTTATAATTAAATTAGACTGTGTGAATTCGTTTAATTTATTTTGTATAGAGAAAAATGCTTACAAACTAGGTATATATTTCGCAATATTTAAATCAATTAACTCTTAAAATTGTGATTACTTCGGATAGCAGGTGTGACATTTTCTGTCTCTCTTTGTCTCTAGATCAAAATGATATAAATAAATAGTATTAGAAGAGCTGTTTCTAGAAATACTACTACTAAACATAATTTGGTGTTAGATTTTCAATTTATCAGCCTAGTTGATTTTGTTCATCTGTTTCACCTAACAAAGACTTTTTTTCTAAATTGAACTTGAAACTGCTTAAGTTCATAACATGCACCATACATGAAGCTCGATCAATTGTTCAAGAGCACTAGTAGCGATTTCAATTTTATGTTTTGCACGAATGGCGAGCTTTCGACTACGTTTATATACAATGCAAAAATAACAAGGGATTATATCATAAAATATACTGTTTCCATATTTTCCCATTCAGATCCAACAATGTTTCAAACACTTTTAAGAATAATAGCTTTTGTGCTATTGTTATCATTCGATGAACCAGTATCTTTTATAATATATTAATTTAATATAACTAACATTATTTGGTTTTGAATGTGAAATCAAAGAATGTGAGATCTCACTGAATAACACATGTAGATATTAAACGAACAAATCAAACTACACTTTTATTATTGTAATAAAAGCAGATGGCAAAGATGAAAAAAAGAGGTATCAGACGAACCAAATCGCTGCGAAAACCAAAATCGTAAAATAGCACCAAAAAAGTTCCATAAACGAATTCCATTCATTAAATTTTATTGCCGATGAAAGTTCATTTGAATGGTGCCCCAAGTTGCCCCGCAATACCCCAGGTAACCTTTGGGAAAAGGGGTAATTTTGAAATACATATTTCTACAAGCGCCCGGAGCGAACTATTCAAATACTGCAGGCTCGGGGAATTTTAAACTCTCCTTTTTTTGAATAAAACCGGAGGTTGGTTAAACCACAGATAATGTAGTACTAGCTTAAACTGAGACTGGAGTTTTAAATTAACTTACAGTGTGTGGTTACCATATTTGTAAAGGGAAATGGCTACCCACTTTAATTTTACTGGATCTGTTATTTGGGCATAGGCTGAGTTTGTGCTTTATTGAGTTTAAAATCTAATTTAATTATAAGATGGTGCGACCTATAGCTTTTATTTTTTAATTATTTACTTTATTTATGTAGTAAGTTACACCTCGTAAATAATTATCTGTCTCAAAAGTACCAAGCAACAAATGAAATTAGGTATTTCGTGACTATTTTAAAAATGTTTAAAATATGATTTAATATAAAAAGAATGTATTTTCAACAGTTTCTGTTATTTTGTTTCTGAGTTTTTGTTCAATATTATATTATCACAAAAAGATTCACGATTTTTAGTTGGAATGATTTGGTTGAGACATTCATTTCTTCCATTTATTAGTTTGGTTTATCTAATGATTTATGCGTTGTTTTCTTTCCCAGAATGAATAATCTAAAAATATTTCAATCACGTTTCGTATCGGTTCTTTTACTTTTCTCCGGAAAATACGGATTTAGAAAATCTCCTGATTTGCAAAAAAATATTTCGTCAAATCTAAGCAAAACTAGCAACAGCGGAAGCGCAAAATCCGCGCCACCACATCACAAAGCATTATTCGGAGGCAACCCTAATGCTCTTAGTTCACTCATTCTACATATAAAGCTTGATTTTTCCGGAAAAAAATGTTGAAATACAAAAATATTTCGTATAAACCAATGTCGAAACCTACCTCTTTGTTGCAGACCAACGGTTGGGGATTTTTCGGGGATTTTGTTCCGGTATTAAATTCGGGAACAAAAAGTTTTTATTTTACATATTGATGCAACAGGACCAACAGGAAAATGTTCAGGTAGTTTTTTGACGATGACAGTGGGGGTTTTCGTGGAAATTCTGGATATACAGGGGGATTTGTTGTGATGGGTAAGGCTTAAATGGGTACGTTATACCTGTCAGGTGTACAGTACAACGCACAAAGAGGGTGAAACAACAGCTTCATATAAAAACTGACTGTATTTATTTCATTCAGATTTGGATTTTTTGGTTTGGTTTGAAACGCACAGACTTTATAGTTTATGCCTTTTGTACAAGCCAATTCAGTTTTTATTTAACTTTTAATAAAACGCCAAAGTTCATGTATTCAAGTTGATTTGATTAAACTTGTGTAAATCGAGCATTTCACTCATTTTAGGCTTCTAGTTGGTAATTAAACATGATAGAAGACATTTTTCAAAAAAAATAACTTTAAAACGCAAACTATTTAACTGTTTTTATTTCTGCAAAAGTACTGAAATCGCTCTTGTGGGAATAATTTCAATTGAGGGTTATTTTTGTGTGCTATTTTAGAATTAAAAATATCTAAGATTAATTATCAAATATTTTAATTAAAAGTTAAAATTAATAATGAGTTGAAGTTTGAGAAAAATATCGAAAAAACGCATAACTTTATCACCAAGTAAGTAAGTTATCTTGTTTAAATTTTACGTCAAAACTTAGTTTAAGTTATGTAAGTAATTTCAAGTTTTTCTAAAAGCTCTTTGCAAACTTAGCCTTCAGCCAAGGGTCAGAGTGGCCTGATGGGTTCAAGTAGCCGACCCCGGAGTCATGTAAGCAAGCTATGTAAGCTATGAACACGCAGTACAAACAAAACCACGATAAAAGAGTTCAAATCATTGTAAGATCAATTTTTTTTTAGTAAATCTAATTTATTTTGTATGACAACTCCCTTATTCACTTTTGCTGCTAAGTGTAGCGGTGGCATTTAGTTTTTTTTGAATAGAAAATTGTGTAAACAAGCTGATTGTCCACATGATGTTCAATAAAAACTCCTGTATATAACAAAAGTGATGGTTGACATGTGATGTTTATAACGATGGCATTTCATATCATACAACAATGTCTGGTATTAAAAACAAGTACCGTGATAGTTTTTCTGGACGAATTTTTTCTCAAAAAGCCTTTATTATGACTGGATCATGCCTGTTCTTCTCAGCTAAATATCTGTTCATATATAGGTATGAACGATGCTAATAAATCTGCTCCTTATTCGTTTTTATACCTCTGAGTGGGCAGCCCTTTGGGAAAAGTTTTCTATTCACAGAAGAGCTAAACGGTTACCCATTAGTGCATACGCTTTAGTAAAAATATATGCAGGTTTTTTAGTTTTTTTCAGTTTTTCGGTTGAAAGGAAGAAAATACAGATTACAGAGTGGCGCTCGAAACGGAAATGAAAATAAAAATGTACGGTTTTCAGTTTACTTTTTCAAATAAGTAAATAGGCTTTCGTAATATTTATTTGTATAAGTACATCCATTTTAGTTATGGTGTAAGTTTCGGCATGATGAATTAATAAAGCATTATATTTTCTATTCAAACTTACTTTTTAGTTTTTTTTAAAGGCTTATAGTATTCAGTAGGATGGAGTGGTTTTGAGCCATCTGTTATTTTATAAATTTATTTAGATTTAAGGAACAAATATTGCGGACCCATTGGTTGGATTTATTGAACTTCAAAATCAATCAGCAAAGGCAAATCAACCAGAATGCTTCTGCATACAAACAAGCCTTGTGAACCGAGCGTAGTTTTCTGAATCAATAATCCAAGCTAATCGTGTAAATTATGAAGCTAATAAAGCCTTCTCAATACCCGGTTATTCGCCCATAAAACCCGGATATTGCCGCGATAGCTAACGCTACACCGCCATGTGTAAATATTTTTTTCACGATCGATTTAATAGGTACAGCTCTTTCATATTTCCAATATCCGCCAGCGGATCCGGATAAAAATTGTTATCCGTGCACACAAACATATTTTTTTTTGTTTTTGCTACACGATCTACCAAGTATTGATTAACGCCGCCTCTCAGCGGACCGGGTAATAAATAAAAATAAAAAAATCAACGGGCTGCATCGCCTCCGGGTATGCACTCACGATCGCTCAAACATATAGCGAGAAGCAAAATGTATGTAGAACGCCCATTTCAGACGGGCCCGCCGCCGCGCCGCGCCGCCCGTCATCAATAAACCCGGTCAAAATGGCGGCGCGGCGGTCCCTTTAAACCGGCCGGTTCATATATGAATTGATGCTTTTTACACGTCCACGAGGAATCGTAAATGGATTTTTTATTTCCATTGAATGTTTTGAGTGTAATAAAATATTTTTAAGCAAAAATCAGGTAGCGTAATTTTGTTGTTATGCGTTTGATAATGTGTTTTCGTTGTTGCGTTCTGGATCATTCCAGTTTTATTAGGTTTTTAAATTACTGCCAAAATGTTATTGGGGATGATTTTTCTAATAACGCCACGTATTCTCATTTCCCCGGATACAACATATTTTCGAATTATATCGTGCGCTTTGTTTGTCTGACTGTACGTTCATCCAATATGTAGACAATTTCTTTAAAAAATAAACAAATGATTAATTTGACAGTGACATTGGAACCCAGCGGTCGCAATCGATGTCTGGATCCAGACGGATGAGGCCCTAGAGACACTTTGGGAGAATTCTTTAATTTATTACGAGATGAAAAAAGGTTTGAATTGAAATTCCAGTGGAACTCAATTACTTTTTGGATATAACAAAGTTAGCGCCAACGTGCCAAAAAATAAAAAATACAGGAAAAAAAAAGTAACCATGATTATTTACCATCGTTGTTTTTCAAAAATTTACTGAAAAATATAATGTTTTATTTCTTATCTGTTAGACCGGTTTGCAAAATATGTATCCAGAAACAAACCAAGACACACACGCTGCGCGATGTTTATGAGCACTGCTGATAAATAAAATATAGGACTATATTAGTTTTTGTACAGAACTTCACCTTGTAAGAAGCCTATAGAATTATTGTGCTTCAAAAAATCCATAGTCTGATGTATCCTTGAAACAAAATAACTAAACTTCAAAACAGTACGTCAAGCCGGAAGTTCTCTTTCCCATCAAGCCGGTCACGAATGACGTTGTGACCCGAAAATTAGCAGTTAAACTTTTTAATGTCCTTTGCTTAGTGTCCGACTACAATAAACTTGAACCTGAGTAAATCATGAAGAAAAATGCTACTTTAGAGCTTTTAAATATTTTTTAGCAATTTTTGTATTAAAAGTACTTTTTCAATTTCATTTATCCGTAAAAAAACCAGTGCTATTGTTTTATGTTAATTTATTTTATTTTAATTACTTGACTTGCTAATCCATACAAGCAAAAATAACATAAAAAAGTGTTTTTCTTAGTAAAAAACTTCTGGTTTCTTACCATAAGTCACTTTAAGTCTAAAGTGACTTATGGTAAGAAACTAAAGGTTTTTTAGTGATTTCTTAAAGCTAAGTAGTTGGAAGACTGATACGGTAGTTAGCATTTTCAATGCTGACACAAAAAAATGAAACAACGTGAACTAAACAGAATTTTTAGTTTTTAAGTAAAGTTTTTGTGGCAAGTTCGCAGTTACCATCTTTCTCCAGATAGCGTGCCATCGCTCCATATCTGTCTTCGTGTCACCACAGAACAACGTAAATCCAACGCGCTTTGTAAAACAATTCTTAAGCGAATGGTCGAAGTTTAGCTTTTACCCAAATTGTTGTACGCAATTTAGTTGATGGTAATTTGGTGTTGTTTAATGCGTAATTTTACTTTATTAAGGTTATTTATTAATCTTTCCCTTAAATAAATACTTTAAGGATAGAGTCAAAATTTAATTTATTCTTTAGTCAAAAAAATCACAAGGATCATTTTGTGATTTGGTGATTCTTTGTCCCATAATATTTTAGGCATTACTTCCTGTTCAAAGTATGCGTAAATAAAAAGGCGCTGATTTTGTATAATTTAGATTGGATTGCAAAGTTATAAATATCGGTTATTATTTTAGTTTGATTGTTGAGTTCATTTTTGAAAAAAGTTGTGGCGAGACTGACAAGCAAAACTGTCCAATGAAATAAAATAAAAATAATGCAGTCAAAAATACAGATTTTTTTTATTTTAATGTTGCATTTGACAATTAATTAAAAAAGGGGCATATTATTAAAACTATTTTAAGTTCTTTGAGCACAGTATCTCAATTAATTTCTATAAAAAAGTTCTTTACTAAATCAAACATACGTTTGTTTAATTCGTCCAGTTCCATTGGTGCCACAATAAAAATATGTAAATTGACTGCCACTGCCATACTGGTACAGCTAAACGAAAACAGCTCAGTCATTATATAAAACATTCAAAACAGTTATCTTCCTGATGTGAACGAGTGAAACTGAGTGATAAATCAACATCAAGCCAAGTGCTGTCGTGGGTTCGATCCCCACCCAGGGCAAATGTTTGTGTGATGAACAAAAATATTTTTTTTGTGTCTGGGTTTTACTATGTATTCTAAGTATGTAGGTATTAAAAAAAAACTAGTACCTACAAGCTTTGCTTAGTTTGGAACTAGAGTGTAATATGTGAGTTGTCCGTGAATATTTATATTTATTTATTGATCTGTAAGATAATGTTGAATAGTACCCTAAGTGCACCAACTGTTTAACCCTGTTTATGTTAGAACCTAGGAAGCAATTCCGGTTAATTGCCGGCCGACACTCCACGCTTTTATATATTAAAATCACGCGAGTGGCTAATGAGAAGTGGACGTTCTTTTTCAACGGATTTGCTTCTTTTTGAAGACTATTTTGTTGCTAAGCCCGAGTTTTTCTTTGAGCTTGATTGGCAAAAGTGAATGTATTTTTGATAAAGCTGAAACTGTGTTCTTAAAATACTTAACAAGGTTATTAAAATGCTTATAAGGATTAAATAATTACAACAAGATTGTGCAGAAACAGAATCACGTGGGAAATTCTTTCGTTAAATCAGAACATTTATTATTATTTATTTATTTTTATTTACTTGTTAATTGTTCAGATTTTGTCAACAAGGCCTATTCCGATACATCTTTAAGCCTACATTTTCTGTCCAATAGCAACACCATCGTCAACAATTAAACTACAAAGATTAATAATAAGCACTTATTTTGTCTATGTACAGATTTTAATACATATCTTTTTAGGAGTACTACCGGTATTTTGGAAGTAATATTGTCCCCCACGTCACAAAAACCTTGGGTTAAAAGTAGACACATCAATGAATCCCTCGCACAGTCACAACGTGACCATCAGCTCCAATGAATCACTGTTATCGATGTACAGACGTGACCGCGGCGGAGGCATTGCACGTGTTTATTACGAAATTTGTATTTTTATTAATCTAACGGCCGGTTTCTCGAACGATGATCAACGAAAAAAATCAAATAATTACTATGTGTCAAACTCGGATCAATCGAAAGTTTCCAGAAACCGGCCGTAGGTATTTTACAATCCTTGTGATTTTACTTAATAAAATACATTTTTTGTGCACAAATTCTCATTTTTTTTATGGTTTCATCACTTTATGCCAGTAATGTTTAGAGATTATGTTTTTTCTAGATTATAGTTAAAACCTCACGAACTACTTTATATTGTCATTATTTGTCTAAAATTGATTATACCTACTCTGAAAAGGTCTGTCTATAATGTATACATGGTGTAGTCAAATATGTATGATGTAAATATTATTTACATGTATTTAAAACAAAAACAACAATGAGAAACTGATCTCCAGTGTGCGTGCGTGTAGAGGGTTGTGCGGGGTGTGAGAAGGAATAAAAGTAATAACAGGAATGCGAAGGCATAGTACACGTAGCTAGATAGTATTTTGATAGATCGAATACTAGGTAGCACATTGTTTCAAATTAGTTTCTTTCGTTTCCAAGTACATAATATGGATAAACTGATGAACAAGAAAAGATGGATGGACTGTGTGAATGTGTAAAAAAGGTGTGAGCATTGAGATGACGTCTGATAGAGGAGAGTGGAAGAAGAAGACGTGTTGTACCGACCCTACAATGTGGAACAAGAGTAGGAAGATGATGATGATGAGTTTCCAAGTAATATCATCAAAGTAACTGTAACTTAATTATAAAACAATTACCAAAGACTCTAGATTAAATTCTCTAAACCACAAAACTATAAACCAATTCAAACAGTCAAGGATATTACCGACTATAATTTAATTTGTTAACCCCTAACCCGTTTTATAACCGTTTTGATTGCTGTAGTAAAGTCTGATGAGGTTCTGCTGCTTCAGTCTTGTGTACAGAGAATAGCACTCTTGAATATAACCTACCTACCTAAACATTTTTTATACACGCGTTGAGATAGATAGATAGATAGAAAATACTTTATTGCACACCACAACTTACAAATAAACAAGTAAAAAATGAACTAAAACTAGACTATGACATACAGTGGGCGGCCTTATCGCTAAACAGCGATCTCTACCAGATAACCTAGTATGGACAGGATCATGAAGAACATAACATGGGGCTGATAGTGTGCTTTGAAAAATGTTAAATAAATTAAACAAAATTGATGTGTAACTACTAATAATTATAAAACATACATAAACCTACATAATAAACCTGAGCGTAAGACGTTGTCTTTCAGTAGAATATGATTTCATATTGAAGGTTGGTAATCTTATTGCATTTAATCTAGACTTTTATCTATAATCTAATTAATGAGACGCCATTGTCTCCGAGACATTTTTTAATAGCTTTACCTACTAACCATCCATTAACATTTATCCACTGAAAAAACAGTTAATACTTGTGGAACTGACTAACCGTTTCCTTAAGGTCTTAAATTACTGTACAAAACAGTTAAATAATTAAGTAAGTTAATATAAAGAACCAATCTCAAAAATTGATACAGGGTTACACAGAAAATTATTGTTTATGTTCGCAAAATAGCTTAAACTAGTAAAAGATGTAACAGTTCAGCCGCAATAAAGAAAAACCCTAAAAAATGTGAATTTCCCGCTAGAGCGAGAAGTATCACCTTAAGATCCTTACCGTTATTGAATATTTTCCCAAATAGAAAAAAATGATCATCGTATTTAAACCCACAGGCTTAAAAACTGTAGGTGGATTTACTATCGCTAGACCACCAATGATACTGTCAAAGGTATAGATTTTTATGGCTATTTATGTTTGTCGATTGTAGTGTCTTCGTCCACAAGACCATAAAATATAAATCAGCCTACACCAGAGCAAACCTGACTCGCCGTCAGCAACGTTTGCATTCATTAAGATCTTTTACGCAGATTGTATGAGCAGCTCGATTAACTTGTCTGTCTTCGCATCTGTAACACATGACCATCAGTAGGCTGGGGTACAGAAAAACATAAGCAGAGCGATCATGATAGCGATTTTGTATGATGCATCTTGCCCTTGGTGAGTCAACTAAGAACATGATTTTAGACTTTTAGTGAAATATCATAGTAACAGATATACCCAGGCATTCTGAATTCTTTACCAATATCTTTTGAGTTGCATTTTCTTCGAGTTTTCATAAAGTGATCAATGATGGTCAGGGCTCACATGTAAGCCCTGCATAAGATGGTCCTGCGATATCTCTAATCGACTTTCCAGTCGAAACATTATGTATTTTGAGCTTACCGTATCATGTAAAAAAATGTCATACGATTAAAAAAAAACCGTATCAGGTATCTTATTTTATCTATAAATTTATCAAAGAAAAGTTCTGAGCTTTACACAGCAAGTAAACTTTCTTTCTTCTAAAATGATTAAGTCTTTAACGCTCGGTTAGACTCGCTTCTGCCATCACTAAATCCGTACCCTTATCTGAGTTTGATGTATCTTCAACCTGAATGACTGGGCTTAGATTTAACGCAGTGTAGGTTTTCGGTGAGCTTGTAATCAAATACAGCTACCAAACAACTACTAGGCTATTCAAAAAGTACCTTTATATTAAAGGTTTAAGGTGGTTTTTACTTTGAATTCATTAAATTGTAAAGTTTTAAAGCATTCGTAACATAAGTTTGATTAAATAGGTTGATAAGTTATTAAATTGTTTGCTTAAGGGTGTTTATTTGTTAAATTGTGTTTATAAAAACTATTTACTAACTAAAAACATAAATATATTATTACAACTTGGAGTATCGATGTGTCTTCAGTTTGTGTCGATATTAGATACATATAAATATCACGGACATAGTCAATCAGGCAAGGGTAGTTGTTAAAACTACCGTCACTTTTCAGCGATAGATCATCAATGTTCCATTCTGCTCACGACTAAGCTACTACAATACATAGATAGATATAGATAAACCCGTTAAGAAAGTAACAATAAGGTAGTAAAAACCTGTATAATATCCCAATACTACGAGTTCTGGGTCTCAATCACAAAAACTGTTATAATCGTTATCATATCGAAGCGGCAGCATATACTATTCACACTGCGCGGTAACCCTAGCTCAACTGCCGGACTTGGCAGTGCCATCGCGCAATGTATAGACACACTACCGTTACGTTACGTTTACGATAGTCACGTTTCATTTGGTGATCATTTCTATAACCAAAAAAAAATACACTTTTAATGAATTTCAAGCAGTTATGATAGCAGTCAAAGAGTCAAAGTCAAAGTCAAAATTACTTTATTCAGTAAAATCACAAGGATCATATAGAATCGTCTTACATACCTACTAGGTGATTCTAGGTGCCAGTTCCACGCGACCAGAGCCTAGAAGAACGGGCAAGATACTTACAGCCTGGTCCTACCGTTTTTTATATGATCCTTCTTACAAAGAATTACAATTAAACTAAATTAAGTACTGAAGTTTCAGTGCGGTGTCAATTTAAAAAGAGTCTAAAGTACCTATTTAGTTGGTTTGATTCCGCGTCATTTGTTTTCCTCCACCGTTCCGCACATGGTGGATAAATGCGATAGTGTGATAACCATAGGTAATCGGTACCATGTCGACATGCACTCCGAGACGTGACTCACAGATTGTGGACACGTTCTACACCGGAAACCTTATCGCGCCAATGTGGGTCACTTCTGGTCTGGATGGCAACTAAAACATGACTGGACTTATATATCCTTTGAAGATAATTTGTAGATCATTCTAGACACTTTCGAAGACCTTATAAAGAGTTCAGTTTTTAGACTCTTTCGATCGGACTTGGAAGGAATGTTTTGTTGGGACAAATAGGTAGCTCCTATCTAGTAATACTTCTTAGATGAGAAGTATGAATAACTAAATTCAGTGATTACTTTTTCTTGGGAAAGATCAGGCCGATGTATTTCGATGAAAACCTTATTTTTAAAAAGGCTGCCTTTACCTTTTAAAATACTACTAAGTATTCTATAAAGTGAGGATCGAAATGACGAAATAAAAAAATAAACCTGTTCAATCCTATACAGGCGGGAACCAAAGCTTTGGTGACAAACTTTATCTGACTCTTTCAAAGCCTTTTACAACCAATTTCTCCTAAAACCTCCGTATTTCCAAAAATAACCAAACAATTCTTTCAAAGCTTGAATTTCCACCAATCATAATCCATTTTTCGTACCCCATCACATTTGTTTCAATTCGTTTTTTTTTCAATATCCCTAAAACACCGCGCCGCGGTCAAAGCCGGCTGTAATCCTCCACGTCACATGGAATACAAAGAAATTGGATGAGGCATTTTATTTTTCCTTAACCTATATTGTCCCACCGCCGGGCAAAGGTCTCAAAAGTCTTCCACTCATCCCGGTCCTTGGCGACATTCCACCATTCTTTTTCGTGGGCGTTCAGGTCATCCTTCCAATGTGGCATGTAACTTTTTATTTTGATTTACCGTTTACTTTTAATGGACTTTGTCTTGATATTTTTTTTTAATAATACATATCTTCTTTTTTAACTATATCACATTGTAAGTTGACATGTAATCTTATATCTAAACATGAGTTTAAATGGTTTAGGATGACATTTCATAGCGATCACCACCATAAATTACAACTTCATATTTTTTCTATACATTACATTATTTTATTTTACGTTACACTGATTACGTAATTTTACGTAATTACGTTATGTAAATATTGATAAACAACAATGTGTACAGTGCCTGGATGAAATAGTTTTTACTAGAAATCTAGATCCCTAAGCTCTGTTTGCCATAGCGTGTAAAACACCAATTCATTTATTTCATATTCTTAATGTTGCCCGATTCAACTTTCTTACTCCCGGGTTCACACGCAAGGTGTTTTAGTCATGTATTTTTACCGCGGGCACCTTCCGTAAGTGCGGAAATATTACATGATTTTTATATTTACGGAGTATTATAAATATGAACAGAATATACAAAGCCATTAACAGTGAATGGAAATTAGGATTAGGTTTTTTTATATCTTTGAAACATTGAATAAAAAAATATGTTACTGAATACCTTTTTTTTTCCTTACCTATCTGGTCCCACTGCTGGGCAAACGTCTCCCCCAAATCCTTCCATTCATCTCTTCTTTCCCCTTTCGTCCACCAATCCCTCTCGACAGCATCGAGGTCGTCCCGCCATCGCCTTTTTGTACTGAATACCTATTAGTTGAAAAAGTCTTACTTAGTAGATATTTTATATCCAGCCATGATCCAAACGCTCTGAGTGTGACAATCGTTAACATATCAAAACAGCGTATTCGATTTACACTGCGCGTTAACGCCAGCGCGACTGCTTAACGCAACGTCACCGCCATGTGTACTAATATTTCAAATTTACGTTTACGATTGTCGTATTTATACTTGATCTCTGCTCAGTTTTCACTCTTTAATACCATCTTACGTAGAACTGAATATAATGTTCTACCCCCAAAGGGGTAGAGGTGAATAATAAATAATAGTTGGAACTAAATTCCAATTTTGATTCTGATATTTGAACTGTCTAACAACCTGTCTGAGGTAATGGAGGTGTTTTTAGGGTGCGGTCTCATTATTAGGTTTTTTTTATAAAAACTTTATTATGTAATTGTAATTTTTTATGTAAATCCGCGTAGCTGTCTTTATTTTTTTCAATTTATGAAAAAATAAATGTTACTTTAGTTTTGTATATTTTTTATTTAATTGATAGTAGTAAGTAATTGATTATTTTTGAATTTATTAACGTCCCATTTTATCTATGTATGTTGGTATGGTCATTATTGACGTAAAGACCTTATATCTGTAATATTTATACAGAGTTTTTATAAAACTTAAAGAAAATATTAAAGTCATATGCATTAATTCACGTACATTTTACTCATCATGCTCTAGTCCCAAATCAAAAAAAGTTGGTATGGGAACAACGTACGTACTAAATAAAATATTGTGAAAATCGCTGCCATTCGCGCCGAACCTGAAAATTGTTAGGAAACCTTCACAGAGCTATTACATATTCCGTAACAGGAGTTTTCACGCCAGCACCGACACTAATTATACACGCGCTAACTTTTCGGGTTTGTTTTCTTTTATAATCAGATTTATACTTGTGCCTACACTGCTTTTCTTTAATTATCACAGTTTTTAGACATTTTAAGAAAAAGCTTTAGATTTTTTTTAAACCAATCACAATATTTCGTTATCCCTTTAATCAAATTCCTTTTTTTCTAAGCTTGCAGCTTGTATAATGTCAATATTTGTAATTCAGATATATCTCAGAATAATTAAAACTGCGATATACAGGGTTACATGGAAAGTCGTGCTAGATCCGTCAAGGGCGTGGAGTACCCATCATTTCCGACTTATTTTACTAAGAAACACCCCACCCTAAACTTAACCCATTTCGAGATATTCGACTTTTAAATTTTTATTGAAAATTGCTGATTTTTAGGCTACTAAATTTATTTTTGTTTTTTCTGTGCATCTTATTATTATTATTATTGCATTTTTACATGGGTAATAAGATGTTTTAGGACGTCAATCATTAAAATAGTGCTTAAGTTAATTGAATAGATCGTAGTAGACAAGTGAAACTTATGAAATAAAAAAATATTTTAGAAGGTTTATTTTTCTCTAAGGGATATCTAAAAAAAATATTATGGCACTCGTTCGGCGGATGTTATAATAAATATTTACGTTTCAACAGCTATCTAACGACGTATAATAATCTAGGGTGTGTATTACATTTCGTGGAAAAAAGTAGTTGGGACGCTCCAGAATGCAGTTCTAAAGGTCCTGCGCTTACCGTCCTTCAAGTTAAGACGCACCGTGCGAGCGAAACATGTGAACATTTATGTAGATGCGAATGATAGAAACAATGTGTAGAGACCGACTAGGGCTGGGAATACAACAGGGGATATTGTTTTGGTTGTCAGTCTGCTTTTGTGCTTCGTACATAGTGAATGTGATATCGTTTTGGTCTTTTTCTCAACATGGCTGTGATTCTGAACTATTTCTTCTGATTTTTGACTACTGTGCTCGTTAACCGGACTCTGATTTGTACCTGTCATACGGAACTGTTGAAAATGACGTCCTACACACTTGAGGAATATGCTGATATGCTTATTTGTCTTAATAGTTCAGAATCACAGCCATGTTGAGAAAAAGACCAAAACGATATCACATTCACTATGTACGAAGCACAAAAGCAGACTGACAACCAAAACAATATCCCCTGTTGTATTCCCAGCCCTAGTCGGTCTCTACACATTGTTTCTATCATTCGCATCTACATAAATGTTCACATGTTTCGCTCGCACGGTGCATCTTAACTTGAAGGACGGTAAGCGCAGGACCTTTAGAACTGCATTCTGGAGCGTCCCAACTACTTTTTTCCACGAAATGTAATACACACCCTAGATTATTATACGTCTTTAGATAGCTGTTGAAACGTAGATATTTATTATAACATCCGCCGAACGAGTGCCATAATATTTTTTTTAGATATCCCTTAGAGAAAAATAAACCTTCTAAAATATTTTTTTATTTCATAAGTTTCACTTGTCTACTACGATCTATTCAATTAACTTTAGCACTATTTTAATGATTGACGTCCTAAAGCATCTTATTACCCATGTAAAAATGCAATAATAATAATAATAAGATGCACAGAAAAAACAAAAATAAATTTAGTAGCCTAAAAATCAGCAATTTTCAATAAAAATTTAAAAGTCGAATATCTCGAAATGGGTTAAGTTTAGGGTGGGGTGTTTCTTAGTAAAATAAGTCAGAAATGATGGGTACTCCACGCCCTTGACGGATCTAGCACGACTTTCCATGTAACCCTGTATATGTATAATAAAAAAAATGGTAGCACTCCGGGAGTGCCGGCAGAAGTGAAAACTTCAATATTAACGTTGTGTTTTCACTTTTAAGTTTTCACTTCAAAAATATAACCACAGTCGTGATTGTGTCATGTCATTGTTTGCGCGAATGTGACACAACGACGAAGACAACGAAGACACACTGACACAGACACATTCGCGCAAGCGCGAATGTGTCTGTGTCATTGTGATTGTGTCATGTCGTTGTGTCACATTCGCGCAAGCGCGAATGTGACACAACGACGAAGCCAACGAAGACACAGACACATTCGCGCAAGCGCGAATGTGTCTGTGTCTTCGTTGGCTTCGTCGTCATCGTCACGTCACGTCATGTCGCCACGTCATCGTCACGTCATGTCGCCACGTCATCGTCACGTCATGTCGCCACAACACTATTTAATTGTTTACACACACAGACACATTCGCGCAAGCGCGAATTGTGTCTGTGTCTTCGTTGGCTTCGTCGTCATCGTCACGTCACGTCATGTCGCCACGTCATCGTCACGTCATGTCGCCACAACACTATTTAATTGTTTGAGTCATACGTCGCGTGACCGCAAGTGTGTTCTTTTGTCGTCTCTTGTTTTACGAGCAATGTATAAAAATTAAATAAGATCTTACGCTTTTTCGACGTCACGTGACCCTGACGCGAGTTTGAAAGTTTTTACCCACCCAGCGCCGCTAAAGAAGTTTTCACTTCAAAAAAACTTACGACTAAACAGTATTTACAAAATGTACATAGTCATATAAAATACATAAGAAATATATTAGATTCTAAGTTTCAGGTACTTGCAACCAGAGCCTAGAACAAAAAGCAAGAATTTTAAAGATGGTGTTTTTTCAGTATTTGAAAGATTCATTCAAACATATGAAAATGTATCCGAACAATTCATTTGTGAGTCTCTCTATTAGATAATTAGCTTACATGTTAAGGACATCACTTCAACTAGAAACGATGTCATTATGATCCCAATTAAATTATAGACTAAAAAAATATGCAAAAAAATTTTTTTTTTGCATGATTTCAAACATGATCAAACTGCACTACATTGAATGTCACCTAGCGTAGCGTTAGGCAAGCGTAGTGTAGAACGCCCTTCGGAAGGCGATCTGCGGAGTGTAGCTGGCAAACACTGGATGAGAATAGCCGAAGACCGGGCTCAGTGGCGCGTCTTGGGAGAGACTACGTCCAGCAGTGGACTGATATAGGTTGATGATGATAATGAAAATACCTTCAGTAAAAACTATTGAAATTCTGGCGTAAATCAAACTCCACACCATACATTTCGTGATTCAACACCCATTACGGATTCAACACCACGTAATGACGAGTAACACCTTTTAGAGCGTCGATCGGTGCTTGGTAATTACTGTCATGAATTCTTTATATGTGAAGTGCTTATCGATCCAGACTAACGCTAAGCTTTAGGACGTTTTCACACTGCCACCTTTACTTTACTGACAAGCAGTGTATGCAATGTGCATCATCTGTTTTGTCTATACTCTCTCATGTGTAGAATGACTTAAGATATCAAGATACAAGTAGTTGCATAGTATGTGTGGCTGCAGCCTTAGTGTACTTTATATGGGGATTTTAAAATTGGTGATGCCTATGGAACCAAGACTGCTGAACCAGTAGCCGCTGTAACCTAGTGTCGATTATTAAGTTTAAAGTTTAAAAATCAGGTTTCAATAAAAACCCGGAAATTACTATCAACTTAGCTGTCGTTTTTTGAGACACAGTTACTATAGACTATTTTTAGGTAAGTATATGAAAAGGTCAATGACTTTCACTGTACTGAAATAATTTTGATATTTTATTGAAAACTTCCTGTATAGTATTGCTATTTTAATAACAGCGTGGTTGAGGACCATTACAATATGTAATTACACATTAATAAAATACACATCAAACTGTTGAAATATCTGTAACTGTTGCAAACGATCTATAGATAACTCGACTGATCCAAAGCAATATTTGGTAAGTTAGTTTCAAATTATTGATGTAAAGTCTATCTCAGTTCTGAGCAACCATAATTAATGCGCAATTAAAAAACAAAAGAAAACGTAAACAACGTGACAAAGGGAGTGACAAAGAAGTTAATCTATTGAATAATAATACAAATAATGTCACACACTGAACAAAGTCCAATAAGTATTTTTATTACGTGATTGTTATAACAGGTAAATATAGTTTTTTTTAAGTGCGTAGATAAAACCTAAGTCTTAAAATTAGCAGTTTTTGAGTATTAAAAGTGAAAAAAGGCTGTTTTTTCTTAGTTTTGCTGCTGGCAAACCTTACCTTTTTAGTCAATATCTGATTTTTTAATATTACAGTTCCAACTTTAAAAAAAAAAAATCCGACGTAGGTAGGTAATAAAATAAATTTAAAAAATAGCAGCCTAGAAATCATTGAAAATGACTGTAATATTTTAAAACGGGTTGTCCCAGAAGTTCAGAGGCAGTTTTCTAGTACAGCAAAAACATTTTTTTAATTGTTTTTAAAACCTGGGCTTATGCTAGATTACCTAGAACGCAAAAACTAAGTGTAAACAAAATAAGACAATGGCGTGTTATCATTTAGCTACTTACACAATCATGAGGAAAAGTTTTGATACTTTGAACGAAGTACCACTGTAACTCGATCGAAACTCGTTTAGTACAAATCTTAGCACATTTTAAGTTTACTGGCTTCGGTTTTAGTTTGAAGAAAACTGTTTTATTTTACAATAACCTAGTTTTCTAATTAAACTTAAAAATCTGTGTAATTATTGGTACTTTATTTTAAGTAAATATACCAATAATTACTAATTACACAGATTTTTATAACATACTAAAAGTTATGAGCTGACCTGAAATCAAACCCATGATTAGATTTGAAATAATTTCATGACTTTGGGATCAAATATATGTGTTTAAAAAATATATCTTTATAAACACATCATTTTAAATTTGAAATGTTGTACAATCTGTAAAGTAAGCTAAATATGTGTTTTATTTTAATGTTACTGCCTTTCATTGTTGTATAGATGTTTTGAAAACTCGAATACAATTCACATTTCGATATCGTGATATAAATAGTAGGGGTCCATTTTATACAATAAACATTAATTTCTGCGCAGAAATCAAGGTTTAGTGTTACCACAGTGCGAGTATTATTGCCGGTTTGTTATAATAACATTAAATCTACCTCTGTTTATTATTATTCTAGTAATGTTTTGACGTGTTTTTTTTTATGTACGTACATAGGTACTTTGAATATCCGCGGATTTTACCAATCAATCTATGTGTCTTAGAACTTAGCACCTATTTAAGAAATAAATACATACGTTAGTTTCTTTTTGTAAATATGTACCTACTTATACATATCTTATTTGAGCTGTAACGCCTATTCTGTTCAAAAAGTAAAAAAGTAGTCAAACGTAAAAATACAAATTTCTTTCTTAAAAGTAAGTAAGTACTTACTTAAGTATAAGTATTGTGTAATGTAACAAACAAAATAAATTATCATCACACTACAACGCCCACCATAATGTGTTCATTTTCCTAATCTACATAAAAACCCAGTTATTATTGTTATTTGTGCCACTAATATTTTATAAAAAAACTGTTATATTTATCACCTCTATCGAAAATGCACAAAACGGTGACTGCACGTAACGTCCACCACACTAAGCTTTATTCCAACCAAACCACCAACGCTAGCTGACCTACCCCGCCCCTCAAATCACCCACTACCAGACAAAGGGGGGATTATTCTGTGGGTCAAGAAAATCTGGTCGCTCATGAGCTTTGACGATTTACAGCCGAGTCTGATTTACTTTTAATGCGAGTAAAAGTAAATTTACACGTTCATAAATCAATATGGCGGGAATATCCGAGCTAACTCGATGGAATATTATGCTGTTTGACGGCTTGAGGTTGTTTGTGAATGTTTGATGGCTGTTAAGCTTCTTTAACATGAATCTGTTTGTGAACTTTAAATATTCGAGTAATACACTCTAAAATTGCTGATGGATGATTCGTAATATTATTATATTGTAAACAGTATTTTTATTTATTTAGTATTGTTATAATGACAGATATATTTTATTTTTTAATATGTTTTATTACAGCTTATGAAAATTATTGGTAGAAAAAATTCAACAAAAGTTACAATTTAAAACGTACGATTTTCATACATTGATTTAGAATTTCAATCATTTTTGAAAATCAACGTTTCAATTTATTATTTTGTTGGTATTTATAACATTCACAAAACTGTGCAATAAACAGTATTGGCGCCGCACGTTGGCGCGGGAAAATAAACCGAGCGAGCTCTGATACCTCAAACATTGACGCACTAGGTTTGCGTAAACCCACATTGGTTTTGATTGGTTAAAAAAATACGATGTACATATATATATCAAAAAAATATAATATATTCACGGACATGTATAGGTCATACGGTCGTCCTACGTATTCTAGCAGCAATTTAGTTCCCATAGCAAAAAAATACTAAATTTAATAAAAATTAAATTGCTGATATAATTTGTGTAAAGTAAGTATACTAGTACATATGTCTTTTGGTAAATTCATACATAGAATACAAAGTTTAAAAACACCCAGACACAGAACAAATACATATGTTCAATACTAAGTCATTAGTTCTCGGCGGAAATCGAACCCACGACCCACAAGTGTGACGTCTGTCAATAACTAGCATCGCAACTTCGTTCAGTATCACATGAGCAATTATTTCTAAGGAATAAGATATTGAACTACATCATGGTATACAGCCAAAATCAAGTTTGCGTGAACGATCCGTCGATATCAAGGCGGATACTCGGCGATGTGTGACAAACAAATACGAATGCGGGAGCTGTATCGGCATATTTGGCGCAAAATAAAATACTGTACAATTTTTCAGGTTATTTTATAATTTGTAAGTACATACATACCTGTAACTCAGATACAAGCTTTGCGTTCAAAACAATGGTATTTGAAAGAAAGAAAATATTTATTTACACCTTTTTTATTGACATATTTATTTATTGACATATATGCCATTAAAACATTTAAATACAAGAAATAAATTAATTGAGTATTGAATTTGTAAAAAGGCCGCTACTCAGCATAAGCTATAGAAACAATTGCTAGCTAGAAAGCATTGTTATTTAAATAATATAATAAATAAATAATGCTGGACCACACAACATCATCTAGCCCCTAAGCAGAGCTTGTGTTATGGGTACTAGAAGACTGACATACTTAATACAATACATTACATAGATAGATATTTTTTTATATAGGTAAGTACATATAAAATACCCAGAACACCCGGGATTAATATTTGCAGATCGTACAAACATTTATCCCGAGGCGGGAATCGAATCCGCAACGGACCTTCGCCCGCCGCGCCACATCGATCGTCAAAGTCAAAGTCTTATAGTAGTAGGTTTCAGGGAAACTCTATCAAAAATAGCTTGTTTGCCAATTTGTGATCAAAAAGTCTAAAGCAAGCCTCAAACCGTTTTATTAAGAGGGTAGTGAGAGGGTAGTGAGAGTCTGGAAACTACGTGTGCTCTGATGTTGACAGGCCAATTCAATTAGCGGAGGTAAAGAGCTAATAGAGCGCCTTTCTAAAGAACTTGATGAGTGATTCCAAAGTTTTACTGCAAGGGTTCAACTGAAGCCTTGTGCCTTTAGCACTATTCATTTTGCAACTGCGAGAAGTCGGAAATATATTTTGTTTTGACGATATTTTTTGATTGAATTAGATTGTTTATAAAATTTGAATCGATATCGGAAGCGGAACCGATATTGATGAAATCGGAATCGTATTGGATGTGATCAGAACCAAAATCAGAAATAAATCTCAACATTGTCGTAAGGCAAACAAAATTAACAGAACAGTAGCGTGATTTATAACCTACCAGGATTTGAGAGGCTAGGATACTTCGAGCTGATATATCAAAAGTGTTAAAATACTCTCAATGTGTTTGAGTGAGATCTCATATCACTTAGATTACCTAGTGAGAAGATTGTCCGTAATCATTAGTACATAGATAGCCTTAGAATCTAGTGCTAATCGTAAAGTTGAAATGAATTTTTGAAGTAAATTGCACTGAAGTATGGAAGATGGAGAGGAAATGGAATTAAAGACTTCATAGTGTTCCTTTTATCAGACATTTTGATTATGATATTATAATTAAAATATAATAAACATGGTAAGTATAAGATAATTATGACTGTCATAGTAGTTTATAATAAATAATTTTATTTAAGAAGATTTTAATAATATCTCAATTTTGCGATTTGTATAAAATGATGTTATAAATATATCCCCGATATAAGTAAAGCTTGTAATATGGAAACTAGGTGACTGTTAGAATACTTATGTACATATTTACGTATTTACATACATAGACTATATAAATATTTGCTTTCAGTGGGCACCGACCCACAGCATGGAAGGCAGAACTACTACCAACTGAGCTGCGACGCCTGTCAATATTATTTGACATATCAGTGGACAGTAATAATATTAAATATATAATGCTGGACAATCCACACAACATCACCTAGCCCCAAGCTAAGCAGAGCTTGTGTTATGGGTACTAGAAGACTGACATACTTAATACAATACATTACATAGATAGATAGTGCTATTAAAGATTTATTTAAATATATTCATTTTATATAGTTATAATAAAATGTACATTGTCATATAAAATACATAAGAAACAGTTGAGCTATCTACAGACCGTTGCAAACGATCTATAGATAGTTCAACTGAAAGATTTTCTAAAACTTGTGTCACAACAATAATAGCGATAATACGCCATCAGTAGGCTCAGGTACCAATTCCCATCTATTTCTACCCTCGCCGTAATTACCTGGAAACCCCCACGACTACAGCGATGCTAAATGCTAAGCTGAATGCTAAATTGCATTCCGCTAAGTAGCAGATGCTCATTTCCTAGGTGGAACACTTGACAGCAATTTTCAATTAACTAGGAGTCTTCGTATTCCTGTTCCTGAGAGCTAGCAGCTGGCGCTGTGATAGAGGCGAATTATATTAAACTCGTGGATTTTATACAGCGCCATCTAGTCTCGAGATAAGCAAGGTTTGTGTTAAGATTTTTTTGAAAACTAAACACTTTAAACATTACATTTCTTTCTTATTTATTTAATTGAAAAAGAATTAAATAAGTTTTGAGAGGCATATTTATAGGTTTACACTAAATAATTATACCTGATGAACGAAAAAAAAATTACGTACATAATTATAAACTTCTTAAATAAAATGACAGCGTCTCTACGTAATCCTACATCCATCCTACCTCTCCGCATCCTAGATTAAATTCTGTTAAGTGTTAAATTTAGTGCGATGTTTTAGTTATATTGTGTAGTTAACTATTTACGGGTTACAGTATGGTTCAGTCCTCGGTTTCAGTCATTAACATCACAGTGAAACTTAAATTCATCTTCAAAGGACTGGGTCAAGGGAACCAAGGCATCTTTGGTTTACATGGGGTTTTTTTGAATAGACTAAATGCTGTTGACTCTTACTGCGCTCCCGAACAATGTTTATGGGGTGGTCAGAGGGCTTAGTCCGAGGTTGCATTTTAAAACTCCCTACTCTCGAGCCGACAGTCGTCTCTCGGATGTCCTTATATTTTTGTATGGATATCCGAGAGACGACTCTCGGCTCGAGAGTAGGGAGTTTTGCAAATGCAACCTCGGACTAAACTCTCTGCTTTTTGTATTGCATCATTGCAGAT
This sequence comes from Ecliptopera silaceata, assembly GCA_932527185.1. Classification (NCBI taxonomy): domain Eukaryota; kingdom Metazoa; phylum Arthropoda; class Insecta; order Lepidoptera; family Geometridae; genus Ecliptopera; species Ecliptopera silaceata. The sequence goes on along the minus strand of OW052209.1, from coordinate 638,871 downwards.
GAGGATGTGCAATTGTCAGTTTGTCAAATGATGTTGCATTGCACGTTTATTCGTTGTGCCCTGCCTGTACAAGGTCCGGGCTCATCAGCGCCACAGACAGAGAGAAAGGAATAAAAGTTGACAAAGTTCTATTCGATTTTTCTTTAATGTTGCTGATTATAGGTCCTTTGACACGTGAGAACTATAACACTTATAACACTTTATCGTACACCACAAATTGTATCATATAATTTATTGATAGACAATTTAATTAAAAATCGTGTATGAATGAAATGGCATTTAATACTAGAGCATGCAATTTTTAAATTTAATAAAATTTAAAGACATGGTCATTATTAAATAATACCTTAAGTTTTTATATCCTCCAAAGTCAAAGTCAAAATTACTTTATTCAGTAAAATCACAAGGATCATTTAGAATCGTCTCCTATATGTATCACCTAGTATGTAAGACGATTCTAAATAATCCTTGTGATTTTATTGATGAAAGATATTTGATAAATTGATTGATATCGTTACGCAAAATACTGGCCGTTTTTATCAATATGTGCAATTTTTCTAGACCTCTTTTTTTATATTTAGGCAAAAGCTAGACCGCAATCACACCTGGGGCCTTATTCTCTATTTTATTGCAAACCCACGCGCGTTACTTGGCTACAGCAAGACAACGGCGTGGAATCTGAAAAAACCGACTACCGTCAGCCTTAGTTGTCATTCCCTACCAACACGGTACGGTTTGGCAACGGTTTGAACTGTCATCTAAACGTGTCGAAGTCTACCGTGTTATGAAAACTATTCGTTCCAAAACGAGTCGTGCGTGTTTCGAATGATAAATAGATACAAATCATTCGTTTTGGGCTCGAAATTTTTAAATCACATTAAAATATTGTAAGTTAGGTGCAAGCTAATCATTCAATGCATCTATTATCTACTATAATAATACTAATCGCGTTTGCGTTTTGGAACGCGTTGTAACGAAACACGTTTTGGGCAAGGAATCTCTTATAATAGAGAATAAGGCCCCTGTGCTGATGCGGCCTACGGTGTAGAGCTATCGCCTTGATAAAACCTATTCATTCTCTTGAGCACGTCCAAATTGTAGGTATCTGGAAACATAGACACCGGCAAGGAATTCCATTCTACCTATGATGAACCCGGTCACTCATAGAGAACATACGGAACTATGTAGTTGAAAACAAAGCGTGATCACCAGCTACATAACACAGGATAGAGGTCTAAAGAGCCTTCGGAGCGAAGCTATAGTATTGAGGGTCAAAGGGAATACCTATTTAATTGTTTGACGGAGGCATTCCATCGCGAGTATTGTTTTACACGCGCGAACCTAATAAGGGATGGGGTAAGGTACAAGAGGCTTTAGTTTTAATAAATAATTAGTGACCATAAAACACATGTTTTGGGGGTAGAGACTGTACATACCTTACTATAGATAAATCAATATTTATTGAACAAACTATCCCGAAAGTTGCTTAACTAGATTACTTAGGACGTCAGATGTCGTATAGGATAGTGTAAGTCTGGTTGGATACGCTTTGAGATAATTAGACTACTTATGTGATAAATAAAAATACTTTTTGAATTTTATCGTTCATTTTATTGTTATTTTTCCGTTTGCTATGTTACAATAGCCATGGTCACCAGCATAATGAATTTCGATCACTCATCATCATCGACCCGTCAACTGCTGGACGTAGGTCTATCCCGAGACGCGCCACTGAGCCCAGTCTTCGGCTCTTCTCATCCAGTGATTTCCAGCACCATAATATTTAGTAACTAAACTAAAACTATTGTAATCTTGGTATACTAACTTGAGATTTGTTTATGGATTGCATCATAAATACTATCTGAATGTTGTCTAGGTTTTGTTCAGATCGCTGGTTCTCTTATCCAACACCAGCCCTAAATACGGGTTCATTATCATTTCATGGCATGTGTCGGCATGAATATTTCTCTTTGATTAATTTGTGTGGCAGCGAGTCTCGCATCTCTATAGACATAGCTTGCGAGAACAGCTGGTTTATTACAGAGACTTACAACCGGTCTGATCTAGAAAAAAAAACATAGGATAAACATTGTATCAGATGATAATGATGATAACCTCACCACCCGTTACTTATTTGAAAGTATGCAATGCCTATTTCTGGCAGCAAAGCCTTTTTAAGAATTCATAGTAACGTTTTAGCACTTTGAGAGTTACCTCTCGTATTATTTGAGGGGTTTGAAATTGAAAAGATGACCAGCTGTTTTGATTGATCTGTGTCTCTATAGCTTTATTAGCCTCGCGAACTGAGGTGGCTGCTTTATATAATTATTTGTTAAGCCACCATTAATCCTAGCAAGCCTTATTAAACTCAACAAAAGGGTGGGCTTGATGGCTTACATTCAATAGGGGTAGGTAGATATTAATATATTCACAATTGAATTCACGTGCCTACAAACTATAATAGATGGTTTTTCATTTGTAAATCCAACGTGTCCTTTGTGAAGAATACAATACGAAAGTTCTAATGAAATAGAATCGTGACTGCAGTTTTCAGAAACATTTGGCATCGTTTTATTTAACATTTTCAGGCAAATCATAGAATGATTTTAAATTGTCTGTTAAGATCTTGTAAAGTTATTTATTCAAAAACATTTGAAGTGGATAGGTACTGGTTAATCAGTCTATGAAATAAAAAAATATTTACGGAAATTTCACACATCACACTTTAGTCCCAAACTAAGCAAAGCTTGTACTATAGGAAATAGACTGCTGATAGAAACTTAAACACATTTTTTTGTAAATACCTACATAGAATACATAGTAACACCCCGACACAGAACAAATATTTATGTTCATCACACAAACATTTTCTCTGGGTGGGAATCGAACACACAATCTACAGCATGGAAGGCAGAGCTACTATCAACTAAGCTGTGACGTAGTAATAATGCTTTATATGTAGAGTAGAATAGAAGTAGTAATGTTGGTATGAGCTTAAGTTAAGACGGTAGACTTTAGTACTTAAGTACCTAATTTTTTTTTAAGCTTAAATAATCTTAACTAGTCTACAATCCTAACCTCAATGATACTTTCAATTCAAACAAATAGTACCAACTGCAAATGGGGACCGAAGCCGACTAGAATATCATATCCGGAAACTGCCGGATAATGATGATAGATGGCGCTTCAATAAAACTTATGCGTCACTTCTACTAAAACTTTGGGATGGAAACCAATGATCTATGAGATTTTCCTTCTATTGGCCAGAGAAAAGTAGGGTAATTGCCTGAGTTTGGTCTTGTGCTAGCTCCTAGACTATCGAATAATATCGCAACTGCACATCTTCTGTATTTACCTAATCAAATCAAATTATTTTTTGGTCTTATTTATGAACACTGTTTGAAGTTGCCATCACTCTGGTACAAAAATGTTAAGTTTCTGTAATTATACCGGCACCGTTCTTTACGAAGATGACACCATGACCGACAGAGGTACGGTGGTAGTATTCTTTTGCATGAACTCCTAAGATCCAGTATTGCAACTGCACAAATAAAAGTTTATAAGTATTCTATCAGTAGTGTAGTTTTCATAGTAGGTAGGTACAAGTTATGCTTAGGACTAGAGCGTGATGTGTAAAATATCGTAAATAGGTACCTACCTATCTAAAAGTTACATAAATTATCTAGCTAGATTAGATTAAAGACCAATTCACCATATTATTCACACACAACCCCAATAGACTACAATCATTAGTAAGTATTTGTACTATAGTTAATATCGAAACCAATAAATATGTTTAGCAAAAGTATCGATTAGCTCCGAACAAGCTACTCGTAGCGAAGTTATAGTTCAAGAACAACAACCAACATAGATCCTAGCACGTAAAGCACATTCAACAAATCTGCCAAACTACTACCTAACAAATACGTGTAATTCCTTGCACTAAAAGCCAAGTTTCTAATTATACGGTGACCGGTATTTGGCGCTCATTATAATACTCTCATTGTACGGTGTACCTGTGTTTTGAATGATATTACGCTACATTTATGTTAGTATTCTTTAAGTCATCAGATGGTAAAACACTCCATTTAGATCCCTAAATATTCGGCATTTTCTTGAAGGTACTTTTAAAAAACTGTTTTCTTGATAAAAGGTTGCCAGCCTGGCATCCGCAACGGAGTCATTCGTCAGAAAACCAAGGTGTACGACATAGCTCAAAGAATTAGCAAGCTGAAGTGGCAGTGGGCCGGCCATGTTTGCCGAAGAACCGACAACCGTTGGAGCAAACGGATACTGGTGTGGAGACCGCGTTTAGGCAAGCGTAGTGTAGGACGCCCTCCGGCGAGATGGAGCGACGATCTGAGGAGTGTAGCTGGCAAACACTGGATGAGAAGAGCCGAAGACCGAGCTCAGTGGCGCGTCTTGGGAGAGACCTACGTCCAGCAGTGGACTGATATAGGTTGATGATGATGATGAGCCTGGCAACCTTTATTTTATCAATTATTTTATCAAATTTAGCCAACCTATTTTTGTATCACGTAACGTTGACATTTCAGTATATTATCATACACAGATAATTAAAATGTCAGATTGTTTGTTCAATAACCGTGGAGTATGATCTTAACAGTTTGAAACTTACAAATGAATTATGTCTTTTCTAGTAAGCTAAACGTATATAATATAAAGACTAGACTATTCGGGTCTCCAACACGATTTTTGTTGCTACACATTTGTTTAAGAGACAGTGAGGAGATATTTTCGACTTATTTTTTGCGATAGTAAAATGGCGATCGCTAATTCTTAAAGTAAAGAGCTTAATTCACAATGAATGCACTCTGAATCGGCTAAGTCTGGTTTAAACCGGTTAAGTAGATACAAACGAATGGCTCGTACGACGTACCTAGGGTAAATTAAAAGCGAAAGAAAAGCTCCTTGTGAATTGTAGAGTGGTTTTAAACAACACGGAACACTTTTATAGCGGTCATTTGAACAAGATTAATTCTAGAAGTAAACTACACTGGATTGAGACTTAGCGATGTAGGTATAGTAATGTTGTTTGAGAGTCTTAACAAGTTCTATTTTTATAATCTCTGTACCATCTAGTGATTGATGGCCCACCAGATGTTCCATTTTCTACTACATATGAGTAGCATTGCTTTATTAAACACATTTAGCTATTGGCTCTATATGCGTCTTTTAGACTTAAAAATATTTAGTCTTATGTTCCTGCAACTTGAATCTACAGCATAAATAATCTGTAAGTACTTCCCGGAAGACCAATTCTTTTAAAACTCTACAACTAATACCAACATTGAAAAGATTAGAAAACCCCAAAGTTATTGAGTCGAGCAGGATTTGAACCCGCGACCTTCCTTTTGACACTTCCTTCAGTGCAGGAAGCACCATAAAGAATACTACTATCAACATTTTAAAAATTTATTTGCATTTCTGCAACTATTTTTACCATTTATTTCGCCGTCTTCAACTCTTCATTACTCGAAGCGACAATGTTTGTCCCGGAACCCCCACTACCCAATTAGTTCCCCCCCTTCCATTGCACTTGTAAACGAGTGCAGTCCTGCACGAATTAGTTCCGATGTTCTAGGATTTATTATCACGTGCCAATTAACTAAATGAAGATGACGTCGTGTCTTCAAAGAACAGTGTAAAATAACTAGGACATTTCAAAGTCATATTAAACGTAAGATTCTAAAGATATATAAATCCTTCCAGGTCTGGAGTTTATTATCCGTTATTTTAGACTTTAGTATAATTATACAAATTGTTAAAATCACGTACAAACTGACTTCAAAATTGTAGGTCGTTGGTTCGATCCTGACCAAGAATGAATTTATTTGTGCTAAGCCAAAATTGAATGTTTGTTGTTGATTAATGTATACTTAAGCCATCTTTTTTTCCTTCGTGGTAGCTTTGCTTAATTTGAGATGACGATGATTATAATTAACAGCCAATCCTAAACGATCCTTTGAGATGTAAGGAATTATACTAACTTAATGAATATATAATCTTAAATAAAATATATAAATTCTTATCGCATAGCCCTCATGAGACAACTTTGTAAAAATACCATTAACAAAAAAATAAACCTTAATTTATCCAAAGGCTTTTCAAAGCCACAAACCAATTTATACCTCCCCTTAAGGGATGGCCCAGGGCCAAAAAACTTCTTAGAAATCACATCCAAATTCTTAGAACTACCTGCTACTACTAAAGTGTTTTTATAAAAACTTTTTTGTTCAAATATTTTTATTTCGACACGTCTCTAGCACTTATGTCGATGTGGTAAGTGTGATTTTAGCATAACGATTAGAACTTTAAGGGTGGAAATGAAACAAAAGAATACTTAAATGGGTCAGTCATAATGCCATAAATCAATATTGGATATTTGGAAGATCCTTATTTTTTTATGTCGCTGGAGGCAGTTTAAGATTACTTTAAAATGACTGTTTTGGTAATTAAAATATTTTCTGCTTTACATTCCACAAAATACATATAACAGATACTTTCAATTTTTGTAATATCCCAAATTTGTGTTGTGGACCGAGAGCGGTCCCAAATTTAAACCTAGGACCTTCCTGTTGATACTTTATATATATCGTTTGAATGCGTCACTACACTACTAATCAATGAATGTTATTTCCTAAAACTAAACTGTCTATAAAACTATTCCATCCAGAATCTGCCTAGCTCAGTATTTAAGCTACATCTAGAAGAGTCACATCATTAAAAAAACAACGGTTTAATGGCTACTAAGACTCTTCATGTTCTTTAAGAACTTTCCCTTTGCATACCAGAAAGCTACAATTACCAACAGCTAATAGCCTTGTTAAAGTTTTTGAAGTCTAAAAGTTTATTACAAAGCAATTCGGAACTTACCAAATTATTTTATTCGCTCCTTTACATCTCGTGTTAAATGAACAACGTCTAGTCTATCGGAAAGTACAAACCAAACTAAACTTTTGCCAACGTAAACGCCTCTAGATACAAACGATTTTGATCTTTATACCATTGAGTTAAGGACGTCGGATGGCGAAGAGTCAAGTTAGTGGCAGTCCCCATACAGCAGATGTTGCTGGCACTTTATAGAAGTCGAAGAACTCTAAGTTAGTATCGTCACAGTAAGTTCTTTTACAGAGACTAACATTTTGTGATGGATAGAACATACTATATCTAACTCAGTATATTTTTTATTTACAATATACAAAGCTTAGATAAGGAATAATAAATACTGTGATTAACTGCTAAAAAAGTTTCTAGAATTGTAAATTCACTTAGACAAAAACTATGTATCTTGATATTAGCTCAAGCTAAAGCTATGTAGTTTCCAATCAAGTTTGTTTTCTGTTTGCATCTCTACTGTGCGTCAGTTCATGAGATGAAATTTTATTTGGCCTTTTTGAATATGCGTCGAAAGTTTGACTTTATGGTATTATGGACTGAAAAGTTCGGATCTGAAATGGATTTTGGCCTTAAAATTTGGTCATGAAAGTTTTAGCAGACGTGGTTTGTCTGGCATGTAAATTTTGACCTTGGCCTAGACATAGGTACTTTAAATTTAAATTAGGAGATTTATTCTGCAATGAATCATATATATATTGAGATAATATCTTAAACTGTAAATCATAAGCTTTGAAAGGCATTATTTAAGCTTTATAACGTAACACTGCCTTTTAAATAAGGTTTTGTGTAGTATACTTTGAAAAACTCTTACGTAGCATCATTGTTAAAACAAAAAATCATAAAACAAGCTTCTTAAGTTAAGAAAAGCGTGTTCATTATTTCTGTCCCACGAGCATTGCTTAAGCTAACATTTTTCAAAAGACAAAAACAGTCGCAAACTTTTTATTTTCAAAGTTTATATTGCGTTAAAAGTAATTTTTGCAGAGTTTATACTTTCTTGTATTGTTCACGGCTTCGCTGTCGTGAGTTGATAAATAGACCGGGATACGTAATTTTGCACGTGCCCTTCAAATATAACAGGGGCTTATAAAATACTTATGTAATGTGCTAAAAACATTTTAGCATATGCTACAATAAAATGATTGGTAATTTTTTGAAGTAAACTACTCGGTGTAGTACTATGGGAACAAGATTACTGATAGAATAAATGCACACTATTTCGTAGTCAAAAACACACATAAGTAAACAGACACACAGCAAACATGAATGTACTTTTAAGTATTCATTTGAGCGGATGCACTAAAAATATCTAGTGTTCACTTGTCCTACAAGACCTATTTATTAGAATTTATACATTTAAATTTAGAATCGTTTTTTTTTAACTATAATAATAAATAATCACCGACATTTCACACATCATGCTCTAGTCCCAAACTAAGCAAAGCTTGTACTATGGGAACTAGATTATATTATATATAGGTATGTACTATGTAATATATAACTATGTCACCATTCTACAATTAAACTGCCTATAACAGGACCAGTGGTTGAACAAACAAACACGGCCTCGAACACGTGGTGTTTAGTTCTCTTCTCACCGTCCAACAATGGGTGTGGGGTTCGAACCCTCAGCGACTGTTGTTTCTTCTGTACTCTCAATGTGGGGTAACCATGTTTTACCGACTTGTGTATACTCTGGTTTAAGTCATGTTATTTCTACCAGTGTCTGTAGATAAAGTTGCTTCCATTTTCTAAAAAAATAAAAATTTATACAAAGTTACAAGATTTTAATTATCTTGATTGCTATTTATATAGAAAATCGTAGCTTGATTGCTTGATGGATTAACGTGGGTGAGGTTTTAGAATATAAAAAACAGTCACACAACTGACTGATTATAAAAGACAGCGCTTAACTTAAACCACTGGTTCTAAGGAAAGGTGAAGAATTCTCAGAATCTTTCTTTTGCTTCAATTGTCCAATCACAAGAAGCTTTTTTTAAACCTGTTTGTTATATAATTGTGGTCACCCTTCATGGGTCACCATTAGAACCAATCCACCTCACATTATGATTAGTAATACTTGAATATCCAGTTTTGCGACACATTGCGTTAATTGTATGCATGGGGTTCTATGGAGTAGTAACTAATACAATGAGTTGTATGGAAATATGGTCAATGCCCGCTTCAGTGGCTTTTGTATGTGTGCCACGCAATGTACTATTAAAATATGAATGGGCTATGAACGAGAAAATAAATGAAACTAGTTCATACAATAACTAGTTCACACTTCTAACAAAATAAATAATTTCATTTCATAATATACTTGCATGATGTGTTTCCTTTGTCTTGAGCAATTTACTTAGATATGGACATTCATTTATTTACTCCATAGCACATAAAACAGAAACACTAAAATATTATAACAATATTTCGGAACTTACTAGTAAAATATAATAAAAAAATTAGCTGGCTGATGATTTATGTGTGCTACCGCAGCTAAAGGGGCCCGTCTCAGCTAGCCACTTGTAGGCACTAAGTACTACTTTAGGTTTGAATTTCAGGGTTGTTTCATGTTCTTAAGATATTTAGCTTAGACCGTGCATTGTTGCTCTGTCCATACATGTTCTTTATTTAGCACCTTTTAGTGACAAACATTATTTATTTATTTAAATAAAGTAGCCAGTATACAACACCATTACAATAATCTATTGACCAACAAAAACCTTTTGAAATTCTACGAAACTATCCCTTGTAAATCCAAAAGGACATTGACCGAAGTCCCCAGATACTTGAAAAAGCTCAAATCAAAACAATTCCAACTTAAACATTCGACGCATTTACTATTTGTAAAATGACCCTTTCAGACTGGAAAGACCAAAAAAAAGGTACCAACACACGTGTAGAAGCAAAAAATAAACATGGTATTACGAGTAATTGGACTACACAAACGAGAATAAACCTTATAGCGGCTGTTTATGGTGCAGATTTGGATGCGATAAGACGTGATGATTGAGATTGACTGAAAGATGTCTCAGTGGAATATGACGCTTCAGAAGTAGTAGAATAAGGATTAAAATAGGATGAAGTGTAGGGCGATATTTGTGATAAACAACCAGCTGTTTAGACGGGTCCTGGAGAGGGCTCGATGCAGGCTCACGGTAATGACAGTTTACACACAGCCGATACCGACACCTACACAATACAGAAATATCTTTGTAGAAGACACAGTTTATGTACATATTATGTACTATTTGTGATTACTGAATAAAGTATTTACGACTATGAATGAACTAAAAGCGTTGGAGTACTTATAGAACTGAATTTGTATTCATTAAATATCATATTTCAAAGTTTTGGCAATCATATAAACATAGAATATTTAGTTAGTCGTAGCATGAAGAAGATATTCATTTGATTGTCTAAATTTAATGTTTATTTATTTATTTATTTATTTCAATGTCTCATAACTACTAGTTTCCTAAGCTTTTTATTGAGATTTTTACTTTTCTTAAATCTGTATTGTAAGTGCATTGTCACAAGTAATAATTCTATACTATTGTATCCCAGATGCTTTATGTGATACTGTAATATCGTATCGTAGTCGTGTCGGGCGTTGGCAGTAAAAATAGTCATTGGTTGTAATGTGGTGCAAACATTTCGTTAGGACTTGAAGTCGTCTGTAACTTGAAAAAACACTTGTTTATAATGATTGCAACAACTTTACAATTAAATTGGTCACATTAATCTTTAGTAGTTCGCTGTAGAACGATTTGATGATCATTTATTTTCTTTCTAGAGAGAATAATGATATTAATTAAAGCTAAAGGCTCGCAAGTAACAGCAACTTATTATCTCAATAAAATATCGTTACCTAATTTTTTGTTCTATTTCATGACTAATAATAATATTATTAATATTGCGTAGAATCTAATCCAAAAACCCGATTTTTTTAGATTTCTAGAATTTGGTTAATAGAATGATTCAAAGTACCTAGTTTTTTCTGGAAATCCTTATCAGTCAGTGCTAACACACAGTGCTAATATAATGATGATTATAATAATAACAAAATAATTTTCTTCTGAATTATTACACAAAAAAAAACTCGTTTCTTTGAAATGATTTGTAATTTGTCAAGTTACCGATGATAATATCATCGAAAAGGTTTCCTGTTTGTATTTCCAAAATTCCCCAGAGATTGTACTTGTGACATCTGATATATCAAAAATTCTTTTAAAATTGTAATTGATTGTTATTTATCACTCTCCGGGGTTTTGGAGTTGAATAAAAACATCAATCGGTCAACTGTGATGTTGATTGTTAAATGTAGGCAGTGATTTGACAATATTTTGTAAAAGTCAAAAATAAATCATCGTATATGAAGTCATATAAAAAAGTCTTGATGTATAAAGTTGTCGGAAAGGTCTCACGGTAAGAAAGAAGAAATAAAATAGATTTAAAACTTGATATAAACTCGGTTATGATATAAATACATCATTATTCTAACAACGCCATCTAGCCCAAAATCTATACGGAGACCTAGATTACTGATAATTCATTTTTATTTTGTACATGAATTATGCTAATAATTCGCATTAAAAAGTTTCGTGTCAATTTTGATTTGAAAAAGCTTTTATGATTTACATAATAGAATTTATTTGTATAAAAAGTAAAAATTAAGCTATAATATCTTTTTTAGTAACAGGAATCTAAAGTAACTCATAAAATTGAATAACTAGATCTATAACTACGTGTAAAGGCATCCCTACATTACTCACACATATAAATGTCACCTCAGTGTGCGAGTCTATTTAAACTGTGTGTGTGTGTGTGGGTGAGGGTATGTCAGTGTGCTAGTGTCAGGTAGCATCAGCTGTGCGCCCGCGCAACCCATATGATTTCAAGGCCGCCTTGTAAGTTAGTTTTTTAAGCTTACTCGAGTTTCTAAAATAAGCACGTTTTGGTAGTAAATTACGCTATTTTTGGACTCTGTGTGGGATGTTTAAGGGTACGTGTTTATAGTTTATGGAGGATGCTGACTGCGTAAGATTAGGGATCTTACCCTTACTTTATTTTTACTGTGATTGTTACCAGAGTTAGCCATTGGATTTCGAAACAGGCTATTGCTTGTGTTGTAGATGATATATAGCGCCAAGGGCATTTTTTGCCTCTGCCTCTATTTACAGAACAAAGTCGTGTCGACTGACATACTCAAAATGTCAGATAAGTAACATTACATAATATGTTTTAAAAAGATTTTTTTTAAACTGTGTGTCTTTTATATGTAATAGATTTAACCAAAGTTTGACATAAATATCCTTCAATCGAATGTCTCACATCTTAGGATAGTGACCACTGCACTTCTTAATCTCTTCCTGACGCCATTTATTGAATACCCAACTAATTCCAAGGAACCATAGACGGATGAGTGTAATACGAGAATACATGATCATATCAGCGTATTTGGATTTGACTATGGATATTTCGAGAACACAGAATCCAAAAAAACGTTCAGAGGGTGAAAAAAAAACTTTCAATTAGCTAATTAATACAGTTACAATTGACACATTATATTAATGCTCAGCTCTCAGGTAAAGTGACACATTTCTTGCAATGGAAATGGTTCCACCACAGAGTTTGCGAAACCGACAACCACTGAGGAAGAAAGGTTCTCGAATAACGACCACAGGATCGGAAGACAGTGTAAGGTGACTCGGAGTTGACCTGATGAAGGTCGTGGGAAGGGAAGCGGAGGTGAGTTAGCTTTAGGTACTTTTGGCTTCGGTTTCAAGAGCCGTCAGCTGTTGTTACACGCGATTTTGAACCTTAAAGTCTTATATAAATGCTTTCTATTTGCATTTAACTGAAGTTATAAAAAGTTTGTAAACTAGCCTTGATATTGATAAAGTCACTGTAAGCTTAAAATATTTATCCTGTATTTTATTTGTAGCATTCGGCCGCTAAAGACAAAACATGGCAATACAAGTAATTTCGTTCTGGAACTCCAAATAAAACTTCAATTCATACGTAATAGCATAGACGATTTTTTATTTTTCTATGGTAATAGCGAAGTTTTTAGTGAAAGAAGTTCTAGGAAGTAGTAAACTAAACATATTTGAAAGATGCAAGATTAGAAATGTAATAAACCTGATTTTTATCCTACTTGGCATTTCAATACAATGGTTTATTTTATATAAGTAGTCATTAACAGTACCTAAGTTTAAATAAGCTCGTCGTCTTTTTATTCAAATAAGGATGAAGACTAGGCTTATTTTAAGTAATGAATGAGGCACCCAAAAGCTTCAAAATTAAAATCTTGTTCAAACTATAGACTTAATATAATAAGAAACTATTTTCTCCAGGTCTAAAGATCGCTAAAACCAAATAAGAGCTATCCCATTTTACACAAAATCTCTCACACGCACAAACACGTGTTGCTCACATGGATTTACTCAGCTGACTACCCACACATACAACGCCACAAATAAACAAACCGTGTTTACAATAGTGTGCTTGTAGTTGTGTAGGATGTTGACTGTTCACATAATGAGAGGGTTTCAAAAAAACTTGCATGAGATCTGGGGTCGACGAAAAGGGATAAAAGTATAACTGGTTTGGTGTGCGAGAAAGGGATGGTAGAGTTGAGTTTTTCGTTGTGTTCCTTTTTGTACGAGCCGGGAGGCAAGGTGCATGGCTGCTAGCATGTTCGATTTGTGACCTGACTGATGTATGACGGAATTTTGAGACTACGGACGATTGTGCTATTCTGCCGCTGGGCATGCATAAACCAACAGAATTCAAATTGTATTTCTGCGGCTTTCTTTGAAAATGAAAAGGGTAAATTAAATTGTCGTTAAAAGTTTTAATGAATGTATGTATTCTAGCTGAGCCTTATTCAGACTTGTAGATACAATAATCGGACATTTGCTCGCAGTTTTATTTAAAAGACACACATTTTTTAGCACATATCATATAATTCCAGACATATTTTGCTTAATTTGAATCTAATGATTGTATCATTTCGTTAACGATTTTACAACGGTTATTACGTTACAGCTACTTTTTTATTTTTATTAAAATACCTTCAACGGTTAAAATAATCATTTCAGTAGAATATTAGACTTATAGTCACAGATAAGGCAGATCTTATACAAAGAGCTAAATCTTGTAATTGTAATAACAAGGGTAATAAGACATTTTTCTCAATTTTTACACATGATTGTTTAGTTATGATATAAAAGTTTGTTTTTAATACTGCTTTCAATAAATCAAGATCTTAATACAGCTAAATAAAAAAATATCGTATCACTTTAATAAAACCTGTACCCTACCTTTTATTTTGTTAGTTTTACTTTTGTTTCCTTGCTAAAAAGAACTTAGCTTACGTATTTTTATACAATTTTTTATCTGGAGGGGGGCGTTGATGTCTGCGACACAGTTATTTTAACTTCTGCAGATGTCATCGTTTTCCATGATGTTTTTGTTTTACTTTAAGTTATGGTTTCTAATAAACGCATTATTATTATTATTATTATTAAAACGAAAAAGAGTTGCTGTACTTACATGTAATGTATTGTATTAAGTATGTCAGTCTTCTAGTAGGTACCCATAACACAAGCTCCGCTTAGCTTGGGGCTAGATTATGTTGTGTGGATTGTCCAGCATTATTTATTTATTTAAAACTAAAAAGATACCTACTACCAAACCGTTCTTGTCAAATCGAAAATGTGTAAGTAGGTGCGCGAGATTAAAAATTAAAATTAGTACATAAATCAAAATTCTAATCTATAATCTCTCATTTCTCTCTCACTATGTAAAGGTACAGAGTCTGAGGTCTATTTCTGCATGTCAGCTGATATTATGAAATGTCACAGCTGTTTTCTCGAAACCTGTCTCAAACCGATTTGCCATGCCCCTTATGGAGATACAGCTGTTCATCAGCTGATCACTCACACAAAGAAGCTCTCTGTGTGGGTGACTGTGTGTGTATGCGTGACGACAAAAAAAAACCAGTATAGCAGGCCCGGCATTCGTGCATCCGCTGTGGGCTCATAGAATAATAAGATAGATGAGACTGTTGGAAACATTAATTTATGAAACGTTCATTCTAGTACTAAGATACGTTCTCTCCCTTAATAAACGTCAAACACCGCACACGGCTCTTTATTATTTTAATTTAAACCCCAGTAACCCTAAGGAACCTTGTCTTTAACAGAGACACCGGACTTTGTATAGAAATAATGCTATTTACTGTACAAAGTATCTTTGCTGATGTGCGACGTGTTTTATTACAAAACGTTTAGTATAAAATATGCAGTCATAATTTACATCCAATGTATAATAAATATCCAATATGAATTCAATTTTAATTTATAAAATTGTATGTTATACAGATATTTCAATTAAAATTTTATAGTATCCATTTTACACATCAAATAACAACAATCTAGAGTCACTTTAAATGTTGTGATGAAATGACAGTGAATAAAAAAAAATGTTGATGAATTACAGATTCATTTCAGTTGTAAAGCAACACTATTTAGGTTTGCTGTTGAACAGCAAACAAAAATTAATTAAAAGGTAGGTCTGTTTTTATCATCTTTGAGATTCTATTTTTTTCGCTTTTCGACCCTACGTGGATGTTTTACGACGTGTCCGACCCGTTCTATAGTGATTTCCTTCTCTACCTGTAGGATCGGTCTTAGAACCTCTAGAACCACTTTGAGCCGAATTCTGAAGATCCGCCAAAGGTACTTATTATGCGTTGTAAAAGTGTGTCGTAACTTTTAAGTATTTATTATAATTTTAGGTATACAGGGTGGTATTTTGAAGATGGTGATGGCTATGCCCAAAACCTCTGAAGTTAGCATCGAGGGATTTTACGACTTACATCTAATTCTTGTAGTTTCGGACCATTCTTGATACTTTAGTTTTCATATAGTTAAACCAATTATTTTCTATTGATAATTTATTTTCACTTATTAATTTATTTAACTGATTACTTTTCAAATGAAAACAGTAAATATATACACGCAATAACATCAAATGAGGTTTTAACTATTAACAAGTAAAACAAACCTTTGAACATGGATTTATATTAAAATGTGATTCGAATATTACTTTTTCATTCGATCCGAAAATGTTTCATTCGATTTCTCTTTGGTCCGTTCGCGCAGACGGAATAAAATATTGCAATTTAAAAATATTTCGTTCTATTTTTTAATGTTTTTTCTGAATCCTCGATAGTATGTTATTCACTAGGATCAAAGGAATATAAACTTTGTTTTATTTTGATATTTTTTTTAATTATTATTTTACTGTTTTTGGTAGGTACCTAGTCTATGTTTTCTTTTTACCTAGTACCAAGTCTACGTTATTTATTATATTTTTTAAGTAGATATTACCGATATTAGATGATGAAGATATTGAATTAAATATCAAGCTTCCTCTGTAACAATGTGGCGACATGCTTTTCAACTTTCAGAACGTACTTATTGCATATCTAATATATTGTAGCTTAACAAAGTGTTAAATTTCTAAAATCCAGTTAAATTATTCATACAATGTTTTACGTGGTGAAACTATAGTACTTGTACTTATTTAATAGGCCCCGTGATAATGATCTGCTGAGTGAAAGAATTGTGGAGTCATGTTGTTTTCTCATTAATATTGTTTCACGGTTTAGGGGCAAAGACGGCCGAAGTTCAAATCTAAGAGTAAGAAAACTATACCTGTTAATGAAATAAAACTTTAGAGACCCGAGGCCCGTTCACAAATAAATATAACAACCGCAAACGTATCGATACGGTGGCGTAAAACAGATTGTATGTCGGACTAGTAGTTAGTACATTATATTGCAAACTAATTTGTAAAAGTAAATCTATCTATCTTATTCGAGTGACACTAAGCCATTGATACTAAACTACAGAACGTTGCAGAGTCACCGCGCAGTGTCCTAAATGTGCTACGGTTACGATACGTTTACGATTGTCACATTTATACGTGCCCACGATCACAAATGTTGACAGTCATGCGTGACGCCATCGTCGTTGACGCCAACGTATCAACGTTGGCGTATTCGAGTTACATTGCGCGTCAACGCCAGCTCGTTTGTAGAACGTTGCAACGTCTCCGCGCAATGTGTATACATCTACAGTCTCATGTAATATTTTCTAAGTTTGTAAAGCTTTCGGTTTTTATTAATTGACTTGAGTTAGCTTAGTTAGTTAGTTAGCTACGTTGACATCCAACAGACCATGAATTTAATATATCCAAAAAAAATATGAAACAAGGTGAAGTATCGATTTTGGTTCATACTGGTTAAAATTATTGATCTATTGATAGAACTCTACTTGAGATTATTATTCTATGCATAAGTTAGTCCACGGAAGGGATAAGTGCTTTAATTTTACGATGCATTTAACACTGCATTAATTTATATTTAATTGATTATTTAAAACGAAAACCCGTTCGTTTGTAGTATATAATAAAGCTTAGATAAAAAATAATTATCGCTTGATGCAAAGATCTTTGAGTTTTGAACTTAATGAGCTAACAAAAGTGATCATATTGACCTAAATTGTTATTCCCACTACCAAAAAGGTTAACTGGTAGATAATGTATAGCATTATTAGCGTTAAATTCGAATGTACACTACTTTGAAGTGCTAGAATTTTCTGCCTTCATCAATTACACTACCTCAGACACGCACGTCCTAAAGGTAGTAATCAAAAAACATTGCATTACTTTCAGAGGGCTTAGTCCGAGCTTGCATTTTAAAACTCCCTACTCTCGAGCCGAGAGTCGTCTCTCGGATCTCTCTCTCTACTTCTTACAAAAATATAAGGACATCCGAGAGACGACTCTCGGCTCGAGAGTAGGGAGTTTTAAAATGCAAGCTCGGACTAAGCCCTCAGAACTCTGATGCAAATGCAATCACCCTTCAAATTGCAACATAGCAATGCGAGCTGCAACTGTTTAAAAATAATATCTCTTGCATTAAAAATTCTTACTTTACAAGAACTATCTACTAGTCAAAGTCAAAAGTCAAAGTCAAAAATTACTTCATTCAATAAATCACAGGGATCATTTAAAATCGTCTTACATACTAGGTGGTTCTAGGTGTCAGTTAACGACCAGAAGTAATACAACGTAACATGTTAATAAGAATATCATCATTATCAGCTTGTAGAAGTCCTAATGAAAAGTATTAGCAGAAATAACTATTATATTTATATATAACGTTATACATATATGGCCCACTTTGCTAAGTATAGTATGTAGCTGCCTAACACCCGTATTCACAGACGTTACTGTGAGGTCTCATAGTGTGCACGTGCGCACAGGGCGAAACCAATTCAGAAACAATACTTAAGTGTCAGAGCGCGCTATGCGTCCGTCAAAATGAACGAACAGCTAAGGAAACGGGCTAGTTTGAAGGCTTGTCAAAAGGAACGCACTGCAAAATGGCATTCTTTGCACAGTGTTGATGCTATACTTAAGCAAGTACGCTTTGTGAATACGGGTGTAAGTAGATTTGACAAAACTAAAAAAAGGTGTGCTCTTCAAATATGTCTAACGTTGCGTGAATGAATTTAACACAATGTTTACGAATCGCTGAAAAATATTATAATTTTTGATAATTTATTACGCATTTGTTTGTAGTGTTGATAGAAAAGCGTGGTTAGGATCACGCAATGTACACGAAACAAGAAATATTGTACTGTGGTCTAATGTCATTAATCTAAAGACGGGTGTGACTTAACAAGTCACATGATACCAGAAAACCTAATTCCTGTATTTTTTTCACGTAAATCTTTTTTTAAAGCTATTGTACAACGCCATCTTTTGTAAGCAATGTATAGTATTAGGTCGTATTGGTAATGATGAGTGTTAGGTTAGATTAGTCAGTTTTAGGTGGAGTTGAACCCAGGCAGAAGTATTATCTGCTGGGCTGTGATACTTGCCAAAGTGGATTGTGTACCTACATATTGGTTTTTGTGATGAACATAAATAGTTGTTCCGTGTCTGGGTGTTACTTTGTATTCTTAAATGTATTAACGAAAAAACATGTATAAAGCTCTATCAAAATAAAAATTAAAAAATATTTTCAGTTAATCACAAAGATCATTTTGATCAACAATATAGTTCCCATAGTACAAGCTTCACTTAGTTTTTTACTAGAGCGCGTTGTGTAATATGCCCGTAAATATTTATTTATTTATATGTATAATATTTTGATCAAATTATATTATACGTGGAAACGTATAATATAATTTGAACATTAAATTCAGCCTAGCAATTTTTTTTAAACTGACCCATAACTGCGACGAAGAATTACATTTTTACAAGAATTGTATTTAATTATTAGTGTTTTTATGACCAACTAGAAGCCCCGAGACCATCAAAAGCTATAATCTGTTAGATAAGCGAAGCGATAACATAGCGATGACTGTGAACTGTGAACCAAACGTAGCGAAACCGAGCGGATTAAACCATTTATCAACTTACTACAAGTACCTACTTGTACAGTCAGCAGAACCATGAGTTATTCAAAAGATCTTATCAAAATTGAAACAGAAAAATTGCGGATTTGAGTTATAGGTTTTGAACACGCGAGCTTTTTTAAGATGTTTCAAAGATATTTAGTGAATGGTTACAAGTGAAATTTAAACAATTTGCGCAAAATGTTAGTTTAATTAGTTTAATAGCATTTTATGAAAATACATTAAAACTAACTGAGTTTATTAAAGTAATTAATTGGGCGTTTGTCTCTTTAGACCAGTTTTTAAAAGTAGACAGATGATTTATTGATAAATGTAGTCTTTCGTATAACTGAGTTAAGCATGTGAAAAAAAATCTTATGATAATTACTTTAAATGTAAATATGTAAAATGATTATGATTATGATAAACTCGTCGTCGTCGTTATAAATATTCACATACTCACACACTTTAATTTTATTTACCATCAACAGGAATCTCAAAGTTTATTCTGATCTTCTGTCAAAGTAGGTACTGACTGCAAAAAGGCTCTAGTTAAATAATATTCATTAATTCCATTAAAATTATTTTAAATATTCCAATAAAATATTCATAGACAATTCACACATCACTCTCTAGTCCCAAACAATGGTTGTACTACGAGAACTATATTGCTGATAGAATACTTATATACATATACATTTTTTGTAAATACATAGACGAATAGATAGTGACAACATTGTATGCAAAAAGCACCATTTTTTTTTAAAACTAACAATGGTTTTTATCTGTAACATTTAATTAAAACTAGCGTTAACAAATACCATGATTGAAATAAACCATTCCAAAATTGCTGACTTATACAAGACACATAAATTTATTAATTTGCCCCAACACCTCTAATAGCTTTACGATTGTTTTGCAGACTGTACGTCCAGTTCAGAGCCAAACTAACTATTAACAATTCTACGGTCCACATTGAGTCATTGTTTGGTATCGCTCATCTTCATTTGAAAAGTGCGTAAGTACTAATAATAATTTAATGAGTTTTCGTGCACGTGTTGCGTGACTCAATCGGGAAATGTCTGTAAGGTACTTTGAATATTATTACTATTGAGTTGTATCTTCAATAAAAAATTAATTAAAATGTTGTAATATTGAGCAAGCAGACGAGGAAACAAAGGACGAGTTTTATGATAGCGTGGATTTGGTATTCGACCAATTACCGAAATACGATGTGAAAATTGTTCTTGGCGACCTTAATGCTAAAATTGGACGAGAAGAAATATTTATACCAACGATTGGAAGGCATAGCAAACACGACCACAGTAATGATAATGGAGTGAGATTGATCAGTTTTGCATCATCGAAGTCTATGGTGATCAAGAGCACAATGTTTCCTCACAAGGACATTCACAAAGGAACTTGGCGTTCTCCGGACGGACACACGATAAATCAAATTGATCATGTCATTATAGACGACAGGCATAAAAGCATTATTGAAGATATAAGAACATTTCGAGGAGCTGACTGTGACAGTGATCATTACATGTTAGGTATTAAACTTAGATTTAAAATTAAAGTTGTAAGAAAGGTGTCTGTTAAAAAGGAAGGAGGAATTAATGTTGATAATTTAAAAAACATGGACATCAGAGAAAAATTTCAATTAGAAGTAAGCAATAGATTCAGTAATTTAGCGATAGATGAAAATATAGACAAAGCATGGGAAACTATGAAACTGCAACTTATAGAATCTGGAACAAAAATATTGGGAAAAACAAGACCAACAAAAAGAAGAAAATGGTGGAACCAAGAGTGTGAAAAGTCCGTCGAAGATAGGAAACAATATAAGATACTAGCAGAACAGGATAGTCAGTGGATCCGTAAATATGAAGATTGCAGACAAGAAGTTAAAAAAGTTATTAAGAGAGCTCGACGTAGTCACCTGGATTGTATAGTGCGAGATATGGAAACTCTCATACAATCAAATAAATCTAGAAAATTCTACCAAGAAGTAAGGAACGTGAAAAAGGGATACCAACCCACGACGCAAATACTGGAGGATGAAGAGGGTAATCTGGTTACGGATATTGCTGACATAAAAGTTATGTGGCGGGACTATTTTCAAGAACTACTAAATTGTCCATCGCCGGAAACGACGATACATCGAACAACGGAAAATAATGAGGAAGATGTAGCACCGCCCACATTGACGGAAGTCCGTAAAGCAGTCACTAGGCTAAAAAATAACAAAGCCCCAGGTGTTGACGGCGTTCCCTCTGAATTATGGAAGTACGGCGGAAGGGTGGCTCTCTCTGGTATTCATGAGCTTTTGGTGAATATTTGGCATGCAGAAAAGCAACCGGCGGAGTGGAATATAGGAGTGGTCTGTCCAGTGCATAAAAAAGGATGTAAAAAGAAATGTAACAATTACAGGGGAATAGCATTGCTTCCTACAGCTTACAAAATCCTTTCATATGTACTGCTACAAAAGTTGGAACCATACGCGGAAAGAATCCTTGGTGATTATCAGTGTGGTTTTCGTCGAAACCGCAGCACAGTGGATCAGATTTTCCTACTAAAGCAACTGATGGAAAAGAAATGGGAGTATGCTCAGAGTATTCACGCGCTGTTTATAGATTTTAGGAAAGCTTATGATAGTATAGACCGACAAGCCTTGTATACCATTCTGAGGGAGTTTGGAATCCCTACGAAGCTCGTGGATATGATAGGAGTTGCCACCAGTGAAAGTAACATGCGGGTGCGAATGGGGGGAGAACTGACGGAGTGCTTCACGGTGAGAACCGGATTAAAACAAGGTGATGCCTTATCTCCGATGCTTTTCAATTTGGTGCTCGAATATGTGCTCAGAAAAGTACTAGCAATGGATTCAGGGTTGATACTGAATGGGAAGCATAGGATTATAGGGTATGCCGATGATTTGGCTCTATTAGGAGAAAATCAGGAGGATGTCAGAATGGCCACTAAGGTCCTGGAGGCAGAAGCTGAGAAAGTCGGACTCAAGATAAATCATGGAAAAACAGAGTATTTACATATGAAGCGATACCGAAATGTGCGTAGACAGCGTCAAGATCTTCAGGTTGAAGGTACAGTGTATAAAGGTGTGGCCAAATTTAAATACCTGGGATGCACTGTTACTGATACAAATACTCGTGAGGAAGAAATTCACATACGGATACAGAACGCCCTTAGATGTACTGCAGCCTTACATAAAGTGTTGGTGTCTAAACTTCTAAGTAGAAAAACGAAAGTCCGCATATATAAGACTGTCATTAGACCAATATTAATGTATGGCTCTGAAGCGTGGACACTAACTCTCAAAGAGGAAAATCAGCTTTTGGTAGCAGAAAGGAAAGTTCTCCGGAAAATCCTGGGTCCAGTAAAAAGGGATGATGGCAGCTGGAGGGTTCGCAAGAACGTCGAAATCGAAGAACTTGTGGCCGAGCCTAACATCATTGGAGAATTTAAAGCTACACGTCTCCGGTGGCTTGGTCACTTGGAGCGAATGGGAGATGATCGAAGTGTCAAGCGAGCATACTTGGGGCGACCAATCAGCCGCCGTCCGGTTGGTCGGCCCAAGTATCGCTGGATCGATAGAGTGGAAGCTGACCTTCACGAGCTTCAAGCCTATAACTGGCGGGAATCCGTGCTGGACAGAGACAAGTGGCGAGCTCTCGTGTCGGAGGCCAAGACTCATTTTGGGTCACTGCGCCATAGGAGTAGTAGTAGAGTTGTATCTTTATATTTGAGGTCGTATTCTTAGACAGACAATATACCTACTACAAGTGCATCTTTTTATAGTTAAATGTCATTTTTTTCTGATAAGTACCTATGTAGTATCCTCATTTGCATCGTTATGTAATAAAACAAAAACAGGAATCAGCATGTCATTGCTCAAATATTTTTTTATCGGCATCTACATGATGTGAAAGCGTCTAGGTCCGCCAATGTCGTTTGTCGTATGAATGTCGTGTGAATGTCGGGCTGACAATGTACAAAGTGATGATTCTTGCATGCTGATATATGTCAAAGTTTTTGACCTGACATGAACATTATAAATAAGAGTATACATACATGCAGTAGGTACTTTTAATAATATCGACCGTTTTAAGTCGGTAACAGCTTCTCACGCCAACAGTTTCTTAAGACAAAAAGCACTGTAATTAATTATGCCTCAAACTGTCACGTTTACCCTACGGGGCGTCTACTAAGCAAAACGTTTATTTCATCGCTTTAAGTTACATTGCGCGGCAACACAGCCACTCCAAAGCGGATGTACAAAGCGGCAGCGCAGTGTAACGCGACTTATACCAATTAATCTTCTTTCATCTTATGCAGTAGGCTTTTGGGTCATAGCCCTTGTTCAAAGCTTTAGGTAAACCGATTAGTAATACTTAAGTAAGTAGTTTTGGTCATTTGATCCAGAGGTGACGAATTGCGCAAGAGAAATCGATTAACTTAGATTTTGTATGGTTTCTGGGTAACTTCAGGGTCCTACCCGGAAACTTTCGATGGACGTTATGAGATTGATGACGTCATAGCGACCTTCGAAGGCACACGGATAATCTCACATTTCATTCGATAGTTTTAGTGAAATCTCATAACTTTGAAACACCTTGAAAACTATAAAACAAGATGTCAAGTCTTCGTTACCATAAAAGGGGATATACAGACAAGAAACTGTTTGGTTCCTAGAATTTGGTGTGATCTGTTGTTATATCCATAATTGATAAAAAAACTATATGCATTGTTTTTAAATCATTAATGTCCATGTGGCTATTTTTTTTATTGAATTAAAGGCAAACTAATATTTTATTCCTTAAATAGTAGAAACTGTCATTTTTAAATAATAAAGTTAGTTTAAAAGCCTTCAAAACAATCCCGCGTGATTTATCGAAATAAATCAGGTTTAATTGCAACGTAAATCATCAAGCAATAATGCGTGGAGCTAACAAAGGAGCAGAACAAGAGTTCCCGAATCTATGGGTTAGAAGGTTGAATAGGCGTTTTTGAAAACATCCCCTAAAAGCCTACGGGGTGGTTTAAACCCATCTTTGTTTATCCAAACATCTAAATAATACACAATTAAATTTTTTTCAATTTTTCCAACTAGATTTGAATAATTTGTAATAAAGTTTTTACGTTTTTACGTTTTATAAGCATTTTACGTCCAGAGCATCAGCTCTGGACGTAAAATGCTGAAAAAAAAAACGCGTAAAAAAGATAAGATATTTTTTATCAGCTCTGCACGTAATGAACTAAAAGCTCAAAGCTCAAGATTGTACATTGATTATATTTATGTTTATTAATATAACCTGCGAACGACATAATAATTATGTAAAAACGATATTCAAATAATGTTTTTAATTAAACATGTCGGAAGTTACGTATTCTTAACTTTATTCGCCGGAGCTTCCGGAAATTATTAATACTAATTAAAATTTCGCCAAAATATTACCTTTGGTGTGAACATCAAAAACGAATACCGATGAGGGTAAGTCGATGTTTTTTCATTTACAGAATACGATACTTAGGCAGTACAAAAATCTTTTAAACTATATATCTATCTGTTTTCTTTTATCAAGTCTTTTTTCACTGCACTATAGAAACTGAACTTGATTTAAAACCTGCCAGGTTTTGAGAGGCAAGGATAGTCACACACATCAGCATGTTATTAATTATTTAATAACTTAATTACGAGCGTCTACATTTGTCCTATGAAATTTAAAAGAAGCATTACATAACGTGATACAATCGCTCCGATATTTTTGAACTTAGCAAAATGTTTGCAGAATCGTATCGTAAAGTAAAATCATTAGCAAATTATTATTATGGTAGCGGAAAACCGGAAATCAGTGATTGCTGAGCCGTTGCAATATCCGCTTATGCTGCTTCCGGTCTATAGGCTATAGGCTGTCTACTTTATCTCTATAGACCGTTACCGGCCGCCATTTATTTCTTACAGACAATATCTGAAAAGGTAACGAGGTAATCTATGTTATGTTGTTGAATAAAGTAACAAAAGTCTTGAAGTTAAATAAATACAATTAAAATGTATGATAATGGAATATTATACTGTGATAATCATGTAGGTGTAGAGTTGTTTTACTTCAAATAGCTCTCATGTGTCAAAATAATCTTGTATGTAATATAAAACTGCACTATATGCTATCACTTTAGTCTATCCTAACCACAATTATACTTTTTAACACGGTATCACTATTTCACGACTATGACTTCACCGTTCGAAGGCTTAAAGAGGACTCCCCGGTACAGCCACCTCATTCTTTTTATATCACCGCATAAGCGTAAACAACAAGATGGCGGCGGCGTGCCGGATGTGACGTTTATTCTTTTCAAGAATCATCACAAATATCTTCATTAAAATAGCAAACAATATTTTATAATTCTTAAATAGATTTACCAAACTATTATATTAAACAATTTTAGAATAATATTTTGGAAATCATGACATTCGGCCATCCGACAATGTGTCGCCTCCCGGCACACACAACATAAAAAACAATATATAGCAATACGATTAAAGTTAATATGTACATTGTAACACCGATATAATATTCAATTATAACAATATAAGGACCTTGAAACAATAAATCATGACATTCGGTAATTATTGTAGGTGGTGTTATGCATATATACATAAGTATATAAAATCTAGCCTTTCCATTTTTACATTAAATTGACAAAACCACTATTGGTTCAACGCTTGGGGTATTCCGATCTGGTAGTTCAACGCTTCTGTGAACAGGTAATATAAATAAAAGTGAATAATACATTAAGCAATTGTAAATCATATTTCTGAATTCTGCTCCAGAAAAACAAATCGTTGCGGCACTTCACTTCACTTTGAGCTGTAATCAGATTATAATTATTATAAAAATAATGATTAAATGCATCTCCTTCAAATTTTAGCATTAAATAATAATTATAGAAAGTTTACAAATTATAGCATAAAATGTTAATAATCATTGAAATTTAAACATCAAATAATAAATTACAGAGAGTCTTTAAGCTCAACATTAAATAATAACACGCCCGAAATGAGCGGGCTGCTAAAACACGATTAAAGATTTTATACACAGTTCCACTACAAATGACTCATATTCTTAAAGATTTTATCAAACTTTCCAAGTAGGGAAAGGTAACAGAAAACATTACCAGTTCTACCTTCCTGTTTCTTACGAAACATCAAAACATCATACTCCAGCCTCAAGATGTGTCAGATGATGCGTACTGACCGAACCATACGACACAGGCATTTCACTTGAAAAGACGATTCGGTAGCCGTATCGGTACCCACCAATTCAACTATTTATTTAAAATCCTTAAAGTTGCCAAAGAGATTGCGTTACAGGTACTGAAATAACATAATAACATAAATAAAACAATACTTCTAATGTAAAAGAAGTAAATATCAGTTCATAGTTTGTGAACCGTATGTTCGTCTACCACAACACCAAAACTTAAAAGTTGGTATGATCAGAATGTTAACAATTTGTGAATGTCAAAGCTTTCCAAATCATCTGCAGTTCTAGACTGGTTGACGTAAAATTAGAAACTTTAAAATTGTATTTCATAATTTTCATAACACTATGTTAATGATGTATGAACTCTAAATACTTTGAAAATAAAACAGTGCACGCTGACGAAGCCGCGCGTTCAGCTTATCATATAAAAAAAATAAATTAATATACACATACGTCGAAGTTAATCTAGTATACCAACATAGTCCAGTCAATCCAGTAGACCAACATAGTCCAGTCAATCCAGTAGACCAACATAGTCCAGTCAATCCAGTAGACCAACATAGTCACTCAATCCAGTCAGCAAACATAGCAAACTCAATCCAGTCAGCAAACATAGCTAACTCCATTCAGTCAGCAAACATAGCCAACTCAATCCAGTCAGCAAACATAGCCAACTCAATCCAGTCAGCAAACATAGCTAACTCAATCCAGTCAGCAAACATAGCTAACTCCATCCAGTTAGCAAACATAGCTAACTCCATCCAGCCAGCAAACATAGCTAACTCCATCCAGTCAGCAAACATAGCAAACTCAATCCAGTCAGCAAACATAGCTAACTCCATCCAGTCAGCAAACATAGCTAACTCAATCCAGTCAGCAAACATAGCTAACTCCATCCAGTTAGCAAACATAGCTAACTCCATCCAGTCAGCAAACATAGCAAACTCAATCCAGTCAGCAAACATAGCTAACTCCATCCAGTCAGCAAACATAGCTAACTCAATCCAGTCAGCAAACATAGCTAACTCCATCCAGTCAGCAAACATAGCTAACTCAATCCAGTCCGCAATCATAGCAGACTCAATCCAGCTAGCAAACATACCTAGCTCAAAACATGTAGACCAACATGTCTATTTAAGCCAATTAGCAAACATAGCTAATGGGTAATACTACAAAACAGAAAGTTCTTTAATATCCAATTTTTAAAAAAAAAACAACCAAAGTTCGCTCGTTAACTTAAATTATCATAGATTAAGCGGTTTCTACCAAATAACCTTAAAAAAATAGGAAAAACCATTTAACCACCACAAATTGATTTTCTCATTATGAAATTAATTATACTCTTCATGTATACGCTTTCCGGTCTTGAAAAGTCAGCGAGGTTATATTTGCTGATTATAGTAAAATAACCATATAACCATATCCATCAAAAAAACCATATGTAAAAATTAACCAAATTAATTTTCTTGTTATAAAATCTTTCATTACATAGACATTTATTTATTTACCACACGTAGCACACGAAAGTGGCTAGTTACCTACAAGTGACCAAGTAAGCGCTGCTATTCTGAAAAAAACTTTAGATCAATAGACTTTGTGATAAACAAGTATACCTTCGTTGCAAAAATGAAACCAATTTAAATCAAATATACCATACATCATAATACAATACATAACAAGTTATTAAACATGTAACATGTAACCAAAAATAAAAGAAAATTATGAAATGTTTACTTTAAAGGTACACCAAGGATTGTATCATGTATCATGTGAATCAGAGATTAGCCCGGATTTATCACGAACATTTTGTATCATCAAAGAGTAGCCTTGACATAATACGTCGTACAAACTCCATTGCACCATACTATGCACATTATTTTAATGTACAAGATAAAAAGAACGAGAGAACAATTAAAGTTAAGAATCATATAACAGGTATATAAACAAAACTATATCAGATGCTATCAGAGTGTAGCCCTGATCTAGCACTGACAAGTTAAGTTAAAATGCAAAAATGCGCCGTAAAATACCACCAGAGGGTTGCCCCGGCCAAGTACTAAACCACACATCAGTACAGAATCTTACGCATCACATCGTCAGAGAGTAGCCCTGACCTTATGTTAGCGTACATACCATGATATATTGCATCTAATGCATAAATATTTAAAATTAAATATGGGCGTAAAATGAGGGTAGTCAGAAAAATAAATAATAATTATAATGAATCATTCATCATCACATAACAGGTATATAAACAAAACTATATCAGATGCTATCAGAGTGTAGCCCTTATCAAGCACCGACAAGTTAAATTGGAATGCAAAAATGCGCCGTAAAATACTACCAGAGGGTTGCCCCGGCCAAGTACTAAACGACACATCAGTACAGAATCATACGCATCACATCGTCAGAGAGTAGCCCTGACCTTATGTTAGCGCACATACCATTATATCCTGCATATAATGCATAAATATTCAAAATTGAACATGGGCGTAAAATGACGGTTGTCAGAAAAAGAAATAAATTTTAAAAACATCATTCAGTTCAGTTCATAATTAGCTTTCCATCATTTTGATTGTAAATTAAAAAAATATAAGTACCATACCATTTCCTTTTGGTTCATCCAACTTCTGAAATAATATAAAACTGCACTATATGCTATCACTTTAGTCTATCCTAACCACAATTATACTTTTTAACACGGTATCACTATTTCACGACTATGACTTCACCGTTCGAAGGCTTAAAGAGGACTCCCCGGTACAGCCACCTCATTCTTTTTATATCACCGCATAAGCGTAAACAACAAGATGGCGGCGGCGTGCCGGATGTGACGTTTATTCTTTTCAAGAATCATCACAAATATCTTCATTAAAATAGCAAACAATATTTTATAATTCTTAAATAGATTTACCAAACTATTATATTAAACAATTTTAGAATAATATTTTGGAAATCATGACATATGAAAATCGTAATTTGACATTAACAAATTACATAAAAACCTGAATAGCTTTACTTGTGTCAGTTTATCGTCCACCATTCACTAAAAAAAGTAAATAAATATACTTAGATTTACAAATCTAAAAGCTAGAAAAGGAACGATATGGCACTTAATTATTCATATCATCATATCTACTTAATTATTCAAACTGACTCATGGTACGTTTTTACACCTTACTGACTTACACCGTACTGATAATTGCCAATGACAATAATTGTCATTCGGTGGTTGAGCGTTTTTGCAAAAAATAATTACTAAAAGTTATTTTAGTACTATGGTTTAAAATCACCGCCAAGGGTTAAGTTCGACATTTGACGTTAGCCCATACAGTATTCATCCCATTTTTATCCAAAAAGCTTTTTTATAGAGCCTGTAAAAAACCTTTCTAAAAACTACAACACAATGCGTATCGGAGTCGCAAGACTGATGGCTCCATCCATCACAAATTGAAGGGCTCGCATTCTCGCCAGGGTCTGAGCGACGGGTCCTGTTCACATCATGATCGTTTTTCTGGAAAATAACTTTAAAATAGTGTCGCGGTCGACTGCGATCTCTTGATATCTTAACAACATATCGTGGTTTTCAACATAATATCTTGATTATAATTTATTCAGTAACATCATAACGATCATTTGGAATCGATTTATATAGGTAATCTTAGGCCAGTTACTTAATGAAAGAGCCTAGAAGATGTGTGCGCTAAATGAAAATAAATAAATATTGATTAGATACGAGTAGTGACGAAATCTTTTTTTTTAACTTTAAAGTATTATTATTAATCTTGTTTGCTAAGTTAAGATTACTTGGTACTTCTTTTATTCACATTTACGTACGATTAGCATATTTATTTAAGCAAAATAAAAAGTTTTTATCATAAGTATTAATAATAAATGTTTTACCGACTTATGTACTTAAGTGTCCTGCTCTGAACACACATCGAAGGGCCGGCCAATATACACAGTCCTCAATAATGATGTCGAGCTTTCTATTCAAAGACGATATTAATAAGTCGAAGTTGGGGCCCTTTACGACCTTACATACAATGCTTTACATAAGGTGTAAAAACATACTCATAAAAGTGCCTTAGGTAAAACTAAAGCCCAATTTCGTATCTCATGAAGTATGTCAACTCATGTTTGCTGAAATACATGTTGGGTTTTAGTTTTGGCCTTTATTTTTGTCATCGCATTAGATACAAATTGTGAAATCATTTACTTCACAATTTATATCAAAATCAATAAATCTTTATTCTGTGAAATCACGAAGATCATTTAGAATTATCGGATATTCTAGGTGATTCTAAGTTCTAGTTCTACGCAACCAGAGCCTAGAAGTACGGACAAGAAACTATGGAATATATACGGAACGCTTTATGAATGTTATTATAATGCTATATGTATTGCTTAAATTCTCTAAGTACCTAACGTTTTGATTTTGAATTCAGTAGCATTTTAGAAGGTATGTTTGCGTTTTGACATCCGGTATTCCGTTTTCCCACAGAAGGACCAATAGTCAATCATACACTGGACGACCATTCATAGTGATAAATCAAAATCTCGATATATTGCCTGCAGGAAGCTGTGCCTGCGTAAATTCAGTTTTCAGAACCATGTTTCAGCTTCAGAAACATCTATTTCTCTGACGAGTGATAGAAGTGAGTGGAGAAAGAGAACATGTTGTATCTCCACTTAACGTGTGATAACGGCAGGAGAATGATGAGACATCGATTTCTTAGAGCTGTTTTTATACACCCTGTATACCACAAGTAAGTATGAGAACGTATCAAAGCTCCTCATCCAGAGTAATTTTGAAGTTCGGAGATGGGGTGAAAGTTACAGAATTCGAGAACCTTATAAGTGATTTCATATGAGACCTCTCTTGACATTATTTTATTGTGTTTTAAGAAGTTATACACGGTGTTTTAGTATCGCTGTTTATGTTAAGTATATCATTTTTAAGGGTGTGTTTTAAAATCATAGGCTTAAGAGTTACGAATATTTTTAGTTACACAAATTGCGAAAGATACAACACAACATTACCAGTCAGTCAGTCGCCAAAAAAACTCTGAAAACTGTGTGGTTTAGGCATTAAAATTTTATTCTGCTAAAAGATGCAGTACATATTTTTCTCGGTTTTAAAAGATTAGCCTCAAGTTTACATACGTTAAACATTCATTCATTTTCCGATAGCATATAAAAAATGTAACGTGTTCTTATTGTGACAGAGTGGTATCTTTGACACCAAATGAATATATTTATTAGCATTTAAGTAGGCCTAAGTGCTGCCTCACACCTGCTTTTAAGGTATATTTTTTTACAAGCAAACGTTTGTTGATAGGTATGCATATTATTACAATCTAGATCACGTTACGACCTAGCCAAACTGTAGGCTCATAAGTAATTAAATATTGACTTCATATTATAAAAATAACTTTATATAATGTAATAATAGATAAAAAAATGTGTCCATTAACACTTGATTTCTTTCATAAACATTTAACTTTTTAATTAGTAGTTAAAATAATTCTGTCAAAATTGTAGTAACGTTGTATTAGGTGGACGTGCTCAGTGTGGTAATGTATAGTTATAAACAATGATTACTTGTCATTGGGTTATGTGTTATTTCAAACAGTCATTTGAATATATTATGTAAAAAAAATATGATTCATGTATCTAACAAATTCAAATATATGTCATGATTATACAAAAAAATACGTTTGCTTATGTTGTTGCAAGTTTAGAAACTACCAACGTTTAAGTTACATTTATTATTTATTTGTAAGTTTACCACTTTTTATTTTCCGATTACTATCTATCGCCAAGACCCAATAATTTGCTTAACGTCCGTATCGCTGTCTGCATAATAGCGTATAATGTGGGATCTCGCCTATCAGTACTTGACGAAGCAGCTGTTCGCAATAAAAACACAGTAAAATGTATTAAGTCTAGAATAGCCTGTGTCAGTTCCTAAGTTTATTAGAAAACATGATTTTTGATTATATGTACATTCATTTTAATATTTTTTTTATAAATTATTTAAAAAATCGACTTCGATTATTAAAAACAATCAAAAACTTCACGTTATTGACAACTATATTAGTGTCAAAAATAGTAACTTAAAATAAGCTTACAGTGTATCTACCATGAGTTGTCACAGTAAAATCGCCTGACTTTACTACAGTAGTTACGTCAATATTAGTATGACGAATTTTAGTACCCAACTATCCGCTAGAGGCGCTGTACAAATCTTCATACATTTTTTTAACTACAGACGCTAGCGAGTATAGTAAATATAGTATAGTAAATACTCATGGTAGACCGACAGAAATGTAAAAGTAAGTAATCTACTTTATCTACGATAATTTTTAAGAGGCAAAGTTTATGAGGTTGTGGGGAGATATTCTCTGGGTCTATTGAATCGATTTTGATTTTTTATCAATATAAAGACACAATATTGGAAGCAAATAAAAAAAACACCTTCACCAGATAAATTATATCAATAAGCACTTATATAAAATATGTTACTGACGTAATTTGTAACCTGACATGTACCATTATGAATGCAATAAATATATTGAGTATTGAGTAATTAAATTCAACATAAAATACAGCTCGTATGTCCAGTAATTATTGTATTAGAATATGCTTTACTGCTATATAACTTGTCTACTAATAATTCAAATGTATATAAATTCTGTACAAAAAAACTAATAAAACAGACATTTACAATAATTAGGTACCTAGTAAAACTTAGACGGTATCTAGTTAGTATTTAAATAAATAATAACAAATTTCATTATTATTAGTAATTTATACAACTATCAGTTCATGTTAATAACTTTTTATTGTTTTGCTAATCGTTTGAGTCATAAAAACATTAATTTCATCGTCCTTGTTCGGCTCAGTAGGTGTTCCATGTTGTAGTAGTTGGTTTGATACCCAACAAGTTTTTTGGAATTATAAAATGCCAACATTTTTTTAATGTCGTGCATTATAGCACTCTGAGTAAATGTGGGTCAGTTAAAGTCAGGTGGGCCATCAATATTAAAAAGTGGAATAAGTTGATATTATATAAATAATAAAAAAAGTTATATAGTGGCTCAGAACAATCATTGTTTTTTTTTAAACTAATAAATAAAATTATCTTATTTATAATTGACTATACTATATAATTATGTGTTGACATTTATCACACAAACATCTTAGAGGCTGAAATAACTCTAGAAGGTTCCATCTTAGTTTTCAAAGTGAGTTGCTAACCGCGGATACTATTCTAACTCTATGGCATAGCCCCAGGAATCATTTTATCATATCTATCAAAAGTACTAACGTTTGCAGGTGACTGTCTATGCAAATGCTGTTTTTGCTAAACATTTTCTGACTTTATCTTGGTTGGAACAAGGTGGTTGGCAAAGCAGATTAATAAGCAAATGGCAGGGCTTATTTCGTGTCAAGCTGTCGAATGGAATATTTAGTTTGACTTTTGACAAACTTTTGAAAAAAACATCATCATCAGCATTCTCCTCCCCTTATCCCACGTGAAGTCGGCACTACATGTCTTTTTTTCCACTCACTCATAGTAAAATGTTTCTTATGTTTTAAGTACAAGATTCATTAATTCTGTGCTGTGACGTGCTGTTGAATGCTTTAGGTACAAGATTTTTTGCCGCTGCTTTCCTCATCTGTACCAGCACGTTGCCCAGCTCTTCAGGCTTCCTTTTAGCGCTTAGTGTGTTTCCAGAACTTTAGATTTACTTTAGATTGTGCGTTTATAAGAATATTAGGCTAAAAAGACGTTCTTGACGTTTTTAGGTCTATCGTCAAGTAAAACAAGGTATCAGATGTCGCGTTCTAGTGTGCCTAACAACAGTAATAAACATGTCACATACTCGCTGATTAAGAAGCAGAGATATCATCGAATAGAACTGCACATAAAAATTGCAAACGATATTTTTAATTGGACGTTTAAAAACATCGGCTCTTGTAGGACATGGTATTAAAAGTTTTTTTAAAGTGTTATACATTATAATGGTTAGTAAAATAAATAATGTTTTCTTATTAGTCATCTGTGGGCGTATTTAACTAATTTAATTATAATAATTATTATAAAAAGATGAAGATTTGCGTGATTATGTTATTTAAACAAGTAGGTACTTAATGCAAAATAAACAACTGACGGTATCGTAAAAGTCAAATAAACACGTAAAACAAAATCAAAAACCACTGGTCAGATAGGAAACAATTAAATGGTGATCATCGTCTATTATATAAAATATTCATTTAAAAAAAATATCTCACGCTCACATAAAAAAACAGTCGAAATGAGAACCTTTTTATTTTAAGAGTTTAGTTAAAATACGTGTTAATGATGTTCGAGTAAGTATGTTAGTTAAAAAATGGCTATGCATGTATTTTCTACAACCTTAATTTACTTAAATAAGGCTATGAACTTAAATCAGCATAAACTGGGTAATGTTTTAGTGGGCACCGAGCACGACCGTAGCACCGTAAGTGGACACACACCTTTATAGACATGTGTACCATTAACAATTGCTGTATGGGTATTTTCACACTGGTACCGACAATATCTTAAAAATATAGTATAATTTATGTGTGGTTATCATATTATGTATCAAATCATTATGTATTAAATATACAAATAGATGTATATTTAAAATGATAATACTTTATTGCACACTAAACCTACTACTATACAAAAATTAAAACAAAATGTACAATGGGCGGTCTTATAGCTAAAAGCGATATCTTAGACAACCTTTGGTCCGGAAATTGGTTGTTTATGTTATATTTGTTTAAAAACAAGAAAAAGCTTTCTTACGTTGTCTAGTCTTTGGTAAGCTTTTACTATTCAGGACCAGGTGATGTGTGAATTGTCCTTTAGTATCTGTTTAGCCACATCACTTTAAACCGACATGATAGGTATTTCGTGAACAATCATTTAATCGTGTCGTGATCGTATCGGCAGTGTGAAAACTCGGGCCACGTGCCCTATAAACTTATGGACCACTGAATCAGTACAATTGTGCAATACAGACGGATTTGGAGGCATTACTAACGGTAATGTCATGACGGCACGTGGACCGATGCAGACTAATTATTTGCGGTAGAGTAAACAGCTGCTGATTACTCATCAAAAACAAAAACTATTATTATTTTCACCTTTGGATTTGGATCAGTTGATCTATCTATAGATCGTTTGCAACGGTCTGTAGATAG
Source organism: Ecliptopera silaceata (assembly GCA_932527185.1). NCBI lineage: Eukaryota > Metazoa > Arthropoda > Insecta > Lepidoptera > Geometridae > Ecliptopera > Ecliptopera silaceata. The sequence continues at coordinate 602,942 of OW052209.1, read as the reverse complement.
CTCAACTGTTTCTTATTTATTTTATAAATACCTGTGTACATTTTGTAAATACTGTTACAGTCGTAAGTTTGTTTGTGAATAATGACAGTTCTTGTTGTGACTGTCCTAACAATTCTTAAAACTAGTTTTTTTATTTACATCAACCTAGAAATATGTGGTTTTTAGAGTGATTAATATTATTAAGTGTAATTATGCATAAAGCTAAGCATAAGTGTGACAATCATAAACGTAACGTATCTAAGACACACTGCTTCGTTTATGTGTTTTATATCATAACTTTACTACAGTGCCTATTAAAAGAGCGCTTAGTGCCGAATAAAAATACCTTTTACGCACAAAATGCTTTAAAATCAATACCATGTACATAAGTAATAACTTTACCTTTGAAGATTTACTATCTTTACTATAATTTTACAATGCTATAACCGTAAAAGCGAACATTTACCTAAACCGGCGATGAGTCACGGTGCGTCAGCGCAGCTCTACTCCAAAATAAACACCCTGTATATCTAGGGCTGCCATCTTCTTCTTCGTTGCATTCTTCATTACTGAAGGTCGTGCCCGTCTTGAAATGTCTTAGTACAGTAGTCGACTAGCTTTCTCCATTCTGTTCTATCCTGAGCAACGGTGACAGGAAGTCCAGTAAGAGATTTAACTTGGTCAGACCATCGGCTAGGTGATCGGCCGCGAGGTCTTTTTCCGCTGCCATCACACCTTTCAAATTATTTGAAAACTAGTTGACCCGTGCCCACTTCGTTGGGCATAATTCGACCGTTTTTTCTCCGATTCACTTTGCAAATCGGACTACCACGAAAATGTCTTTTTATTCTTCGGTTTTTTATATAACCTATGACTTTCTATTGGTGAAAGAATTTTTAAAATCGGTTCAGGAGATCCCGAGATTAGCCCTTACAATTTAACAAATATACAAACACACAAACTTTACTACTTTATAATATTATACAAATATTATAATTATATATTATATAGTATACATAAGTAAAGGTATCATCATAAAAAGTCTTAACTAATTTAATCTCAAAATTTTCACGTTTCATATTTTTAAGAGTGTTATTTTATTAAATAATGTTGTTTGTATTCATTACTGTCATGTCGTACAATAAAAATATTATATACTTAGTTATAAGTGTAAATATTTTATTAGTAGGTATTCTATTTATTCGTTAGAGTTAGTAAAATGACCTTTTATTTGAACTATGCAATCGTCTCTTTTTCGCAAAAAATTAGGCTCCTATGTTTACGAATAATGTACTTAGAAGGTGGTCAAAAAGAGCAAAAACTTTAGTATTTTGTTAGAAGTTTTAAGTATTTTTAGTAATGTTCAGAATTTAAATTATCTATAGGTATAGATGACAACCCTGCTACATGTGACACTATCACTCCACATCTATATTCAAACTGAATATTTCCCTAATTCGTCACCTCTTCAAACGTAACAGAATCTCGATTACATAATCGACCTTATTATTAACGGGATACGATCTAAAATGGTCAAAGGGAATAACAAAGTTACATCTGCGGTCGACTTGGTTTGATGGATAATAGATTTTGGGATTTAACGATTGTAATGTTAATTTTGTAAGATGTGAAATATGACTACGCCATATTGTTTAGTGAGTCATACATATATTATATCTTGTCTAGTAAAAGAACGTTTGTGTTAAAATAAACGTAATTATTACATTTTTATTTCCGAGCACGTGTGCGCTCGTCGTTAACTGACGCATAAACTTGGAGGTACCTTTTTACGATTTTATATTTTTTTTTGTAAGTTCGATTGTTTGGTACAGTCAGCATTAAAGGTATTCAAATCACTTTTTATGTATGTATATGTATGCTAAATAAGTAAATTGATGTGTTATCTAAATATATACAATTTAGGTACCATTAACAAATCAGCATTATTTTATTTAGGAGCGTTTCAAAAAATATACACAAATTCTTAATTATTCCCTTCCAGTTAGATAACTCATTTAAAACTTTATCTATTTATAGTGAACCCGAGCGTAACCACGCAGTAGTTGCTAACAAAACAACAAAACACCACATTACAGCCATTATTCAAACTCAATTAAACATTTCCAGTGCTTTGGATAAAAACAATTGAATCGGACTATCGAAAACTACCATACAACTTCATAAAAAACTTACACACACAGTATTATGAACCTTATCTTGCCATACATAAAATCTAGTTTACTAAAATAAGTAAATGTCCCTATATCAAAGAACATAAGGTTTATTTTGGAGCGATGATCGTGATGCTGATGAAGGTTGTAGATGGTGGAAACGCGTCGACGATCTGCGCACGCGCAGAGGGCAATGACCTCCAAAAGCTGACCTTTGACTAGGTGTTGTAACCTATGGGTTCAAGCCTTGGAAATAGAGCAGAGCTTACTTTTAAAGAATGAACTGGCAACTATGGCCATATTTTTTAGCATAGGAGTAAGTTTCAAAATATAAATATTTAAATCATCAAAATAAGGAAAATTCAATAAAGATTTTTGTTTCGTAATTTAACATATCTTTGTGTATTTTTGAGAGTTTTTTTATTTTTTACGTAAGTATCTAATGTTTGTGTACGTAATTACTATCATTGATTTTATATGGTGTTAAAAACACATGCATATATTTGCCCAACTTGAAGGGCCGGTACTATCAAAATCAAAGATTCTTTATTTAGTAATATCACAAGGATCATTTAGAATCGTCTTATTTACTAGGTAATTCTAGGTGCCAGTTTCACTCGACCAGAGCCTAGAAAACGGGTAAAAAAACTATAAACTATAATATATAGGTACACGTACATAACAGTCCTATATTCCAGGTGATACTACTCACAAGGAACTACTTTGATGTATTTTCAGCATCACCTCATAGACTTCGGAGTCCTTTTATTGACTCTTTAATCTATGAGGGTCTTTAGTCTAAATAAATAAAAAAAAGTATAAAAATATTCCTTCAACAACATATACATAAATTTGTTGAAGGAATACTTTTTATTAATATTTTAAGGAGGAAAGATTTGTTTGTTACGATTGAACTTAACAATTCCGTTGAAACGACTAATTTAAAAAATAATAATATTAGAAAGCCTTCATTACAGAACAACTGCTATATGAAGTTTTATATTCAAAAGTAAAATACTGTAGGTATGCGCAAAGTCAACTAAACCTAATTTTAGCGTGTAACAGCAAAAATTTATAAAATTATTAAAGTTATTAAAAACATCGCTAATTGTTTAATCAAAAATAGTTGTTTGACCTTATAGTGCAGTTAATTTTAACGATTATCTACCTTCTTATACCAATTTATAGAACTTTTTCTAGTAGAAATTGGTATTTAAGAGAAAGTTTGAAATTACCCTAACGATCCAAACGACACGGCAAAGGACGAAGGAGTGTAAAAATGTGTAATGTCAAAATAAATTATTCTTACTCTAAGGGGTTGTTTAAAAAAATGTTTGTATGTCTCAACTATTATAATTGCCTTTAAATTATTAAGGAGGCTTTTTTTTTTTTTTTTTTTTATATCTTTATTTATTTAAAGAGGGTTTAATTAACATGATTATGTCACCCTCGAAAAGGCTCTTAAATACTATCTACATCTACTTACGACTAATACCAATTTTAACAACTTTGACTAACTCTTTGGCTTCTTCCGACAACGGAAAAGCCAGAATACTGTTCCAAATGCCGATCGAGAACAAATTAAGATTATATTTATTTACATAAGTCAGTCTTTCTGCTTCGTAAGGAGGCTTTTCGTCTGTATTTTTCTGTCATAGAATGAAATTTTAAAATAAATTTGACTACCCGCTGTTTTTGTTAATGAGAACTAAATAAGTACTGTTAGCATCAGATGAGAGACTAATTGGTCTCATAATTTTCAATTTATTTTTTCAGTAAGTAAGCATTCTTAAAATGCGAATGAAAGTTTAGAATATTTACTTGAAAAATTCTCGCCAGTAAAAAATATTTTATTACAAAAATCTTGTTTTAAAATTATTCAAGTACTAACAATATTGAATGTGGAATGAATTTGAAAAAAAAACGATTTGTCTTGTGTACAAAACACCCAGTCGCTTCTTTTGTGAATCAGTGATATCAGCTGATAAACCCACAGAATAACAAATAGTACCAATACAACTTTTGTCAAAATCAGCTGTTCTGTGCACAGATGTTTTTGCACACACCATACCGTTACCTTCCCAAAGATCAGTTAAGCACCAGTTTATACGCTTCTAGCGAATCCATCTTAAAATGTACAGGAAATTCCCTAGTTAAGAGAATTTGGAGCTTCGATTCAGTAACTAGTGCTAAGGGCTATCCCATTCATAAATAGAATGATATTTTTGAATTGGTAGCCGATCGTAATTTGAATTTCGGGTCTTTGCAAGCATTGTAAAGGAGTTTGGGGTAATTTGGCTCAGAGAATTGTCTGAGAGACAGATGTTTATTTGACCGAAAGTGAACTACATAGTTCAGTTTGCAGATTAATGTTTATAGTTTTATATGTAAATCTAGACGATTAGGTACTCGTGGAAACAAATATGACTACTTAATAAGGTATTCATTTGTGAAGCTAAGTGAAGCTTAAAACGTATTTATTAATCAAAGAGAAGTATCTATTTACATAGACATTCTTTAAGATTTTATTTTTATTTATTTCTATAAACTTAGTACCACCACAAAACTATATCACTTCTTTCGCATCTATTTTAACGACATAATTATCTTTTCCATTTAGATTATGAGCTTGGTTTGTAAAGTTTGTAAACGTAAACACACTAAAACCAAAAGATCTAAGACATATCTATAAAACTACATAAAAGAGAGCTCACATCTAGTGTAGCAAATATAAATTTCATTACATCGTCTGTAGCTCTACCATGAGTTTTTACAATCTATACTCGGTAGCGTCTGTAGTTAAAAAAATGTATGAAGATTTGTACAGCGCCTCTAGCGGATAGTTGGGTACTAAAATTCGTAATACTAATATTTACGTAACTACTGTAGTAAAGTCAGGCGATTTTACTGTGACAACTCATGGTAGAGGTACTGGTCACCCGCGTACGCACTTGCTTGCTTGTCACCTGGAGCAGGTGTGCAGATCAGCTGTGCTGTGACTGAACCAGTCTGCGTGGCCTAGATGGAGCAGCGAGCTGATTAACTGACACTCTTCGGCATTACTCCTGTAAAAGATAGCATATAGCTTAGAAAGATTCTCACCAAGTCATATACATTGTAGATTTATTTTTAATCCTAACATAACTTTTTAATATTGCTGGTACCGACTGTATCTTACCTATGCTGTGGGTTAATCAAGTTATGAATAAACCAAGCTGTTGTTTTGCACTCAAGGTGTTTCATTCAATCACTACATTGTAACAGTGCATCGATTATCTATTTCTAAGTCATTATTACCTACGTCTAACCTTGGCAAAAACATTTACAAAATAGTTATGAATTAGTTAATATTTTAAGAAAATCAAATGAAATAAAATATAAGTTAAATAAAATTGAAGTGGGAGGTAAGATAATTCATTTTAGTTCATTCAAATGGATTTCGTTTGAACTATACGTTGAATGAAAAAAATTATGATCATTTTAACTAAGTTTAAATATAAACCGTATCGCAAATATTCAACGATAAGAAGTTATGTGAAAGTTAAATTTTACAATTTTATGACAACAAGCAGCTGTTCTACAAGCTGTGCAGAGCCGGGAATCGAACCTGGGGAATCAGCAGATGTCTATGGTTTTATGGGCTACTCGCAATTTGTGGCTTTTACTCTATTTGATAATAATATTTCTATAGATGAATACAAATGAAAGGTGTACAAAAAAGATATGAAAAAAAAAGTTTACTATACTATAATAATACATTTATTACAAGCTACTACTAATAGCATGAATAAACGGTTAGATTATACAAAAAGCTGTGGTTATTGTTATTTTTTATTTATATTTTTTAGTATTTGGCAGAGCCATGGATTGTATGCATGTTCTTTGAAGACACATAAACATTATACTACTAAATATTCATAACTCGGCAAATTCAAACCATTCTAATAAATAAAATGTTCTCAAAACCAAACTCCCCTTAAATAGCTAAAGCGCAGACGAACAGAACGAAAGCAAAACAATCATGGCGTCCACATCGAGGACCACTTCGGATTAAGTATTTCCAGCAAAAATACTTATTTTCAGCAATTGCTCTAAGATACAGGCAATTAGTAGGAATGAGGACGAGTGGATTTTTAATAATACCTACCTACCTACGGGATCTTTTCAGTTGGGCAACGAAACACGCGATTTTGGGGACTCTAAAAAATACTACACTAAGAAAAATTCCTAAGTATAGTAGGTAACTTGACTTTGATAGGCTTCACAGATAATTTTATGCATTGACATAATATCCAAGTTCTGTGCCTGACTTTAGTCTGTAAAAAGTTATTTTTTATGCTAGTTTGTTACGTCCAAACTTTGCTTTGTTTAGTATCAGGTGGCATAGCGATATCCATTTTAGAATCTTTATTTTACTTTAATTATTTTACAGGTCTATTTTTGGGAACTAACGTGCTTTTCAGAGATCTTCCAGTTTTCAAGAGGTCTGAGAGTTTACAAAAACTCGAGTGGACTAGGATCATATTAAAAGCTATTAAAAATATTTTGAATGTTTACTTTAGTGCCCTCCGCGTTGGCAGCCTCTCCACAGCATTCGTTTCGGAAATTATTTCAGCAGAATTGCCACTTGCGTCGAAGTGGGCTCGAGCCTGCCTCCTTTTCACTCCATTTTATTTTTCCCTCTGAACGATATTAATTCTAAGATTTTACACAATCGTCCTTGCAATTCTCGTTTTTTGTACCTACTCGAGTAATTGAGTGGGGTCTTACATTGAATTATTATTGTGAGATTAAAGACACCTTCAATTGTACAGACCAAAATTTGGAAGCAAAATAATTAATTATCAATTCAATTTCTAAACACTGTTATAGTCGTAATTATGTTTGAGAATAAAGTTATACGTTTTCTAACACAGTTGATTATATTAAACTCTGTAATGTATCACCTGTGCTGCCATCTTTTATAATATGTTTGAACTGTATTGGAAAACTTAAAGTTATTTAAAGCAATATGATTATAATTACAAACCAACAAAAATGACTTGATAAAAATGCGGCTATTACTTTATAAAGAATAAAGCTACTATTTTCTCGTTTCAGTAAAAAAAATGCCATTTTAATTACAAATCACGTACTACTAACGCCATCTCTGTCTGCTTTGAGTAACTGTTGAATATCGATCAATCTTCGTAATCATGATTCTGTACCAGTTCTGCCACCCTTCCCTTGGACCGTTCTTTGCTTTTTACAAAATATATTGAAGAAAAATCTCAACGCAGACCGATAGATTCCTTACTAGTTTATTTAGTTAACACGCATGTAAGCTGATCTGAACCTTATGTACATATTCCTTAAGGGCATTATTCCATGCATGCTAAGCAGGTAGTTCTGATCTCCTGGCCATGAGAAGTGGCCTTCGAGGATCCGGTCCGATTGGAACTTCCTGTGTGGAGCATAGGATGTGCTCGGGCACTTCCTGATAGAATTAGTATTCAATACATATTTGTGTTGTGAATGTGTCAAGGTATCGGCTTCAAGGTCATCATTTTAGAAATAAAATTAATTGATTGGATTATTAAAAGATGATCAAATAAAACAAATTATCAATGAGTATAAACTACTTCTGATAATACAATTACAAATAATACAAAAGTTACTTTAATGTACCTATAAACCTAAAAAGTGGCAATGTTTGATTTAGGTCCTAGATCAAACATTGCCACCTTTTAGGTTTATTACAATATTTCCAAGTCCTAGAATCTAGGACTTGGAAATATTGTTATTTGTACTAATAAACGCCTTTCAAAGGTTTTTCGAAATAGTTTTTTTTAAATAAAAAAAACGTTTATTGGAAAAAATATATTAAGTATATGAATTAGATAAGTAGCGCCTTTAAGCCTAAGTTGGGATAAGTTTGGCACATGGTATAAGATGACTATCTATGCGAGGGTGCGATGCATATTTATTAAATGGTTGTCCCAAATTTCTAATATCTAAAGTAAAAGATACTTACACTGCGCGGTGGTATCGCAAGTCAAGCTTGCGTTGACGCGCAGTGTGAATACGTACCGGCGGATCAGATTTGTTGTTTTTGTTTAGTATCCAAAGAAACAAGTCTACAGTCGAAGAAATTGTTCGTGTGAAGTTGAGAAATTATTAATTGGATGTTTTCGATTGCTGTAAGAGTTTGTATTTATTTATGAGTTTGTCGATGGAAGGCGGACTCCAGTGTAGCAACATGTTTGTGTCGCAATTTCAAGAAAGTATTATGAAGTATCTGCGGAAGTTTCTCGTTCAGTTTTATAATTTTATACTTTTTTCATTCCTGCGATATTTTTTGAGACTGTTACAATAATGACACACGTAAGTACTTATCTTTTTTTTTTTGCTAACCTATCTCGTCCCACTGCTGGGCAAAGGTCTCCCCCAAGTATCTTATACAATATAAATAAATTAGTAATTTTTAAATGTTTATGAAAACTAGATAGTTTTCATAGAACCTATTTATAAGTAGATATTATAGCAAAATCATCAACAAAAAATACTGTTGTTATTTTTTAAAATTCCAGATAAAGTGGTACGATGTACCTACTCGTATCTAGTATTGAAATTGCCTATTAAAATAATATAATGAAAATCGGTAACAAAATCCCCGTATAAATTGTTTATTTGACTGATTAAAATCCCCAAATAAACAAATGACATTATGATTTATGAGTTCAATTTTGTATCAAAAATAATGTTTAATTTAAACTCTCCAAATCCAAGTTCGTAAGAACTCACCAACCCCTTGCAAAGCAACGAGAGCCCTTAGCATTAGTTTCTATGATATATTTATTTTAAGCTGTTCTTATAATAAAATAAATAAATAAAAAAGCCTTTATTACTTCCTTAAAAATACACTTATTATAATATGTTTTGTAATATACACTAATTATTTCTTTAAGACCACTCTAAAGGTGTTGGCCTCCTCCAACAGCTGTTCTTATACATTTTCTCTAAATCAATTAAAACATGTTGATTTATTCACAAAGTTACGACTATTTCAGTATTTACAAAATGTACATAGGCATATAAAATACATAAGAAACAGTTCAGCTATCTACAGACCGTACCAAACGATCTATAGATAGTTCAACTGATCCAAATCAGTACCAATCGGAAGCGTACCCAAGACACTGGCTGCATTGCCGCGCTGAATAGCAATGCTGATACGCTGGGCCAGATACTCACCAGCTCTCGGGTCACGCATCGACAAGACTAGACGCCCAGTGGCTCTACCATGAGTTTTTACTATACCATATTTACTATACACGCTAGCGTCTGTAGTTAAAAAAATGTATGAAGATTTGTACAGCGCCTCTAGCGGTTAGTTGGGTACTAAAATTCGTAATACTATCTAATATTGACGTAACTACTGTAGTAAAGTCAGGCAATTTTATACGCTGGGCCAGATACTCACCAGCCCTCGGGTCACGCGTCGACAAGACTGAAATTATTAAGTAAATGTCTGCAGTGCTAAAGGTACCGAAGAATAGTTAAAACATACATTCAAGTAGAAATCAAGTCCTATAATCTCGGTTCGGTATGTCATTCGTAAGTTTAATTACAGGCGAACCCGGGTGTACGTGCCCTGCCTTCGTTATTAGTTGAACAATTTTCATATTAGCTTAAATAATATGTTAGGTTTGAGGATGGCGTAAGGTATTAACAGTAGCGAGATTATGATAAGTACAATAGGTACCAATAAATAATAAGTAATAAATAAATATTCGCTCATCACACTTTGCCAAACTAAGCAAAGCTTGTACCTACTATGGACACTAGACAGCTTTTTGTTCTTCTTGCGTGTCAATGGTCAACACAAACAAACCTACACCAAATCGAGTAGAATTACGCCACTTTAAAAGAAGAAGAAGAAGACTGCTGATAGAATACTTACATAATTTTCTTTTGTAAATAAATAGTACCTATTGGTATTTAAATAGAAGTAGATTAAAGGTCTTGGATCTTTAATCAACGTCCTCTGAGAAGAGTCGTTTTTATGGAGGCTCGAGGGAGCTCCAATACTATGCATTTGAAAATGAAACGTGGCACGACTTTATCCCCAGGCTAACCCCAGGCATCATCTCATTACTATGGGATCCAGAACTTATGTATAATTTTTGATCTATTTTTACAGTTATTAGAGACAGAAGTAGCCAATCAAGATTACTAGAACCACCTGCTCTCTCAACGTCATTTTGGATTAAAATTTATACAAATTATAAAAATTTGACCACTTTTGGACTTCATCGGGCCTTCACAGCGTCACAGTTTTCTTATAATGTTTGATTTATTGACAAATTTTTATTTTCATTCATCATTTTGTTAATAATAAAATCAAACCCGCTACCGCCCATCCTCAGCAGCACCCAAACCCGAAGCGCTGTGAAGTTAGTTCGGGAGCAAGTTTAGGGCGCGAGTGGTCTTTAGTGTGTTCTGATGTTGCAGCTTACTGTATTGTAATTAGTTTAACTGCTGGTACGTGGTACGCGAGAACGTCTTGCCAAACTTTTCTCGTATGTATGCTGTCAATCTGCTGTCACCTTTTACACCGGAGGTGATTTATTGTCGAGAGGAACGTGTTATACGCATAACAAAATGATCTGTGATGAATTTTAATACTTCCCGCCCAGCCATAATTACTGGCAATTCCATGGTTAATAAGTACAAAGCTTAGACTTTTCCTGCGAATTTTTATACAACTATAATGGAACTAGCCGATGGTCTTATAGATCACTAGGGATGTGCTTTGGATCCATTATACTGCACCCATCACTTTAAAACTCTCTTAAATTTCTTTCTGCACATTTAAGTATCATTGTTTTAGAGTACATATGTACTTTTTTACACGACCTCATATAATTTTTCACAGCATTAAGCAATTAGTTTTGAAATATATTGTCTCTTTTACGTGTAGCACCAACTTTCTTGAACTGGAACAACGCAATGCATGCCAGATAAATTTAACACATAGGTACCTACCCAATTTTCTAGTTGTGCTGGAAACTTTCTTTAGAAAGCACCATAATACCCAACATACGGTAAGTATTTACTGTGTTCTGAAGGTACCACATCTAAGTAGAGCTCCGCTGAAATTCTGTTGTGTCATCAAGATAACTTTTCCCAAAGCGTGTATGTGTTGACTAGGTCGCCTGAGAAACGGCTGCTGTTGTCTGACGGTCGTTATACAAAGTTACTACAAAGCTACTTTCAAACTAAGATCTTTCCATCTTTGGTGTGGACTGAAAAAGGACAATAGTTTCCAGGCAAACATAAATAACCGGTCAGATGTGATTGTACTTAATGTTCTAATTACGTTAGAAAGTTCTCTGACAGGTTAGAATGCTGGTTAAAACATTTTAACACATTTATGACTTTGCATGTGTTTCAAATTTCAAAAACTCTGTTTGATTTTGACTTATTAAAGATAAGGGTCTATTAAAACATTTATAGGACCATGTATCAGACAGCGTTTTCACAAAATTTCGGTTTTCACAAAGCGGCAGCGTTTTAATAAGAAACGTGATAAGTACGTAATTGTTGAAGGAAATTTCAGCTGTCTTATTATGCTGAACAAAAACAAAAGGAGAGTTACGAGTTGTACGCGAGGGGAGGAATTTAGAACTTATGTGAATTGCTTTAATTTTGTAGTTTCTTTGAAGTGGGAATGAATTTTGGGTACCTACATATTCAGTCTAACTTAGTACACAGAACACCTATGTTTATTATAAAAAAAAATGGTTGTCTGTAAAGTCGGTTTACTGACGATAGTTGAACGTGACAACGTCACATCATGCCTCAGAACGCCTCATGAGTCATGTTTTTTCGTGCGTGCAGCCGGCTCTATCGAATTATAAGACGTTGTCACGTCAAAAATATAAGTTTTCGCAACATCCAAATAGATTAGACGGATTTCGTATGCTATGTATTCTTCAGTGTGCAGTGTGCGCCATTACCCGTACAGGTTAATATCCGAGGTAGTTGGAAAGCGAAGTGTGTCGTTAGAACGTGCCCTGGGGCGGCGAATGTATGCTTCAAATGCTGTACACTGCTGCATTCTAAGGACTAGCTTTGAAAGGATTTGGCTGGTATAAACGAGATGGTTTCCAATTTTATATGATGGAACAAGCTGATGGTCCGTTCGATGACTTCTCCTGTTAATAACAATGTTACTACAGCAAACATGTGCATTTTGGACATATCCTGTAAAGTAAACATTACATTCATAACTCTGAGACGTAAGGATATTATCATGTACCTTTAATAACCTCAACACTTCAGACCAGTCAGCCTATCCTAGCCTCTCAGACCCTGCCAGGATTTAAAGCACGTTCAGGTTTTTGCAACTTATCGGTATTCTCTGGCATTTCTGGTGGAGGATGATATGACAGAGCTATATTAAATCCCATCAATTATGACGTCACACTCTACAAGACATACCACAGAGTACCGATGAATTACTATAGAAACTGAACGTGATTTAAAACCTGGCAGGTTATGAGAAGCTAGGGTAGGTCTACAGAACTTGGTGGTTGATTGGAGCTAAATTGATGCTTTTTTTTTCTTTTTTCTTTTGCAGCCAGCATTCCACATCTCTCAACGAGTCGCATCCAACTTGTGACGACAATAGACGACAGGAGCCACTTCACGGCGAGTGAACAGTTTTTGTAAGGGGGTACTTGTCGCGACTGTTGTATTCTCTTGTGTCGTCGCTAGGAGGCATTTAGATCAAAGTCTACTGATGACATCAGAAACAAGATCAATGTATGAGACTCTAGGTCCGTGGGGTACCGAGGCCCACCGCGTTTTCAAAATTATTTCTGGGCGTCTAGTCGAAGCGACGCGTGACCCGAGGGCTGGTGAGTATCTGGCCCAACGTATCAGCATTGCTATTCAGCGCGGCAATGCAGCCAGTGTCTTGGGTACGCTTCCGATTGGTACTGATTTGGATCAGTTGAACTATCTATAGATCGTTTGCAACGGTCTGTAGATAGCTCAACTGTTTCTTATGTATTTTATATGACTATGTACATTTTGTAAATACTCCATAAAATGTATGAATATCCAATAGTTAAAGCTGAATGGAAGCATGGGGTAAAAAGATCAAGCAAAATATCTGTTTTTCCACCAACTTATACTTACTGTGAGTTGTCCAACACCAAAACCACACAAATCAACGAAAAGACTTCTAAAAAGTAATCAGGATTGGAAATACGAGACAGTGTTTTTCATAATAATGTCGTTTTTTTTTTTAAGTATAACATTTACCACTCTATAATAATAAGTATTTTAGGTAAAAAATTGATCTAGTAAGATGTATATTGTATAAATAGCAAGTTTATAAATAAATAAATATTCAAGGACATTTCTAATAAATGCATGTCTCTAAGTATTAAATGTAAGTATAGTTTTAATTCAGACGTATCCTCAATAAATAACTTAACTACTTCATATACTTACCATCAACATTTTCAAAACTGCAGTAAAGTACTACATACTGCGTGCGAAATTCCTGTTATAAAAATAACTGCTGTAGACCCCAGTAATCATATTATTGTCTAACATCCCCAAATCAAATGCTATTATTTGAGTGGCGTACCTAATCCATACAAAAGCCTTGTCCCATACACAGACAAGCAAGACGAATTGTTTATAGATATCTATTGTATTGTGAGGACTAAAAGAATTCCGTGATGGTCTGTTTCCAAGTACAAAAAAACCTTGCACACTAACCGATAACGGTATCTACACGATATCGAATTGCTATAACAATAATTCAATGCAAAAATAAACAAAACCGACTTCAATAGTTATTAAGTGTATTTTGTTACAATTTCACAACTAAATGTCGTTGCACCATCTTGTCGATTCCTAGATCGCGTTTTGCGTGTTACGATAGAAGTTATGAGACTTTAAAGAAAGATTACTCAGATAAAGAATATTTATGCACAAACAAACTTACGACTATACAGTACCTACTTACAAAATGTACATTGTCATATAAAATACATAAGAAACAGTTGATCTATCTACAGACCGTTGCAAACGATCTATAGATAGTTCAACTAATCCAAACCAGTACCAATCGGAAGCATACCCAAGATACAATTTACCGATCTTCATGAAAAATAGAATATAATAGAATCACCTCTGAAGTGTGCTTTACCGATCAAAAAAAGAATCATCAAAATCAATCGAAATAACTACAAATACGGTTAACAAATTTAATGTACTGAGATTCACTTTTTACCGGTTATCGGAGAGATGTAGCATGTAATGATAGTGTAGATACAAAACTAGGGACGATTCCGTGATGTCCGAGTTCCGTGATGAATCTATTTCCGAAATAGCTATAATCTTCCAAATAAATAATGCTGGACAATCCACACAACATCATCTAGCCCCAAGCTAAGCAGAGCTTGTGTTATGAGTACTAGAAGACTGACATACTTAATATTATACATTACATAGATAGATATTTTTTATTATACATATAATACCCAGAACACCCGGAATAAATATTTGCAGAACATACAAACATTTATTCCGAGGCGGGAATCGAACCCGCAACCTTCCGCGTCGCAGGCGGACCATCGCCCACCGCGCCACATCGGTCGTCGATAATTTGGAAATTGTAGATAATTTGGAAGATTATAGCTATTTCGGAAATAGATTCGGACATCACGGAACTAATTGATTGTGGGCTTAATATATCCTGTGATCTGTAAAAAAAATAGGCTCAATTTTGCTTAACGTGATGGTCAAACTACGATACGGCTTAGACTAGTTTCTTACACCGCACCGTATAGGTTTACTTATAATATTGTGGTTATTATCGATCAAGATATTTTAGCCACAAGAGGTGCTGTATTGCTGGCAAAAAACCTATCAAAACGAATCTAGATATATTTATCATAATCTAGATATATTTATCATCGACACGATACACGAAGATGATATTTTAGGGAATTACGTAAAGTGTAATAACTCCAATTAGATATTGAAAAGCTATTTTTAAACTCCTTATGTGTAAACCTACAGTATGTAATGCTCAATATAGAAGTCGGCTTTTTTTTATCAACGCCATTATATTACCTTGTAACTCAAATTACTACATACTATTCCTTTCTTTCGAATTATTATTAAAGAACACAAAAGGAATTTTCGCCGAAATTCACGTTCCCAGCGATTTTCGTCATTATTTTTCTATTGTGCGCCCCTAATTATTGAAATCAGTGACGTGTAAGAATGATAGATAAGTCAATGGAGGCTGAACACGTGTTGGAGGCGCAGAATACATTGTACTGCTTCAAAACCTCACCTTTACTACGTGATTGAATAACAAAAGTGGATGTTTCTCTATTTTGAACCTTACGATCATAATCCGAAGCTCTATTCTCAAATAGAATGAATTGTAGTGAATAATTGATCATATTATCGACCATCAAAAAATATTTAAAGTCGTAACCATTAATATAATTCACAGAATCCCAATGTACAAACAATTAATTGAAAAATACTTGAAAATATCACATAACACTAATGTTTTTCCATATCATACTTAAACATAAAGTTATAAAGCTCATTTTGATATAACTCAGTGTTCCAGTGGTGCACGTTACCAGGATACCAGGACGAAGGTGGTTGGTAGGGAAAAATTCCGATTTAATGAGCAGGATGTGATACAATGGAGTAGGGTTCGACGATACGCTTATACTGTACACTTGCGGAGCACAAGTTGGATGTTTTAGCAATTCACCAGATGGTAACGAGTTGGTGCCATCTACTGAATGTAAAAACTCTGGGGAAAAGGATGAGAGTTGTTGTAATTAGACAGGCATCACAGCTAAGTTGGTAGTAGTTCTGCCTTTTATGCTGTGGGTCGTGGGTTCGATTCCCACCCAGATTAAAACCACGTATTCTATGTACGTATTTACAAAAACAAAATGTAATGGCCAGCTTTAGTAATTATACATATTATATATATATATAATTATATATACAAAGATTTGACGATCATTGTATAATTCGTCAAACTAAAAAAAATATATAAATAGGGTGTTTTTATGTCGACAATAGTACTCATAAAATGAGCTAGTACTACGCCA
The DNA here is from genome assembly GCA_932527185.1 of Ecliptopera silaceata. Lineage (NCBI taxonomy): Eukaryota > Metazoa > Arthropoda > Insecta > Lepidoptera > Geometridae > Ecliptopera > Ecliptopera silaceata. The sequence continues at coordinate 586,639 of OW052209.1, read as the reverse complement.
ATCTTTTGGTATTTGGTGAATTTAGTTATGGCATGCAGTTACATAAAAGCTCAATAATTTTGTCCGCAAGTGTACAGCTGTTAATGTAAATCTAATAATGATTGTATCGGAGTATTGGCTTGTTTTCGTCGAATCTGGAGCCCGTCTCAGGTCGTGACCTGCGTTGTACTGATTCAGCTATTTTTGGTCACGAAACTTGAGGAAAAGCAACAAAACTAGTTAGCTGAGGTAGCCAGTTTCTTATTATTGGGGATAAAGGGCACAAACAGGCCTTGTTTCTGAAGATTAATTTATACGCTGAAAGTAGCTTTGTACCCCTTTGTAAGCAACTGTTTGGTGTAAAGGACATAATAGGCTATAAATTAATAGGTACCTTAAAATCTAAATTTTTGTATTTTTAACAAAGTGAATAGATAGTAATTAGAACTTGCTCTAATCTAGATACCTACCTAACACAGCACCAGAAACCACTTTTTACGAATACAATTATAATAAAAAAAAAAAACTTTTTTAGATAAACTAGATTTTCTAAAATATCCTCTTAACTTTGTCAGCCTTATCCATAAGACAAGGTCAGTAAATACTGAGTTAACTAAGCCGCGGGTTTCCTCACAATATTTTTCCGAATGGAAAATCTCACGACCTTAGAATCGGAAAGCGACACAAAAACACTGTGCGTTCTAGGTGCTTTATATCTTTTATTTCTTCTGTATAAATAATTAGTCATTAATTTGAGTTTAAGAGTTCAAGTAATTCTCTTCTGCTCTTATTTGAGTAAGTACATTACAAAAGCGTATTTTTGATGAAAATAAGTGCATGCAGAGCTCATAAATAATTTATATTGTACATTTTGTTGAACAAACAATTTGCTCGCACGAGCCCGAGGTACTCCCGTAATGGATGCCTTTATCAGAGCCTTTTAACGTACATAATAAAAGAAAACTCGTTATAAGATGTTGCTATTCATAAAATGTGTTCCGTATATTCGAGTTTATAATATGCTTGCGACTTTGCGTTCACATCATCTCTACTAGTTTATGTTACAAAAATACCTATTTTTAACTCTATCAACATGTAAAAAGATTATTTTAAAATAATAATTTCTAAATTATTAAGATACATTGACACCAAAATTTAATGTAAATTTGATTTCGTTTTAAAAATATTACATATTTTACGTATGAATTTCGGTTGCCTGGAAGAGATCGCTCTCAGTGATAAGGCCGCCCATTGTGATGCCTATTACTACTTATTTAAGTTCTTTGTTTTATTTGTGTGTGGTAAACAATAAAGAGTTATCTATCTATGAATACGTTTCTCATCCAAAAAGTTTTTAATTCTACAATCGCAATTTGTTATTACAATAGTTTTTATTCTCATACAAATTTTAGAGCGTTACGCATTAAATAGTTGTTTACAGAATAAATTGTGACAAAATACCGTGAACAACTTTATTTTGCATCGTTATAGCACTTAAACCTTTTCCAAGAACCCTTTTGGCGTCTCCACGGTACCCTAACGATAAGACAGAGGGTAATAATGTTGTGTTTGGATTGAATTATCTTTTAGGATCGTTGAAAACAAAACTTATGTACATAAACCTTATTATGTAAAGCATTTGAGATAATAAAAACATGTCTCTTTGTTTTGGCTTTTGAGTGTGTAGATAGGCTGGTTATGTTTGATATGTTGAAGGTACTAATAGAAACAAATCTTTGCATGTGATATTTTAGGGCCCCTGCAAACTGCCGACTTTTTGCAGCAGAATTGCCCTGGATTTATAACCATTTTCTCAGCCTAGTCGGCTTTTTCCACCTGAGCAGTATTCTTACTTTGGAAAGTCTTCAATGTTTGAAAGTTCTTTACGTACATTTCTCCTATTATAAATTGTTTCATGGCTAGATTTGCTTGACATGATGTTAAAATTGTAAAGATATACTGCATATCTATATTTATTTATCAAATTGTACAAATTTTACTGTAACTAAACTGCTTCAGTCTTTACATAAGCTAATAAAATGTTATAATTATGTAATTGGTATTTTTCTGCCCGTGTAGGTATGGTTTTGTTATTTTTTTATTTAACTTTTAATTTTAATTCGGATTTTCAGACAAGTTTTTTCAAGTATTTTCTTATAGTATATCTACCTTTTATTATTTTTTACGATATAATAAAATAAAGGGATCTCAGCAAGACAACTAGATGGCTACATGGCGTTGTATAAACGTTTCATGAAAAGCTATTTATACAACTTTTTTCTTTCTTTGCAGAGGCATTTTAATCGTCGATATTAAGCGCCCTGTATTTTAAAAGCGTCGCCACTTGGCACGCTCGTAAAATCTCAACTTCGTGAAATGTACGTACCTAGTCTAGTAAAATTAGTTGGTAATTTTCACAGGTTTTCGCCATTTTTTATCTAGCATCATAAGTTCTTAGCATTGGTTGCTGAAGTTTTCGAATCAATAGTCATTTTGGCTGTTAACGTGCAAAATCAGTTGTCAAACTCAAAAATAAGTGGGCTATAAATAAGATAAATAATTTTTGTAAATAATTATAGCACTATAACAAACCTTTACCAAATAACAATACGAAACCCTTGTGTTTCAGAGTGATGAAATCGCGTTGTTAAAGTCGCGTAGTACCAAAACTTTGAATTTTATTTTATATCCTATATTTTTCTCGAGACACTCGGGCAAAGGGTATATTTTTATACCCGGAATACACACTGGTATTAAAGTCCTCCCGTAAGGGTTCGTTAAAGACATTTGATTAACAAAACGGTAGAACTAAGTAGTGCTAAAGGCGCAGTTCATATCTGGCAAGCACTTTTATTTCGACTCGTTATTCGGCGGTCGTCGCGCTCGCGGTAAAAGGCCTTAACGGCTATATCGAAATCCAGATTTGAATGTATACCTGCCCGTAATGGTGTATGGAAGGTGGGGAAAGCTGCAGCATTTTAGCGGTTTACTTAAAAATCCTCTCGGTTCTGCCGAGACAAAGGTTTGTCGTTATTTATAAAAAGATAGTAAAATATAACAAATCCTATCCTGCAGACATTGAATCAAACATGTACCTAGACTTCTGTGTGGTCCAATGACATGACTACATCCAGCAGATAGCTAAGAATCTGTCTAAGCTACCTGCTATAATCCGTCAACCACATAAGGTGAAATAAATCCCTACATAATGTACTCAGAAAGTTCAACTCAAAACGCCTCCTAAATTTACCATATTCTAATCCTCTTGAGCTGAATCTTCAGAGTGTTCTGTAGTCAAGAGATCGTTGTCACACTATGTAGGTAACTCGACTTTCTACTGTAGGTACTTTCATTGTAGTGTAAATTGGCTTAAAAGTACCTAAGTCGCGCGCTACTTTCAATTGCGACACATGAAAGGTCCAGCTAAACTGGGCGCTCGCAGCTCCAGAGAACATTTGAATGGAAACGACTTCATTCAGATAACTGCCACGATATTATCTTGGTATATTTCATGCACAGATTTGAACCGTGTTGACGGTGCATGCACTTTTTAGCCGTTTTGATGATAAAAGTAAAGGCTTAGTGGGCTGAAGGTTGAATGATTGTTTTCACAGTAACACGACACGATATTTTAGAGCATTTTAGACATTAATTTATAATTTTTTATCTTATCGGCCTTGACGTACCGTAATTTTTATCTATCTAACTGTTATGTAATGTAGCTATTAGTAGCTGAGCTAAGTGCACATTGGAGTTATACACTACAGAAGCAAGTAATTTATATTAAATTACCAATAATAGATATGATAACAGCAGTTTCAATATTACTAGTATCAATTTCGTAGACCGATGATAAAATAAATATCAATTTCATTAGTTCTATGTCCGGCTATCTCGGTACACGATCACCAAAATATATTTGTAATAATGACTCAATAATATGACTTTATCGCATTCAATGTAAAAGCTTAATAATAAAGTGACAGACACACTACAACAGCATGATAGTCATTATCATGAATCTTTCGTATCTGTACCTATTGGCAGCGACTCAGTGTAACCACGTCTAGAACGAAATGTATGGCAGCTCTTCTCTAGCTACATAGTAAACAAATTACTATGCTAGATTAGGTCTCTGGATTAATTGACAAGCACATATGGAGAATGTAACGAGAGGTAACGATGATGTTACGCGTAACATCGTAGGCCGCATCATCATTTAACATCAGATGTGATTGCGGCCAAGCGTTTGCCTATACTGCATAAAAAAAAAAAAAATATCTCATAAACAATCATTTTTATTTCAGAATCATTTCACAAACCACTGTTTAGTTCTTAAATAAGTAAAACCTGTATTATTGGAACTTGATTGCCGATAGAATACCTAAATACATTGTATTTTTGTAATTAAATTCAAAGTAATCCAGACACAGAGCAACCATCAATGCCATCACACAAATGTTTGTATAATATAAGTGAACTCGGAATATTTTAAACTCTGACTGGTTGACCTCTACATAAAATGCAACAATCAGGTTACTTATTAGTCAACACAGCAACAAACGACAACAACACCAACTCTCAAATAAAACTCTTGGATAAATCATAACAAAATCAGAATGTGTAGTATCCTTGTCAAAACACTTTGCGTTATCAGCGTATCATTCCTTTAAGTATTTAGCGACAGCTCAGATAACAGCACTGTTACTGAACCACTGACGTAGTCAACATGGGGATCACTATTTACAAGATCGACGCTTCTCCACCAGTAAGAGCAGTCCTCATGGCTGTGGACATCCTCGGACTGACAGTAGACACCAAGGAAGTTAACACCTTGGCTGGAGAACAACACTCACCAGAATACTTGGAGAAGAACCCTCTTCATAAGGTACCGCTGCTAGAAGACGGTGATTTCATCCTACCTGATAGCCACGCGATTCTAACCTACTTAACCTCTAAATACGGAGCAGATAAACGAGCAACTTACTACCCTAGTGACCTAAGAACAAGGGCGTTAGTTGATCAGCGCTTGTACTTCGACGCAACGATCCTGTTCCCGAACATAATAAGCATAGTCACCAATGTGTTGAAGAAAAGTGCGCCGGCTCCGAGTCCTGAAGAAATAGAACAAGTGAACGAATCGTACGGTGTTGCTGAGAAGTATCTAGAAAAGTCTACATTCCTCGCTGCAGACCATATAACCCTGGCTGATGTGTCCTGTTTAGCTAGTATATCGTCACTGGATGTTTTGGTGCCGGTAGGTGAAGAGTTTCCTAAACTGAAGGAGTGGTTGAGGAAGCTGCAAGCTCAGGAATGGTACGCCAGGTCTAATGTGCCTGGTCTGACGCAGTTTTCTAATATTTTAACTAATGCAATGACTAAGAACGCTGAAAAATCTACGTAAGATGTCTGTAAATGTTGTTAAATATAATTCTGTGGGATAAAAATACTTGAATGTTTTAATGAAATTGTGAATCATTTGACCGTTCTATATAAATGTATTATATACAGCAAACTGCAGATCAAACTATTGATCTAAATTGATTATTGCTAAGGTTTATTATTACGTTAATTTATCATACTACCAGGTGTTATCACACAACGACAGATATTTTTATCAGGCGTATACAATATTGATACCAAATGTATACTACTAACTCACTTTGTATGATAAACATGCTAATTTATAACTAAAGTTGTTTATCTGGTAATTTAGGCGCTCTGTTTCATGTTCTAAACTATTATAATAATATCAAGCAAAAGACAATTTTATTCACAAATAGATTTAGATATCTATTTTATCAATAGAAATTATCATAATCAGACGAAATAAATGCTGAAAGTTCGTTATAAAAACCTATATAAAAAACGTGAATTGAAATCGGATTCACCGTAACTCATCTTTGCCGATATTGCCGATATCGATAAAACAGCTTCAATAAATATTGGTTTCCCGCCAAAAACGTAGATATTTTACTCTCAATTATACTAAACTCGTGCGCTACAGGTTGTTTCTTTTAAAACTGTATGATTTTAACATAATATCGTAACGTATTCTAGTAAACAGGTTAAACGATCGGTTTGGCATCTATTCAAATGGCTGAGTATTCAAGATTTGTTTGTTATCAATTGAACAATATAAAACTTTCTTATTTGTCAAATTATGTTTCTGCTGCAGTACGTGTTCATGCATCTTTAAAATATTCTGCGTTAAAATACATATTTAAACAAATGCTGTTTTGGAAAACCAAAAGAATATTCAAGAGATTTTTTGTTGCAAAAATAAATTGTGTGAAAGCCAAAGTGGCAGCACCCTGTATCTAAAGGTTCGTTCTAATTATATTTGCAGTAGATTTATACCGGTCCGTCCGTTTGTCAATGCTCACGGCAAAATTAATTAGGGATCGGTCGCGGGTTCGGGCCCCGTACGTGTTTCAATGTTCAATGGGTGTGATTTGGGTGAGATATTGGAGGATAATTTGGAGTATTGGTGGAATTTTATGTTGTCGTGAACATGGGTGTTTAAGTAACAAATTTAAGAAAATGCTTACCTAGCAATAAATATAACCATTTGTTTAAATATAATTTTTATTATGAACTAATAAAAAAAAACAAAATTACGGACAACAAAATTGGTCTAAGAAGAAAGGTATAACTTTTTGACAGTATTAATAACATCGAAAAGATACAACTAAAAGTAAGCACCCTGCGGCTTGTTTTTCTTCTTTCCAAACATTACTAAAAACACCATAATTTGTGTAAAAGTAGGAAATAAAATTAAAGAATGAACGAGGCAATAAAGTGGGTACAGGATAGGGCTCCGAGAGGAATGTTGGGAGTCGCCGATGAGATGTCTCAGTCGACCCCTGAGGGGAATCCACGAAGGAACTACTATAGTAGGGTGACCATGCGTTAGGTGTACGTAATTGCGTACCCAGACCGTAAGTTTCTTGGCTGTTGGTTGGTTGTCGCAAAGAATTGACACTCAAATCACATAGTATAGAAGACGGTTCTACTAATTAAAAAGATAAGATCATATTCTTTTGATTGTACAGAATAAAATACAGTTGACTTATTTGTAAATTGAATAAGTTGCTGTCGTATAGTAAGTTTCTAGCATATACATTTTAATTCTCGTAATTTTAGATAAAGGACAACTTTGTGCACCACGGCGTGTGCAGTGCACAAAGTTTTTAGCTAAAATGTTAAAAATGAAATTATGTATTATACTGTCTCCTTGAATAAAAAATGTCTAAATATATGATTTCTAAGTGTAAATTTCATAAAAAAATATTTGTATTTTAAATTTTAGTTCAGAATGTTTTTTTACTCAAAATGATTGTCACCGTATTGATAAGTAACAAATATATCAGCTACCTTTGTTTTTCGTGAAACTGGGCCGTCCCCTGAGTTATCGTCCTCTCTCCACAACACGAGACACCCTAGTCCAGGGATCGCCAACATTTACAGCTCACTTTACAGGAAATAAAAAAGTTTAACGTGTTAGTTTGCAAGAGGTTTTCGGAATTAAGAAAATACTTAGGTACTTTCGTTTATAGTGGAGTCTGGGGAAATCTCGGGTTGGAAATCTCTGGTTTACAGGTGCTGAGTCGGATGACACTGACTATTATAGGTTACTACAAACAGTGCCTGGTCTACCTAATAGAGGTCAACATTTTCAACAAGTTTCCCTAGGTATAGTTTTATCATCTTAGTTTCATTTTTTACAAAGGTATACAATAAATATAATGAAGTAGCGACAAGCTTATTTTAAATGTCCGTAATTTTCTATACACTTTGCCATCTATTTTATCTATTAATTATATAATACCACGCTAAATCGGTCTGAAATAGCTATATTAGTAACTGTTTAATATCAGACACATTAGCTTCAAACAGAATGATACATTTTAACAAGCTGCATGTTTTGAAACAAATTACTTAACAGCATTTTTTGCGACAAATGACCTTGAATCTTAGCAATTAAGTGGTCATGATATTTGTAATCTGACAGCACAGATGTTGAGCACCTCTGCCGGTCATTTGTCATGCTTGCAGTTTGACAGTTGGCTATACCCGGCTGGGTATTGATTGTTATAACCCAATCCGAGGAAACGGGCAACTTATACTCTGCGAGATTAATGACCTAAGTAATATGGGATTGGAAAAAATAATGCAACTAATCGGAAGTAATGAGCCTAAGTTGTGATGTTTTGCAAGTTTTTTTACGGTTGGTCCTGCCATTTGCAGAAGCCACTGATTAGTTTGGTGTATTTCTGTTGAAGATTACTTCGGTAACTTTGTTGTAATGAGAAAAACGGTAAGTTTTCTAATTTTTCTTGAGCTTTGGAAAGCGTGCGTCATTGTTTGGTTTGGTTTCATTTCTGAGAATGAAAAACTGGAAAATAAACAATAATTGTTTCCGCGACTACATTTCACTTTTAGCTCAATTGTTTTCAGGCACGGTAGACATGTCTTGTCCACTTTTTCAAGGCGTTCAAGTGTAAAGTAGAACGTTCCAGACAAAACATGTACCGAAAATATGAAAAGAATACCTTGACCGAAATTTTTAAAGAGTCCTATTTCAGATTTTACAATTTGCTTTTATTTAGATGTGTATAATTTAGTTTAATGTGCCGTATTTGGCTTCAAGTTTTAATTTATAACTCGCGTAATCGCCATTGGAAGTAGGGTAATGATCTCACGTGCTCCAATGTTCCAATAGTTATTCGGGTTAGTTAGCTCACAAAGAGCTCTTTGATTTGGGCAACTAAGTCGATCATGTTGAACCCTACAGCATACAATACACGCCATTTTCAACCGAATTCCATTATCCTAAAGATTATTTTCGCTCGTTACATAATCCCATTACAAATAGTTTTAGAGATTGACACTTGAATTCGACGGAATAAGGACTATTATTGGTTGGGAAAGGAGATAAAGTAGTTTGATTGTGTAATTCGGTAGTTAATCATCAGTTTAAGTGTAATTTTTATTACCGAAACGCGTGTGCGTCCTATGATTATGATTTTAACGATTCTTTTAGATGTTGTTTAGCGTTTGTTTTATTCGGTAAGGATATATTCCCAACATGTGCTAGTGATATGCATAATTCATACAGAGGATTGTTTGGACTTGCTTTTGACTGTCACCTTAATACTTAAAGTATCGTATATATAATAATATACCTTTAATATTATTTTTACGTTTTTAGAAGTTTTCTTTTTACAAAGCCTCAATGTGACTTATTTACTTACCTAATTGATGGTCCAAAAATAAAATGATTCCTAAAATATAAGCATGACTTGAAAACTTTATTTTGAAATCAGGAATAATGTCAACGTGACATTTTATGTTACATTTTTTTATTGCCCATATATGGTAGTCACCATGTACTAATAAGTAAACGTGCATGCCGCCTTGAAAAATATCATGGAATTTACGATGCTCATGGTGGTAAAAGGGGGTACAGGGGGTACAAGGGGGTAGAGCAGGGATAATAGATAACACTCCAGATGGGGAACGTAATGGATCACATCTTCAAATCATGTCATAAAAACTATTTTCCTTCACGTTTCCTGTCAAAGCTTTGGTGACTAAAATGAGTTTACCGTTACCAACTGATAATCACATATAAAATTAAAAACACATAACGTGCAGTACCCTAAAAATATTTATTTTTTGTCCACTATATCAAACAGTGAAAAAGAAAAAATATTTCTTTGTTTATCTAGTAAAGAATTTTCAACTTTTAATCCCATTAATATTATGGCGGGTACCTACAAACCTTTTTTTGAAATTACGTTTTATATCGCATCAAATAATACTTATGCATCTGCTTGCTTTCAGTTTTGTGACGGTGGCTGCTTCATAAGAATCCAGAGCTGGCAGCAAAAACAGGCATAGAAAAACGCTTATAAATATCAAAACTAGCCGCCGACAACTTGATAGCTTTCCCGTGTACCTTCCGTATCAACAATCTTTATTGCGTAATTATTTCTGCCGAGGGATGACAAACACATTTATTTGTATGTACGGATTGGGAAACTCATTGTTTTTATTGGATGAATCTACCTATTACTAGCTTTTGCGTGCGGTTTTGTTGATAGCCTCTTTTATTACTTAAGTTATGATAAGGTTTTTGTAGGTTAACCGACTGAATTTAATAGACTTATAAAGTTGTGGTACGTCATAGTAAGGCTTAATTAAAGCTCTTTCAGTTTTAGCTAATTTAGCTTCGTATTAGGTTTCTTTCACGAAGACTAGGTCGCTCTTTGGGCGCAAACTCACTTGATGGAAAGTAATATTGTAGCCGACGATGGAGCAAGACAATCTAGGAGATACCTATATTAAAGATAAGGATAAATTTATTTTCAGAAAAAAAAAGCTATTCACTCGAGATAGATATACTTAAAATAGGTATTTATTATAAAAGTATAATAATAAATTTATTCAACGTGTAAGTACATGAAATAACTAAGCAAAATATATGGGTACAATATTTCAGTCTCAATGACGTTGCATCAAAATCGGTGCAGGCGCTACGGTATATTTAAATCACAAACATTCAAACTTTTTTATTTAATACCAATAGGATTAGAAATATACAGTTATTATTTATCAGTCTCAACTGTTACGCCGCCGCGCTAGGTCGTGCGTAATTACCGACATAGTTTAACCGATCCTACCCGCGATGGTGATCAAGAAATGTACGAAATGTGCTAAAAGCATTACAAAAAAAGTGCCTGGCTTAGAATGTAGCAGATGTAACAAGATAGTGCATGCTAATCCTCCATGTTCTAAGCTCTCTGGCAAGCAGCTGAACACGCTCCGGAACTCTCCTGGGATGGAATGGAGCTGTGAAGAATGCCTTAAAAACGTATCACGTAGGTCTTCATTTGTGATTCCAGACGAAGATGATGATGACGAGGAATCTGATTCTGGGAATGCCGGTGGTTCAAACCTTCAAACCATTGATACGCGTAAATTGGTGCAAGATATCAGCCGCGAAGTGAAGAAGACCTTCCGGGAAGAGTTTCGCAACCTGGAGTCTTCGCTTGAGTACCTGAGTGATCAAATCACAACAATGGAGCAGTCTATTAATAAGCAAGACACCATCATAAAAAACCTTGAAAATAAGAATCAAGATCTACAAAATAAGAATAAAAACCTGGAGTTGAGAATGACTGTCTTAGAGCAAGGAATGAACAACTTCGAACAAAATTCCCTTTCAACTTCTCTGGAGGTTGCAGGTTTGCCTGAGGTCGCCCCTAATGATATTGGGAAAATTCTAGCAGTAGTAGCTTCAAAACTAAACAAAGATGAGAGTGACATCCACTCTTCGCAACGTCTGCCAGGTACCAAGGAAAAGCCGGGAGCTATCCTAGTGGAAATGAAGACGAAGGTGGCCCGCCGCCAATGGATTGATGCTGGAAAGGAGAAATGTCTCACCGCAGGACTTCTGATGACGAACATCTCCAGGGAGGAAGCTGACCGCCGCATTTTTATCAGAGAAGCCCTAACCAAACATGTCAAAACACTCTTATATAGCGCTAAGACCCAACTCAGCAAGTCTTTTCAGTTCATATGGTGTAAAGATGGGAAAGTATGTGTTAGGAAAACTAGTAATAGCAAAATTTATTATATACGCTCTATGCAAGACATCAATCAAATCCAAAAAGAGACCAAGGGGTCTGCAATAACTTTTTCCACCCCTTTGTAAGCAACCTACCTAGGATAGATATATACTTCTAATTTTCATTTTCTTTAATTTTTGTTTCGAATAAGAAATATGGACACTAAAATAACAGAAATTTTCGATTGTAATTCCACTAATAATTTTTTCAAACAATTACCACCAAAATGCTATCTGAGCATCTCATGTTTACATATTAATATTAGATCATCTATTAAAAATTTCACGCAATTACTACAACTAATTCAAAACTGTACCTTCCCTCTAGATGTCATAGTCATTACCGAAGCTGGTATATCAGATAATATTGTCAGCCTATACAATATACCCGGCTATAACATGCACTCACAACTACGCTCTAATAGAAAGGGAGGGGGAATCATTGTTTACATAAAAAATCATTTAAAATTTACATTATTTTCTTATAAAACTATAACCTTTGAAAGCCTCATCGGTACACTAAAGTTAGACTCAAACCAAGACGTGGTCGTGTGTGCTGTTTATAAACCACCGTCTACTAACAAAAACCTATTTGTGAAGGAGTTGGATAAGTGCATTTCTAAGTTTGAAGTAAAACCAAACCTTTTATTGATCGGCGACACGAACATCGACCTGAAATCCATCTCAACATGCAAAGATACGTATCTAGAAACACTTAGTGGGCACGGACTAATGTGTGGAATATCGGACTTTACAAGAATCGAATCAAGACTTAACAATAATACGAACAGTTACAAAATCACTAAAACCTGTATAGATCACATTTTTGCGCGATTCCCCACATTACGTCCGTACTCAGCGGTGTTAGATGTCGTACTAGCGGATCACCGTGCCATAATTTTTGCATGCATTGACTATTCGGCTCCCAGACCAATACAGGGTGTAATTAAAAATCATATTAACTATAAGGTTCTTCATACTGAATTAAAAAATATTAAATGGTATAATACAAATAACATGAAGAACCCAAATGACATTTTAAATTTTATTCAAAATTCTTTTCATGATGCAAATAAATTAGCAAATTTTACAAAAACTTATAAACACTCAAAAAATAATCAACAAAAATCAAAACTACCTTGGATTGATGGCAACGTAAATAGACTTTGTGAAAAGAAGGAGAAATGTTTTAACTCTTGGAAAAAAAATCTAAACGACCCTAAATTAAAACTTGAGTATAATAAAACTCGCAATAAGGTGCATAAGGTTCTCGAAAATAAAAGAAACTCGTACTATATGAATGAAATAAACAATAATTTTAAAAACATCAAAAAAGTGTATCAGCTGGTTAACCAAATGATAGGACGCGTTTCCTTGTCTATAGACTCTGCTATACTTAAGGCATTTGATGCACAGGGATTAACGACAGAAGCTATCGTCAACAACTTTGCCACCGGATTCGACAATATGGTCAAAGACATTATACCTAAATGTAGTATAAAACTTCTTGACCCTAATATTTACCGCAGGCCAGTCGATTCTAGCATCTTATTGAGAAAAGCAACTGGAGATAAAATTCATAAAATTATTACTAAGCTTAATACAAATAAAGCTCCTGGGCCGGATAATATTAAAGTATCTGACATTAAAATAGTCAGTGAAGATGTTTCAACTGCTATCGCAAATTTAATTAATTCTAGTATTGATTCAGGCATATATCCCGATGAATTGAAGGTAGGTTGTGTAAGGCCTATTTATAAAAGAGGAAAGCGAAATGAGTACGCTAATTATCGGCCAATCACTTTACTCTCTTCTATTGACAAAATTGTCGAAAAGTATATTTGTGAGCAAATACATGGGTTCTATAAATCACGTGATGTAATATATAAAAATCAGTTTGGATTTCAATCAGGAAAAGGTACAACTGACCTCTTATCACTATTTACAGATGAAGTTAACGACCATCTTAACGATAGAAAGCACGTACTCGTGCTGTTCATTGACTTTTCACGTGCTTTTGATACGTTAGAACATGCCCAGTTGGTTGACAGATTAGATAACTGTGGAATACGCGGCCCTTTGCTCAAATGGTGTGAAAATTATCTACAGAATAGGAAATCTACGGTTAAGATTGATAATACTCATAGTGAACCCATAATAGCAACAGAGGGCACTGCTCAAGGCTCGGTTTTAGGGCCTCTTCATTTTTTATCTTACGTCAATGACATGAGTAATTGCATTAATCTATGTACTTGTTATCAATTTGCTGACGACACGTGTCTAGTGGCGGCTGATGAAGATCCTGTAAAAGCCTGCGAACGTTTGCAATCAGATTTCGATGTCTTATCGCGATGGTGTCACGACGCAGGATTAGTGCTTAACGCTAACAAAACTAAACTGTTGTTAATTAAATCTCCGTACATGAAAGCTGCTCCCATAAAAAGTATAGTGGCCCACGACCATGGCTGCCTACATGCCTTATCTTCAAGCTCATGCAGCTGTCCACTCATAGAAGTTCTAGGTAGTCAAACGTACCTCGGTTTATCAATAGATACAAAATTTAATTGGTATAGTCATATACAGCGCGTCTGCAATAAATTAAGGCAATTTTTTGCAAATATTACTATTTTAAAAAATCGAATTCCTTTCAAAGTTAAACTCATGTTATATAACTCATTGGCTGAATCATATATCCAATACGGCCTAAGCAGCTACGGTCGTACCTACACCACTTATCTTAATCAAATTTATAGACTCCAATTAAAAATTCTTAAAACAATAGTATCTGATAAAACCAAAATTAAATTTCAAAACAACGATATAGGCCTATTTAGGCACTGCAAAATTTTACCTATTAACACTCAATTTATATATTTATTACTTAAAGAACACTTTTTCAATGAAACCTTTAAAGAAGAAATTAAACACCCGGTATACACACGGGCAGTTGCTCAAAACAGGTTGTGCACACCGAGCGCACGGAATGCATACGGCGAGAGAACGGCTCGTTATCTGGTTCCTCGGATAATAAACAAACTACCTGCCGAGTTAGTAAACAGCTTAACACATAAAAACATTAAATTTAAATTAAAAGCATACTTTTTAGCAAACATGAAAGATTATCAATTGATTAACTTTTGAACCTAGTTTTTTATTTTTTTCTAAATAACTAATGCACTTAACTAAATCCTAGATACCTACTTTTATCTTGTACCATCTTATAGGAGTAGTTATGTACATAACTAATTTAAATTCTAAGTTGAAGACTCACTTTAGCATTAAATCTACAAACCTTGTGGTTTTCTTAATGCTATTTAGATTACGTACTTATGTTAACTTTTTAAATGGTAAATAAATAAAAAAAAAAAAAAAAAAAAATTTACAGGCTTTTTACTACATAATGTCTGATTCTGTAGTAAAATTTAGTAGGTATTTGTACCAGTAAACCCTTGGTTTATACGATTGATATATATTTTACTGCATCGTCAAATATCACTGCGATTACAGTACTAAATTAAGTAATCATACATTTGATTGTCATAAAATTCTCATGTGCTAGACATTAAATCATGGTTCCAAGAAAATTATAAAATAGTGATCGAAGCTTCAACAGTTCCTAAAAACTTTTATAAATACAACTAATCTTGATAGCTTCGTATTAACATGAAAAAGGCTTACGTCTGCAAACGGCACACTTTTTTTACTATTTGCATTTTTTTGCTATAGAAACCATGCTGGTCTCTAGTATTTTTGCTTATAATTTGATATTATTTAGTTCTAAGACATATATTTCTTGATTGTATCATAATAAGGCATTATTAAATAACAGACACATAATACCGTTTACATATTGATAAAAAAAGTGCACGAGGTAATTCTATCTAGATTATAGTTTAAGCCACCAATGTTATCTGGTCGATTGTCGTGATAGTTAGGTTAGGTTAGTCACTGTAGTCTAAGAGCTGATTATGTATTAGCATCAATTTATGTTTATTTATTGAATATCCCAGGCACCCCACTGTTTCTAGACTGCGTTCTTAAGTGGTTATTGGCAACCTCAAGCCAAGCAAAATACCTCTATTTTTAGCTACCATCTCTCGTCCTCAAAACATCATTAGACAAAGTAATAAATGATCTGCAAAGTTGTAACCTTTTGTCTGAACTAAACCCCGCTGCACATTAGTTAGTATGATTGATGAGATGCCCGGTAGGTGGCCGTGTGTAACCGCCTTTAGCTATTAAATTTTCAGCTGAGCACATACGTGCTAAATGTCGCGGTGTCTGCTTTTAAATTGGAATTACTATAAGCTGATGATACCTCTATAATCAGAACCAAAAATAAACGAGTAGCACATTTTGGTAACATTTGCTTACATTCGAAATAATCCTGAAAATTTTAGCATTTGTTTTGCAAAATAAATAGATTTTTGAACTTACTTCCGAAAATTTGTAAATATTACTTGAGTAATCATTCTTAATATTATCATCAAGTTTTAGCCTTTTAGGTACATCATTGAAGAATGTTATACCTACTAAAAAAAAATATTTATAATCTGTAGAAACACTACAGAAACTGGACTATGTAGCTCAACGTAACAAAACATTCATTATTAAAAACATAAAGTAGACATAATACGTCGTCTATGTACATCAAATCACTGTTTTAGCGATGAAGATAATACCATAACGAAATCCACAGATTTTTGTTGTATCAACTCTATAACCATCGTGCATAGATCGTGATAAGTTGCGTAAGATCTCCAGAGCATCGACTGGTATCGATTGGTGGCCGACATCTGGCGTAATTAGACCATCACTTATACCAACCAGATATGACCTTACAACCAATACACTGCCCATAAGTACCATAGCGAGTATGTAAACACTGCGCGGTCACACCGCAGCGTTTTGACTACGATAAGTGATGGCTACGCAGTGTGATGCTACATTTTAGAATAGTTTTTATTGAGTAGCGCGCATTGCGTGCTCACTAAGCAGCGGTTCGCTACGAATTTGTGATCAACGCGCAATGTAATTCGTGTAATTAGGAGTGTGTAAAATTATAGTATTTCTTATTAATTGTACTTCAAATAGCTACTCAAAACAGTTATTAGATTGTAATGACACTAATTAAATTCCATTTATTTGATAGTGGCTAGTGGCTACTGCATGCGGCTTTGCTTGCATGCTTTTAAGTTTTACAAATACATACATACTAACTATAGATAACCTCCTTGTATAGAGGTATGATACTAAATGATCGTGATAAAATTAAATACATTTGATATTTACTTTAATCTAATATCTTTATTGAAAAACCTTATACTTTTGAAAAGAAACCGAAAAATCATGGTTAATAAAATATAAAAATGCCCGTCCTCATGAAAGTGCTCAAATAAGTACTTAGTTCAATTAAAACAACTAATAAAGTCAAAAGAATACATCTTTAAATTTCGAGACAATGGATTTTAAAATGGTCTACAAATAGTTAATTTATAGTTCTTTGTTTATATAACAATATTTTTTCACCTCAAAGCCGTCAAGAGTTTCGCCGAACGATGGTTATTTATTGGCAAGATCAAAGAAAATTCTCTATCGGACTAGACAACGTATCAAACGATTATAGTCTCTATTTCTCACAGACTAAGAATCACATTTAGAACTTTATGTTTTCAATGGCTACTTTTTATCGCTGCCTATCTGTTTATTGTGTTTTCTATCATGTTTATTTATGTATTGATGGACAACTTTGAACGTTATTTTATATAGCAATTAGAACGAAAGCTGTTTGCTATCTCAGTAAATGAGTGATTGCAATTTACAACAGTTCCAAGTGTAAACAAAATAAACTATGAGTGTACTTACCAGAATTAGGTTACATATTCGAATAAATGCTATTTCAAACTGCAAATAATGACTCATTTTCAAGTGATATATTGCTTTTTGTGAACACAAATGTATATTAACCATTTTCACAAACGCAGCTGATGACTATTTAGATATAAATAAGAATAAGGCCGTTTAATACGTAGTTTTGTATGCAATAAGTTGTTTCTCATTTTATTCAGTTATAAACAATAAAGAGATACCTTGGATGATATAAATTTGAGAGGTCTATCGTGTTTGAAAATAATTTACCATTAAAACCATTAATCTATCTTCTATACTTATAATAAAACTGTAGAGAGGTCAATTCTGTACATGAAATATATTAAAAAAAAACTATCAGGGGGTGATTAATGATCGATACTGATGCCAAAAATGCAATCAGTAAAATTTTTGTCTGTCTGTCTGTCTGTCTGTCTGTCTGTCTGTATGTATGTTCCTTATAGAAACAAAAACTACTCGACGGATTTTAACGAAACTTGGTACAATTATTCTTCATACTCCTGAGCAACTTATAGGATACTTTTCATCACGCTACAATCAATAGGAGCGGAGTAGTGAAGGGAAATGTTGGGAAAACGGGAGAAGTTACTGTTAGGAATAGATACTCCTTTAATATCTATAACCAGCCTTAGATGTTACCATAGCAACCAAACGTTGTTGATTGTCATCAATGTCACTATCTTCACTCTTGACTAAATATATTATTTACAGTATACGTTAATAATATTCGTTTATTAATAATTGTTACTGGTTTTATTCGATCCTACAGTACTTATATCTACTTTAATATGGTAGCAGAGCGTGGTTAAGGTACCCTGATGGTTCTATTTTACTGCATCAGAAATCGTACATCGCTCGCATATTGCAAAGGTTTGGCATGGAGAAATGTAAGCCAGTGCCAACACCAATTTTAAAAGCACATAATGCTCAAGATGTTAATGAAGTTTCAATGAACTTCCCGTACCGTGAAGCTGTTGGATCACTAGCTTATATGATGACAAGCACGAGGCCTGACATAGCCTTTGCTGTCAGTGTTGTATCTCGAAATTTAGATAAACCTACAAGGAAGAACATCATCAATATCAAGAGGATAATGCGTTACTTGAAATGGACTATAGAAGAAGGCATCGTATACAAGCCAGGAAATAGTCATAATTTAGAATGTTACAGTGACGCTGACCACGGAGGTGATCATGAAACTGGAAGGTCTACCTCAGGCATTCTTTGCATGTATGCTGGAGGTCTAATATCCTGGAAAAGTAAACGCCAGAGCACAGTAGCGATTTCATCCACCGAGGCAGAAATAGTGGCAGCAAGTGAAACTGCTAGAGAAATTATTTGGCTTCGAAAGATCATGAAAGATATCATTGGTGAATGTCCAGCATCCCTATGTGTTGATAACGAATCAGCAATTAAGATGGCTATGAATCCGCCAGAATTCCACCAAAAGACCAAACACATAAGGATACGATCATTCTTTATACGAGAATGTGTTCAAGATGGAAGCATTACCTTATTACTGAGTCTTTGATTTCTGTCTATTTTCAATTTTATAACTATCACGAATAATTAATATTAAAGGGGGCTTATACATAAACGTGATTTTTATTTATTCGATATTGATAAGGGCAACGGGAGATAGATACGGTACGGAACTCTTCGTGCGCACTTGCCCGGTTTTATTAATAAGTAGGTATAGATACTAAGTTTTCCGTCATAAACTGCTCTTTACCATCAATTTCCCTCATAAGAAGATAGTGATGGGTTATAGCAAAATCTCTTAAAACGACACGCGGACGAAGTCGCGGCGGGAACAGCTAGTATTAAAATATAATTAAATAAATATGAACGCATTTCACACACATCACGGTCTAGTCCCAAAAGAAGCAAATCCATACTATAAGCAATTAGGTAATTAATTTGTTTTTCATAATGCATTCTGCATAACAAATATTTCTTCATAACACAAAAGATAATCTATTCGTACGACAATTTTTCAAAGTGTTTCGAGCTACATATGTAACGCATCAGGAAAATATATTACACAACCGATGGGTATCATCTCGAATTTGTATCATCGACTAATATAGTATCTTTCGAATTCCTTTCAAATGACGAAGACGAAGTTGACTATTTTGAGTTTATACTATATTCACAATATTCACCCTTATTCTCACACAGGTATGACTTAAAATAGGTGTGTTTTCTAATTTTCAGTGTACAAATAACAAGTGACCGTG
The DNA here is from genome assembly GCA_932527185.1 of Ecliptopera silaceata. Taxonomy (NCBI): domain Eukaryota; kingdom Metazoa; phylum Arthropoda; class Insecta; order Lepidoptera; family Geometridae; genus Ecliptopera; species Ecliptopera silaceata. The sequence goes on along the minus strand of OW052209.1, from coordinate 566,896 downwards.
ACTGTAGACAATATGTTAAATTACTGCGCGTTACTAATTCCTATCTGAAGTCAAACATTTGGGGGCAGAGCTACCAATCTATCCTTTATACATCATCCTTATGTAAAGGGAATAAAGTTCAATTTCCCGCGTATTGTGATACGAATAAGTTTGTAAAAAAGTGACAAAGAGTTTTAAAAATTTTAGACAAGTATAAAGTGAGTTTGTAAGTTTCATAAATTAATAGTGTAGAATGACATAATGAGGTGTGCTAGGGTTTATTTTAATTGGGAGCTTGTGACAATGGTGTGGCGTGATGGGAGTGGGGTAATGTAAACATGTCATAATAGTTGATAGCAGGTTCGAGGTTATTTATGGAAAAATGTTGTTTTGCACGAAGGTGCATGAACAAGTAAACTTTAAAACAGTTAAAGTAAAGGAACATGGATCTTTGTTTATATACAACACACTTTTATTTTTTTATTTGTTTATATACGGTACAGTAAAGTCACAAAATAAACTTATCCTAATTCATAAAATATGCTCCATTTGGTTTATGTTTGCTATTTCAGATAGATACTTTACTTCCCTACGATAAAGATGATATCGATAAAACTATGTAAGTATGTTTACATTATTTTAAGGCTTCCTATTTATATTCTTGCAGACTCAACGTGGTGATACTACACCATAACAAACGGTAATGAAACGTCACGGCACAAAGGAGATGTCCCATGAATTTCCCATTAAGATCGGCCAAACTCGCAGCAATTGGCATAATTTCCAAAAATAATCAAACGTCAACACCAACGTCTCTATTATTTAAAACCGATCTCTGAAAGGCTCCGAAAAATAATTTCTTACGTAATTTTGGGCTTTTGTTAGAATTTCTGACAGCCGCACTCAAAACCTTCAAGTCAAATTAAGCATTTATCTATTTGCACTTTAGGTAGAGTAGGCATAGTAAGGTTGTCATTGTCTGTTGTGTCTGGCTGTTACTATGTATTCTATGTATTTACAAAAAAATAACGGCCGCTTTCCGGAAACCCATGATTGATTCTAGTTTGACACATACTAATTATTTGATTTTTTCGTTGATCATCGTTCGAGAAACCAGCCGTATTAGTATTCTATCAGTTATCAATTTCCCATATATTTCAAATAATCACTTGACACTGGCAGAATTATCGTAATGACTGTCAGAAACCATTAAAAAAAAGAGTCTTCTTTTACATTTAATTAAATTAAATTATATACTCTGTGTACGGCTGGAAAAAGTTTCTTTATTCAAATTATAATGTAACTGTGAAAGGCGTTCGAGGGCAGACGTAAGACGGTAAAGTTTATTGATAAAATGAGCAGATAGATATTTCAATAAGAAATTATTAGCATTCGGTTTGAAATACTAGATTATTATCACGCTTATTAAATTATTTGAAATCAATTTATTTGTGTCTAGTCTTTTTTCATAATGATATTTAGGTTTTGCTACCAGTAATCACGGGAAAGATTTATTATTTTACAAAAATATTCATTCTAAATACATTTTGGAATTGACATAATAAAGAGTATTACTTTTTACTATTTCGTCTTGATGTGGTTCATACTTTGACTCATCATCATTAAATTTTGATATTACCCATTTCCCATCTTATTCTTAACTCAATAACGGATATGAGGATCCCAAAAATGTTATCTTGAGAGACTAAAATTAGTCACTTTGTATAGGTTAGGTTAAATAGTTTAAGTTTTCATCAATTTTCCGCTATTTAAAAAATATCATCGGTCCCGTGACTGCTAATGTATTTGTACTTTCGAAAATGATCGAACGTTCTTCTATCCTATAAGACTTACGGCCGGTTTCTGGAAACCCAAATCACGATTGATCAGAGTTTGACACATAGTAATTATTAGATTTTTTTCGTTGATCATCGTTCGAGAAACCGACCGTTACGGTCTAAGTTATAAAAAGTTAGCGCAGACTTGATGTCTTGATTACCATACGTGATGGTGACATAATGTCAACGCTAACTTTTTATAAGATAGGGTTACCCCCTATTTTATAAAAAGTTAGCGTTAGAGTATAGTATAGCTAGTGTTACAAATACTAGCTATACTATACTATACTCGTTGCTAACCCGTGGTCAGAGCCCACAAAACTCCACAAATGTATGCATCGCAGTATTAACAAAGTATGTTTTGATTAACTAAACCTTAACTTGGCTCTCAGGCTCGCATACTTTATTCACACTTTGCTGCCGCCCGCGGCTTCGACCGCCCCCGAAAAATTGTTTTTGACAGAGATGTACTTGCAATCAGGGGTTAAATTCAACTTTGTTTATAGTCTTTGCAAATACAATTTTGTACAATCTTATTACATACATAACTGAAATAAAAACAAGGACATAACTTTTAAGACGGACCAATGATTGTTGTTTTCTATAAAGCCTAAAAAAACTACTAACTTTTCTGTTACCTAAAAACATACCTGCTTTGTTAACTTCTAAAAATATGGTAAATCTAGTTTCTAGTAATTTTGGATACAATTAATATTATTATTTTTTGATTATATTTGTTTACTGCGCAAAGTGAATAGTTTTAATTCTCAAATTTTTTGTTTTTTTCAGACTCACCCCAACCCATACATTCTAAATCCGTCCCTGCTCAACCCCACCAGTTTACCCCAAAGTTTAAATTAAATTACTGGAAAAGTTCCCGAGAAAGCCGTCAAGTCCGAGCAGCTAGGCTCATTATTAATAATATTCGAGCTCTGGCCGAGCCGTTAATTAGTAGGAGTTTTAGGCAAACATTGGGCGTTTTGGTTTGAACCTTGGTTTGCAAACATTCGAGGCTGAACTTAGCCTGTTCAAGCGTGTCCTGAAGAGGCTTCATTATACCTTGATTGTTACTATATTATTACATTTATAAGATGTATTATACAGTTGTGATACCTGCAGGTCTAGTGGTAGCATTCTCGCGTTACTTCAGTTTCTAAAGTTGTGACTTACAAGTCAATGATTTCTATGTTTTTATTATTTATAATGTAGTTAGTTATTTATAAAAACACAATAATGACAGTAATATTTATAATGATATTCAATGCTAATTAAATGCTTAAACCTTATTTTCGTAAGATTTCAAATGTCTTTTTGTTTCGAAAACCTTATTTTCGTAAGATTTCAAACTGAAATGCATAATTTTCACAAAAGAGTTTTAAAGAGTTTTTATCAACAGCAATTTCCCTATCATTCAATTTCCCCACAAAAAAAACATTATAATTCACTTAGTCCCATAAAATACGCATATATTCTGCCAAATGTATATAAAATGTTCACATCCGTGTGGGCAACGCAAAGGCGTTCCTCTGCCTGATTTATGGCGAGCTAGCGACAACAGCCGACTGTATCCCTCCAACTCTCCTCTTTACAGTATAAACATTTCAGTATTTATTCTTCATAATCTCGACGACCGATGTGGCGCGGCGGGCGAAGGTAAGCCTGCGACGCGCAGGTTGCGGGTTCGATTCCCGCCTTGGGATAAATGTTTGTACGATCTGCAAACATTTATTCCGGGTGTTCTGGGTATTTTAGATGTATAATAAAAATATCTATCTATCTATGTAATGTATTGTATTAAGTAAGTCAGTCTTCTAGTACCCATAACACAAGCTCTGCTTAGCTTTGGGGCTAGAAGATGTTGTGTGGATTGTCCAGTATTATTTATTTATTTATTATTTATAATAAGATGCATTTGTTTGTCAGACAAGCACTATTGATGGGTAAAAGCATATAAATAAAATATAGAAGACCATTGTGGAATCTTTGCTGGCTTTAAGGGGTAGATGTTTGTCATCTGCTTTTCACGACTTCTTTAATATCTTTGATACAGATTTGCAGAAAGATATAACTAATTTGTATTTTTTGTATGTTTGACTAAGCTAGTTTAGATTTTAAGAAAAGTGTTACAAAAGTTTTTGAATTCACGAGTTCCATTAAGATTTAACTTGGACAATAATATAGTTTTCTTCAAACGGGATATTTGCCATGATTTGTGAGTTTGATTATTTCCCGATATTTCGGCCGTATCTCGTTTATAAATAAAACTTTGTTCAAAACCGTGATAGTTTCAAATAGTAAGAGTATGTAAGACGATTCTAAATGATCCTTGTGATTTTACTGAATAAAGTAATTTTTGACTTTGACTTTGACTATATTGGACAATAATAGGTTTTATTTAGGATTTGCAAACTGGCTACTTTTTAACCCAGTAAATAGAATTTACTTCTCAACCGCTGTCTACTGATTTAGATTCTACAAAAAACTTAAAAAATATCTTCAGAGTTTTTATCAGGTACCTAATTACCAACATCCAAATGCCCAAATTCTAGCCATTATGTACAGTCGCAGGTAAATGAGTATTTTCGTTGAGTGGGATAGGCAAACAATAATGGGCAATTTCGAATAATGACTGGCATGGGTGCTCACTGTGTGCGCGCACTGGTGATTTTAGATAATGATATAAAAATGCCTTTTTTTCGTTTACCTTAAAGTTTGACAATAAAAAATACACGCAAAATTGACATCGTTTTTAATTTTTAACTTTTGAAACTGTAATCTATGGAAAATTTAAGTTATTTATTACCAAATTAGTCGAAAAGGAGTCTAGGAAAACTAATTGTACTCTTAAAACAGAACTATACCTTAGTTCCTTAGATTAAAGAGTGGGAATTACATGGATAATCATCTTTATCGAAGTTTTTTGTTTCGTTTTATTTTAATTGTAATCAAAATATATTTGTCAGTAGCCAAGATTAAATGCACACGATATAACATTCCGGAGATACTTGAGTGTTATCGTAGGATGGTTACATAATATTGTACTCAACCCTTTGTAATCTTTGGTTAAGATTCTGGAAAGATACGTAATAAGGGGTGCTTTTTGTTATTATTGAGTGGGCACTTTTGAGTGGGCGGACATAGCATGATTGTGGAGCGAAGAGGTTCTTATATTTACCTTTTCCAACTCTTTTCTCATTGGAAGTAACCAAGTACCATGATGATTTTTATTTCCTTGTGATTCTCAAGTTAGTGACCCAAATTCGTAGTACAGATAATATAAAATGTTATTGTAATTGATTAAACCTTTCCTGTTTTTATGATGTTTGTATTATATACCTCTTGTAAAAAGGTTATACAGTTTTGCTCGCTACTGTGAACCTATTCAGAATAAGATAGTCATAAATAAAGTAAAGAGTTACACTGCATTCTATAGTTACACTTCCTCCGCACCTGAGGTTTCTAACATTGCATCTCGCATCTTCGGTTCTCGGTCCTCGTAGCCCGTCTCGTGTGATCCATTATCACCTGCGCACGCACATTCTGCGTACAACTATAGGCTCTGGCCGTAGATCACTATAATAATCGTGACATAATAATCCGGTTAATAGACCGTGACACGAAGCCATTACGTATGATGGCAGCTTGTACCGCAGATAATGTTTATTGAATTATCTACGTATCTACGTGGGCTGGTCGATAGTCGTTATGGTCTTAATGTTAGGACTTCTGCGTTTGGTACACACAGTTTATATTAATATTTACATTAATATTAAATAAGTCCTTGTATAGTAGAACATATATAAAAGAACCATAGCATAATTTTATTTATCCAGTTCAGGGTTGTTTGATAACTTTTCTTGAATTATCTAGTGGTCAATTATTATTACCACTATCAAAAGAAGGATTTGAATCAACTACCAAAATCGTAAAAAAAATATTTGTAACTACTAAATAAATATAGAAAAAAGGTAAAAATATTAGTTACTTACTGAAATGTAAAATGATGAAATAAGTATTGGAAAGTTTGGGGGCTATCCCTAATGAGATATGAGATTGAATAAATAAAGTGCCTAATATTTTTTAACTTTTCTTGTCATGTATGTAAATAGAGAAAAGTTCTAGAAAAATTTAGTCGCAATCATAATATATCATCATAAAAATGACACCAAAATAGATCTCTGTCCATGCCAGATGTAGATAGGTCGAGAATTAGGTCGAAGCGCGTCTGACTCGCAAATGTGCCTGAGACGCGCTATGCAGGCGCAGACACGCACCCACTATGGACTTGGACACCTTAGTATGGATATGACCAACCAAAAAAACTCATTACCTTTTTCCAAATAATCATGTTTACCAATTTTTAAAAAGTTAATAATCTTATGCGCGGGCTAGTAATTCCACTCATGGCGGTTCCCTTGGCAGTTCGCGTGGACAGGTCGACCATGTACGAGTATTGTGGACCAATGCACAGTATGCTAAACGACGCAAAAAATATATTTTTTTTATTTTCTTAATCGAAAATTTAAGCTATTTTGAATACTCGGGTCATTTCACAGAGTGCGATGATGAAACCTTATCTCATCATCGCATCACCAGGGTCTATTGGAGAAACTTCTCATAAAGTTCAACCGTATACTTTCCAAAATGTGTCCGATAAAAATTTAAAAAAACTGGCAGTGTCTACTTAAAAATCATTATATAAATTTAAATCCAAATCATAGTTTCAAATGATTATCCACATTAAGATGTCGGCGTCAAAACAAGTGTCCGATCGCGCCATGCGGTGCGATTAAGAAAATCTACATCTCTAAGGACATTAAAATAATTTATAGTTTGTTTATCTGATACTGTAACAAATTAATGTTTATTCTCATCATAACTTACCAACGCGGTCGTAATATGGTTGATAGGAATTATTGTACAATAGTTTACTTGCTTATATCTTGCTTACAAGTTATTGCTAGTCCGTTCATCTAGTTTTTGAAATTTTCCGCAGCAATAGACATAATTTATAAATGTATTCATGGACATTTTATACATCACGCTCTAGTCCTAAACTAAACAAAGCTATGCTATGGAATATAGCTTAAAGAATACTTATTTTTGTAAATACTTTACATACATAAAATACACAGAACAAACGTCAGTTTTCATCACTCATTTGTTTTCGATGGGGCTCGAGCAATCCAGTTCGGTTAAACAACGGTTAAACTAATCAAGATTCAATCAGGCATAGAAACATGGTATTCGGAGATAGGCAATAATACAGTTTTAAAATTACATATTTATTTTCCAATAATGTAAAGCTCGTCACATAATCGTCCCGAAACGAACGTCCGCTCATTAACCCCACCTCATTACCCCGTATCGACACAACTTTAAATAAATCCATCGACGCGACGCTACGGCTTGATTTATCGTCCATTGCTGCTGTAAATCAGTCGCGTCCTCTAATTGCCGAGGGAAAGACGCATTATAGCGAGAACGGCGCAGACAATGTTGCATTTTGCATTAAACTGTTTAAACTACATATTTTACTAGGAAACTATTATTACGAACTTTTTATATTATAAACGCCAAAATATCGAGAAACAATCAAGTTTCCAATGTCTTTAATATTTAGAAAAAAAAACATTTAAGTGAAAGTTTTTAGTAGGTTATACTATGTTCTAAATTGTTTGGGAGAATATCTAACGTGCTAAGAAATAAAGTAATCTCTTTTAGCTGTAAGTAAGCGATGGTGTGAACGAAGTCGAGGATAATCCTAAGTTTAATTTATCTCAAATTCTAATGTAACGTTTTAAGATAATAATGAATAAAGTACTCTTAAAGTGTCTGTCCCTAAAACAATTTATAATTCATATTCTAGACTTTCGATTAAACCTTGAAAGTAAATCTGCAAATTACTTTTTAATAAGTAATTACTTTTAACAAGTAGCTACCTAAAAATGTAATTAAGAAGTTGAATTTGGATCGTAAGTGCTCGGTACAATTAAAAAGGCATTAGCACACATTCATTACTCACTCATACACGGGGAGCGACGTTTTTGGTTTGTAAACGAATGTAATTATAGAACAACTAATACTAATACAACTAAGATAGATAGATGATAGATAGATAGATGATAGATAGATAGATGATAGATAGATAGATGATAGATACATAGATGATAGTTAGATAGATGATAGATACATAGATGATAGTTAGATAGATGATAGATAGATAGATAGATGATAGATAGATAGATAGATAGATGATAGATAGATAGATGATAGATAGATAGATGATAGATAGATAGATGATAGATAGATAGATGATAGATACATAGATGATAGTTAGATAGATGATAGATAGATAGATGATAGATAGATAGATGATAGATAGATAGATGATAGATAGGTAGATGATAGAAAGATAATATGCAAGAGATATTCAAGATGCAAGATAATATGCAAGACAGATATGCAATAGAGAAGTATGCAAGTTTTTCATTTCAATCTTCACTGGCTTTCAGTTAAATAAATACAAGAATAAATGGTAATGAACGATGCACACAACGCTATCTGGTCCCAAACTAAGCAAAGCTTATTCAATAGATACCAAACTGCTGATGGAATACTATTTTTTTAAATAACACAGAACAAGCATCATTGTTTGCCATCATACAAACGATGATTCTAGATAGGTATCAAACCCACAGCACGGAAGGCAGAGCTAATTCCAACTGACCTATGACGCCTTCGTAAAACACATTAAAGTTATATTTTGCGCTAGATTACGCCCAAATTGATAGACAGCCGGATATAACCAAATTATACCCTAAGTTACTATTTTTGTTGTATTTCTCCAAATACCTTAATTTACATAATCAGCACCTGTCTTAGACAACATGTTTAGCTGTTTGCTTTACGTAAACTTGTTTTAACAATATTATAGGCCAGGTCTACATGAATGTAAAGGGTTACACAGATCAAAAATACTTTTCCATATTAAAAAATAATTTGTAAATAAGTACCAATTTTTAAACGTTACTTTAGTTTTAGTATTAATATAAGAATTGAATGCTAAGAACATTCGAGCTTAGTTTTATATGAATAACCTATTGAAATATTAATCATACATTAAAATTAGATAAGTATTTTGACTTTCATTATAAAAATAAAATAATATTAAAAAAATGTTATATAACAGGAATAATTTATATTTAATCCAAGTTAAGGAACCCATTCTAAAATTCATCATCATCATCCGCAGCCAGATTTTGCCCACTGCTGGGCGTAGACCTCCCTTTTCTTGTCCGCTATATTGCCTGCTCACCGCGTTGCCTATTTCTAAAATTAAAAATAATTAATTTAACTTATGACCTTTCCAGCATAGAAAAGTAAAACCGCTGTTTCTTTATTCCATTGTAACAGTTAAAGCTATAATTTGGAAACTAACCACCACCTGTCATGGGAAAGTGACATAAAGATTGACAGAGATTTGACATAACTATTTTGAATATCGGGTTTTTTGTATGGCGTAATTGAATGGTGGTTGTTGGCGGTGCGTGAAAGTGTTGACTGGTGCCATATAATTATTATATTAATTTTTGGATGAATAAAAGGATGTGCTAGAACACTATCATAGTAGTTACTGATGGATCTATTTGTTCATTTTCTCGTAGACATTTGAGTGTCTACCTAAATACCTACTATTTACTAACAAACTAACAAACTTTGGTATGAATTGTTGGAAAAATAACTACCTCTTTGCTGAATACGAATGTGATTCTGTAAATGTTAATAGTGTAATAGTTGTAATAATTTTACAACAAATCAATTTATTTAAAAAAAGGATAGAGAGAAGTGGAAAGGTTTAGGGGAGGCTCAGCAGTGGGACGATATAGGCTAGAAAATAAATGGAACGGTTTTAATTATCCTTACTATGCCGGTTTTAGTTTTAAGGCTATTGTCGAAATAATTAAATAATATATTACAAAGAAATAAACTTATTTAGTGTAGTGGCATTTTAAACAGTTTTTTTATGAGAAATATTTTGAAACCAGATGTTAAGCGGTTAATATATAAAAGGGTAATGCTTATCAGTTATAAAAACAATAAGTACATAAATAAAATATAGGCATAAAATGTAACCACATAAAAACTTGAAAAGTGATAAAGGTATAAAATGAGTAGGTTAACCATTATTTCTAATACCTAAACTTATGTACTTACCAAGTGATTTTTTTAGTTAAAATCTAGACTTGAAAACAAGTCTTAGTTAAATAGTACCTACCTGAATTCTTTTAAAAACACATCTTGCTCTCAAAACCAACAAACGACAAACAGCTGTAACATGAGTTAATAGGCAAATTAATATTTAATGATCTACGTAGAGGTCGTCGACCTCGACCCTCGCTCCTCTTCCTGCAGTATGTGGGACACTCGCTTGCACAAGTCATGTTAAGTTTATTGCATGTTAAGTTTAACACATTTGTACATTTCATGTGCATACATAAAAAATACGTAAGTAACTGAAATATTATAAGCTTAAGTTAAAAAAATGTTTTTTTTAGTCGCTTGTGTATATATATATAACTACTTGATTTTTATTTGTAATAAATGGATTTATGAATGTAAAAGATCAGGTATTTTGGCTGTTTGTACATGAGCGTTATCACCAAATTCATTTGAATGAAACTGCAATCCTTAACTTGTATTTTGATCTTTTAGACGATAGAACAATTATTGTAATACTTGAAATAAATATATTTTTTAACATATATATACATATATACATATAAATGTATCTATCAGTTTTATCCCCGACAGTACGTGCGTAAGTATGCAACTCTGTTTTCCTGGCCACACCCCGGCAATTACCATTATGAACGAAATTGTACTCGTAGTAGGAGCTATACAATTATAGCATTATGGAATAGCTTTGAATTGCATTGAAAAAAATAGGAAGGTACACTCAGCAGGAGAAGTTTGATGACTGTTTCAGTTTTTACGTTTACCTTAAATTGTTATATTATTATATTACAAATGAAGATTGTACTAAGTCATAATTTCCTTGTGTTTCATATTTTCACATTTTTTTCAACTCAACTCAGAATACTGTACTAAATATGCTTGATATAAATAAATAAATTTAACTTACAATTTGTTTTTTTTATATTTTTTTAGTTGACAAATAAATATTACACAAACGGTTAATTGTACATAATAACCACATAAATGAAGCAGCACAGTTGCACACATTAAAACTGTTACCATTTTTTATTTCCGTGAAGTGAGTTTTCAGTACACTAATTCATCAGAACATCTTCCGTACATAAAGGCAGGTGTGCACTAATGAATCGGGACGCACAAATCCGGCAATTCGTTGCAAAAAGCTAAAGCCGTTGCACACGAATCCGATCCGCGCCGTGCCTCGCATTTTAATTGTGTTTCAGGGTGTTGATGTAATTCAATTAATCTATCGCCCGAGTGAAACCAGTGCGAGTACAACGTACAGCCGGACGTAATTCTCTAACAGGGCGATTCTCCAATTACTCGTCATACCACGCAACAGTACTGTGAACATTCCCGAAATTTTTGGATTAAACTATTTTTCAAGACAATCACTTTATTGTTTGTGTGTAGGTACATAAATAGATAATGAGTGTGTAAGGTATAGTTATATCTCTAGATTTTGCTAATTAGGATAAAAACATTTTGAAATAGTTAAATATAAATTTATTTATAAATCAATAACATTTTGATTCTAAACACCACATCATACGTTTTCAAGTTGTATATTTGTTATTTTTACATCACAATTCAGTTGGTTTATGCTCTATTACATGTGGATCGTGGGTTTGATTTGATTGATGTTTCTTCAATGTCTGCATGTTACTATAATATCACATTTTTGCAAGAAAAATCGCAGTTCAAGCTTTTTGTCAGTGTAAGAACAGCGTTTACCTTAAAACTATAAAAGCGAAGGAGTTTCATAAAAATTGAACTTTTTCTTTTATAATGTAATTGCAAAATAAAAAAATCTTCTCGTGTTACATGAACAAAGGAAAAATATACGTTGATATTTGCTGTTAATTTTGATAACTTATTACCGTACTAGACGGTCATCTCTTTGCTTTTAGAATGGTTCAAGCTGCCATTCAAAAATCATCGTTGCCTAGCAGTTCTATGTGGCAATGGGAAGGCCATATAATTCGCAGAGAGCTATATGGCCAGGCTATTGCCGCTTCAACGGACTAATTTTGAGTGCTATATCAAACATCACAATTCAAGCAACTCTGTTACCCAGCAGCTATGAGAAACTGACTACATGAACCTCTGGCTTACACATTGCCATTTGAACTTGCTAATATTGAGAGAGCATCGTTTTCTGGATTTTTCGTTTGAAATTGTATCGCAAAGTGAAATGTTTATAGTTCGATTCTAGTCTTTCGTAGATCTGCAAAAAAAGATGCTTAAAACGGAGAATCACCCTCCTGTGACGTGTTCGTATGTAAATGGATAACCTCAGTGCCTAACGCCTAACGTTACGGATTTGTGCGAATAATTGAATAGTGAGAGTGAGACTTTAATAATGAACTTAGTTTAATATATCTGAGCTTGATATTTAAACAAGTATATTAGTTATTTGACTATTATACAAGCTAATATAATTTATAATTTAATTAGATATAGCTAGACGTGTACTTGCATCTTGGATACTAGATGATTTAGTGCCAAAGCCTCGAACGGGCAAAACTTTTCGGCGTATTCTTTCTTCTTAAAACCTTAGAATTACTATACATACTTAAATTTCAGAGTTCAAGTTTATTTCAGTAAGTATAGTAGGTATTGTTATAATACAACTTAATAAAGGGTAACCTTTATTCACAAACACTTACGACTATACAGTATTTACAAAATGTACATTGTCATATAAAATACATAAGAAACAGTTGAGCTATCTACAGACCGTTGCAAACGATCTGTAGATAGCTATAATATAATACTGTATAATACTGTATCGGAGGTTCCTTACCTATTTTTTAGCTTTCATAGTCTGTAATAAAAATAAAACTCAATACAACATAACTCCTAATTTTACTTACAATTTTTTTTCTCTATTCTGTCTCTGAAAAAATGTCCTTTGAAAACTAGTTAATTAATAAATTTCCACAATTATAAAAGTGGTTTAATTTTATTTGTTTGTACGAACATTGCTGAAGCATTTCGGTAAAAACGTCCAGTTTAAGTTAGTTAGTGACGAGCTCGTTAGGCGGCGCTCGTGTGCGCGGCCTTTACAATTATTTTCACTTAATTATGCATTAGCAATCAACACGCTTTGTGACAAAATTAACTATTTTACGGGAGTTTTTAAATATATGTGGATCTGTTTCAAAATTAACTTTTTTAATTATTCACATTTTTGCAATAATAATCGCGTTAGTCATACTTATTATTTACATTTTAGGAGCGCTAATATTCAAAATAGCCTTATAATATTTCAATAATCCTAGTTCGGAGTTGGATCCTATCGTTAATCCACTGTGTGAGCCAAATAAAACAAAATATATTTTGTAAAACTGGCTACGAAAAGCCCAGGGCTGATAAATGATGATAAAACTGCTGATTCAGTATTGGGTGTAATTGTTTTCAATATGTATGTAAAACATTCTTTATATATCTAAAAATAAAAAATAGAAATAAAAAATAGAAGATATAATAAGCGCCCCTAGCGGGTAAACCCTGAATCATGTTTGACAATATGGTACCTCGAACTTCAATCTTAGAACCAAACTCGAACCTACTAAATGGAAGACTTACCCAAGTTTGCGCTATTCACGAATATAATTTCTAATCCCCAAATAATTCAGTGAATGTTGTTGAATATTAAGTGAATATTTGGTAAATGGGTGGTTCTAATAATCACGGTACATTAATTATGTAGCTCTGATAATGGTATCGCCTCAATCCGCGGCTCCCTTGTTTTAAAGTACTTGTGATAGTGCGGCGCGACCGACAGCGATTTATAACCGAATTATTGATGAAAATTATATCCGATAATTAACTTTCCGTTTTTATAGAGTTTTCTGAACATTGTGTTTTGCATTGACTCTGTAAAAATATCACTTATTGCGTATATTTCAAAACTTATAAAAAATACTACTTAAATTATACATTACATCATGACATGTCGTCGACGTTTCAAACGTCGAGACGTTTGAAACTTGTTTTTTATTAGTAAAAACAACCATGGTTAAGTCAAAATATAATAATAAACTTGTTACAGTAACTTTGAATTAGTTGTTGTTTGAAAATGCAATATAAGAAAATATATCCGTTCCAATTTACATCCTCGAATTATTCTAGAATAGTAATATCCAAATACAATGTAAATGTATAAAGAAGTAGTTAAAGGCACGTTCAAACATAACTATTAAAAATATCAAATAATCAGCGGCATATCCAATCCATTGAAGGTTCGCTAAAATTACACAATATTATTCAGAAAACAAAACAAGGGTTATTTTCTCAACTCGCTGAATGTGAAGCCCCACCCCATAACTCCAGGCGACTTTATTACGTCTGCAAAGGCATCGCTGACAGTCGCACAGACACCTCTTTTACTTTGAAATTTCCTTTCGTTTCGCACCGGTCGTTATCTCGCAGACGATATTTTTAAAAGGATTTTGCAAATGGAATTTTCGAAGGGTTTTTAGTATTGATGTTATTTAGATTGTTCAACAGCTCTTTGGGATGTTATGAATTTGATTTGATCGGGTCTAGGAATCAATTCATTGTTAAAATTCTGAACTAAAATATTTGGTAATATTTTTAGCAAAAATGAGAAAATTTGATCTCATTTTATTAAGGTATTTAAACAAAAATTTGTACTAGCAAAAAGGTAATTTCTTCGTGTTAGGTTCGCGTTGTGTTGGTATAAAAATAAAAACGCTAAGGAGGTAGGCTTACAAATGAATCAATCTCATCTTAGATCTAGGTCGTCCTAATTACCAGAAAAACTGTAGGTACATAATACCCTGAAAATCCATTATTATCTAAAAGAGCAATTAAGTTGTTTTCTCTATCGCATCTTTCACGAATCTGCGCTTAGGTCATTAGGCAAAGGAAAACAGTCATTAGGCCGTGGGCATAGAGTTGATTAATGAACAGGGGTCCGAAGGCTCGGCCATAAATAAAAATAAAATACGGCGATAGTTCCTATCTAAAGAGAAAATGCTTTGATAAATTTGGAGTAAATTTTGGAAAAGATTATGGTTTACCTATCATTTAATAAAATAGGCATATTTTTCGAAATGCCTGTGATACTTAGACATTTACAAAGTATATTAAGTAAGTATTATGTCTACCATGCTTGGAAATAAAGTGGCTTTATTGCATTTACATTTTAGATACCAGGTGGAATGAAATGTTTCTTAGCCTTTAAAAATAATATATTATTTTAAATATTACTTTAGTAGCAGATTTTATATAATGTGTACAAGGACTTTAATACATTTTTGTAATAATAAATTGTTTATTTAAGGATAGTTTTAATTTTGAAGTCAAAATTACTTTATTCAATAAAATCACATGTATCATTTAGAATCGTCTTACATACTAGGTGATTCTAGGTTCCAGTTCTACGCGACCAGAGCCTAAAAGAACGGGCAAGACACTTACGGCCACCGTTTTTTATATGATCCTTCTTACAAATAATTACATGTCGTTTTTAGAGTTGTATAAGTATTCATCTTAAAATACATACTTGCTTGTAAATACTTACTAAGTTAATGCATTCGTTGCAGTGTATTTATAAGTTTAGATGGGATCAGTGAGGAACAAGCCCTGAGATATCGCTCAGAGCTTGGTTCCGATTTCTTCCTGAAATCTAGAACCCGATCTGTCTCGTAAACTTTATTGCAAAAACTCCTCTAAGATAAGCTAAAATACTAAAGGTAAACATCTTTGCGTCAATAAAAACAGGTCTTATTTATATCTTTTACGTCGTAAACTAACATTTATAAGGATCGCTCCAAGGAGTATAGAAAGATGAACTTGTTAAACTACGCAGAGGTGTTTGAAGGTATTTAAGGCCTTTGGAAGCTGCAAACCGATCTAGTCTGTATTTCCTATAAAAAAATAATAAAAAAAGAAGTTTTGCTCTAATAACATGTACTTAAACAAAAAATAACGTTTATTTTAGGTACTATACATTCCCTTTAAACCGGAAGATACAAGCTCTGCTTAGTTTGGGACTAGAGTGTGATGTGTGAAATGTCCGTGAATATTTTAAGTACTGATACAGTTCACAAGCCGTAATATACGGTGGTAATAGGTACTACATCGAAAGCTTTATTTTTAAGGATTTATATTTAATAATTTAAACTATGCATTGAAGAAACAATACTTTTGAAACATATATACAATGCACATTACCCAAACATCGGGAGTGTAAACGGCATTACTGGCATAAGTGTAAAAAGGCGGGTTTTTTCCCAGTTTCATTTATGTGATATTAATATGCCACCTCCAAAAAGCCTATTGCATTGGCAGATCTACTCAGCCCATGGATTGTACCGAAATGAACCATAAAATCAACAATCTACCAACCTACTCAATGCTTTATACATAATACTCTGCATTCACAGCTTAGCACCAGTTTTAAGACTCAACCTTTAATTTCATATTATTTTTACATTTATTTATATATATAATTATATTTACATAGATTATATTTTGTTCACTTTAGAGGGGTAAACGCGAAACGTTACGTTGTCAATTTTACAATTACGTTTATTTGTTCACCCTTGACTAGCGTTGACGTTGACTCCCTATAAGTCTATATAACACGAAAATAGTCAATTTTTTTTGCTTCATTAAACTAAGGAAATTTTTATTGTTTTAGAATTTTTTTAAGAAAATTGATAATCAGTTGTTCTTGTAACAGTTTGTACAAGCAAACAGTTTTTCTAGCCGCGTTTGAGAACGCCAGATGTTAGTGCTAGGGGCACGGTTGTTTTTACAACGACAATCCGTCATCTATGTTTTGAGTGGTTTGAGGGCAAACAGGATTGCTTGAGTAACTGACGCCTTGATGTATTAAAACTATAAATGGATAGAGGTTTGAGAAAGGATCTTAGAAAGTACGTAGGTATAATATAAGCGGAGAGATACTTGGATCCTAGTGATTTTATGGCATTAAACATTTAATCGACCCGATATTATTCACAAACAAACTTATGACTATTACAGTATTTACAAAAAGTACTTACATATTTCCGATCTCTTATAAAATCTTATAAAAGGTTAGCGCAGACTTGATGTATTGATTAATTACCATACGTAATGATGGCATAAAGTCAACGCTAACTTTTTATAAGATAGGGGGTAAGAAGTAAAGTTACTCGAGGTATATTTTTCATCCACACTCTCTAGTGAACTCCATAGTTTAAAAAAAAATAGGTGTAAAAATGAATGTTCCAAAAAGCAAAAAAGCTGACTCAATTACGTTGGAATTCATTCGACAATCAAAATGCTAAAACTGCGTGTTAAATTCCAAAGCTATCGAATGCTGTCACAGTTAGGAATTCCAAAAAATCGCTCGTTCAATTTAATAGCAATAAGTCAGAGCGGGTTGACGCAGCGTTTTCACGTGCTCGTGTGCGAATCGCTTTATACTCACCGATATTTTGTATTTGCTCGCTCGTCTCCCTTTTTGCCAAACCGACACAGGCTATAAAGTACCTATAGAAAACTTCTTTATTATAGGTACACCAAATATCATCATTTAACATCAGATGTGATTGCGGCCAAGTGTTTGCCTATAATGCATAAAAATTTTTTTAAGTTAAACTGAGTTCACACCTTCACTGAAGCTGAGAATAATTGCGGTCTTAATTGCTATGAGCACTCTCTTGCAGGCACTTTTGGGACTCAATTTTAAACGGACAGTACAGACGGTGCTTTAAAGGCAAAAATATGTTTCATAGTAATACGGTTCTTCGTAAAACAACATGGCTTATTACTGCTAAAAAAAATAATATCTTCATAAGTTTTTTTTTACAAAAAAGTCGTATTGTGTAAAGTAGAGTGGGTCAACTCCGTCGACTCAGCGTTTCTTTAACAAGGCCCTGTTTACTCTCAGCGCCACCTACCGTCACATACAGAACACTGACCTTTCAGTCGAGTGCCGTACCAAGAAGGTATTTATTACTTACATATTTAAAACCTTTTTTACCAACTTTAATATTTTTTCATCCTGTTTTTGTTCAGTCACTGTAATCGTAGATTAAAAAAGGAAACGCGAATTGAGAACAAATTTGTCTTTAAAGATGGTTAAAATTTCATGTTTTTTCAATGGCTATAAAATATTGAAAACGAGTTATTGCGATGAAGGGAAATTTGGTCAAAGCAAGAAGAACTTTAGCCAAAGCAAGTGGAACTTTGGCCCAAGTTTGGCTGTAAATGAATGCTGTTTAAAATTCTGCACCATATGCTAAAAACTATTAAATGTTTGATTTTATTTTTTGCAGTAATTGAAGCACGGTATAACTTCTAGCCGAAACTGAAATTAGTTGTAAAAACCTTGAAATCAGAATCAAATTTTAATGAGATTTTTGTTATTTCAGCTATTACTATTTTAACTCCATAAATGCTCACGATATGGATAACCACTAATTACCAAACTATAATATAATATAATATAATATATAATATATGAAACTTTCTAATAACTATAACTAAGGTTTTGAAATAATCAAACTCACAAATCATAAATATCCCGTTTATAATGAAAACTATAATTACCAAACTGTTGGTTAGTTTTGTAATCAATGGCTTCAGTGAATAGATTGATATTTATATGAAAAAGATTTTAAAGCTGTCTTATATGAAATGTAATTTCCTTAAGTTGTGACACATGCCTCAAACCCCGAACCCGATACCCTATCGAGAGCGAATCTCCAACTTTCAATTCCCAAAAAAGAATTACGTGCGGGAGATATCGGGTTTGAGGCTGCGAACGCACTACTGCGACCAAAATCACTAAAACAGTGTATTTTGGCAAAACAAGCTCTATGTTGTAATGTATTGCGTTTATAATAGAAAACATAAAAGATGTATATTCTCGTCAGATAGTAATTACACTCCTTTGTTATAAGTAAACACAAGTAGTATACAGTAATATTTTTTTTCATAAATTAAATCTGGCTTACATAACTTGATCGCAAAGTGCGTTTGAAACCTAACAAATCTTTCCCACGAAATTCCAATTGTGAATTCTCGGCGATATTATGTCTCAAGTAACGGAAATTGATAAAGTTTCCTCCGAGATCTGTACAATTATTGAAACTCGACGCGAGCACAACAAAATTCAATAAGTGACTGTCACTGATAGGGCGGGGTGCGACTGTTAGCGGGTAAGGATGCAGCGCGAGATATAGCGTTGTTATTTTAATGAGTTTATTTATAATTTAGTTTTTAAGAGGGTAAGTACGCAGTGAAATGTAATCTAACTTTTACGTTTTTCCTGTATTATATTTTTTGCTATCTCTAACAAGAAAACGCTTAAATTGTTGACAGTATTATGTCAATAAGCCAAAAAAATATTAAATAATAATAAAACATATAACGATATATATCTATGCTTATAAAATATATATACTTCAAAGTAGTTTGATAATGATAGTTGCTGCAATAACATCGCTTATTAAACTACGTGTAGACTAAGTGAAACTGCTTTTATAATATTGATAACGATTTTGTTGCACTTATAGCTGCCAGTGTTTGCACGTGCCTCTGACTACCCCTTTTTAGAAATACACAAAGCTGAAATAGGCAGTAAGTGGCTACCAGATCAGGTAAGAATTCTTTGCATTGCACATTGAGATAAAAGACGTATTTATTTTTTAACTATAATTGTCTGTTCTCTGTCGATGTTCAGCTCGTAAACCACATTCTCTAAAGACTACATCCTGATTCCCGCCCCCGGACCCCAAAACGCTTCATCCCCTACAATTACGCCAGCTACTTGACTTGTAAACGTTTACGATGTTTTTCAACTAGAAGCTAGTGTGTTTATGCTCTGTACTGAACGAGTTTTTTAGTTTATTGCCTCGTTTTATCGCTACTTTGTGCGTTGTTACTGTTGCGAATAAAAGTAGCAGTTACTTGCACACACTGCGCGTAGCGGTGCTTGATGCTACGGCGTAGCAGCGTAGCGGCACTACGCCGTAGCACTATTGTGTTTTTTTTATGTATTTTAAGAAGAGCCTTAATAATGAAACAAGATGGTCTACGTGATAAACGACAAAATAATTTTTTTTTTTAATCTTTATTTATTAAAGAGGGTTTAATCAACTTTATTATGTCACCCTCGACAAGACAAAATAAGATCTATTCTTGTACTTTCCATGACGAGTTTTTTGACCAACAGCAGCACCTCTAGTAAAATCTTCGAATTGAGATATATGTATTTTTAAGATAAATGTATTATAGCATAAATATTTATATAAGTACGTTATAAAAGAAACAAGTAACCTGTCAAAAGTGATTGACCATAAAAAAACCTGTTATAAGGCCGCACTGTTATAGTTAACAACAGATAGATTTTACTTTTATTTAACTTTATTTTCCACACAAATTAGAAAAATACAATGCAGAAAACAAGAATTTTACACAGAACTTATAAGTATAATGGGCGGCCTTATCGCTAAAAGCGATCTCTTCCAGAGTTGCACACACTGCCAAACATAAAAATCCCGGTTTGCAGTGTGTATATAAAAATGCAGCACCGGTCCGTGTGTCCCATCTCTCGACGCAAATAAATGTACAACAGACAGTTAACCGGCTACTCGCTATAAAGGATAAGAGAAAATTACCGTAGATAGAGGGTAGTAATAAAAGTATTGTACCTTCCTTAATGGGTCCTTACAATCTGTCCGACACCGACGTTATACTTATATATTTGACAGACCGATGTTAGCGCTGACACTTGTACTAGACACTTAATTACTTACATAGTTTTTATATTTTCATCTTCACTCGTACTAGACACTTAATTACATAGTTTTTATATTTACATCGGTACTGACTTGTACTACACACTTTTATTATATGGTTCAGTAAATACAGCATTGAAAAAGTCTAGTACGATTATCATTTGACGATATCGTGAAGGGTTTTTGAAGAACGACTAACGCAATCTATGGAATAATATACTTATATCATGTATTGCATCGCTGAGAGTGTTTTCCCAGGACGTGCTCTGAAAGACAATTGTCATTAGAACTGCGTCCAATTCCAGTCGTACAAATGTTGTCTCAAATGTCTATCGAAAACATAACATGTAGCATTAATATAAACAATAATAATACTTCTCTGAGTTTTCAAGGCGAGCTTGTTTGCCTGCAACTTTTAATTTGAGTAAATTTAAATCATATTTTATTAATTCTATTACAATAAATACATGGTATGTATCTACATGCATGTTTAAGTTAAAAATGTTCCAAAATATAAATACTGCACTAATGTCGTATCCGCTATGTCGTGTCGTGGGTAGTGAGTAGACAGCCAATCTGGGAATCGTAACTTCAGTCCATTGTTGTTGGTTATGAAGCCTTTAAAGTACTTAACAGTTTGGGATAAAATTAGGATGTTAAAAGATTTGCTCCGTCAGTAGATACTTCTTAACATAATGTTTACGAATGTAAGATAGCTGGGTTTTGTTTACAACACATATTTTACTGTGCTATAAGGTAAGTATTTCAGATGTATTAAGATTAACCTTTGATTCAGATAATGAAACATACAAAGCGACCCCAAAAGTGAGCTAAAATATTACTTAAAATACATTATAAGTAAGTTCTTTTAACTACATGTTTTTTTTAAGTCGATTAAGTTTACAAGTTGTATTAAAAATAGTAACAGAAGTTTTATTATTTTAACGTAAGTTTTATAGAGTTAAGATAGTGTATTTTGTTTTGACTTTAGTAAAGAAATAATATGCAAACTATTATGATTAGTTTAGAAAAAAATTATACTTAATTACTTCGATTAAAACGGGCTCAAAATTAGAGTTCTCACTTCTGTTTTATTTGAAGAAAAAACGGAATTACAGAAAAAAGTGCAAATCCTAGATTAAATATTTCTATGAATTATTCTGTGGCGCATCGCTAGAGGGTTCGTACTTCATGCACCGTATTTATCATGAAAAGGGATGTTTTATCGAAGGGTTGGGGGTGCATTATGCCGGGGCACGTCGCACCCCTACATCCCCCTACAAGTTAAAATGCAAGGATTAAAAGTATTGCGCTAAATAAGGAAAAATATGCGGTGAATAAACATTTCTATTTACTGAGAACTGCACGGTGACATTGTACTTTGGTATATTTTCAGATTCGAGAATCTAAAAGTATAGTAAATTAGATTTTAATCCACTATTACCTAATTAAGCAAGTATTTTACAACTAACTTTAAGACTATTGTTTAATTTTATTGAGATACACTGCACTTTTATGTGATTATTTTATTAGTAATTACAGTCATTTTGTTTCATTACATTTTTTAATTTGTCAAGTGAGCCAATAACCACTTTTTATATACACTTTTACATTAAAACATAAACCCAAAAGGTTTTTTCTAGATAATATTCAAATCTACAACTCACAAGGCAGAATGAGCCAACTAAACAAGCAAATATAATTATTTTGTTTAAGATACTTAGCAACAAAATTATGTTAATACAAAATGCAAAACTATTTTCGCGATTGCCGACACTCACAAAGCCACTTATAAAAATACCACTTAACTTTAAAAAAGAAAAATAAAAGGCAATAAAATTCAAACCCGGCAACACCGTTGGAAATTTAAAATGTGTCACGTATACCGGTTGAAAGGCGCCGCGCCGGGCGCGCCACATTTTAAGGCAAATTCGAGTCATTCGCGCGACGCGGCCTCACGTGAATACGTGACGCTCACGTAGATTTGTAACGTTTACGTTACTCAGGGACGATTACTTTATTCAGTAAAATCACAAGGATCATTTAGAATCGTCTTACATACTAGGTGCAGTGATCAACTATGTCATTTCAATTTTAAAAAGTAATTACTAGATAATGCTGGACAATCCACACAACATCATCTAGCCCCAAGCTAAGCAGAGCTTGTGTTATGGGTACTAGATAGATATTTTTTATTATACATATAAATTATATACGTAGTATTAATAGTAACACCCAGACAGAGAACAAAAATATTTGTTCTATTTCTGGGTGATGTTCATAACATAAACATTTGCTCTGGGTGGGAATTGAATCCAGACCAACAGCAGTCAGGAAGACAGAGCTACTACCAACTAATAACAAATAGTATCTACAATTTGTTATTGCTGTTCATTATTTTTTTCTGCTTTAAAGCTGATAAAGTAAGAAAAACTATATGTATGAGTGTTTACTTGTGTGAAATATAATTTAATGTATGTAATATATAATATAGGGATGCTCGTAGACCAAGAGGCAGACCACCAGCCCGATGGTCCAAAGACATTATGGAGCGAGCCGGGAATCAGTGGATGAGAGTCGCAAGAGACCGAAAAGAATGGCATAGTAAAGAGGAGGCCTATACTCAGCAGTGGGTGCCAACGGGCTGAAATGATGATGATGTTGTAATATATACTCAAATTACAAAATACACGTTGAATTGAGAGTAGTAATAGCTGTAGATATTTTTAAAATAAAAAAAAGACGTGTGGCACTCGGAGACTGCCGCGGTTAAGCTATTGCATAGCATTTTTTGCTGGATTACGCATGCGCAGTGTTAGGTTATTTTTGTTAGGTATTTTCGTTACGACATTTCTGGATTCTCAAGGCCCGTGATAGAAGCTATGCAATAGCTTAATTCATTTATTAAAGACCCTAACAGGTAACAGGTCTTAAAACATTTAAATATAATTTTACAACAAAAAGTGATGAGTATTTTTAAGCACTTCTTCGGATGGTTGTAAAGAGGATCTTAAAGCAGAGTTTGTTTGCTTTTTATTAGTGTTTGGAATTACTTAATACGAGTACTTCAGTCTAGAACGTGCTAGGTTCCAAGTTATATTGGTCTAAAGTCTAAGTGCGGCTAGCGTGATGACCCTGTTTAATTATATTATTACATCTATTGTTTTTTGTCTAAGAGCTGCTAGAGGTGTGAAAAATCTGTGGTTATTTATTTATTGTTTTTTTTTTATGCCATAGCTGGCAGACGAGCTTGCAAGCACCTGATGAAAAGAGCCTCCACGTGGCGCACACCGGTAACAGCTAGGCACGGTAACACAGTGTCTAGTCTGGCTAATCTTTCCAACACGATGCTACAACAACATACAGTTGTAGCATCGACACGATAAGAAGAAGAAGCACCTGATGGGAAGCGGTCGCCCCCGCCCTTCGACACCTAAAACAACTCTAGAGCAGTTGTCGATTGCTAAAACTAGAACACAAATATGTTTAACATAGGTGACTTTAAATATATAATATATAAGGGCATTATAAAGTATACGTTAAATATACGTTAAAATGTCAACTGAGCTGTGAAAGGCGACACAGCTCAGTTGTGGCTCTGCCTTCCATGCTGTGGGCCGTGGGTTCGATTCCCACCCAGAGCAAATGATTGTTCTGTGTCATGGTGTTTCTATATGTTCTATGTAAGTATATATTTACAAAAAAGAAATGCATATAAGTATTCTATCAGCAGTATAGTTCCCATAAGCTTTGCTTAGTTTGAGATTAGAGTGTGATGTGCGTATTGTCCATAAAAAAGAGATAAAGAAGTATCGTGTAATGAATGTATAGAGGAAGTAGGTTTCAGTTTCTTTCAAGTTGTTTGAAGGCGCCGCGTCTCGGCTTATTTACGTCGTTACGACGAATCCAAACATTGTTAAGTATAGCACTTAAATGACCGGTGTAAGTCATGAGCGGTAGCGACTCGCGATGTTTTATTATCATGTCTTTTGCCTTTTTTTATCTACGATTAAAAATTGTCGTAGTTATTGTCTATTTTTATTTGACCGTAGTTACAAGGTAGATAATTTTTTGGTTTATTGGACGGTCAGAATCAATTATTTTAAATAAAATAAGTTTAAAAGAGATTAAGTGTCTATTTTTATTTGACCGTAAGGCAGATCATTTTTTGGTTTATTGGATGGTCAGAATCAATTATATTGAATTAAATTAGTTTATAGGAGACTAGCTGACACGTGCCCACTTCGTTGGGGATAATTTTTATTAATTAAAAAAGTAAGACATATGCTGTCGTTGACTTATGGCTATTTTGTAGGCATTATCAAGCTCCACATCTTTTCTCTACAACACTTCTTTCATAGTTAAGGCAGCGTTCGTAAGAAACGCTTTCATTCGACCGTATTTTCTCCGATTCATTTTGCAAAACGGACTACCACGTAAAAGCCTTTTTATTTTTTAGCAATAATGTCACTTTCTATTGGTTAAAGAATTTTTAAAATCGATTCAGTAGATCCCGAGATTACCCCTTACAATTTAACAAATACACAAACTTTACCTCTTTATAATATTAGTATAGATTAAGTAAGTATATTACATATATATATTTTTCCTAACCTATCTCGTCCCACTGCTGGGCAAAGGTCTCCCCCAAATCCTCTGCTTTCCGCTTTCGTCCACCAATCTCTCTCGAAAGCATCGAGGTCGTCCCGCCATCGCCTTTTTGGTCGGCCTCTACGCCGCCTTCCGTCTTCAGGCAGCCACGGTGTCACGATTTTGGACCATTTCTCTGGGTCCATCCGGCTAATAGGTATGACCTGCCCAGTCCCACTTAAGCCTCGCGGTTTTATTGCCTACATCTGCAATACCAGTGAGCAAACGCAGCGTAGTGTTTCACACTCGATCGATGCGCTTGAAACCAAAGATGCTACGTTCCATTGCTCTTTGGCAAATCTTGAGTCTGGATTTCTGTGCTTCAGTCAGTGACCATGTCTGCGCACCGTAGGTTAGGACGGGCAGGATGCACATGTCGATGAGTTGGCGTTTAAGCGTAAGTGGAAGGTCGCCTTTCATGTGTTCCTTCATGGACCAGTAGCTCTTCCAGGCGTTCTCGATGCGGCGATCGATCTCCTTATCCTGCCTGTTTTCGAAGCTCGCTAATTGGCCCAAGTAAATGTACTCATCAACAACAAAATAATTTTTGTAAAATATTATATAATTATAAAAAAAAACAAACCATCTAAGTAAATTATATTTTCGTATGAGATTATGAGCACCCCCTTGAATATTTAATATTTTGTTTTTAAATATTTATTCGTCATTAAAGCAGTAATCGGATACGCAACCCTAAATAACTTATCAAGATAACTCAATAAGATAAATAAGATAAATCAACTCAACCGACCAACTTATAACACATTGCCAAAACGCAACGATAGCGCGATCTAGGATTTGTGCACAGTAACGCCATCTAGTGGTAAACACAACAAATTTCAAACTTTACTCGATTTGAGTATTCAAGTGCGACGGCGCGATGGCTTATTTCATGAATAAGTTTGGTGTTTCTATACCGATTCTATGATTTTTTTTTTATTGAATAGGTAATAATGTTAACTTTTTTAAATTTGGGATGACTGAGAGTCTTATAAACGTAAGAGTAAACAAAATATAATCAGAATGCTCCGAACTGCTAAGCTATCAGGAGTTACACGTGTTATTGTGAGTCAACCATAAAAGATAGACATATGCTGTTCAGGGATATTTTTTAGACAATTTAATGTAGAATATTTCCGTCATACATGATTTCTATGTAACTTTAACCATTAAGGCTGCACACGCGACGGAAGCTTAAAAAACGGAGTAACTTCTCCCGTTTTCCCAACATTTCCCTTCACTACTCTGCTCCTATTGATTGTAGCGTGATGAAAAGTATCCTATAACCTGCCCAGAAGTATGAAGAATAATTGTACCAAGTTTCGTTAAAATCCGTCGAGTAGTTTTTGTTTCTATAAGGAACATACAGACAGACAGACAGACAGACAGACAAAAATTTTACTGATTGCATTTTTGGCATCAGTATCGATCAGTAATCACCCCCTGATAGTTTTTTTTAAATATATTTCATGTACAGAACTGACCTCTCTACAGTTTTATTATAAGTATAGATTAAGTGATAATTACTAGCAAATACAGATTAACGTATTCTTAAACTAAGCACACTTTTCTAAATTGATAAGTAATTGTATATAATTATATATTGTTGCCTTTATTTAATATAGTTCTGCTCCATTTTTTAAGCATATCATGCTAATACCCTAGCTCATTAAAATATACGGATACACTACACGCTACCGCTTATGAATTGCACCGCTTACTGCCTTAAGGACTTGCTCTAAAGTGTGTTAAGCTCCAGTTTTCGATACGAATACGTCAACGTTATGTTAATTTACTTAATGATAAGCTAACTTAATAACATACATCACTACGTTAGCACTTAGTAGATAATTTTTATTTTTATTGCTAAAAGTATTATTAGTTTCGTTATTTTTAAATGAACTCATGCATGCAAACACTACACTTTTTTTAGACACATAAATGAAAAGTGCATATTAGTTCAGATCAAGACAACATACGGCCGGTTTCTGGAAACCCAAATCACGATTGATCCGAGTTTGACACATAGTAATTATTTGTTTTTTTCGTTGATCATCATCGTTCGAGAAACCGGCCGTTAGTTTCTTTGATATAATATGTGTAACAAACTTAAGCAGAGCTTTTAAATTCATGTTTTTTGTACAAAACGTTGAATAGTTAACTCTACAAATGCCAACAAACTGTTGAACTCGTTGCCGGAGAGCTTGTTCTATTTTACAACAAATAATAATTAATTTAAACTCGTATTATTGTAAAGTTTGTCGCGGCAATATTGTTTCTTAACTAATTAAGGTGTGTGAATAAGAAAATTGAAAGGGTTCGGTTATACAGGGTTCCGTTATACAGGGTGCCTTTATACAGGGTGCCGTGCAATTGTTTCGTGTTTGAGGTCTTTTGGTCGAGTTTGACTTTGTTATTGCTCATTAAAATTTACGGTTTTGAGGCTCTTGTTTACTTTGAGACGACGAAACTCTGGGTATATTTGATTGTTCAAGATTACACCATTTTCGAGCTGAATGTTTTTAAAATCATTCTTATCAACCTTAACATGTACTTCTAAGCCTTATAGAAAGCCAATTCAAGTACCTAATTGTAATATTTTTCATTCAACTAATTGATAGCTGAACTGTTATTTTGGCAAAATAAATATCTTGTATCTTGTATCTGTTTATTATTTATTTTTTATGTTCCTATGAACATTTTGTAAATACTGTAATAGTCGTAAATTAGTTTGTGAATAAAGTTTCTATCAATTCACGACTATTTGACCTGATAACTGAAAGCAACTTTTGAATTACTTTAGTAAAAACTTTTTTGTTAAGGTTGACTCACAAGTAGAAGTAGCTACACTAACAACTACTCAGAATTTTCATAAATTAGGATTTCACCACAAAGTCTAGACATGACAGGTTTTTCCAGGAAAATTATTCTTATGACACAAATAAACAGCCAAAAAATATTATCACGAAAAAAGTTTTGGTCACAAGGAACTAACCGATTATAACAGCTGACTGCCTCAATTATGGTAATCTCACCGAAAATAAATTGGGATAAAAATAGATTCGGAGTTACCTCCCGATAGCCGCCCTACCGCGAACGGAAAACTTAGATAAGGAAGGTGTCCCTTTAGAGCCTGCGCAGACCGGGACGGCATGGCAAGGGATTTTATTTTTTACTAATGGACCGTACTGTTACAGAAATACGACATAAATTGATATGCTTTAAAATGATGCCGTTCCGTTCACGTTCAATGCCATGGCATCATTTTAAGGCATATCAATTTATGTCGTATTTCTGTAACAGTACGGTTGAATGTCCATTAGTAAAAATTAAAATCCCTTGCCATGCCGTCCCGGTCTGCGCAGGCCTTTAGTCCGGCGACATTTTACTTTTTTGTTTAGCTACAGGGAAGACTTGTGACCATTCAATGGGAAAATCTGGGAAAACATTACAAAAGTTTTTATTCAATGAATAATAAGATATTTTACAAGTTCTAATAGAAACACAAATTCTACAATATTAACATAACGTTCGAATCATTTTCATGTATTTTGGATTGTGTAGCCTTTGTATAATGTCAGTATAGATTTTGGATTTGAATGTAATGTATTGGTTGTGTAAACTGTTTTTTAAGCCTAGAGAACCAAACGGTATTGGAAACGTTGATTTTAAATTGTAAGTACTAAAAAAAATACAATTATTTATCGACGTATTTATAAAGGAAAAACGTAAAAAATATATTTATTAAAAAAATAAGTAGTCTGAATCACATTAAACGTTTTATTTAAAGATGTAGTAACCTACTTTCATTTACGTCGCTATTTTCCGTTTGATTATACGAAAGCTCTGTGCCGTGTTGTAGGTACCAACTACCTACCTTGAGGAAGCCTTATCATTTCGAGTATTTACATCGAACAAATTGAGCTCAACATCTCAATATCACATTTAGCAAATGATTGCTTATTTACGTAGCATCCCATGCGAACATGCTGTTCAAAGCGTCATGTCTCTATTAAAGCCTCCGTACACCCCGCCACAAAGGCACCTTTACAAAATTAATAATTCTGACTTCTATGCGGACGTAATAAAGGTGAATAGTGCTTTACTTGCGATGGAGGCCATACACCAATATTGCCAACCATTCCAGGTGGGAAATCTTTAGCCCGAAGCGTGTCTTTGATCCTACCACTTTGATGTCACATGATTGAAACCTACATTTCAATTCAAGGCGAAACGGCCCAAGCTCCTTAAATTTATCACAGGCTATGGAACCTTAGGTAATGGAGAATGAGTTGAGATTCGCTTGGAAGTAAATGTGGGTATTTTTTGACAGATTCAGTAATGAGCATCGGGATTTGAAAATGTGCAAATAAGTGTGGTATCATTGCGCTGTTCCTTGCGGAGTGAGCAGTTGTTTGAAGTAGTGGCCTCTTGGGCTTCGAAGGCATTTGGAAGTTTTTGAAAACAAACCATTAGCATAATTGGGGTTCCCTAGAAACGGAAGCCGTTTCGCCTTTGAGCTGCACGAGAGGTTTTACACAACGCTGATCCTGAAAATTGAATAGGTCCGGAAAAGTGGATGTTTTTGATATGTTTTCACCCGAAAATTTATTTGAGGTTATTGACTTGAGGGAACGAAGCCTAAAAAGGTTTTTATCGTGGATGAACAGAATTTATCAGAGAGGAATATATCAGTAAACACACAAAGCTATTATAACATATACCTTTGTATCGTTTGAGTACAGAATAACCACAATACAGGTGGAAATAGCTAGGTTACGTGATGAGACCTTCCGAGAACCGATTCATTACAATTCTACGTCAGAAGACATGAAAGCCAATTCTTAGAAAAAACATATACAATTAATATCTTGAAATAACAATTTCTTAACAAACATTTGACTTTGGATCCCTAGAACCCTTCCTGCTTCCTCAAGCATAATTTTTATAGGAAAGTAAATTTTATGAACAGTCAAATACTTAAGAAGTCAAATACACGAACCAGAGGGATGACCTAGTTCTTGAATATCTAATTAAAGATGAGCCCCTCGAAGGGTGAACTGAATTTAGAAGTCATAATTGAAACTGACAGGGAAAGTATCAGCTTTCGAAATGCTTTTTCAACTTCCTGCGGGCTCGCTCGCTTATATCCGGAGAAGAGCGAGCTCAAATATTTAGGTTCACACTACCTAGTACTTAGTAGTATAACAGTTCCACAGTTTCAAATTACCTAGTGCTTATTTTAAGAATAGATTACATTTTTACCTTCTCGGATTGTACTTACTTAATATTGCTTGCTAAAACGTCAGGAATCCAAGAAATACACATTTATTATTATTCAGACAATAAAGCCTTTTGAAAATAAAAACCTGGTAAGATTATATTATCTTTTCTGAGAGAATACGAGTGTATATCTTTTATCAAATGAAGACTTATTACATTTGTTTTGTTGTTATTTATTTATTTATGAAAAAGCGATGTATATGTATAAATTAAAGTCCTTAAATAAACCCAGTTGGCGTGACGACTTGGATATTTAAGACGGAGGTTGATGGGAAGCGGCGGCTGATAGAAAGGAATGGAGAAAAAGGGGGGAGACCTTTGCCCAGCAATGGGACAGTATAGGTTAATAAAAAAAATCCCATTTAAAAATAAAGCAAGAACCCAGTTTCCTTCATTTTGTGTCACGGAATCTAACTTGTGTATTCTTCTACTTGGTTTAATAGAGATTAATATAAACAGAGACTTGGTAACTTTCACAAAGCTTGTGAAATGTCATAAAACTCAGAAGTAATGCAGGGAACATGAACGTTCTGCCCCAGTTACCTATCACATCATACACACACCGACAGGTTAAAGATTTGAAGTTTCACTAAAACAGCTGCCAGCATCATGAGGATCATACCACACCTTAGAAATAAATAATACTGGACAATCCACACATCATCTAGCCCCAAGCTAAGCAAAATATAGCTAAATAGGTAAACCTAAAATGAGACGGTGATTCCATCTTAGTACATGACTAGTCACAGCGTCAGATCGCGAAGAGTGGAACAGAGAAAAAGAGACTTTTGTCTTTTTTGAGTTATAAAAAAATCATTGTCAAACATTCTGCTAATCAAAAAGAAAAATAAAAAAGCAATTAATATTATTATTATTTTTCCTAACCTATCTCGTCCCACTGCTGGGCAAAGGTCTTCCCCAAATCCTTCCCCTCCCCCAAATCCCTGCTTTCCGCCTTCGTCCACCAATCCCTCTCGAAAGTATCGAGGTGGTCACGCCATTTGTTTCATAAGTCATAAGTCATAAGCATTTATTGGTAATTAAACTTATTACAGGTCACACAGTACTAATATTATTATTCATATTATTAATTAAACATAGGAAAATAATATCAAAAAATAAAATAAAAATTAAATTAAATGTTTTCTAGTTGTTTTCTTATTATTCGATTAAATTATGGAACAAGATAATCCACTAGATAATAACGTGGCCGTCATAAACCTGTCACCGCATTTTAAAAACCTTAGCTAAAGAAAATCACATCGAGTAGCGACGACAGAAAAACACCTTCCGAAACCCTTACCTTTTGGGGTCGCGAAAACCACACACCTTACCAAAACCAACCAAACTAACAATCTAAACTGAGCCTTAATGCTAGAGGTTTAAGGTTTACAAGTTTTTTGAAAGTCGTAAATTAAGTTTGCAATATAAATCTAAAATCGCAGTCGAGAACCGTTCGTGTGAAAACGCGTAACTCCTTAACGACGATAATTTCGAATTAAATCGCTGGAGTGTAGAGATAAAGGCACACACCACATTTTAAACAGGACAACAGGGTGTAACAAGATTTTTTTTTTAATATAAAGACCAAGTGTAGTGTTTGGTTTTCAACTTAAGGCTCCAGATTTTATATTGAACAAAGAAACTTAAGTATATTGAGGATATCATTGTGGCAGAAGTAAAAACCTTTCGACATATAAAATTGAATCGACAATTAAAACCTTCTTACCCCCTTTATTTACACTTAATAAAAAGTAGCCCAGTAAAAATAGAGTTGGTTCTAGGTTATGGACGCAAAAATTATCTTTTAAAATTAATTTTAAGACAATTCTATAGTCCTTGTAACTGAACAAACATTTCGACTACAAAGACAAAGTGAAATCTTGTAGAATCTGTTCAACTTAGTGCAAGTTGTATATTATCTAACACAAAATCTATTTAAAGCCTACGTCCAACAATAGTCCCTAAGGCCGCTATCCATGATGGATTCCAAACTTATGTAAATAGGTTAGTACATGAAACCTAGACAGACAGATGTAGTTGTCAAGGACTAGTCAGTTATTCATTTACGGCAAATGGATGTGAATTGAGGCTGTATTCATGTCTTATTGATTTAAAATTTGAACACAACATTTTTTTGTAAAAAAAGAGATCCTACATCAAACAGTGTACTGATATAGGTCGATGATGATGATGATGATGAATAATTAGTAGCAGGAGCAGTATGACTAAGATTGATGAGATTTTATTTGATAAGAACCTAAGGGTGAGACTCGCGGGCTAAAGACGTGTATGCTCTGGACTTGCAATCTTGGATCGAGACTCAAAATATTTAACATAAGTATTGAAAATTTTTAATTTGACTATAATTTGTATGCTGTATGTATTTAATAATATCTGCAGCATACAAATTCTGTTCTCTATTAACAGTTCTAAATAATTCTTGTGAACGAATGAACAAAATATACAATAGACTTAAGCTTTGAAAGGCAGTTCCTTGTCTAGCCATCTGTAGTTCAGTAACTATATTCTATCTTGTCTATTACCAGGCCCAATTACCAGTCGCCCCAAGGCGTGCCAGCTCTCAGCACACGCTGTTTTTGTACACCCACCGACACGACCTATACGACATTAGCGAACTTGGTAAAGGCAGGCCTCCGATATTTGAGTTCGTTGTTGGCATGTCGGTATCGTATAAGTGAAAGCTCATAGCGTTACAAAGCCCTTCAAAACCGTTCAATATAGATAAGATGGTAAGCTTTTGAAGGCTGATTGAAATCGCTAAGAAACTCAAACTATCTACCATCTTCATGGAGTGTTTACTCCCTGTTTGTAGTTAGGCTCTGAGAGGTTCTGTTTAGTTTTGAATCAAAGCTAGCCAATATTTTACGCTTAGTTAGACCCTTCGGAGTAAGGATATTTGTGTTTGCTGATTACTATCATGCTGCCAGTTTCTGTTATTTAATGTATATTAAATTATCACCTTAGTAATAAATAAATTTATTTATTTATTTATTTTTATTTATTTATTTCATTTTACAAGGTCATTACATATTTTACTAAATCGACAATGTAAACAATGTTTAGCTTAATTAATAACCATTTTAAATTATAAAGATTATATATGATTGTGTCAACGTATAAAAAAAAGGAATATTTATAATTTTCATTGGATAAACAATTTGTGTTTACGATATTTTTTATAATAATTAAATGCTAATCAGCCATTCTCATCTTACTGCAAGGAAAAGATTCTCTCTCTTTACGAAAAATATATTTAAATAAACTCTCCTTACGTAAAAAATATTAACTCTACAAAATCTACAATCCAACATCATAAAGTCTTAATAATTTCTGTGTTCATTAAGAAATAACGACGATAAGAGAGTCTCACATTTACAACTCCAAAAACATTAAAGCCTCGTCCAGACCGGCCCTTTTCAAAGTCAAAGTTAAAGTTAACAAAGTATTATTTCCGAAAGACTAAAGTACCTACTCCCAGTTGCTTTTACATAAAATTATATTAAAGCAATGTTTTGAAATTCAAGTTAGGACAGACTCAAAACTGTGTAGGCTAACTTGTAACTTAGTCAGCTTTGCATGAGTTGATCTTGTCTTTCCTGTGGGTAAGACCGACTAGCAGATGATTTAGGTATTATGCAAGCTTAAGTACATATCCAAGGCCCATTGTCCGGCTACTTATTAAATATAATAGGTAAATTCATTTTCCTATTAGATGGGCAATTTCACTAAAGCAGTTAGTTGAAATTAAAAATATTAATTGAATTCAATAAACATGCAGTAAGTACGTTAATAATTTAATAATAAGTACATAATAAGTTAGCTTAAGTTAATGAAAAAGTATGAATAATGCAGACTTTTGTATAAAAAAAATGATGTGGCTACAGCTTAAAATCCCGAGCGTTCCCCAAATATTTCTGGAATTTTCTCGAAAATACCATTAAATTGTAACGAGCCTGTTATTCCCATCCAAATATAATTAAGTGCGCGAGACTTGGAACTCGGCTTTATGTGAAATACCTTTATAGCTTCAAAGATACTATTTTGTTTTTATGCTCCAGTAATTATGGTGTATCTCGTTATATTGTGAAGGGACTTATATTTTTGGTTTACGAGTAGCTTTTAAGGAGATTTGTGAAAGAGCAGTGTTCCGTGACGAAAACGCGAGGTGTTGGGTCGATATTTGTTTCGGGTACCCAATGTAATCGTTCTTTCTGTCTGGTTAAGATCCCAAAATGATGTTTGATGAGAAATATGTCGAATTGTTTCGACAAGTGTCAAAATTGGTATGAGATAAATTTATGTCACCCCATGTAGGTTCTTAGTATAACCACATTTTGTATGTAAAATTAATAAGATTACATTTATCACACACTACGATTTGGACCCTGTCATAATTTCTAATTATCTAGAGCGAGGATGTTTAATTATAAATGATGATACACCGCTTTCTCATAATTATAATCAAATACTATAAGATGGCGGGAATTGTAAGGGTTCCACTGAAGACAAGGGCTTTGATAATAGTTCGGAATGGCGTTGGATCATTTACATTAATAATTTTATTATGTATTCTACAGGCTGCATTACTGCGCTGAAGAAACAAGCTAAAAGCTTTAAAATATTGCTCATATAATCGTACTTAAAATGTTTATATTTCAAAAGTTAAACTAAAAAATACAAAAATATAGAAAGAATAGTTATTCGTTTTAGTTTCTAGCTATACCATAATGTTACTTTATAGCTACACCTTTGAAAAATCTGCACTTTTACACAATTATATACTTCTTCTTCTTCGTGTCGATGTTCCCCGTTGTTAGATATGTTTGGCCCAAAAACGGGCCACGTCAATGGCACTCTCGTGCCTTCGCAGAGCTCTTTTATAGTGCAGGTGTTGGTGCAGTTTGGGCAAGATAACAGATGAGCCATTATATACTAATTATGTACTTATTATTAAATCATAATGTAGATACAGTAAAGAGTCTGGCGACCGTGGCAATGACCTGCGTAACACTAGTGTGCGCCCCGACTTGCATCGCGACGGAAACTCTATCGCTTACCTGCCCTTCACGTTGACAATACACAGGGTGCTCTGTAGCTCTACCATGAGTTTTTACTATACCTACTATATTTACTATACTCGCTAGCGTCTGTAGTTAAAAAATGTATGAAGATTTGTACAGCGCCTCTAGCGGATAGTTGGGTACTAAAATTCGTCATACTAATATTATTGACGTAACTACTGTAGTAAAGTCAGGCGATTTGACTGTGACAACTCATGGTAGAGGTACTGATCATGGAGCTGTCACCAAAATGTAAAGGCACTGTTGGATACGTTGGTTTTGGTGTTACCCATGCGTATTAAATAAGCCGGTTTTTTTACCCAAACTTGTTAGCATCTAGCAATTTAAAACCACTTTATGTGTGAAAATTAAATCAAAAGAGAATAAAAGCATTTTAGAATATATTATTTTCAAAATAGCTTTAACATCCAAAAAGGATTACAAAATTGCGTACATTGAAATTTAATCTAGGCGGGGTTTGAAGCCCTGCCCTGGGGCAATGTGCGTAATTATTAAATTTTGGTTGAAATATATAAAATGTTGCTAGGTTCACCTTCTATATAAACAAACACTGATATTGTTACTTACATAAATGTTTATATAAATTCGTAATTTTCGCAAAAATGAATTTACTTTAGGTTGCGTAAAATAAAATATTAATAAGCTTATATTTAAGCGGTTCTTACGAGATCTTTATTATTTAGTGTACGTTTTAAATAATAACTTAAACCTACTCTTCCATTGGTACTGATTTGGATCAGTTGAGCTATATATAGTTTGCAACAGTCTACAGATAGCTCAACTAATTCCTTTGTATTACATAAATATGTAAATTGTAATAAAAAAAGTTTCTTTGTTTATATTTACGGAATAAAACATATTTGGTTTTGACCTAAGTATAGCTAAGTATATATTGTAAACATATCAAAGCTGAACATCAAAGAGTTAGCACATCCGACACTAATCTAGTAACCAGATTGGAATCGAGATCAAATCGAAAAAAGTGATAGATACAAAGGTAGCTCCATCATTTCTCACTACAATTCCCAAGACAATTCGCCGCTGCTGTATCAAATATTAACCTGTTCATACCTGCCTACGGGCTGTGTGCAAGGCCTGTGATAATATTGGTTCGCTAACTTAGAATAGCGATATCAACATTGAACCTACATTCGATCTTGCTTATAATCAGGTATAAATGTTAATATGTATCTGAAACTCAGCGTGTTATTATTTAAACTCTTGAAAACGCGACACAAAATAATTTTATTTAATAATAGATATGTCTGAACTGTATCAAAGTAATTTAATTATAATTAGTATTTTTTTACTAAAAGTAGCATTATAAGTAGTAACAGAACTTTTAGACTTTGTACGGTTTTATCGTGATGTCTTAAGACTAGTAAACTTACCTTTTCGGTAGGTCACTGATAGTTTACATTTAAAACTTATACTGTTGGTTTAACAAATAACATTTATCAAGCATCCTGTATATGAGTCTGGTCATGCATATTTAACAACGTTCCGACATGTAAGGCTTTAAGCCTGCGCTTAATGAGCTTCAAACTGAGAATGTTTTGCAAACATATTGGTGTTTAATGGCTTCCGAAGCAAGTGAGAAAATTATCTTGAATTAGGTAAACTAGAACAATCTTGTATAAAAATATACATTTAATATTGCATATTTTAAAAAAGCGCGTTATAATGTCAACGTCATTCAATTTAAAACAAAAAAATATGTATAGTAGTGCATCAAATTTACGCTAAGGCGGTACGAAGTTCGCCGGGACAGCTAGTACTAGAATAATTACACGAATTACACTTCAGTACGGGTTTATCTACAGTGATTTTTCTCTAAATATTCAAGAGAAAAAGCACTGTAAATTTTTATTGATTCTTTGGAAAGAAATAATAAACGACGCAACTATTGCCTATAAAAAAGCCTTTTTGCATAGGGCTCTTCGACTGCAAGGTACTTTGGATAAAATTATTAAAATATTTTTTTAACAAATTAGTTTACTTTATCTGGCTTTATTATGTGTTTGTTACTTCAGTTCCAATCTACAACACATGATCATTCATTGTTCATACTAGGGTCGTGTGCATAGAACTTGTACCTCGCACGCGGGAATCCGCGGCAGTGCAGCTAGACAAACGGTGTCGGGTTACTGAGTCGACTGGCAGACCAGACCAGACGGCAGGGCGACAGACCTATATACCTATAATTGTATACTTACTAACTACCTACATAGTCTAACGTACCTATTGCATGTATTTCGTAAATATGTTTTAAGAAAAAAATAATAAAATTATGAATTTTGGTATCTATAGGGTAATTTTTTTTGAGGAAAGTCGTAATGTAATACTGTAATATTGTTGTGTTTTCTTATAAATCGTATTTAACGTAATTTTGTTAATTTATTGGCATAGGAAGTTACCTATGTATACCTATGTGTCCAGGTTATTAGATACATTATCTATCCATGTATATTATCTACACATATAAATATTTTCAAATTAATATTATTTTCATGATAATAATATACTTGGCGTATCAGCCAACGGCGATACGTAGGACATGTTGGAAATGAACAAACAACTAGTTTTAATAAATAGTATAATCCCTTTGTTAAAAGTACTAACCCACTAGCAATCTACTCCTTGCTCTACCACGAAACTACTTATCTACTAAGCAGTTAAGATGAAAAGCTGACCACTTTACGCAAACAAACGTTATTTTCGGGTTAACATTACAGGATCATTGTGTACCCTATTTACCATAATATTACGTACGCAAATACCTAGAATCTAGAGTTGCTGGGGGTAAAAAGACGGTCAACTTAAAATCAGGGAATAGGTCATGGTTATTATTGAAGAAGTTTTTTGAACAATGTCTCTTCATTTATGTGAATATTTGGCTGCATTTGGGTTTTGTGAGTCGTTTTTGTATCCATAAACCAAGCATACTTTATTGTGCAAAATAACCCACCGCCAGGATCCGGCAGGATTTCTTGAAGGTGGATGATTTCCGACCTTTTGACAAAAAGCCGGATGTCACCCACCCTTTAGGGATCCAGGTTTATTGCATAATTTATTTTATTCCTAGACTTTCGCGGTAACTTTAGTCTTCTGGAGTACGATATTATCTTTTATGAGGGTCTATTTAAATAAATCGTGGTGAATGAGGATTTGTGTACATTTGCATTTTTATTGTGCAATGTCATACCTTGCTTTTGGATGGCGGTAATGCACTTTTGATGTATTTTGTTTTGTTGAAGTTATGGATTTTATGGACGTTATATTGTGAGTACTCTCAAAAGTTTGACACTAGATACTCGGTTTTTGTACTTTACACAGGAGTGTCAGGGTTCCTAGAATGCTACTAGGTATCCTAAAATGTTGGCACAAGGCATGTGATGTTAAATACGGTGTCATATACTTAGAACAATACTTTTTGAAATAGAAAAAACTTGGTAACTTGTCAGATCTGTCTAATTTGTTACCAAGCTTAAAAGTAAAAACTTAACAAGTAGCAAGTAATAATAACAAACCGATCCCTTACTTTGATATTTCCCTCGAACGTCATACCGATTTGAAAAATGCTTTGAAACGTACAAAAATCTGTAATAGAATGAAATCAGTGCACAAAGCCAAAGGTACAGCTCTCCAAACAAGAGGTAAAAACGTACGATACGAGCCCGCATGAGGGTTTGCACAACTTTTTGTTTTATTTTCGGCAGTGCAGTGGGTGGGCCTTCATTACGACGGGACGGTATCGGCTGACATATCAACCATCATTTTGTCTATTTATAAAAAAAATACCATTTGGTTGGGCACTAACCATAACTTATAAATACAAAAAAACATAAATATTTGTTCTGTGTCCAGACACAGAACAAATATTTATGTAACACCCAGGTTCTACTATGTATTCTAAGTATTTACAAAAAAAAAACTGGTATTAAGCATTGCTATTCAGCGCGGCAATGCAGCCAGTGTCTTGGGTACGCTTCCGATTGGTACTGATTTGGATCAGTTGAACTATCTATAGATCGTTTGCAACGGTCTGTAGATAGCTCAACTGTTTCTTATGTATTTTATATGACAATGTACACTGTATAGTCGTAAGTTTGTTTGTGAATAAAGTTATATTTTAGTATTCTATCAGCAATCTAGTTCCCATAGTACAAGCTTTGCTTAGTTTGGGACTAGAGTGTGATGTGTGAAATGTCTGTGAATATTTATTTATTTATAGTATAATAGCAATAATCAGAATGTATTTCTCCGTATCGTCTCCGCTCCGTTCCAATACAAATAGGCTTTCAGTAATGAGAGCTAGACATCGCGAGTCACGGCAATGAGTGGCTTATGCTCACAGATTGTACGTGCAACTTCGCTTTGAGTTGATTAGGGAGCTTGCTGCACTAATGGACAATTTCGGTTTACATTACAACATCATACCATTCAGGTATCTAGAATTTATGGTGTACATATTGAACATACGTTATTACAATTTACATTAGGAATTGGAATAAGTTTACAACTCAGAAGATACATATATATCTTCCGAGTTGTAAACTTATTCCAATGATGTTGGATTGAAAAATTAAAGATTTCACAATATACCCAAGAGAAATCTTAGCATTGTGGTAAATCGCACAATCTTAGCGAGGTATATTATCTAGCAGTAGTTGAAATAAGCCAATGATAATGACGTACGACAGATAATAGTTTGCTTTAAAAATTTTGAAATCGCATCACGAGTCTTAAGATACGCAAAATTATGTAAAACAACTTAACAGAGATTTAAAAATAAAGTATCCTCAACATGAAAGTAACTAGAAAGAAAGAAAGAAAGAAAAATAATTTATTAACCCAAAAGAATTACAAGAATTACACAGATATTAAATAAACAAATAAACAAAAAATTGGGTTACGGCAAGGGTCTCTTTATATCCCCGTATACTCCACATACCATATATATATATATATATATATATGTATATACACCATAGACTCTTTATAGCCCAAGGTACTGCTACTGCCCAAGATTCCTAAACCTATTTTATTCCCACCATATTTTTTCCCATTTGAAATTCCATTCATGTTGTGAAAGACCTGCGCAAACATTAAGGAGTGGAGATTCCTGCATGACAAACCGCCCCGACCGCCCCTCGCCGCGTAAATATATATATATAAATACGGCGCGGTCGCAGGAAGCGGTAACTTAGGAATTCCGGAGTATGATTTGTAGCGCGCTTTACGACTCCATCTGAGCACTGGCTTAAAGCCGGCGCCACGCGCACAGCACGCAACCATCTTTATTCTAAGTATATTCATAGTATAAATAATAATACAAATTAAATAAATATTCACGGACATTTCACACATCACGCTCTAGTCCCAAACTAAGCAAAGCTATGGGAACTAAACTGCTGATATAATGCCTAAATAAGTACTTTTTTTTTAAATACATATACTACTAACACCCAGACACAGAACAATGTTTATCAACCAAACATTTGTCTTGGGTGGGAATCGAACCCATGACCCACAGCATGGAAGGCAGAGCTACTACTGAGCTGTGACGCCTGTCAAAAAAGTGTAGGATATGTAAAATATTAATATACCATAAATAACTATCTATTTTGTTCAAACCTTAAAAATATATATTTTCTATACATCACGCTCTAGTGCCAAATTAAAAGCTTGTTTTGTGACTAAAGAGCATTTGGTAACTGTTTTTCTAATTATTACTTTAGCTTTTACACGTTTCTGAAGAACTTTTGTACCAAATCTAGCTATAACCGGCACTCGTGTGGCACTAGCCTAAGGCGCCAGTACCACGGGTTTACTTTGCACAGTGTTGAAAAGAACCTTGTAAAAGTGGAGTCATTTCGACGATGATATTCGTAACAAGTCTATAAAATCTTGTGAGATATATCTTGGCATATATTTTTTTACTAATAATTTATTTAAACAAATTTCATAAAGAGGTAAAGTTAATAATGTCAAGGTAAATCCCTGGACGTACTTATCTTATTTTACTAATAAAATATCACGTTATGTGAGTGCATAAATGTATTGACCAGATAAAATAAAAAAAATATAAATTCGTGTTGACTTAAGAACTTTTTTCGTTTATTTGTGAGCTGAATAGAATATAGGGAATGAAATTGAAATAATTAGTGTACTTATTTGGTTTTCCGAACCGTTCTAATTGTTTGTAAATAAATAAATAAATTTCTCGGTTAAAAAAAAAGTCAAACAAGGTTTAAGTTCTGTATCTTTGTTGATCGTGGAATAGTGCAAGCCTTTTAAGG
Organism: Ecliptopera silaceata; assembly: GCA_932527185.1. NCBI lineage: Eukaryota > Metazoa > Arthropoda > Insecta > Lepidoptera > Geometridae > Ecliptopera > Ecliptopera silaceata. The sequence goes on along the minus strand of OW052209.1, from coordinate 524,753 downwards.
TTTACTGACACGCGTAACTAGCAAAACATGAAGGACGTTGCGAAAACTAGTCGCAACAATATACCAACGCGTATACCGAAGTAAACAAACATAAAGCGCCTTGCACACAGCGCAATAAAACGCTAAATGATAATCGCGAGATGTCCGCTTCGTTTCCTGCGCTTCCTGCGACACGCATTAGCCATTAGCGCGCCGGCGGCCGGTGACGTCACATCCGCGCTGTATCGCTTTGTTTTCATACACTTCGCACTCGCACCGCTCACTGTGGATGACAAATAAAAAGCTATTTATCTGTGATGGCCATGGAACTTCCATTCCAACATTCAACATATCTACTTCCTCGAATTTCCTGGGAAAAAGCTGGTTCGCGGAAGTAATGTCACCGCACTTATATCTATAAGCAATGGTGGGGTGTCAGTGCTATCACATGCAAATTTAAAACTTTAAGTATCAGAGAGATGGGCGCAGTTCAATGCATCATCAAGTCACATCCTAGGTAGACGTGCTCAGTGAGACAATGTATACATTTAGTTAGTGGATACTAATAAAAAATGGAAATGATTACCAATGATATCGATGAAAGCTACTCATTTTGTTCATCCACTATTTTTTAGGTACACAATTATCAGACTTTTTATTTTCGCTTATTAGTTAACTCCACCATATATGTATCTCACATGTTTTTTTAAACATACATATATATATTTCGGAAATATTGTACTAATCGTAAGTTTGTTTGTGAATAAAGTTCTTATAAAATGTTATAATAAACAGTATGTCTAGATTACTACACGTAATAGTGACAAAACGTCAACTCCTCTTTTTATTAGATAAGAGGTAGTATTTAATATTAAATATTTAAGTTAATATATTAAATTCTTTAATAAATTAACTTCATACGAATTACTCTTATAACATAATATTGTACGTCCGAAACGGACAAACTGTTACTGACTCTGTACCTATTTTATAAGATCTCACACACAGTTTTGCAATAAATTATATTCTGTGTCTTGTATTGCATACCTCCATGCATCGTTTCAAATGGCTATTTTAGCTGAAAGCTGTTTGAGCAAGTCTGTGGCGATTCGCAAACATCATTGAGCTTCATCATGATTAGCTCCGGTGGCTATTGATCTGCCAATTGCAAATGCTACAATTTCAAAGGTTTTAGCACGAATTTCTCTCAAACACTGTTCAGAGCATTGACTAGAAATTTAATTATATCTTGTGCGATAAGTCAACGGCGGATCCAGGGGGGGGGTCATGGGGGTCATGACCCCCCCCTGAGTTGGTTTCAGGACTTAGGTGGACCACCAATTGAACATAATTATTTTATTTATATAGGTATTTTGTCACCATACAGATTTAATGTAACTACGTACCTTCAATATTTAATAACTTTGTATGATGGCAAACGTTTGGGAATTACATAATCAAAATTAAATTATAAATTCTTGACTTGACCACGACTATGTGACCCCCCCCTGGCGCCAAAGCTGGATCCGCCCTTGCGATAAGTACAAGAAATTAAAAATGTTTACTCTTACGTCACGCTATCAGATGTTCTTGCTTCTCGATTTATCTTATGTTTTCATAAAAAAAAGTATTGATATGATATTAATAATGTGTGTGATGTGTGATAGTGATACAAAAAGAAAAATTATAGTCATGTCTCTTCAAACGATCTCCTCGTCTAGACAACTTCAACAAAAATATATGGAAAAAAAACGTTTAACTATTCTATTACATAAAAAAAATGTTATATTTTATTTATTAATTTAACTTCGTGTTGTAACAGTGGCGTATCTGCTTCAATTTGACCAAGGTACCAAAAAAACAATAAAAATGTCTAAAACAAACTTTACCAAGCTTCAACTTTCAACAAAAATCAATAGCATACAAGGACTTTTGCTTGTATAATTTGATTTAGTTTAAGAATAATTTTGACTGATTGATTTGACATGATAAATTAATTGTTTTTGTTTTGTTTGATTACTTTGCCATAAGTTGATTTTTAAAAAAATATTTTACGCCGATGTCATACGATTAAATAAATAGCATACAATAAATCTATGGTCCTCAAACTGTCCTCAAACGATGATTGTAGTGGGCGTGCCCGGAATCGCCGAGAGCCTGTCAAAGCGTGATGTAGGTAAATTGTATCGAGATCCTAACGCGATTGCGTGGCTTAGCGGAGGAGGACGAAGCAATCTGAGGAAGATTTTTTTTTTCAATCCATGGTCTAAAGGTCAATGATCCTGTCAAAGGATATCGTGAGGACGTGAATAAATAATCAAATACTAGAAGACTCTTAAAAATGATTTGGAAAATTGAACAAACCATTGGACTTAAGTGATAATTACTACTTATAACAATGCGGTTTCAACGAACTCGAGCACTGAGGATGTGTCGTGTGCATTGCACTGCGTCCACTCTTAAATAAAGAAGTCCAGTGTCATGTATCAACATTATTACGCTTCACAGTGTGATGCTCATTCAACTCTTTGGGAGAAGTATAATAATAGATACACATTTTTAAATAAAAGCTTTGGTACTCCACCAGACGATATTTTTTACTAAGTGTCCTTCTACTACTGCTGCTAGAACATTATGACATCGTGTAGTTCTCACGACAGGATACCTATCGCATTTCTTATGACATGTGTAAAACGTATCGACTCACACTACCTGACATTTTTGAGAACCTCTTTCTCAAATAAATTTATGTCACCTCAAGTCAAGATCCCGTAACGTCAGCATCACCAATTACGTGTAATGAGGATCGTCCCGGGACGCCTCCCGGGAAATCCGGGATTCCAGCCGCGAATCCCGGGATGTGTGCATTTGATTAGAGAGGCAAGTGATTCATGGAGACGCGTGATGTGCGTTTAGATCGAGCTTTTAAAACGTGCACGAAAATCTGGATGGAAAATGTGAACTTATTGAAATAACTGCGGTACAGCCAAGGAGGCTTTATGGTGAGATGTGCGTTCGATTCCGGGTCGGGAAACATTTTTGCATGATGCTTATCGCCCAAAGGATTGCCGAAAATGTAATTACTGATCCACATACATAAGAGATTCGTACCGAAAATAAATATTCATAAGTTGACTTAAAAGCTCGAAGATTTATTTAATCCATCTGCAACGTACAACTTATATAGTGTATGCAAGCTTATAAAAATAACAAACTAATTTTTTCACTATACAAAGTTAAATAATGTTTTTTGCTTTATTTTTGTTTAATAATAATATTGCCAGTTGCTTTATAAGTGAAACAAGAATGGATAAAGCTTAGACGTAGTGCTCCCTAGCGTGCCACTACAATCGGAAGCAGACAACAACCAGACTGCTATGATCTGTAAAGGTCAAAGTCCCTTGTAAAGAATCGTTCAACTTTTCAGCAGAAGTCTCTTGATTGTTTTTTTTTTACTTGCCATCTACGCCGTAGCACCTTGTAGCAGAACCGTAGCATTGCTACGAAAATAGCATCTTGCTCACACGCGTGACTTCTAGCAATCTACTTCAAGTATAGGGGTAAACAGTACAGTGATTGGCACTCTAAGATGACCTTCAACATATAAGTAGTAAATTCTTTGTTATAATAATATTTTTATGTGTCTAATGTATATCAAATAACAGGTATACCTATAAGCATAGATAATAAATCTACAAAATGGTTCTTTAAAAAAAATTGCTTTATTGCTTATTAAGTAACATAAAACGTAGTGTTATTGCACAATCATTGGCACTGAAGTATAATTATTGGCACAGTGAATTTGGTATAACGATTGGCAGTTAGCGATAATAAAATAGTATAACGATTCTTGAAGTTGAGGACATATCGTGTGAGCTTCTCGTCTTTTATTGGGTATGGCATCTTAAAGCCGGGGTGAGTTCCCAACCAGTCACACTGTGACTCGTTGGGAAAAAAATTCCCAACGAGTCACACTGTTACTCGTTGCAACTTTATTTTTAAAAAAAGTTCCCAACCAGTTACACTTTTGTAACAGTGTGACTCGTTGGGAAAAAAAATTCCCAACGAGTCACACCAATTAATATTTCCAAAAATGAAAATTACTTTTCACTTAAAACGACGTGTATGTTATTTTATTTTATTTATTTTTATCAAAAATGGCAGATATAGTGTATTGGTAGAAAAAAAGTGCTTTGCAGAAAAAGATAACATCTGATATTTAATACTACTCACTGCTTCTATAGTAAAAAAAAAGACGTGTGGCACTCGGGGACTGCCGCGGTAAAGCTATTGCATAGCATTTTTTTTTCCCAACGAGTCACAGTGTGACTGGATTTGGTGTGACTGGTTGGGAACTCACCAAAGCCAGGCACCTACCTGAAAAAGATGCAGAAGAAGAGGAGGAAGCCTTAGCGTAATACTTACTGTTCTTCAGGGTGTATTCATTGGCACCCAAAAAATGTATAATGATTGGCAGTGCCAAGAATTCTAATATAAGCAAAAACAGCCTTATTTAGCAACCGAATACGGTCTATATTGATGGAAATGTAATTTAAGTATGAAATTTAACACATGCCACCAGAAAATTAAATGTACAATCATTGGCATCCAAGCCAATCACTGTACCACTATACAAGAAAAAATACAGTGATTGGCACCAAAGAAATTACCGGTACGCTTATTTTTCAACTCTGAAAACGATAAAAATAGCAACATATACACTAATTTAACATAATCAAATATAAATTGGTGTAGAAACTTACCCAAAAATCAACTTTTCACGTGCACTTCTATCCTCCAGTACTAAACTTTTTGATAAAAAAACAACACGATCGCGACGACTTGATTTCCATCTAAACTATTCTAAACTCACAAACTGGTGTGAAAGAAAGTTGGCTAACAACAGTTTTGCCTCTTAAAGATTATTAAATATTCTACCAAATAAAGTATTGCAACAGTAAATAAACAGGATGTCTCTCTTATTATCTGAATTTTTAAATCAGAGTGCCAATCACTGGGGGGGTGCCAACAATAGTATGGTTTACCCTAACATGCTTAGGACTAGAGCGCGATGTGTTAAATGTCTACGAATATTTATAACTTACTTTAAAAGCTTACGCTTACTCCTATTTAAAAGTAATCCTAGATTACAATCTATTATTCCAAGTTCCATACGAATGAGACGATGTCGTTGTAACATGATTGAAAGACAAACATAAAAACTTTAACATTTATTTTGGCTACTTTTGATTTAGTAGAACTGTATCAAACCATTATAGTGACTTTAACAAGTCTCTAATGCCTTTTGTAACTAAAAATCCAAAAAATTCGTTTGTGTCAAGTCAAACAGCTTTACAAAACAAAATAATATAATGTTCAGCGCGTTACGCTCACTCACAGCCACAAGGGATAAAACAACATAAAACATCGATGCACATAAAATATACACTCAACTTTTTATTCACGGTATCGAACAACACTCAGGATTCACATTCGTCTGCAAAAATATTATCGCTTTATTACGACAACATAACTGTCATACCTGCCGACACTACTGCTCATTCAACATACATTGCTGGATTTGTACGATACGTTTGTTAACACTCTATGCAGAACCAGCAATGGTTGTGTGTAAATGCGATGTTTTAGTAATATTCGTGGAGAGAATTTGCAGCGATTTTTACCGCCGATGTTATTTACATAGGAAACTAAATTACCTCTATTGGGGTAACGCGGAAGCGAGGGTCGATGTTTTACCTTGTAGTTTGATACGTTGAGTTTTTGGCTATGATACAAAATATTCAAAAAATAAAGCGTGGGTGGAAATTTAACTTGATTTACTGTGATTTTTTTGGGAAGTAATTTCAGCTTGTAATGCAAGTTTTAAAAAAAAACAATCATACTTGCAAGAATAATGGAAATGGAGTCTTTGTGATATATTTGTCACAAAAAAACTGGTATTATGAACACTAGATAATTACTAAAATACAGTTATCACACCCAGATACAGGACGAAAGTGTTTGCCAACACACAAATATTTGTTAATGGTCACAGTAAGCAGAGTACTAAGCTTTCATTAAGTAAGCGTCATTCTTTCATTAATAAATGTTTCCCAAATATTTTATCCTGGAAGCAATATTTATTTGAATGATGTTTATTCAGTTTTGAGCAAACACAAACACTCATAATGGCGGGTCCGTAAATAAATCCGAGGCGGCGGGTTATCGTTCGTTAGTGCTACATTATTGAGACGCTGTAATTGGTACACGGATATTATATCCGAAAATGACGTTTATACGATACGATATTTTAAAAATCGTTTATTTTAATAAAACATCGCTTAGCTTTAACTTTGCTAAGCGATGTTTTATTAAAATAAACGATTTTTGTTTTGATAAAAGTGTATTTTAACAAGATTTTTTTTTTTGGCTGATAATCAATTTATTAAGAGTTTTTTTAGATGAAGTACGCTTGTCCTGCACCTACTCGTAAAACAACCTAAAAGCTTCATCCATAAGAAAAATACTAAATACGTCGAGAGCTGGCTATGTCCTAGGTATCCTAAAAATTTAGCATCTAGCTTCGGAGCCTTATGCACTCCCCACTAGTCCAAAACGCTGTCGTCAACTGTTCTACGATTTGATCAGCATTTCCAGTGTCTTAGATAAATATTCTCGGACATTACACACATCATACTCTAGTCCTAAACTAAGCAAAGCTTGTACTGTGGGAACTAGATTGCTAATAGAATACTTGTATACTTTTCTTGTAAATACATACATAGAATACATAGTAACACCCAGACACAGAACACATATTTACGTTCACACAAACATTTGCTCTGGGTGGGAATCGAACTCACGACCCACAGAGCTATTACCAACTGAGCTGTGCCGCCTTTCACATGTAAGATAAAATAAATGTTTTGATACAAATACATAGTTAGGCCTAGGCCTAGGCTCTGGTCGCGGGGAACTGGCACCTAGAATCACCTAGTATGGAAAACGATTCTAAATGACCCTTATGATTTTATTGAATAAAGTAATTTTGATTTTGACTTTAGTTAAAGTCGTATCGTACTATTTAAAAGTAAAATGTCACATGACTGTCTCTTTACTGGCGCTCGTTAAGACACATTCACGTTTGCCGCAGTAACGGATATTTTTGTGATCCGATCCGATCCAAACAGCGCCATCAAATTGCTGTGTTTTTGTACGGCCTTTGGTTTGTGATTCCTGAAAATGCTACAATTTGATGCACAATTTCGAGGGTTTGTTTTGAAAACATCCGCTATCTTTGTGAAAGGCATATTCATACTATTTCAGTTAGTATATGGTGTGGTGTCAGGGTTGGTCTAACCTTGGTGATTTTCTCAAAATGGTTTATCAACGACTCGACGAAGAAGAAGAAGTTAGTAGAGTATAAAGGTGTTTTTTATAATTTTTTGTCAAAAAAACCATACTGTTTTTTTCGTATGCATAAATTCTAGTTAGGTGCGTTTTTTACTTAGTTATGTAGGTATAAGATTTAATATAAAAAGTATGTTTATAAGGTATACAATATAAAAGTATCTAAAGCTGAAACGAAATATGTGTCAGTCGACTTTTATAAACGTCAGCAATATCGCAAAACTCGATTTATTTTACTTACTAGTTACGATAGATTGATTTTTCGAAAAGCAACCCTCATACAACGGCAAAAAGTAACTAGTATACAAAATCTTCGGTTCAATTAAATTCAGTCTGCTGTGCTGCATGTATTTGTTTTTGATCATTTATGTTTGCAGAACCGACAAATTGTTTTTCCTCGGCCAATTTGATTATTTACAAGAAAATTGGAACCCTTTCCTTGGAGCGCGGATGATGTCTGATCTTGTGCATTCGTGCACAATAAAAAGAACACGACTACTTTTTATACTGAAATATTGTTTATTCATAAACAAGGAAAGAATATATTTTCGTAAGAGATGTCAGATCCGGTTTCCGCACTATGAGGAATAACATAATTATAAAATGTTTAGATATGAAGAGAAAACAAAGTACCTACGCATGATATAGGTACAGTAAAACTCAATGATTAAAAATTGCAGAAAATTAAACTATTGATAGTTCTACATCACCTACAAAAATGTGATTTCTAAAATTGCTAAAACCATTCAAACTAAGGATAGGTATCATTTATTCGATAAAGATAAATTCTCAAGGCCTGTACTTTTTTAATTCTAAATCAATTTTCTTACCTATAATAATATCTAGATGGTGTTCAAAGGGGTAGACAGAGGATTGGAGAATAACAATGTACGTACATTAGCACATTTCCAATAAACAGCGTTCAAAGAAAATTGGCCGAGCCCAGGCATACTCTGAAAGCCATTACTCAACGAAGCGTATTCTCGCCTCAAATCTCAAGTCTTTAGCTAAACGTGTTTTCTCACTTCAATCTCAAAGAGAGCGACAGGCGATTTTTCTCAACAGGAGCACAGAATGTTAGCAGTTCATAAGATTGTATGAAGTTTCACTTCGAGAGTCCATCTCCTAACGACTAGGACGGATTACTTTTAATCTAAAAGTCCGACATTATAGTCTTAGCTAATTTATCATCATCATCGTATATCAGTCCACTGCTGGACGTAGGTCTCTCCCAAGACGCGCCACTGAGTCCGGTCTTCGGCTCTTCTCATCCAGTTTTTGCCAGCTACACTTCGTAGATCGTCACTCCATCTCGTCAGAGGTCGTCCTACACTACGCTTGCCTTAACGCGGTCTCCGCTAATTTTTAGCCAATTCAAAGTAATATCTATAAGAGATATAGTTTTTTTTATTTATTTTAACACATTAAACTTTCAAAATACATATTAAAAACTTAATAATAAGTCAACAACCTGCTGTCTTTTTTTGAGTGATAACTTTTTGGATACGAAGATAATGATTGGATTACTTATCGAACATTTATCGGTTACACTAAGAAGTATATTGTCAGAATATGGCGGAGTAGTGTCGCAGGCCTGACAGGTCAAGTCCGAGGAGGTATCAGCAGGCAGGGCACGTGCCAACGTTCGGCTTGATCTCGCACGCTTGCTAAATTGGCGAATTGGCGGGAAGTGTGTACGCGAGTCGAGATCCAAGAATTTTCTTTTTAAATTCGATCCTGAGAGTGAGCACCAGTTATTTTGAAGATTGGAATAAATTAGAAGTAAACTGAATCTTTTCAATCTAAAATAACACTAGATTCTGAGCACTACTACGCCAGCGTGTCATTATGTCTAGCTCGTGCAGTATTCTGTCAAATTATGACGGATCACGGACGAAGATTAAAAATTACAATGAAGATTAAAAATTATTAAAAATGTTGGCTATCTAATGTTAGCAAAGTTGTGAAGAATTGTGAGAAAAATAGAGAAGATTTATGTTTAAAAATTCTGTAACAAAACAATGCTTATCTAGCCACCACTTAGGTGCTAAATTGTTATTTTATCGAAAAGGTTTACTGTTGATTAATAATTATAAAACGATTCATCTATAGAATATCCAGCTACAGTATAGAAAACATTTTATAGAATTTGTTCAGATATTTCATAAATAAATAAATAGTAGCACAAAAATGTAAAATAATAATATTCCAAGACGTAACATTAACCTAGTTTAAAATCAGAAATAGGAATTGTGGAAATCGCGAAATATATAATTTTATTTTGAATGTAAAGGTTAATGAAGCATCATTATCTAAATATTAATATTCAATTCGAAATATATTCAACTTAAAGTCAAATTAGCAGGTATACGAAATTATATTTAATTTCGTTATTCAACGGTGAAATTCAATAAGCATCTAAATTCATTTAAATCAAATATTAAAGAAGATGATGTAATTTAGAATAAATATGCCTACAAGAATAACTTCAGTATTTACTTGAAATAAAATCCAAATGAATAGGCAAATATAATTTATTTATTTACATAAGGAAAACCAACAGCGGTAATAGCTTATACAAAAAATTACATAGAAAACAAAAAGCCAATTACAGGTCTTCACATGGTCTAAGTTACAGGTGTACAAAATATAATAAATATACTAAGCGTGATGCATAGGGCATACACAACTTCAAAGAAAAAGTATTAATTATAAAATAAAAATATTTAAAGAACTGACAAAAAGTATACATAATCTAGTCCAAATCGCCAGACAATATTATTTTATTTATTCAGGTTTTTTTAATTATTTCAATTATAACATTCAACGTATTGCAGTTGTCGGTAAAGCTTACATTGATTAATCAATTTGATTTGTAAATTCGATGCTAAAACAAACACTAATTGAATTAGCTCTTTGTACATTGTGGTTCATTTTGTTAATCGACAATGCGTCGAACTAACAAACCAATGAGCTGCTGTACCTACATAGTCAACATAAGTAACACGTAGATAGAATAGAATATATGGTATGATATATATATAATAGGGTTATGGAATGAAATGGAAAGGAACGAAATGGAACGGCAGTCGACCGATATAAGTTGATGATGATGACCGTTCTTGTAATAACGCATATGTCATTCTTAGGACCTTAAATTTTTAAAAATACTAGTAAATTTTGTATATTTCTTTTTAGTTTATCTAGGAACAAAGGTTATTTGATCCAACGGATCAGCGTTACTATTGAGCGCGGCGATGTATCCCGGTATCTTGATGTTCAATTGGTTCTGGTTGTTATAATTCGAGAGAGTTGCACCGATCTGCAGATCTATAAAAATAAATGTTTTCAGAATATTGTAATACTGCAATGAATTCAATACTTCATACACCATTAATAAAACAAAAATGCGTTGATTTGCAGATGATATTGTTATTTGCACTTTTTCTTTTCAATAAATATTTATTTTCAGTTGTAAGCTTCATTAATGATAGTGAGTTTCGCGCTGAGCGCCGGATATCCGGCCTCGTTGAAATATTCCCAAAACGAAAGCACGGCGCCCCCCGGCCATCGGCCAGTCTGCTGGCACGAGTCTCATCTGCAACACATTTTATTATTTATTTTATTTTATCAATCAGAACGGACTCAGCTTATGACTACGTAGACAAGTTTGAACTACTAGCTAATAGTTTGGAGCCTGTCGCAAGAGTCAGGGTGTCCAATGTAGACTACATTTGAGTCCCCCAAATTGGTAAGAACTAAAAAGTCCATTGTTGTGGGCGATCACCAGCAGGTATGCCAAAAAATGCCTCAACAATCTTTTTAGATATTTGACTCAGACCTTACAGCAAAAAGTCGAGCGAATAACAATTATTATGTTTTGAAATCCAGTGAAGTGGTAAAAACACCTTCAAAAAATATTTTTAACATAGGATTTTTACTAAAATATAATTTTCGCACATCAATCGCACAACCAACAAAGAAATATACAAGCACTAGTGCTTACGCTCCAGATACATTGGCCGATGCAAAATTGCATTGTTTTTTCTAAAAAGTCGGTTGAACCAGACCGAGTGCTGCGGGATGAAGCATGGGATATCAACTTATCCGCTGGCCCGATATTTTCAGCTGCTAGCTTCGTACGCCATTATATAGGATATAGCGAATCCTATTATAAAATTGTGAACTTGTAGTAATATGATATCATGATATCATATTACTACAAGTTCATGCTTGGGTGCATGGAAAGAGCCTCCTCGTTCGTGGCGCACACCGGTAACAGCTAGGCACGGCAAAGCAGTGTCTAGTCTGGCTAATCTTTCCAACACGATGCTACAACAAAATACAGTTGTAGCATCGACACGATAACAAGAAGACTACAAGTTCACAATTTTGTTATTTTTACAAGTAAATGATGAACACTGACGATGCAATCTACTGTAAATAAACAATATTTCACTGTTAATATTACCGCTGATAATAAAATCTAAACCGAATGATTTTACTCGTTTAGAACTGGTACAGTTATACTTTTGTGATAAAAAGAGCACGCAGTATGAATAGAGCCCCCTGCAAGGCATGGCGTGCAAGTGGAGCAATTAGTTGAAGTAACGCGTCCGTAGTATCTGAATTATTAATTTCAATTTTTCCGACCGGCAAACTTGCCAACTTCTATTACGTCGTAACTGAAGGACGCATTTACACAGAAATTTCACGATTTTTATTATATATTTTTTTAAATACTTCTTATTTCAATATACGTAGGAGTTTTGAAATAATATTTGGTTTATAAGTATTACGTAATGAGAGGTAAGTTTTTTACATAATAGTTATAGCCGAAAGGTCATCGACGTTCAGATCTCCGTCTTTTGACAAAACCTGAATGTTTCTCTGTGTATGTATCCTAGACCTAAGAAAGAATTCTGCCTGAGGTGACTTGGAGGAATTCTAAATAGGCATTTTAAATTTTTATTATCAATCATACTTACTTATGAAAATGCACCAAGCTCTTTGTGTATATTTTATTGCAAAATACGTTTTCGAAATTGTTCCAAGTAGGTATGTGCGGTACAAAACCAACTTAATTTTTTACTTGTGTACAAATGATAAATGTACCTCGATCAAAATATTGTTCGATATTTTCTGTGTAACGTCATCCAAGTTACACTCGGCGTCTTAGCCCGAGGGAATATTAAGTTGGCCGATGAGCTCGGGACAGTTTTTTGGCTGCAGCGCGTGACTATCGGGCTACACGGAAATGTTTAAGCATTCCCCTTTTTATTGCCGTTCTGTTTAACAGAATTTTAAATAGCACTTTAAAACTTAGTAATTGTCACGTATGGAATATCATAATCATTCAGTGAATCACTTAAAATGTGAATACCCAAGGTTTGAGGTCCAGGAATGCGGACCTTTTGTACTACTCGTCTATTCATATTTTTGGGTATGGGCACACAAAGTTTCACACTTTTTACATCTCAGAGTGATGGATGGATTTCCTCACTGTACGTACCTACATGTCCTATTACTTAATCGTAAATAAATTGTACCGGGACTTCACCGAGACCGAGTTTCATTTACTCACCTAATACCATAAGTAACATAAAAAATAAAGCTCAACTCGGAGTTCAAATTCGAGCATAGATAATCCAAATGTATATTTTACAGTTATACCAGAATGAATAAATAACTACATTTTTATAATCAATTTCATGTTACACAACGCTATCTAGTTTCAAACTAAATTGCTCTTAAACGAACATCTCGAAAAATAGAAACCTAAGTCAGAAGGAATTTTTTACTTAGTTTCAATTCCAAAATAATTAATCTTCAGCCAGATCCAGTGGGTAGTTGTGGAAGAATTTATCAGCAATTCATTAAGTTTTAAGGCTGAGCGCGTTATTCCCAACTTTGACAATTAAACAAACTTCCAACAAAGAAGTTCGTAGGAAAAAAGGAAAATAATTACTTTCTTTAATGACCGACGCGCACAAAGCAACCTAGTAGGTGTGCCACAGCGCAACGAACACAGTATGAACTTTACATACATCATCGATTAGTTGGTATGGCTGTTGTACCTACACTAGACACTGCAATATGCTAATCTTCTATGATTTATTTACATTATACGAGGTATTTAGTATTTCAATTTATAACATAAGACTTCATTATTATGCTTATGATTATGAAAATGATAACGAACATGGCAATATTTACCTTAACTTACATAAAGATTAAATAAAATAATAAACTAGAAAAAAGTGGGTCGTTGTTGGGCTATGTTGATGAATTTACTTTGACTCTGTTCCTCACTTTTTTTTCTGAGTATTGTACACTACGCCCCAATTGAAGCGAGGCAACCAAGTAATGTACAAAGTAAAAGTTACATAAAAGGCTCTGAAGAGGCAAGACCAAATTCAAATTCGTACAGTACAGTTCAAATTGTCTAACTTGCGTGAACTGGGAATATTCGGTTGGCGATCCTGTTCGTTCGGAATAGTCCCGGAGGACGTGTCGATGTCAGGTTATTATAAGCTGATACCTCGGAGCTGGTGGTCTAGTAACAGTTTGTTTTACAGGACTAGCGTTACGTGTCGCGCGACAATGGCCGTTGATTTTGTATTGAGATCAGTACCCCAAGTACGAGTTTGTAAACACACGGATCGCAGAGACGCAATCGCCGAGCGCCACCGATTTTGTATGGAAATCGAAGCAGCGCCCCTAGTAGACTTTTTGAGAAGCTTGGATTTCCATACAAAATCGGTGGCGTTCGGCGATTGCGTCTCTGCAATCCGTGTGTGCACAAACTCGTACTTGGGGTACAGTAGTGCAGCGACTCTAGCTTCTTAGCTTGAACACTCATCAGAGCACACTGGTATGCTAGGCGTTGGGCAATTTACATTAGTTTTAACCCAAACCAGACATCTGCTTTACACTTACAACAAGAAGTTGAGAGGATAGTATATTTGCAGATCGTACAAACATTTATCCCAAGGTGGGATTCGAACCCGCAACCTCCACGTCGCAGGCGGACCTTCGCCCGCCGCGCCACATCGGTCGTCCTCGTCGGCATTCCTTATACCTATTGAAAAATAAATATGCTGAGCAAGCGTATAGAAGATTTTCCAAGTAGGTATTACAGCGTTTTTCCAAGTATTTACCCATGTATTGATGAAGGGGAATCAATACATGGGTAAAGATATAGTAACAATGTTGAAACAATAGTTTTAAATAATTTACGGGGTGCCTGCGATACCACTGGAAGGATGTCATGGAGGCCGACTTGCGGGAGCTCAAAGCTAAAAACTGACAGGAGCTAGAAGGATAGGAAAGAATGGCGAAACTTATCGAATGACTGAAAGACACTTTGGGTCATTGAAGCAGCGTAGTAATATTGAATTAATAATAAATTTCGTTCAGAATATAACCTTAGCTACAAAGCCTTAATTACTTAAGCAACAAAGTTTTTTTTTAAAGTTATAGGCATATAACTTTTAAAAAAGTACGGTATATACTTAGTGGTTGTTTTTTTAGCAAGCGATTGACCGTGATCTCACCTGATATATTTCTTGCGATTTTAATTGCCTGACAATAAATACGTCAGAATTTTCAAAACTTAAAATCTTTGAAAATGATTGGCAAGAGTAAGTAATTAAGAGACTAGTCTAATTAGATTTAGCATCTGTTAGTTATATTACTATAATTATAAGCATGAATGAAAATTGTTATTATATATTCCATTGTACCAGAAAGAAACTGTATATTGTTGAAATAAATTTATCTTTATCTTTATCTTTATCTACACTGACTCGTGACAACTCTACTACAGGGCCAAACAGCCTATCGTAACGACAAACAAACAAACAAACAGTCAGTCATTACGCAATGCTTATGTGTATATAAACAAACAACCGGGTCTGCGTCTCGAGTTATGAACCTATTAGTGCTGTGTTGGGCCCTACCTTAGCGCCAGGTGTACGGTCATACAAAAAGTCACATTATCTAGTCATTTTGTATTATTTATTTTTCAATATAAGGAATACATACCTAAAGCATACGTACCTACTATAGGCGATAGGAAACGTCACTTTGAACATAGAAACACAATGAGTAATCTAGAAAATATACGAGCAATTATTAAATTCACTACATACCTACTCTTTATTTTTCTGGTATTGACCTAAAAAACCGAAGATAAGATAATAAATAATCACACTATCATGATAGTGAGATTATGTGTTATCTTATCTTAGAATTAAGAGCACGTTCTCAGTGGATCCGTTTAATGTGGCAATGTATCGTTAAAGTAACTAGATACCACTTGGCCACTGGCTATCTTCTAGTAATGTTAATACTAAAAAACTAAATCAAAAGTTTTTTATTTCGGAACAAAAACAGTAGGTAAATACAATAACAGAATGTAACGATGATAGCTGCTATAGTATCTGCTGCGTTGTAGCTATCAACGCCCACCTCCTAAATTAAGGCATAAAATGTTCCACATAAAAAAATTCAAACTAAAAAGGTAAACAAACTAATTAACTAAAAAGGTAAAATAAAACTTTGTATATAGTAAGTCTATTAAAATAATTATATATTTAAGTATTTTGGCGTGCTAACGCTACACTCGTATGACAGTAGGGCGCGAAAAATGTTATTGCTTGTTACATCCACGTGCGCCCCTCGCCTGCGCCGGCTCGTACAGGGTGTCACACAATGTGTTTTGGATTTAGTCACAAGTTTTCTTTTAATTTAGACCTTTGGAGGGAATAATATTTAAGCTTTTAAACTTCGCCTAGCCTAATAGAATATTTTTGTTTTGATTTGCACACCGTTAACGGTAAAGCATGTTGTGACCAAAAAACTGTTTCTCAACTTATTTACACGTGTTTTTGCAAATAAATGATCTTTATCTTTCAACTTTTATTCTAGCGTATGGAATCTTTGCTAAATTGAGATAGTACTACACTGGAATTCCAGCATTTTTAATTATAATTCTGTAAGAACAGAATCATACAAATAAAAGAATTAACCAGACCGTAAATATCTTCACCTTTCTTCTAGTTTTTTATCGTGAAGAACTGGCACTTAGAATACTAAATTATTCTTCGGATTTTACACAATGAAATTGTATTACGAAAATAAAATAAATAGAAATTGCGAAACACAATAGGACACCCTGTATTTCCCTCCAAACGTAATTCCTTACAAAGCTAATTTAAATATTTACCTAATAAATGTTTCTGTTGAACATTCTAGAAAGTAATAAGTGTACACAATAGTACTATGGAAACTTATGATAAGTACTAGATATATACTAGTAGGATTAACTTAGGTGTAGCTAGGTTGGGTTTTTTATTAGGTCACTTCCACTATCGTCGACATTTTCTGATATATCAATGATGTTTAAATAAGCTATAGGTATGTTTAGCTTCTTTTGCATCTGATATCTGATTACTTACCGCAGAATTTACTTAATTTAATAAAAGATTTTTTTGAAGAGTCTCTCTCACTCCTACTGAGTGAGACTCTTCAAAAAAATCTTTTATTAAATTAAGTGTAAGTAACCCAGCGAGAATCTACAGAAAATCCGTTTTTAGTCATACCCTATCAAACTATGTCTACTTCGAACTAGCATAATAATAAAGGACTTGCCAAAGAGGCAAAAATCGTTGAAAAAAACGGATACTGTGTAACATTAGCGAGCGTGATCTTCTTCTTTCGTGTCAACGCCCTTTCAAATTGAATCCGCCCAGAAGGTTGCAACCGCTATGGCAGATGCTGATGCATCTAGCATATGATGCGAACCCTAGAAAGGTATCAGTCTGAAGGCTTTGTATACTAGTAGGCACATACTTTACGTAGTACTATATTTGTAGTGTGTCTGCGTGGCGTGTTAGCCATGACAGTAAACTAATCGCCGGCGAGTACACCGCGTCTCATCACGCGCTCGCATAAATCATCGATACACATGGATTACTATTACTGTTCGTGACATGACATCTAATACGATACACTACTACTATACATGTCTGATTGTTTTACATTTAGGTATTAATTGTAAAACGGGAGGATCTAACTGTAATTTTGAAATAAAGCCTCTTGAACCATATGGGTTAGATTTTTAGAAAGAGTCAACAAATACATGGAACTAAAAGTATCAGAGAAAATTGTATCTAAACTTATCGGCCACGAACCTTAGATATTCGATCGGCTAGAACTTCAGCCAGAGTTGATGACAAATTAATACTTGACTGCCATTCCGTCATTAAGCATAAAATAATGCTACATTGTCTGCATGTCATTACCAGTATTACCAAGAGTTTTTTTACACTCAATTTAATGTCCGCCATATTTGTGAAATAACTCAGTAGCGGGTACGAGCGGTAAAACTAACTTTATGACTCGAAACTTGGGTTTATTACCGTTCTTGCTGTTAAACGTAACTTTTGCTGTTAAATTTAAATAGTTTTCTTTATTTTGATAGTTATTGTGCAAATGAGACAGTCTGCTTTTAGAACTGAACTTTTGGAAGTCCACTTTGTTCAATTGAGACATTTCATTGAATGCCAAAACTTCAACTTTTACTTCATCACCTGAAAATTATTCAGTTTATGTTTTTTTCTGCACTTATTTAAAAAAAGATCTGCAAATATGTAACGCAATATTTTTATGAGAACATATCTCACTTACGATTGCCTCGCTGCGAAGTCCATATCGTTACCGTTGCAATTTTTATCATTATACAAGTTAAACGCATTAATTCAATCTGAAACTATCATTAATCTTTCTTTCTCTAGATGGAGAACCATAGATAAACAACGTTAGAACGAGTTAAGCAGACATTCTGTTTTGCATGCTACCGGTTTATTTAACACCGCTCAAAATTGATGGCTAGAATTGCCGAATTAGTTTTACAATCGATAACAATCATCACATAGTTCCTTCTTTTACTATCTAAACTAATAACCTCTAAATCAAGAGAGCCATAAACTAAACTGACATAAAGGTGGGGCTACACCGGCTTTGTCTCCGTCAGTTGTCACCTGTTAACGACTGAATCGCACAATAACTTACAACGAGGTGCTGAGACGTCGCATATGGCGCGGGCGCGGGCACACCGGGAGAAACTAACCTAACCATTGTAACTCTTATACTAATAATTGAGCGCAAACTTTGATGTCGAATAGTTTTCTTTATAAACGGGGATATCTACCATGATTTGTGTGTTTGATTAGTTCCCGATATTTCAGCACAGTTGGATGCGCCTGATCATGGGTCGAACTGAAGTCTGTACGTGTATGTCATTGGCAGACATACACGTACCTACTGGTCTAGCCTCTTTTGCACTCTTTGATGTAAAATGCTTTTTAACTAAAAATAGTTGTGAAGTTATTAAAATTATCAAGAAGCAATTAAATAAACGAAACATAAACTTAAATTGGTAAAGAAATTTATAAAATGATGCTTAATCAAAAAATAGCTGAGAGCTGATTCTAAACTGTTACAGTATCCAACTGATTCTTAGTTAGAAAAAAGAAAAAAAATACCACGACTAGGTATTTTTATGAACAATAGTATGTTTAAAAACTTTATACTCTTACTATGTTTTATTTATTGCAAATTCTATAGATATTTTATAAAGATTTCTAGTGAGTCCAGTGTGCCTCATACTCCCTCGACTCGTGCCGCGGCATTCTGTCAGTGGCACAGACACGACATCCAACTAATATTAGCTGCTAATGTCTAGTGCAGTGCCGACAAACTTCCCTAATTTCTATTAGTACCTAGTTGATAATCTTGTCGGTAACTGTAGGGCATTGCAACATTAAACTCTGCTATCTAATATGATTTATTTTTATACTAGCTGACACGTGCCCACTTCGTTGGGGATAATTTTTATTAAATAAAAAAGTAAGACATATGCTGTCGTTGACTTGTGGCTTTTTTGTAGGCATTATCAAGCTCCACATCTTTTCGTAAGAAACGCTTTCATTCGACCGTTTTTTCTCCGATTCATTTTGCAAAACGGACTACCACGTAAAAGCCTTTTTATTTTTTAGCAATAATGTAACTTTCTATTGGTGAAAGAATTTTTAAAATCGATTCAGTAGATCCCGAGATTACCCCTTACAATTTAACAAATACCTACACAAACTTTACCTCTTTATAATATTAGTATAGATTAAGTAAGTATATTATATATATATTTTTTTCCTAACCTATCTCGTCCCACTGCTGGGCAAAGGTCTCCCCCAAATCCTACTCTCTGCTTTCCGCTTTCGTCCACCAATCCCTCTCGAAAGCATCGAGATCGTCCCGCCATCGCCTCTTTGGTCGGCCTTTACGTCTTCCGTCTTCAGGCAGCCACGGTGTCACGATTTTGGACCATTTCTTTGGGTCCATCCGGCTAATATGACCTGCCCAGTCCCACTTAAGCCTCGCGGTTTTATTGCCTACATCTGCAATACCAGTGAGCGAACGCAGCGTAGTGTTTCGCACTCGATCGATGCGCTTGAAACCAAAGATGCTACGTTCCATTGCTCTTTGGCAAATCTTGAGTCTGGATTTCTGTGCTTCAGTCGGTGACCATGTCTGCGCACCGTATGTTAGGACGTGCAGGATGCACATGTCGATGAGTTGGCGTTTAAGCGTAAGTGGAAGGTCGCCTTTAATGTGTTGCTTCATGGACCAGTAGCTCTTCCAGGAGTTCTCGATGCGGCGATCGATCTCCTTATCCTGCCTGTTTTCGAAGCTCGCTAACTGGCCCAAGTAAATGTACTCATCAACAACAATATATTTTTTATAAAATATTATATATAAAAAAAACAACCCATCTAAGTAAATTATGTTTTTGTATGAGATTATGAGCACCCCCTTGAATATTTAATATTTTGTTTTTAAATATTTATTCTTCATTCAAGCGGTAATCGGATACGCAACCCTAAATAACTTATCAAGATAACTCAATTTAACGAAACTCTTGCTAAATACCGACCGACTTATAACACATTGCCAAAACGCACCGATAGCGCGATCTAGGATTTGTGCACAGTAGCGCCATCTAGTGGTAAACACAACAAATTTCAAACTTTACTCGATTTGAGTATTCAAGTGCGACGGCGCGATGGCTTATTTCATGTATAAGTTTGGTGTTTCTATACTGATTTCTATGATTCTTTTTTTATTGAATAGGTAATAATGTTAACTTTTTTAGATTTGGGATGACTGAGATTCTTATAAATGTAAGAGTAAACCAATATAATCAGAATGCTCCGAACTGCTAAGCTATCAGGAGTTACACGTGTTATTGTGAGTCAACCATATAAGATAGACATATGCTGATGTTGAATATTTTTTAGACAATTTAATGTAGAATATTTCCGTCATACATGATTTCTATGTAACTTTAACCATTAAGGCTGCAAACGCGACGGAAGCATAAAAAACGGAGTAACTTCCCGACATTTCTCTTCACTACTCAGCTCCTATTGATTGTAGATGAAAAGTATCCTATAACCTGCCCAGAAGTATGAAGAATAATTGTACCAAGTTTCGTTAAAATCCGTCGAGTAGTTTTTGTTTCTATAAGGAACATACAGACAGACAGACAGACAGACAGACAGACAGACAGACAGACAGACAGACAAAAATTTTACTGATTGCATTTTTGGCATCAGTATCGATCACTAATCACCCCCTGATAGTTTTTTTTTTAATATATTTCATGTACAGAATTGACCTCTCTACAGTTTTATTATAAGTATAGATAGATGTTTTTGTAAGTAAGTATGTATGTAAGGAAATAAAAGCTATTTTTATTTTTATTTATTTTATCTAATATGTAAAAATCTTTAGCGGACGCATATGTTTTCATTCGGAATAATCTTTTTTAAGTCAGCTTACTCTATCTGCTATTAAAGTTTGTAAAGGTGACTTTATCACGGATTTGAATCCCAACGTTGATAATTTTGGTAAAAACCACTAATCTACTAAACAAAAAAATTGTTTGTTAAAATGCCGTGCCTAAGTACGCTATAACACTTATGTAAAGTCAGTTGAAATGATGTAATGTCGGTAATTTGATTCACGTACCTTCATTACAATGTGGTTTACTTGCACGACAAAGTAACCATTTCCTCGTTTCCTCAGTATTTACCCAAAAAAAAGAATTCCTCAAATCCCCAGCGAGTGTTCACATGGAACTATTTATTTTTTGTCGTATTTACGACGTAACTGAAGTTACGAGCTCGTAAATCCAGCGCTTTAATTATTAATAACGTGTACGATTCGGCCATATGTGTCGCGTGAATATTCCCGCCTTCTACTTTTCGCGGCCATCTTGAATTCGAACTAATTTGATATTTGAAGATGGTTCTTAAAATGTTTCTTGTCGTTCAATCTTATTCGTTCATTGCTTTGAAACAGATCATAAATCATTATAGAAGAAAAAAATAATTCAATATTTGAGTTACTTTATAGAGTTTATAAGTAATTGTAGTCCTAAGATTTCTTTTTTTTAATTTCCCAATTGTCGATTTCGATTCGATTAAATTTCGATTTGTTGAAGTAATGTGATGTCTCTATGAAAATGTTGTACTTATACGTAAAAAGTTTATAAACGCCCTACCCACGTTCTCGAAGTATAGAAATACAAAAAAATAATGAATTCATTTGACAAAGTTCGCGGGATATTAATTGAGCTGCCAGACGAAGCACGAGTGTTTGCCGAGCCCTCGCGATACACGAACATGTCTACAAACTCACTTTAATGGATGTGCTAAACAGTAAAGAGATATATATTATTTAAAATTAAAGGGAAAAATAACAATAAGTACTTACCTACGCGATAAAAACCCGTATTATGAGTTTTGATTGCGAAATTTTAAAAAAGTTATAGGTAAGCCTATAACTATTATTCGTATTTGACCCATTCATTAAATGTTCACAAAATAATAGACCTAATTATCATCATTAGACAATAACCAGATAAAGTTTCATGTCCTAGTTTCACAAAAAAACAAATATCCATATCTAGCGACAATTTTGAGGATATTTTCCCAAAACTCTAGGAACGCGTATCCCGCAAATTTTGTAAAGATGTTTTTTAATGTTGTATTAACACTTAGTTTTGTTTGGTTCAGAATGATTTCTAAATTATTTACAATGTGTAATGTAGTATGGTAATGCAAAAGTACCACAATAAGACATGTGCTTACCTACTAATCATATCATCATATCATATCATTGATCGCATAGAAAACAATGATATGACAACGTAATCAAAGTGAGCTCTGATCACTCCGAACCCAAAGCACCTAAATATTCGGTGATGTAATTACCACATCCAATATTAATATTCGTGCCCCGGGGTGTCTCAGACCGGAAGGGCACGGGCTGCATACATTACCTATGCTAATTCTATCGAAGGGTCAGACTGACGCGACGGTTTTCAAGAGCTACCTTTTAGGGGTTGGTCTTTTTGGGAGATCAAGTCTTTGGGTTTCGATTAACCCGTCAGCAGCAAGACGGTCTCAAGTGAGTTTGGTATAGTTATGGCAGACTCTTTAGGGCATCAACGCATTGGCGACCGTGCTCACGTCAGCTATCTCAGAACGTGAACAACTGGAGGTATTGGGAGACTTTAGTCACGCCGATCACTTCAATGACTGAACTTGTGTTGAACAAATTGCCAATAAATATGTATTGGGCTGTATATGAATTGTATTGCGGAAGCAGGAATAAAGCAGTAATTATGGTGAACAATATTTTTGATAAACAAAATGAAATAGCAAAACACTGGTCGCCTAGTAAGTTAGATAGTGTTGTTTAAAAAGTTTTGTCGTATACATTTTTACTTCTCATTTATGTAGAATGTTAAAATTCTTAGCCTAAACTGTCGTTATCTGAGAAACTATAAGTAGGTACTGACGAGTCCATCTCTCCAAAGTAATTGAAAGGAATTGTTTTTCTAACTTTCAGTGTTTAGCTTCAAATCCTGTTTTGTGCTCGAACACGTATAAAACGTCCTGAATGTCATCAACCTCGTCCATTCACCGGGAGAGTCGCTAAACAATCAATTAGCGAGAGCCGAGCATTCCGATCAGCTCGGTAGAACAGACGCACTGCCCGAGAAACAGTAGCGTTATCATTTGGGTTTAATCTGTAAATTGCTTGTAGGTTTTAAGTTGATTTTCTCGTAGGGTGTTAAAAACACTTCAAACATATATCCCTAACTGTACTAGGTAAATTTTAAACTCATTATTATTCACTCTCAGTTCAATCTCTCTTACTTACAACTACTCATTCATATTGCTCGCCAAAAGTTTAAATAATCGTCGTACCTATGCGTGACACGTAAAATAAATAATAAAAAACAACGAAGATATACCCCAAAATAGACAAATTATGTTGATTAACTTCGTATGTAGTAGAAATAAACTGAAATTATGTAATGTTGGAAAAAAACGCTACGTTTAATGTCCCAGTGCGTAAAACGCATAAAAAAGACGTTTCGTCGTCGAAACGAAACAAAAGGTCTAATTTAGAAATGTCTCGAATGCTTTCATTGAAAGTGGGATTGATTGCCTCGGCGGCAGTCGCTTTGATGGTACTCATTTACATAATAGCTGAGCTCCAAAAAATAGCGGTCAAAGTTATGTCAAACCTTAACAAATCGTTGACAGCTAATCTTCTTCTTTTATATGTTCCGTGTTAGTAATCGACAATCGTTTCTCTGAAGTTTGACGTTCCTCTTAAAACATAACATATCTTTAGTAGGAACTAGGTTTAGATACCAAGAAATCTGAAATGATTTCTACCGTGCCTGAGTATAAAGACCATTTATTTATTTAAAATGTGTCTGGGTGTTACTATGTATTTTATGTTAGTATGTATTTAAAATATGTATATGTAATATAGAGTGTTAGATATGAATGTGGATGGATGTAGAAGTAGAGGGAGGCCAAAGAAAAGTTGGATGGACTGTGTGAATGATGACATGTGTAAGAAAGGTGTGAGCATTGAGATGACGTCTGATAGAAGTGAGTGGAAGACGTGTTGTACCGACCCCACATAATGTGGGACAAGGGTAGGAAGATGATGATGTATTTAAAATATATTTATAAGTACATATCTCAGCAATCTAGTTCCCATAGTACAAGCTTTGCTTAGTTTGGGACTAGAGTGTGATGTGTGAATTGTCTGTGGATATTTATTTATGTTATTCCATAATGTTACAAAACAGTTATCAAAAAGCAACGGAGCCCCAGTGTAGCTGCGCCCTTATTGACGCTGTTCGTAGTGCTTTAGCATACTTAAATACCATAATTTAGATATAACTTACCTACTCGCGTAAGTACTTTAATAGCTTTCAAACCACGCGATCCTTATGCATAAGCATATCAATTTCATGGCGTTTTTCCCATAACTGCTAAGTGCCTTTGCACATGCTTATAGCTACCGTCTATACGGCAATACACGTACGTCACATTGCCAACACTGCACGATTAGTAAGGAACCAAGCAGATACTTTAATAGTGAAAGCAAAGGCAGACCTGCCTACGGAAGTAGATAATTTATATATTTATAATGACTCTATAATGACTATAATGACTTATTTTAGTAAAAAGTATCACGTCACCAATAAAAAGACACAAAAATACTTGATTGTGATGAAATGTCACTAAGAATCACTGGGTAATTTTTTTTTAAAGAACTCTTTTGCTTAAACTGAATAAACATCGACGGACTTTGATTTCAAGCTCGTTATGATGAGCTACACAAAAACACTGCTCAGCAAGAGCCACTGTTGATGTTTTCCTGCTCGGTTTAGTATGGGAATGTGAAAAGGCACAATTCTAACTCGCTATGCGCCGTGGGAATACCACCAACTGGTACTACTGTACAGATAATCACAAAGAGTGACAATAGTAAACTTATCGTAACAACAGCGCATTCGATGCACATTGCGCGTCAACGATAGCTACACTGCCAAACGTACAGTGTTACCGCGCAGTGGATCTCGTATATGATAATATAGGTTTAAAAAAATTATCTAATAGTAGGTAAAGTTTGATGTGTAAATTTTAAAGCTAAGTAAACGATGTAAATACAATAGGTACTTATACAATTAGAATGATTAGAAGTAGTTTTCAAAAATATGTTCTTGTAGTTTTGTTTAGAATGCATTGAACGTGTCTATATTCTTTATTATATGTGCGAGATTGTCACATTTGTTTGTGATCATCCCTCAGGGCTGGGAGCCTATTCTCGCTCTTTAGAGATTAAGTCGAATTCGACATAGGTCGAAAAAAGACGGAGCATGTCGCTAAATAAGCTATTGTTGTAATGTCGTTAATAGACATATGTCGTAAAAATCGTTTGACAAGCTCGAACAACGACATATGTCCATTAACGACATTACAACAATAACTTATTTAGCGGCATACTCCGTCTTTTTTCGACCCATGTCGAATTCGAATTAATCTCTAAAGAGCGAGAATTGCCCCCTGTGCCTTCAACTTGCGAACTGTCCAATGTGCCACTCGAATGTCGTTTGGCAAATAGCATGACATTATGACAGTAGGCAGGCCCTAAGTACTGTCATTATAACTTGATGGATTTGAACCTAGTATTTCTGCAAAATTTTAGGTCTAGTATACTAGAAATTTCCCTGACTGACGACAGAAGTGATTTGCAACAATTAACATTATTTATTTATCAAAAATCAACAACATTATACCTAGATATACGAACAGGCACGCATGTGATTGCATGCGTGCCATCACGATTAAAAAAACCATCACGATGTCATTGATTATGTACTATAATACTCTTACAAAATCCACGTAAATTTAAAATTTATAATGTAAAAAATATGAACTCTGTAAGGTAGTTTATTGTAATAGAAAGACCACAACCTCATTGACACAACTCATTAAAACCGTAACCACAACCACTTACCAACCAATCAACGCCCTTCCCCCTTCCCCCACCCCCCACCGATCAGACCACAGAATATTCCGGAGCTCCAATTAATAATCGTTGCAGCAATTAATAAATGCGAACCATCGCTGTACCGCTCGACATATTTATTAAGAAACCTATAAATCACGGCCAACAATACTTCCTTCCCCCTCCGGTAGACAGGGCTGCACTCTGAACGAACCCCCCTCCTAAAACGGGGTGATTTTGCAAGTTTCTTACCGAAATATGATTTCAAATTTACTCACTATTAAGCACAATACATTTTAATAGTAGATCAACTAATGCACTCAAAACTGAATCTGCTACATTGCTTATAATACAGTCCTCGGCGATCATAGAATACAATTAAATAATGTTAAATAATTAAAATAAATTTTCGCTTTTTGCCGGCCAACTTACAGAAAATAGTTTATTTTTTTAGTTTATCTTGTAATTTTAAAATAATTTTCAGCACCTTTATCCGCCTACCTGAGTACTGCCCATCCACCCCAGGGGGGTTCTTCGGCGCTGGAGCTTGCGGAAATTACTCGTGATACATCATTGGGATGTTTTTAATAAGCACCAGTTTGGCTGACAGATTAGCAGCAATAAATGTATCGTGATTACGCGCTCCAAGTTGCACATTCTTCGCTACGAGTTTGGAATTAGGGGATAAAATGAATATACCTTGAAAATGATTTATTTGTATGAGAATCATCTTGAAACTCATTATCTTTGTTATTTCAAAACATGTGTGGTCTGTAAACAGACATTGTACGTTGCGTATTAGCTTAGTCCATGCACGGTAGTACCCACCCCAGATACGATTTGCTACTTTTTCAAATCAAATATGATACATGGGATATTTCCAATTTTTCCTAATAATAATTTATTTTCTATCACCTACTTAATGTTAGCAATAGAAGTTCATAGCAAAACCAGAGCACATTATTTGCTTGATCTCATGCCCCAGACGATTATTTTACTTCAGCCTCCACCAGATAGTGACGTCAACCTAAATTAAAGCTTCAGTTCATACTGACAAGATCTAATTCTCCTCCTGTCGCCATACATTTCCCGTGCAAATTCAGGAAATGGCCGTCCGATAAATAAAATCAATGCATCACTACACAATGGGCCGAAATGTCCCATTTCCATTGCGCCAACCTTTTGTGCCGTTGTGATTGCGGTCCGCTCACACTTAAGCCCACCAAAAACAGAATTGCCATTCCAATCACCTCTATTAGAAGGGGATAAGGACGAATTTTCATTGTTTTGAAGATAAGGGTAGTTGTGAGTGGTAACGTATTAATATTACTGTGAAACATAGCTGTGGATGATGGCAGGCAAAAAATCTGTGATTATAGCATAATAGCTATATTCAAGGATGAATTGGAATATTTTTCATTATAAACCTGACGAAAAGTAAGTTATTGTAAGATTCTGGAATCTGTTGTAGGTTACATTATAGAAAATCTTAAAATTATAAAAACCCGACATTTTTCAAAATGAACCGTTTTTTCGAAAAACGATTAGTCGCATCCGTTGATTAAATCTGTTTTAATTGAACATTGGTTAAATGACAGAGTTTTTTGAATAAGGTATATAATCCATTCATAGCTATAATATTTTTTGATTTCGTAATATACTTACAAAAAAAATATATCGTACACTTACGTTTTTAGATCTTTGGACAGAAAACCTTTAATATATTTCAATCTAGGTTTTGCGAAATTCATCGTTTTAAAAGTCGTATCATACTTTTATGTATTTAATACTTCTGGTCATTCAAGAATCAACCCATAGTATTGCATTGTGCAGTGTACAGGTGCCGAATAACAGGGTCAAAGCCCTTGGATCAGGATTGATAATTACACAGATTAACACTAATTAGTGTGGTTATCAAGTGTAATGTGAAACTTCCTTTGACGACTTTGGTTGATAATAATTACTGATAATGTTCATACTGCATAGTTGTTTGATCATTGTCCAACATCTTCACATTACCGACGTTTTTTTAAACAGCTATATTTAAAGAAGCCGTTATATACATTTCTAAATATATATTTAACTCTCCAGAAAGAAGTTTCGTAGGCAGTATGAAGACTTTTATCATAAACACTAGAATTTATTTTATTTACATAAAATAAACACCGATTTAATCTCTTATTTTTTCTAAATTGAACTAAGAACTGTTTCGATGTTATAAACAGAAAATCTTTAGTAGCCGAAAAAGACACCTATTAATTTGTATTTGCATCGCATTTATTTAGAACCACAATTCTTAATTTCCCGCTTTACTCCACGAAAGGGGCCATATTTCACCAGCTATCTAAGGCATTCGTTTGAAAGGCAGGACGCAAATAGACGGAGTCAGACACGCCCAATTTGAAGCCAATGGCCCGAGGCCCGTTGCTCTGGACTAACGTGGATCAGACATGTCGGTACGCTTCGCTATTTACCTATTTGCACGATAAATACTGAATAAAAATACATTGCCAGATAAAAACCGTTCGAATATAGCCTGTTTTTCAGTATAAAATATACTTAGGAGTCGTCTAATATTGATGAACTAAATTGGAAAAGTAATTTTATTCTGTCTCACTTATAGCAATATTGTACCTCGTTCTGTAGACATCTACAACAGCCTCTTTTTTATTATTTTGTTGTAAGTATTATAGTTTATTGTGTAGTAAATATCTTGCTGTTTGAGATCGCGTTGTAGGTCCAAACAAAAAGGTAGGTTAAACCTCAATAGCGATAATTTATAGTAATTTCATATTTAGTCAACTATCTCCCAAAATAATATTTCTGTCAGGGTCAAAGAAAACACAGCAACTTATTGAAAGAGTGAGTAAAATCTATGCCACCAATAAAATACTATCTACGAATTATAACAATAGGATACCAATAACCAACAGACAATACCACATTTGAGACCTTCAGTCATAAACCAGCAATCCAAATAAATATTTGCTTACAGTCGAACAGCAAAATAAATAAATAATGCAATGAATATGATTATTTTCCTCGTAGGAATAACTATACGGATGTGTGCATTGGAGAATCGAACTCTGGACTCGACCTTCCTACTGGTCATTGAAACTAAGTTTTATATTTGAACCTAAACCTAAACATGGCTTAAAGCTTCATATTTCGTGGGTTCGATCATCACCGAATGCAAATGTTTGTGTAGTGATTATAAATATTTGTTCTTTGTCTGGGTGATACTATGTATTTAAAAAAAAAAGTATTCTTATCAGAAATCTAGTTCTCATAGTACAAGCTTTGCTTTTTTTGGGATCAGAGTGTGCTGTGTGGTGAATATTTATTTATTTTTATTCTGTGGCATATGCGATGGACTGATGTGACTGACCTTTATTAAATCCTATCAATAATAATGTCACAGTTACATCAGAAAGTGACTATAGAAATTAAAAAAAAAAAACGTGATTTAAAAACCTGGCAGGTTTTGAGAGCCTCTGGTATTTGTTATATTTACGGATTATATACTATACGGATTACGGGATTATATATTATACGGATAAAGTAATTTGGTGTCCAGTAGATGAGCTGCCTCACACCAGGCTGTGTCCCCATGCCTTAGAAGTAAATCATCTCGCCACAGGGGACAATGTATGGGGTCACGCGCATTGCTTAACGACGCCGTTTTCACGTATAAATCATAGCATTCTAGTTATTTCAGTCGAATCAAACTTAATATAATATTACTGGGGGTTGCATGACGTCACACAACATGTAGTTTACTATAGCTAGTAGCCAAACGACATAGATATTTCTATTCAAATAGGATTGCCATTACACGTTGTCAGCAATATGTAACCTTGATATATTTATGTTCGCAAGAATATTAATTTACTGAAAAATCGATGTATATATACTCGCTGCTATTACTGCTAAAGCCACTAAAAATAAATCTTTTAAAAATCAATGCGTCAATGCACCCAAGCAAATTGAAAGTTTGAAAAAGTTAGTTTTAACAAATAAACTTAATTACTCTTTTTAAAGCACTTTATAAATACTATACTAAAAAAAGTACTCGTTGACTTGAGACCTTCTTACATAAACAATTCTAAAAATATTAAACCAAAAATTATAAATATTGATTCAAATGATCCGTGAGATAAAAAAAATATGATTATTTTTAATATGAAAATTTCTACGAATACTGAATAGACCACTACGAAAACTTACAACTATTACAGTATTTACAAAATGTTCATGTATGTATAACAAAACAGTTGAAACTGATCTTAATTAATTTAATTGTAAATCTGTATCGCTGACTGTATTTGCTCGCTCTGCTTTAGACATAGTTAAGTAATAGTTTATTTGTAAAACCTAACTAAGAGTAAATAAGTCTAGGTGGACGTGCCTTGTGACCTGCAGAAACAAGCTGGCACAGTCCAGTCGCAATCAGCTAACAAGTGTGAAGTGCTACTAATTCAATTGTCTCCGTACGAATAACTATTATTTAAACAAGTCGTTGGTTCAAACTCTGGCTTGGACATAGGTGAAATGCTATTTGAACATGAAGAACGAAAAAATCATGATAGAATTCATGTGATGATTTTTTTATTAGGCATTATGATAATATCTTGCATTGATGTCTTTCGTAATATTTACTTATAAGGTGTCAATTTCGAGCTAGACACTACAAAGGATTGTAACAAAATAACCTTTATTTCAAAATATGTAGATACAGTGAAACTTGGTTAAGTGGGACCTGGATAAGTGAGAAAACTCCATAACTGGAACTCATGCTGAGGTCCCAACACTTTGGCACTGAATTACCTCTGTTAGTGGGACGAGGTAAGCCTCTATATCTGGGATTTGTTCTTTCGATTTATCATCATAGTTACCTCTATAACTGAGACAGCGAGTAAATTTTATATGCATTAACCTCTGTAACTGAGATAACATTGTTTGTTTACTCATTCTTATTTTTTTATCATATATTATTATTATTATATTATTTTATTTAATGATCGCACCTCTATAACTGAAATAACCTGTATTCTCACCTGTATTAATGGAACCCTCTGTAAATGAGACAGATATTTATTTATACCTGTATATCTGAGACACTGGGTAAGTGGAATACCTCTATAAGTGAAACGACATTGCAGGTCCCTTGATGTCTCACTTAACCAGGTTTCACTGTATTTTTATTTAAATATTGAATTGAGGTGATTTTAAATTTCAAAAATGAGATCCTATTTGTGCAGTAAATACCCTTAGAAATATATACCAAATAGTTTATTTATGCTTAACGATTCCATAATTTCACCTGTCAATCGTCAACGTAAAAGTCAAAGGTTATATTGGTAAACTAATTTAAAATAACACACGTCGTTAGTCTAAAGCTATAAACTTCAAAACTCCTATTTAATTGGAAGTGTTATACAGGGTGTGCAAAGTTTTGTTACACGAAATAATTGCAGCTATGCGATAGTTCAGTTTTTAAAAATAAATACTAAAAATTTCTATCTACACTTTTTTACAAACTCTAGTTAGTAGACATGATTTGTGCAGCGTATTTGAATTTTTGTGTAGATAGATAGATAGATAAAACATATAATTGATTCACAACAACACACACAAATTACAATAAATCAGTAAGAATGGAAGGTAAAACTAAAACTATAAAAAAAACTTATAAAATAAAACAGGCACACCATCCACTACTACAACATGCATACTCAGCACAATTTTGCTCAAGAGCAAACACTGATTTATATATTATAAGGCATATTTTATGAATTGCTGAACTAACGCTGTAAAAAAATATTTAACGGCAACGTTTCTCACCACACCCTGTATAAAACAATCGTCTCTTGTCCGTCTGTTAATTGGTCTGGGGTCTGGGGTCACGGTCCTCACCGCTATGGTTCCTAGGAACTAGTCTAGATTTTATTTAGTTTTATTAGGTCGTCTGGCGTTTCTAGCGAGTTTCTAGTGAGTTCGATTCGCGGTGAAAGTTTTTGTGTTTTTGAAGCTTCTGAGAACAGATTCGAATGTTTGATGACATGATTTGATAAACGTATAAATATTTATACAAAATCACGAGATCTGCGGCCCTAGTTCAGCGGCATTTCTTGTTAGGACTCAATTCTAATTCACGATTAAATCTTACTTGGAAAACATTTTTGAGGACATGGATTTCAGAATAAATAAAGCCCCTATTATTAACTAAACTAAATTAATAATGTACATTGATACCTTATTTTAGGAAGGATATATTTTGCTTCTGTAAAAATAATTATAGCAGATTTTTTTATAAAAACTACAAATGTACCTATTTTCTTACCAATGTGATTTTTGTCTACGTATAGTACGTTCATATCGCTAACAGTAGGTAAGCTTTAGTTATAAAAAGCATGGTTTTCCTTTGCTATTTCTCACGCCATAATAATTATGAGTTCAGCGCAAGGGCGCACGGGAATGAAATTACAAGTAACGAGGGTGAGAGGTTACATTTAATGGGGTTGAAGTGGTTTTTCCGATTCTATTTTCATATCATAATGTTCGGGATTTTTCAATGAGCTGTCTATTTATTCGCTTGAATCGCAGCCGCTGTCTGGAGTCGATTCACATATTTATAGGTACGATCTAGAACCTAAAGTTACATTCCGGCAATGACATTTCAAGTTTCACGATCAAATTTTTCGACTGCGATTTTTTTTATATGCCTTACATATGTAAATCTCTTTTTGGCTTGATTGAGGAAATCTAATGTGAGATAATTTACACTGCTCGACAATAACTGTCCAGCACTACCACACAGTGCAGTTTTTTTACCTAAGTCTGAATTATGCTACGTGCAGAGTTGATTAGTTTTATAAGCATAGCATACGCATGTAACCATGTATGGCACGTTAATTAGAGTTGTCGTTGCCAGACGTCTAGTCTAGCCGGCGGCGGATGCAAGACTGACAGTTATGTACAGTTCTAGCTCTAGGTAGGGATGGCGATCTGAGATCGATTAATCGAAGAATCGATTTTTCGAGCAGAAAATATCGATTTTTTAAATCGATATGAAGTACTGTGTCGATTCACTGAATCGATATATCACCCTTGAAAATCGACATTCGATTTTTTCTGTTTTGGTTTTTAAAAAAGTTACGTTTGTAGTCTTTGATTTTATGTATCTATCATCTGTGACGATTGATATTGCATTATTCATTCATTCATTTGTTGATGTCGTTTATTGAATACTGTTATTAGCGTAATACAAGTATTTTCATGATTGATTTTCATCATGTTTCATGTAGTGTTTGTTGCGAAATAATAACTAATTGAGAGTAGGTAGGTAAATAAGTAAAGCGCTTCTTATTTTTTACTTTGACGCTCTTATTTTCAGTTTGTTCTGTTAGTTGTGATTATCATTTAAATTTACTTTTACACAGGAATAATCAGGATTGAAATAACTAATAAGTAATATGTGGAATTCTTATTGATGGAAGTGTTCATACTTCATTCACGATTACTTTATGTCCAATTATCTATTTAAAAACATTCAGTATATAAATACTTATTTTTTTTTTATAGTTGATCTTATAGTTTGATACGGTAATAAAAATAATTGTTATTTTTGAATTCCCTGATTTTATTGATAAGATATCGTTAATTGCAATATTAATCTTGTTTTTAGTAAAATTGATACAAATTTACATTGTAAACGCAAACTTGAAAAAAAGATCGATTTTTTAAGAATCGATTTTGTAAGCCTCGATTTTTTCATGAATCGATTCATTAGACTACGATTCGAATCGATTCAAAAATCGATCTTTTTCGTAAAGAATCGCCATCCCTAGCTCTAGGGTACTTCTAGTCAAGTGCATGTTGTTATTATTTCTAGAATATCTAGTTTATTATTCTTATTGAGTCCGTAAAGCTCAATTGTAGCATGTGTTAATTTTTAAAGAACCACTCCATTTTTGGTTTGTTTTGCCATCATTTAAATAGATAATTCAATTTTGTTTTTTTTGAACTTTCGCGTTCAGAATTTTTAGTAATATAAAGAGATACGGGATTTTACCGTGTACCTTGACTAAGATTAAAATAGTTCAATATTTTACCAGTTTATCATTAAAATATGTTACAAATATATGTGAGAGTTTCAACGTGGAAACATATTATTACACGCATATGATCTTCCAAATTAGGCTCGCGTATCGCGCGTATCGATTCCACCCCGCTTCAATTTGCAGAGGCCAATTTACTATGTATTCACTGGTTTGTGTATCTCGACCATGTATACCCGATTACATTGTGAAATGTTTTGTTTGAATAAACAAACTAATCTACAAAAACAAACAATTATAAACCAGTGCTTAAAAAAGTGACTAAATGAACAATATCAACAATGTGAGACAGCGAAAACTGCTTCTATATAATTAAATAATATTATTTAAATTGGGGTAATATTATTGGGGTATCCCATAATGAATACATAATGTGTAAATCATGTAGGTACATTTCACTCAAAACTCTTTATTCCCAAACTAAACAAAACTTGTACTTTTGACCATACTTTTTATAATGTTAGTTTATTTACAATACAACCATATCTAATTTTTCTAGCTATTTTAATATCTATCTAGATAGACTCTTGTACAACAATTACTTACATAGTAATAGTAGTTACTGCTTAAGTATACTATCTAAGCATAGACGGGTGAGCACGCAAATTAGCAATTAAGCAGGTAATATTATGTTTGATCTATCATTACATCTCTACTAGGCCATAACCTAGGTAAAGTACGTCTGGGACCGTAGGTTCGTTTAGACTACACCAATGTTTTAGTGCAGTGGCAAGCGCACTAGTCATCGGTAAGTATACTTTGCAATTAGTAGATATGTATGTTAATTTACCAAAACATGTCATGGATTTTGCTAGGATCTAAAAGTAATAAAATGTTAGTTTAAGTTATTGTTATATCATAGCTCAACCGTCATGATATTTTAAAAAGATAAATAAATACATCTCTGATAAAAAAGGAAGCAAATCGCTTGAAAGATGTAAAAATAATCCATCTCCTTGATAAAAAAATAAAACACTTTTTCAGCGGTAAACATTTCAAAAATTCTCGTTTATATTTCTGTCACCGTATATAACTCTATTGCATAAAGCAGCATAATAAAGGCATTTCTTTTAGGAATGAACAGTTCGAAAAATAAGAAGATTCTAAATATAAATCTTCAACATATATAAACAAAGTACAGTATTCTGAACGACCAACTGCCTACAATAACAACATCGCATTGTGGTCGCTCCAACGGGCCCCGAGTATCCGATAGACATTTAATCGATAGGCTCTTAATCAGTGTTGGCTTAAAGCATACCAGCGAAATGGGACGATAATTAAGTGAAATTATTACATGCGGATTGTGGACCTTAGTGGATGTGCAGTCTGTACATGTAATTACAAGAGATGATTGCTATGTGTAATTTGGCAAGACTGTACTTTACTCTTTGTATTTTTAAAGTCAATTTTGAATCTCAAGGTTGTTCTCGGTTTTTTATCGTATAGTTATAATTCAGGCGTCACAGCTTAGTTGGTAATAGCTCTGCCTTTTATTCCGTGGATTCGATTCCCACCCAGAGTAAATGTGTGTGCGATGAACATTAATATTCGTTCTGTGTCTGGGTGTTTCTATTACAAATAAACAAATGTATGTATGTATTCTATCAGCTTTCTAGTTCTCATGGTACAAGCCTTGCTTAGTTTGGGACTAGAGTGTGATGTATGAAATGTCCATGAATATTTATATATTTAATTACATTTTGTGCACTGTTTCGCATAACTCTCCCAGGCAACTTTTTACCACTGAAATTTGCAATTTTAAGTGCTGTTTATCACCAAGCCTCTCAACCTGGTTGACCTTATCTGCAGAAAAGACAATACACGTGTAGCTGACAGGCCGCAGATTTGTTCACATACAGCTTAAGATCAGTTAGCTAAGTTGCTACCACTATTTGTTGCTTCTTCTTCTTATCGTGTCGATGCTACAACTGTATTTTGATGTAGCAACGTGTTGGAAAGATTAGCCAGACTAGACTAGTTGTTGCTAACTCCGCGTTATCAAAACTCACTAACTAGCATAATAAGGCAACTTTTCGAAAGTGCCAAACTTTGTGAATACCTCTTGGCATCCTACTATATACTATCTTCCTACTGAATTCCAATATCTCGAAAGCTTAGTCAGCGGTTGCTATTACAGTTTGAAAGGTGCTTCAGTTTTGTTAGAAATAGTATTATACTACGACTTATGCATAACGAACTAAAACTTATGTATTTTAAAAAATCGGTATAAAAAATGGTTGTCTGTAAAGTCGGTTAACAGACGATAGTTGAACGTGACAACGTCACTTCATGGAACGCCTCAGAACGCCTCAGAACGCCTCATGAGTCATGTTTTTTCGTGCGTGCAGCCGGCTCTATCGATTTATAAGACGTTGTCACGTCAAAAACTTATTTTTGAAGCCAATCCTAGTTCAGAAGTCAGTACTTAAGAGGTATAAAAAACTTTCCATACCACATACATAAATAGATCTTACTATGCCTAAATCTATTTCTAACAGAGTCTAAAGTATGAACCTAACCTAAGATAAGTCCTTAAAATCATTCCCCACTCAGCTGATTCCACCAGGACCACACCTAACTCTCCCCGTAGATAGGGTTGCACATAATTTGCGCGATAGGACAAATTACCAGTTATCATACCTATACGGTGTACCTACAGGGTGTAAAAAGACTTGTTTTAAAGTAGTATGAATATTTCAAAGGATTATCTATTCTTACCTTTTTTGGTGAAAGTAGCGACAAAAAGCTGTTGTATACAAAAGTACTTTAATCGACAATTGTTGTCTTTTTTAGCTATGAATATTTGAAAACAAAAATATTTTTTTTCCATTCATACAAATAGAATACTGATTTAAGTAATTCAATATTCACTTCACTAAATTGTACACAGCGTATTTTTATTGCATTTTCACTTTAATTATTTAATATAAAAGTCTTTAAAAGTTGTTCGTATACTTATAGCTAGATATTCTAAACAGGTTAATCTTAATAAATGATATTACACCTTTTATGTACATATGAGTATTTATAGGGAGCACGCATTAAGCGCAGGTAGATAACGTGAGTAATGCGGGTGGGTACCACGAGGACATTTTTGCACGTACTTACAACCTAACTCCGAAATGAGGTGGTGCAAGCGATTAGCGATTTGTAAGACCTTTTCATCCTAGATACTTGCGGCATGAAAACATTGAGTTTTTGCAGAAGCAGGCAGATTTTCTAGGAAGTAGTCACTAGACGAGTTGTTTCATGAGACACGTAACATATAGTGTTACGCTTGTTATTATAAAAAAATAATATTATTATCAAGAATGTTTTCTATTTGACAGTATGTGATTTTTTTCCTGTATCACTTCTGATAGTTATATTATCATGCAATTACAACTTTGACTAATTTGACAACAGGCGTTGAATCGTTATAGAACAAGAAGTTGCTCTAAGATATTTCCAATACTGAAAACCTTGTAAACTTATATGTAATTTTTACAATTACAATTGAAAAATCAATTATTGAAAAAAAAAACATTTTCTGAATTAGTTTTAACTTGCACCATGCTAAGGGCCTGTTGGCTACTGGGCCAGATTTGTGGGCGGTCGCGGCTATTGTCACCCAAACTCCACTTCATCCTCCGGGGCGGCTAATGATCCATCTTTGACCATTTCGTGAGGACTTAAGACAGTTAAGCAACATAAATTACATCGAGTTGGAGTGAATAATTTAACTGAAACACAAGCTTGGGTAATGGGATGTGACACAATATTTAGAGCAAATAGCATTTGAACCGAGTGGCTACGAAGTTTGAGCGATACTTACTAATATTCTATGAAACTTAAACTGATAATCTGAAAACTTACTGAACAGAGCTTACGAGCAGAGGTCAGAAGGCCTTTAACTTTTGCAAAATAATTGTATGTATTATTCAGGCTTACCTTCAAATAGCTAGCATGTTTTTTTTAAGGAGCTGTAATCTAGCCTGTGGAAACACATTCTTCAAACAGAGTATTAAATAAATAAATTAAATATTTATTTATTTCAGTCTATTTTTAGGTCTCTTATTATTAACTAGAATATCAACTAGGTGTAGTTTAACCACAGTACAAATTTCTTCAAACATTTTGTTATTTATGTCTTTGCAGTCAGTCTCCATAAAACAATGTTCTTAGCGAGATTTTGGGATATAATTGACTGAAATGTACCATCGTATACTTAAGTCTAGTTGCTGACCAATTAAATTGATCATAATAAGGAACAAAATATTAGTGTTATACTGAGGCGGGCGTTCCATTTCCTCTGGGTTAGGTTATTTGTTTTCCCTTCGCCCGGGGCTAAGGGATCCATTAAATGGCCACCAAGGAGATCCAACCCATTATTATATGCAAATAAGGGTAAATTAGGTTTTAATGCTGTGCATTGGATTCACAAGGACTTGAGAGTTACGCATGGGATCAAGAGCTTTTGCTATTTTTGAAGAACTTTGATCG
Organism: Ecliptopera silaceata; assembly: GCA_932527185.1. Taxonomy (NCBI): domain Eukaryota; kingdom Metazoa; phylum Arthropoda; class Insecta; order Lepidoptera; family Geometridae; genus Ecliptopera; species Ecliptopera silaceata. The sequence goes on along the minus strand of OW052209.1, from coordinate 485,805 downwards.
AACCTTATTCATTTTTTTACATAAATAAGTTACTTGTTTTACATACCAGGCCAGGACCGGCTTAGGTCATACGTTAAATATGATTCTGCCACGCAACACTTAAGTTGAAATTCTAGGCTTATAAATAACGTGTATAATAAAGTTAGGGTCCTCGATAAATTCAGCTCTCTATTAGGGTCTAACCCTTACATTTTAATTTTTAAGAGTATTCGCCCGTATGGTGCACATAATCATATTTTCGGGAAACATTACTTAACCGTACTTCAGCACATGCACAATTCTACGACTATTGCCTATTTGGTGGTAGTCGGTAGAGTTGTGACGGACAAGCGAGATCATCATCATTATCGCGTGTTTTTATCTCTTTTAACTTTGTGGTGTCTTTTCTTTCATTGTGCATTATCGTGTGGTCTCAATATTCCTCACATATTTATTTATTTATTAAATATGGCAACATTACAGACCACAGAAGATAGATAACGCAAAGCAGGCATTACAGCTCAGTCGATATGGCTCTGCCTTCCGTGTTATGGTTATTGAAGCATAAAAAAAAACAATTAAACTTTATACTGTAAAATCACAAAGATCATTTAGAATTGTATTCCTGGCATCTAAGTGATCCTAGATGTGTTGGCAAAAAGATATGTTTTTTTTGAAGTATGCTTTTTTAACGTGATTCTTTAAAAATACCCGCACACATTTCCAAAAAACTTTATATAAGTGTGTTATTTACTTTATAATGTTTTTTTAAGAACCTTCACATATAAACAAAAAAAACTGCCTATTAAGAAGAATTAGCTTAGTGCTTATTGTTTTAAGTCCAGTAAGCTATAACATGCTTAATTAGTATTTTTTTTTAACTCAAACAGGAATAAAATATGCTAGAGATGCGTAAAACTGTAGAAAGTTCGACACAAGCCAGCATCCCTAGTCCGAGGGCCACAAAATACGTCCGTGTGCGTTCGTCCGATAACACCGGATTATGGTAAATAGTACTGCGGTGCGGATTACGGGCATTTTCGCTTGAATTTACGGTATTTTACGGTTTTTTCGACACATTTTGCAAACGCCGCTCCGCCGTGCGCTTAGGTTTATCAGAGGCGGTTGAACAGGCTATTCATTTGCTAATTATTATATTCAAGCTGATAGTTTATTTTATTAAAATATCACTGCAAAGTTAAAGGTAACGAAAAAGGGCATTGTGTTAAAATGAATGATGTGAAATATAATAAAGTTAATGATATTTCTGATAATGAAACAATAGATATTTTCCTGCGTTAGTTTTAAGAATCTTTAAATAATACCTTCTATCTTATAACGACGAGAATACAATAATATTAATACCTACCTGAGGTAATTAATATTATTGTATGCTCACAAACGGAACTGACTGCTTTAATATTAAATCGCTTTCGATAATAATCAAGTGGTTTCCCGCAAGTAGTGCAATCACAGACTAAGCACGTCTTACCGTAATCCTACACAAACCACTAAGCTCCTCATAAAATTTAATTAGTGGATTCTCCAATACCCTCAATAAAGTCATTTCCCAAAGTCTTAACACGTTTCGTTCCTCAAGACGATTCCCATTAAGTTTAAAAAGGTTTTCATCAAGCAAGTCGCGTCTCGTCAACAGCGTTGTTTGCTACATTCTCTATTTACATAAGAGCTTTCAAAAGGTACGGATTAATTCGGTGCCGGATAGTTACAACCATTCACTCATTCACCCGGTCGCCATTCACTCGTTCTAATAAGAGAAGCCTGGGGCGGTAAGCGGCTTACTATTCGAATACCGGAAATTTAGTTTCGGGGTTGAGATTGGCGATTTTAGGGTGGTTTGAGACTGGTGCACACTGGCGCCTCCCGACTTGGTTTACCATTCAATTATTAACGCTCCTCTGTTCGAGCCTTGCCAAAGTGAATTTACTACGAATTTCAACAATATACTCGTAGCTTCCTATTGCTATTGTAAACTCTAATGGGTTTCAATTATTTGCACACAAATTGTTTATTGTAGCCGCCTGATAAACATTTACGGTTACTTTTATTTTAATTACTGAATACTTTTGAGACTTACTGAATACACAACGTGTATTTTATTTTGTTAAAAAATATACTAAAATTTGAATTGTCTAAGTTCTGATATCTTATCTTAAGCCAAGATTGTTATAAAATTCTTACAAAGGTTATCTTAATCTAAGCAACATTGTAACACGAAAAATAATATCATTATCTGAGGAAGATACAAAGCTTTAATATTCAATTTAATAATATCAGCGGCATACAATCATGGAATTGTTTTTATAATTTCTTTGCTCTAACTTATGTTGTACTTGCGCCTATAAATAAACATCACACAAGCCATATCCCTCGCCAGAAATCTTTCACATCGCACATTTTCCGTGCGGTTGATTCCACATCCTTGAGATCCCCTCTCCCCTTTACCCCCACCCGTACCCCTCGTCCTAATTAGGGGAATGCACTCCAAATCCCCTTGGCAAAGATAAAGGCTTGGGGTTAGGTGATAGTTTTCATCTCGCCTCTCTATCGCGCGTACTTATCATGAAATCATGATGGAAAACAGAGAGCTCCGCTATTTATAAGTCGCGGTTTAGTTAAGTTTGATTTCACTAAGGCATAGTATCCAGAAAGCGCATGACCGTCTTTTGTTTACCTACATTTAACGCAAAATGCATCTGTCTAAATGTCCTAGTTGATAGATTGATCTCAAATGAAATTGAAATGTATATTTGCAACTCCAACATTAAATAATAAATAAATAAATAATGCTGGACAATCCACACAACATCATCTAGCCCCAAGCTAAGCAGAGCTTGTGTTATGGGTACTAGAAGACTGACATACTTAATATAATACATTACATAGATAGATATTTTTTATTATACATATAATACCCAGAACACCCGGAATAAATATTTGCAGAACATACAAACATTTATCCCGAGGCGGGAATCGAACCCGCAACCTTCCGCGTCGCAGGCGGACCATCGCCCACCGCGCCACATCGGTCGTCAAACATTAATGTTATGTACATAAAAGATACATTAATGATAACGACACATTAATGTTATGTACATAAAAACAAAGATGAAATTAAAATTAAATCAAAATCTATGAAGATGAATTATGTACTGAATAACTACTTAATATGTAAATAATGGGTGGCAATCAGTGATGCGTTAGCAATCTCGCGTTTGGCGTTTTATAAATACGCGGGATTTAACTCAGCTAAGTCAATGGTGAGTGTGGTTGATTTATCTCATGAAAATGCCCCTTTTTCTCGAGGGTAGTCATCGGTAAATTCATTATTCCGCGTATCAAGAACAAAAGGGAAATAGGTTACGTATTAGATTCTCGCTTGTGCCTTTTTGATCGATTCGGTTGAACAATGGTTAAGAATAAAGGTTTGATATAATTAAAAACGAGTATATTTGTAAAAAAAAAGGACTGTAATTCAACTCTGTAAACCGTTTAAAAATAATTTACAAAAGTACTTTATTTCAAAACCACAATCAGTGCCTATAACATAAAATAAATATATTTTTAGACAATTTGAAATTATTTACATAAATAAGTGTTCATTTTCAAAGTGGCGCCGACACGACACCTACACGATATCGATGGAGAGCTACGTTATTCATAAAAAAACGTTTTCCCGTATGCGACGACAACGACATCTATATTTCGACTGCTGACATGTATGTCTGTATCGTGTAGGTGTCGGTATCGACAGTGTGCATACGCCATTTATCATTTTACTTATCTTACTGTTGTTTTTAGACAAAAAAGTAAGTCTCACTCAAGTGTTTGTCAAACCAGAAAAAAACAATGCGACCTTCTGTTTTCTGTTTTAAAATAGGTGTCATCATCATCATCATCCGCAGCCAGATTTCGTCCACTGCTGGGCATAGGTAATTGTTTGTGTAATTCATATCATATATTCACATCATAATTTGTACGCATAATTAATTAATTGAAGTTATACTTATCCAGGCGAGCTTTTTCACAAAGAGACACTATTACTAGGTTATTAATTAATCGCATTACAAATCAGTTATAGCCACCGTACTGCAACTTAACGTTTAAATCACATGATATCACAAGAATCGTCAATATACTGTCAGACAAAGCCCAGAAAACGAAAGAAATGGTATAAATGCTGGGTATACATATAAAAACGACTATATTCCATAACTGTGAACCATTATGAGCGACACCGCGATAATCACTTTTCGAAAATCACAATCTTTTAAAGTCTCAAAAGCAATCACCTGATTGGCCCCTTCGGATCACCTATGGCGTCTGTACTTAGCGTAAACCTCTCGAAGGTATCTCAAAGAGTCCGTGAACCACATTGGAGCTGTGGAGAACTCTTCGCGAATCAGCAATGAGACAGGGTTGACGAGATCTACTGGTTGCCACATCACTGGGAGCAGTTCTGTAGGTTCAGGAGTAGGGTTTCTGAAAGTGACATATAAATAATTAAGTATGCTGTATCGTATCGTATCACACCACCTAGTCCTACCTCTACCAACATACAAACAAAAGTTTTTGTTCGGTCAAATTATAAATTAAATTCGTTCTTGCTATGGAACTGCATGAAAATATATATTATAAATAAATATTCACGGACATTTAACACATCACATTCTAGTCACAAACTAGGCAAAGCTTGTACTTTGAGAACTAGCCTGCTGATTTAATACATATTCTTTTTTGTATTAATACTTACATAGAAACATACAGAACAATTATTTATATTCATCACACAAACATTTGTTTTGGGTGGGAATCGAACCCACGACCCACAGCACAGAAGGTAGAGCTAATGTTGGTAATGTTTTCAATTTCAATAGTTCTTAAAAACATAGGCTCATCTTTGATAGAAATGTCGCAACTGTACCTACTTATCGGGATGCACAGCTGCAGCGTTCTCATTATATAAGCAGCCATATCGAATCATTTCCAGAAATACCTTTTAGTAATAATATACTTTATCTATATAATCGCCTTGTATCTGGCACGCTTCGAGATAAAACAACTTACCCATATTTGGCAAAATTAGTCCACAGCGTGGTGATTTTGTCTACCATCTTGTTCTCGAACATGCTCGGTATGGTGTGCTGTGAGAACAAGTAGAACAGGTCGTCTGCGTGCGTTGCATTCTCTCGAACATTCAATGGTTTCCTCAAAAGCATCTTAGGTATGTTCCTCCAACCGGAGTAATCAAAGATGTACGTGTAAACCGGCTGGTCGCTTGTTTTCAACATCAGTTCTACTTCCTCAAGCACTGGAGATACTAGATGCGCCTCACCATATAGCTCCGACAATTTCACGGGGTCGTAGCCTTCGGTTTCTCCAAAATAGAATTTTTTCAGAGTTGCAGCTACCTCCTTTTTAATCTCATCTGAAGGTAAGTTTAAGTTCTTTGGTAGAGCTTTTTCAAATTCAAGTTGTTGCAGCATAGTTTCATTGTCCATACCGGCTATAAGTAACCCTTCTCTTGATGTCGAGCCTATTATCATTGGAACTTTGTTGAACGTGCCATTTGATAGCACATCGTAAGGAGATTCTGTCAAAAAGGGTTCAACACCTTCTATATATTTTTCAGCGCACGGCACGTAAAGAAGCTCAGACAGCAGCGAGTTTCCTTTTAGTCTAGGAACTCTGGTCAAAATAAGCTCATCGTCTGACTTAGTTTCGAAAAACTTATAGAGTTCGTGAGGATCTTGCGTTTCGTAAAGCATAGTCCTTGCCAGTAGACTTGCTAGGTAAACTGGGTTGAACTGGTAAGCCCACGGGGATAAAGACGAACCACTTTGCGTTATAGCTTTATGGAAAAGACCTTTAGCCATGGGTGACAGAACGAGGTATGAGATAGACGCTGCTCCTGCGCTTTCACCGAATATGGTGACGCTGTCAGGATTACCTCCAAAAGCTTTAATATTTTGCTGAACCCATCTCAAAGCTGCCACGTGGTCTTTATTCGCAGCATTACCTGGAGCTTCCTTAATTCCAAGACATAAAAAGCCTTGGATATTGAGCCTATAATTCAGAGTGACAAGAATAACTCCTTTGCTGACTAAATATCTTGGACCATAAACAAAAGGTGAAGACGACCCTTGGAAGTAGCCTCCTCCGTGGATAAAGACCATGACAGGGAGTTTGCCATTGGAAGGCGTATTGAGAGGTGTGTATACATTAAGCGCGAGGCAGTCTCTTTGGCCTATGGCAATCACATCACCCATGGATTGCTGGCATCTGATGTTTTCGTGGATGGCGTCGAACACGCCCTTCCATGAAGGTACAGGACCTGGTGCCTAAAAAAGATTTTTTTTTTTAAATAACTTTTTACAATACTACGCAAGTTCAACTGTGTAATCTTTACTTTACTTTACTCCGCACTGCCTTAGGGTACCTACTCTTTTTTCGTAACTATGTCCGTACAGAAAACTTCAAAGGTTTAAGGCACTCATATCATATCAATACAAACAGCTTTTCTATCGAAACAATAGTTGAGTGACCTTGAAAAAAGCAGCATTAGTATGCTGCTTAGTAGATATATACTTCTAATATTAGTATAGAATTATCACGAGTACTCACTTGAAATCTCTTAACCGTGGCATAGGTAATGCCATGATAGCTAGCTACGTCTCCAACAGGAGAGATGGTGCCCCGGACCAGACCGCTGCTGATTGTCACAGGCGGCATGAACTGCGGCACCAGGCGGGCTGCCCACAGCGACCAGAGCACCAACCATTTCGTCGGAACCAACCACATTACGCTCACGTGTAACGTCTCAAGGTCACTGGTTATCTGACCTCACTATAGTGATAATTATTATTGATCACTTTGGCGTAACACTGTGTTTAATAAACATTTTTTTCATAATAGTGGACACATATATTAATTATATTTATCACACATAGTACTTTGGTTTACGTTAGTTTCTAGTTTAAACTCAGCGCACCACACGACATCACTTGGGGTTTCCGAATAAATTATTTAAAGTTTATATTCTCGGCAACATAACACGCTGACCTTGTGCTGCGATATAAAAACATAGTTAATTGGATATCAAGCTAACTTTTCGATAGACATGATTTGGACGCAGATTTTTTACGATATTATGATTATTTTTGATATTATTCTATCGATAGAAATAACGAGCTGCTCTGCGTACGTTACGCTCTTTATTGAGGAACTTCGACTGTGACATAATTATTTACGATAAATTAGCGCCTCGAAAATAGATAAATAATATTCGCCAGTTGATAACACTGTCTATACTCAGACACTCACGTTTGCACTCGATCGTTCTGGAGCGAACTTTGCACTACCTGTCTATCGTTTTTCTTGTTTATTTGTTATTATCCTGCTGAATTATAATGAACTATGATATGAACTTAATAACTGCCAATAAGTACAAGTGTACTTATAATTGTCGCATCATTTTAATGCCTGATTAAAATGATACGACAACAATAAGTACACTTGTACTTATTTGTGGGTTTTCCTTATATAATAGAAATAATATAAATACACGTTATTATAATAAGTAGTGGTTATTATAAGTAACTAGGCTACCTACTATTTCCGGTTTTTAGAAGAATGCTATTTTATTCCCGATCAGAAACTACTTTATTTTTTACGAACGTTATTATTATTTTTCTCAACTTCAATTTTTATTGTAATAAATTTTAGTTAGGATTATTATTATTTACATCTTTGAAAGGGCAGTCAGTCCGCCTATACCTAGTCTTAGAATTTTTATACCTATGGCAATCATATTTTAATATAAATACTTTATTCATGTCGGTACATTTTATACAACGTGTGACATGTGTCAAGTATTTTATATATATTTTTACAAGTTGGTTTTATCTTAATGGCAACCTATTACTACGCAAACTACGCAACTGAACAGCACGGAGCATCCATAGACATTGAGGATAAACATGCTACATTACCGTTCTAGAATCATCGTGACTTGACAACGTGACACGTAGAACTCATCATCATCACATGCAGAAGTCAACTACAACTAACTAATTTCCAAAAAAAAAAACTGTTGTGTCGTCTGCTTCTGTCTTAAAAATAGTTTCAGACGACAGGGTGGATTGACTGTCCTCAGTTTCGCCTTTCGGTTTCTTGCCCGTTCTTCCAAGCCCTGGTCGCGTGGAACTGGCACCTAGAATCACCTAGTATGTAAGACAATTCTAAATGATCCTTGTGATTTTACTGAATAAAGTAATTTTGACTTTGACTTTGACCAGTATGTACATAGTTTGAGGAATACGAATCCATAAATACTAACCTACCAGCAGTAGACTGATACAATACAGCTATTCATGAAGATGAGGATTATGATATAATGACCTACTAAAGATTAATAAACCTATAATATACACACGTCAATAACATTGAAAATTAGAGAGATGAGAGAGCTGGCGGATAAATAAGTTATAGGAAAGTTAGTTTTTTTTTTTAGCCTTTAAGCTTTTTTAAGGATAAATCTAGGACTTCTCGGCTGATGATAAAACTCTGCTTGTTGTTTGTAACTCAAAACGTGGTGTTTGAATTGAAGTAATGACTAAACCAAGTACCAGAACCATATAAGTTCCCCCAATTAAAGAGCTACTGCGGTGAAAGATATACCAACGTGCAAACCGGTTCCTCTGTACTTTTCCTTGGCTGACATAACAATGTTAATATACGAGACTGGCTTGGGTTTACAAAATACGGTGACCACAAAATTAATGTTTACAGATTGAGAATGTTGGCGACAACTTTAGAAACCCCACGGTTTTTTAACTAATTTGAAAAATTATAACTTAATAAATAAAAGTACAACTACTTAATACAAAAGTCACAATCGCACTAATAACGAGTTGTGCAGTATGTGTGATGAATTTATAAACTTTGTATTAAGTACTTTAATTACTATTCTATTAATTGTATTCTTTATATCCTTTAGGTCAAGGTCAATGTGAGAATGGGTCAAATCAATCGCTCAAACGGTGACAAAGCTAATTTTAATCATTTTGTTTACTTAACATAGCGTTTTTTATACACTTATTTTATTTATTTATTTATTTTAAGCCATTTGTTTTCCCAGCACATTTTTCTGCAGTTTCACATTTTATTTTATTTTTTCTTTTTGTGGGAATGCCCATTTTTGAGCATAGGCCTCCTCCAAGCTGTTTTTTTTTTTCTTCTTTATGTTTTGTATTCCTTGGGGGTTGGAGGGTTTTATATACTTTTTATTATTTTTTATTATTCAGCCATTATCGTCCCACTGCAGGGCAAAGGCCTCCCTTCCCTCCTTCCACTCTTTGCGATCTAATGCAATTACAGGCCACGTGCTTAGATGCGAGTCCAGCTCGTCCCGCCATCTCATCCTGGGTCTTCCACGTCTTCGCTTTGAATGTCGAGGGATCCACTCTGTTTATATACTTACCCCATAAAAATTACCTTTCATAACCCCGATGTCAGTATTAAATTAAGATCATATATTTTTTATCTTATCACCGCTATGTTACGCACACCGCTTGATTAGGCAATGTACCAAGTCAACCGGTCCACCGGCATTTGAGCGAAGGCCGGCATGCAGTAGTCGCGTTTTGTGAAAAACAGTGAAAGTACTAAAAAATCTTACAAAATACACTAACTTTAATAAACAAGACAGAGCGACGTTTTATTTTGCACCTTGTGATAGTTATAATAAGTGCTAATTATTATACCACGCAACATAAGCATGGATTTCGCCTAGTCATCGAACCACAATCCTCAGGTAAATGCTTATGCATAGGAACATAACCTCTCGTTCTAACATCAAGTTACAGAAAGAGACAGTAATAGGAGATCTTCAAGTTCAGTCAACTATGAACTAGTAAATGTAACAGTACAGGAATAAATTAGTGATAGACACAAGAATTGTGTTGTGTTGTGATGAATGCTAAGGACTAATAGATCATTTGTCGTGGAATTGTAAAGCTTATGGAACAAATATTATGGTGTATATTCGTGAAACACTTTTGTATAAAGTTTTATTTGGTATGTAAATAAACTAAGTCATCAATGTATAAGTCACTAACGGCCGATTTCTCGAACAATGATCAACGAAAAAATCAAATAATTGTCAAATGTGTCAAATTCGGATCAATCGTGATTTGAGTTTCCAGAAACCGGCCGTTAGTAGGTATTAATAAGTATGAAATCTAGTTTTACATACTTAAATATTTTTAAAACTAATATCAAATTTAAATATTTCAGGAATCAACTAACGTCAGGCTGAAGAAATAGAAAAGGAGATTTAACTACTCGATCACATGATCGCAGAAAAAGCTTAAGTTCATTGAAACGGAAATACTCGTAAATGTATGGATCTAATCAAGATCAGATCAAGATGAATACTGATGAGTGGAAGATTATCAAAAATTGAACTTAGTACCTATTAATCTTAGTAACGTTTGATATCGTTTTAAGATTTATCTAGGTTCCAATATTCTGGTCTGAAGGTGGTAGAAGAAAAATTAGTGAAATAAATAGTGACGAAGTAAATGATAATGTGGTAAAATAACTAAAGTGAGGCATCGAATGTGGATAACGAATTAACGATTTAGAATAGTGTATGTGTTAATATGTGGATTCCCCTGAAGTGGGTGGTGCTGTGGTCACTGTGGGCAGCCCGCCTGATGCCGCAGCCCACGCTGCCGGTGCGCGTGGCTAGCGGCCTGCTGCGTGGTCATGTGGCCCCCCGAGGTGACCACGCCGCATACACTGGCATACCATACGCCACTGTCCAGAAACGCTTTCAGGTGAGGAAGTACCCATACAATATTGTGATTGATTTCGGCCACGGCGACTTTTGAATCTGTCACAACGAAGAGCTTCGTTGGTGTGCTTTTAACTCACATACCCTATTTTAGCTGTAAATGTGCGTTTACAGAGGTTGCAAGTTAGGGTTCAATAATTAAGTGAATGAATATACTAACATCCTCATCAATTCATATCGGTCTGGCGTAGGTCTCTCCCTAGACGTGCCACTGAGCCCGTTGTAAATCTATTATCTATCTAAAAAAAGAATATTGCTCAGCCGTACCTACTGCGGAGACTAAGTACTAGTCGCAAGTCACAAGACAAATATTGAATATACCGCGCCTAGCAAAACTTATGCGCAAAAGCCTGCTACGACGTTTACTATGACAGATCTACAACGAAAAGTGACGTGCGGTGATTGCTAAGACATTTTTCATAAGCTATTTTCTGTTAAGCCTATTAAACTTTTCATTCAAGTTTTATTTCGATGCCTTTTATATCTTTCTGAATCGTCTAGCTAGATTAGATACAAAAGTTTGCTTGTTTATCTCATAGTAAATGGTAGTAATAACACCAGTTATAAATTACCACAAACTAACAATTAGTGTTACAAGAGAAAAATCGCGAACCGACAGTAGAAATGGTATTACTTATAGCACTGGCGATACCCTTCCCAGACATGTATTTATTTAGATGTTATAATCAAAATAACTTATACATTGTCAATCGGGCCTGGGAGTAAAGTAGTAGGTAACCCTCTTTAAAAATAGCATACAATTTAGTAATGAGCATAACTTATTACGTAATATTTTACAACCTTTATATATTTTTATCTTCCCAAGCAATGTTATCAATAAGTATATAACTTTGTGCATTCTTCTTATAATCACGCCAAAATCTTATAAATGTGACCTACTCCGAATGTAGACAAATCTGTCCCATCCCTAGTAAGTGACGTTCAGCTCACTCAAGCAATCTGCCGCAAACCTGGGGCCCTATCCAGAAGGGGCAAACTTGCGTGACGGAATATCCTTTCAGTTGCAGGTCAGTTTTGTAGGCATTTTTTGTGGATTGACGTGGCTGAGCTGTTCAAAATATGACTGAAATGTTTTAAATAATGACTGAAATGTTTTAGATATGACTGAACTGTTAAAAATGACGTCAACGAGCTGGCGCATGCATCTCGCTCGCACTTGCAACGGGGCTTTGCGGGCGCATATTTCTGTACCGCTCTAACATGTCTTCATACTTGTTCGTTTTAGGGGTGTCCATTTTGAAAAATCATCGTTGTTTTTTTAGATTCGATAAATCAGAACTAACATCGATGTCGTCCAATTGAGTTTAAGAGCTCACACAAAGATGAGATTTTATTGTAATGAGTTGGTATATAAATATAATATAATTATACAATACACAATCTACTTCAATTTTATTTCGTCCACAAAACCAAATGTTATTCACAATTCGTTGTTTGTAAACATTGAAGCCCGCCATTTTTTTAGTACACATATTTACATATTTACAGACAATATTTTTATTATATTGTCAGTCCAATAATAAACTTTTCATTTTTAAATAATCAAATAGGAAAAAAATTAGTAAAATTATAATGTTCAAACTGGAATTTTTATGAAATTATTTGGATATAATTATTGACTCGATGTTTTTCTACTAAAAACTGAAAAAACATCGATATTTCGAGTATATCAAAAGCATTTCAAAACATCGGATCGATTCGATGTAGGTATCGCATTGTAAATATCGATGTTTTCGATGCATCGAAGTTTATCGAATATTCCGTTCCTAGTTTGTTTACATTTATTTTATTATTTATAACCTAAAGATTTTGCATTTTCATTGTAACTTTCGTGATTGTTGTATCATAATATTGTTATGTGCCATCATAATATTGCTGGCTGCCTTGGACTCGATTTTTCCCAATCATTACAACCTAGATCAATTCAAGGCCAATATAAATAGGTGTCTTCTAGACCATCCTGCTCCATCGTCGGCTTCATCGGCGCTTTCCATCAGGCGAGATTGAAGCCAAAGGATTATAAAAAAAAAAATATGTGAGTATGTGAAAGTTTTAATACATACATAATTGAGAAAATGGTGAAATCTTTGTAAGTATTTCACGGAGAATAAAAACCTCAGCTTTGGCAAACCTACACCGGATTTGCGCATTTCGCAAACAAGTATGTTATTGAAAAGTGAATAAATCAGTGTACTACCTAATTATGGAAGATTTTAATGTCAAATCTAATCATAAACATGAAACGTATGTCGGGCTTGTCCTGTTTTTCAATACTAGGAGACTGACATACTTAATACAATACATTACTTATATAGATAGGTATTTTTTATTTTACCTACATATAAAATAACCAGAGCACCCGGAATAAATATTTGCAGATCGTACAAACATTTATTTCAAGGCGGTCATCGAACCCACAACCTCCGCGTCGGAGGTGGACATCTGTTGCAGAGTTTCTAACATGTTTGGTCACCACTTATTCATGTTTCAGATGCACACAAGATGCTGGTGCCCAGTATGGGTTAGCAGATCAGAAATCAGAACACAACAATTTAAGACTAAGACATGAATCATTCTATTTAATCGTCCAGGTAGTTGATTACTTCACTTGATAGGTTCATAAATATACCTATAACAAACTAAATCAATCATTGCAATAGGCATCACAGCTCATTTGGTACTAGTTCTGTCTTCTCTGTGGGTTCGATCCCCACCAAGAATAAATATTTTTTAAAAGTTCAATAAGTCTTTATTGGTAAAACATTTTTTTATTACTATTAGTACCTAAATATTAATGTATGTTCTGCTTTTGGGTGTCAACATGTTACATATCTATGAATTTATTCATAAAACAGTATATGAGTATTCTAGTTGCCATACAAGCTTTGTGAAATGTTCATAAACATTTTTTTAACTTGTTTAAGTGTAATGAAATAAAAGAAAATGATTTATGTTCAGATTTCAAGACTGTAAAATATTTTAGTATTGAACTCTATGCGTATTAACTCTATTTACAATACACTTCATTTTATTTCAGGTATATCTGGGATGTGACACGAGCAAATTTCGGTTGCCAGGAAGAGATCTCTCTCAGCGATAAGGCCACCCATTCTGATGCCTATTACTACTTGTTTAAGCTCTTTGTTTTTATTTATGTGTGATGAACAATAAAGAGTTATCTATCTATTTAGAAATGTTTTAATAAAATAATACTGAAACATGGTTTTATTGAATTACTATATTATTTCACAAATGAAAACAAAGATTAGTTTAATAGTCATAAACAGATTAGGATAGTGAAGTAGTACCATCATGGTAATTTGCATATTCTGAAACAAAATAATATATAAGGTCAGTGTGGGTAAGTCCGTCTAGGCCCTAAGTCCGTCTAGTGGCAATAACTTCCGTTTTTGAATAGCTAGAGCCATATAACTCGGTTGGTAAAACAGTATCATTGAGTTTGTTCGAACTAGTGATAATAGATGTCGCTAACATCTTAATGTTGGAAAAAAATTGACAACCAATTTTTTCCGCGAATTTAACTTGAAGTTGAAGTTTGACGTCTCGTCGAAAAATGAAAAAAAAGGTGTGAAATCTAAGGAGTTTTCTGAGTATCTGTGACAACGTAGGCCATTTACAGATTCGGGAATGTATATCTGGTGTCCGATTCAAAAATAACGCATTAGTTTCGTAATTATAACAAATAGAAAAAAATCAAGCTTCGAATGTTATAGTTGGGAAGTCCGTCTACTATACATAAGGCAAGTCCGTCATATAACGGTCTTACCTTAATTCCAGATATTGTCAACCTTTTTAGTAGTTCAAATTTTATAATTATTTTATACTGTTTATTCAACTTGTAAGTATTATTCGCCTGTCTACGAAAGTGAACTCTTTTCAGGGTTAAGCTTGCATCTGTAAATCTAATCTATTTACGTTTATTTTTCTGTATTTACTTTGTGTATAATAAATAATTAAGTGAAAGATGGTATTGCAAGAGGACTGAGGATTTTTTATACCTGACTCATGTAGCATGGCACATCATGTCGGACTTTGTGAACATTTATCGTTTTAACAAAGATCTGATTTAGAAAATTATTCCATACTCACTTATTTCGTACTGGCAGAAAGTGTTATAAATGTAGCAGATCCGGCAATAGTTTGCCACACCATTTCTAAATTCATACATTACATTATTAACGATTACTTGTTTACAAATAAAGATTCTTGTGTATTGATTTGTATGTTATTGAAAAAAAAATCGTAAGTGGGTACTTTGTGAAAATGTTTACAACCACTGAAAGTACATCATCAGCAAAGATATGCCGGACTTGCCCTTGATTTTAATAATTTTATTTTTCTTTAAAAGTATACCTTATAGTCACACGTTTAAAACACTTATTTTAACGGCAGCTTTTCATCTTTTATCGATAAGGTTTTCATACATATTGGCTCACTAGTTACGATTTTATTGCTACTAGACGGACTTGCCTCAAACTGGTTGGGAAGTCCGTCTAAATGCCTACTTTACAAAAAAATGCTATAAATCTGAAGACAATTACAATTAACCCTACTTTTAGATAGATATAGAAAGATAAATGTAATACCAATATTTTCCGACTACTTAAAGTAACTAATAAATTTTATTTCGATTTTTAAAGTTAAATTGAAATTCAATTTAAGAAAACTATGCCGGACTTGCCCACACTGACCTTACTTAATAATATATATATCTCAGCTCAGTATTGGCATTAGTTCTGGCATCTATGCTAGGATGGTGGGTTCAATCCCCACCACAAACAAACATTTATGTGATTACTTGTCATTGGTAAAATATTTATTTATTACTATTTGTGAACATAAATATGTGTTCTGCATTTGGGTGTTAATATGTATTAATTTTTAGAATACTTACTTATAATAGTATTCAAGCAATCTATTTCCCATACAAGTTTTGTTTAGTTTGGTTCAAGTGCATGCCTTGGGAAATAAATAAATATTTTTGGACAATTCACACTTCACACTCTAGTCCCAAACTAAGCAAAGCTCTATATGTATGGGAACTAGATTGCTGATAGAATACTTACATACTTACATTTTTTTTGTAAACACATTCATAGAAACACCCAGATTCAGAAAAAATATTTATATTCATCACACAAACATTAAAATTTGCTCTGGGTGTGAATCGAACCCACAACCCACAGCATGGAAGGCAGAGCTTACTACCAAATACTTACTGTCAAATGTTCATGAATACTTGTTCAAGTCTAATGAAATAAAGGAAAAAAAAATTAGATTATGTACAGATTTTAATATCATATTATAAACTATGTAATCATTCTTTACCACATATATAAGATATAATAATAATAAAGAATCAAAATGGTTTTATTCCTTGAATTCTAGTCATTTTACAAATTACAACTTGCAGATTAATTTTATATAGTCTTATACTGTCTACTACACAAGTAGAAACTTCATGGTAATCTGCATAGTATTCTGAAACAAAATAATAGGTAAGAAAGTTTTGTAGGTATGTACTATGTGAATGTGAATGATGACGTGTAAGAAAGGTGTGAACATTGAGATGACGTCTGATAGAAGTGAGTGGAAGAAGAGGACATGTTGTACCGACCCACATAATGTGGGACAAGGGTAGGAAGATGATGATGTACTATATTCTTATCTTATGTTATTGTACCTACATTTTAGATGTAACTTTATGCTACTAATCTCAATGATGGTTTATCTTAGCAAAAATTTATTTCAGGATAGGTACTGAAATTATGTTGTCTCTATATAAATTTGCCATAAATATTTTAAATATGATGAGACTAATAGGATTTATAACTACGATTACATACAACTAGTTAGGCATTTATGTTCCTTGTTGTCTTAGACTATTTAAAAACAAGTGTTAAGTAAGAACTAAAAGGATGAAGCGATGATATTACTTTGAAGTTATCTTGCCCATACCTACTTAGGTTTTTTTCAGAAAATGTGTAGATGGTAGTCCTGAAAACCTATAAAAATTCACAGGTCAGCATTGAAATCGCAGCTAATTGCGTTTTAATTTTAAAACTACTTTGAAATTGTCACAAAACATTATAATTTTCGTGTTTGTATGAATCCATGAATTCTGCAAAATGAAACCAAAACAAACTTCGGCATGTCACAATTCTGTCAAAGTTAATTTACAGTCAAAATATCAATAAAAGACGAAGAAGAAAACTGAAATGTTATTTGATCAAATAAAAGCTCAAAAACATTTCAGCGGTCTGGATAGGCCCAGGCCCCCTGGCTAATTGCTCGGTCACCTTGAACGCAACCGTCAGTGGCCACTAGACATTGCTGACCAAACCCAATTATAGTATTGCTTGTTTACTGACTTACCTTACAACTCATAAGTTATGAACTAGCAGCGTGGCGGCTGACTTGATACCGGGTTTATCTAATGAGATACACAAAATAATAAGTTACAAATAACATAGTAGTAATATAGTTTTATCACGGTAAGCCGATAACACTTTGATTGCAAGTTGTCCCTTGTATTAGTATTTGAACTTCGATCCTGACCTCTGAATAAATATTAGCCACGATAAAAGGATTTATAATTATTTTTTCAGGCCGCACTACCAGTACCAACTTGGCAAGGTGTACTGAACGCGTACGACGAGAACATCCGATGTACGCAACGATTTGCCGGTAACAGGGTCCTTGGCAGAGAAGAATGCCTCATACTCAATGTCTACACCCCCCTCCCGACCCACCCCCACCCGCTCCCTGTCATGGTCTTCATCCATGGCGGAGGCTTTAGAGATGGATCCAGTTCCCCACTGATCTACGGACCGGACTATCTAGTCAGACATGGAGTCATCCTGGTCACTCTAAACTACAGGCTAGAAGTCCTAGGCTTCTTATGTTTAGGTACTAAAGATGCACCTGGAAATGCTGGACTGAAAGACCAGGTGGAAGCACTGAAGTGGGTTAAGGAAAATATCAAAGCGTTTGGGGGAGATCCAGACAATGTCACCATTTTTGGTGAGAGTGCGGGTTCTGCGTCCGTCGGATACCATTTAGTGTCTCCTATGTCTAAAGGATTGTTTCACAAAGCAGTGATGCAAAGTGGTTCACCGATCTCACCGTGGAGTATGCAGTTTGAACCTTTAAAAACAGCAAAGCTTTTAGCTCAACAAATGGGTTATACAAATACAGATGCCAATGAAATACACAAAGTGTTCAGTGCGGTCCCAGCAGAGGAACTCATGAAAGCGCGCGTGCCAAGAAACGAAGGTGACATTGTCTTGTCAGAGAACATCTTTGTTCCCTGCGTCGAGAAAGTCTTACCTAATGTTAAAAGCTTTCTCACGGACACTCCATACAACATTATAACGACAGGCAATTATAATAAGGTTCCTATTATCATCGGGTACAACAGTGCTGAAGGCTTCATGTTTGCTGGCAAAGAGAACGACACAATGATAACTAAATTGGACTTCCTCAAAGCTTTACCTAGAGACTTGAATATACCATTAGAAGAGAAGAGAATAATTTCTAGTACCCTAAGAAGATACTACATGGGTGATAAGACTGTATCTAAGGACAGCATGGTGGAATTTGCTAGGTTTGAAGGAGATAGTAGCATTACTTTTCCTGTTATATTCGCTACTGACATTCTTCTGAAGAGTATAGATAACCCAGTGTATGCTTATAAGCTGAGCTATGATGGATGGATGAATTTGGCAAAGATCGTGTATGGGTTTAGAAAAGAGGTTGGTGCCACACACGCTGATGAGCTATTCTACATGTTCAGGATCAGAACAACTGTGCCAATGGCTTTCTTTGAGAACTATTTTATTGATAGAATCACAGAACTCTGGACCAACTTCGCTAAATACGGGTGAGAATCAGTCGATTTATTTTAATTTCCTATTCATTTTAATATTGTGGGTCTACCGGCCTATCCTAGACTCTCAAAACCTCTGGTCACCTTTGCTAACCTTAACCTTCATACACAATTTATGTAAAAATTTCTGAATACTGATTAAATTATAAAGTAGTTCGGTTAAACTCTGTGTTCGAAGACTATTTATGTAGATACGTTTATGATGTCATTGATTCATAACTACCGGTTTCTGACATCGTTCAATCTGGTCATGGTTACACACCAATAACTATTTCCTGAATGTAAGGTAGTGTAGATCTCTTGTTTATTTCATTGTATGTCATTATAATCATATAACTATGCGTTGCCCTACTGAGCACATCTTCTGATAACGTGTCCAGTGTTGCACTCCATTGCGGCATGACAAGGCCTTGCGGTGCGGTAGGATTTCTGTGCTACGTACGGTGTTAGTACTTCCTTCAAATGAGTTCATAGCCCAATGTTTATACTAAATTATTTATTATTTATTTCATTTTACAATGCCATTACAATAATGCATAACAAATAAACATTATAATATTTATCATTTTCTTATAGATTTTTTTTTTTATTATTTATCATCTAAATCGCCAAAGTTTAGATCTGAACCTACGACCTAGGATATTATATGGGTCAGAAGACAGACTCGCCAACGACAATTATAATAAATTATTATTCATTATCACCAATATAAAACTATATCTAATCATCCTCATTAAGATCATAATAATCCATATTATAATATTTTTATTACAATCTGTTCCTTGCATGAATAATAGCAGGCCGCCAAACAACGTCTAGTAAAAGAATAATTACGATTCAGTTCGCAATTTAATCGCAATGAATGAAAAAAACCTAGTCGAAATATAAACCGATTAAAACATCGCCATCTCGTTTTGTTTAGATAGAGACAGACAACAACAGGGATATTGTAATCTGAGTTAAAGTTGAACACTTTGATAGAACATAGTTTTCTTTATAAACGGGATACTAACCAAGATTTGTGAGTTTGATTATTTCCCGATATTTCGGCACAAATATTATAGTTTAATAGAAATTCAACTTAAAATCTGTGTTGAAAATCCCAATGATGAAAAACTGTTTTCAGAGATCCAACGCCGACGACCAGTGCGGCGATGCCTGTGAAGTGGGAGCCCGCAGCCGCGCACAACCCTCAAGTGCTTCATCTCGATAACATTTGTAGAACATCTCCTCTCTGGGATGATGAAATTATTAGATTTTGGAACACGACATACACCAAATATAGAAGAAAAGAAAGTACAGATATTGAAACCACGGTCAAAGACTGAATAATCTAGGGTATCAATGATAGCATAATCAGGGATTCTTATCTTAGGAAGGACATTCCTCATTAATCATTTTATATAATAGCAAAGCCAAGTATAACCAACCGTCTACAATGTTTTTTAACACTTTCAAAAAAGGTTAATCCATCCATCATCCACGTATATATTTTTGTATTTCTCGCGGATATACCGCCAAGTATTTTAATGATTATTTTTTGTTTAGTAGATCATTACTTTAGAGGTGATCTCATATTATGATCAAAATCCGTGCAGTAGATACTTGTTGAATTTATCACTTATCGATGACGATTGATTTCTTCGTATTATTATTTTGTAAATATTTTAATGTAAACGAGGCTGATTAAAATTGAAAACAAGTATTTAATAAATATTAATATAAAGTCAAATTATTTTATTATTTCTATGACTCAATTTTATAACCGCCTAGTAAAAGTGTTAGTTAAAATGCAGATGAACTTGCCCCATGAGTTATAAAGTATAACCGTTTTGTAAAACTTAATAGCTCATCTTTTTAAGCTCTTGATCACGTATTTTGCAACATTAATCAAAGTTTTATTATAGGTATTGATCTCACTTTCAAAATCCATACCTATATAAAAAGATCAAATTATGGTTTTTATGTCTGCTAAGGGCCCCCGCAAACTGCAGACTTTTTATCGGCCGATGGTTTGGTCGGCTTCTTAATCAGTATGAAGATGTATGAAGATGTATTCAGTCTTCATACTGATTAAGAAGCCGACCAAACTAACGGCCGATAAAAAGTCTGCAGTTTGCGGGGCCCTAAGTTTATATATTTTTTTATTTGGTATCTGGTGCTTTTCATTTAAGTGTTATCAAGATCAAACAACTAGTTTCTGAATTATCTTTATATATGTAGTTTATTTAATTATAAGTGTCTAGATATCGCAGTCAGTTTCCTTTTATGTCAAAGATTTACTTGCCTAAAAGCGAGTCTAGATTAGAAGCTATGAGGAAGGTTAAACGTGTATTTTGGTTGTAACATCCACTTAAAATGGCTGTGAAAAGTTGAAGAAAAAAAAATGGCTTGAAGTTCTTCAGGTACTACATGATGCACTATTTCAGTGCATCATGTAGTACCTATTTTTGTGCTACCATAGTTATCTAGAAACCAAAGTTAGCTAATTTAATACTTTTGAAATAAAAAGAGCGTAAATCATAAATACTTTATTTGCCTCAATGTGGTACATTTTAGATCTTAAACTAGAGTAGGTAAGTGGCACACATTCCCCATAGCTGGGATGCAACATCTTGAATTGAAAAATAATTATGTACAATGTCAACTATATAATTTAGCACAATGAATTTAAATTATAATATTTTAAGTCAAAAACAGAAATTAACAAACAAACAAAGTCAAACAATATAAATATAAATCATTAAATTAGTTATTATGTCAAATTTTAGCATTCTTATTTAAGTCAAAAATTCATTTAATTTGTAAAATCCTTTGCTGAGTAGCCATAGTCTAAGTGAATAACGTGATTTAATTAACTTCATGCCGAGTTTGCAAAACATTTTTTTATTATATTTTAACTGTTGGTAAATTCATCATTATCTTTGATTGATGGTTATCATAATGATTTAAAATTATTCTCGAATCGTTATAGTTCCGTATTTATAATGTTTTTTTTTTAATTAAGTAAATAAATTGAATCATTGTATTTTCATGACGACTGTGAATTATCAATACTTAATTAAAATATGATGAAATAGTTTTAATATAATTTTTTTTTTCCTAACTTCAAGGATAATTTTGAATTGTTTATTTCTTATTGCACAATTACTGTTGAAACTCATAACCTATATTATCATCAACGGAACTGATGGAGGCTTGAGATGATTTTATTCATTTCTACTACCTTCCTTTTCATTACAATACATTTTAAAATAAGGTAGAAACTGCGCATCGGGTCATGGTCGATCAAATATTGGCATTGGCTCGCCAAACGCGCACGGGGCCTTAAGCCTCCGACTGTTGAGCAACATATCCACAATGCGGCTGGAATTCGATATTGCTCTCTAAATCTAGCGTCATCAATTACAAAATTATAAATTAGTTGGCGGACAATTCAATTAAGTTATTGAATCCGTTGTGCGAATTGCCATAAACCATTTTTTTTCTATAAATGAATAGGAAGCGATTAAAGCTTCTAGAAGGTTATCTAGTTCTGTTATAAGCTACCTTGATATATCTGCTGCCAAAGCAGGTTTATGTACTCCTTATTCCTTTTTTGTTTGTTTTCCTTTCGTAAAATACGTGATTGTCTGGTACCAAACGTCTCGTGCGGGAAGCTGACTCGAACTTGGCTGGTTTTATTATTATGTTTTTGCAAAAACTATATCTAAGCAGTCTCTAACGTCTTTAATTATTATTTTTAGAATTATTCTTAAAGTTGGTGATTAATTAACTTTTTTATTCGTAAATTAAGAATTGAGAGTAATTGACACTGAGGCTCTAAGTCATAAGATGTCTATATTTTAGGAACAAAACTTTCCCAGTAAAGTTATATCAATAATCTGAAAGCTTTTTAATTATACATTTTACGAGTACTTTTTCGAAATATCTTTTAATGCATTTCTCAAACGCTTAGGTCACGTTCGGTTACAGTAATAATTTGGGAGTTTTATTATTTATTGCTGTCAACATTTTAATATCAAATTGCGTTATCAATTTATAATTTTGACAAATCGACTATTATAGCTTAGGCAACATTTAACACGTTTACTTTTACCTCGCCCGTTGCGAGAATCAAACTCGCAACTATCTATTTAATTAAAATTTATCTACAACTGCTACATATCAGTATTAGTATAAATTCGCTGCTGAATCCTGTCAATCGTCGTCTGTCATTTGTTTTAAACGGAAAATGGTGGAGAATTTTCCTTTCAAAGCCTATGGGAAACGAAATCCATGAAAATATATTTTGAACAGTTTATACATTATGCTACGACCTCAAGTATTGTTGATTAATATTCCACCAAAACTAGACAGCAAAACTCAACATAACATTAGAAAAACGAATAAAATATTAACAAAATATGACAGAACACGAATCTACTACCTACCGCTTTGACTTGCTAATTGTAAAAGTTACGTCTTTTGATATTGACCTTTGTTCGTTTACGAATTCTAAACGTTTTTATTCAATACTAGCTGTTCCCGCCGCGACTTCGTCCGCGTGCCGTTTTTGCTATAACCCATTACTATCTTCTTATGAGGGAAATTGATGGTAAAGAGCAGTCTATGACGGAAAACTTAGTATCTATACTTACCTACTTATTAATAAAACCGGGCAAGTGCGCACGAAGAGTTCCGTACCGTATCTATCTCCCGTTGCCCTTATGAATATCGAATAAATAAAAATCACGTTTATGTATAAGCCCCCTTTAATATTAATTATTCGTGATAGTTATAGAATTGAAAATAGACAGAAATCAAAGACTCAGTAATAAGGTTTAGTTTTACCCTTTGGTTTCCGAACCCTAAAACCCCAATAACGTAATGCTTCCATCTTGAACACATTCTCGTATAAAGAATGATCGTATCCTTATGTGTTTGGTCTTTTGGTGGAATTCTGGCGGATTCTTAGCCATCTTAATTGCTGATTCGTTATCAACACATAGGGATGCTGGACATTCACCAATGATATCTTTTATGATATGATCTTTCGAAGCCAAATAATTTATCTAGCAGTTTCACTTGCTGCCACTATTTCTGCCTCGGTGGATGAAATCGCTAATGTGCTCTGGCGTTTACTTTTCCAGGATATTAGACCTCCAGCATACATGCAGAGAATGCCTGAGGTAGACCTTCCAGTTTCATGATCACCTCCGTGGTCAGCGTCACTGTAACATTCTAAATTATGACTATTTCCTGGCTTGTAAACGATGCCTTCTTCTATAGTCCCTTTCAAGTAACGCATTATCCTCTTGATATTGATGATGTTCTTCCTTGTAGGTTTATCTAAATTTCGAGATACAACACTGACAGCAAAGGCTATGTCAGGCCTCGTGCTTGTCATCAAATAAGCTAGTGATCCAACAGCTTCACGGTACGGGAAGTTCATTGAAACTTCATTAACATCTTGAGCATTATTTGCTTTTAAAATTGGTGTTGGCACTGGCTTACATTTCTCCATGCCAAACCTTTGCAATATGCGAGCGATGGATGCAGTAAAATAGAACCATCAGGGTACCTTAACCACGCTCTGCTACCATGTTAAAGTAGATATAAGTACTGTAGGATCGAATAAAACCAGTTACAATTAATAAACGAATATTATTAACGTATACTGTAGAGAATATATTAGTCAAGAGTGAAGATAGTGACATTGATGACAATCAACAACGTTTGGTTGCTATTTATTTATTTATTTATTTATTTATTTATTTCTTGGAAAACATACAGTACTACAATCACAATAAAACTTAAAAATAGACACATAAGACCAATTACAAGTTTTCACTTAAAGACATATAATAGGGTATAGAAAGCACTTAGGTACACTAATAACAAGAATAGATAAGATAAATACAATATCAAGAATCGAAAAACTCAGAGCTCAACAAACGCCTTATCCTTTGAACACACGAACCGAAAAGATCAATAGCACTATGATGTTTGTTGTAAGTGTCACACGCACGCAGTAAATAAGAATTATAACGATAATTCGTAGCAACAAAATCTAAGCTGAAGGTGGGAATACATCTTCTGGATCTATTTGGAATGTAGAAATGCAATTTACCTAACAATTCAGGAGAATCAATGTCACCAGACACCAATTTACTTAAGTATAGAACATCAGCAATATTACGCCTAGTAGCAAGCGGAAGCAAATGATACTTTTTACAAGAGAGTTCATAATCAGGTAAGTTAGCCTTCGTCCTAAAATTTAAGTAGCGTACAAATTTCTTTTGTATTTGCTCAATCCTTTGAATATAGGTACTATAAATGGGATTCCAAATTTGAGAGGCATACTCAAGAGTGCTTCTTACGTAAGTGCAATATAGAATCTTTATCGTTTTAATATTGTTGAAATCATTAGAGATTCTAAAAATAAAACCTAGAGCCTTATAAGCTTTTGATACAACAGAATCAATATGAACATCAAACATTATTTTAGAGTCATGAATGACTCCAAGATCTCGCACAGAGGACTTCCTCTCTAAAGTGTGACCTTTTAAGGTGTAGTTGTAGTTTAGTGTTAAGGATTTACGAGTAAAAGTTATAAACGAACACTTCAGAGGGTTTAAATCTAACTTGTTTATCATGCAGTAATCATCTAAGCGATGAAGGTCGTCTTGTAATAGAAGAACATCATTAATATTATTAATAGCTTTAAATATTTTCATGTCATCAGCAAAAATTAAGACATCGGAATTAATAAAACATTTATTGATATCGGATATGAAAATTATAAAAAGTAAAGGGCCCAAAAGCGATCCTTGTGGGACACCACTTGGTACCCGCACCCAACTCGACATGTAGTTACTAACGACAACAGCTTGTGATCGATTATAAATATATGAGCTAAACCAACGCAGTAGGTCACCACGAATACCTGATAACTGCAGTTTATCCATGAGTAGCTTGTGATCAATGCGGTCAAAGGCCTTACTGTAATCAGTGTAGATAACATCAACTGGTAGACCATGGTCCATACTATCAGTGAGGTAGTCATTGAGAAGGATAAGATTAGAGACTGTGGAACGACCTTTAACAAACCCATGTTGAGACCTGTGGAAAGTGTTCCTTAAAACTGAGTAAAGCTGTTCGTGAACGATACTCTCTAGTACTTTAGCTATAACACATAATTTGGATATTGGCCTATAATTGACAACAGCTGTTTTGGGCCCCTTTTTATGGACTGGACTCACAAAAGCAGACTTCCAGATGTTAGGCATGGAGCCTTGAACAAAAGATTTTGAGAAGAGTAGTGATAGTGGGATCGAAATATTTTTTGCACATTTGATAAGAAATATAGGGGGGATGTGGTCTGGGCCTGCAGATTTAGTAGCATCAAGTTTAATAAGTTTATTATAAATAATATGACAATTAATTTCAATTGAAGAAATATCACCATTTAGAATAGGAGCATCATCGAGTTGGGTTTGGGAAGGAATATTAAGATTATTTAGAGGATCAGAAAAAGTTGAGTAAAAATAGTCAGAAAATAAATTGCAGATTTCTTCACCTGTTCCGGCTGTACGCCCAGCAAAGGTCATGTTTTGTGGCAGCAGTCTAGAATTAGATTTACTTTTTACATACGTCCAAAATGACTTAGGATTAGATATAATTGATTCTTCGATAGTAGATATATAGCTAGTAAAACATTGACTTTCAACAGTTTTTACTTTATGACGCAGATAGGAAAAAGATAAATAGTCAGATCGGTTGCCATAAATTTTAAATTTTCTTTTAAATTTATACTTCTCTTTAATAGTTTTCTTGAGTGCAGCAGAGTACCAGGGCGGGTAGCTATTTGGTAAGTCCAGTTTCGTGGGAACAAACTTATCGCGAAGATCGTAGAGTGTATCATAGAATAGTTGCAGGTTATCATCTAGTGATACTGGAGACAAGAGAGTGCCCCAATCAATGTTACACAATTCACTATTAATTTCCTCGAAGTTAGCACGATGGTAAAGAAACTTTAAACGCCTAGCTGGCTGAAGAGCTTTATGATCAATAAAACTTAGTGAGACAATAACAGGTAAATGATGGCTGTCAATGTCAACCAATGGTTGGGAGCATTTAGAGACTTCGATGAATTCATTACACATGACTAAATCAAGTAATCGACCGTGGTTGTTAGTAACACCATTGAATTGAAGTAAGTTATGCATGTTTAATAAATTAACTAACTCATGTTCATCATTTGTACTTACATTAGTAGGCGAGAAAGATTTGCTAATACCGTCGTATTGCCAATGAATATTAGTCAAATTAAAGTCACCCAGTATTATAAGTTTATCATCAGGGTTGGTTATTATGATTTCATTTGCTCGATCTAAAAAGTTAGCAAGTTGTTGAGAAAAAGAGTGACCCTGGTTTTGCCTACATAAATATAATAAACCAATGTGCAATTTGCTGTTGGATCTATTTCCGTTACCTGAATCAATAGTAATCCATATATCTTCAGCAGAAGAAGCCCAGTCAGGACGTGGGACCACGTGAAGATCCTGGCGCGTAGCAATAAATACTCCACCTCCGTATGTTTGACCAGTTGCTGAATAGTCACGATCACGGCGCCACATAATATACCTACCATCGACAAGTTCCGAGTCATTGATAGACTCAACTAACCAGGATTCCGTGATGCACAATACCTCATAATTGTTTAAGCATACATTTCTATAGAAGTTAGAAGTTTTTGTACGCAACCCTCGCACATTTTGGTAGTAAATACTAATACTTTTACAAATCATTATAACTGAAATAAACATAGAAACATAATAAGAACATATTATTAGAGCATAGGTACGTACTACCATCTTGTTTGAGGTAAAAATATATCACATCTGAGAAAGCGAACTTACTTATACTGAAGTTCGATACTACAAGTAAACAGGCTTGTTCATGAACAGTGACCTCAACCATTCGTAAAAAGTTCATTCCAATAATAAATAGTAGCTGATGTGCATTATATAATTTATCTAATTTTACGAAAATGTTTATTAGGTAGCAAGAATGTATTAAATGATAATGGGCATTACCACATTCCAGGTGAGAGTGGGCAACATAGTTGGATGAATATAGCGGGCGTGTGACAGTAATAACAATAGATTCGTAATTTAAGTTTGGCTGTGAGAAAACAAAGGACGAAGCACTGATGGCTTGAAAATGCGGGTAGATGTAAAAAATGCAGAAAGATGTCACTGAACTACTTAATTCTAAATTATTTTGATTAAATTTACAACATGCTAGGTTAACTTGTTTAAATCGAGTGACGAATGAATCGTAATCACAGGCGAAGAATCACTTTTTCGTACGTGTATTTTTGCGTAACGAACCCAAACGTAGGTGTATTGCTTATCCTTGGCAATAGATTTAACTTGGTTCAATAACATCTTGTTCTGAGGTGAAAGGTGATCATTCACATACACACGATGATTATCACTGGAATATCCCAGATCCGATGCTGTGATCAACTTCTTCTCTCTTGCGGCGGCCACAAAGTCCTCTTTTACGTATCTGTTCACGAAGCTGAGGAGGATTGATTTTTCTTTCGGATGATACGTTGGAATTCTAGAAATGTAGTTAATTTGAGTTTTAGGAACCTGACAGGCTATGCACTCACCAAGTTTTTCAATGATTTTGAATAAGTTTTCATCCTTTTTCATGGGAATGCCCTTGATTTCAACATTATTCATCCTGGTCCATTGATCCTGATTGACAAACTGAGACTTTATGGACTCCACAGACGTGCTGGCGGCTAGGGCCTCGGTCCTAGCCGATTCTAAAACAGACACTCGGTCGCCTATTTCCTTCAACTTGGTCGAAAACTCATCAACCCTGCTACTCACAAACTCGCATGTATTTTTGACTTCTTGTAAGTCACGTTTTAAGTCATTAATATCAGCCGAAAGTTTAGGAAGACAGCCTAATGTACACGTCACGTCGTTGAGTTTCTTCATGATATCGTCCAAGGAAACATCCTTCTCTGTGTCCGACGAGGCTGAAATGATGTTCTTGACAGCAGGTGAGTCAGAACGGCATCCTGGGCACTTCCAATTCGCTTTGCGTTCCAGGCGGAGTTTGCGAAATGTTGCTTCGGCTACATTCCCACATGAAAAACAGAAATGGCCCTTACAGGCTCCGCATTGAGCTCCGTCATTAAATGCCACGCTGCAGGTTACGCAATTTTTCATGATGAACTGATATTGTTATTGTCGGCAGCAATGAGATAACGACTCGAGATATTAGGTTAACTGAGCGGAGTTGTTGAAAATAATAAATACGCCTGAGATATTGAAGGCGTGGAGCTTGCACAAGTGCTCGCGCGTAACTGACATGCTATGGTAACATCTAAGGTTGGTGATAGATATTAAAGGAGTATCTATTCCTAACAGTAACTTCTCCCGTTTTCCCAACATTTCCCTTCACTACTCTGCTCCTATTGATTGTAGCGTGATGAAAAGCATCCTATATGTTGCTCAGGAGTATGAAGAATAATTGTACCAAGTTTCGTTAAAATCCGTCGAGTAGTTTTTGTTTCTATAAGGAACATACATACAGACAGACAGACAGACAGACAGACAGACAAAAATTTTACTGATTGCATTTTTGGCATCAGTATCGATCACTAATCACCCCCTAATAGTTTTTTTTTTTTATATATTTCATGTACAGAATTGACCTCTCTACAGTTTTATTATAAGTATAGATTATATACTATGTAGCTACTAGTAAACCGAATACTATTTATTTATTTAATTAAGAATACATATACAATATATTCGTTCACTTGTGATTATGACTTAATGTTGATTATTCGGATTAGAAGGTTGATTATTCATTTAAATGTATTCATAGTTGACCGACCGGGAGCTGAACTGAATTGTTTATTTAACGGTTCTTAGGTACCTTCAACTTGAAACTCGATATTTTGAGAAGTTATAGGCAACTAACATTACCCGTGACTTCGTTCGCGATGCGTAGATGTCCCGATTATCAGGGCACAGGTTAAAGTTAGCCCTTGAAGATAATTTTTTTTATTAGATAATAATGAATTTGAATTTGAATGGTACAAAATTAAGGTTAAGTACCAAAATCGTAGTTTTCGTAAATGACCTACGAGTATGTCCCGCAATACATTTCCACATATTATTATGATGATGATGCAATGCTACAAAAGAACATACAGGGTGTAACATACAAGGTGTAACATACAGGGTGTAACAAACTGGCTAGTGGCTGAGCTAGGAGCGGATGCGCCTGCGCACCACTCGCAGCTCGTACACCCTGTAGTGCTGATTGTCACGGTTCAACAAACATGTCGGATATGCGTCTGCCGGCGGACTTAGGCAACCGCTGATTTTCTATCATTTACTTGCGAAATAACTCAATCGGTTGCGTTCCTTAATATGGTATATTTGTGTTCTATACTTATAAGCAAATGTATACTTACAAGCAGTTCTTACTAACTCATATTCAAATTTCACAGAAATCTGTTAAGATCTATTAGATACGCTGCTATTAATTCTACTTAATCTACTTAACGATGATTCTAAAAAAAAGAACAGTAACATTTTTACAGTAGCTCAAAGTCTAGCTTCATCAACAATTTATTTTAAATGAAGTACTTGCCTTACAATTATATTTAAAGTTGGCTAGCAGTACTACTTCATTTTGATATGAAAGTCAGAGGTTAAAATACTGATCCAATTACACTAACCTTTGACTCATATACTTGACAGTGATATTATAAATAACCCGCACTACGCCAGTTTTAGCGAACTGTTCTCATGGTTTATTTTTAAATATCTCTGCGCAATTGTATTATGTAATAAATCCTATTGATGTTGCTGGATGACGTCAATGGATGTTTCTTTTACAAATGTTCAGCCTTTAATCGATTATGTCAATAAAAGTTATTTTGATAACACACGGCAATAATGTATACCTACAGAGTACAAGTATTTGTCATGTGCGTCATCTGCTATATTTGTAGGTACTTAACTTTTTTGGACCTTCTTATACGTACAATCGTTACAAGCCTCGTTGCAAGAAGGTCTGAGGTTTAAAAATGGCTTACGCACTATCATTCTTGTTTGAGCAAGTTACTGATGTTTTTACAAGTTATAAGCAACTTGATGTTAAGTTACGATGAGGTCATTTTTATAATTTTGTCTATTTGAAATCCTTTTAAAACCTTAAAAATATTCTGTAAATTCCAAAACATAAAAAAATAATATGTCATGAACTTGTACCTTCAATCAAAGATTATTTAAGAATTAATATCAATAAAACAATTGAAATCTTCAGGAAACACAGTTGACAAGGACTAATGCTGTGTCCATTTAAATAAGACCCGAGAAATAAATAATTAGACCAGTTTATTTATTTCATAACAATAGAATTACATTAAATAAAAATGAAACGACTAGTGTAGGTAATATGAATGCTCTTGACAGAGGCCTTGTGATCCATCCGCGAGAGATATTATTGCGCCTGCGCCGGCGCCGCTACAACGCGTTCCGTATTTCGTTTGGCGGTAATTTGATTTATTAGTGCGAAAAAATACAGTTCAAATGTGTGGTATCAAAATATAGATTTTTTCACAAAGATACTAAATTAGTAAAATATAAATCAAAAACTATCGTTTCAATAAATCTGTGTAATAAAAGTGAACTCTAAGTTTCATATACTTTACATGCGTTTCATTTAAAAATGCAGTGACGTGTGTTAAAGATGTGATTCCAAAGAATTTAAGGGATAAATAAAATGAAGTGGTTAGCTCTCCTGTCGCTGATCGCAGCCAACGTGGTGCGGCAGCAGGCGCCGGTGTTGGTGCGGGTTCGAAGCGGACTCGTGCGCGGCAGGATCAGCGAGGATGGCAAGGTGTACGAGTATTTGGGAATCCCGTACGCAACGGTCGACGAGACTAATCGATTTCAGGTACATACAAAATATCGATTATCAACTTTTCAGATGGACATGAAACTAGGAACTAATATGGCACGGAATCAAACCCTGAAAAGATTAATTTATCCGTAAAATTCGTAAAAAAATATAATAAATAAAAGCAGATGTGATGCTTTGCAAATAAGTACAATTTAAAACAAAAACACTGGCTAGGACATTCAGTTTTTTTTTCTCTATTTATGAAAGATCGATACGAGGTTCAGACAAAAGAATAATTACAAATAAAATAAATTGTATTATGATGACAACATGGCCACAAGGCTCTATGAAAGTTAATTTAACGTGTTAATTCAAAATTATTATAGCGGCATAAAATGTAAGAACACGCCCATTACTATTTCATTAATAAATGATGTGCTATTTAATTGCTTCTAATAGTAGGTATTTACAATTCTTCTTAATTTTTATCTTGTTATCTAGTTGGTAAATATCAACAAAAATATTGTACGCCCAAAACGGATAAAATGTTAATTCTAATCTATTTATTTATCTAGTTGTTTAACATCTATGTATACTATTATACAATAAATACATTATTTTTCTCAGTTCAAAAAAAGCCCACCTAATGTTAAGCGGTAACCTATAACAAACAATACATTGACTCACTGAGCTTGTTGCCTCAGATCGTGCTCAGTGATATGCAACGGATAGATTGTACGGTGCTAGTACTTCCCTATACAAGTTTTTTTAAAAAAGCTTTACTCTACACCTTTACCTTGTTTACCGGAATAATGAGTCGGTAGCGCAGTTGATTACGCTTTCCAATATTAAGGGGAAGGTCGTGAGTTCAGATCCTGCTCGACTCATAATTTATGTTTTTTTTTTAATCTTAGCTTTAGCATGTAACATTTTAGGTGAAGTTATCAGCAATCCCATTTTGGAAGTAGGTACGTACAATCTTTATTCAGCTGGGTGGTGCTGTATGACTATTATGATTTATTAATAGACTAGTAGTACGCCCCGGCTTCGCACGGGTAGCCTATATAAAAAAATATCATTATAATATAGCTAATATGTTACTCAGTATAAATGTATTTTCGAAATGATAAAAAATATAGACCCTATAGTATGTAACCCCCCCCGCATATACTCCCGTGACCGGCAGCGGCGCGGCGGCCGCTGACTTTTTTCTAATAAGTACTTACATTTTTGAACTCGTGATATCTTTCGAATGGAATGTCCGAATTCAATAATTTAAAAAGTAATAGAAAGGTATTGAAGCAGTCTTAATTTTAAAGTAATTTATTTAGATAAGGATTAATACCTAAGTACAAATATAGAACGTTTTCTGGCGTCGTCATTTTAATTATATTTTTTTGATATTAAAACACTTATTATGACATATCTATAATAGTTAGACATATACTTTCACTGACTTTTTTGTGGATGATGATGTGTTCTACAAAATTGTAGTACATAATTTCTTTCTATCATCAATAGTTTCCGCAGCGCACGCGATGTAAGGAATTTCTTATACACCTAGGATTACATAATTGAAGTTTTAGTAAGGATCCCTAATTTTTTTGAAAATATAATATAGCCTATGTTCAGCACAGATAATGTAGCTTCACAACAGTGAAAGAATTTTTGAAATCGGTCCAGTAGTTTCGGAGCCTATTCGATGCAAACAAACAAACAAACAATCAAATCTTTCCTCTTTATAATATTATATATATATATATATATATAATATTATATTATATATTATATTAATATATTAATATTAATATATTAATATTAATTAATATATTAATATTAATTAATTATTATTATTATTATTAGTTTAGATATTTTTTTAAGTAAGGATTACGACGAGTTTAGTATGTAGGTACGCAAGTAAGTGTAGAGCTATTTTCCCAAAAAATGTTTGTAATGGGGTCACGGGCACCACGGGCGGTCTGGCTAGGGGACAAGGTACGCGCCAGGCTGGTGCCAGTTCAAACGTGTTTTCAAAAATACTTCCCTATATAAACTATGTACAAGTTCCTAAAAACAAAATCTTTATTTTTCTTTACTACTCAGCTAGTCACATACGGACCTGTAGCATTGTAGTTTAGGATTCCATACTATAGTATTCAGGTGCGACTATATCCGTCCTTTATCTGTCTCTCACATAGATTTCAGCCAAGATCTATAATTATATTTTCTGATTTGATTTGTGAAATAGTTATAAATCTTAATTTGTCAGGAAGTATAAAAAATGAGATGTTTCGTTCTCAAAAAATCTGAAGTAAACATAAAGTTTAACATTAGACGTTAAAGTACTTTTAATGAATTTATTTTTACATTTTATTTATTTGTTTATAAATATGGATCAAATAAAATATTCTAGAAGCTTTCAGCGATGTATCGCTGTCTAAATTAAATTATAATGTATTTAAATTATCGCCTGTTTATACAAAACATTTATGTATTTTGCATAACAAATAACACTAAAGGGACTTTAGCGTCATATGCGAGGTGCTCACCGTCTCGCTGACCTTCAGCTTGACCTTACGACCAGCGAAATGTGTTTTAAAAATCAATAACAGTTAAACCTAGTTTTGCTTACTTTCGCAATAATAGCCTTGAATGATTTAAACTAATACTCGTATGCTGCGAAGCTATACATCAGCTCGCTTTACGCAACGCATGAGGCATTCGTAAAAGCAAAACCTCGAAACCTTTAGGACAAAAACCTAGTTATAAATAAAGGAAATACCCTGGTTGTGAAGCAGCTTCTGATAGAAGTTGGGTTTCATAAACAACTTTTAACTTTCAGGCTCCACTTCCTCCGCCGAAATGGGACGGCATCTTCGAAGCTCGCGACGAGAACATGTGGTGCCCGCAGCCCACCGTGCTCGAACCCTTCAACTTCGAGGAACCCAACTGTTTGAAACTCAATATCTACACTCCCATTCATACCTCAGCGAAACTATTGCCTGTCATGGTGTTTATCCATGGAGGATGCTTTTTCCAAGGATCTAGTGCTCCGTTTTTATATGGAGGAGGCTTCCTTGCCGAACAAGACGTGGTTTACGTGGGAATAAACTATAGATTAAGCGTGGAAGGGTTTCTATGCCTTGGAATCAAGGAGGCTCCAGGGAATGCTGGTTTGAAGGACCAGCTAGCCGCTCTACGATGGATCAGAGATAATATTCACGCTTTTGGAGGGAACAAAAATGACGTCACGTTGTTTGGCGAAAGTGCTGGAGCGGTATCAACGTCACTGATGATTCTCTCGCCAGCAGCTAAAGGACTTTTCCACAAAGCTATTATCCAAAGTGGATCTACTCTGGCTCCATGGGCATTACAACACGATCCAATAAAAATAGCCAGTAATTTGGTAAAAATACTGGGCTACGACACCGAAGATCCTTACGAAATACACTCCATTCTGTCGAATAAGACTGTCCATGAGTTGATGGAAGCTATGAAACAAGAGACTATTTTCTGCGTTACCGATAAGAACATTTTTGTCCCTTGTGTGGAAAAGCAAATTGATGGCATTGAACCGATAATAACCGATAACCCTGCAGAAATAATACAATCTAGAAACTACACCAAGGTACCGATGATAATAGGACACAACGACGACGAAGGGATGTATTTCGTCGCTGGTGATTACGGAACAAGTCTCCGGAATGGAACACGCCATATAGATCCATCGACAGCCCTGCAGACAGATCTAGTGTTCCCGAGCGAATCCCACAAGAACCGTACGGCGGATGAAATAAAACAATTTTACTTCTCAAATCCGCGAGATGACAAGATAATGGATATGGTGAACTTTTACTCTGATCTGTATTTTAAGTTCCCACTGCTTATGGAAGCCGAGATGTACTCGAGGACCACTGATCAGCCGATGTATTACTATCTCTTTAAATACACAGGGCTGATAAACCTTGCAAAGATAAGGAGTAGGTTTTCTCTCGGCGGCGCCTCGCACGCTGACGA
This sequence comes from Ecliptopera silaceata, assembly GCA_932527185.1. NCBI lineage: Eukaryota > Metazoa > Arthropoda > Insecta > Lepidoptera > Geometridae > Ecliptopera > Ecliptopera silaceata. The sequence continues at coordinate 450,070 of OW052209.1, read as the reverse complement.
ACTGTTTTACATGTTCAAACCACATTTGCTTCCCATCCTGAATGGTTACCTTGAGAGCGATATGATGAAGAAGATGGTGGCGATGTGGACCAACTTCGCCAAATTTAGGTAAGAATACTTTTGTCTGATCTTTACTGTGCCTACACTAAATATTGAAGCTTTTTATATCTCTTAGGTATACACGCGCAGTCTGAAGCAGCAGTACACAGCAGTCGACTTTATTAATGGTTTATAAGCGTACTGTAATAAATGAAAATTTATTTAATCGCAGCAACAACTTGATAACTGCTTTGGCTTGACGTGCCCCTAAAGTTTTTCTCCACTTGGTTCTACATTCGTAGGTACGCATCCCGCGACACCTAACAACCAAACTAATTATAATATCTAAATTATTGCATTACACAGAGTCAGAACTAAAAAAACGTTAGCTACAAGTTCTACAACACAATTATAGTAACAAATAAAATCGAATAATATATTAATAAGAAAGATCCTTTCTATTTCTTTGTTACTGCAAGATCTGATGTTACTGTTTTGAGTAATGATTTGTTCACGTCCTTGAATCACGAAAGTGTCTAATTTGTTCTTATTTCATATTCCAACTAAAATCACAAAAAGAGAACACTTCTATTGCCTAAAACGCTTGCTTACAAGTGAAACTTACGACATTCTAAATTGGGGTATTTGTCATGGACAAACAATGGTTTGTTTAAGTGGTCCACTGATATGACTTCCGTTTTATAAAAAAAATTACAACATCGCTGCTTTGAATTATAATTAACAAAGTGATATTAATAAAAATGTTTATTTATTCATGAGTCTACTATTGAAGCGTTGTTTTTTGGAGTGTAGAAGTGCACTCTATACAAGAGTAACTGCGATTTCAAATGTAATTTTTTTTTAATTACACGGATCAATGATGACCAGTCAATCCTGAGACTGTTACATGGGTCTCATGATTAGCAAGACACTTACTATTTCAAAAACAATCTAGTAAAGTAATTAAAAGGTTAAAGTAAAAAACATATGTTTGTTATTTTCCTCAATTATCCTTATACAATAAAATGCTGCGTAGAATATTAATATTTTTCTAGAAAATATATTATCCTATCTATAGTAGCAGTAATCTCGGTCATCTCGATCATTAGATTAATTGGAATGCAAACAGCATCAGACCTCGTTCGACTTGTTTTCTTATAAATTGTCTTTGAATAGTTACATTTGATTACGCACAGTCGTACGCTTAGGCGAACGCTACATGTCAATAAATATCGTAATCCGATAGTATATATTGACGGATCACAATATGGATCTTGCGTGTAGCCTTCGCCTTAAGCGTTACATATACATAAGTATTAAATATATTTTGTTTTATTTAATCTTTATTTTGATTAAATCTTTAAATAATTCGGCAAATCATACAAGGTTGTATGTTAATGATGAATGATAACATGTTCTTAGAATATTTAAATTTTCACCAAATTTGAAGAACATTGGCGCTCGCTTCACTCACTCAATCAGCTATGCTTTTTTTCTAAATCTTATAACTTAGATAGCTTAGCAAAGGCGGTTAAAATAAAAATAAATGTACAGTGACTTACATAACTCTTGTAATAAAATATATGAATAGGGTCATAATAGTTTCTGTCATTAAATATGTAATGTTTTCTGTGGCTCGCCTGTGCAATATCGCAGTCCGCTTGACCTCGGCCTACTGACATCTATCTATCTATCTATACTGCTATAAAACTGTAATAGAGCTATTTATATTATATTTTTTTTTATTATAATTGAAGATATGGCAAAAGTAAATATGTGGATCCACTAAGTACCTTAACTATTTTGAGTCCAAAACTCTAGTTTGTCTGTTTGTTAGAGCATCGCGCGTAAACCACTGGACTTTTTAAAATGAAACTTTTTAGGTAGTTAGTGTACGGTTCCCACGGATCCAAAAACCAGAATATCTTAAGAAAACGGCTTGTTTTTGTTTGACATAATTAAGATAAATAAAGTGTACTTCAGTGTGTAAAACAATAATGCATATTTTAATAATTAAATCTTGATGCAAACGTTAAGATTCAATGATTAAAATATAAATAAAAAATTTCCATAATTTCAATAATTTAATCAGTGCTAAGTTAATTTACCATTACTTTTTTCCAGTGACCCCACACCCAAAGCAACGCGGTTGCTTCCTATCCGCTGGCGCCCGAGCCGGGAGTCGAACCCGAACGCGCTGGTGATCGACGCTCACCTTTCCACCGCTCCACTTTGGGACGAGCGCGTCGTTGCATTCTGGAACGAGACATACAACCGATATGGGAGAAGAAACTACGCCTTTAAAAATAAATACAATTGTACTGTTAACACAACCTCAAAAAAACATAAGACACGAGTTTTTGACACCTCTTAAATAAGTGTATAAAGCCTTCTTGATACGAGGCTGCTAGGTTTCGGTTTAGGGAGATAACTACATGGTTTTTATGGCTGGGGAAACATACCAAAGTTAAGTATTACTTGAAATAATTTTAGATATAAAAGATTTTAAAGTAAACTTTCTTCATAAATATGAAGAAAACATTATTTAAATTTGCTTATTGGTTAGATGAAATCATTGTGATGAAATGTGATATAATAAATAATTTGTAGGACGCCCTTATTTAGATTAGGTTAATGTTAGTTTATCTGTGCACTGTTTTATTTTGTATCTATGTCTATTGTGAACGGAAACGAAGTTACGACCGATGAACGCTTCGTTTCCGTGGAACGAATGTCATGTCAGTTAGTTGAATTAATAAACTCGAGCGGAGTGCACGTCACCCGCTCTCCTACACTGGCGCGCCAACTAGCGGCCACAAGACCCACGCGTTAGAAACGTTAGAGATTTCCGCGTCGAGTTGTCTTGTGTAGTGAACACAAGACCCACGCGTTAGAAACGATAGAGATTTCCGCGTCGCGTTGTCTTGTGTAGTGAACCCACCCCTTTCAACTCATCATTTTGTAAACTAGTTTGTGTATACGTAAGAATGCCAAGAACAAGACGTAACCGAAAAACGTCAGCTAGCGGCGACGAAGACGCTTCTTTCGGCAGCGCCGCAGATACCGCAGCGATGGGACCGTCGACATCCACAACGCCAACCAACGTGACGCTGTCACAGGACCAGCTAGCGGCTATGTTTGAAATGTTTGCCAGAAAGCAAGCTGAGGCTAACATGCAAGTGATAGAGCACGTGGACCGCCTGATTGCGTCAAGTACGCCAACGAATAGTGAAGCGCTGTCGACACCGACGACGCTGCCCATCGTGAATCCGGCTGGCACTGCTACCACCATGACGCCGACGCCGAGCGCCGTAGCCACTCCAATGATATGCACGCTGCCTGCAAACTTCACAGGTTGCACCACCCGGTTTAGTGGATTATCGAAGAATGCGGACGATTTAGAGGCCTTCATAGACGCTATCGAAATATATAAAGAGTGCGTAGGCATGCGAGACGATCACGCACTTCGAGGTTTGCCGCTGCTACTGGAGGGTCAAGCTGCAGTCTGGTATGTTGGCGTGAAGACTACGGTAACGAGCTGGACTGACGCCTTACATAAACTTCGCTCAGCTTTTGGCCAACGAAGGCCGCTCTATGAAGTTTATAAAACCCTGTTCGCAACGGAGCAAAAAGAGGACGAACGTGCAGATATCTATGTGGCTAAGGCAAGAGCCCTGATCGCAAAATTGCCGGAGGGAGACCTGTCTGAAAAAGTTCAACTGGATATGGTGTACGGCCTCCTTCATCGTAGCCTCAGAAAACGAATACAACGGGAATCATGTGTTAGTTTTGAAGAATTGTTAGAAAAGGCCAGGGCTATCGAAGAAAGCCGAGGAGAGAGGGAGAAAGAAAATGACGCCCCGAATATTAGTTCGCGTCCGTTAAATCCCACGTTAAATCCCACGCCGAACAACAACGCCTCCTATAGGACAACGGTCGCACCCCGAAACCGGAACGACGCTCTCAGTACTTCGGCAAACATCGGAAACACTCGTCCATGGCAGCCGCGCGACCGAAGCTCGCGGTTCGCTCGCTACGCGTCGCCGGCGCCTTTAGTTCGGAGGTCCGCCGCTTCTCCTAGTAAAGAGGGCGCTGCGGAGATACCGGCTCACTCTCATTCACGGTCCCAGTCCATAGAACGTTCTGCTCACTCACCCGGTCGTTCGGTCGAATTCTACGCGTTAGAAATGTCAACTCCAAAACATAAACAATTGCAGTGCCGATACGAAGACAACATAGAAACTTCGAATCCAATAATCTGCGATAACGCCGTCGCACCACATGCTCGCCGAGGCCGTGCGTACCGCCGTCGCGTTGCCGCTGAGCGCCGTGCTGCCGCTGCCACCGGCGCCCAGACCGCGCTAGCGGAGACGCCGTCATCGAGTGCTGCGCGTACGCTGTGTGATGAGAGACATCCCGCGATCCACTTCGCTATGAACACGGCGGTGTGCAAGACCACCGAGAGGACGCCGGCCTACCTCACGTTCGGTCGAGAGCTGCGCTCCCCGTTAGACGCGCGCGCCGACCTGCGAGAAGTCACCCACGCCGTCAATTACGTGCCGCAGATCACGCCGTACCTGCGCAAGCTCGCGGGAGCCCTAGCGGACAGCAAAGAGACTGTGGAGCGTCAACAAGACATTAGAAAGGTAGCCAAGGATGTCGAACGCCATGAAAGGGAAACGTTAGCGGTGGGCGATCTGGTGTTGCTGAAAACGCACGCTCTGAGTAACGCTAGAAAAGGAATCAGCGCTAAATTGATGCCGAAGCAAGACGGCCCGTATATAATCGCTAGACAGGTCAATCCGACGACATACCTTTTGGCTCATAAACGAAGGCGCGGCCGACTTCGTAAGGATACATAGCCAAGGACGCCTATTTAAGGGATTGATCTTCATGGAGGTCCATACAGCAGATCAATCGGGGGAGTATGTAGGACGCCCTTATTTAGATTAGGTTAATGTTAGTTTATCTGTGCACTGTTTTATTTTGTATCTATGTCTATTGTGAACGGAAACGAAGTTACGACCGATGAACGCTTCGTTTCCGTGGAACGAATGTCATGTCAGTTAGTTGAATTAATAAACTCGAGCGGAGTGCACGTCACCCGCTCTCCTACAAATTAAATTATTTGGTTATTTTATTAACTAATAATGTTCTAAACGTGTGTACCGTAAAACATGCTAAATATTCCTGAAAGAAGGTCCTGTGTTACAAATAGCAATGTCTATAAAATCGTAATGAAAAGCAAATACCTACAGTTAGAATCAGAGATCGCTTGTCGTAAAATAAAAGGATTAAAATAAGCGGAGGCATGTTTGCTAAGGCCCTGCCCAACTGTTTCAGTCTACCAGTTGTAAAACAAAGTTATTGGTCTTTTGTACATGAAGATTTTAATACATATCCGTATTTATAAAAAAAAAACAGAGCGAATGTCCTCAAGTTATTATTCTTGATGAAAACAATACAGTTGATACAATAACAGGAATTAACTCGTTAAGCAGTTACAATCAACCTACAGAATAAAATAGAGCAAAATACTGTTATTTTTTTCTAGTCAGTATTCGAAAGGTACTAATTACAGGTATTATGTTACCTATTTCAGGCACCAGTCTACCACAAAACCTGTAACTTATTACATTATCAATACTACTGAGACGATACCTACTTAGTACTACTGCCTATTATATATGTTCTTGGATAAACTGAGTGTGTTTCAGGACTAGTACTAATTTGAACTACAATTACTGCTATAATTTGTGCATCGCATTCTGTAACGATTAACACGTAAGTATCTTCAATAGAAACAAAGATGATAAAAAACGTGCAATTTACGTCATTTGTGACTTAATGACATTTCATTTATGTGGTTTTTTTACTATTATTAAGACAATCAAGTAGTAATAAGGCCGTAAATTTCTTCTTGCACGTTTTCCTAGGCTCTGGTCGCGTGGAACTGGCACCTAGTATGTATGACGATTCTAAATGGTCCTTGTGATTTTATTGAATAAAGTAATTTTTGACTTTAAGTTTGACTTTGACAACTCAGTCAGATGAAACAAAACTTACAATCAGGATCTATTGTGTGCACAAATACACCGAAAAGTACCTATAAATGGGTTTTCCAGCGAAAACTTTTGTCCATCAGTGCTTGCACCACATTGTTCAAACAAACAACAGTTCTTATCGTAACAATAATTATTGTTTTCTTCATAACTAGCTGTTTGAAAGTCCCGTTTGCAACATTTACTAGGCAAAGTTTTCTTGTTTATATCTGTACCGTGCGAGAGATGTAAACACCTGAGTAAATTGGTCATAACTGGGATAGTTTTCATTTGTAAATGTACTCGCAAGTTCTAGGAGGAGTGTAGATTAGCTGAAGGCTCTAGATTGTAGAGTGTAAAACATTGTGCGGTATCCCGACGCGTTACTAGATAAACACAACATAACAGTTTAAGCGAACAATAAACATAAATTTGGACAGAAAGAACAACGGTACAAGTTCAAAAGGAACCCTGTACACGGGGCGGGACGGACACGGAACGGACTTGGAAACAAAATTAAATGTATTCATATTGATTCGTGCTCGCAAGCAGTGAACCCACCTGATGTTGGCACGTCCATTGAGGACGTGATCTTTGAGGCGTGACACTCACTCTGAAACGCCAATATACCTGTATTGAACCCTCTTCTCCGGAGCACAGCATCACTGCTTATCGGCAGAAACTCGTACGAAGTCAAAAATTACTTTATTCAGTTAAACCACAAGGATCATTTAGAATCGGTACGGTGGTACTTCTTCGTTCAAGAGACATTAGATTTCTACGTAAAATTGTACTTTTTAATATGCAAATCGAACCCACACCTCTCTAACTAAGCCACACAAGTCGTTAGGTTTGTCAGTCTGAAGTATTTTGCTACGGCGTAGCAAGGAGAGCTACGACGTAGAAAGGGATGTTTCGTTACGACAGACAGGTGCAGTAGTGTTTTTTTTTAAATCTCTTTTGACTATAGCTTATTTGGACTAAGTTAGGATAATATTGATGCAAAATAATATAAGTTAAACGCGGTACAGGAAATTAAAAAGATAGCGTGACGTCAGCGATGTCAGCCGCAGGCTTCCTAGTAAATAAATAAACCCTCGAAATTCACATGAACCGCCTTATTTCTTGAGTACTTATATCGACAAATATTTTTACTGTTCAAATATTTGAGAAACAAATATTCAAGTGTTTGTTCAAAATGTAGGTTAAACTAATATGTACAGGCCTTGTCGATTAATTGCGTCGTCGAATATTTGTAGCACAAGATAATGGTAGTCTTAATGATTTTATCGAACTAATGAGCATTAGAAAGCTGATGATTTACCTGATGCTAAGCGGTACCCTCTGCTTAGATGAATGACATCACAGAATACATTGCAAGTGTCCCGGCACTGCAATAATCTTCCAGCACGCTATAAATATAAGCGTCAGGTAGTCGTCACGTAGCTACATAAAGCGTCAGGTAGTCGTCACGTAGCTACATAAAGCGTCAGGTAGTCGTCACGTAGCTACATAAAGCGTCAGGTAGTCGTCACGTAGCTACATAAAAGTTGAGAGCACACAAAGCTCTGTGTATATTGTCTGTCAACTATGTTAATAGCAAAAACTTGGGCACTTGTTCCGAGCCCCGGGGCGACGATCGGACTCCACATTTTCAAGGGAAATTAATTTTACAAATACTCTCAGAACTTCAAAGTTTTGAGTGCCAGTACTGCCAGTCCACTGTCGAGTATTGTTTGTCGCAATGTTAACAACTTCAAAATACGCTAAAAGTATACGAGCTATTTGTAACATAACATTATGTTTTTATTCTGAAAACACATTACAAATGAAACGTACTAACTAAAAACTTAAAATTATTTACTGTTGAGATTATTCCAAGCCATTGTTGTGATTTTACAGAATAGACAAGCTTCTAGCGTTTTAGCCTAAGATAACCGAATCTTAGGCACTGGGTTTGACGATCTATGGCTCACATAATGATAGTGATGAGTGTCAAAAAGTCATGTTCTTATACGAACTCATAAAAATTCTGCAAAAACACAAAACATTTAGGTAACAAGTCCGCTGTACCGCACCAATTTTAATTTAAGTTTGCAACTCGGAGGAACGTGTGGGAACAATTCCAGAGCTATTACAAAGTACGTCGCAGATAACGGCCTCAACTCGCTTATAGTAATACAACAAGTTATGTCAATCTGCTAGTCCAGTCAAATTACGAAATAAATAAACATGAGCGAATACAGTTTGGGGACTTTGAGGATCGATAGGGCGGTGTATTTTGAGCATAAATTCCAATTTGAGGGGTTGTACTGAGGTCAGCTCAAGGTCATTTCGATGGAAACGCGTTTCATTCGATATCTCGAGAATGGTTAGAGTTAGGCGAAAAATTGTTGAAACCTTTTCTTTTCCAAACAAAATTTACAAACTTTTTTATTTGAAACTTTTTTTTATAACATTAATATTTTCCCGCAAGGCAAAAATTTTACTTTTTTTCCCTTTTTCGTTGTTTTCTCCCCAACCATTCAATTTTATTAAATTTTACCGATCATCAAAGTGTAGATCTTTTAATTATGAACAGTTTTGTGCTTAAACTTTTTTCCGTAATGCCAATACCTTCGGAGTTATATATTACTTTACCGATATATTATTATTTTTATAAATTATTTTTCTATCAATAAATGTGTAAAACAGTTTTAATTGTTAATTTACTTCTTACCCAAATTAACCCAAAAAATTACCAAAATTAAATACTTAATTTTTAAATAGTTTAATCGATTGACTTTTTATATTGCGACAGTGGCGCGGATTTCGCTCGGTAAAGTAATATATAACTCCGAAGGTATTGGCACTACGGAAAAAAGTTTAAGGACAAAACTGTTCATAATTAAAAGATCTACACTTTGATGATCGGTAAAATTTAATAAAGTTTAATGGTTGGGGAGAAAACGACGAAAAATGGAAAAAAAGTAAAATTTTTGCCTTGCGGGAGTAATAAGTTGAAATATATTAATGTTATAAAAAAAAGTTTCAAATAAAAAAGTTTGTAAATTTTGTTTGGAAAAGAAAAGGTCTCAACAATTTTTCGCCTAACACCAACCATTCTCGAGATATCGAATGAAACGCGTTTCCATCGAAATGACCTTGAGCTGACCTCAGTACAACCCCTCAAATTGGAATGTATGTTCAGAATACACCCCCCTATCGATCCTCAAAGTCCCCAAACTGTGTTCGCTCATGTTTATTTAACTCGTTTTTAGCCATAATTTGACTGGACTATGCAACTTCGCATACAACAGCGCGCCATACATTAGCGATCGTTCTTACAAGCGTGTTCTGTTGCAAATAAGACTACATGCGACGTAATAAGAGAAACAGAAATGTTTTTAAAATGAGTTACCAATGTTTGGTTGTTCGTATAAATTCACTAAATAAATAATTATCATAAGCATAACTGGCTATTATGTCAAGTAAAATACACTGGCCTGCAAAAGTAAGTATCACACTTTTAGATTTTAGTTTTTTTCTAAACTGTATAGTTTAGAAAAAAACTAAAATCTAAAAGTGTGATACTTAACAAGTTAGATTTCAAATAAAAAATGTTTTGTAGCAAATTTTATCAGCTTTCTATAAAACATACATTAGATCATTTTTAACTTTAAAAAAATGATAAACAATAAAAAAAGCCATTTTTAGCTTAGTGTCTAAAAACTCATCTAACATTTTTTAAGTATGTTTTACATGTTATATCATTTGTAATAACTGCTATTGCCTCCTCGGGCTCTGATTAGAGCTTCAAGCCGGCTTGGCATACTGAACACGAGGTTTTGGAGCCGATTTTGGGGACCCATTCTCTTCTATCAGGGCCTGTTTTAGTGCCCTGAGGGTGGCTAGCTAGCTCGTCCCAGGCACGCTCAATTGGGTTAAGATCAAAGTATATCTTGTTTACTTAAAAAGTTATAGCAATTTAAAAAGTGATTTGATATGATACTTAGTTTTGCAGGCCAGTGTACATTGGACACGTGCAGTTATACCATCGCTACCATGTTTATGCCATTGCTGTGTCTTATATATGAAATGTAGGTACCTACGGTATTTGAGACCCGACTGCGACAAGACAACTATTTCATTTCCCACATTTGCGAAGGCGTTTCCCTGATGAAACTATTGCGGCTTATTGTTCTTTGTGCGCTTCTTAGATTGCTCTCGGACTTGTCTCAGGCTACTCGAGACATTTGTCGACTTAATTATGCATGTATTCTCCTGTTTTTAGGCATCATAGAATTTTTAAAAAACTTTTATTAAAATGAGACAAATATGTACTAGCTTTATCTAGAAACAAAAGATATCTGTGAATACTTACTTATCTTATAGCAAGGTTTTACGCGTTAGGGTTAAGGACTAATATTTTGTACTTTTATTCGAGAGTAATGGAAGAAAGCTAGAAGAAACTGTTTTAAAGCTAGAAAAACTCGCCCAGTTCGCTAAACTTTAGAAAGCTTTTTCATAAAAATAGATCTACGGATAGGTAGTACAGACTAGCCACTAGTTAAGTAGTTGCCAGTTTAGTTGAGCAAGCAATCTACCCAATTTCAGTCCTGAACTCAAAGGAAAAATTGTACGCTCAGGAGCATGAGCGGATTAGCCAGTCCTTTACGAGTTATCTCGGGAGCCGAGGAAGTCCGTCGCTCGTCCAATTTGCATGTTTGCCCAGTTTATAACAATTAGTCGCTTCCGGGTATTTTTCTTTATTACCCGGATTAACAACTCCGGCGCTGCTGCCCTCTGCGACGCGACTTGCACTTAATTAGCGGGAGGAATGAATCGGACGTTTATTTTCATACTTGGCTAACTGGGGTTTATTTGAATGAACAATCAAATCATAACAGAAATGTACCGGAACTTTTAGAACTTCGCCAGCGCTATTTGAATAATGTGCTAAACGTTTATAAACTGCACCTGCTTGGCTCTTTTACTTCATGAATGGTTTTCAATCTTCTTTTTTAATTTACGAGTTTATCAATGCAATTTGTATCTGCTTAGGTTCCTAGACGATTTGGCCTCGATTTAAAACCACGCTAATTTTATGCTGGATGATTGGCAATAACAGCAAACCAAAGCAATATCATCAAAGCATGTTTGCTTGGCTGTCAAGAGCAAGGCACTACTGTTGCCAACATTCTGCTAGGTTTTGCCGTCGGCATGGCTTGCGCAAGGTGTTGGCACATGCGATGCGAGCCTTTCCCCGCGGAGCGAGATCAGTGTCTTGTGAATCATTGCCGCAATCTTACGTGATGTTAATACTGTGAATTGGGTAAACTTAATCTCAAATTTATATATGGCTAATTCAATTAAAATATACAATAGTATAAGTACCAACTAGTGTGAAAATAAAATGTTTATTAATTTTGAATGTCTGGTGGGAGTCCTAGTATGACGCAAACTCTGGAAGCTTTTAAAAATGAACGGACGTAAAGTTATCTTGTTGGCGTTGTGCTTGTTCGTTGAGAATGTTGCCGGCATTTTTACACGAGTCGTAGAATTGCAGCAAGGAAAGTTGAGGGGGCTGCGCAGTGTATTTGGCCAGGATCGGTTTTATGGTATCCCTTATGCGACTGCCAAAAGATTCAAAGTGAGTTGCCCATTTCAATAAGCATTTTTAATCGAGAACCTTCTAGTTGGCATCTATAGTCGGAAAATATATTTTTTGTTTTCAGCCCCCGGATCCTCCACTGCAATGGCAGAAAACCTTTGACGCTGTATATCCCTTCGGATCTTGTGCTCAATCCGTTTCATTATTTATGTTCGGTCAGGAGGATTGTCTCCATCTAGATGTGTACGCTCCAGAACACGCTAAATCTGGAGACAAACTACCAGTGTTGGTGTTCATCCACGGAGGGGCATACTACTACGGAAGCAAATGGCACTACAATCCAGAATTTCTAGTCGTAAAAAACGTCGTAGCTGTCATCGTTAACTATCGAATGGGCGTTTTTGGATTCCTTTGCATTAACGGGATTTCTAACCTCGGATTGAAGGACCAAGTGGCAGCTCTGAAATGGATTCAGAAAAATATAGCTGCATTCGGAGGAGATCCTGATAACGTGACGGTTTCAGGGCAAAGTGCAGGCGCGTCGGCTGCAGCGATGCACATGCTGTCAAAGTCAAGCGCAGGACTATTCCATAAAGCCATTCTACTCAGTGGAACACCACTGGCGCCGTGGGCTTTTAACACAGAAACTATAATTCCAGCGATCGATGACGCAAAAAAAATAAGAGAAACAGAGAATGAACAAGATGTATTGGACACGTTTTCATCTTCAACAGTCACCGAAATTTTAAATAGCACGAAAGATACTTCAATAAACCCGAGATACTTCAAATATTCTCCGTGCGTGGACTCAAACTTCACCGACCCATTTTTTCACGACACGCCTTTCAAAACTATAACTTCAGGCCACTTTAATAAAGTTCCGATTATATCAGGGTTCGTGAGCACGGAGGGAACGCTGTTCTACGGCTTGCACGACGATAAAACTCTCAGAGAATGGGACGAGAATTTCGCGGAAAAACTGCCTTCAGTTTTTTCCTGGTGTTCAGCGAATAGGGAGCTGATAACCGAGAAGTTTCGGGCGCGGTATTTTAGTAAGGAGATAAGTAAGGCGTCTATGCGCGGGGTAGTAAACTTTTACTCCGATTGGATGGCGTACGCCACCGCTGACGCTTTTTCGAACCTAATAACCGAATTCTCCGATCAGCCGATATTCAACTACATATTTTCGTACGAAGGTGGTCGTAACTTCGCAAAGAGTATGTTTGGCGCGGGAGCGAAGGTGTCGGGCGCGGCGCACTCCGACGATATATTCTACATATTCAAGCCCGGAGGCCTGCCGCTGCCGCTGTCGAGTCGCGATAAGCTGTTTATAGACCGGCTGACCACGATGTTCACCAACTTCATGAAGTTCGGGTAAGTCCGCTCGTAAACAACATTATGGGAATTGGGAACTAATCTCAGGAAAGTTAAGCAATTATTGGATAGTGTGCGTGTGTATTTAGGTGACGCTAATACGCCTATTCGTGTTGTTTGTTTTTTTTGTTACACGAAAATCTATACATTTTCCTTGTTAACATTCAGATGTATCACTTATCATTGTGATAAATAACCCAATCCAGACACTGGGTAGGTAAAACCGATTTGAGAATTGACATAGTAGGAGTACCTATAGATATAGGTACTATTAACTAAGTAGGTACTACGTTAACGAGGAAAAAATAAATGATTGAGCTTAGAACGCAACATAGGTACTGTTACAAGAACAGAGTTTAAAAATAATATGTATCTAGTAGGTAATGATAATACTTTGTAGTCTCTTGATTAAACTATATGTGTTATAGATTTGTGCTACTATCTTCAATGGTATGATGATGTGAAATGCATTTACGATATAGAGAAATCATTATGCTATCTATTGCACTGCACATTAGGTATCGTTTTTAATGATAAGTAGGTATAAATTAGAATTCAATTTATTGATGCAACTTATTATTTAAAATAAGGACTGTAATAACCAAGCACGGCTTTCGAAGCTTTTTATATTCGGAGAACCTCAAGAGTTCCTTTAGATAAATATCCTTGAATATTCTGAAATGATCTTTGTTGTCTTGCGGAGAGTTTTTTTATTCTTTTAACTGTAAATGTTATTTTAAATCATTTTTGTAGAGACCCAACCCCCCGTCGAAGCCGCTTACTCCCAGTGCACTGGCCTGCAGCTACCACCAACAGATCTCTCAGCATGGTGCTGGGTAATACCCTCAAAGTGGTGAAGACACCAACGAGCCACAAAGGACAGTTCTTCTTGGATCTTCTGTGTCAGTACGGCCAGCAAGGTTACGTGCCGTGTGAGAGTCAGATGAAGTGCGCTTCAGAGGAATAGAGAACATTTATTAGTCAAGAACTTTACTGATAAGATGGTAGAAAGTCAGGTTGTGAAAAACATTTTTCTTTTAAGAAGTGGTGCATTTGTAAGTTTTATTGTTTGCTCAAATAATGCTCAATTTCTATTCAAATAAGTTGATACTCTCGTTGAAACAAACTACCCATTCTACCTCATAACAATTACCTATCCATTAATACAATGACGATGCTGATAACGTAATAAAAGCCTTTTATATAAATTTTACTTTGTTTTATTTTATGCAGGTAAGTACCTCTGTTATTAGATCCACTTACTTTCAAAAAATAATAATGATATTATTTATTAGTTTCATTTATAGAATGTGTGAAATTACATGGATATGTCGTTGGAATCACAATAAAATGAATATTACCTACATTGTACCTAATGTTCCCGAGACTCATCGGTAGTTCTCGTATCTAAACCTGTAGGTACTTTTTTACCTAGCTAAGCCGGAGCTACATCAAAACACGGACAATTTAATTTGCACATTTCCCTGTCGCTTCACAAGATTTCAAACAAGTCCGTACACAAGGTAAACCCATTCGGTCCATGCATTGAAGAGCGTCGTGTTCTAATCTAACTGGATGATCTCTCACAAACAATGCGATATCGAGTTACTGGCCGGGCTCGGCTCAGACTCTCACAAATGAAATAAACTATAAATCCACAAACATGCCGGCCCTGACCGGATTTATAAATATGCAGATCAAATATTAAAAGGATAGCCGCAAGATGATCTCGATGCCAAAGGAATATTCAGATGCGATATGCGGTTTCGAGTATATTATTTTAGAGTTCACTGTTGTGGAGTATTTATCATATTTGTCAATAAACCAACCCTAAAAAGCTTTTAAGAAAAATCGTAGATGCAGGACTACGCTGGCGAGCTTTCTACATGAATTTAAGTTTCCGTGTAGCACTGTCTACGCGTCATCTACGGAACCGCGTACAGTTTTTTACGAAGAATTTATACACCATTTTATGATAATTTGTATAGAACAAAGAAGTATTGTATTTTAGATAGTAGGTATCTGATTATTTGAAAGGATTCCCGAGACTGTACCATCTTGTGGTATTTGCTCTTTGTCCCGCCCGGAGGTGCACTGGCATCTTCACAGAATAAATATTCAATGTTTTCATTCAATTTCTCTGGGCGCGGCGCGCGGCCGCCGGCTACCCGACCTGACGGAACACAGATAGCATTTCTGTTTGAGCAATGCGAGAAAAATTTATACTCTACCAATATTAATATCAGATTCTACTGCATTTCAAATTACTTATACAGAATATATATCGAGAGATATTGCATGCAGAGCTGGAAAGAACCGAGTGTTAGAGCAAACAGTAAAATAGTTAAATGTATTTTTACATTATTAGATAGAGGTAGACGAAATACAAAATGCGGTGTTGTGTGGGTGTGAGCTGATTGCGAACGGCATGAAATATTGGGCAACCGTAATTAAATTTTCCACCCCTGCCCCTTCGCATTTTTCAGATTTTATCAAAACCGATTCGCAACATAAATTAACGAAAATCATTGGATTTCAGAGCGGTGGGGGCGCAATCGTTCCCCTCTGGAATTTATTGAATTCGCTCGATATTTTTTTTACAATTATCATAATTTTTCAATGATTCGTTATCTGAAAAAATGGCGCAAAAAATTTTAGGCGCAGTATTTTATTTTAAGGTATTTTTTAGAGCAGACACAATTTTATATTTGGCCCAAACTTAATTGTACTCTTTCTATGGGTTTGATTGAAACCACTTTGTACAGAATACGGCTCCCAACAGCTACGTAATGAATGTAGTAGGTACTTTTATAACGTATTATATATACCTAACTGTATACACCGTTGTCTTATAACTTTCTTAGTTTATTTCTATTTATGTATTTCACAGAACGGCACGTAAGTACCTATACTTCGATATAAGTAATAAGCTTGTTGCGCGTTCCTAATTTATTCAGTTTTTAATTCCTGTCTATACAATAGTTGCCCGGAAGAGATCGCTCTTAGCGATAAGGCCGCCCATTGTGCGGTAGCTTTAATGTTTCTTGTGAGCAAAATTATCTATCTGTGTGCAATAAAGTTTTTATCTATATAACCATCCATCTAATGACTATCCAGTTGCCCGCGGTTACGTTTGCCCCATAGATTTGCCCCATTTTTCATGGGGGAAACGTCTCCAGTTGGGTGGGAACTACAGAAATCCTGTTTTTATATTTATCTTTTTCTAGAACCCTACTATTTACTTACCCTATTCATGATGAATTCTGCACAAATCTAATTTACTAAAATGAAAATACTATTCCTACCACTCACAGACGGACGCTACTTTTAAGCAAAAGGGTATTATTGTATTGGGTGTGTTCATGAATAAAATACATTTGCCATTTAAACACAATATATTATTAAAAAAGAAAACAATACAATAAGAACAATATTGTAGATCATTTACAGTACATTGATGGATGGCGATGAACGCTAAGGAACCTGACTCCTATGCACATCGCACAAGTCACACAATCAAACTTTACGTTATTTTTACAGATTTACAGCTGAACATTTTATTTACATAGTCGGCTTCATCGGCGCTTTCCATCAGGCGAGATTGAAGCCAAAGGATGGTAAAATTGATTATATACAGGGTTACATGGAAAGTCGTGCTAGATCCGTTAAGGGCGTGGAGTACCCATCATTTCTGACTTATTTCACTAAGAAACACCTTACCCTAAACTTAACCCATTTCGAGATATTCGACTTTTAAATTTTTATTGAAAATTGCAGACTTTTAGGCTACTAAATTTATTATTGTTTTTTCTGTGCATCTTATTATTATTATTATTGCATTTTTACATGGGTAATAAGATAGTTTAGGACATCAATCATTAAAATAGTGCATAAGTTAATTGAATAGATCGTAGTAGACAAGTGAAACTTATGAAATAAAAAAATATTTTAGAAGGTTTATTTTTCTCTAAGGGATATCTAAAAAAAATATTATGGCACTCGTTCGGCGGATGTTATAATAAATATCTACGTTTCAACAGCTATCTAACGACGTTTAATAATCTAGGGTTTGTATTACGTTTCGTGGAAAAAAAGTAGTTGGGACGCTCCAGGTTGCAGTTCTAACGGTCCCGCGCGAGCAAGACAAGTGAAGATTTATGTAGATGCGAATGAAAGAAAAAATGTGTAGAGACCGGCTAGGGCTGCGAATACAACAGGGGAAACTGTTTTGGTTGTCAGTCTGCTTTTGTGATTCGTACATAGTGAATGTGATATCGTTTTGCTCTTTTCTCAACTTGGCTGTGATTCTGAACTATTTCTTCTGATTTTTACTACTGTGCTCGTTAACCAGACTCTGATTTGTACCTGTGATACGGAATGTTGAAAATGACGTCCTAAACATCTGAAGAATATGCTGATATGCTTATTTGTTACGGATACTGCGATTGTGTGTCGACAAATAAAGCAAAGCAAGTCAAATAAAGCAGAGTTCGGTTAACGAGCACAGTAGTCAAAATCAGAAGAAATAGTTCAGAATCACAGCCAAGTTGAGAAAAGAGCAAAACGATATCACATTCACTATGTACGAAGCACAAAAGCAGACTGACAACCAAAACAATTTCCCCTGTTGTATTTCCAGCCCTAGCCGGTCTCTACACATTTTTTCTTTCATTCGCATCTACATAAATCTTCACTTGTCTTGCTCGCGCGGGACCGTTAGAACTGCAACCTGGAGCGTCCCAACTACTTTTTTTCCACGAAATGTAATACAAACCCTAGATTATTGTACGTCGTTAGATAGCTGTTGAAACGTAGATATTTATTATAACATCCGCCGAACGAGTGCCATAATATTTTTTTTAGATATCCCTTAGAGAAAAATAAACCTTCTAAAATATTTTTTTATTTCATAAGTTTCACTTGTCTACTACGATCTATTTAATTAACTTATGCACTATTTTAATTATTGATGTCCTAAACTATCTTATTACCCATGTAAAAATGCAATAATAATAATAATAAGATGCACAGAAAAAACAATAATAAATTTAGTAGCCTAAAAGTCTGCAATTTTCAATAAAAATTTAAAAGTCGAATATCTCGAAATGGGTTAAGTTTAGGGTAAGGTGTTTCTTAGTACAATAAGTCAGAAATGATGGGTACTCCACGCCCTTAACGGATCTAGCACGACTTTCCATGTAACCCTGTATATTATGACTATTGATTATAAAAAAAAAAAAAAAAAAAAAACAACCAGGTTCCAGCTTTCGTATAATAACATAGGTTTAAGAACCAGAGGTAAAGTTACAAAAAGCTGGCCATACAAAGACATACATAATAATAACGTAAAGTTTGTCTGTGTTCGCTTTGGCCAGACAGACCTTACCCATGCTAATGAACTCGTTCACGAATACCTAAAGTAATTGAACCATGACCTCACAGAGCACGTCCACTCAGAACGTGTTCTATAAAATATTTTACAACGTCCCTTCATAAAAAGTATTTTTCAAGCGACTATAATACCAAGTTTGATCACTATTGTATTTGTGTGTTATAAATGTTTGTACAGGTATTTAATTTGCAGTAAATGTGAACAAGTTCAATGCTTGTATCTGCACAACCTTAAAGCATCCTTAGCCAAGCGATGGCACTGTTGCGAGTGTTCGCACGTACAATTTATAACTATGATTACTTCGTTATATCACCGAACTAATTATATCTACGCATCTGTGTGAGCCTTTATGTACACCAGTCTGAAATATGGGGAAATAAAATCAGAAAAAATAATGAAAATATTACAGTTAGATACACAAATGCGTAGAATACGCCTTATTTTAACCTATTGGTTGAAAGCACATCGTTTTTATATAAAACAATCATCAAAAACAACATCAGTCCGTATCCGCTTACAAAAACATCTCACGATGAACACATTAAAAATTAATCACAAAATTAAACAACAGTGCCCCGCGTCCCCAAAATATTTAAAGTACTTCTACATGACGATATATCTAAGTATATTTTTATAATAATATGTTATATTATACAGTCCGTAAGGTCACATCACTAGCTACATTCGATTTTATTTTTAAAAACTCAATACAACGTCCATTTCGTTAAGGTATATCGGAGCACATATACACACTTCACTTTTTTATTTTTAAATAGTTTGAGAAGAAGCGACAGTGAGAGAGACAAGTTCTATTAGCAAACCTATTTATTTATAGCAAAGTACATGCATGTAGCGCTCAACTAAATTGGGTATATCGAGCCATTAAATGCTGGTATTTTCGATAAAAAAAAAGGTAGACGTCACAATATGGAGTGCGCCATGTGAATATTAGAATAAATATTATTCTTCGCGGTTGAACAGTGATGTTCAATTTATGAATAAAATTGAAAACAAAATCCACTGACGCATTCAACTCGAAACACAGTCATTCCAAAAGCCAAGCATTATAATGCTAAGCCAAAAATAGTCTTTATTCGATTATAAAATGAATATTTGGCGAATCACACGCGCCATTATATTCTTGATAGTGATCACGTAAGGCATCCAATGTGCGTAAATTCGAACACAGATCGCTGGGGCCAAAATTGATCTTTATTTACATTAGGTTACGATCTGGTATTCAGTGCTAGTAACGATTTGTAGATGTAGTTTATAACAGAATTGGTCATTGTTTTCTACAATACTTGATTCTCATCTATAAGTCTCTCATCTATTATTTGAACTATTATTATTGAGGACTATTATTGAAACACACAATTGAAGTAGTACAGACCTTGACTCACTCAGTGACTGATTTGGCAGTGACAAAATATTACTGACAAATCGACTCATGTGGATGAGACGGGCAGTGATCAAAGCTACCGAAACTACGACTCGTGTCAAGTTACCGACAATCTATGTAACAATCTATGTAAGTAGTAAAAAACATATTTCAGAGACCCTTTATATACCGAAACTAAATAATGTTACCGAGTCAACAGCATGCTACGTTAATGTAGAAAGCGGTGAGGCACTTCAGTGGCTTTATCAGGGAGAAGTTGAATCAAGCTATATCACTCTCTTGGGTTGGATAATGTGGCGGTGGCTTCACCGGAACAATGCACTAGGTTACCGATACAATGACCCATGTTACCGATACAATGAACCAGGTTATCGATACAATGACCCATGTTACCGATACAATGCACCATGTTACCGAAACAGCCGAGTGCTGTAAAGTATACAGGTTTATAATGTTTTATATCGGAGACTAGCTAACTTCGGCTCTCCCAGTCTGAGATAGGTCAGGATTCGCCGAGCATTCGCGTTAGTGCCGCTCAAGGGCAAGTCTGAGCACAGATGAGTTGATTTTCGGAGATGCTCCACGTGATTGTAAGTCGACTCGACATGAGCGGTGCTAGTGTCGCAGCAGGGCGGGTGTTCGCAGCTTCTGTGCGTAGGGAGGCTCGTTGCAGTGCCGCTAGTGGTGGTGGTGGTGGTGGTGGTGGTGGTGGTGGTGGTGGTGGTGGTGGTGGTGGTGGTGGTGGCGGCGCTAGTGGCGCAGCAGCGCGGGCAGGTCGGCGAAGGCGCAGGAGCCGAGCGCGGCGCGCGACATGCGTTGCAGCAAGTCCCGCAGGTGCGCCACGTTCTCCTCCACCGGCGAGCGCCACGCCATGCCCTGGCCCTCTGTCATACACACCACACATTAGTCAAACATACACATTTTATATGGCAATTCAGTTTCTAAAGTCCGGTCGCAGAGCAGGAAGAAATTCGTACATTAACCTGTTATTACCTGTCTCTGTCACTCTCGCGTAAATATGATGCGTCTCGCTCGCACAGATCCAATGACCGCGGCACTCAGCGAGCGAGACGCATCATATTTACGCGAGAGTGACAGAGACAGGTAATATCAGGTTAATGTACGAATTTCTTTCTGCTACGCGACCGGACTTTAGTGCTAGTAGGGGGTAGAATTAGCCAGATCTATTGGAAGTCCTCAAGTTTTGATCCTATCAAATGCTATATTAAAAGCCTAGCTTAACTTCATACTGTATAAACGAGAATGGGCTGTAGCGAAGATGATATTTCTCGATTCTCATCTGTAGTAAGTTGAATGTTTTACCTAGAATGGCCGAGTTGAGCGCCTCGCACACCGACTCTCGTTGCACCGGCTCCAGCTGCCAGCCGACAGGACTGTCCCACGGATTACTGTACGCTAGCAGACTGAATGCATTCTGTAAAGAAAATAAGATATACGTTAACAAAAACCGACTATAAACAATTGTAACGTAACCATTCAACAAGCTTAATAGTGTCGAACAAATTGAAACCTTACCTCTAACATCTTATGGCATAGATCCTGTTGCAGTTTCTGACTCATCGCGTAGAGGTCGCGTCCGAACGCGAGCATTCGCTCCACAGAGGCGCGGGAACTGCAGCCGTCTGCGTCTACCGCACATTGCATATTAGACCTTATTACATGGTGATAGAAATTGATTTTGTAGCAACGTCGATCAACAACAGATCCTTATGTTGAACACTGGCTTCTGCATTATTAATAATAGCATAGACATATTTAATAATCACTGCAAATGTTCCATTGATCGAAGTTGCGACAACACTGAATACTAAAGTATGTTGAAGTGAAATAGGTACAAATGGACAAAACATGAGTAGATATCCATCATAGATGTGCAGAAACAACAAAACGGTGTCAAAACGCTTCACTGTGGTTCAATCAGACCCCTTGTCGCTGATAGTTTCGTGAATAAATATTATAATAAGATATTTATATAATAAATTCATAGTACTAAGCGGACACAACACAATAGATAAATAATTAAATACTATAAGGTGCTTATCCATAAATACTGACCATCCCATCTCCCCTTGAATGAAACAAGTACATACAAAGAAAACATGCAAAAACTTACAAAACCAAACTCAAATAAAACATGCTATTTGAACGTTTTTAAACTTGAACTTCTCAAAAGATGGCAGCACCTGATTCCGTTCCAAGATGGCGGATTCCGATTTCAAAAGTAACGTATCTTAGTGAGCAGTTTTAAATTGAAAAACGTAGGATTTATGGTCAAAATTACTTACTCTGGAGCACCACCAGTTTTTATTATTACTAAGGTTAATAGAAAATTGCGTGCTTGGTGTACGCAAATGTGGAGTTAGTATTGGTACAAAGCTTCTCTATGAGGAACGGAATATTTCGCAATAGTCGGCGTGAAACTCGTTTTAATGTAGATTGGGGTACGGACTTGGATATTGAAGCTAGAAAACCAACTAAACTACGAGGGATTTTTATGTTATTCTAGTATTTAAGCGGAAGAAAATTGTTTAAAACGACACGCTCGTTCGCCAGAATGTTTTTATATACTAAAATACCAGATTAAGCGCGCGTATATTCTCCAAACCTAAAAGTTTACTTACAACAGTTTACGCGAAACCTCGAGCGTGGTTAAAATAGACGTGTTTATGTTTAAATCAAATTGTTTTTACGAAGTTATTTTTATTTCAAATTGCCAAGTTTAGTAAGAATATACACGCGTTCGTCAACAAATAAAACTTCGCCCCAAAGTCGTGATGGACAGACCATACGTACTATTAATTAGTAAATGGTGATTTTTATCGCAAACAATAACAAATCTGTGATTTACAATAAAAGAAAATGATAATGATCAAGGATTATTTTACAGATTTAATTTTTAAAAGTCGATATATTTTGTGATAATAAGATAAGTAGATCCGTGTTAATCTTCTTGATTACAATAAAATTAACTTTTAGTTACAACTAACCTAGTAGGAGCTCAACTAATATCTTCTTAAGATTCGAAGATGCTTGTCGTAAGTTAATAAATGCGCCTCGACTGTGACTCATACGAGTGATCGGTCCAGCACGTGCCGCGGGGAACCTGTACCCACCCGAGGTATAGTCTTGCATGAGCGCCGCCACGCAGGCCGTGACGCCGGGCATGCCTTTGACGAGCGGCAGCGCGCTGCTCGCCTCACCTACACAACCACTGCCGCGTCACGCCGCGCCACACCGCGCCCGCGCGCGCCCACCGAGCAAGCTAACGCTGTCGCAGCGATATCTACCCGGAACACTCGATTGAGACCCACAACGCAGAGCCCGGTTCATGTTTTTACATGATTATAGAATTTTTAATGCATTACATGTCTTTAAACTTAAAATATAGTTTCTGACTAGTATTTTTAAGCACCAATAGTATATAAACATCTCGGATCGTTGCGACAGCCTTATTGCCAGTTTTTAAATGCAAGATAGTATAAATTTATCTATATCATAAATTTGTATAATTTTAGTGATTGATTTTGGGTTTCTCGCGATGTTTTCCTTCACCGTTTTTTTACAATTCAGAGGCCTGATCCAAATCAAAATTATGTATTAGACAGTGTTAGATTTGAATGAATCTACCAATAAACTTACATTTACATATTTTTTTAACTACTCTAGCTAAACCCGAGTTTATTGGTAGTATTCATCTATTTCTTTTAGTCATGGCATGGGTTTGATTCCCGACAACGAATATTATTTTTTAGTACAAATCTTGCATTTCCAAACCATTTTCCATGCTGAAGCGATGACGTTTACTAAATTTAAATAAATACAAGTGCCGGTGTACGATCTTATGTCATGTTACATGAGCTGTGAGTAAGAAGCCTAACCCGAGCATGCAGTTAGCACGTTAGTCCTTATTTACAGCGCCCTAGGACACTAATTGCAACTACGTTCAATTCACATACAAACGCTTTTGGTTAGATAATTTGCTACAATGCTATTATCTCGATTTCTGTCCTACCTGATAGAAGGAGACAGATGATGGACGAATTTATATCATCATTGTAGTGTTCCGTACCCAAAGTTTTATCATCGGGACCATATAAATTGTCAGACAATATATTTTGGTTCCCCTTAGGTACAAAACGCATATTTTTTTGTTATTATGTAACAGTGTGACTCACACTTGGTAGATTAAATTATCGCAGTACCATACTAATGCTTAATGTAAGTAACATAATGTCTAGTTTGGCCTACAGTTTTAGCATACAAGCATTAGTTATGCTAAAATACAACTAACACTTAGCATCTCAACAAGACAGTTCAAAATGCAAACCGGGGTGGGATGGCGTTGTTATTATTAGGTTTGATAATAGCATACATATTCTATACATATTCGTATCAATAAATAATATCACATAAATAATTTATTTACAGCAAAACTAAAGCAACCAGCAAATAAAAATAAAATGATAATGTTCTGAACGAATTAAAGTAAAATGAATGATTTATGGTGTGCAAATAATAAATAATTATTAAATAATAATTTACATAAACTGTAACGCTGTAAAATAAAGATTACTTGCATAATTAATTTGGATATAATAATATATTAATACATATGATGCAGAATAAATATTTTTAAATTATCTTTCTGCGATTTTATATTATTTTCTCTTTTAGCAGAGATTCGTGAATTACCTTCACGTTGTCCAATGAATATGCTATTTCATAGATAACTGCCGAAGTTTTCGGCTTCAAGTATAATTAAGATATTTTACAGGTCCATCCAATCAAATTAAAAGGTACATCCAATGCCATACCAAATATTATCTGAATAACCGTATTAACATAAGAACTGCTGACTTTTTTCCCTTGTCACATTCATTGAGTTTCGTAGAAAAACTGTTTTAATATTCCGGTATATATCAAGGGGAAGGCCGCGGGTTCTAATTCTACAGCACTCAATAACATAAGGATTTTATAATCATCATGATTTTGCACTTTAAAATAAATAATTTTGAAGAGTTTTATTGTACTAGTGAGTTTTATAGTAGTAGTGAGTTATATTGTATCATTATACAGTGTAAATGCATCTCCCCAGAGTGTAAGACAGTAGGTGAGATGTGTGTACATGTGTTCATGTGTACATGTGTGTGCGAGTTACCTTCGTCGTGTGCGTGTGCGCCGTTGGCGGGCGGGGGCGGGGGGGACATCTCTACGTCGCCGCACGCAGACCGACTCTCGTCCATTGGCTCCGTTGTACCTGGAATGTAGCACAAGCTTTCAATTTATAATTTCCATGTAACTCACGACTGTGGAATGGACTGCAACACAAATAAATCTAGCCATAGGCAAATTATGTAAAATCCTACTTAATATTATAATTGCGAAAGTTTGTATGGATGGATGGTTTGTTAGTCTTTCACGGAAAACTACTGAATGGATTTTAATGGAACTTTAGATAGTTTATACATCGGAATAACACATAGGCTATATTTTTACAAAGACATTGTGTGAATTGACAAAAATATAACGATAGCAAGACGAAATCGAGGGCACCAGCTATTCTTCTATAATATAGCGCTCGTGTGATATTATTAGATGTGTTCGAGTCACACTGCGCGTCCACAGTCTGACTGACCAACGTTACAGCAACACCGTATGGCTTCATGCTTCATTGGGCTTTTAACAATGTCCTGCAGTACGTACAAGCTGGGGACATATAATATACAAGTTTTAAAGTAATATATAAGTGAGTTGTCCCGTTACCGTTGGTTTGCGGCAGACGGGCGGCGCGCGGCGCGCGGCTCGTGTGCGAGATGACGGACGTGGCCACGCCGTTGCCGCACGCCTGCACCACAACACAACAACAATTATTATAATCTAATCAACGTGTAGCTAGTTAAACTAAATAACAGTGGTGTTGCGGATAAGGGATTTGTAGATAATTGAAACTTGTTTTAAAATATTAACTGAATATTTACTTTTCATTTTACAATTCGTTATAATCAAAAATTGAATTTACATGGTGATCCATGGATGGGGTCACGACCCTCAGTATTGAGGATCACGAAGTGAGGAGTGTAAAACTAGATCCAAGATATTTATTTATTAGACCAAAATAAGTGTCACAAAGTAGATGTTAAATAGGAGGGAAGCACCTGTGCGTCGGACCCGTTCACCATCTCGACGAACTGGCGGCACTTGAGCAGGAACAGCAGCTCCTGGTCGCGCTCCAGCAGGCCGGGCCACTGCCGCCGCGTCAGCTCGATGGCCTCGCCGATCCGACCCGACATCACTAGCTTTGATACTTCTGCGAAACAAACAACAATCTAATCCTCTTCTTATCGTGTCGACGCTACAACTGTATGTTGTTGTAGCATCGTGTTGGAAAGATTAGCCAGACTAGACACTGTGTTACCGTGCCTAGCTGTTACCGGTACACGAGGAGGCTCTTTCCATGCACCCCTGTGCGCCACTAGGAGAACAATCTAATATAAGTACTTTATTCTATAAAATCACAGGGATCATTTCGAATCGTCTCGAATACTAGGTGATTCTAGATTCTAGGGATTCCACGCGACCAAACACATTCAGTGACAATCTGCAGCGCCATCCAGCGCGTTATATTGACAACTCGGAGCGTTTAAATATGATCTCAACAGATGGCACTATAACCAATCGTGAAGTCCATGTCGCAAGCGAAGTGAACACTGAATACAACCTAAGTTATACTATCAAATACCATCGTCGTCCTCGATCGAACCTTGATACCGAGCTCGAAGTTTTAGTTGGTTCTTTCCATAATATAAAAAAAACTACCATATATTACATATTTACCCGTGTAGGTGCTTTTTGATAGACTTACTTTGTCTATTTTTGATAGAAGCTATATCTTCCTCTATAGGTTGTCCCGTGGCGCGTGAGAAGGCCTGCGCCGTACTGCAGTAGCCGTGGTGAACCAGATACGATGAGACCATTCTGGAACACAACAAAAAGCCATTTAAATATAAAGTATAAGTACAACAAACGGGTGGATCAAGACGTAAGTTACTAGATTGTTTTTTCAAGGTCTCTGGTCGCCAATAAGCGACACATGAAGCCTCTTGTCTTTATCATTCATCATGACTGGGTGCATGGAAAGAGCCTCCTCGTGGCGCACACCGGTAACAGCTAGGCACGGCAAAGCAGTGTCTAGTCTGGCTAATCTTTCCAACACGATGCTACAACAAAATACAGTTGTAGCATCGACACGATAAGAAGAACTCATGACTGAAGATAATGTAGGAATGATATGCAACAGACTTCTGTTCCTTCAATAGGCCGTACAGCAGGATCTTGCAGAAGTATTTTTTTAGATTTTTTGTTACTTTAATTTTTTAGATTTTTTTAAAATACTTATTGAACCTATAATAAGTTATTTATGTATTTAATTTGACGTGTATTGTTAAAAAATATGAATAAACGATGGTTTATGATCCCCCTGACCTGTGCAAGACCTGCTGCCACTGGCCCTGCTCGTCGGGCAGCGGGAAGTCGTCGATGGCGAGGCGGGTGCGCGCGCGCAGCTCGCTCAGCATGTCCTCGATGTCGAACACGAAGGGTTGCTGCCCGAAGTTGGCGTCCACCACCTCGCCCGGCGTCTGCAGACCCACCGTCGGGTATAGATTTGGCTGAAAAGTTAATTGACCATTTTTTATGGTTTGCCGAGCTAGCACATTTTGTAATTTTTCTCCCGTACAGTACCTCTACCATGAGTTCTCACAGTAAAATCGCCTGACTTTACTACAGTAGTTACGTAAATATTAGTATTACGAATTTTAATACCCAACTATGGTAGAGGCGCTGTACAAATCCTCATACATTTTTTTAACTACAGACGCTAGCGAGTATAGTATATATAGTACAGTAAAAACTCATGGTAGAGCTACAGGCACGAAGTACTGAATTCTCGTTTCTCAGCCGACTGTATAAGATTCGATATGTTTTCACGTTTTGTTATTATTTTAACTAATATTGAATCTATCTAGATAACAAGCAAACGATTAAGAAAGTGCCATCCAGTTAAGGAATGCATAGGAATGTATAGAGAGCAATGTTACCGGTAGTCCTCTGAAAGCGATGCCGAGATGATGTCCGTTCTTGGTGTAGAAGCAGGTGTTGTCGACGAGGTTGACTCCGCAGCCGATGACGTCGCCGGTGGTGAAGGTGGGCCCGTACGGCTGGCCCGTGCCCGACGAGCAGAACGAGTGCCCGTCGTCGCCGTGGTAGCCGTACGAGTGCTTGTCCCAGCCTACACACACACCCACAAACGTACAATACATACCTACTTACTGTCCACCTTATACAAAGTTAGCGCAGATTTGATGTCTTGATTACCATACGTAATGTTGACATTATGTGAAAGCTAATTTTTTATAAGATAGGGAATAATCATACGTATCAATTCATTGGCATAACATTTCAGATTGTTTCAGAAACCAGAAGAGTAGGAAAATGCATCGTCACCCTGTAAGAATAATCTTAAAAATCAGTATACACATGATTTTTTATGATTTTTTCACAAAAAAGTAACCGGCAATGATGTTATTTGTCAATCATATTCACTATACCTTAGCAGAAGCGATATTTCTTACCCAAATTCAATAGAATGATAACGAAGCATAAATTTTGGCAAGTAAGTATATTGACCTTTCCCTGATCTGATCTAGATGATATACAGCGTTATGGGCCATTTTTACCGATATTCACATTAACCGATATACGAAACGCTTCATCTAATCGTGAATACCTGGCAATCTGTTCATGTTGACTCCATGTGCCGACAGGCCGATGCCCATGTACCCGTCCCGGCCCTTGGACACGATTCGAACCTCGAAGTAGTACAGACCACACGCCGCCGGGATCGGGTGCGTGGCGCGCACTGACGCCGCGTCCTTGTGTGTTTTGCCATGACCTGGAACATGGAACAAGACGCAGTGAATCAAAGAAACTGATTCACTAAAACTGGTGATTCCAAAGCCCGAAATGTTTAAAAAGGAATCCATTACTATGGCTCCAAGATTTTGGCTACGATCATGACTAGCTCTGATCGTACCCATAATCAGCACCAATGACCAGAATATAAGTCTCATTAACGAGCTGAGGTATAGCGGTATTCATGAAGAAATTAAAATATATTTCACAAGTGATAGGGCGATGGCGAAGTGTAAATATTTTTCCAAAGCATTTTTCTAAAATCAGTAATAGGAGTCGTTTTAGAAAGCTGCATACAGCAAGGCGGTTTAAAAAAAGTTTTTTTTTTTTTAATATGACAACGAATGAGCGATTGCGATAGGAGGAAAGAGTCTCGATTTCATTCGAAACAAGATATTCATATAAATACAGGACAATATTTCGCGACATTTAATACCTAGTTGAAGCAGAGATGTATATATAAGTAGATAAAGCAAGTCAACATTCGCTAAAGATATCATAATCACCTCTCGATATGATGTAGTATTTCAAACAATAAACAGCAAAATACGAAGAGTGTTATGAATTGCTACAAAAACAATCAAGTTTTAAAATCAAAAACGCGCCTTGTTATGGGAGTAAATAAGGTGGTGTATTGCATACATACATATATTTTTACATGTCATGCTATAGTTTATCAATTGGGTTTTATAAATTTAAAGAATCGTCATTTTTTAGTAATTAGTACTAATGAGATAAATATTATTCTTATTAGTACTAATTAATAGTAGTATAGTAGTATAGTAGATAAATAATATTATTATTATTCTTAAAAACTCCGTTTCTGAAAATTGAGGCAATTTTATTATAGCATTTCTAAAACCAAACAGTCTTGTATAAGCAAAATTGATAAAATCATACATTTTGATTTATACCTAATGGCGTATAATAAGAAGCCCATGAAACAAATCAAAATAACACCAATATGTTCTGATAATAATTAGACAAGTTTAATGTAAGCCGCGAAATCTAATTCAATCATGCAAACACAAACCAGAATAACATGCATTGGTTCTCAAACATGTAACTGTCACGATGGTAAGGACGTAGGAATAACATCCTGAATCGCAGCCAAATACGCAACTGTGTCAGTAAAATTACAGAAACCGCGTCACACAATCACCCAGATATCAAATGTTAACGTTAACTAATGTTAACGACACAAACAACGACGCAGAAACCAATCAAACATAGAAAAACTGTACAATGCCATACTCTAACGCTATAAACATATTACGTTTCAAAACGCTGACAAAGAAAACGAAGCCGTACAATCATACAAGGTAAAGTTTAGAATCATATACGTGCGGCAGATTGTGAAAATGATTAGTCTATCGCAAGGCCACACACTTGAATACGCCACATTTAATTAGTGACAAACCACGGTCACGCCATACCAAAGAACCACAATAATAAACTGTTTTGCAAATTGATATAGCTTTATAAATACAGAAGATGGTGGACTACGAACGACTCTGTACTAACATAATAAACGGTGGACCCTCTGAATACCTAATCTGTGTAATGAATAAAATTCTGTAGAATATGTATGAATCAATTGGGTTGAAAATAGTTCAGTCGAAATCAGCAACTACAATCGCAAAGTCACGGAGAAGCCATTACCGTGACAATAACCTACGAGTACGTTGCAAAACTTGCAAAGCTATCAACACCAATAATACTATTTATTACCAGTAAAGTAAAAAGCTATCGCTTTCATTTCTATAGCAGCGATGGTGTATCCCGCGCGCGACGCAATAGCAAATCTTGTGTCGATTATACGCACACGTTCACACCTACTCTACTACACAAAACCAACGCTCACACGGAGATAGAATGCGCGTACGCACACAACACACAGGTTAACGAACCTGCACGTGTTAACTAACAAACACATGTAGGTGTAGCAGTACACGTTGCATGTGGGATGCTCTCCATCATAGGAAAAGGTTTTGAAAACTCTATGTATTAGTTTTAGCATAAGTATTTACTTTGATGAACAGCGGTAACAATAAGGATGTAATGTTCTAGATAGATAGATAAATTCTTTATTGTACACAAAGAAAATAACAAATGAAAGACATAACAATAAATTCTATCTCATTTCATAAGACAAACAGGGGATCGCATTGATTGATTGACGAATGTCAAGGCGTACTCGAGGTCGACACTCCCTCGTTTCCTGAACAAAGAATCTGAAACGTGAGTAAGCTTTAACCAATTATATCGTTGCCGTATTTGTAACAATTGATACCACTGAGATCGAATGATAGCATCGAAAGCCAGTGCCTTTAACCCAGTTCAGCAGCGGTTTTAATCATTTGACCAAAATATCAAGACAAAAGAAAAACATCAAAATAACCAAAAATATACCAAAATAACTCTAAGACGTGCCCTTATGCCTGAGCGTTCCAGAAAGTGGCAGCACTCACAGTGGAATCAACATTTTGAACTCAACCTACAGCTACAATACAGCGCGTCGATGACCTTTTACTTGCTTTTAATTTAAAATAACAATGCGTTACTGTAAAAATGAAGAACAAAAAAAACAAAAGTAAAATAAACGCCTATACACAGTTTTAGAATTAAATTCGTGAAATTTCTGTTTGAAAGTCAGAAAGAGCAAGAATGTCATAGACACGAAAGAAGCATTATTTAGAACATAAGTAGCAATCCTCGTTTATTTTTTATTTTATTAACTATCCGTTTTTCTTCCGCATAATTAAGTATGATTTTTTTTATCTCACTTACCTTATTCATGCTGTATGTCCTGTTTTTGTCGTCCTAATAAATATGTATAAGTATACACTTTATGTAACTTATCGTTTTCGTTAGTTAGCATTATTATATATTTTTTCTTTTGAAGTAAGTTGGTTTATTATTTTTTAGTCATTTATTATTATTTTATTGTATTTGTGTGTAGTGTTTGGATTGTCCGTGGCATCACCAGACGGCTCTGACGGAAGATCAGTGTTAGTTGCTTGCAACTAACCTCATGCTGAGTCAGAGTCCCATTTGCAACACTATAATTTTTTTTATTTTTTAAGTTATGTATATTTCTTATTTTAGTATAGTTTTTTTTTGTATTTAGATATAATTAATGTTGTATGTACTGTGTTTGCAAATAAAAATTTATACTTTATCTTTATTCATGTTTCCAAAAAACGTTACAATTCGCCGCCATTTTTTAGAATTTGATATGTTTAAGTTAGATGCTTAAGACGCATTTAGTTCATCACCTTGAACAGATAAATCAAAGACATTAGGCATTCGCTTGTTATCTTCAGTTGAACTAATTGCAATTCAGGTCAAAACCAAGGTACTACAGGCAGTCCAATACAGTCACAGTTTAGATAACTATTTATTGTCATTTTTTGCGCATTACGGAGGAGTCACTGAATATTTCATGAAATACCAGAAATGTTTGTAAGTTTATAAAACCTAGCAGCACGCCAACCTACGAAAACTCGCTGGAAAGCACGTAAATTTGGTGAATAATTGAAAGGCGAGAGGATGAATTTTGTGCACAGGACTATATTATCCCCAGTCGGTAACGACTCAGCCTGAATGCACTCTATGGGTAGCAGGGAAAGGGTTTGCCTGGTTTGCTCAATAAACAGAAAAAGTTTTACAACGCACTTTGCCTTAGTTTAAAATGTTCTGGAGAGTAGAAACAGATTCCGTTTTGCTGATTACAATATAATAGCATAATAAAAGAGGATATTTTTTGACCAAATCCATTCTTTATTTAGAATGCGACAGTATCAATTGTATTTTAATTGATTTTTTTTTCAATAAACGTCCTAATCGTGTATGTGTACAAAATTACATGATAATGAAGTATGGGCAAATCTCTATGGAGCGTGGCCCACGACTAAAAAACCACTCTCAAGGTTGCCACATAAAACGTTTGAAAGGGATTTTACAGGCTTGCATTTTACTATTTTTATGAAAAAATCAGTCTCATGGAAATCGAGTGGATTTTTTCCGTAAATATAGTAAAATATTGGCCTGTAAAAGCCGAAAAAAGTGCCCATTCTCCAACACACTTACAACATCGTTAAGCTTGTATATACCTACTGTAGTCTAAGATATCGAGTGTCCAGATGAAAACATCGATAATTGTAAAATGTATGAGTTACTGTTACTAGCAATAATTTGTATGAGTACAGTCAAGTGAATTAGGATTATTGGACATTATTTTGAAAGACAAACAGTATCGGCCGGAGATCGAGGACAGACTATAAATATCTGCAACGCGGCATAAATAGCTACTACTCCGCACTAATTCTAATTAATACACATATTTGTTCTCAGCAGGAATAGATGCGAAACGTAAAACTAGAGTGTGTAAATATATGATGGTGATATCAATAACAGGATGTATTTAATCATTACATGCTATAATTCGAATAAAGGACACGCTCGTGTTGGTAATCAGAGTGAAACGGGCTATACAATGGCAAAGCATGTCTCTGGTTAAACTGAAGTTTATTTCAAGACCTATCTACTTAGTGAATAGCTAAGCAAAATTGTAGAGATAATTATAAAAAGGATAGTCAAGGAGTAGCAATGGAAGCTAATGCATTGCGCGTAATTAAATACAGTAAAAAAACTTACCATGACATGAGAAATGACAGTGCTCAAAGATGCAAGTGCGAACCAACTACGTAATACAGTACTAAATTCACGCAAGACATTAGCAAAGCGCAAACAAAACTATAGGGTTAGAGAGAACATACACAAGAGACATCCCAAGAATGGTTGTTACACACGGTAAAACACCCGTTAGCAAACAGTAACGGTGCTCTCGAGGTAAACAAACAAAGGCTTGTGCTGTGACGTTTACCGCTTAACCTGATCACGGAGCAACTATGCACAACTTGATCAGTCGACTGAAACATTCACAGCATATTGTATTATTAAAGGGAAGGAAAACGGAGTGATCCTTGGGTGGTTATTCTGGAGTATTTTTGACCATTAAATTGGGTCTAGAACGGAGCGCTCGTTAATAACGTTTCATGGCTAGACGCAAACAACCACCGTGACGTAAGTAATCGCAGTAATTCTAAATCGCCGTATAACCATCAACGGATCACTCCTTTAACTGTTTGATAGCGGAATGCTTGCTTTACATGTGCGCGTCAACATACGGTACATCCAGAGGCGTAAGTGGAGATAGGGCAGGTGGGGTCGGCGGCCCGGACCCTGCGTCCCACCTTCCAACAAATAGAGAAAACGTCCATCCATAAAAACATTTACATTCTGGCCCCATTCACACCACTTACGCTTCTGGCTGCTCGATGCTTTTTCCAAATCCTTTCGTAATTTAGTATGTTCCTGCAACTGGACGTATGGAAGCTTTACTTTGCGCGCTGACTGAGTATTCGTGTATTATGTTACAAATCGACAAGCATTTATCATCCTAGTTAGATTAAATATTATTATTTTGCGATTCTCAGCTTCGCTACAATTTTGAATATTAGCAGCTTTTGTTAACGAGAAATAAGCCACAATCAGTGTACCAATTATATTGATCCGAGCAACACGTTTGTCGAACCGAGTTATAAATTGAGTCGATTTGCAACAAAACACGAAATCCTCAGCCAGTTGATACCAGAGGGCTTAGTCCGAGGTTGCAGTTTAAAACTCCCTACTCTCGTGCCGAGAGTCTTCTCTCGGATGTCCATACAAAAATATAAGGATATCCGAGAGAAGACTCTCGGCACGAGAGTAGGGAGTTTTAAACTGCAACCTCGGACTAAGCCCTCAGATCCAGCAAGCCGATGTGTCTCAATGACATGCAATCTCCCTACGACCGATACACGAGCCGAGCGTTAAGAGCAAAGTGGTGCAATGGAGCCGATTATAAGCTACGTTATACTTACTTATGCTAATTATAGGTAATGATAATTATTAGTCTATTAATGATGTAAAGCTTTAGTCGACTATCTCAAAATCATGCTTACAAACTGTTTTAAAATATTTAAATGATCTGACTGCGAAGTACGTTTGTGTGCTTAGCCAAGGTCTCCTTCAATATAAACAACATAATAATTTAAAGTCAAGACGTAGTTGCAGTTGCCGATGTAGGCGGAATAATATGAATTAAAAGAATTTTCAAAATATATTCCGCTTCAGAATACATGATACCGTTGAAATCATATGTTCGAATTTAAATATAACAAGTTAATTGGTAACACAAGATGTGCAAGACTATGGAGTTGTATGTAGTAAGTATGTTGTGTCCGTGCTATGGCAACAGCGTGTAGCGGAGTAGCGGTGGCCTTGCCGTGTACATGTGCGATTACTTTTAATAGGTACAAATACAAATACAAATACAAATATATTTATTTGGACCAAAAAAACTTAAAATAAGGTACATGTGTGAAACGATGCTGACCGCAAAAGTATAAAACTGTGTCGCAGCCAGTAACGCCCTCCTCTTAGCTGGGGGTTTCCAAATCTAGGTACATAAATGTTTCATAATATAATATATTTATATATATTTTAAATGTATATTTAACAACAGCAATGAGAAACTGGAGATGTGTGTACGCGTAGGGGTAAAATGAGGGTGTGTGGGTTGTGTGTGCGTGTGGGGTGAAGGAGAGGGTGTGTGAGGTGTGTGTGTGTGTGTGTGGTGAGTGTGTGCGTGGGTGTTTTGTGTGGAGGGATCTCCTGGTACGCCAGCCTCTTAGGAGTCTGGTTATAGAGGAGGATCCCTCCGGTGTATGTGTTATGGTGTGATATGAGAGTAATTGTGAATATGGTGAGCAAGTTACAGTAAATTTATGTTGTGTGTAAGAGAGAGAGAGAAATTATACTTGTAATAATTGTTCAGTATCTGCATAATTGAGGCTCTGAAGCCAGGTAGAAATTTTAATTTTACATTTTTTAAGGGTGAGTGGATGTATGTTAAGTTCTCTATTGACCTTAGTGTATAGTGTTGAGCTGATATGGTAGGTTCACATTGTATACAAAATAACCCACTGAAATATCGAATTTGTGCTCATTTTGTTGGCACCTTCCTTTTATACAGATGCATTTTGCTGTCTATGAGGATTTATAAAGTTGTATCTCACGTTTTGCACAAATGACTATACTGAGTATCGCTTTATCACATAATATATTTCAATGTCTATTTTGAAAACAAATATCGCCGTGCACCTACTGATTACACCAACTTCAAGATCTTTAAAAAAAAACAAAAAAATGCTGTAATATTCGGCCTACCTTGAGTGCGATATTTTAATGCAAATTAAAATGACTCGTAAATTTTGGAAATTTAAGTGAACGAACGCAACCTTTAAATATTTTAAAGGTCTAAAGACATTTGTAATTCAGATTTTCAGAACAGAAAAAACAAAGGTTCATAATGAATGTGTCTCTGTGATAGATTCAGAACGATCTGCATCTATAATATAGATAAATTTCAAAATAAATGTTTGTATAATAGAATTCACAAATCGTGTATAACATCGACATTGTGAGTCCAACACAAAACTAGTCAAGTCAAGCTAATCAGTCCTTTGTACCGCTACTTCTATTTAATAGAAAGGCAAACATTTAGTTAAATAAATAAATAAAGTTGTCGAGACAGAATAACATCTAGTAACGAAATTCAAGAAATTAACTAAGTAGCGGTTATTTCCTAAACTGGTTCGTAACATTAGTGTCGCAAAGATAGTACGGTAATAATAAAACAAAACTTGTAATTACTTACTTATATTATTTAGATATATTTTATTTATTTATCAAAAGTAATAATAACGAGCAATCTGGTCAACTAAATCAACTCGCTGAGAACTAAAAACACAGTTTATTCTTGCCTTTATAGCTTAAAGAGCAATAATTTACTCAACCATTTGAATAAACCAAATGAATGTTTCATTGAAAGTTTGTCACAGACAGTCGGAGCCACGAAAGTATGTCGTAACAAATCCTCGAAGCCGAGGATCGCGTGCAAGGCCCTATCGATTGATAGTTGATACTCGAGCGGCAAGTTCCGCGTGAATCATTGAATCTGTACCAGATTACATTTTGCATGAGTGGCCATGTAAACGTGAAGTCTAAGTAGTGCGATGTGTTCAACACAACATTACTTGTTCTATACAAGGCTTTGCACAATCCAAAAACTATAAAATAATCTGCGCATGTAGTTTCCTAGTCATCTAGACCTTAATCTAAATTAGGTATAACGATTCTACTAATCTTTAGATCGTAGAATGCTTATAATTTATAAGCATTATAAGTTATAATTATTTTCGAATAGATTTCTTTACTTAATTAGAATGTATTTGCGTTTATCTTTCTAAAATAACTCTCAAAGTAAAAGTAAAGTAGTAGTATATTTTAATTATTATTGGTTAAAGTGACTGAATGAATTATGTGAATTAGGTTTTAGATATTTTCATAGTTTCTCAAGACAGCTATGAATAGTATGTATTATCATTGAATTGAAGCTATTAGTAGAGTGTGCATTTGCGTTGCCAACGGGAAGTTTACCTGTGCAGCTGCGCTCGCGCACTGACAGACGTTACGTTATAGATTATGCAACGTAAGTCAGATGATATATAGCTCAGGGTCGGTTAATACATTAACTATGTATATTCATAAATTACTTTATAGTTTTTAAAATCCCTCTACTTTTGTGTAAAAATATCTAGCTTATTATCTCAATCAGAAGAAAATTCCTTGTTATGATTATTGTATGTATTTACTTTTATTCAATGAAGTCTCGTTTATTATGAAAATACTGCACAGAAGATATTGATATTATCAGGCCTTAGCATAATTAAATCTTCGAATGGAAGTACAAGGACAAAGAAAACAGAAATAACATTACTAAATAGGTTATACTGCTCTATGAAGTATTATGTAACAAAGGGATTCGACAAAATTTGTACTTCTACTTGCATACCCGGCCACACTCACATTCATAACTTTTATTATAATCCCTTCTCATTACATGTCCAATAATGTCCAATGTCCATAGCACGCTCTTCTCACTGCAATGTGAAAGCGTATACAGCGAAGTTTACAAAGATAAAGATAAATTAATGTCAGGTGTACCGTAATCGGAAGCATCAGACGCGCATATTAAAACCGTGAGAAAGTCGACGATGACGATGTAAATGTAAACAAGGCGAACTTGACCTGCCATTGGCTCAGTTTAACTTGCATCGATCCTACTATTTTGGTAACGACAATGGCTAGAGATAAGGCGACTGACCTGCTTAAAACAGCAGCTTTGATAACGGCGATAACCCAGATCGTAGTTTAAATGCAACCAAAAAATCATTTTTATGAGCAATTTACATTGCGAAAATTAATTAAAACACACGAATGTTTTCTAAGCAACCCCGAATTTATAGCTGCGACATTCAATAGCGTATCCATAATATTTTGGACTATTAACTTTTGTCATTTACGTAAAGGTTCTCGTAATGGCATGGCACTAAATCACAAGTCGGTCACGAACAGGGGCTTACTTTCACTATCGCCTTGTGTTGCATAATATAACGCTGAGGCCTGTTTTCATTTGTGCAGGAGTTTCATTTTGTTCCCAGACAGCACTCGCTAGATATCAAACACCTAGATATTGCGCGGAAATTGCACAACCGTACGGATCTACGGATATGAAACTGAACTTTCGGTATGGTTCACACTTATTTGCTATATAGTGCACTAGTATCATTGAATTGTGACGATGCGAGCACTCGATTTCTCGATTGCAAGTTCAGTACGATTGTTTCACAGTTGCTTTATTGTACGTAAGATTATTCATGAATACTCAAACCACAACGAAGCATGAAACAACGCATTAGTGTAATGCATTGCAAATGTTTTCATCGAGAACAGGAGACAAAGAACAACTTCCTAGCTATTTAATTTTAAATTCAAATACTTCTAATCCACCAGAAGCAATATAGCTTAAGTCTCATGATGTGGAAACCATTGTCGCGATCACAGCAAACGAGGAAATAGCTGCTTTAGCTGCTGGGGACAAGGTTGACAACTGCTCGACGGCGACGGAACTAGCTACCGACAAGGCCGATGGTACGATTCTTATGCGTGGGAATGTAGACTCTAACGCTGAACGATAGAGTTAGATTAAGTTCGTTATATGGAGGATTGGGAGGTTAGAGGAGGGGAGGAGCACGTGGCAGGCGACCCGCCGCAAGCGAGCTTGACCCAGTTAGTAGATGCACCATTTCGGTCCCGTTCGAAAGCAAGGGCGGCCCTTTACCATCGACTGTGTTTTAGACCTTGTGCTTTATTTCTTTGTTCTCCTGCCCTGACTGAAACCTGAACATCGCGTCATTTTTTTTTTTTATGACTACGATTTTCCCCTATCGTCTGGGAACCTTTACAAAATATGTTAGTAGTATATAAACTAAAAGTCTCTTTACTTTAGAATGCAATGCATCGTATCATTACATTACCAAACCACTTGCAAAACTAAAATCTGTTTGAAAAACGCAGTGCACAATAGGGTACATGGCAAACAATATTTATTGGCTTACAGATTGCTAAGCAGGCGGATCACAACTGACTCAACATTGAAGACAAGATTAGTGATGAACTGACTAGTAAAAGCGTACTCTACGCACAGAAAATAAAATACTCTAGCGAATATCGCTGTGCTCCACAACAAGCTGTAAACTAGATAAATTAATTTGTAGCATAATGCAATGGCTGGAATGATATCGGACAGAAGAGAGAGCAACAGAAAGTGCAATTTTCTCCGGTTCTTATTGAGGTCGCAGAAAATATAGTTTGAAATGAAATAGAAACATAATGAAAGCACGAAGGCAAAACTGAAAATAAACAACAAACAAACAATTTCGAGAATGAAATAAACGCTTTCGCTACTGAGAGGATCTAAATACTTATTGAGCAAACTTCAAATTCATTTATTCAATAAAATCACAAGGATCACTTTGAAACGTCTTACATACTAGATGATTCTAGGGGCCAGTTCGTCGCGACCAGTGTCTAGAAGAACTGGCAAGAAACTAGACCTGGATTCTAGCGTTTTTTTCATATGATCCTTCTTACAATTGTTTAATAAAGTTGGAGCCAGTTCGTCCCAAGCAATGTAATGAAACGTTTATTATACCAAAGAGAACATTTTCCCGAGAGATTCTCTTTCAAGCTGTGACCTCATTAGTTACAAGCGTGCCCTCGGTCTTATGGGTGAGCAATCTATTATAAACATTACTATACTTTTAAACCACAGTATTACACTGGGATAAAAATATATGAAATTCGATGTTTATTTGTGTACCGTGTACCCTATATGGCAACCTTCTTGACTTTTCTTTTGAAGTTTAAGTCACAATAGCCGACGTACAGCGACTCACTGCATTGTATTTAAAATGTATTTCTAGTAAGTATATTCTTATTTTATTGTAATAAGTTTAAAACAATACTGTAAAAACTTATTCGTTCGAACTAAAAACAATTATATTATTTACTGACAATGCCTAGAGGTCAACAAATCTCGACGGGGTATGAACTTTGGACTAATTTCGATAAGGCGCTAATCTATTTCATCTGTCTCATTCATTGGCGCTGTGCTCCGACTTTTAGAAAACTAATATTCATTAACTTGGAGCCAGCGGCTTCTTGGCTCAGTCAACGTAGAATATATTGACACAAAGTAGTGGTTAGAAACATAGAGAACAAACAACAACTTAATGACAGCAGTTACTCTGGAATAAATATGAATTTGAAAGCATATAAAAACATAAAAATCATATTTTGAAAAAAATCTGCAAGATCCTACAAGTTGATCAAGAATATGTCTAGTAATTCACTGCTATAAGTACATACATAACTGGACTGAAACCAAGGGATATACAATCTTTGATAAACTCAATTCTATTCTCTGCACATTGAAAATGAAATACATTTCGTTAACACATAGATGCAGTAAAATCGCAAATATCAACTTCACTTTGATTCCGCATGCGTCAGATCGTTGGCCTCAATGATATTCAATAAAATTAAAACATAAAAAGTAACGATCGATCGGCATTGCATTGCAAGGGTAACCGTATAATGGAAGAGTACAGAAAGGGGATTACAATGCAACGGGTATGGTTTTTAACATTTACCGGGTGCATGAGATAAATCAATACTCTGAAAGGTGGAAGTTTGAAGTCAGAATTGAAAATAACCTCAATACTACATAGATGATGAACTGCTCGATAGGAGATAATAAGACACAACAACGCGTTCTAAAACCACAAGTAGCAGATTTTTATAACCATACTAACATACTACATAAGCCCATAGTCCAATTTAAAGTTTTATACAAATAAATCTTGAAATTTGATAAACAAATCAAACAATTACATTTGATTTTTAAATCAAATATATCCTTAGCAAACAACAATCAAGGAGATTGAGCATTATTTGTGCATACACCGATAAGTGATTGAGTGATCAAAGCCTTCCGGCCATAGCCCGCCTGAAAGGGAAACGGGCACAACGCTATTCATAGTGTAAGTTATTGAGGTCATTGCACTATCGAAACCGCTACCTTCCCTTGATTTAATAGCGAAGATATATCGTTGACTTAAAAGTATTCAAAAAAGTTTATTTATTAATTTTAGCACGAAATATAACGGTATTTCGTGCAATGATCATGATTATGTTCATTTTATTGATGTTGCAATGCATTGATATTTATTTATGGTGACATTTAATTCCTTCAGAGTGCCATTTTTTTAATTATTTATTTATTTGGTTCAACACTTTTACACTATTGCATTGCGAAAGATAAGCGGAATATAAGAATATAACTTTAGGGAGTACCAATTCTAAAACTACAAATGTTTAAAAATATAACAAACAACCCGGATAGAATTCTTTGCAACTATTAATGTAACTAAGTTGTTTAAATGAGTACCTAATTATCTTATAAGTCTGGAAATGAAGCAATGAACAGCAATCATCGAAGATTATCGTTATAATTTTGATTTCACAAGCGATACCCGCCGAGTCGAATTGCTAATGCGGATAATGTAATTTTCCTGTACATTGCTGGTGTATTTCCACATGTTACAAATCCAGAGAGTCTATAATATAATCAATGTTCAAATCACGTACTGTTTGCGCATGAAACCCGACAGCGGCCGTTTATTGATTTCATCCAAATGCTTCGATTCTAACATTTCTTTTACAAACCCTTTTTAATTTCTTGCTTTGACGAATTTAAATTGATAAACGACTCGCTTGAGGATCGAAAGCTCAAGCGTTTATTAAAATTGTTGTCGACAACATTTATAAATAGAATTATGATTACTCGGACTTTTGAAAAATAAATAAATAATAAATAATTTTGAATGTTTGATGCACCTACCACCGCTATGGTAGATATGACGGTTAAAGATGCTACTAAATCCACATAAGCCACACAGGGTATAAAAAAACGTAAACAAAACAACAAAGTGCCTTGTGTAAGGGGAGTAGCGCATCAAACATATTGCATTTCAAACGTGAGCTAGGTATTCAAACTATTTACCTTTTTCATCCATGTGTACTGTAAAACAAAGAACCAAGTGAAACAGTTAATAATGTCATAACTTGGTAAT
This sequence comes from Ecliptopera silaceata, assembly GCA_932527185.1. NCBI lineage: Eukaryota > Metazoa > Arthropoda > Insecta > Lepidoptera > Geometridae > Ecliptopera > Ecliptopera silaceata. The sequence goes on along the minus strand of OW052209.1, from coordinate 407,592 downwards.
AAACTAGTATAATAAACTTTTACGTTTTCTTTGTGTTAATACAACGAGGAGGCTAAATTTCGGCATGAGAAAATCACATTACGACTACGTAATGTGAGGAATATTTGAGTAAGACGTCTGTAAAGAAACGACCGTAGAGAATACATTTTTCATCTATATTACGAATTACGATATTCCAGAACTCGAGATATTCTCAAGGTTTCACGCAAATAGCATTGAAAATAAGAAATGTTTTTAAAGAAAATGTTTTGATATGTTTTACTTCCGATCGAGTCCTTCAAAACGAACTTATGATTACAGCGATAGTTTGAGAATAGAGGCTTGCTTACACATCTACAAACTCAGAAGTTTAGCATCACATTTAACAATAAACACGAATGCAACTTGACCCGGTCATATTATATCCGGAAATCTTCATTATTCACGTGTTTCATACGTTTTGTCATTTCGAATACCTACAGCTCTACTTTCGTGTATTTGATGAATTAGCATGATTTAATTCTTAATAAATTATTTTGCTTTTCGCTTGTAAGAAGCGATACAATTTACTATCAAAACATGTTGTTACTGATATAAGAGATATTATTTTCACGGAACCTTAAAATGCAGTTCGCCTCGCACAATGAGCTGCACGACCAATAGCCTCGTCTACAATTTACAGAAAATAATACATTTCAGACGCGTGTGCATGAAAACCTTCCGCTAACATTCATGAAACTAGTTGTATCTCAAGTTCCACGAACAGCCAACGTCAATTTTGATCTAAGTTAACAATAGATCGCATTTACTACCATACGTCATTGGCAAAAGTACCTATAACCTTGAGTATAAAGAATAGACCAATCTCGAGGATTCTTGAAGGTATACTTTACCCGTCTGGATACTGAACCCGACCAATTTTATACCAGAGTTCGTACCTAGTTAATTCAGGTTTTCGAAAGGGCAAAGGCTGCGAACTCTATTTAGTAAATCGAGGGTTTTTTCTTTCGTCAATAATATCGTAGCTATGCGGAGGGATTTGTGGTAATTCAGTTTTTATTGGTCAGCTGGTTTTATAAATGCTTAGTCACGTTCCTGCAAGAGGCGGTAATACAATTTTAAGTTTGATTATACGAGCTTCTTAATTTTCGAGACCGGATAATAATGAATTGCCCCAAGTGTATTCGAACATACTTAATCTTCCATATTACATTGACTGTGCCTACAACGCTGATAGATGAAGCCTAAGCGGTTATCTTCCATGCCGTCTAGACTTAGTTTTTTTTTAGTCAACACAAATCTATTTATTTCACAGAAAATTACCAATTCAGTGGCGCAAACATCTAGCTATAGTTCCTTTACTGAAGCCCTTCAATCAACCCTTCTATTACATAGAACGTGACCTGGAAATAGCTTTCAGCTTATTGGCTGACACGCGGCTTTGCGTAGATACATACTCGTAATAAGTATTCGAAAAACCATTTGAAAACAGTATCAAACAGACTTTGCATAAATACACCGGAATATCAAGTTTATTGATTTAAATAAATACTATAATCATATTATGTTGTGGAAAGTGGAAATGAGTACTTGCAGTCAGTCTCGAGTCTTTCGCTTTTATAACAACGAAAAAGACAGCATTAGACTTATCAATTATTACAGATGTAGATTGAACCAAAGTGCATGTAAGTTAAGGGAGCGATCGATTGGTCTCGCCGGTAGATGACCTGTGTGCTTCGGCCCTTCAAGTCCTAATACTGTGTCTAGCCGGGTGAAGGACCGGGGAGGGACGATTGCCGCTTCCCTTTGTTGTCTGATACTCGACGATACTCAAATTAGTGAATCTTTTTGTTACGGAATAGGCTCCACTCATACAGAGAGGAGCCTCATTATATTTCGACAACCTATCAATGCAAATCCAACCCCTGTCTGGTCGGATTTAGCAGGAGACAAAAGGAAAATCGCCCGTAAATTATGGCGTTACGGGCATTATGAGTAACACACGCTTACAAAATTGAAAAAAATAGTAGAAACGTAATTTTTTGGTTTAATCTATGGTTCATGAAACAAGAAGCTTCCTTTGCTTGATTTCGGGAGTAGAGCATGATGTGTAAGCGAGATGTCCCTGCATATTTTATTTTTTATTTATTTAATTTCATATTTTTTTTTTAATGTGTCTAATTTAAAAGCCTATTTATATTTTTGCGTGATACATAAGGGGACCGACAATGTGCCACGTTGAAAAGCTCGACATTATTAAAAATAGGTGACTGAATAAAACATCTAGATTTGATGAAAAGGTCTATTATATCTAACAGAATGCATAATACCTTGATATCTTATTGCTCCTAAGTGTAGTTGAACTATCATATCTTAGAAATGTTATGAGTCAAGACGTTGTGGTGGGACACCATGATATATTTATAGGTAAACAGTTCATGGAAACCAAATGTTCATAGAAAAATTTTTGTCTAACGCCTATAATAATTTTTGTAATAATGTGCAATTGACAAAACTGTAGTATCAGTGTTTTTTTGTATAACAGGTGTATATACAACATGAGTTGAATAACAGGAGTACTTCCTACAGACAAGTACCCACAATAGTACAAACATTTTAATATTTTTGAAACAACTTTGTTGCCAGAAAGAAGATGTTTTAGTTTACTACAGAAACATAATCAAGGTTCTATGACTTTTGTGCATTAGCGAAAAAGCGAAAAAGGTCATTAAAGTAAATAATAATAAAACTAGTTTAATTTAATAATGATCGGTTAAACACATAAATTCTTCTGTTAATTTGTTGTGTTTGATTGAATTGTTTAGACAACATTACAATTTTTCTTGCCACAATGCACAAAAAATGATTTGAATTTGTCTGCAAGTTATAAATTATTATTGTTGTTTATATCGCAAAAGTTTTGCTAAACATATTATGTAGCGTATTATCTTATCTCAGTACTAAAAAATATAAACACAGTTAAATATTGTTTTTGCAATAGTTTATGATAAATCCAGGAAAGAAAATGATAAATCCAGAAATGTTACTGTCTGCCATTTAACTGAAGGAGACCTTGTAGAAAATAACACGACAAAAACATCTACCTAAATGACTAAGATACATCCAAGTAGTTCGTCGCAGTTGAAATCGCCTCCGTGGCCAAATCATGGACGCTTTATAGTTTAGTTCGTAGATCTAAATAGCTGAGCGATCAGCTGATTTCTTTGTTTGAGTGGCGAGACGAACGCCAGTCTCTCGATCTGCGATAGCGACGCTATAGACGGAAATGTAATTATATAAACCACTCATACCTCTCGTCAATCACATCCAGATGCCTCTGAAAAGCATCAATTAAGTGTTTCTCTAATAACTAATCCATAAACAAACCTTGAAGCTCTTACCTTTGTAATGGACTCGAAGATTATTTTGCGACAGCCCGATGTAACTGAATTTATCCTTGGTGCTCCAAGCTCTAGGCAGAGGAGACTCTTCTTCATTCACATTTGGATAAAGAGATTTCAAACGGTCTACATCATCACTTTCCACTTGATTTTGGGAATCCATCTCTCCTCGTCCACTACCTATCGCAGCCATTTATAAATTCTGCAATTTCTTGACATGAACGTCAGTGACGTCACTTGTTCTCGATGAGATATGAATAGTTCTACAGGCCATAGGCAGGTGGCGCCCGCCACAAACTAGGGCTGCGGTTAGTATAAGTAACCGATACTTTCCGAAAATAAAACAAAAACATGTTTGTGAATAAATTTTCCGATTCAAAAGAATAGGTGGTTTCCCAGATGCCCTTTCGGCTACTACCTAGCTAGGATAAGTATCTTCTCTATGTTATCTCTATTTTTACGCGGTACTTAAGTATGATACATAATATAATGATAGTCTCTAGGCAACTGGTTATCATATAACATCATGTCTGCAGTGAATGTACCCAGACACCTAAAAAAAATTGAGTCTATATTACACGAAAAGTTGAAACTACTACGTTGTCAACCATATAGTGAATTATTTGAAACACAACAGCTATATCATGATGAAGTTCTTGAGGTAGGTACTAATATTTATTTTAGGTGGCCAGTGGGTAGTGAGTGAGTACCTAACAATTTAAAAATATGTAGTATTAAGTAGTAGGTAGGTACGTAAGTAGTAATAGGATAGAATCCTACTCATCAGCAGGGCAACATAACGTGATATATATTACTCATTTTGCAGTATGTAATCAACATTTCAAAGTAATTCACCAAATTAAATTGATGAAATGAAGATTATTAAATGTATCGAATTTATTTTCAGTTGTATCGAGAGGCATTCACAAACTTAATCAACACTACAGTTACTTACTCAAAGATTCTAAATGAAGTGAAAAATGCGTATGAAAATTCTCTTCAAAGTCGTGATAATCGTATATCGCAATACATATCACAGGATGTAAGTTCAAAAAATATTAATTGAGTAATGCGCATCCTCATCTGTAACATACTACTTTTATATACTAGAGGTATTTTTGTTTGGACTAAATATAAGCGCCAATCGTAAATATATTAAATACCTACACCACCCACACCGCATGGTAACGTAACATCATTTGGTCGAGCATTGACGCGCAGTGTGAATCAAAATAAATGATCAATATAATAAAAATGAAAAAAAAATATCGATACTTATCGTATCGATATTTTTCAAATATATCGATTATATCATCCAAGAAATATCGATATTTTTGCCCAATATGCAATTATTTTAAAAAAATGCCAAAATATTCGAAATTGTAAAGCAAATACACATCTGGCTATTTTGACATCAGTTTTTTTATATAAAAAAACAGGTTTTTCATTGCTTGACTTAAAAAAAAAACAAATTAAACATAACATTACTCAAAACAGAATTTGTCTGATACTGACATCAGGAGCACTCGTTGTTTAGAGCTTTAAAAATATATCGATTTTGGTATCTGAAAATAAATATCGAAAATCGATATATCGCTGGAAAAATATCGCCGATATATATCGATATTTTTCAGAAAAAATATCGATATTTTGATATATCGATATTTTTTGCCCATCCCTACAATATAATGTAATAAAATATATCTGATCCTGATCGTATAGTTTAATTTTCAACAAAATTACGATTTCTACATTTATTTATTCTACAAAGTGCGAAAATTTGCAAATTTGAAATTTTTAACAGATGCAGTCTGTTGTTGTTTGTTATGACGGATGTAACGTCAAACGTCAGTGTAAAAGTTTTCATATCAGCTGTTTGCGACTTTGCGTTTATTTTCATTTGTGTTAATATTGTGTTGTAAATGTATTATGCCATTATTTTGGGTTCAGTCAGATAGGTAATAGGTTTCTATTGAAATGGAAAGGGCATCTTTAGCTACGGCTTTGGAAGAAACATCGGTTTACATTCTTGACGGCGGATTCTCCACACAGCTCGCTCGGCATGTCGGAACCTCGGCCGATGGAGATCCGCTTTGGAGCGCTCGATTCCTCCAAACACACCCGGAAGGTATTGTGAAAACTCATCTCGACTTCCTGCGAGCTGGGTCCGATATTATTATGACGAACACGTACCAAGCGTCAATCGATGGCTTCGTAAAGCACCTTGGTGTTACTGCGGACGAAGGATACGCACTGATAAAACGAGCTGTAAATCTGGCCAAGCGCGCACGGGACATATTTTTGCAAGAGTCTGGAGGTAAGTCTCGTAACGGCGAAGTTCTTATTGCCGGTTCTATCGGGCCGTACGGCGCGTATCTGCACGACGGCTCCGAGTACAGTGGGGCCTACGCTGACAAAACTCCCGAGGAGACTATGAGAGAGTGGCATACTCCTCGAATAAAAGCTTTAATTGAAGCAGGAGTAGATTTACTTGCTTTTGAAACAATTCCATGTCAGAAAGAAGCAGAGGTTTTAGTACAAATGCTTAAAGAGCATTCTAACATAAAAGCCTGGTTGTCTTTTAGCTGCAAAGATGAGAAATCTTTAGCTCATGGAGAGAACTTTCAAGAAGTGGCAAGAAAGTGCTATGACATGAATCCAAGTCAGCTGTTGGGAATCGGAACCAACTGCTGCTCTCCTCTAATAGTGGCAAGTCTCTTTAAGGCGACGGGTAGGGTGAAATTTTTCATAATAAATAAAAATGTCAATAACTTCCAACTTTATTATTTATTTATTATATCTACATACACGTTAAACTTGTAACACAGCATAGTTTTTGCCGCAGTGGTTAAACTCTAGATAGTCAGCGTGGCAACGTCGCATTTTCAACTTCAGTAAGAATGCTGAAAACGACGCAAAACACATAGTGAGCCGCGCACAGTTTGGATTGTCAAACTTTTAAGCAGCGCCTTATGAATATTTGCGAGCACACAGCAATGGAACACTTATAGTTCCTAAGGCGCTACTCTTCTTCTTCTTTAAACACCTTAATGTAGATTTTTTTTTCCTTGGATGTATAGATATCAACCATAAGAATAGCTGTGCTGAGTTTGGTACCAAACAAATCTGCCAAACCCATAAAAAATGGGATCAAAAATCACACTTTTGCAAAAGGTGTTGGTACTAAACTTACATTTTAAAGTAAACTATAACCAAGAGCACACATTTTGTTCCCTACCTGACTAGTTCAATATATGTGTTATAGGAAATAATAAGTTCCACAACTCCACATGCTATGACTTCTTCAGAAAACACTCCCGAAAACACGCATTTGGCTATACCCGTCACCTTAAAGGTATCAATGAAAGACGAACACTTCCTATACCGCTTGTGACATATCCTAATTCAGGAGAGAAGTATACAGCAGAGCTGGGCTGGGTGGACAATGACAGGTTGAGGCTCATCGACAGTTTTGTGTTTGAATGGTTGGCAGTTGGAGTGCGGTATGTTGGAGGCTGTTGCAGAACTGGTGCTGAAGATATTGCTAGAATAAGGCAACAGGCATATAAATGGTTAAATAATAAACAGAAAGGAACCTAATTAGTTATGAGATATTATTATACAATTCATAACTTAATTTGATAGTTTATTTTTTTAATGTTGTAAAATGTTTTAAGAATCAATACATATTTTTATAATTATTAATAAGTAGAACTACAAATGTATTGACAAAGTAGCATGGAGTACATGCTACTTTGTCAATACATTTGTGCTTATAGTCATTGGTTCTATTACAGGCACACAAAAATTAATGCCTCCAGTGATTTACAATATGTGGTCAAAACTTTTTGGTATAATCATTTTATGATTATGGTCATTAATTTAAAGTTTATTGATCAAATTTTATAAATAATATGTCGAAAACACATTACAGAGAGTGTTTGGCATATCTACTCGCAAGATGCAAAGAGATGATAAAATTAAGAATCTACTCAAAGAGTCTGAAGACTTAAAAGAGCAGAATCTGAAATTGACTTTTGAAATTTCTAAGTTAAAGAAAGATATGGGGAAGGTTTGTTTAAACACTGTGGTGTTGGTCTGTCTATGATTGTTTGTCCCATTGTCTTCAAAGTTGACTGAATTAAAGCTAAATGTTACTTATGTGTTATGGTGGCCTTTTTACACCACTTGTACTTTGTATGCATTTTTTATGATTAGTCAGGACTCAGGGCACTTGTGCGTGTTATAATGTTGATAGATTTTAATAAATGTTTTTGTTTAATTTTTACTTGTATCTTTTGTCCTGTGATATTCTTTCATTGGTGAGTACATGTCTTATTTTTTTAAGCATTAGTTAAACTACTTTACAAGTAATGATTATGATTTCTCTGGTTTCCAGTTAAAAGATGACAAATTCTCCGACTATCTAACGGTGATGCGGGAAAGAGATGCAAGATACACACTCTACTTTGAGAACCTCTGCCTTCACATGAAGCTGAAGGAACTGGACGGGAGTGCGTACCCGGTCGATGATGCTTACGGAGATCCTGTCGTGCTGCGCATTGCTTTGGACAGATGCAGGTAATTAGCATTGCTATGCATTTCAGAGTACAAGCATCTATGTGAACTCTAATGACATATCTCTGACGGAGGATCAATCTGATAGTCCACTTAACATGTTACATAAGCCTAATTCCACACCACGGTCAACTGCAAATGCTGATTTCCGCAGTCTCGATCGTAACCCAATTTATTTTTGTCAAAAGAGAGCAGCTGTCAACCACCCAGGGCGAGTTAAAGAGCAAGACGGACGAATACGCGCAGAGCGTGCCAAGGCGAGAGCACGATATTCTGGAGGCCAAGCACCACGAGATGAGGAAGAGCTTCGAATGTCTGCAGGCGGAGTTTCAGGCGCTGCAAGACGGACAGAAGAGGTGGCTAGGTGAGCTGGGAACATTTTTAGCAATTATTTCTTCAATATCGATGTTACTTAAGTCCTGGTCCGGAAACATCATTCGAGTTTGGTCCGAGTCGAGATAACAGTTAATTTATGTTTACAGCATGCGCTCGTTCGAGTTTCAGGTCAAAAGAAGAGTTTAGAGGAGGAGTTGTTCGAGTGCAAGGAGCGGTGCCGCGAGCTGGAGCGCGCCGGCACGCCGCGCCCGCACTGGGACATCTGCGCAGACTTCATCAGCGGCGGCCGCGACAGGTGACACATCACATCTCTAGTCTTCTTCTTCTTATTAAGGAGCTACGCTCTTGTCTGCGTAATCAATGCAAGTCACGCCATTTTTTCCTTTCCAGGGCCGCCTCCTTGACTTCCTTATACGACACGAGGGCAACCTTCATCTTTACTTGGCTCGTGTAGTTGATCCTCGGTCTTCCTCTTCCTCTCCTTCCTTCTACCTTTCCTTCTATGATGTTACTGATGAGGTTGTCGTGTCGTATAAGATGGCCCATCTCTAGTGCTGGACTTTTATTTAATTGTTTAGTTTAGACTATAGTTTGTGCCCTACAAACGTATGGTGGTGTGTAATGGTGTGGTGCAGATGGTGTCAGCTGGCGGGCGGGCTGGGCTCGCGCGAGGTGTTGCGCGCGCTGCTGAAGGAGCTGGGCCCGGCGGCCGAGAACGACCACTTGGAACACTTCGAAGGACTTGTGAGTCACCACATTGATCATTATAGAAATTTCTTATTTTTAAGTTATATATTTATTTTCTGTTGCTATAATCTAGATACTAATCATAATTACTCCTTGCTCTAAAGCTCATTAATGAGGATTTGGATCTGTGAGTGAAATATGTCGATCAAACGGCATGTCGATGGAGGACGTGACAGCGGCAGTCGGCGTCCGCACAGGTCTTTCAGTAGATACACCCCCTACGCCCCCCTACGGGTGGCGGGTCCACTTTAAAATTGCAATTTAAAGCGAATAAATTTGCAATATCATTATATAGATATAGAGTAACAGTTCTGTTTGTTGGTTAAAAATATATGTATATTGCAATATATATCTAAACATAAAGAAAACGTATAAAGTAGATTGCCTTCGGCAGTGGGGCGAGGCCTCAAAACGAGGAATCACCGGAAAATCCGTGCTATGTCGAGATCACAGCCTTCTGCTACCGACCAAGAGTAGCCAGCCAAGAGTGCTAGCGATAGCCTCTTGAGATGTTAGTCGAGGCTCTTCGCCAAACCGTATATGATAAGTGCAGTAATGTTGTGTAGGGCACTGGGGCGGACATCCCGCGCTACCTGCACTACTCGGGCAAGGTGCGCAACCTGCGGCTGTCGCGGCGCGAGCTGTGCGTCATCATCAACGACATCTGGCAAGGGAAGGCCGCGCACGCTGACGTCACCATGCACGACTACGTCACCAAGTATTTCGAGGACAGGTAACTAACTAAATCAAATCAATTTTATTCAGTAAAATTCACAACGATCATTTAGAACTGTCTTTTAATGTACTAGGTTATTCTAGGTGCCAGTTCCACGCGACCGGAGCCTAGAAGAACTGGCAAGAAACTAAGGCCTGGTTCCTACCGTTTTTTGTATGAAAAAAACATTATAAGTATACAAATATCTATTCCTAAGGAGAATCAGTATAACGTACCTGTATTATAACAAACGAATTAAATGTAAGTAGTGCTAAGTTAAATTGATTTGGTTTTTTGACACATTTAAGGTATCAACAACCATCCATGCGAGCCGAATGGGCTTACAACCTGTGCGCCGGCGCAGAACAAATGCTCGACGAGCCACAGGTATGTAAGACACCTCTACTAATTCAGTAACTTAGGTCGTATTATGCTTACATATTCAACTGCGTACTAATTATATTTTTTACAAAAATGAACAAAACTGACTTCAATTGTGACGTAGCTTGTGTCAGAGATCTTAGTAGAGCGAGGTCGTAATGTCAGGGATACGATTAGAGCGAGGTCGTAATGTCAGGGATACGATTAGAGCGAGGTCGTAATGTCAGGGATACGGTTAGAGCGGGGTTGGGTTGTGTGTGTGAGTCGGATCTGAGTGTTCACACATAATAGAAACAAAGTGTAGTGAATCATTAAAATCGGTTCATAATTGGCGGAGAAATCGTGTTACATACTTACAAAAAAACATACCTACAATCAAATAAAAAGTTTTATAAAAGCATGAGTGATGTATGAATAATGGGCAGGTGAAGTTGTTCTGGGGCGTCCTGCACGGCCACCTGAGCGAGCACATCTACTGGGGCCTGCGCCGCCAGTGGAGCGACCTCAAGCACCAGCTCTACAAACTGAGCAAGGACAAAGAAGTATGTTGCCTTCTATATACACCTGTAGCTCTACCATGAGTTTTTACTATACCATATATGTATTCTATACTCGCTAGCGTCTGTAGTAAAAAAAAATATGAAGATTTGTACAGCGCCTCTAGCGGATAGTTGGGTTCTAAAATTCGTAATACTAATATTTACGTAACTACTGTAGTAAAGTCAGGCGATTTTACTGTGACAGCTCATGGTAGAGCTACTGAGCGAGCACATCTACTGAAAAATAAATATGTATAAAAAATTGAATTTTGTACAGATAGAAGTCTATGGAAAATAAATATTTCTGGGTTTTAGAAACATTGTGAAACTCCCCTCGTTTTTGTACAATTTCAGAATATAACAATAGAAGAGTTTGAAAAGACAGCCAAAGCGCTGTTTCCTTTGAAGAGTGAAGTCGACATCAAGAACCTGAGCGACGTGGTGCGGAAACAGCTCAAACTCAAGATCAATACCGCGGAAGTCAATCTGGACAAGCTGTTTCAAGAGGTCATACAAATAGCTATACATTCACTCTTACACAAAACTACCTAGTTCTAAACGAAATACATACCTACAAATATCTAACTAAATATTCAGACATCATAGGCCTTAAACTAGCATGGCTGTATTATATAAATATTTACAAAGTCAAAGTCAAAATTACTTTATTCAGTAAAATCACGCGGATCATTTAGAATCGTCTTACATACTAGGTGATTCTAGGTGCTAGTTCCACGCGACCAGAGCCTAGAAGAACGGGCAAAAAATATACCCTAGTACCCAGAAATTTAGTACCTGGTAATGGATTTCATAGTGTTTGTGATTACGCAAATATTTTAACACTTGGTGCAAAGTGCAAATCAAACCCACAAGATCAGAGCTAATAATATGAAATGATTGTTTTATCATTTATTTATTTTTATAAATTGAGAGCAGGGGTAAAAGGAGTTCGGGAGACCTTTGACTAGCAGTGGGACGAGATAGGTTATATACGACGACAGATGTGGCGCGGTTGGCGAAAGTCCGCCTGCGACACGGAAGGTTGCGGGTTCGATTCCCGCCTTGGGATAAATGTTTGTACGATGTGCAAATATTTATTCCGTGTGTGTTCTGGGTATTTTATATGTACATACATATATAATACAAATATCTATCTATGTAATGTATTGTATTATATAAGTCAGTCTTCTAGTACCCATAACACAAGCTCTGCTTAGCTTGGAGCTAGATGATGTTGTGTGGATTGTCCAGTATTATTTGTTTATTATTATGCAAAAAATATTATGTGATGATCTTTATGGCTGAGCTAACAACGATTCTTGATTCGTTTATAATCCTAATAAAGCTGTGATGTATTATGTTTAGAACGAAGAAGGCTTCGACCGCGTGGATCTGGCGCGCGAGTTGTACCGCCAGCGTCAGCTCGCGCAGGACAAGTACCTGCGCGAGATCATTGCGCAGCTCGGCGCCGGCGGGAAGCACGCGCCGCGCGCGCTCTCCGTCGACAACCTGAAGCGGGCCATCGCACTTGTCGATCCTGCGATAGGTCAGTCTATCCGTCGAGTACACACCCAGTAGAGACTTATTATCTGCCAAATTCCGAAACTGATCAGTTCGGTAGACTTGCCTAGTCTATGATTAAGTTTATCATGTAGCGAGATAGATGGCGCTACAAGTGGTTCTGCCTATAAGTTTTAAGTGAAATTCATGCTACCCGTTTAATATATTTCAGCTACTAAGTACCTACCTTAAAATATTTTGTCGGAGGTGTACAATGCTTTTTTTTTCAACCTATTTCGTCCCACTGCTTGGCAAAGGTCTCCCCCAAATTCTTCCATTTCTCTCTTTTTTATGCTTCTTCCCACCATTTTATCAGATATTTTTTCACGGATTTTTTCACGGATATACCTATAATATAATTATTATAAAACTACACTATATGCTATCACTTTAGTCTAACCTAACCACAATTATACTTTTAACATGGTATCACTATTTCACGACTATGACTTGACTGTTCGAAGGCATAAAGAGAACTCCCCGGTACAGCCACCTCATTCTTTTTATATCACCGCATAAGCGTAAACAACAAGATGGCGGCGGCGTGCCGGATGTGACGTTTATTCTTTTCTAGAATCATCACAAATATCTTCATTAAAATAGCAAACAATATTTTATAATTCTTAAATAGATTTACCAAACTATTATATTATACAATTTTAGAATAATATTTTGGAAATCATGACATTCGGCCATCCGACAATGTGTCGCCTCCCGGCACACACAACATAAAAAACAATATATAGCAATACGATTAAAGTTAATATGTACATTGTAACACCGATATAATATTCAATTATAACAATATAAGGACCTTGAAACAATAAATCATGACATTCGGTAATTATTGTAGGTGGTGTTATACATATATACATAAGTATATAAAATCTAGCCTTTCCATTTTTACATTAAATTGACAAAACCACTATTGGTTCAACGCTTGGGGTATTCCGATCTGGTAGTTCAACGCTTCTGAGAACAGGTAATATAAATAAAAGTGAATAATACATTAAGCAATTGTAAATCATATTTCTGAATTCTGCTCCAGAAAAACAAATCGTTGCGGCACTTCACTTCACTTTGAGCTGTAATCAGATTATAATTATTATAAAAATAATGATTAAATGCATCTCCTTCAAATTTTAGCATTAAATAATAATTATAGAAAGTTTACAAATTATAGCATAAAAAGTTAATAATCATTGAAAAATTTAAACATCAAATAATAAATTACAGAGAGTCTTTAAGCTCAACATTAAATAATAACACGCCCGAAATGAGCGGGCTGCTAAAACACGATTAAAGATTTTATACACAGTTCCACTACAAATGACTCATATTCTTAAAGATTTTATCAAACTTTCCAAGTAGGGAAAGATAACAGAAAACATTACCAGTTCTACTTTCCTGTTTCTTACGAAACATCAAAACATCATACTCCAGCCTCAAGATGTGTCAGATGATGCGTACTGACCGAACCATACGACACAGGCATTTCACTTGAAAAGACGATTCGGTAGCCGTATCGGTACCCACCAATTCAACTATTTATTTAAAATCCTTAAAGTTGCCAAAGAGATTGCGTTACAGGTACCGAAATAACATAATAACATAAATAAAACAATACTTCTAATGTAAAAGAAGTAAATATCAGTTCATAGTTTGTGAACCGTATGTTCGTCTACCACAACACCAAAACTTAAAAGTTGGTATGATCAGAATGTTAACAATTTGTGAATGTCAAAGCTTTCCAAATCATCTGCAGTTCTAGACTGGTTGACGTTAAATTAGAAACTTTAAAATTGTATTTCATAATTTTCATAACACTATGTTAATGATGTATGAACTCTAAATACTTTGAAAATAAAACAGTGCACGCTGACGAAGCCGCGCGTTCAAGCTTATCATATAAAAAAAATAAATTAATATACACATACGTCGAAGTTAATCTAGTATACCAACATAGTCCAGTCAATCCAGTAGACCAACATAGTCCAGTCAATCCAGTCCAACATAGTCACTCAATCCAGTCAGCAAACATAGCAAACTCAATCCAGTCAGCAAACATAGCTAACTCAATCCAGTCAGCAAACATAGCTAACTCCATCCAGTTAGCAAACATAGCTAACTCCATCCAGTCAGCAAACATAGCTAACTCCATCCAGTCAGCAAACATAGCCAACTCAATCCAGTCAGCAAACATAGCCAACTCAATCCAGTCAGCAAACATAGCTAACTCCATCCAGTTAGGAAACATAGCTAACTCCATCCAGTCAGCAAACATAGCAAACTCAATCCAGTCAGCAAACATAGCTAACTCCATCCAGTCAGCAAACATAGCTAACTCAATCCAGTCAGCAAACATAGCTAACTCCATCCAGTCAGCAAACATAGCTAACTCAATCCAGTCAGCAAACATAGCTAACTCCATCCAGTCAGCAAACATAGCAAACTCAATCCAGTCAGCAAACATAGCTAACTCCATCCAGTCAGCAAACATAGCTAACTCAATCCAGTCAGCAAACATAGCTAACTCCATCCAGTCAGCAAACATAGCTAACTCAATCCAGTCAGCAAACATAGCCAACTCAATCCAGTCAGCAAACATAGCCAACCCAATCCAGTCAGCAATCATAGCAGACTCAATCCAGCTAGCAAACATAGCTAGTTCAAAACATGAAATATCCAGTAGACCAACATAGTCTATTTAATCCAATTAGCAAACATATCTAATACAAGCCAGTTATCAAAATAAAAAAAAAATAAACAGAATCTAAAGTTCCAACACTACAAAACAGAAAGTTCTTTAATATCCAATGAACAACTAAAGTTCGCTCGTTAACTTAAATTATCATAGATTAAGCGGTTAAACCAAATAACCTTAAAAAAAATGGGAAAAAACCATTTAACCACCACAAATTGATTTTCTCAATAAGAAATTAATTATACTCTTCATGTATACGCTTTCCTGTCTTGAAAAGTCAAGCGAGGGTATGTTCGCTGATTATAGTAAAATACAATATCCATACAAAAACCATATGTAAAAATTAACCAAATTAATTTTCTTGTTCTAAAATCTTTCATTACATAGACATTTATTTATTAACCACATGTAGCACACAAAACAGAAACAAAAGAAACAATAAAAATTACAACAGGATCATTTCTGTGTGCTACAGTAGCAAAAAGCCCAGCGTTAGTATAATGCCTAGTCACTTGTGGCTAGTTACCTACAAGTGACCATGTAAGCGCTGGTATTCTGACAAAACTTTTAGATCAATAGGCTTTGTGATAAACAAGTATACCTTCGTTGCAAAATGAAACCAATCTAAATCAAATAAGTATACAATACATCATAATACATAACAAGTTATTAAACATGTAACCAAAAATAAAATAAAATTAAGAAATGTTTACTTTAAAGGTACGCCAAGGATTGTATCATATATCATGTGAATCAGAAATTAGCCCGGATTTATCACGAACATTTTGCATCATCAAAGAGTAGCCTTGACATAATACGTCGTACAAACTCCATTGCACCATACTATGCACATTATTTTAATGTACCAGATAAAAAGAACGAGAGAAAAACAATTAAAGTTAAGAATCATATAACAGGTATATAAACAAAACTATATCAGATGCTATCAGAGTGTAGCCCTGATCTAGCACTGACAAGTTAAGTTAAAATGCAAAAATGCGCCGTAAAATACCACCAGAGGGTTGCCCCGGCCAAGTACTAAACCACACATCAGTACATAATCTTACGCATCACATAGCCAGAGAGTAGCCCTGACCTTATGTTAGCGCAGATACCATTATATCTTGCATATAATGCATAAATCTTTAAAATTGAATATGGGCGTAAAATGAGGGTAGTCAGAAAAATAAATAATATTTAAAATAATAATTATAATGAATCATTCATCATCACGTAACAGGTATATAAACAAAACTATATCAGATGCTATCAGAGTGTAGCCCTGATCAAGCACCGACAAGTTAAGTCGGAATGCAAAAATGCGCCGTAAAATACTACCAGAGGATTGCCCCGGTCAAGTACTAAACGACACATCAGTACAGAATCATACGCATCACATCGTCAGAGAGTAGCCCTGACCCTATGTTAGCGCACATACCATTATATCCTGCATATAATGCATAAATATTCAAAATTGAACATGGGCGTAAAATGACGGTTGTCAGAAAAATAAATTTTAAAATATTAATACATCACTCAGTTCAGTTCATAATTAGCTTTCCATCATTTTGATTGTAAATTAAAAAATATAGGTACCATACCATCTCCTTTTGGTTGATCCCACTTCTGAAATATTATAAAACTACACTATATGCTATCACTTTAGTCTAACCTAACCACAATTATACTTTTAACATGGTATCACTATTTCACGACTATGACTTGACTGTTCGAAGGCATAAAGAGAACTCCCCGGTACAGCCACCTCATTCTTTTTATATCACCGCATAAGCGTAAACAACAAGATGGCGGCGGCGTGCCGGATGTGACGTTTATTCTTTTCTAGAATCATCACAAATATCTTCATTAAAATAGCAAACAATATTTTATAATTCTTAAATAGATTTACCAAACTATTATATTATACAATTTTAGAATAATATTTTGGAAATCATGACATAATTTTACTACAAACCCTCAAATAAAGTTTATTTAGTGTAGATCACATCCGAATGGAGCGCTACATCCGCTGGGCGTTCTCCGACGAGACGTCTGAGCTCGCGGCCGTGGCGCCGCGGGCGCTGCGCTCGCTGGGCGCGCGCCTGGCGGCCGGGGACATCGAGCGCGTCGGCCCGCGCTCGCGGACCACCAACCGCAGGGCCTACAAGTAGAATACACATTCTACTCCCTTTTTACTTACTTTATTTCGAACTATTGAAAAATAAATAGCGTTTTATCTGATAGTTTCGTTTGTTTTGGTTACTCCTCATATTTTAAAGAGGTCCTTGTGCATCAAGAAATCTTGTGGCATATGAAGTCTCTCATCTACATCATTACCTACATTAATAAGTAGTGAGTTAATTAATGGTGTGATCGAGGTATCAGATCCTTAAAAATATGTATTAGATGTAATAAGAATAAATAAAACTACCAAACTCTTCATTTGTTAAAAACACCTGTAAAATAAAACCGATAGAAATATGTTATCGATTCATTTAACGGTTTTTTATAATTAGGCAATCACTAATTCAATCATATCATCCATCTGTTTATGTCAAGTTGAAGTTATGTCAAAAACGCACGTGTGCGTGTTTGTTTATGCTCGGCTTTGAAATTATTTTTTAATATTGTATTTTGTTCGTGTATAATTTTTTTTGTAAGGAAAAACAATGATCGATTTAGTAGATACTGAGGAGGTTGACAGAGATATAGTAAGTTTAGAAGATTTGGAGCAACAGTTTTCCAAAAAATACAAATTATTAGCCGAAACTGCAGTTTCACTGAAGAAATCATATATTAACAAGCTTCATGGGACAAAGTGAGTACAATCAGGCATAATTTCCTCATAATAATGCCGCGTAAAACCATTAAAACCTTAATATGAACTTTCATGACCCTAACAATGTGCTTATAGAAAACTTATGAACTAACCAAGAAACCTTTCGTACATCTTACACCATTTTAAATATACAGGTCACTGAAAATAGCTGTTAGTCTATCCGACAACAGCATAGAAATTTATCAGTTAAACAACACTTCTCTAAACAAAGTATGTCGACTCAGCGGACATAAGAAACAACTGACTGAGGTGGTATTCTGTCCTAAGGAAGACCATTTAGTGTACTCAACAGGATATGACGGGGTTATCAAACTGTGGGATACGAGAAGTAGTCGCAGTTGTGTGCAGGAATATTCAGGTAGCATTTTTATCGATCAAACTTTAATATTTTTGTTGACATCATAGTAGTAGCTCTGCCTTCCATGCTGTGGGTTGTGAGCTTGATTCCTACCCTATGTATTCTATGTGTGTATTTATAAAAAAAAATCTATCAGCAATCTGATTCCCATAGCTTTACATAGTTTGGGACCAGAGTGTGATCTGTGAAATGTCCATAAATATTTATTATTTCATTATTATTTTAAGGTATTAAAATATGTAAATATACCTCCATCAACCCTGTGCTGGACACATTTTTCTTGTTTTCCTAGCATTTTGAACCTCTTAATATTTATAAAAAATTATCAATTTGTATAAGTTATATATTTCTTAACAAGTTTACTAAATTATTTTCAGACGAAAAAGAGCAGCAACAAAGACAGTATGAATGCATGGATGTCTCCAGTAATGGCAAAGTGCTGTGCTCTGGCAGTGTGATAGTTGAGGATAATGCTTACCTGGTGTTCTGGGACCAGCGCAGTAACCACAACCCACTCGGTGGATATTGGAACTCACACACCGATGATATCACTCAGGTACTAAACATATTGGTACTAAACTCTAGCCTACAGCAAAGTTAATAGAATGAGAGATTCTCCTATAGTATAGAGATCTTTATATATTAACACTTGTATCTGCCATCTGTTGGTCTGTTGCGACTTCAATGTATTTCATCATGTAGCGGGATAGATAGCGATACATAGTGAGGAACATGTATATTAAAAATTCAAATATCTGTGTTCAGGTGAAATTCCACACAGAGAAATCACACATCCTAGCATCAGGGTCTTCTGACAGTCTTCTAAACATCTACAATATCCTTGAGACAACAGAAGATGATGCTCTAACCTACTCCTTGAACATAGAGAACTCTATCGAGAAGTTATCATGGCTGGATGAGAAGCAGGTGGCTTGCATCACACAGTCCAGTGATGTGCAGATATGGGATGCTGAGAGTGGGGACATGGTGAAGAGTTATGGAAGGGATAAAGTTGCTAGAAGTATTAAGGTTTGTATTACACCATGTACCTACTTCAACTGGTTTTGTTACCTAAAATAATAAATTTTTAGGTGTAGAGTTTCATCTGAAATGTGTTTATTTTTCAGAGAAGCAGAGATGACGATTGCTATTTGGTAGATGCTTACACATCCTCAGACAACACAACAGTGCTGTTAGCTGGCTCACAAGGTGGCAATGGGTGGGTTACTTTTAATTCAACATTATTCACTTCAATTTTTAAATTGAGGCAAGTTCTGTCATAATGTTAAAATGGACCGAAAATGATTAAAGCCTATTAATAATAAAGGCTTCAATTTATTTTCGAGTAGGTAAATCTGTTTTCGTAGAATCTTGAGCACTGAAAAATGTAGGCAAATCAGTCAATTTTTTTAAATGTTTTATTGAGTTTTTTTAAGTTCATATAGCTTTAATTCTTACAGTAATTCTGTATAATCATGCAGTAGTCAAATAAATTTCATAACACTTGCCATTTCCAAAATAACATTATGCACAATTTTTCAGCGATGTTCTGAGATCAGTAACAGTAGCGGACAAGAAATTACAACCCTGCACTAACTTCGCGGAGAACAAGCAGATTGTTCGCTGCTGCTGGTATGATAGAGCTGTAAGTATTATTTTAAACTCTACTCTAGATTATTCAGTAACAGTTAACTCTTTATTACACAATATACAGTTTTTTTTACTATTAAAATCATCGATTGTTACTTCCACTCACTGGCATATTTGTTCAATTATCTTATAGCCTAGTTGGTTTAAGATATACCGTATACCTACATATAAGTTACATATTAATTAATTACCAACAAATAATTAATTGGTTCTGAGATAATTATGATTGCATTAACCATTTTCCTACTTCCTAACTTCTACTCGAATCTCTAGAGACGTCAATAAACTATGTTATGGGTCTCTCTCTCTTCTCTCAGGTTCTCTCTCTATGTTTAGATTGAAGTTGGAAATGGTGTTTTTCAGAAGGACTTGCTAGTGAGCGCGGGAGAGTCGGGAATGATCAGCGTGTGGGGCGGCGGTGGCGGCGCGGAGGGCGGCGTCACTCACAATCACACCAAACTTACCGCGTCTATGAACAAACTGCATGTCAAGAGACATAAACCATACTAAAATAAATAACTCCTACAATAATACTTTTTAGTTTAAATTTTGCCTTCATTGCCTTCTCACACCCCAGTTACTGCTTATCAATGTATAGGCATAATATATAAAAATAAATCAATAAATAGTCAATAATCTCTTTATTAAAAACTAAAAGTAATCTATAAATTAAAATGGTCATGGCGCTCGGCCTATTCAATATTAGTAAATAAAATAAATTGAATCTACAATAAATTCTTATATTCAATTACAACGAACACATGAGCCAGTACAGTACATTATGACTCCTAAACCAATTTACTAGGTACTTTTGTACACACAAAGATTTCAAACAGTCTCCCTAATTAAGCTCTAATTTAGATATTATTTTGAGATATCGGAGTCGCCTAGATAGTGCATTAACCAACTTGTTGTTAAATAATAAAACATCTCACAAATTCATTAGATACTTACTCTTTTGATTTTATAATTGAGAGTAGAAGATGCCTACAGAATCTACACACGTGAGAAGAATTCTACAAAAACATTAAATTGATTTGGGACAAACACGCAACAACACAATTTTAGCTATTTTTGTACTTTACTAACTGAACGTTATAGTTGATGTACCTATGTATTAAATTATCAGACGAAAAGGCGCGGACCTACAAGCATTAAATAACTTAATATCGACATGACGCATTATATCCAAAAAGCTGAAACTAAAACACTATTTTTACTAGCATTTTTGACCAGAATATCAAACACTTACCACATAATGTATTTTTAGGGAGCAAGTAACAATACTCGGAGCATATACTTATAGATAGACCTAAGCTAGCCCATGATAAAGTTCTATGCAATTTCGAAAATTCTAAAACTACGAAACATAAATTTGAAAATACCAATGCTACTGTTAAGTGCTACAACAGATTTGAAACGTATTGGAATCTAAGGTACTGTACAATATGTAGGTACTGTGATATTTAGTCATGTGAATGGTTTCTTTGGAGGTGTGGGGCCGTGGGGCGTGGGTCGTGGGGGTCAGTGAGTCTCCATCGGTACGTCGACGTTGGATCGGATTCATTTTGAAGCTTGGAACATGATGAGTCTGAAACAATCAATTGAAGTATATTAGCATTTGGTAAGAGAGTATTTATCTATGTCAACTATCGACAACGTCCTTTGAAGACACATCATTATGTAACTAAAGTCGACTCATTAGGTGATTATTTGTTAACCTATCACACCAGTTGTACCTGCATTAACATGCCTAACTAACTAAGCAATCATGAAAAAAGTAAGTAACAAACACACATCCATCCATCTACCCAAACTATCGCCTTTATTATATTAGTAGCAGTAAGGAAATGTTGATTAAATTAATATTCTTGGATAATTTACACATCACACTCTAGTCCCAAACTAAGCGTAGCTTGTAGGTACCTACTATGAGAACTAGATAGATTGCTGATACATTTTTTTTTGTAAATACTTAGGTACTTACATAGAATACATAGGAGCACCCTTTAGATTATCTAGATTAGAGTTAGACTCGGCGCAAACGGGGCACCGACCACAGCCACCGGTGGCCAGCGACGGCGACTTAACACACTTTTGAATACTATTTACTATTTACTACTGGAGCGAGTGGCCGCCACCGGATACGCGTGGGCGGCGAGTCCATATAAAACCGCACTGAAACTTCAGTACTTAATTTAGTTTAATTGTAATACTTTGTAAGAAGGATCATGTAAAAAAACGGTATGAACCAGGCCGTAAGTTTCTTGCCCGTTCTTCTAGGCTCTGGTCGCGTGGAACCGGCACCTAGAATCACCTAGTATGTAAGACGATTCTAAATGATCCTTGTGATTTTATTGAATAAAGAAATCTTTGACTTGACTCGACTAAAATGTATGAGAATTACAGGAAATATGCCAGCAGTGCGGCGTTTTGTGGTTGTGGCCGGTGGCCCGTGAGTTGGAGCAGGAGTAGAGTAGAGTTACCTGAAATGTATGGCCTTGTTGGAGAGCAGGCGGTTGGTGTCGGCGGGGTCGTGCAGCGGCAGCGGCGCGGGCGGCGCGTCGGGCGCCTCCTCGCGGAAGTGGTGCGCGCGCGGCGCCGCCGCCAGCCGCGCCGCGCCGTGCGGGCCGCGCACGCACACCCACTGCAGCGCCACCGGGCCCGCCAGCTTCGACTTCACTATCAACTGGCCGGACCACCACATTCATCATATTTTTTTTATTTGCACCTTCTTAATACATAGTTTTATAAGTTACAGTAGGTATATTTTAACATAATATAATATTATGGCTTAAAAAGTAAGTAAAAGGATGTTATTTTACATTCATCCAACTATTCACACGCCACACTCTAGCCCTGAACTAAGCGAAGCTTAATATGGGATCTAGATTGCTGTAGCTCTACCATGAGTTTTTACTATCTATACTCGCTAGCGTCTGTAGTTAAAAAAATGTATGACGATTTGTACAGCGCCTCTAGCGGATAGTTGGATACTAAAATTCGTAATATGTATTACTTATTCCTCCACCAGAGGTGGATGAGCATGCAGCCTTTAACTGTCGAATGTTTTAGAACCTTATTCTCGGCGTGTTTAACTAGATCCTCCTCCTTGCGTCGTAATCCTCACTGCTGAGGGTCGTGACCCCCTCCATGGATCAATATCTCTAACAATTTTTCGGCATCGCGATCTGTTTCCGGCAGCCTGTATGGCCTCGTGAACTTTCACCTCGAGACGAGTAGATATGGTACAGAAACGTTGAATAGAATACCTGATAAGTGATCTCCCTCTGCGCGCTCTGCGTGGGGTCGCGCTGGTTCTTGTTGACGAAGGCCTTCACCACCCACTGCTGGCCGAACGCGGAGAATCGCGACGACTCGTAGTACAGCTTCGTCAGGAACTCTTCCGTCCGATATGGCTTCAACTGAAGATCTGAAAAGGGATGGTACAGGCCTGTGAACGTTCCGCAAGTTCACGAGAACATCTGTAACCAATCGATTCGATTGATAGATCTCGACGCCTGCCTATAAACCGATTCGCGATACTATTCCTAGCGGATGTGACTGCAGGGCTCCCATCCAAGCGGGGCCTATTTTGCTTGTGTACTCCACCAGGTATGACCTTATCAACGCTTTAAACAACGTTATTAACGTAATTTATTTTTAAATGTTTTAATGTCATCTATTAGTCCAAGAGCTAGTGAACCCTGCGAGTAACGGTCTTCCTGTAAGGCTAGAAATTTGTACACTTACGATTTATAGCATGCTAAGAGCACTAGCCATGATCTGGCAGGCTTCAGCCCTGTACTTCATCAGCCACATAGTTTTTTAATTGTAAAATAATTTGAGTTTCAAAACTTGTTTCTGTAAGCTTAAAAATTTAATAGGATGGAGTTTATTTATTGTAAATCTTGAAAAAAAAGTTACAGACGATTACAATCAGCAATAGTATATGCCAGATCAATTAGAAAATGCACAGTTGATGAGGTAAAATAAACTTTATCCTGTATACTTAAAATTTTTATATGTTTTCAAGTAAACGTCTCAGAGTAAATATGTACAATGCCAGACGGTTTTGAACAGCATAAGACCTTGCCAGGCGAGGGGACAGCTGCTAAGGGAGTGCAAATAAGAAATGTTAATGTTTCAATTTTATGAACATATTTATTAGCATACAGTAAATGCAATGTATTTTATTGGGTTTTATGCAATCTACATTATTTTTAACATTCATTTTCTTCAGCATCATCCGAGATTGCACTACTGTTTGCATCATCATCTGATTCTTTAACAATGTTTTCCTCATCTGAAAATAGTGAAAAAATATTTTAATGTACCTACCGTAATAATTTTTAGTATTTTTTGAATAAGGTTGTTAAGAATTAAATATCAAGCTCTATTACATAGGACTGCATATTAAATGTTACGGATAAAATAGTTGTATGTTACCTGAAATGTATTCCTCAGTTTCAGGCGATTGTGCTGTGGCAGTATCAGCAGGTCCTTGTAAAAGTATGTCGTATAGGTATAGAAGATGGAACTTTATTCCTCTCAAACCAATTTAAATCGTAAGAACTATCAATTAAGTTCCAACCGTTATTTTCAGGAATAAGAATGGTTCTTTAAAATTACAATTTCGCCATATATTTGTAGGTAATGTAGGCAGTTCTCAATAATTGTTGATGTAGTTCACGTTGGCAGGGTGGTGAATTCGATGAATCATAGCTTACTACTTTTTCATAAGCACTTTAGGATTATTTGTGTTGTAGATAGATAGATAGAAAACACTTTATTGCACACCACTTAATTTATTTTTGTACGTAGTTGTACGTAGTAAGGAACTTTTCATAACGTGCATTATTTAATTTTGAACATTTCAAACCATACATTTGGAGCTTCGACATGGGAGCCTTCAAAAGAAGGGTATATCTTTATCTCAAAGGCCGGTAGTGCACTGACAACGCCTCTGGTGTTCGCAAGTGTCCATGGGCAGCGGTGACCACTTCTCATCAGGTGGCCCGCAAGCTAGCTTGCCAGATATGTCATAAAAAATAAGTAAAATCACTGAAAACTGAACTAAAACTGAAAGATAGGCATTCACGCAACACCTCTGACTCGCACGCCTTTAGCAGCTGTCCCCTCGCCTGGCAAGGTCTTATGCTGTTCAAAACCGTCTGGCATTGTACATATTTACTCTGAGACGTTTACTTGAAAACATATAAAAATTTTAAGTATACAGGATAAAGTTTATTTTACCTCATCAACTGTGCATTTTCTAATTGATCTGGCATATACTATTGCTGATTGTAATCGTCTGTAACTTTTTTTTCAAGATTTACAATAAATAAACTCCATCCTATTAAATTTTTAAGCTTACAGAAACAAGTTTTGAAACTCAAATTATTTTACAATTAAAAAATTATGTGGCTGATGAAGTACAGGGCTGAAGCCTGCCAGATCATGGCTAGTGCTCTTAGCATGCTATAAATCGTAAGTGTACAAATTTCTAGCCTTACAGGAAGACCGTTACTCGCAGGGTTCACTAGCTCTCCAGCTATATATGTATAACGTGTCATGGTGTAAATAAATATTTTATTTTTTTCTAATTTAGTGTTGTTTAAACTAAACCTGCTTTCAAAAACCACAAAACAAAAAAACTGATTCACAAACCTGCTTACAAATCTTTATAACGATGGCTAGTTGATGGAATGACTTAAAACAAGCTACCTAGTTGGAAATATATAGAATTCCCGATTCCCAACCCTTCGCGTGTACGAAGAACTGAGCTTCGAAGTTACATAGAGCACAAGGGAACGCCTTTAACTTAATGATTAAAATTAAATGTCGTATTGTATAACAATGGTTTTAGATAAGCGACCATTTACGCCCATTTGGCACCATTTCACTAAAATATTAAGTTTATTTACTTAGCTAAAACAAATATATTACAGCTGGGTGATGAGTTACATAACTACATATAAAATATATTTCAAATTGTAGAAATACATAGGTAAACAAAACATTATATTTGTTACCTATAAAAAGCATTTTTCCATTAAAGGAATAGATTCTTCCAAAATTCTTCACATGCCGAATACGATTAGTACCTATGAAAACATTAATATATTAGTTTCATGTTTAACTAAGTAGTAGCTTCTACTATATCCCAGAGCTTTCTGACTACCTGTGGGGTAGAATGGTCGCTTATGTTACTCGTGTTTTATGTATGAAATGTTTATTATATTCTTAGATATGGCCAAGTAATGCAACTTGCAGACAGACAGAGATTAAGTTTCTAAAGAGTGTTTGAAAACAAAGGTTATCTAGACCTTTGTACCACACACTTATCGCTACGCAGTAGATAAGAACTATGTAGTAACAACAACGCTGACACGAGCAATGTTAGCTATGTTGAGTCATCTTTATTAGTTATCACATTTTCTACGTGGCTGGTTCGGCTCGTATTACGAGGGAACTCGATAGCGATCACAGCGGTGAAGTCATGCCTGCAGCCAACTACGACAGATATTCATTGACATAAAACTGATACTACAATATTTTTTACAACTACTTACCTAAATACAATTATCACCAGCCGATCCCAATTAAAATTATTTTTTCATGAAACTCACCATTAAAAGTGATCTTCTCGTAGGACAGCAGATCCAACATGGTGGAGTAAAGCGTGGCGGCGTCCGCGGCGGCTCTCTCGCGGTCCTGCAGCGCGCTCACCAGCTCGGCGGCCGACTTGCCGGGGTGCAGGCACGCCGCCTCGTGGCCCGCCGCCTCGTGCGCCGGTCCGCGCCACGGACACCCGATGCACGCGTACCGACACCCCATCAACCTGGCCACATTCTAGCACTCACGACGTGTCCATATCTTCTACATTGTGATCGTGTTTTGTGACCGATCAAGTCATGTTCCGTTAAATTGGGATTATGTCAATACTGGTGCCAGTAAGTAAGGAGTAGCTATTTTTATCCTTGTATCAGTCGCAAATAGTACATGATTAAATACGAAGACTATAACGTGGGCGATTGACACAAGCTTAAAAAGGGCCTTCATCGAGGTATCTTCTTCAAGGGTTAATAGTTACTGCCACAATATTGTTGAAACGTAATACATATGTAACGATAACGATCTCGAACAGTAAATGAAAATAATGAAATGCAGTTGTAGAGAAGGTTCCATGAGCTACGGCACAGTCACACAGAATACAGATGATTCGGTTCGCATCGCTCCTGTAGGTACGCTAGCTTGTTTCAAGCAGTACAAGGATGATGTTAGTAGCTGGGATCATCAGGTGTTTACGCAAGGGCGGATAAAGCGTTAGTTGCTATTTTAGTCTAGACGCCCTTTAATAGAATAGAATGTGCGCAAACACCATCAAATGTTTGAGGTAAATTGACACACCTGCGGTATCTACGCGGCTTGATCAGCGGGTCAGAGACCAGGTAGGTGCGTCGCAGAGAGCCGACCAGCAGAGCGTATATCCCGCACACAATGCGAACCAAACCATCGACGTACCGGCGCGGCCCGGGGCGAGGGCTCACTACGATTTGAGAGAACTTGTAATCACTGGGGGAAGAAAGGCTACGCTTACTAATACTCCGTGGGGTTTACTTACCTATTAGGCTGATAGCTTATGTGCAAGCCTCTGAGCTACCTATTTAACCTACTGTAATACTTAGACATGTTAGGTTTTATTTGCACTAATGTCATTGAACTGAAATTCTGAGGCACGAGCGCGATAACCGCTATCAGCTATACTGCCAACCTAGATCTTATATGGGTCGTTGTCACTCTCGCTCGGACAGAGATCACTTGGCCCTACTGGCCGGAATTGTGCTACTTATAAGTTGTCTGTTATGTGAAGTCGATAACGATGCAATAAAACCTGCATCAAATACCTATATAATGATAGCCCCACAGCAAAATGATGACGTGGGTTTACCTATAAGCTTGAAAGCTTCATAAATAATCTCACGTGAAATTCACTAGATCCGGCTCGAAGAAACACGACGAGGTTGGTATTCTTAATTATTTAATCTAATCATCAGATTGTCGACACGAAATATAGGTAGGTAAACATGAAATGCTGTCAAATGTTACTATCAGATCTAGTTCTTATGTTCTATTTTGACTCAAACTTAAACGGACGAATATTACGTAGGACCTACCTACCTTTCCTTCCATCGAATTCTACTTTTAGTGATGCCGCCGGCACCCGGAGTACCCTGTGTGTGAATGTCTTGTACTTGTGGACAGCTTACCTCTCCTCGCATGTTTTCTCCTCGTGGTGCTGCAGCGAATGTCTCGGGAAGACCTTGGTGCAGTACTTGCACTCGGAAGGCAGTTCCGAAACCGTCTTCTCCACCGCCAGGTTCCTCGAGGCCGTGGTCTTGGAGATCTCGACGCGACAGTTGGGGCAGCTCGCGTGCGACTCGTCGCGGAGTCGCGCGTCCGCCAGTAAGTGCGTGAAGCAAGGCGCGCACATCAGGTGCCCGTTGCAACACTGCAATACGCGACGTGTGAGCGCAACGAACTGCTCTGCACCACAGCGACGCATACAAACTCACACTCCACTTCCAGCCCGTTCACATTGCGATACCTACACCGATCATTCGAACCCGGTAGCCGTGGCTGGCAATGGCAAGATAGATTTGTGCGTGACGTCACATGGCATGTTGCTTATAGTATTGATACCTATGTATATGAATGCGACGTGACGCCGCGCTATGTGAACGAGCTCATTCATTAGGTATTGCATATGATGTTCTTGTATTTGTGTATCGCGCCCATGTGGTAGGGAAAGTCTAACGGCATGCAAGGTTTGAGCTGGTTTCAATGGTTTCTTGTAATATCAGTTGAACATACTTAAATATGTACCACAAAGGAAAAAGAAAAAGAAAATTGGTTATTAACAAATGAAACCAACTCTATTAAAATTATGTGATTGGTGGACAACTTGCTTCCAAGTCATGTGAAACCTGTAAAATTAAAATAAGTTATTATTCATTCATAATATTACACTTTCAAAATAATTATTGTCAAGAAATATGGCTGTGCTGCACTGCAATCATTTATGTATTGATAACAACATTTGACAAAACCACTCTTTAAAACAGACATTATCAAGGTAAAATCCTGTTTTATGAGAAATTATGTCAAATGATGTCTATCTACATCATGATTGCAGAGCTGTTTCGGGAAACTGTTTAATCAAAACCAAACCCAAAGAAGTTTTTAATATGTACACACAGTTTCAGAGTTTTATACTTTTCATTATTGGTTAGTTTATTAGTTGGTGGTTTATTACTTTTAATGATCTACATATGTCTTAATACCTGTCTATTGAAAAGAAACAAGTTTCCTAAGTGATCATAAGTAGTCATTAGTTAAATACCTACTCAATACATTATATTTCTTCACCTATTGTACCTACATCATCACATTCTACAATAGCTAAGTTCCTTCCTAAAGCTTTCCATGATTTGATGAATTAATCAATAAATTGATATACCTGCAATGCTAAACACTTCTAATTTAATTAAATAAATAATAATTAATTTTGCAATAGAATGTTTAATTAATAGTGAGTAATAAGTTATCTAATTAAATACACCATCTGCTATTGTAATTTGGCGATTAATGGAATGTGCCTACAATAGA
The DNA here is from genome assembly GCA_932527185.1 of Ecliptopera silaceata. Lineage (NCBI taxonomy): Eukaryota > Metazoa > Arthropoda > Insecta > Lepidoptera > Geometridae > Ecliptopera > Ecliptopera silaceata. The sequence continues at coordinate 378,133 of OW052209.1, read as the reverse complement.
AACTCTAAGGAAGTATCAAGTGCTTTGTTCAGAGGATAGGGAAGGGGAATGTTCTAAACAAACAAGAATTGTCACTAAAACATTTCTTTATTGAACTGCAATATAACAGGGGTACCTAGTACCAGTTACATAACACAACCTGGTAGTTAGGTACCAAAAACATCAACATGTCTTACAGATAGCCAACCAATGGTAGAACATTCATTATGTATAGGGATATTCCGATACTAATAAATACGAGTAGGTACTCGATACTTTTGATTCGATACCAAGTATTTATTGTATCGAATCAATTTTGCGATACATAATCGGTATTGAAACAAAAATACTTGGTATCGAATCGAATCAGCAAAACAACCGAAAACAATAAAAAAAACCGAGAACGCATCATACAGAACTGAGAGAGCAAAAACAGTCTGATAGTCAGCTTTAATCGGTTACCGAGTTACCGGTTACCGGTATTCGTCGCGTGGCGTGGCGGCGTGAGTGACGCGTTGTCTCGCGCTGGGCCAGCCGATTGCCGAATTCGTCCGACTTCAGCCGAGCCCGAGCCGAAAGCGAGAGAAGGAGGCACCCGCCCGCAAATCATCTTCATTTCATCTCGCCATTCCGCCATTGTGAAAGTGTTAAGTGATTGTTTACAAGTAATTTTATTAATTGTAATCATCAAATTCATCGGTTTATTCCAATGTTATCATGGCACCACCAAAATCTATAATATGGACACATTTTACCAAAACAAACGAAACAATTGCAAAATGTAAACAGTGTTTTAAGTCTGTGAAGTATTGTGGGAATACGTCGAATTTATTCAAGCATTCTAAAACTCATGGAATTTTTGTGGACAAAGGCAAATTACAGAAAAAAGAAAATAAAAAGTCCAACGAAAGGTAGGATCCTAAACTTTTCTTTATTGTTTGCGATTGCTTTCTTAGAATGTTAAATAAAAAATCCTACCTACTCCTACCTATTTTATTTGTATAAAAAATAGTTTTGCAGCAGTGGTACTGTGACTGTCTTGTCTATATATCTATTAATAATATATGAATAATAATTGATGACCGATGATGAGATATTTCCTTTGTATAAATACGATTTAAACAATTTAAGGTTATGTGTTTATTTTTGTTAGTGTAATAGTGTTGTTAAGTGGCTGTAGTGTTGGGTTGGTATTATCGATACTTTGAAGATTATCGATGTATCAAGTGTTAATTTTTGTTATTATGTTTCAGTTCAAAGGCCAGCTCAAAGCATTTAAAGGAAGATGATCAACCCCAAGCATCAACATCGAAAATTTCAGAAGATCGTGATGATTGTTCTAGTGTAACCACATTAACAAGTATGGACTCGGAGACTGCAAGGGAGCTATGTCTGAGCAATTCAATAAAGAATGCGTTTGAACGAATTTCATCTCATAAAGGTAAATAAATAGATATTTAATTAAATATTAGCAAAATAATATAAATACATATAGTATTAGTGTTAATGAAAAAAATATAATATTTAATTTAATATTACATGTATTAAAATTGAGTTTTATTTTTAGCTGGTGGTACGAAGTATAACAGAATTGTTCAAGCATTGATATTTTTTATCTGCCAAGATATGCGCCCATTTAATATTGTTGAAGGTGAAGGCTTTTTACGACTTGTAAAAGAACTGGAGCCTACTTTTAAAGTTCCTGGCGCAAAGTATTTAAAGAAAATGACTGCCGAAAAGTACGAAGCTTGTGTAACTATTTGTAAGTCCAAATTATCCAAGATAGACAATTACTGTTTAACGCTAGACATATGGACAGAGACAATGAATGAAGTAGGATTCATGGGCGTCACCATACATTTTGTAGAAAATGGTCAAATGTGTATGTATTATCTTGCAACTCGTGCATTAAGTGAGCGACATACAGCTGAATACATATCGGAAAACCTGCTGGATATTTTGAAAAAATGGAATATTCCACTTACCAAAATTCGTGCTGCTGTATCAGATAATGCCAGTTCAATGTTGGCTGCCATACGAATGTCTTTAGGCGAAAAAAAACATTTACCGTGTTTTGCCCATACTATTAACCTTGTAGTTGAAGAGGCACTAAAGTTGCCCAGTGTTAAATCAGCTGTTATAAAAGTACGAGAAATTGTTAATTGGATAAAAAATAGTGTTGTGCAGTCGGATAAGCTACGAAAAATCCAAATGCGTAATAATGTTTCGGAAGGATCAGTTTTAAAACTTATTGCAGATGTAAGAACTAGGTGGAACTCAACTTTTTTTATGTTAGAGCGATTTCTAAAGTTAAGAATAGTAATATCAGAAATTGTTATTGAGAGTGTAGTGGCTCCAAATTTGCCAAGTGCAGTGGAAATGGAAACCTTGAATGAGCTTACAACTGTATTAAAGCCTTTTGAATATGTAACAAGAGAATCATCGGGCCAAAAGTATGTAACAATCTCCAAAATTATACCAATGCTTAATTGCTTAACTACAGAACTGAATAGTATCACTTCAAACTCCGCTATCGTTAAAGAATGTAAGGATGTTTTATTGAGAGAGCTGAAAAGGAGGTATGGGATGATTGAATTAAACGATCATGCAGCCATTGCAACAATTCTAGACCCAAGGTTTAAAAATCTGCATTTCCAAGACCCCTCTGCATGCGGAAGAGCTATTCAAAAACTTAGAACCATGGTTGTCGGACAACTAAGTAGCCCAAGTGAGTCAGAAGATGATGTCTCATCTACTGCAACACCTGAATACGATTTTTGGAAACACCATAAAGAGTTAGCACATGGGCACAAGAAGAAAAAAAAATCTCATCAGGGAGATGAAGTTTCTCTTTATCTATCAAATCCAGTAGTTTCTCTTAAAAGCAACCCATTTGCAGAATGGGATGACATGAAGTTGGTGTTTCCTTGTCTGTACAAGTATGCACAGCAATATTTAATTGTTGTTGCAACATCAGTTCCTAGCGAGTGCCTTTTTTCCAAAGCCGGTGCAACAATGACACAAACAAGGAACAGATTGTCTTCAAAATACCTTGAACAGTTACTGTTTTTGGGCAATCTTAATGCTGAAGAGTTTTTTGTTTAAATTAATAATAAGCCTAATAAACATTTATAATAAATAAATAGTTTTTTTCTTCTCAATTTTGTTTAAATTATTGTCCTTCAACGTTCATTGATAGCACCCTCAAAATAATAAAACAAAATAAAAGTTCCAAAAAGTATCGATATCAGTAAGTATCGATACTTTAGGAGTACTTATTTAAGTAGTATCGAAAAAAGATTTGAGTATTATCGAATGAGTAGGTATCGATACTTAGGTGGTATCGGAACATCCCTAATTATGTACATGATAGTTATTAGAGGTCATTGAGCTTACAACATATATTAAACACAATGGCTTGCAGCTACTGTTACTGGCCGCATTATACGTATTTTTGTATTTTATGCTTACAATTATTATTATAGCTACTAGGGCCACTTATACTAACACGCCTTAAAAATAGGCTTGACTCAAAATGGAGTCAAGTCAAGACTCAAGTTGCGCCCAGTGGGCGTCGCTACGAGCTTACGACGCAGTAAGTGCTGCAGGTGCAGCTTCTTACGTAATGGAAAACAAAATCGATAAAACAGCTGATTGTCGCATTATTAGGAGATCAGCTGTTTTGTAATACCTGGTACACGGCGGCCGGGGGCAGGTCCAGGCACACGGCGCAGCACAGGATGCCCCCGAGCCTGAACTCGAGCTTGTCGCTCTGGGCATCGCATAATTTCAGCTTTTTGGCTAATGGCTCGTCTTCTTGGTTCGAGGACCCCGATGTTACCACCGCGAGATTCGCGGGCCCAGCGACGCTCTCGCTAGTGGTGGGCATTGGCTCGGCTTCCGGTGCCTCAGCCATCGCGTGTAAATTACAATAATAAAACAAAGCACTCCGAATCCGCTGCGTATGGCTACCGCAGAATAAACACTGATAAACACAATGCGACTGACAAATTCAATAAAAACAAAACAAGAGTTTTTTGTCTTCTCCCTCCCCCGTCGCTCCATCTCGTTCATCTAATAGTGATGTTACTTCGTAAAACCGATAATTTCCGAAACTAAATAATAGATTTAAAACGACGATACCGTAGAGCCATTTAATATTTACTAATTCCAGTGTTCAATTTGGTTTTGTCTAAATGAAAATGCCATCTTAGTTTATTTCCATATCATTTTTGGACAATAATTACAAATCTAGCATTAACACTAACATGATATTATTAGAACATTACAACTTTATACAATAAATAGACACTGCCCAAACTATCTGATACAAAGCTGTGATCTAAACAGTTCCTAAGTCTGAATTTTGAAAGTTTTCAAAGAAATTAAATAAAGTAGGTATAAATAGTTCTGTATGTAGCATTTTATTGAAAACAGCCTTTAGAGTCAAGAACACACAACAAAGTTGATATAACTTGCAAGTAGTGTGCAAGTGTACAGTTCATCTGTTCTAAGTTCAAGGTGTATCCTCACAGGATCCACATCACATTTTACCACTCGGATATTGACAAGTACCACACACCTGTCTAATGTTCAAACATGGATGTGGAAATAATAAGCGTCCAGTTTTAAGCAGATTAGTTCTTATTGAACTAATCTAACCTAAATCATATTTTTGGTTTTTTAGGCAATGATCCGAATGCTGAGATAACAGTTCCTTTGGTGCCGGTGATGTTGGTGGTGAGGGGCTGCTGCAGCAGACCGGGTTGTTTGATAGTAGTTTTGTTGCCAGACATGTTGGGGCCCGCCTGGTCCCATTTGGACTTCCTCTTTTTTTCATCATCACTCTCAGATTTCTTTGCAACACCTGAGATAAAGTCAATTTTAGACAACTTCTCTTTTTTTTCTTTTTCTCTTCGATCCATTTCTTGTTTTTGAGCCTTGGATAGTTCATCATAATAGGACTCCTTGCCCCAGCGTAAAGGATCATAGATTTCGGGAGGGTAATTTGTATCTAATTCATTTATATCACAGAACTGAATAAGTTTTTCGTAAATACTAGGATTTCTAAAGTTTTTCTTATCTTGGATGAGTCTGTTCATGTCTAAGCCCTCGTTGACCATCCTGGAGTAGAACTTGGCAATGATATCCTGCAGCTCCTTGGGGCACTTGGCGGCGGGCTCCGGCGGGATGGCCACGCCGTCCTGCGAGTCGTCGGCGTCGGAGCGCGGCACGGCCTCGTCCGTGTCCGTCTCCATGGACAGGCGCCGCATGTCGTCCTGGTTCAGCAGCTCCTCGTCCGACACTATCGTGTCATCGACGTACGACACTAACCTCCTCTTCGGACTGGGAGGTGCGGAGGCCGCTTTCACACTTTCTTCTACTTTTCTAGGACTCGATGGTTCCGATTGAGTTTCCTTGGGTTCTTCCTTTTCAGGTGTTTGATCTTCCATCTCCTCTTCACCCTCGGAGTCCGTATAGGTCGCGGTGAGCGAAGCCAGCGCTGATTGAGAAGCCATTATTTCTGCTGATCTAAATTTTTCTTTTGGTGTAGGTTAAAGTTGGAAATCCCTTTCTCTACAAAGCTGTGTCTTATTTCCGCTGAGATATTAAGTTCCTTGGCGGCAAAACTAACAAACTATATGCAAACCTAATCTTGGAAGGATCGATCTTTAGGATATTATGTTCCTTGGATCGATCATTGGGTAATAAATAACATAATATTTTTTTTTTTATTTTTTTTTTTTTTTTAATGGCAATCGTCCGTTTCGGACATTTGTGCCAGCGTCACGTCATTTTTGGCAAATAAATACGATTAAACAAATTATAATCAGGACCAGTATAGTATTAAGGCTTATTAAATTTTTAGCTTATTTAAATTAATGAAATGGATGAGAACTTTGAATATTTTAGGGTCTATGGAATGAAGTAATTCTTGAATATGAGTAGGAAGAGACAACTTAAGAGAAATGAGTGATTTATAAAACTGTAAATGGTCTAAAAGGGGACAGGCAAAAAAGATATGATTCAAATCACCTTCGTCGATACCACATTCGCAGATGGACGAGTTTTTGACATGAATTTTATGAAGATGATATGGTATGCAGCAATGATTCATTCTCATACGAATGAGTATCGACGAAAGGCGTTTTATAATTTTGAATTTTGAAAACCAAGGTTTACATGGGATGATCGGTTGAATTTTAGCATAAAACGAGCCCTTTCTTTTTGATGAATAACTCCAATAAGAAGTCCAATTGCGAGTAAGACGGACTTTGGGAAGGGCTAGCAAATCATGACAATAATTTTTAAAAGGGACTTTGTCCCCGCAAACAACAGCATCTTTGGCAATATTATCAGCTCTTTCGTTTTCAGAAATACCAGTATGACCAGGAATCCAGGCAAGAACCACATCAAAACCTTTATCGTTACATTCTATAATTAATTGTTTTATTTGAAAAATTATTGGGTTATGTATTTTGGACGAGAAAGGGTTAGAGATAAGAGATTGGAGAACACTACGAGCGTCGGAAAAAATAATAGTACGCGGAAGTTTGAATAGAAGGATATACTTTATCGCTTCTAAAAGGGCCAGACATTCTCCTGAAAAGACAGAAGATTCCGGAGGACTCTTAACTTTTTGAACAATGTCGTATTGGGAATGGAAAACACCATATCCAACACACGCCAAAGGAGATAGTTTAGAAGCATCTGTGAATACAGTGTGCCAGCCTCGCCAGTCTCTACTAATAATTTGTCTGAAAAATTCATTTGCTTTGTCGTCATCTTTACAGATACCAAAATTTAAGATTACACGTGGAAGGAATAGAATTGAATCATATTCAAATTGGAACAAAGGAAGAGTAGCATATCTAAAAGTGGGGTCTTTGATCGACTTATAATTTTGAAAGCTTTTGATGAGAAGAGGGGAATCTTTATTGCGCCAGTATGGTGAAGTCCGAAAAAAACGCTCGAGAAGTTGTAGTTTTGGAATGATAGGATGATGAATAAACTGAAGGGACCGATAGAAATAGCGGTCCGCTAAGAATTGTCGACGTATGTGAAGGGGGGGATCCACACATTCAACTTGTAATGCATTTATGGGGGTCGATTTCATGGTACCTGTAATAATACGAAGAGCTTTGGACTGAATGAGGTCGAGTTTTTTAAGACAAGCTTTATTTGCAGGATCAAGTAAGAAGGTTCCATAATCTAAAACACTACGAATTATGGAATTGTATAAAATTTTAAGCACAAATGGGTGAGCACCCCACCAAACACCAGAAAGACATCTGATAATGTTAAGGTTTTTTTCACACTTTATAGCTAGCTGATTGCAATGGTCGACACCATTTAATTTCCGATCAAGAACGTAACCAAGAAATTTAACACTCTCTTTGACGGGAACAGAAGAATGATTAATTTTAATATCTAATAATGGAGGAGATCTTTTTCGTGAAAAAATAACGATATTACTTTTACCGGCGGAGAGGTTAAGGCCATGATTTGTCATCCAAAGATAAAGTTTATAAAGAGAAGTTTCAAGATTTTCTGCAGCAATTTCGATACTTTTATGTGAATAGTAAAGCAAGATATCATCAGCATATTGTAGTATGCGACTGGAACCAATAGACATTTCTAAATCATATGTGTAAAGGTTATATAAAATAGGGCTAAGGACAGAACCCTGAGGAACTCCACGCCAAATAGTTCGAGAAGGAGAAATAGAAGGGTCTTGACAACGAAATAGTAAGAATCTTTCAGTTAACAGATTCATAACGAAATTAGCCAGCTTCACTGGAATCCTAAGCTTATCAAGTTTGTTTTTGAGAAGAGGAAGTTGAACATTATCATAAGCCGCTGTAACATCTAGAAACGCTCCAATAACTGATTCGTTGCGGGAAAAAGCTAATCTTATATCAGTTGTCACGATACTCAAGCTATCCATTGTACTCTTGCCTTTTCTAAAACCATATTGCGATTTTGCAAGGAGGTTATTGCTTTCTAAGAACCATTCCAATCTATTTTTAATGAGATGCTCAGCTAACTTGGTTAAAACCGAAGAAAGAGCGATAGGGCGATAAGATTTAAAATCTGCAGGATCTTTATTAGGTTTAAGAATGGGAATAATGAACTGTGATTTCCAAGAGTTGGGTACGAAACCAGAATCAAAAACTATATTTATAAGATCGAGAACATATTTTACAAAAAGATCAGAGGCATTGAAAAAAAAGGAATAAGGTATGCCATCAATCCCAGGGGCAGAGTCTTTAACGCAGTTTAAGACATTTTTAAATTCTAACATAGAAAAAGGCTTGTCAAGGGGGTTTGTTGATGAGAAATGGGCCAAAACAGGGAGTTCAGATGGAAGGGGAGAGTAGGATGGAGCTAAAGAGTCCATAAATGAATCAGCCCAAGATTGAGTCGGGCAGCAGTGAGACGTAGGGGGGATCCAAGAACGTCTGTATCTACGGATCTTCTGCCATAGAATATAAGAAGGGGTATTAGGGTTAAGATTAGAACAGTAATTTTTCCAACCTTTGCTCTTTTTAGACTTAAAAAGAATTTTAGTTCTTGCAATTATTCTATTAAGTTCAATGAAATTTTCTTTAGTCATATTTAATCGGTATGTAAGTTCAGCTGCTTTGCGAGCTTTGATAGCTGAAGTGCATTCGTTATCCCACCACGGTGGAGAGGGAATATATTTTGAAGGAGGTTTCTTAACAGGGAAAGATGATTTAGCACAATCTGTAAGAGAATTAATGATATCACTGGAGCATTGATAGATATTATTGTAAGAAATAGGGCTTAGGTCTGAGACTTTCTCGTATGTTAAGTCACTGAATTTTTCCCATAAGGAATGGTGAACATTGAGGTTAAATTTTAGGAGAGGATTACTAATAAAAGACGGTCGGGAAAACTTACTAACAACATTAAGTAGGATAGGGAAGTGGTCACTACATATATAAGTTACTCTATGGTCACTACCATAGGAAGAAGATAGGACTTCCCAGGAGGATAAAGAGGCTAAGTCAGGGGAGCATAGGGAAATATCTACAGCACTAGTTGACTCGCCAGGGCGTTGTCTTCTTGTAGGAGAGCCAGTATTTAGTAGGCAAAGATTAAGATGATCCAGAGAATCTAAAAGAAAGACTCCTTCAGAGTCCGTGACATCACAACCCCAAACAGGATGGTGACAATTTAGATCTCCTAAAACCATAAGTGGTTTAGGGAGGCTTTGAAGAACAGAGATAAAACTACTGAGAATGCGTTTAGAGGGGTGGGGGATATAAACTGAAACTATGGTTACATCCATGACGCGAGCAACAATGGCATCAAAACCATCACAACTAGAAGTGACAGAAAGTTGGGAGAATGGAATATCGTTTTTTACTAGTATGGCAACACCACCGTAGGCGTCCTGCCTGTCTTTTCTGATACAGATATAGCCCGAAATCCCAAAGTTGGAATTGGGGGCCAGCCATGTCTCAGAGACAGACAAAACACACGGTTTATATTTGTTTATCAAAAATATAATTTCGGATTTTTTGTTCCTAGCGCTACGGATATTCCACTGTAGGATCTTTCCTGATGGATCCATTGGAAAGGAGTGCAAGGAGGTTACTAATCATAGAAGCGGCGTTGTTCGGTTGGTTTGATGAAGAGGAAGTAAAGTTATTGAAGAATGAGCATATAAGATTTAATAATTTAATGAGTTCAGATAAGGTTTGGGGGTTAGAAAGAATATCAGTAGGATTATTCAGTGCGCAGCCATTCGGTGCACTATCGGAGCGGTCTTCGCTTATTAAATTGTAATGTGCTTCTCGATCATAACCTGACCTACTAGGTGGGGGGGAACGGGGGCGACGTGGAACAGACTTTTTGTACGATGTGAAGCTTGGTGTTTGGGTGGGTTGTGCTTGTGCACCATAAGAAGAAGTAGGGGCAGAGGAGGTGATGTCAGCGTAAGATTTTTTAGATGAAGCAAAAAGTTTGGAACACTCGGCATATGATATACCTACATTTTTCTGACATCATTTTTTTAATGTTTTTTTGACGGAGCAGCTCTGGGCATACTTTGCTTGTAGCAAAATGAATGCCTTCGCACAAGATACATTTCGCACAGATTTCTTCCACTCTACAGGATTCAGCTGTGTGGTCCTGGGAGCATTTAAAACAGCGGGGTTTGGATCTACATTGAGTTTTGGTATGACCAAATCTACAGCAGTTAAAGCATTGAATTGTAGGGTAAGTATATAGGTCAACTGGAAATGAGCAGTAGCATAAAAATATTCTGCTGGGCAGAACCTGACCATCAAATGTGAGGACAACGGTTTGGGTAGGTTTCCATGTAGGAACACCATCAAGCATTACCTTAAAATTCAATCTTCTCAACTTTAAAATTGAACCACAACCTATCGGAACCTTCATATTAACTAAAATTTCATCATCGGTCATATCAGTTGGAATACCACGAACAATGCCCATCCTGGTAACGTTAAATGTTGGGATAAAAGCTTTGTAATTATTATCACCCAGTGCTGGGGATTGCAGAAAGATATTTGCAGAATTGACTGAATGAAAATCTATCGAAATACAATTTCTACCATTGCTTTTCACAGAGCCATCAATAATGCCAGTAAATTCTTTAGACTTATTGAACAGAAACTTACCAAATGTAACAGGGTGAATTGTAGTACCTGAAGATTGAGTGGCTTCGATTCTCTGGACATGAACTGTAAATGGACCTTTGTCAGATGAGTTATACAATGTACGACCAACTTGGAAGTTAGGGGATCGTTGGTTTTGAGTTGGCTGGGTCGACTCAGCAGCAGCTGAAACTTGAGGGCTGAAAAAACAGTCCGAAACCTTCGAGAACGAATTAGGAGGGGTAACTTGGCCTGCCTGGAGCAATTCATCGTCATCATTAATTTCTTTAAATTCCGAGCTAGATGAATCTAATCTGGATCTTTTAGCGTTACGTGAAACATAACAGTCAACAGTAGATGAGAGGGTGATATATTGAGCTGGGGATGGAGGCGAATGTAACATATCGGCATCCATCCCCAAGACCGCAAGAGGCGGTCCGGGATTACAAGTCGGGGGGTCGTTCATGATAAAGTTCTTCCTTCATTAGAACGTTAACTAACGAACACAAACACAAAACCCTACACTGGCCTGGCGAAAATCAGATTGAAAATCAAAATTTTCAAAAAATAACGTTTTATCGCGAATGACGCTCAGCCGGAAGTCTAAAAGAATTTCAAAATAACATAATATATCACTCCACAACGTACGTACGTACATACACAACACACACAGCACAGACTGACCACACGAAAATCACGAAACGAAATAGGAAGTGACTATTTGTACGGACACCGTACAAATAAATTATAATTATTAATACGGGTACGATCAAAATATACTGAATATCGAAGTTTCTCTAAAATTCGATGACAGATGACATTTATTGCATCACACATAGATAGAGTAACGAAGAGATTAGCTAAGATTAGCTTGTTTTCTTTTATATTATTATAAATCTTTTTTCTGTTAATATGTTAGGTTAGGTTATTGTACAAAAAAAAAGTTAGGTTAGGTTCAATTTTTTTTTTCTGTTAAAAGGTTAGGTTAAGTTATGATAATTTTCGTTACTTTTTAAAAATTAAGAATGAATCGGATGATTAGCTGTTTTCTTTTATATTATTATAAATCTTTTTTCTGTTAATATGTTAGGTTAGGTTATTGTACAAAAAAAAAGTTAGGTTAGGTTAATTTTTTTTTTCTGTTAAAAGGTTAAATGTCATCTGTCATCGAATAAATTTATAGAAACTTCGTTATTCAGTATATTTTGATCGTACCCGTATTAATAATTATAAATTATTCGTACGGTAACCGTATTAATAGACTCAGCCAACGAAATATCCAGTATAATCTGTGGTACTGCCACTGCGAGTTGTATCATGTCAGCTGATCAACTTAACAGTCAATCTATACATATGTCAGCAATGTCAACTAATATGTAAAAGTCAATTGGTATGTGACATTAGATTGACGATTGGCCGATGGCCGATTGGCGAATTTTGCGTTTGCGAAGGGAATGGGGTGTTGTGAGTGAAAAAGTTTCTAAAACAAATCTAAACCGATTATCATTGCCGTTTATGATGGTTTAGCCCAAATATCACAGTACAGACCTCGCTTTGTGGGGCAGTAGGAAGCTGTAAAATCATGGCGACCCAGCCACGAGACTATACGGAGTTTCCAACTGAGATAATTCAGAAGCCCTTGGCGCTGATCGGAGTGTCTGGACTCGACGCCGTCAACAACGCCGTGCACAAGGAGATATGGGACGCGTTCTCCAACAACCGTCGCGGCGATCGAACGCCCGTTCATTTTCAGTTGCTGAATAACACATTCGAGTTCCCCGTCGTCAAACCAAAGAGAAATTCCTACGAGTGGTACATCCCAAAAGGCATACTCAAGAAGAATTGGATCCATAAGCGTACGTCTTTGATCCCGGCGGTGGTGGTCATATTCTACGACATGGATTGGAACGACGCGCAGTGGAACGAGAAGATAATAGAGTGTGCAAGTAAGGTGCAGTCCATACGCGCCGCGGTGGAGGGGCATGCCACGCGCGTCGCCGTCGTCGTGATCCAGAGCAGCCTGGCGCCGCCGCCCTCCGAGTACCTGCTGGGCGCCGAGCGCGCGCAGGCCCTCGGCGCAGCCTGCGAGATCAACTCCAAATCCTTGTTTGTTCTACCTCACAGTGACCATCTCATGGGTTATATTATACGCTTGGAGAATGCTTTTTATGATATAGCTCAGAACTACTATCATCATGAGACTAAAAACATAAAGCAGCATCGAGACCATCTCAACAAAACTACCCACCAATACCTCTTTGTGCGGCATCAGTTCAAACTGGGTTACTTGAATGAGTTGAAGCAGGATCTAAGCACAGCACACAAGCACTACTTGAATGCATACAACAACCTGCTAGAGACGAGAACTGTGGACACCAATGTACACGAGGTGAGAACTGTTGGCGGTTACATTAACTACAAACTGTGTCGGCTATTGTTTGCACTTAATCTACCGAGAGATTCCATTGCTCAACTCAAATCTCACATAGAGAGGTATAAGAACAGAATTGGTTCTACAGAATTACTCTTTGAACATTATGCATGGATAGCCAGACAGTACAGTGCCTTTGGAGAGTTGTTTGATGAAGCTATTAAGACTGGCCTACCTGCTATCCAGTCTCAGCATCCTGGCTTCTACTACCAGCATGCAGCTCAGTTCACAGTGAAGAGACGACAAGCCATGAGATCAGTGTGCATGGATGCTCTCCAGTACCCTCCTGCACCTGATCCTATGGATGGAATAGTAGAATTCTTCGGTCAGCGTCCATGGCGGCCTGGCAGGCTCAGTGCTGACCCACACGACCCTCAAAAAGAGCAGGCAGCTGTTTTAGCTCTACAGTACAATGAGCGCCTCTTCAACCACTCAGCCATGATTATCAGCTTCCTAGGATGTGCTATTTCTCAATTCAAAACATTCCACTCTCCAAGGATGAGAAAACAGCTGGTTGTAGAAATGGCTAATGAGTACTTCTATTCAGCTGATTATGGCAAAGCTTTGACTCTGCTGTCACATATGCTCTGGGATTACAGAAGAGAGAAATGGTGGTATCTAGCTTCTTATGTACTCAATAGGGCCTTACAATGTGCATACTTGTCAGCAAAGATTCAAGATTATATTCAGCTGTCCATAGAAGCATTATACAAACACATTCAAGTGCCAAACAATGATAAAGACAGGATACTAAAGAATATTATGTCAGTCTTGAATCTAAACATCCCCAGTGCGGAGCCTGACCTGCCGGCTGCCTCACAGGGCCGAGCCCTGGAGCTGTGGCAGGCGGCCATCGAGGAGGAACCATTCACAGTGTCCGTGGACATGGCCAATATCTCCACTTTCTTAGAAGTTAAACCCAAGTTTAAGCAGCAGAAATATAGAATGGATGAGCTAATTCAAATAGAGATCTATGTCAGGCTCTGCTGTACTGCAGCACTAAAGGTGAAAAAAGGCTTCTTAACAATATCTAGTCACTCTGAAACTACACAGATCCCTATAACTGATGATGGGAGTAGCAGCATAATTCTGGAAGGAGGCAAGGTCAAAAAGTTTGTATGCCAGTTCAAATCTAATCCTCATGATAATGGTACAGATTTAAGCATAAAGAATGTGGCTTTTGTCCTGGATGCTGATAGGAAAAGAAAGCTTTACCTAAACTTTAAAATGGATGATAACAAGACATCAGAGCCTATAGTCCATCCAGAGTTGTTACATTTCATTATCAGCCCAAAGGCTGACTTTGAATTTGATTGTATTGTGCCTGTGACTGTGGCCTCTATCACTTCCAGAGAATGCCGATTAACATTAGCTGTTATCAATCAAAGTCCTGCTTTGCAAGGAGAGTGGTTTCCAACCACATTTACCATCACAAATAATGAAGATCATCATGTGTATGATGTTAGAATATCACTGACCTTGCTTGGATCCCCTGATAATCCACACCCAGAAACAGTGACAGAGCTCAGTTTGAAAGAAGGAGAACCACAGATACAGCCTTTGAAACTAAATGTGAGCAACATTAGCTTACATTCAAGCTTTTCTAGTGTTTTTTATTTGAAAACAAACCGAACAGCCACAACCTCTGTCCAAATAAAAGTGTCCTATGTCATAGATCTTCCAGAGATTTCTAAGCTTGAGTGTGTTAAGGACTTCACCACTAAAATTGCAGTCATAAAGCCATTTGAAGTGTCTACCAACTTCATGGCAATGAATTTCAAGCCAATCTCCAAGTGCTTTGTAGATGACCCATACATTGTAATGCCTCAGATAAAAATTCTTTGTCCATGGGATCTTGTAATTGTAGATACTGAGATAGAGCTAGTAGATTGTTTCCAGTTCAGTGATGCTAGCAGGCCCCCATCATGCATCACCAACCTGCAGGTGTCAGAGAAGAATATTGCATCAGATGCTATATGCATACAGGCAAAATACAAGCCAAAAGATATTCCTACAAGAGTAGGCCTGTACAACATCACATGGAGGCGAAAGCTTAACGAGGGGCAATGTGTGATGAGCAGTACTGCCTTATCTGGTCTGCCTGTAGATGCCTGTCCCATAGCTATTCAGGTGAACTATCCGGAAGTGGTAGAGTTGCTGAGTTCAGTGCCTTTGAAGTGTACTCTGATTGGAAATTCCAACTCTCCTATCAGGTTGAGTCTTGCAGTGGAAGGCACAGATGCTTACATGTTCTCGGGATACAAGAAGATGTCCATAACGGTGCCTCCCCACGACAGGGTGGAGCTCTGCTACAACATGCACCCGCTCTTTGCCGGCAACACCACCCCTCCTCGATTAAAAGCTACAATAATTGGTGATAATTCCAGTCAAGAAGTTGTCAGTGAAATGTTTGACAAAGCCTTTCCAGAAAATATATTTGTTATGCCCAAGTACAATAAATGAATTTTATCAAATGTTAACATCAAATATAAATAATTAAAATTGTAAATAATTATGAACAAATGTGTAAGTTATTGTAGTTACCTTGTATTATTTCAATAAATTTAAATATTTATTAAGTTATCTTGGTTTATTATTTAGAACTTCAATACAGGGAGAACAAACACAAATTTAGAAATAAAAATTTATTATATCTACCAATACTAATCTTTACGGAGTTCAAACTTCTCTTCTTGGATGCCATTAGCAGTAATAATAAGTATGTAAATGCAGTCTCCTGTGTAGATATCGCGCTCAGCAGCACTGATGAACACATCTTTAAGAAGAGCCAAGGCTTTTTCTTTAGGCAGAGGAGCCTCTGTGACATTCTGCATATTCTTCAATCCAATCTGATTGTCGAGCAAGGGTTGGAGCTGAGCGCCCGCGGAGCCCCCGGCGCGGAAGTTGGAGCGCTCGCAGTGGCCGATAGGATCGTAGCTGTACACGCATCCCTTGCCGTCGGCATCGAGCCCCGCCAGCACGTTCGACACGTAGTACGGGAAGAAGCGCTTGTAGTACATCATGGTGGACAGCATCTGCGCCACGGCGGGGGTCGACATGGACTTGTTGTGCTCGTGTTCGTACATCTGCAAGCGCGCCGCCAGCAGCCGCGTCAGGGTCAGTGTGTCGCACCAGCAGCCCGTGGCGCCCAGCACGCTGCGATCGGACAGCTTGAACAGCTTCTTCTGCTCTCTCGTGTAGATGGAGAAACCGGTGCTGAGCCTTGTATCTGCTCCGATCACCGCGTAGTCCTCGCCGGCGATAGCGACGATGCTTCCGCCGTTGTCTGCGTATGGCTCGAAACGATGTTGAACGGCTCCGGGTACGGCGTACTCAGGAAAGTTTTGGTTAACGCTCAACATATTGAGTTGATAATAAAAATTACAATAGCTGTAAGAGCAACAACATGAAAATATTATTTTCTATTGGTGGTTGAACTGAATCAAAATGAATGTGCACAATTTTGACAATTAATAATTATCAGACGTCACTGCCTTCATTGTCAACGATTCGGATACTTAGAAACCGGTAATTTCCGAAAATTTTCATAGTTTAGTTATCAGTAGTATCTTTTTCTGTGGTTTTCATTTCATTCTAAAAAAAAAACCATTGAGTGACGTGTATCAGTGTATGAGCGATTGTGAATATTTTGAGTTAGATTAAAAGTTATTTTATCGTGAGAAAAGCAAGTAAAGTTTACGAAATGACTTCGCTAGCTTCTGTAATTCCCAAACTGTACCAAGAATACACCTCCAAGACATCGAAAAAACTAAAGATCATCGATGCATATTTGCTGTATATCTTTTTAACAGCAGTTATCCAGTTTGTATACTGCTGCCTTGTCGGCACTTTCCCGTTCAATTCATTTTTGAGCGGTTTTATTTCTACTGTCAGCTCTTTTGTTCTGGGTGGTAAGTAACATTGCATTTTGCGAAATAAAAGTCGTCTGAAAAAGGCGAAATTGCAGCTATAGTATAAAATTATCTTAACTCTAACCTACTCATCTGCCTCTGTTGCAGTGTGCTTGCGGCTACAAGTAAACCCTGAAAACAAGAATGAGTTCTATGGACTAAGCCCGGAGCGTGGATTTGCTGACTTCATATTTGCACACTTGGTATTGCACATTGTTGTTATCAACTTCATTGGATAATTTATTCCAAATTAATTGTTTTAAATGTATAAATAATAAGAATTCCACTGCTTTTTAAAGTTAAAAAATATCTATAAATTACCTATTTGTTTTTTTTCAAAACATGTCTTTTTCGTATCGACAATTCCCCCTTGTGAAATGTGTCTTGCCCAAAAATGTCTGTGCCTTCGCAGAGATCCCTTATAGTACAGGGGCTGGTGCACTCTAGGCAAGACATGTTGTAACTGTGTGGTGTGTCTCAAACAACTTGTATTATCACTGACAAAGTAGGCAAGTTATACTAAAGGACAAAAATAAAATTATGTTGTTGCTTGGTGTAGATTTATTTTGACTAGTCTTGAATCAATTTTAATTAAATTGAAAACAAAGAAACAGGTGTTAAAAATAAATAGATAAAACCCACCTCATGCATGTCAGACATAACTATTAACTTACGAATTTACTCCCTACAATATTATATCCTCCATGATAATATTGAGATGCACTAAATTAGTAATCTTAAGGATCTACATCACATTTTTTAGAACAAGGAATTAATGTTTGACAAACTTGAAGAAACTATTTTGGATAAATTAATGATACTGTCGTAGTATCTGCGCCCGCGCTTGCTCTAGTAGTTCTCCTCTTTTTACCTTTTTATGTTCTCATACAAATGTATTTATAATGTGTTAAATAATATGTTAAATTCTATGTAATTGGAAAACTTGATTGTCTAACTATATAAAATCTTACAATAACTGAAAAATATATCCACAGGCATTTCAATAATAATCAACTGTGTAGGCATAAGTACAAAGATTGTTTTCTATTAATTATGTACCTATACATATATCTCTCATCTGCCGATAAACAATGAATTTATTTAAAACATCCAAAAACCTTCTTATTATAACTTATCGATTATAGGCATGGTGGAGATCCTTAGCAATTTTACTTAGTACCTACATAACATAGAAAAATACACTGTTTTTAATTTTACAGATAAACTCTAAAAACGCTATATAAATAGTAAACCTATAGTTTACCATTATGTAAACTAATTTCGTTGCAATAGTCACTAGAATTTTAATTTAATTTAGAAACTACATATACTATCACTAGTTCTTTATTATTTACAAAACCGCATAAAGTTGATCTATCACACATTCCAAATTTGTAGCAGCTAATTTTTAACATAAAGTTGGTCTTTGTCGATGTTTTGTTGACATACATTATTCTGAGTATACATGCCAGAACTCATTTGACAAAACAAGCTTTGCTAAAATATGAATACATAAGTAAGTATTAATTAGGGATAATTAAGGACCTAGTAGGTGGCCATATTTTAGATTTAAATATTTTTTGAAAAGTTTAAAAAGACCAAATTAATGAATGGTGCAAGGAGCATGTAATTGATTGATTTAAAACATCGCGATCCCAATATATATAACCCAATATATAATCAAATACACTTTCTAATAATTTGAAAATAAGTAAATCTTGTTTTATTTCACATTAAATCATTAAAAAGGCAAACCGTTTTCGAGAAAATAAAATTAAGAATATAATTTTCCTAAGCTTGAGCAATCTTTAAAAGTTAACTTCGTACCAAAATGTTAACTTCGTATCACTGGATTTCTTTTAATTGATATAACAGTTGCGCCAATACAACTAAAGCTGTAATAATAAGGCAACTAACACTCAGTGGCTGTTAAAAATAACGAAACAATATGTCATTCGTGAATGAATGCTACGATAACTACGCTTGTAAAACGTCCATTGCAAATTAAATTCAACAAACTGTCCAGTTTTCATCGAAACAACCAACATACCTCCGAACTATGGTACAATCCGTATCTCGACTCTTATATCTACTAGCAAACATGCCGGTTTCACAGCATCGCACCGCGGAGAGGATGCGAGTTAACTAATCTATCGTCACCGCTTCCTCGCGCTCTCTATAACCGAGCCCTCGGGCGTTCGGCCGAAGGAGTCGACGGGGCCGGGAGCGTCGAGTCAACTGAGCTGAACATTCCGAGTGGCGGTCGGTCCGGGCAGGTGCAGGCCGGAGGCGGGCTCGCCGGGCGGGCGCCGCGCGAGGTAGCGGCGGCGCGCGGCCTCCAGCAGCTGCTGCTTGCGTCGTTGCAGCGACAGCTCGCGCTCCGGTGCGCTCTCGGAGAATCGCGTGTCCACGCTGAAATAACAAATACTTATTCGTTAAACAATAGTGCAAACTTGCTTTTTAACCGCGTGCTCAATTTTGAAGACCGAGCAAGCGAAGGATTTTTAAATAAAGCGGATATAAAAAACGTGTCGATACTTACTGTTCCGTCTGATCGTGGGGAACGGGTGCCGCGATCATACTTTGCGATACGGCCGCGTCGACCGCAGCCTCCGATGGGTTTTCTGAAATAAGTAATATAAATCTCGTGAAGTTTTCGATTCATAATAATTTATACGTATTACGTAACGGAGGGGTTGCGGTTCGAGCGGTCTTCTTCTACTTGAACATAAACGAGCGCCTCCTCGTGCTATATAGAGAAGATCTTCTTTTTTTTTTTTTTCATTTAAAATATTCTAGTCTAGAATCTCTCGATTCGTTTATTATTTCGTTGTGCGACGTGTACCAGGCGAGCATATGCGACAGGAGGCTCCTGTCGAGGAGCTGAGCACTGATATGATACTAACGTGCGGCGGGCGGTGCGGGGGGCGCGTGCAGCCGGCCCTCCAGGATGTTGTCGAGCGTGAGGTCGGCGGAGCGTGACGTCAGCAGGTCGGCCGCCAGCACGCGCAGCGGGAACTGCGGGAACACCGCCTGCACCTGCGCACCGCACGTACAAACACACACTACACAACGATTCTTACTAAATCTGTAAAGGTGGAATCAGAGGAGTTTTTGTTCCTTTTCGCCGTTCATTTTGCATTTTTCGCTACAACTCATTAATTATTTTCATTCATTTCATTCATTCAGTGAATAGATCCAACGATGTTGAATCGATACTAAAAACTGTAAATGAACCAAAAATTAAAAAATAAAGATATGGAAAAAGTAAATATGTAGATCCAGTAATTAAACGATTCTGAATAAAAAAAAATAGAGCTTGTTTGTTTGTTTGTGCATCACGCTTAAATAATGGACAAATTTAGGTGAAACTTATAGGTAGACTGTTTTCCGGATTAAAACATGAGTTAGGGCTTATTGCAATCATAAAACTTGAATTCTTAGATACGGCTTGACCTTTCTGAATCAAAGCAGCCATACGCTGTGAAAATCATCTTATGGTGACCCACGCGTACGTCGCGGGTTCGAACCAGTTAGCGAATGAAATACAAGTACCTGGCGCGCCATGTGGTCCAGCCGGCGCGGGTCCAGCTCGGCGCGCATGCGCGTCACCTCCACCGAGAAGCTCGGCAGCCACGACACGTAGCGGGAACCTAAGCACAAGCCGCGGCAATATACAAAACAGTACTAAATATTCACGAACATTTCACACATCACACTCTAGTCCCAAACTAAGCGAAGCTTGTACTATGGGAACTAGACTGCTGATATAATAGGTTATGATATTTTTTTTTGTAAATACATACATCGAATACCTACATGGTAACACTCAGACCCAGAACAAAATATTTCTGTTCATCACACAAACGTTCGCTCCGGGTGAGAATCGAACCCACCGACTGAGCAACCTGTGACGCCTGTTAAATGTGTCGGACCTCCGCTCGACGAGCCTCGTTCGTCTCGCGGCGAGCGGTCGGCACGCCGAGTGAGCTGTGGGACTGACCGTCGAAGTGGAACAGCGTGTCGGGCGCGACGGCCGCGGGGCCTGCGGGCGGCGCGGGCGTGGCCCCCGCGGGCGGCAGCGCGGCCCCCGCGGCGGGCGCGGCCCCCACCGCCAGCGCGCGCCGGCACGTCGGGCACGACGCGTCCTGCTGCACCCACTGGCACAGGCACGAGCTGACACAACAACACATTACACTACACTCCTAGTTGATTGGAGTATATGAGAGGCGCCCCCCGATGTACCGCGACATTGGGCTATTCATTTTACATGGCATGTACCGCCCAGCTCGGTGTTTTGTTTCTATTCGAAGGCTGCGGGTCGCAGATTCGATCCCCCGAGAGCGGACATTTATGTGATGGCGTTTTATCTGTAGGGGAACCTGTTGTACCTAGGACAGTATTTTGAATTTTGATTTTTAATTTAATAATGGTGCTAGTTATATCTGTTCTTATGTTTTATATCTGTGTATGTGTATGTAAAGACCATGAAATTACCTACATAATTCATTCATAAAACTATGTATTTTCCCAAAACCCTGTGACCACTAGCTATTTGAAAAGTCAAAACTGTCCAAGGTACAACATACCAGATGTACCTTGGACAGTGTATGTTGTACCTTGGCCAGAGTAGGTTCAAATCGAATTATAAATTATTTTTAGCTGTAATTTATTTAGTTTTTGTAGAAATAATAATTATTCAATCATATTTGCATTAGCAATTTACAAAAGTTACAGGTATTAACAACTATATATAGGTAAAAGGTTGTTTTTGTAAAAAGCTTCGCCAATTGATTTATAGCAAATTTTTTATGACATTTTTTTGGTCTCTAATCACGTAATTTTAACTTGCAACCTAATTATTTCATTATTTTCTTATCATTTAACATAAGTTTTACCATTTCTGCAATAAATTAGCACTCAAAAAAATATGCATATAAATGCCGACCAAATGATGGTGGCCAAGGTACAACATCGCGACTACTTTACTTCACAAGCTTTGTACACCCACTTGTGATTAGAGGTAGGATCTGAGACTTATGTTGTCCAATAGCTATTTGAACTAAGATTAGTTTTTAAACAAAACCGTTTTTTAAACATGCATCATTTTGAAAAAAATAGCAAACACAAAAGTTTAAAAAACTGACTTTTTTATTGAAAAAAAAACGAAATTATTTTTTTTCGCTGTAACCATTAGCGCTGGCAAACCACAACTGATTTGACGTTATTGTTGACCAATTATGTCTCAAATACTATAGACAACGGTTCCTAAAACCAACGCATTTTTTTTTAAAACACGATTGTCCTAGGTACAACTCTGTCCAAGGTACAACAGGTTCCCCTACCTATGTATTCGTAAATGTAATATACTTCCGATAGTATTAAAATATATATAAGTTTATATGATTTCCATCGACAACATAGTACCCTTGGCAAGAGCATAACTTAGTTATTGATGCAGTAATTGTTAGTGAGTGCCTCTTTTAAATGGTGCGCTCGTACTAGGTGTGCTGCTGCCCTCGCCTCGGGTCGTCGGCCGCCTTATAAGGGTCGTCAAGAACAGAAAAGGTAGTCGCTGTCAATTTCATTTCATTTCTTTTCTTTCTTTTTCAAAGTTTATTTTCCTGCCAAATCAATTTAAGGCAGGTCAATGGCCGAGTAAGGTGAGGGACCGTAACAAAGACCCCAAGTATTTGGAGCCAAAGTGCCAGCTAATTAGAGTACCCGGTGTAGAGGAGGCCGACTCAGACGCTCTAAGCGCCTTCATTTACATAGCAATAGTAACTTCTCATCCAAAAAAATCACCTTGTCACAATGACAAAAATAATACTTTTGCTCCCCATTCGTTATTATTTAAGTATATTTTTTAAGGTTTCAAGATTGACCATATTGCAGATGGTCGACCCATGCATAGCCCGCTAGTCACGAAGTAAGTATGTGAGTGGAGTGGAGTGGAGTGGAGTGGAGTGCGATAGTTACTTGTGGAAGAGATGTGCGCAGGGCAGCTTCCTGGCCTCCTTCATGGGCTCCCAGCAGATGGCGCAGTTGTCCTGGTTCTTCTCTACTTCTTCTTTACTCGCCATGGGGCAGCTGTGACATAGATAATGCTTATAATGGACAGCCGTCACAGCTCAGTTGGTAGTAGCTATGTCTTCCATGTTGTGGGTCGCGGGTTCGCTTCCCACCCAGAGCAAATGTTTGTGTGATGAACATAAATATTTGTTCTGTGTCTTGGTGTTACTATGTATTCTATGAGTGTACATATTCCAAAAAAAAACTTGAACGGTGTCAAGGGACACCCGGATGGAACGAAGTTCCTTTGGGTGATGATGTGTTTAACAAAATCGTAGTACATTATTTTCTTTCTATCATCAATAGTTTACGCAGCGCACGCGATTGTAAAGAATTTCTAAGATATTTTATTAAACACCTTTGGTTACATTTTTGAAGTTTCAGCAAGGATCTCTATTTTTTTTTTAATATAATACAGCCTATGTTCAGCACAGATAGTGTAGCTTCATAGTGACTTCAACAGTGAAAGAATTTTTTAAACCGGTCCGGTGGTTTCGGAGCCTACTATAGCAAAGGTGTCGTTACAACTTTTTCGTAAGATTTTTCGTTACAACTTTTCGTAAGATTTTTCGTTACAACTTTTCGTAAGATTTTTTTCCGTCTAGCCCCCTTTCACAACGCACGATAAGGAACTTCGTTCCAAAATTACTTAAGTCTTCAATCAGCAATCTAGTTCCCATAGTACAAGCTTTGTTTGGTGCTACAGGGTGATGTGTGATTTGTCCATGAATATTTATTTATAAGTAGCTAGCTCGGGAAATGGTCTACACGTTCATAGGGATATCGGGAGACTTCCCAAGTTTCGATATTAAAAACAACGCAGAGAGTACCGGAATTTGATTTCGGTACAAATTATGAATTCATTAATTTTTTTTTCCGGTTCCGAGTTAATATCAAAAAGTATCGCTATAATTTAGATCCATACCGAACAAGTAGTTTAACGTTGGTGTCGATCAAACCGGTAAAAAGCTGCCTTGACTCTGCTGTATAAATAAATCGCCAAGTAGATAGATGATGCGATGCATATAAATAATTTAAATGGCGTGATTCGTCTCGTGATGGTCACGCTAACTACAAACCAATTCTTGACCATTATTATACTTGAATAAATAAAATTAATCGTCTTTGTGACTCACTAAACTAGACGCGAGTATTCTGAATACTTATTATACGTTCGTTAAACTACTGTAAAAATATTACAAGATCCTAGCAAATTAGCAAATATGTCATGTTCAATGTTCTTGTTTTAAACCGGTTGTTGTATTGTAATTATTTCAAGGGTTTTTTTTTAATTTTTCTTGTCTTATTGTTTATTTTTCTTATCTGTTGCAATGCAACTCAGTCGTCTAGTTAACCCTCAAAACAAATATATTAATAAACATTGCGTAATCTTAGTAGTTATAATATACAATAATTAACTGATAAGCTAACAACGAAGGAACAAATAATATTTGTGTTCTAATAGCCTAAACAATAGAAGGCTGATATCGAGGTCCCTAATTAAAATCCAATTTCAAATCAGTTGGATCGGTTTCCGTGTAATTATACAAGAATACTATTAATAGATTAGTGGAAAACTCGAGGTTCGCCTCTCTATCGTCCGTTCAAAACAAACTTTAGTGGAATTCTTGAAGAATAAATTCATAGGTCGGTCATTGTATACTTACTATTTTAGAAGAGGTTCAATGACGTTTTTTCGGTAATTATTGTGTCGACTCAAAGAACGTTAAATAAAACATATTGTCGATCGAGTAAAAACCTACCTAGAGTAGCCCACGTCACTGCACACTGCTAGCGCCTTTACGAGTAGCATTAAAAGTCAATCGATCTAATAAATGGGGGTAAGTAAGAGCTACTGAAACGGGACCGTTCGTCCGGCGGAAAATAAATGCAATTGAAGTTTATTGAAGTTTGGAGGATGAGTCGCAGTCGCCGACGGGGATGTTCAGGGGGTCGCGGGGGGAGGTGGGGTGAGGCGAGGGGGTGAGGGGGTGAGGGCGAGTACACTTACTTGCGCGTGATGTGCGTGGCGCGCTCCGTGTAGTGGCGGTGGCGGGCGAGCCGCGCCTGCAGCTCGTGCAGCAAGTGCCGCAGCTGCATCAGCAGCACCAGCGACGCCATCGACACCAGCATGTTGCTGTACACCACCATGTGCACCACGTGCACCAGCTCCACCACCAGCGACGCGCTCTGAGGACCGACCGCGCATCTCATTATCCACGTCGACAACCATCATCTCGACACCACCTCGGCCCTCGTTTCGGCTTTTAATCTAATTCACGTGAGTCGAAACGGCTCGGGGTCTCCCCCTCGATGGGCGTATCCATCGGGGCGAGAGGGGGGGGGGGGGTGGGGGGTGGATCTCCGAGAGTGGAGCGGTAGGTACTCACGTCGAACAGGAGATGCGTGTAGTGGGTGAGCGCGCCCGCCACGTCGGCGTCGGCCAGCTGCAGCGCGTAGCGCGCCGCCACGTGCAGCGCGCACACCAACACCAGCACGCACTGCGCACACATGCAACACGGATTACTTATACATATTAACACCGACTCATCTGTCAACGATCGCCCGCTCCGAGGACAGTGGACTCTGGGATCTTTTATAAGTATTTGTTTATAGGCCGGGCTGCACTTTCGAAGTTTATCGATGTGCATGTAGTGCGATATGCGGGTCGTCGTGAACCGGAGGAGCTGCGCGATCTCACCTCGGCCGCCATGAAGGCGAAGGTGTCCCTGCCGGCCGGCAGCCCCAGCAGCACGGCGGCCGCCAGCAGCGCGCCGCCCGCCGCCAGGATGCCGCCCAGCAGCAGGCCCAGCCTCACGTGCGCCCAGCCGCCCGCCGTGGCAGACGACGACAGCTGCGGACGCGGAATATTGCCTGAATCTCAATTGTCATGACGATTATCTTTAATATAATAGCAGGCTTTGCTATGTGAGCTATTGAGCGGTTGGCCCCAACTACGGGTGTCCTTTTTGGCGTCGCATGAATTCCCTAAACAATAAAACGATGCCCGCCCTGGGAATCCGCATAATAAGACGCTAAAACAAGTTGACTTCAACTCGTTCAGCTTAGATACTTTACACTTTATTCTACAATAGGTAATTTTAAACTATTTCAATACATAATTAGTAGAGCAATGAGCATTAATTCAAACTTATACAGTTAGCTTTATTCACCCAGGTATAGACAGGTATTAATTTCTAGGTTTAGACCTAAGTCCAGACGCAGTATGAAACAAACTACTAAGGTGAGTGAGATTGTTGTGACCTAGGTACTGGACTACTGAGGAATCGCGGGGACCAGATTGTCTAGTAAAATTATAGGCTCGTGTGCAGATCAAATTAAGTCTGAATGATACTCACGTATAAACTTACTAATCAACTTTTTACTATCATTAGCACAGCTAAAAACGGATAATGTGTAAATGAAGCGGTGTGCAAGAACTGCAACAAGTGTGCAAGGAGTCACGTTTAACGGAATCACAGAAAAGTAATATGAATAAAAAATGCCAGCACAGAGGGCTTAGTCCGAGCCTGCATTTTAAAACTCCCTACTCTCGAGCCGAGAGTCGTCTCTCGGATGTCCTTGTATTTTTGTAAGAAGTAGAGAGAGAGATCCGAGAGACGACTCTCGGCTCGAGAGTAGGGAGTTTTAAAATGCAAGCTCGGACTAAGCCCTCTGTACACTAACATTCGTGTAAGTATAGGTAACTTTCTCTTGCTTTGCATACATCGCAATAAGTACAAGAAGATACCATTCGGCCCAAATTTGAATAACTGTAAAATTGCGGCGCAGTTTTATCATATCTCGATAAGGAAGTTTATTTAGGTCTTGTTATTTAAATGTAAACGAGTCTACCGATACGAAAAATACAGATTTTTCAGACTCTAAATAAAATTTCGCAGTATTTTACGTAGAGCATAATCTTGACGTCACAATTACTCTGCTCTTACTCGGCATACATAGACAATTATTTTTAAGTCACAAAACAGAGGGCATACAAATGAAGTTTAAGTGAGTTCAACGCCCACCTCCCAAATGCTAATCCTGACTGTGACAGAGCAGAAAAACAATGTCCGAATGTTTGCGGTCTGTGGGGCAAACAAATTATGTAATGGGTTTGTTACTTAATGTTAATTACTTCCCTACTTTTATAAATGCATTTGTGATAACTAATTATTGAACCAGTTATTTTTTTGTTTTATATTTTTTATCACAATAATAGTATAACACATATTTTTTTATCTTCATAATAATAGTGTAATTTGGTTTTCTAATCGTTCTAGTTATTGTACTTACTTAAAACTGAGTACCTGCCTAGTCATACATAGATAAAAACAAATAAAATTAAATGCAAAAAAAACAATAACTTTAATAAACATAAACACATTAAAAAATAATCAAATTACTTTGCCACAATCCATGAAACGCCCACTGAAAGTACCGTATATGGGCGTCGCGAACAAGATACTTGATGCAATGCCTAGAGGTATGACAGCCAAGGGGACTTCCAACTGATAAAGATAAATCTAAGTGGCAGTTTTGATAACATCAATATTTACATAATTACCCAGTTACCGGCTTATCATATCTGTCCCAGTAGGTATGTCACGCCATGATGTGATATCGATTTTACATGCGGAAAATTATATTGTAAGTATATTTTTGCAATATGCATAAGTATAATACGTATTAAGATTGGTCTTATTACCACGTCTCTAATTAAGCTGGTTAGTGACCTCTGGCAAGTAAACAAGAGCTTGGACATAATTTTTTATTTGCTTGAGTTATTTTGATTTATAGTGTATGCTAGTGTATATAGAATGTACCTATTACAGTTGTTATTGTGTACATTACTCTATTATGGTATTTATAGTACATAGCCCATAGTTAATTATTTTAAAATATGTTGCCTGATATAGTTATTTGATTTGATTATACAGTTAGTTTTAAAATAAAGTCAGTAATAAATGTGTCAGAGAAAATGCTGGAATGTATGGAAATGAGTAAATAACTGGTCGACGACCGAAATAACCGAAACAAATGCATCATTAAAGGCATTATTAAAATAAAAAAAATAAAATAAAAATTATAATGAGCACCTTGATGTGTTGGCCCTGAGGATGGCTTTTTGGCCATGAACGTGGACGCGGACCAGGAAATAGGTGATGAGTGCGTGCTCCGATAGGTACCTAACCAATCTACAAGTAGATTCAATTCATTATTCAAATGTACTTACATAAAATACGAGTACGTATATCTTTATTTTATTACAACTATTTAACTAAAAACTAAACGTGACCGAAAAAATGAGTGACTAATAATGAACGTACGATGTATAACTTCAGAAGACCCGTTAGTCACTCCAGTATTCAAACCGGTTCGACAACAATGAACTTTCAGAAATGGCAAAACATGTACTTAACCGTAAAAAAATCGTCGATAAATCATTCTAAAAATATACTCAAATCGGAGAAAGGATAACCACGATAACCGCAAAATGTATTAGTTCGATGACACCGAAAACAAAATAACACACTAGTGTGCAGTTTGGGAAGGGCGGAAAAAATGACGTTCATTCGAGTTTACGAGTGTACCATCAAGATACGTCTGTCACTTACATATTCAAATCGATCCTTGCACAGTTGCCCCAGCAGATGCAAAAATCCGACTAGGGTGAACCACGAGCACCATAGCAGCACCTCGTCCATGTACTGCACGTTGATGACTCCGAACACGAAGATGAACTTGTAGAAGACATAGTTCCAGAACTTGTCCTTGACTCGCTGAGCTTCGGCCACCCGCAGCTGGCCAAACACGAGACGCTGGATCACGAAGCCGAATACTGCGAGGGAGCAATACGCGATGTTTATTAGGGTCTGCAACAAAAGAAAAACACGTTCAATCAGCAAAGTCCGTCACAGCGGAGGTCAGCTTAATTGTAAGCAGAGCTTGCGATCGGTACTAAAAATAACATTAGGTACGTATGGGACCAATGGTATCAATATACGATACCCAATGAGTATCGGTTCCTCGTAGATAAAAGTAGAATCGGTATATAAAAATACCCGCTGTCCAAGACCTGATCTGTAGGTCTGGCCTAAGTGCTAAACGTCGATTTAGTATTGCCAGATCAATGAATGTTACATCTCAATTATCGAGATCAGCTAAAATTATGTTGGCTATCAAGTATGTAAGTATGTACTTCGATTTCATTGTAAAGTGATGCACGTTTTGGCAGTAGTTTGGATACCGAATTAACTGGTAGTTGAAGTAACTGGTCTGGTTATAATACGCCAGTGTATCTACCCTATCGAATAACATAATAACCCTGCACGTGTCCCTGGGTGGTGCTAAACGAGCTCAAATACTGACTATATAGGCGTAAAAAAGAAGAAAACTAACATAAATACATATGATTTAATTTAGAATTCATCTGAAAAATGCCTGTCATACGGTTAAATACTAAATAACGAATAATCAGGCAATGGAGATCGATCACCGCCGCCGGAATCTTCGATTTATGCAGGCGGAGCCCTATCGGTAAGACAATTGCCCGTAAAACTTAGCGCATATAAATAACTTATACAATAAGCGATTGTGTATTGTTCCTTCTCTCTAGGCTTATAAAAACATAGGTAGGTACTTACGGTGCGTCGTCGTCGGCCGACCACTTAGCGTGGCTTTGGACTGTTTATTTTTATGGATTTTATAATAAGGCAGCAGATGGAACCGTTAATTATGTAAATTTAAATTTATTTATTTTACGAAAACCTAGATCCATCTTTTATAAAAAAAATGTTCGTAGTATTATTATTATCATCCGTATAGACAGCGGTAAGCATTTTGAATTTTACATTTGGTCCAAATGTAGTCCTTATTAAGAAGTTCCACCTTCAAAATGACCCGTGTGATTTACCTGAATAAATGCGACTTGAATTTGAATAAAGATCTTCAACGGATGCTTCGTTATTGGATCTCAGATTTATTTCAGTGATGTTTGTTGCTTCAAGGTGTTTGCGTTGCTTAACCTGAACATAATCTCATGCTCAAGTATTAATCGACATTGTCCTCGCCTTCTGAGCAGAGATAATAGCCGGCAGGTTTCAAGAGCACAGAAAAATCTTGCAGAATTTCTACTAGGCAAAAGTTTCCTACAAGTTTTTATGGACCATAAATTGCCTATCTATATTTTCAGAACGGTACATTAATTTTACAAATTGCACGTGTATTTTTGATGATTTGAAAAGTTGTATGATGGATTGATGTGGCCCTGCTCAATTTTGACTGAGTAAAGTGAGGTAAGTGTATCGAACGCCAATTTTTATGAGCCTCGTTCTTTTCTTGTCATTTGTGGCATAGTAGTTGTAGTCAGCATGCCAAATAGATATACTATTTGAAATGCGGTTAAACGGCTACACCGACAACATTCGAAAATATATAAATATAAATAACTCAACAAAATACTATTCGGAACTAGTTCAATGATACGTATGTCGTAGGACTCGTAGGCAGATAGTCTGATAATTCTAGCGTCTGACGAATTTGAGAATGTAGCTACTTTGATCAACGATTACTGCGTTCATAAAAAATTAAGACATTCAAATTTTTATTTATGTTTAGTACAGTACCAGCAAGATGCTAATCAGAGTGTTTAAGGTTTCAAAAATAATCAATTCGGCATTATGGCGTTAACCTTGTACCGACGGAAGATAAGATTTTTAATAATTAATATTGCATAAAGCGATAAAGGTCAAAGCTGCTAGACAAAAAGTTTGAAGTAAAGGTATTCAATGAGTTCAAGGCATTGATAACGACGAGCGAATGCCATTCAAACTTTACTGTGTAAGTATTTATTTTTCAACTGACGAGCAGCCACAAATTATCCGAAAATTAATGTGCAACATCACTGGCATGGTGTATATTATTTATTACACTGCATAAAATAAGTTTGGAAGTAAAAAGTGTTGTAAAAAGTTTTTTATTTTTAGCACGAATGACATTGACTTTATTACAATAGTAGCAAGTAAATAAGGAATTAACATTCACCGACATAATATTTTCCAATTAATTACAGTGAATAATAGGTACAGTAGAAGAATATATTATAAATAATGAACCTCAGTTCTTGTTAGGTATATTACAAGCGAAGCCAAGGGCAACCGTATGACCTACTTATACTTCGCGTGTTTTAATTTGATTAGTCAGCGTAGTAGGTACATGTCTGATCCCATGTCAAGTCACTTGACTTCACGTATACTTTATGTATTGAGTAGAGGTGGAGTCACTGACCGAGATTGCCTGCAGTGCAGCCGAGAATCAGAATAACACGCAACGATATTTACAAGGTGTTTTGAAGGCCACCCTTCTTAGATCCTTCTTTATTAGAACCCAAATTTAAAAATAATCGAAGAAAATGTTGAATGATTTGACAGATTGGTTTTGTTGATATAACATTTTTCTATACACATGTTTTAGTCAAAATATTATTGTGTTCCCGTACCTAACTAAAGCCCCATTTAGACGGGGAGAGTTTCTCGTCTCGAAGATACGATTATCGAAGGAATATAAAACATTTTTTTCGTCTAAACAATCGCTCTCCTCGCTCGTTGCCTTGGGCGACAATTGCCTTGCAATGGAATACATATTATTATGTCCGTCTAAACAGAATCTCAAAGCAAAGTTATAAATGCGAATCTCGTATGACATTAATCGTAGGCGAAATTTTAGTTCTTGCCTGTATGTAAACATTTTGAGACGATTGTGTCATGGCGATTATTGCATAAGACAGTAGCGTATAGTTTCTCGTAAGAAACGTACGAGCAACTCTCCCCGTCTAAATGGGGCTTAAATAACGTTTTAACCTAGACGAACGATGACTATTGACCAAATTATCGATACCTACATAGATTAAAAATAGGTATTTTTTGTTATCCTTATACAGGTTGTCTGGTAGAGATCGCTGTTTAGCGATAAGGCCGCCCATTGTATGTCATACTCTAGTTTTAGTTCATTTTTTACATGTTTATTTTTAAGTTGTGGTGTGCAATAAAGTATTTTCTATCTTCTATCTATCTAGTATATTTTTGTATAAATCCAGATGAAGAGTACCTAGATAGACAAGCCTTGATAGAAGTAAACAGTACATATTTTTAATCGAATTTTCCCAGCTTCTCTAGTAACAACCTTTATTAAAATGTATTAGTAACATTAATATAAGTAAGTAATAATATGTGATCCAAAACACGTAACACATAAGAACACAGTGCCAAAAAACCGGGTTTACCATGAACTTTAAATGAAGCATCATTTAAATTGTTATGCCAATGGCACCTACTTCCACGTCAAGGCTGTCATCTACTTACACTAAACTCTACATTAAATCTGACCAGTTTCTACTACGCTTGTTGACATTGATCTCAAAATAATATTTTACAGTAGCTAACTAAAATGTTTTAAATATCTCAGAAATATTTTGCCGTGTGCTACTAAGTACTATTTTATTTGTGAAGATCCGTTACTTACTAGATATATAGACTTAATCATACCAGTTGTCGATTCTTAATGTCTAGAATTAAACTAGAATTAACATAAAACAAATATATTTATAGGTTTATTAGTTTTGACTAAGACACAAATTTTCACCTTATTTATTTATTTATTATTTATTTTAAAATTTCACACAAAGCTTAGTGCTAGGAGGACTTAATGCTAAGAGCATTGTCTGCCAGTCTTCCTGGATGTGCAGAAAGATGGTGAGGCGTGTTATATAGAAAAAAACCAAGATGTACTTACCTAAATATAATACCTAATCCTACTACAATCAAAATAAAATACCTAAGAATACATAAAAATAAATAAATTACACAAAAAATTTTACATATTAAACTAATATTCTATCTGTTAAATAAATACCTAACAAATATATACATAAATATAAATGACATACCTAATACATAATGATATACCTACATTCATTTACCCATATAAATATATAAACATAAATATAAATCCGTATCATAATCCAGAATGTTAAGGAAAAGGGAACTTAATATAACTTCTTTAGGAAGTGCTCACGAACCAATCTTTTGAAGGACTCTCTGGAGTCCGTTTGTTTGATATTCAGCGGCAGATCATTCCAGAGCCTTACCGCCACGACAGAGAAGGAATTGGATAGGACAGAGGTGTGATGGGACGGGGTAAACAAACAGAGATTGTCATCTGACCTTAGAGATCGACTATGGGCCTCTGTCAGAAACTTAAAACGATCCCTTAAGTAACACGGTGAGAGCGGATCCCTCAAGACAGAAAAAAGAAGACACAAAGTTCTAAGGTTTCTGCGTTCGCGAATCGGGAGCCATTTAAGTTTGGCACGAAACTCACTGACGTGGTCGTATTTCCGCAGGTTATAAATGAAGCGAATACAGGTGTTGAGGAGACGGTCGAGCTTATTAAGATGTTCCTCCGTCAAATTCAAAAAGGCAACGTCGGCATAGTCGATGATTGGGATCAGCAGCGAATTGACAAGAGATATTTTTGAAGAAATAGGTAGGAAGTTTTTAAGGCGTAAAATAGAATGTAGAGTGGCATAGAACTTTCTAGATATCTCTTTCACATGAGGTGACCAGTTTAGGTTATTGTCAAATAAGATTCCAAGGTTTTTGACTGTGGATGAGAAGGGTATTAAAGAGCTATCGTAATAGAGATTATGGACACTAGAGAGACTTACTCTACAAAGCTGACGAGAACTGCCTATCATGATGGCTTGACATTTATTTGGATTGACTTTAATGCCAAATCGAGTTGACCATGCGAGCAAACGAGAGAGGTCGTCATTAAGGACATCAATGGCACTGGCTAGGTTATCTACAGAAGCGGGGTAATAGAGTTGAAGGTCATCGGCGTACATGTGATATTGGCTGCGGAGATTTAGAGAAAGAACATTAATGAAGAGGGAAAAGAGCAAAGGAGATAATATTCCTCCTTGTGGTACACCTGCCTCAATATCACGCCATTCAGAGAAGGCATCACCATTACGCACTCTCTGACGACGATTTTTTAAATAAGAAGAGAACCAAGTTACAACTGAAGGTGCAAAATTAAGACGAGGGAGAAGAGCTAGCAAAAGATCATGATCTACGGCATCAAAAGCACTACTGAAATCAATTAACACTAAAACAGTTATCTTTGAGTCTTGCATATTAGCCCGAATATCTTCTGTGACATTTACAAGGGCTGAGGTAGTACTGTGTCCCTTTCTGAAGCCTGATTGAAACTGATTAAAAAGATGATTGTCTGAAAGAAACTGAGTAGTTTGACTATGCACGACTGATTCAACTACTTTAGAGAAAAATGGAAGTATAGAGATGGGGCGAAATTGATTAAGGGCAGTAGGATTGGAAATTTTGGGGAGTGGGATTACATGGGCCATACACCATTGGTCGGGAAACTGCGAAGAGGAAAGAGAAAAATTGATGATGTGGGTTATTTCTGTAATAAAGTTTGGTTTAATGTCCTTTCCGAAGTTCTACCAAATTTAAAAATAGCTGACTAGTCCAACAAACATGCAAGGTGGACAAAGACGATTACGGAATGGTGGTCAAGGGAAGCTCGTAAACCAAGAGGCAGACCACCAGCCCGATGGTCAAAAAACATTATAGAACGAGCCGGGAAACGGTGGATGAGAGTCGCTAGGGACCGAAAAGAATGGCATAGTAAAGAGGAGGCCTATACTCAGCAGTGGGTGCCAGCGGGCTGAAATGATGAATGATGATGAGTCTAACATACAGAGAAAACCTAAAGCTAAAGCGTGCATCCTGTGACGTGAATGCTATCTTGAGAAACTAAACATGGGCGTGTGCCATATACAGGTGTGCATGCGCACATGTACTTATTCACACGATAATAATGATTCGTCGATATAAATGCAAAGGAAAACACGGATAGTATGTGACAGTACCTACGCAAACATAATACGATATCATATCGAGCAATGACAATTTTGTATTCTAGTCTAGATGAACAACATTATAATAAAGTTTTGCTAGTCGCAATGCAGCGAAAATCCCAAATACGATCGCCTTTCATTTTCCAAGGCTAGCGGGTGTAAGGATTCGGGTAGGATAAATGTAGTAAGTAACAGAACAAGAAGCATGAATGGACGTCAGCTGTAAAACAATAACTTGGCGGAAGATTTAAGCTGCGAAGACTTGAAAGTCACAGTACACATATATCTCAAACTGAACTAAAATATATCTCTACAAAAAATACAAGTTGTGGAACATGCATGAGAGAAACTGTAAACGAAGAAACCTTGAAACCGTACTGAACACTCGTATATATAACTGCGTAGAAAAGTTTCGAATGCAAAGCCAACTGTTAAGCCAAAATTAAAAACACTGCACTTCAGATAAGAAATAACATTTTTTGCTCGCAAGAACAAATTTTCAGTAAACTATAGAAATAATACTTAGTATCCAAAACATACGAGAATTATAAAACAAAGTTAGAGAATAACTGATTTTTTTTGTTTGAGCTTTACTATAGGTACTGCAATCACTTTGATATACATACTTACCTAAGCACCTATTTGAAAAAATCAGAATCAACTTAATGAAGTAGCTTTTTAACGAATCAAGAACCGAAGCAATAGAGAGGTGTTATATCACTAAGGCCATGAATCCATGATTCATGGTCAAGGTGTGTACATAATTTTAAATTACACTGTGGAGCTGATAAGTTGGTCAGTGATAAACGTTAATATACCGAACGCTTATATTCCGGTTCTGGATTAGTCTATCTACCTACTGGATGTAAATTAACTTAAAGAAATATAGAAAGGAAATGTTAACCGTCACACATTTAATGCTACAGGACAGTCAGTCGAGCTCTGTTAATCTGTTACCGCACTTATCGCCACCCGGCGGCAGGAACGATGCCACCGCGGCACCACCGGTCTTTTCCGTCCCGGGCCATTCTCTAACGCCATGTTCTCCTGTGACGAGTGGCTCGTGGGAGCAGTTGTACCACCGCGAAGAGTGTCAGTATCCATTCGCCGATGATGGCATGGTATCTACCATTATAATTTTTATGACATCGGAAGATGATAACAAGTTGGTACCTACAGTTTTTTCAGCACTCTATTTTAAGCGTTGGCAAACTCTGAGATGTGCGCTCTACCGTTGTTTATTAAAAAGTTGTTTACAAGTTTCGAATGACAAATGCTGAAGGGACTATTTGTAAGTTGGCAAGAAGAAATTTTAGTCCACTAAACTCTAAAATCATAGGCATAGATAAAGATTAGGGAATGTAGATTTATCGGTATTTTACTATACTTATCTACGTGTTGTAGATATGTTTTGAGAGGAATAAAGTAAGCAATAACAATGCGTAAAATAAGTCGTAACGTGACATTGGGAGACCACAAGTCAGGCGATATGATAATAAATATCTTACATAAATGATCATACAATCTCGTTAATATCAGTTTTAGCTTTGACCACACGTTTTTTGTGGCTAGCTGCTTTAGTTTTCATGAACCTGACACAGAATATAGACGAATACGAAACCACTGTCCTAAATGTAATGTTTGGAAACATACTTCTGACCATACAACAACTAAAGGTACCTTAAGTAGGTACTGGCAACCAAGAGATCTGAAAAGATGTATAGAGATTGTATTCTTTCTTAATAATGCCAACATAATAAACAAGTAGCGGTTTTTATCACATTGCATTAAGTCGGACGTGTAGTGTGTCAGCGAAAGTGCTATTAGTGATTATCTTTTTGCGGTGGTCGATGTTTTATCTTAGCTTTCTATCGTGATGTCACAGGTCATCAATTCAACCATCTATGAGGTGATACTGCTGCCATTAAATGCTAATTACTAGCAAATACGTCATTAATCACATCAAATCACTACATTATAATATCACAGTGGAAACTAATAAGAAAAATGGACCACGAGATTATTTTTCTTTCTTTACTTCTTTGACAGCTATGTCTACGAAATGCATCAATAAATTATGATTCTAATACTTTAACCTGCTTCTTTAGAGACTTCTAGTTTTAAACATGAGGTAAGTAATATCAGGACTAAAATTAGCTAAGGTACGTATGTAGTACCCAAATACCGCTTCATGTATCGTAGAGGCGACCTTAAAGACATTGATAAGGTGTGCATTACACCATGCTAGATGCAGTAAGCTAGATGAGGCAGTACGCTAGATGAGTTATGCCTTGATCACACGTACCGAGTAAACCGGCGTGACAGTGACGTATTTAAGATACACTGCGCGCTAACGCTGCAACGTCAACAGTAAAACTGATGTCGACGCGCAGTGTATCTCAAATACGTCACTGTCTCGCCGGTTTACTCGGCACGTGTGATCAAGGCATAAGCACGCAGATTTAATCTGCTGTAGCAGCTCAATCCACGACGCTAAAGTAGTATGCTAACTTACGTAGGATATCTAGCATGGTGTTAGCGCGCCTGTGTAACATAAACGGTACGCCACTCGCGACAGTCACTAAACGGCGCCACCTGACGAGTCAGGGAGAGGCTTTGGAATGACTACCTACAATAGTGTAAACTAAAATGTTATTAATTCAGTAGTAAGGTCATGCTAACATGGTCACATAGTAATTGTTATTCCAAACACTATAGAAAAACTAATATGATCCTATTATGATGAAACTGCTAAATATATCATGAACTATAGAACTCAGAAGAATGAAAATATTTGATTTATCAAATTCACATAGGAGTAAGAGTCAAAAATTTGGGAAAACATTACAGCCACCTGGAACACACAATAACTTTGTGGTACCCTTTTACTTATGGGAGCACTTACCACTTATTACACATTATCTTTTAAATGTTAACACATGTTGGGTATCCAATCTTTTAAAATAAATTATCTACAGTATGCATATATGTACCTACACCTAAGTACACTCGCTGTTGAGATGTAGAACACAACAAACTGTGTCCTGTCTGAGTCCTGATTATTTGTCTTAGAATCTTAGTAACTGCTCTCTAGAAATCTAAAATAGCCATTCAAGTTGTAGTTTGGACTGTGCTTTTAAATACTTTGATTATTTTTAAACAAATTTTTTTCTTAGTTTTTATATGAATTTGGATTATTAATGTAAATCTAATTATTCAAGACCAAAACCTTTATACAGTAACTCATGTTTGCATTTCTAACAACAAAAACAAACTGAAGGTTAGTGACCTTCACAAGAAATAGAGGTGTTAGTTAAAAGTCTCAGTGGCATATTCAAATGGTTTACTCTGCTGAATGCCAAGTGGGTGTATTGCAGTTTTTTTTAAATAATGATTTAAAATACAATCATTGGAAATACAACATTGTAAAGAAATTGCAACATAGAAGTATGTACAATTGGAAATGCATTGTACAACTTATGTAGTAATGTAAACTATTGCAAGGTATGATAATATTGATAACTGATTACATTATCTCTCAATAGAAGATATCACAGCCATTTATACAACATAGAACTTCTCTTTCTGCTCTGGCTTGACTAGACTGCAAGATAAACACAAAGCACACTTTAAAGTGATTCCTATGAAGAATGATAGAGTATTGTTGAGCCTAGTAACTCAGAAAACATCTGTTATTACTATGTAGAGCAGAAAATAACACCATGCTTACTAGTTAGGTATGTAGCTAACATACTCGTACACCTTAGAATCACATACAACAAACTAAGAGACTTAACACTTTTATCTAGTATTTTTTGATTTCATAAAACATAGAGAATCGAGAGAGAAGAATACATAATAATGATGACCCATATTATCTATCTAAAAAAGATACAGTTACATCACCCTTTCATCATATGAAGGAAATTATTAATAGAGCCTGTTACTCACCCACATGCACAGTGGTTCCTGCATCATGAACGTCATTACGTCTGCGAACTGCTCGGTGAGGTTCCGAGAGCCGTTGAGAGGCTGCATCAGCGGCAGCGCGGCCTCCGCGGCGCCGCCGCCGGGCTCCGCTCCCGCCGCCAGCGCCTCCGCACGCGGCGCCGTCACGTTCGCCCTCCACTCCGGGTCATTAGTCACATTCAGCGCATAGTAAACCGCTACCGCGAGCAGCAGAACACTTCCAGCCGTGTATACCTTGAGATTAGGCAAAGGCAACCTGTCTACGAGTGTCACGGGCATTTTGATTTACTAACGTAATTTTCACTAACGCCACGATAAATTGACTGTACTGTAACACGAATTCGGACGCAATAACATTGCACGATAATAGATCAAACGCAATTTTATCAAAATAAATCTACAGAGAAACAACAAAACAAACCACACTGACACAACACACACAAGTGAACATAAAAAGCACGTCACTTCTGTTTGCGTGTGTGTGTGTATGGCACTGACAGGCATGCACGTCGAAAGCGAGAAACCGAATGGTATGAGCACCAAAGTAAGAGCGAGCGCGCTAACAAAGCGAAGATGAGCGCGCGATTGGCTGTGCTGCCATCTTATTTTTCAAAGGTACCTCATTAAAAATTAAGTCGAGTACTCTGCTAGTTACCTAGTGACTCAAGTTAATTATTTTTATTCCTTGTTGATCCAGAATTAATTTGGATTTTTAACGTACTTGTCCATTACCTACGGTCTGCCATCCGAAAGTCTTATTTATTATAATGTGGCTGTCAAGAATCATCTTGAACTTCTTTCAACCTATTAAATGTCATTGTCATGTTAATTATTTATGTCTTGTCAGAGTTGTCAGATTTTTTTATTTGTCTTCGCATGCACAGTTAATTCGCGTGATTTTATCGAAGTTTTTAAATAAAATAATTCTTAATTCTTATGTAGAATTTAGCGTAGTATTTAAGCTGGTTCAAAAATGACCGAAAGGGATTATGCGCCATTAAGCACAGCCTGTGTAAGAGGGCTGTGCGATAAGATGTATGAGAAGAGAAAATTTGCCGGTGGAGAGATAGAAAAGTATATCAGTGATAGAGCTTCAGTGCTTGGGATCCGCCTCCAGTATGGTCACACGCATAATATGTTATTACAGGATGGTGAAGGACTTCAGTGAGGCGCAGAATACAAGCCAAATACGTCGTCTTATAAAAGTGCTTGGCCAAGACTTGATGTCTTCCACAAACCCTAATGTAAAGAATGGTGCGCTTATGGGACTTTCTACAGTCGCTGTTGGATTAGGAAAAGTGAGCCTAAGTATAAGAAATCTTTTATAGCCCTCAATATTAAACAATTGGAAGAAATATATTTTTTTATATCATGGAATTGAAAAGCATAAATGTTTAATTTTTCTCTAGATCTTTAGAACATGTACTATGAGAGTCAAGGATCATAAGAGCAGTATATCAGCATAGTTTTCGTTGATTTGTGAGTTTGATTATTTCCCGATATTTCAACACAGTTGCATGCGCCATGATCACGGGTTGAACTGAAGTCTTTGCAAGTAGATATTAAAGTCATTGGCAGTTTGCACTCTTTTATTATGAACGACACTACCATATCCCGTTTATAATGAAAACTATGTTTAAAACCATGATAGTTTCAAATATTAGTATATCAGCATTTTTAAACATAGTATGGTTATTTATTATTAATGTTTGCATATTATTACATAATTTTCCAGGGCTGCGTGGAATACATGAGTGACCTTATCCACCCTATAATCGCTTGCTTCAGTGAAAGCGAGTCTCGAGTGCGGTATCAGGCAGTGGAAGCCTTATTCAATGTTGTGAAGATAGCCCGAGGAGCCACACTCTCTCATTTCCCGCTTGTGTTTGATGCCCTGGCGAGGTTATCTGCCGACTCAGAGCCTCAGGTCAAGCAGGCTGCAGAACTGCTCGATAGGTTGGTGAAGGTAGGTACATATACATATCTTACATTATTATGATGAGATTCTTCATTTTTAATATGAATAGAAAAAATGACATGTTGATACACTATACACTGATCTATAAGATACAAGAAACACACTGGACATATGTCAATGCTTCGATAGCCACCCCTAAGGTGATTGGCAATCATTTTGAGCCAAATAAGGTTCCTTCGTAAGAATGTATTTGTGCAGGACATAGTGACGGAGAGCACGACATTCGAAGTGGAAGGGTTCATCGGCATGCTGCGCGAGCGCATGTACTCGCGCGCGGCGGCGGCGCGCCAGTTCGTGCTGTCGTGGGTGGCCGTGCTGGACGCCGTGCCCGCCGTGTCGCTCGCGCCGCACCTGCCGCACCTGCTCGACCCGCTCTTCAAGATGCTGGACGACCCCAACCCTGAGATCAGACGCATGTGAGACCCTCCATCCACCACCTCAGCCTCAGCCTCGGCCTCGTACCGACCCGTTCACCGCACGCCTCATCTGCAGGTGCGACGTCCAGCTCAACGAGTTCCTGCGCACCATAAAGAAGGACCCGTCGCGCGTCGACTTCCAAGCCATGATCAATATTCTCATCACGCATGCGCAGTCGCCGGAGGAACTGCTGCAGGTGAGACGCGAACGCAAACCCAAACCCAACCCAAAGTTACCCTACGACGAATGCGAGACTCGATCTCGCCCTTATCAGTAGATACTATAATGAATATATTTAAAGTGTAATCACAGACACCGATAGTTCACATGACGCTTGCTTCGCTCATATTTGTAACGTGAAAAGTCGGTGACCCTCCAGACTCGTCGCGATTGTTGCATGAGATGAGCCAGAAGCAGTTTGGGTGAGTGCGTTTGGTTGCGCAGCTGACGGCGATCACGTGGATCAAGGAGTTCGTGGAGCTGTCGGGCGGCGCCATGCTGCCGTCGGCCGCCGGCGTGCTGGCCGCCGTGCTGCCGTGCCTCGCCTACGCGGACGAGCCCCGGAAGAGTATCCTTTCACAACGACACATCACGCGATCATCGCGACACAACAGAACTGAACGATCCCTTAAACTCCTAAGATAGGCTGTCGCTGTGATGTACCTTCTGAAATGTAAATAAATGGTTAGCAATGGAGTATTTTGTGTCGTCCAATTGTTTACCTTAGCGAGCAGGCTCAGGCATCCGCGAAACGGCCGCCACCGTCAACTTCCAACTCAGCAAGTTGGTCTCGGAGCTGGAGCCGGCCGACGGGGGCGCGGCGCCCGAGAACCGGTTGAACCTCGACGCGGTGGTGTCGGTGCTCACGCAAATGCTGCATCGAAGCTCCGTTCACACTAAAGTGGCGGCGCTGGACTGGATCCTGCATCTGTATAACAAGTTGCCGGGAGAAGTGAGTTCACCGTCGCACTTGAGCCGAATTGAAAATTAAATCACGTAGTTCTCTTCTAGCGCGGCGCATGGCGGTCCGACGAACCGATATCTATTAATTATTTTTTTATATACTGTTTAGCGCAATTAACAAAAACTACACCAACTAAGATTACGATCTAGCCTAGATACAGGCTAATGAGTAATTTGAATCTAACTTAAGTTACTATATAGATTTGTTAAAGAATGTGCTCAGCAGCACATTTCTTACGGTCTCTATTTGGAATGAAAACATCGATATTAGAGGTTGCGGATCGTTGTGTTGTAGGGTATGTATGTGTGTGTGTGCACAGATGTACATGGAGACGGACGGCGTGTTCGTGTGCGTGGTGGGCAGCCTCACGGACGCGGCGGACGACGTGGTGCGCCGCGCGCTCGCCGTGCTCGCAGAGATCTGCGAGTGCGCACCGCCCGCCGCGCCCGCCCCGCGCACAGGTCAGCCAACCGACACGATTGATTGCTTTCTCTTTCGGACACCATTACCTTGAATCTTTAGAAATGTTTATAACTTAACACGATTTATGGAGACCCAAAAGCAGCGTCCATTAATTACGTGAGGCATTTTCCAGAATTTTGTGACCCCTCTCCTCCCCCCTTTAGTAAGATTTCGTAAGATTTTCCTCAACTCCCTCCTCCCTTTCCCTAATCACACGCGAAATTATTCAAAAATAATGTTTTAACTGTAAACGAGTTTTGAAAAAAAAAATACGACTTGTTCCATTACTTTAAAGACTACCTAAGTTTATTTGACGCCGATGTGGAGCGGCGGGCGAAGTTCCGCCTGCGACGCGAAGGTTGCGGGTTCGATTCCAGCCTTGGGATAAATGTTTGTACGATCTGCAAATATTTATTCCGGGTATTTTTTAGGTAGGTATAATAAAAAATATATATCTATGAAATGTATTGTTTTAAGTATTTTGGTCTTCTAGTATAGTAGGTACCCATAACACAAGCTCTGCTTGGCTTGGGGCTAAATGATGTTGTGTGGATTGTCCAGCATTATTTATTTATGTATGTTATGCACATATTTTGTTGTAGAATAATTTTTACATGCAATAATTTTTACACCGTTTTCTGCTATAAAAACCTACGTGAGATTTGAAAAGATTCCACTTGATCCCCTCCTAAAACTTTTTACGTAATTAATTGACACCCCCTAAGGAACGAACGTTCTTGATATCCCATCACGGTTCGGTTCCAGGTAGTCTGGAGTCCAGTCCTTATTACTACAAGTTCTTGCAAGCTTTGCTTCGGTTGTTGGCGGCGGATGAGAATCTATTGGAAGATAGAGGCGCTTTTATTATAAGG
The DNA here is from genome assembly GCA_932527185.1 of Ecliptopera silaceata. Classification (NCBI taxonomy): domain Eukaryota; kingdom Metazoa; phylum Arthropoda; class Insecta; order Lepidoptera; family Geometridae; genus Ecliptopera; species Ecliptopera silaceata. Next base: position 334,485 of record OW052209.1, on the reverse strand, counting down.
TGAGCTGAGTTTTCTCAAATGACAAACCAGACATAGATCGCGCCTTACGACAGAAATGTTTTAAGGAGCACACAAAAGCAGAGATAAAGTAGGTACTGTTTAAAATGTACCTTGTTATTTTTTAATGATATTGCTACTATTTTTCAGACAACTATGCGTCCTCCTGAACGCGGAGGACATTTACAAAGCCTTATCGAAGATCCTCCTGCAGGAGAAGAACCTGAAGTTCGTGGCGACCATGGTGGACGTGCTCAACACCATCCTGCTCACGGCGGCCGAGCTCTACGATCTGCGGCTGCAGCTAAGGAACTTCAATAAACCGGTAATGTCACTAATATCGAACTCAACCAGCCAACCTCGCGACTCGCGAGCCTTTATACCATGCAATAGCAATAGCCGATGCTTTTGCAACATCTTACGAGTGTGAAAAATGAAGTTCTTAGTGCCTCTCGATCTTGTTTAAAATCCGTCGATAAATAACGCTACAAAAAACTTCCAAAAAATAAACAAAATGGGGGTGTGGGGAAAAGGTCCCCCCTACACCCCTAAGCTGTTATTGTTTTTGTGTATTATTTTGTGTAAAATAAATTGCTCAGTGCGCCTCTTTTATATTATTGAAATCCGTCCATTAATAACGCAAAGTGGCCCTTTTCCTCCTTATCAAAAATCGCGTTAACAAGTTTAGTTAAAATCTGTTGAAAAAGGCGACTTAAAGGCGAGACCAGACAGACAGAAGGACAAAAGCATTTTTGCCTAACGTCGTAAACGAGACGCTTCGCTCGCTCTATGTATATTGTGTTGCGTTACGTTGCAGGCGACGCACAGCCTGTTCCTCGTGCTGCACTCGTGCTGGTGCCACAGCCCCGTGTCGCTGCTGGCGCTGTGCCTGCTCACGCACAACTATATGTATATTGTGTTGCGTTACGTTGCAGGCGACGCACAGCCTGTTCCTCGTGCTGCACTCGTGCTGGTGCCACAGCCCCGTGTCGCTGCTGGCGCTGTGCCTGCTCACGCACAACTATATGTATATTGTGTTGCGTTACGTTGCAGGCGACGCACAGCCTGTTCCTCGTGCTGCACTCGTGCTGGTGCCACAGCCCCGTGTCGCTGCTGGCGCTGTGCCTGCTCACGCACAACTATATGTATATTGTGTTGCGTTACGTTGCAGGCGACGCACAGCCTGTTCCTCGTGCTGCACTCGTGCTGGTGCCACAGCCCCGTGTCGCTGCTGGCGCTGTGCCTGCTCACGCACAACTATATGTATATTGTGTTGCGTTACGTTGCAGGCGACGCACAGCCTGTTCCTCGTGCTGCACTCGTGCTGGTGCCACAGCCCCGTATCGCTGCTGGCGCTGTGCCTGCTCACGCACAACTATATGTATATTGTGTTGCGTTACGTTGCAGGCGACGCACAGCCTGTTCCTCGTGCTGCACTCGTGCTGGTGCCACAGCCCCGTATCGCTGCTGGCGCTGTGCCTGCTCACGCACAACTATATGTATATTGTGTTGCGTTACGTTGCAGGCGACGCACAGCCTGTTCCTCGTGCTGCACTCGTGCTGGTGCCACAGCCCCGTGTCGCTGCTGGCGCTGTGCCTGCTCACGCACAACTACGCGCACTGCAACACGCTCATCTCTACATTGTATCTTTTTTACAATTTATCAGTAATCTAATTTGCACATATACCTATACAACCTAACATAACATATCTTTGAAAAAGAGCTGCCCCTAGCACGGAAAGCCACGCTCGAGTCGAAACTGAAAGATAATTGGAACGAAGTACCTTATCGCGCGGTGTGAGGGGGGGGCTAGACGAAAAATTTTTTTACGAAAAAGTTGTAACGACACTTTTTGCTATAGTAAGCTTGTTTGCATCGAATAGGCTCCAAGACCACTGGACCAATTTAAAAAATATTTTACTGTTGTGAAGCTACACTATCTGTGCTGACATATACCTACATATATCTGGCTATATTATATTTAAAAAAAAGTAACCGAGGCGTGTTGCCAGTAATAAATATTATTATGTTCTAATTAATCGAAAGAACCTTCTTTCCATCCTGGTGACCCTTGACACTTGGATGGAATCGAAATAATAAAACCTTAGCACTTTTCAGTGGCGATTTGGAGATCACGGTAGATTTCCTAACAGAAGTTGATAAATTAGTGCAGCTTATTGAATCTCCTATTTTTGCGTGTAAGTACGTAGGTACTAAACCTCGTTAGTAATAAATGGTAAAAAATCATTTTACCCTTGACGTTACCGTCAAGGGTAAAATGATTTTTTCTTAGATTTTCACCCGGGGCTACAGTACGGCTATCGCCATGGAGGTCCGAATCTTCCGAGACGAGTCCCCCATCAAAAGAAATGTGCGCTGCCCTCACGGTCGGTGACGTAACGTTTGATCGGCAGACCTGCGGCTGGAGCTGGTGGGCGGCGGCGCGGGCGGCGCGGCTCTGCGCGGCGCGCTCTACGGCCTGCTCATGCTGCTGCCGCAGAGCGACGCCTTCCACGCGCTGCGCCGCCGGCTGCAGTGCGCGCCCGCCGAGCCCTGCCTGCGCCTGTACGTATGCGAGTGGCGGTGCGGCAGTGCGGCAGTGCGTGCAGCACGGCGCGAGTGCGTGCTGGTTGTGGGTTGGTTGCAGGGAGCAGCCGGCGGCGGAGGGCGCGCGGCTGCAGCCGGCCGCGCTGCTGGCAGAGTTCCAGCGCGTGCAGGCGGCGCACCGCGACTACAAGCTGCTGGACCGGAGCCGCGGGAAGCTCCTGGACAAACCGTATTCTTAACGAACGTTGCGCTCCCTGCCCGTCGGCTACGAACGTGACCCGCTCGCCCGGACCGAGGTGGGCGATCGATCGGTGACCCTCGGTGGCCGTTTCCGTTTGACTTTCAAGTTTCGCCTGCATTTGACGTGCAGTGGAGTCGAGGAAATATCGTTTTGTAGGATAACAAATTGTAGAAATATTTCGTACGTTTCGTCTGCACACCCGTAAGTTCGATTTCGCAAAAGTTCTGTAATGTTTTTAGGGTTCCCGCCCGATGGGTAAACCGGGACCCTCCTCTAAATAAATAAATAAATAAATAAATGGTAAATATCCCTTTTAAAAAGAAAACTATGTAGGTTTAAATTTTTACATTTCATGAAATTGTATCAAATAACTCTAAACATTCCACTCAGGAAATATAATTGTAATTAGACCAGGACTTTAAAAAAATATTAACATTTTGTATTCTTTATTAAATTATTGTTATACTCTGTAAATACACTAATATTATAAACATCAACAACATGTTTATTTTATTCATCTTTACCTATAGTAGTAGTAATATTTACAAATATAATTTTAAAACTAGCTGATCTTTGGCCAGACGTCAATGATCAATGGAATGGAATAAAGTGAACAGTCTTTACATTGCACCAGTGGAGCATCAAATCTTGAGATCCAATTAGTGTTAAACCATTCAAAAGAAGTTGAATAATTCATCACCACAGAAAATACTAAAATTGCACCTTTTCTCCTTAACTTAAATGCGAAAGCCGCACCAGTCGCACCACCTAAACCTCTGAGAAATTCATTCAGAATGAATCTTTCCAAGATCACCGCGAGATCGTTCGTAGGCCGCGAATTTCCGGCTCGTTCACACCACGACACAGCGTCTCCCGCCATCGGGCGCGACGTCGGCCTCCAGCACCGTCACGGCGGACTCGCGCTCGGACGGCGCCGCGCTCGCCGACTCCGAGTCCGACTCGGAGCCGCGGCCCGGCTAGGGCGGGCAGGTGGCGCGCTGCAGCGCGGCGACGAGCGCCCCGTTGCGCGCGATGGCGGCCGCCACCTCGTCCTGCGCCGCCGTCACCGCGCGCAGCCCCGCGCCCCGCGCGCGCGCCGCGCACGAGCCGCGCGACCCGCGCTCCGACGGGGGCTCCGGGACCTGCCGGAAGGACGAGGAGGCGGTTACGCGAGAACGCGAAGTCACGCCGGGCGGCGACGCGATCTCCCTCGCGCGGCGGGCTACCTGGGCGGGGGGCGCCGCGCTCCGCAGGCTGCACTGCGCGTCCTGCACGCGCGCCGCCAGCGTCAGCAGCTTCAGCTCCGCGCTCGCCACGTCCTTGTCCAGGATCTGCGTCTGCAGGTACACCGTCTGCGCCACCTTGTACCTGCGGAGAGACGTGTGGTCACCGGGTGCGGGCCGGGGGAGGGACCGTCGGGGAGGGGGAGAGGGCGCGCTCACCAGTCGGCGACGGCGTCGGCGCGCGCGGCGGCGAGCGGCGCGGCACGCTGCAGCAGCGCGCGCGCGCGGCGGCCCGCCTCGGCGACCGTGATGCGCTCCAGCACGTGGAACTGCTCGTCGTTGTAGGTGAGCGCGCGCGTGGCGCGGTCGCGCACCAGGTGCTGCCACGAGTCGCGCAGACGCTCCGCCAGCGCGCGCGCGCGACCTGCCCGCACCCGCCTTGTGTACGCACGCTCGCAAGGCATGCTTGCTGATGCATTCCCCCTCGCTCGATGTCGAACCGAAGAGGAGGCGGAGCATCGATACGATAATTGGTATTCGCAGAACTAGTCACGTAACATTCACGTACTTAGTTAATAGAAACAATGTGTAGAAGTAAAAACTTTAAGTTTACCCCAATGATTTGAAAAAAAAAAGAAATCGGCACTTCATGTAAGGTCTTCGGAGAGACGTATAAACTTATGTCTCTTATCGGTTAGGTAAATATTGTAGTAATTTGCTACTGGTCTTACATTTTTTGTATTATTACCGAGGGCATGACTTACTTCATCACATTTCTCTTAACTGTCGTGGTTTCGGACTCCGCCGTCGCCGCCCTTCTCGAAAGTCGGTCGTCCATATCGGCTCGAACGCTAAACGCCAGCAGAAGCGACGATGGAGGATGCCGATAGCGACGCGGGATCACCTGCGAGCCTCAGGGCGGCGGGGCAGGGCGCCAGCGCGGCCGCCGTCTCCCACTCGGCGCGCAGCGCGGCGCCCGGGCCGCGGCCCGCGCCGTGCCGCGCCGCCAGCGCGCGCGCCGCCGTGCGCAGCGCCGTCGCCTCCGCGTTGACGAGCGCGGCGGGCGCGCCCCACTGGTCGCCGGGCGCGCCGGCCGCCTGCAGCGCGCGCGCCGCCGTGAGCAGCAGCGCGGCGTGCGCGTGCAGCGCGTCGACGCGCGCCACGAGGCGCTGCAGCCGCGCGCACAGCAGCGAGCCCCAGCGCGCGACGCTGCCGCCGCACAGCAGCGAGGCGGCGCACAGCGCCTCCACGCGGCGCTTGATGACGTGGCCGACGCTGCAGGCGGTCTGCAACGCGCGAAGCTATCGATCTGTGCGCGGGCGCGGCTCGGGGGTGCGAGTGTGGCGCGCTCACCTTGGCCTGCGTGGCGTCGTTCTCGACGGACACGATGTTCGGGAACACGGGGAACTTGGGTATGTCCGGCTCGGGGAGCATGGTGACGTTGTTGTTGTTCTTGTTGAACAGCATGAGGGGATCCTCCGCGGTGGTGTCGGGGTAGCTCCGCGCCGGGGCCGACTCCTCGACCTCGGAGGAGAGCAGCCGGTCCTGGTACAGCAGGATCTGGGACTCCGCCACCACGCTGGTCTGCTCGCAGATGTATGTCTGAAGATGCTCGTACTTTTCATCCGGTTTTAAGAACACCTGGAAGTTGATAAGTACTGCTTGTTTTTTGGACCCAACTTTAATACCGTAACGTAAAATTGAGTCGTTGGAATCCCGTATCGATGCGCAATCGACGTTGATATCAAAACTCAATCAACCAAGTGATAAAACTACTACCCGCAAATCAACGACTCCGGGCCCATCATGTGTTGCCCCTGCGACGACGACGGCGGCGGCGATAGAACCGGTAACTCAACGACCCGTTCGCAGCGCGCGCGCGCATGCATCGCTTGCAATAGCCGAGTTGTCTAAGGCAATGAAGAAACGCAGCAATGTACGTCCAACCGACGCGATAACGCCGAAAACCGACAATCGTTGCGAGAACTTGGTGCCGAGCATAGTACCAAATACGAATGACAACATGACGATTCAGTTACAACTAACTACTAATGATAGCAAAACAACGTCAAAACCGATGCCTACGTCTACTGAGACGCGTAAACAAATTAACGACCCGACTGCAGAGCAATGGCAAGTAGTCTGTCGAAAGAACAAAACAAAAAAACTGCAACGCCCCGTTACTGTAGGAACGGGAAATATAATCGGAGAAATTGAAGCCGCAGATAGAATGAAATTCATTCAAGCCTGGTCATTTAAACCCGATACCACTACTGGACAGATACATAATTTTTTGAATAAAATCATTGTATCTAAATATTCCGTTGAAAAACGAAAGATTCGATCTGAGACGCATGCTTCGTTCGTGATCGGGATGCCGGAAGCTGTGTACGAGACGGTGACGACGCCGGCTGCTTGGCCTCCCCGGGTGTGTTTCGTGGACTGGTTTCCCGGTCGTCCCCGCTCGCAGCGGGGAGACGGCCACTCTGACGTCGGCGCCGCCGCCTGCTAGAAGTGACTCGTTCGATCTGAACGAACATTGTCTATCTATATGCCACCAAAACATTCAATCGCTTAAGCATAAAACGAACAAGTTACAGGTATTCCTGGCAAGTGAATTGAAGTGTGACGTGTTGGGTATTACTGAACATTTTTTGAAGGAACACGAGATCCGATGTATGTATTTAAATAACTATAGTTTAGCTTCATACTACTGTAGGCCGTTCATTGCGCATGGTGGCTCGTGTATTTATGTTAGAGATACAATTAAATACAAAACGCTAGATTACTTAACAATGCTATCAGTGGAGCAAGTCTGCGAGATAGCAGCTGTTGAATTGATTGACTTAAATTCCATAGTTGTGTGTATACAGGGTTACATGGAAAGTCGTGCTAGATCCGTCAAGGGCGTGGAGTACCCATCATTTCCGACTTATTTTACTAAGAAACACCCCACCCTAAACTTAACCCATTTCGAGATATTCGACTTTTAAATTTTTATTGAAAATTGCTGATTTTTAGGCTACTAAATTTATTTTTGTTTTTTCTGTGCATCTTATTATTATTATTATTGCATTTTTACATGGGTAATAAGATGCTTTAGGACGTCAATCATTAAAATAGTGCTTAAGTTAATTGAATAGATCGTAGTAGACAAGTGAAACTTATGAAATAAAAAAATATTTTAGAAGGTTTATTTTTCTCTAAGGGATATCTAAAAAAAATATTATGGCACTCGTTCGGCGGATGTTATAATAAATATTTACGTTTCAACAGCTATCTAACGACGTATAATAATCTAGGGTGTGTATTACATTTCGTGGAAAAAAGTAGTTGGGACGCTCCAGAATGCAGTTCTAAAGATCCTGCGCTTACCGTCCTTCAAGTTAAGACGCACCGTGCGAGCGAAACATGTGAACATTTATGTAGATGCGAATGATAGAAACAATGTGTAGAGACCGACTAGGGCTGGGAATACAACAGGGGATATTGTTTTGGTTGTCAGTCTGCTTTTGTGCTTCGTACATAGTGAATGTGATATCGTTTTGGTCTTTTTCTCAACATGGCTGTGATTCTGAACTATTTCTTCTGATTTTTGACTACTGTGCTCGTTAACCGGACTCTGATTTGTACCTGTCATACGGAACTGTTGAAAATGACGTCCTACACACTTGAGGAATATGCTGATATGCTTATTTGTCTTAATAGTTCAGAATCACAGCCATGTTGAGAAAAAGACCAAAACGATATCACATTCACTATGTACGAAGCACAAAAGCAGACTGACAACCAAAACAATATCCCCTGTTGTATTCCCAGCCCTAGTCGGTCTCTACACATTGTTTCTATCATTCGCATCTACATAAATGTTCACATGTTTCGCTCGCACGGTGCATCTTAACTTGAAGGACGGTAAGCGCAGGACCTTTAGAACTGCATTCTGGAGCGTCCCAACTACTTTTTTCCACGAAATGTAATACACACCCTAGATTATTATACGTCTTTAGATAGCTGTTGAAACGTAGATATTTATTATAACATCCGCCGAACGAGTGCCATAATATTTTTTTTAGATATCCCTTAGAGAAAAATAAACCTTCTAAAATATTTTTTTATTTCATAAGTTTCACTTGTCTACTACGATCTATTCAATTAACTTTAGCACTATTTTAATGATTGACGTCCTAAAGCATCTTATTACCCATGTAAAAATGCAATAATAATAATAATAAGATGCACAGAAAAAACAAAAATAAATTTAGTAGCCTAAAAATCAGCAATTTTCAATAAAAATTTAAAAGTCGAATATCTCGAAATGGGTTAAGTTTAGGGTGGGGTGTTTCTTAGTAAAATAAGTCAGAAATGATGGGTACTCCACGCCCTTGACGGATCTAGCACGACTTTCCATGTAACCCTGTATATAGGTCTAATTTAACACAAACTTCTGTATTTTTTCCTGTACTAGAAAACGTACTCGACGCTTTAAAAGACTGTAAAAAGGATTGCGTTTTTGTGGGTGATTTTAATATTGATCTTATGTGTCAACTAAATAGTGATCAAAAGAAATTAAACGACATACTATCTGCTAACAATTTACGGAATGTTGTAGATTTTCCAACGCGAGTGACGAGGACGACATGCACCAGCCTTGACCATGTTTATGTTGACTACGTGACAGCCGATTCGACCTGTGCCTCTGCGATTCGCACCGGGCTAAGTGATCACTATGCCGTGCGAGCCTATATTCCATGTACGGCACGACTGCCCAGTGACAGCACGGGTCGCCTAGCTAGGTCGTATACTAATGCAAACCGAGCGAATTTTGTATCTTCAGTGACTAGCGTAGATTGGGAAGAGGTAGTGCAAAAATATGTAGGAAGTCCTGATAGTCTAAGTGTAAGTATTTTGCACATACTCGTTAGTAAATTAGAAATATGTTTTCCACTGGTAAAAAATAAAATAGCGCGTGCAAATCGCACCCCGTGGGTCTCCAATGAGCTCATAAGTCTTAACCGCTTAATTTGTGAGATAAAGGATTTAATTAATAAATTTCCATGTAATGTAGAATTACGTAATAAATATGACGAGTTTTCAGTGAAGTATGATCGAGTTTTATTGGCGGAAAAAAGTAACTATTACTGTAATAAAATTAGTAGTTCACCAAACGTCATAAAAACTATGTGGGAGGTTGCAAATACTGAAACGGGGAAAACTAGAAAACCTGTAGACTATACAGAGCGCTTAAAGCGCTCGGACGGAACACTGTTTCTCTGCAAAGAGGACGCCGTAGACGCCATGAACCGACACTTTGTCGGTGCTGCAGCAACATGTGGTGCCCCTCCCGCAGACGTGACGGCGGCCATGAGCGCGCTGGCCGCGGCCCGCGAGCCCGCTCAGAATTCGATGCGACTGAAGCCATTCACCCCTATGGAAGTATTCCGAATTCTCAGAGCGGGCGTTGCAAATAAAAAGACGAAGGACACATACAACCTGTCCATTGCTGTTCTGCGTGACGCGGCTCATCCGCTAGCATACGTTCTCTCCGTATTATATAATGAATGCAGGAAACTGGGTACGTATCCTGCAGGACTGAAACGCGTGAAAGTCTCTCCTCTCTACAAAGGAAAGGGAAAACAAGAGGACATAAATAATTATCGCCCTGTCTCCATAATACCGTGCTTAGCGAAGGTGTTTGAAAACGGGTTGAGCACACGACTGGTAGAATATCTTACGGCAGGCGAGTTTCTATCAGACCGACAGTATGCATATCGCGCCGGTAGGTCCACGACAGCGCTCGCGCGCGAGTTGGTGCGCCGGGTCCTGGAGGCGCGAGAGAAGCAGCTGCAGGTAGCGGTTATCTTCTGCGACCTCTCGAAAGCCTTCGATGTCGCTGATCACGGTGTCCTTGCTAGCAAAATAAAACATTACGGTATCGATGGTCCGCCACTACAACTCTTGGTTGAGTTTATGTCGGGGAGAAGCCAAATGGTTTTTGGATGTGGTGGAGATGTAAGATCGAAGCCACTCACCACTCAAATCGGTGTTGCGCAAGGATCCTCACTCTCAAATATTATGTTCTCGCTTCTCCTCAATGACTTGCCGGAGAATATTAGCGAAGGCCATGTACTCATGTATGCCGATGACGTTGCAGCGATCGTTACTGCGTCGACAGTCGACTTACTTGAAACAAAATTAAACGCAGCTGCTTTTCAATTAGGCCAGTGGTTCGAATTCAATGGACTAATATTAAATGTCAGCAAGACCCATTTCATGCACTTCAATCTTGCAGGACGAAAGTACCGGCCATTATCTGTAGAGATCGAGAAAGAGACGATTGAGCAATCGGACACGACGAAGTTTCTTGGTTTCCAGTTGGACAGTGGATTGACGTGGGAGCACCACATAGAGAGTCTGTGTGGGCGTGTGGGTCGCGCATGCTTCGCACTATGGAGGGTGTCAACGATGCTGCCCACGCAGATGGCCAGGAGCTGTTACTTCGCATCCGTCCACTCACTGCTACAATACGGCATCGAACTCTACGGACGCGCTGCTGAATGGGAGCGTGTCTTTAGGATGCAAAAGCGAGCTGTCAGGGCGCTGGTGCGAGTACCACAGGACACATCTGCTAGACCTTACTTCAGATCGCTGAAAATACTCACTCTACCCGCGATGGTGATACTCCAAACAGCGTTATACGCTAGGAATAATCTCGCATCCTTGGAAACTCTCGGTGAAGGTAACAGGTACACAACGCGGAACGCACATAAACTCAAGGCTATACCCCGCCGGCTGACCAAAACATCAAAGCTGGTTCATATCATGGCTCCGTCTGTATATAACCGATTGCCAGATAACATACGAGACACTACATCAACGCAATCCTTTAAAAACAAATTAAAGTTATGGCTCACAGAGCTAGCCCCATATGACCTAAACGATATGTAATTGAATGTAGGTAGGTACATACGTATCACCTAATTTTATTTAAGAACATGACTTATTTTTATTTTTTTAATTTAAAAATTATTTGAATAATTTATTAAGTATTAAATATTATTATTATTATGTGAATGTAAAAATCGACTTGTAAATGTTTTTATCAATAAATTACTATGAACTATGAACTAAAATAAAGAAGGTCATTGATATTGGAATAAAAACTGACACACCTAACGTTATACTTAATCGGTTGCGAACGGAAGTAGGTAAAAGTACTACTCGCGTGCGTACTTTCACTGCGGTTTAAACCGCCGAAAAAACTTTAGAAGTTATTTTTCACATAAATTTTGAGGTTATTAATGTGAAATAGTGTACCTACACACAAAAGTTTTAGATCTTTTTATTACCTACAACTTTGCCATTTGACTTTTTTCCATAGGACTTTTAGTTTTGCCGGAAATCGAGAAAAACCGTTTTTTACCCTTAAAATTCACCCCCATCACCCATCCCCTTCCCGACCTCAGATCGCCCGTAAATTAGTTTTCTTTCATTTTTATAATATTCCCCTCATTTTCTTTTTACCAAATATTTTCATTATATTAAAAAAAAAAAAAAAAATTTTTTTTGGTTTTAAAAATTATCAACCCTGATTTATAAATGATGCCTATAGACATATTGAAGATTGCACTTTGGAGATGTACTGATATTGTAAGTTACTTATGTAATTAGTAGATTCATACATGTAGATTGAGAGATTATTACATCACCCTTAAAATTTATTTATGAACATATGCATGCAAACAGAATTTATTTCAAGATTGGAAACTAGTTTCTTACCTTTATACTAGCAGCTTTATTGACATGGAAGACATGCACCGGTTTTGTAGAAGTGGCTATCTGCACCTCTGAGAAAAACCTGTCAAAGGTCCATATGCGATGAGGGTCTACCTCAAGCAGTCCCGCTAAGAGAGGAGTGGTCAGCTTGCGGAGCCCTACACTTAATTGACAGTGAGGTGGCAGGTCTCGAGCCCACTCTATTGGACCATTCTCTGTAGTTTGAGTTCCCTTAAAAAAAAGATTAATTGAGTATGTTATTGAAATGTACTTAGTATTTCAAAAAACAACATAAGAGCTTACAGCAATCACTCCTGATGCCTTCTTGGTAGTGATATAAAACATTGTTTCTTTATTCCTTCTCCCGCCATATGGCCTGAACGGCAGCTGGCCTGTTGCTACATGATACAATGTGACACCGATGGACCACAGATCTACTGTGGCCCCAAAACTCTTTCCAACAGGCTTTCGGAGCACAGCCCTCTCATACATGTCAGGATGCAGGTACTCCTCAGTACCATACAAAGATACAAATTGCTCTTCTTCTTGTAACTCCCTAGCAGCACCAAAGTCAGTCAGTTTGTAAGTAGTTGTGCCATCCTCATTGATGTATTTCATGATGTTCCCAGGCTTCAAATCTCTATGAACCAGATTGTTATCACGCAAGTGCTTCATGCCAGCTGTTAAGTGCTCTAGCACTAATAGAAACTCTTGCTCCTGAAGGCCGTAAGTGTTTTCAGGGTCGTCGAGAATGTTGAACAGACTGCCACCTGTGCAGAGCTCCATTACTATAACCTTACCTCTGCCCTCTTGTTCTTCTTCAATAGCAAGGAGTTTAACGATATTCTCGTGCTTCACTTTCTTCAATACCTCAAACTCTCTCATCTGAACGTCGTGCGGCCTCATGTGGCTCAATTGGTTGAAGGTCTTCACGGCGACGGGTTCACCGTTGTTCTTGTTGACTCCTTGGAATACGGCTCCCGTGGCCCCTTTGCCGAGGACGCTGGTAGTGCACCATACGTAATTCTCGGAGCCTCTCAAAAACGACATCTTTAAAGAGGTTTTTAATTGAGCAAGGTCAATTAGAATAGAAATGTGTGAAATAAGAATAGAAAAATATGCTAACTTCAACAGTGTGTGAATTTTTTTACGCTGACAACGTTAACATATATCAATAAAAAATTTGAGTAAGTAATCTATTTAATTCCATTTCGATTAAACAAATGAAATAAACTGTGATAGAAACAATCTCAACAAACATTATTTAATTACACACAGTTTTGATTATATTTTGATTGACAAATAGTTAGTGTTTACGCCTTTTTCTAAAAATTATTAACTATAGTCCTGTTCACTTGTCAATGTCAGATTGACGCTTGACAGATACATTTGACTTGACTTGACTTCTTGGTTTATGGCTTTTGTGACATGTTGCCACAAACAGATACATTTAAATATATGTCGGCGGGTGTCAGGACGCCTTTTGACAACTTCAGTCTGATACAAGGTTCTATGTGGAATCTATGTGACTTCTAATGGGTCCCCGAGACGATCAAGTGCACTTGACAAGTCTTACGTGATTGAAATGCATATTGATCGTTTACAGCGTTGACTTGACAAGTCCCGTCAAGTGATCTACGGACTTGACCGACTTGATAGAAATTTTGATTGACGGCACTTGAAGTACCTTGCACTTGATGCGAATTGACGCGAATTGACGCGACTTGACAAGTTTTTATTCATTTGCGGCCGGAACATCGAAGATGGCGGACGACGAACCGGACCGAGACGTTACGTTTTATAATCGTCCGGCTCAGTTGCTTGAAGAGTTCTTTGCAAATGTTCATGCGTGAATCGATATCTCATTTTATACCATTCCTTACACCATCGACTTTTTTTTTTTAAATAAATAAGTAAATAAAATGTCTTTATTTCAGAAACAGGTCCTTAAATAATATATAATAATTGTAATCCTAAAGTCATACAGTACGACGACTAATAATAGATAATCTTATAAAAAGTTAGCGAAGACTTGAAATATTGATTACCATACGTAATGATGACTTAAAGTCAACGCTAACTTTTTATATGATGGGATAGGGGGTTAGTCGTCGTAGTCATAGTAGTTTTTTGTGATAGAGTTATAGCAAGGAATGCCTTGTCTGCGTTGGAAACCATTATACATTTTTGCGACGACCACTTTCGTGGGCAAATGGCGAACGACTGCGTCGTAAACTTGATGGCACCTTCAATTCGCGTCAAGTCCCTCGTCAAGTGAAATCGTCAATAACGTGAGACTTGTCAAGTGCACTTGATCGTCTCGGGGATACTCATGGCTCTTCGAGCATTACTATCACGGGATCTCTTTGGGATAGGTAGGTCTTCTAGAAAACAGCATCATTATGGTATTACAAATGGTTTATTTCTTGTCCACAATCATGATAAGCACTTTCTTAATTAGGTTGAATAATATAGCTCGAGATTTAACTTGGAATCACGGTGAATCCGACATAACCAGGCTACCGCGATTCTATTCCTTTTCCATGACCATTCTCCAAAACATCTTCACACAAAAAGCCATTGTTCTCTTGACAGCATCTCTCATTCGCCAGAGTTCCACGCATTCAAACTCTATCGAACACAAACCCAGCCAGTGCTTCATTAATCCATCGACAAGACTCATAAGCTGGAGAACTCCTTTTTCCTCTTGTATTTGATATGATGAATGAAAGGCGCGCGCCGTCATATAAATAAAACATTTGACACTATGTCACAAAAGCCATGAACCAAGAAGTCAAGTCAAGTCATTTGACACTGGCAGAAATGGCAGAATTGCCCTGTTTTATTGACGTGCAAGCCACAGAAAATGTAGAAGAAACAAACATTATGTTCATTTCAATAATTATTGTTTCGATATCCCAATAGTCTGTAAATTGTGTAAAAACGAGGAAATGAGCAGTATGTAAGTAAAATGTTGATTCTTTTCGTATTTTCTTGTAAACATGATTCGTTACATTTACATGTTCTAAACATGTAGATGTAACGAATCATGTTTACTATAAACTTTGAGAATCGTGTTCTGTAGGTTTATGATGTTAATTAATACATTAGCCCAACTAGACTAGAATGTAGTTGTACCTTTAACCAGTGATGTGTTTGAAGGTCATCGAGACATGAAGTTAGCAGACGTCGAGATCGACCCCGAAGTCGCTCCCTCGAGCGATTCGAAGAACACAAAGCCAGGAGCCATGACAGGTCCACTAAGCACAGATCTTTAAGTAGGGACTACAAAAAGGGTAAAAAACACAAAAAGAATAAAAAAAAGAAGAGACACTCCAGCAGCAGTAGTAGTAGCAGCAGTAGTGACAGCGATGAGGAGGAGTTAAAGCTGCTGCAGCGTCTGGAGGCCGAGAGGATGCGCCAGAAGGAGGACAAGCAAAGGCAGAAGGAACTGATGAAGGCTAATGAAACACCTGAAGAAAAAAGGTATGGTGAATATATGATAATATGTATAGCATGCAATATTTTTTTGTCTCCTTAAACAAAAACATTGTTTGATCAGAGCTCGTCGGCTTAAAGAGAAGCAAGAGAAAGAACGAAAGCGACGTGAGCGCATGGGATGGGATAATGAATATCAATGCTACACAAACCAGGATAATCCATTTGGAGATTCAGCACTCACTAATACATTTGTGTGGAGCAAAAAACTGGCCAAGGAGGGAGTGAAGAGTGTCTCTCATGATGAGCTTGAGGCTTTGAACCGCCAGAAACAGATGGAAAACAAAATTGAGTTGGAAAAGGTAACATTTTTCAAATTTATCACAATAATAATCCAATTTAAATAATCTGAGAATGTCCTTGGATTCATCACAAGTTAAACTTCTTTTAAATAAAATTTTAAAATAAATACAGTTAAATCAAATAACCAAAGATATAATGTTAATTTGGGCTGTTTCATTGTTTTTATATAAATAGACAAATATTGAGACTTAAACGGCTGATATATAAATAGGTGAAGCAGCGTC
The DNA here is from genome assembly GCA_932527185.1 of Ecliptopera silaceata. Lineage (NCBI taxonomy): Eukaryota > Metazoa > Arthropoda > Insecta > Lepidoptera > Geometridae > Ecliptopera > Ecliptopera silaceata. Next base: position 318,678 of record OW052209.1, on the reverse strand, counting down.
GGTTGGAGCGCGAGGCAGAGCGCGCGGCGCGCGAGGCGGAGGCCGGCGTGGCGGCGCGCGCGCGCGAGGCCGCGCAGTTCAGCTCCTGGGCGCGCCAGGAGGACGCCTTCCATCTGCAGCAGGCGCGACTGCGCTCGCACATCCGCATCCGGGACGGCAGAGGTACCTCCCGTACAGTTCAGCTCCTGGGCGCGCCAGGAGGACGCCTTCCAAAACCAAAAAATATTTTCATCATTGCAAGAGTTGAAACTATTTCATTTCCAGCTCATTATACAAACAAGGGTCCAGTTCATTGAATTCTGAATGTGAAAAAAATCCTAGCGGAAAAAAAGAAAATTTTATTAAACCGTTTTTTACATTTAAGTAATTGGACTACTCTGTAAAAGTGATCATACACTAAAAAAAAGTAGTACATACGTGTAAACGTTGACTTGAGAACCTCCTCTGGTTTTTTCGTCGTTTAAAAATCAAAGTGCTATTTCAATCTAGCACGCATCTGGAGTAATTTGACTATTAATAATGTCAGGAGGTGGCACAATGAAGATTTAGTTAGATGGTCGGGCGTGGGTACTTTTCAGCGAAGCCGATCGACCTGCTGGCGTGGTACGTGAGCTCCGAGGAGTGCGTGGACGCGCTGGAGATGCACGAGCCCTACACCTACCTCAACGGGCTGCAGGCGCAGGACCTGGAGGACCTGCTCGAGGACATCAAGGTACGTGCGCGCAACCAGGCGGCGCCGCCCGACCCACCGACCGCTCATCCGTCCGCTCATCGTGCGCCCCCAGGTGTACAAGGAGCTGGAGAACAACCTGCATCAGGCCTACTGGGAGGACGTGCAGACCATCGTCGTGGACGAACTCAGCAAGCTGCGGCGCCGCGCCGCGCCCGCCGCGCGCCGCGACACCGTGCACCAGGCTGTCGCCGACGACGTCACCTCCGTCAGTACACACCAACACACCACCATCTACACTTGCATGCTGTGGGTCGTGAGTTCGATCCCCACCGAGAACAAACATCCATCCACAATAAAGTCAGCGACAGCATATGTCTCACTATTATAGATATGTCACAATAAGTGTTTTAATATAAAAAAAAATATAATTTAAATGACGCCGCTAGAAAACAGATATCACGAGTTCGAAAATGTAAGTATCAGAAAAAAGTCAAACTTCGTTCCATCCAGGTGTCCCTTGAAATCTCTCAAGTTTTTTTATTATAGTACTTATTCATTTTTAACTCTAAGGAATCTAGTTCCTGTAGTACAAGCTTTGCTCAATTTGAGACCGCGAGCGTGCTGTGTGAAATATCTGGGAATTTTTATCTATCTATACTTATAATAAATCTGTAGAGAGGTCAATTCTGTACATGAAATATATTTAAAAAAAAACTATAAGGGGGTGATTAGTGATCGATACTGATGCCAAAAATGCAATCAGTAAAATTTTTGTCTGTCTGTCTGTCTGTCTGTCTGTCTGTCTGTATGTTCCTTATAGAAACAAAAACTACTCGACGGATTTTAACGAAACTTGGTACAATTATTCTTCATACTCCTGGGCAGGTTATAGGATACTTTTCATCACGCTACAATCAATAGGAGCAGAGTAATGAAGGGAAAACGGGAGAAGTAACTCAATTTTTTAAGCTTCCTTCGCGTGTGCAGCCTTAATGGTTAAAGTTACATAGAAATCATGTATGACGGAAATATTCTACATAAAATTGTCTAAAAAATATCCCACAACAGTATATGTCTATCTTTTATGGTTGACTCACAATAACACGTGTAACTCCTGATAGCTTACCAGTTCGGAGCATTCTGATTATATTTGTTTACTCTTACGTTTATAATACTATCACTCATCCCTAATTTAAAAAGTTAACATTATTACCTATTCAATAAAAAAATAATCATAGAAATCGGTATAGAAACACCAAACTTATACATGAAATAAGCCATCGCGCCGTCGCGTCGCACGTAAATCGAGTAAAGTTTGAAATTTGTTGTGTTTACCACTAGATGGCGCTACTGTGCACGTATCCTAGATCGCGCTATCGGTGCGTTATGGCAATGTGTTATAAGTCGGTCGGTATTTAACAATCGTTTCGTTAATTTGCGTTATCTTAATAAGTTATTTAGAGTTGCGTACCCGATTACCGTTGAATGACGAATAAATATTTAAGAACAAAATTTTTAATAATCAAGGGGGCGCTCATAGTCTCATACAATAACATAATTTACTTAGATGTTTTGTTTTTTTTAATATAAATAATATTTTATAAAAAATATATATACATATATGTACTTACTTATATAGGTACAAATATTATAAATAGGTAAAGTTTGTGTATTTGTTAAATTGTAAGGGGTAATCTCGGGATCTACTGAACCGATTTTAAAAATTATTTTACCAATACAAAGTTACATTAGGCTTTTACGTGGTAGTCCGTTTTGCTAAGTGAATCGGAGAAAAAACGGTCGAATGAAAGCGTTTCTTACGAACGCTGCCTTAACTATGAAATATATATTTTTGTGTTCTAGAGAAAAGATGTGACGCTTGATAATGCCTACAAAAAAGTCAACGAGAGCTTAATAATAATGTCATACTTTTATATTTAATAAAATAAAAAATAATGTCCAACGAAGTGGGCATGTGTCAGCTAGTTTATAATAAAAGTTTGATCGAACAATGCTTTCAAGGAGGAGTGTTACATGTTGCAGATATTTAAAGGAAAAACCGGAGTGCAGTTGGAAGCGTTACGAGAACAGATCGAGGGCAAAATAAGCGGCCGCCGCGACGGCGTCGACGTCGGCTACTGGGAGAGTCTGCTGTCGCAGCTCAAAGGTACGCGCGGGGCCACACCCTCCAACATAGCGCACGGCGATGAGAACAACTCGACTCCACGGACAATCAACTGGGTAAGGTGATGGATTCTGTCATTTTCAGCTCACATGTCCCGCGCGCGGCTGCGCGAGCGTCACCAGCACAACCTGCGCCGCAAGCTGCAGCTGCTCAAGCAGGAGCAGGGCGTCGACCAGCCGCCCGCGGGGCCCGCCGAGCCGCGCGCGCCCGCCGAGCCCGTGCCCGAGGTGGACGACGACGCCGAGGCGGACGGCGACGCCGAGGCGGACGCGGCGGACGAGGAGGCGGGCGAGGCGCTGTACTTGGCGGGGCGCTACTCGCCGGCGCTGCTGGCGGCCGCGGCGCTGGAGCCGGCCACGCTGCTGACGGAGGCGGCGGAGGACGCGCAGCGCCTGGCCTACCAGCGCGAGCGCCTGCACGTGCACAACGCCGGCCGCCACGCGCGCCGAGACCAGGTGCACCCCGACCCGAAGGTCGACACATCTATTCGCAAAACAATGCTCATCGGTCCGATCCGGTGAAAAAAGTAGAGTGTCCATCTCGAGAGCAACACTATTTTAAGCTCGAGTGACATACATTAAATCCCTCGCTGCGCTCAGGATTCTAGTTAAGAATCCCGAGCGATTCTCTAGAATCCTACGCTACGATCTGGATTAAAAAAAAACACTTTCGCCTTTAAAATAGTTGTTTGTACCCTAGATAAACAATGTACTATTTAGTAAGAATGTAAATAATATCGCGTCGGGATGGTTCCAGGTGTCGGAGCCGGCGGCGGACGGCGCGGCGGGGCTGGAGGCCCGCGCGGCGCGCGCCATGGCGGCGCTGGACGACGCGCCCGCCGCGCCCTTCAGCGTGGAGCACGCGCTGCCCGCGCAGCCCTGCCTGTGGGCCGACAAGTACCGCCCGCGCAAGCCCAGATACTTCAACAGGTGACGCCCCGCCCCCTCGGCGACGACGGCAACAGCACCTCGTTCGATATTTCGATGACATGATATACTGTTGGTTGCAGAGTGCACACCGGTTTTGAGTGGAACAAGTACAACCAGACTCACTACGACATGGACAATCCGCCGCCTAAGATTGTCCAAGGGTACAAGTTCAACATATTCTACCCCGACCTCATAGATAAGAATGCTACACCTGAGTTCTCATTGGTAAGCTAACAGATATGGCTTGTAATGTAGCAAACGAATGTAGCTGTGGTTATAATGCAGGTCAGCATATCATCATATCATCAATTGAGTATGCAGATTTGTAGCCATAAAAATAACAAAACATACTCATTTTCATTTTTTTTTAATTTGGTCAGAAATAACTAAGATACTGAGATTTAAGAATTAACTAAAGAAACAATCCAATCCAGCCAATCCTATGTGGTACCCTCTTATAAAAACTAAAATATTAGCGCATTTGACAAAAGATGTTGCAAAATTATTAGCTATTGCATGGTTAAAAAGGCTCCTGAGGTCTGCTGTTCCCACACTTGTATTATATCTACATAATTGTTATTTTTTTACAGAAACCATGTCCAGATAATCCAGACTTTGCAGTACTTCGGTTCCATGCAGGGCCCCCATATGAGGACATTGCCTTTAAGATAGTGAACCGAGAGTGGGAGTACTCTTACAAAAGAGGCTTTCGATGCCACTTCCACAACAATATCTTCCAGCTATGGTTCCACTTTAAGAGATACCGCTACAGACGGTAGTCTATGTTTTAGTTAAAGCACTTTTCTCTTTCAACACCTTTTTTATTCCTACAAACTATAAACATTAACAAAGAACTTAACAATGAGAAAATAAAGGATATCATAAATATTTGAATTTTTATTTCTAAAAGCTATATCACTCAGGCTTCTTCTCAACACCTGCATTGGTAACTTCCTCAGAAGCAGGGTTGCCTCTGAAGTTAGGGAACTGCTCCCATGGAGCTTCCAACTCAAAGCGCCGGAACTCCTGAGCTAGCTCCAGAGGCTCCACCACCACACGTTTCTGCTCGTCATCGTACCTGACTTCAACATATCCACTGAGCGGAAAGTCTTTCCTGAAGGGATGGCCTTCGAATCCATAGTCGGTCAGGATTCGTCTTAGATCGGGGTGGTTGGCGAAGAACACGCCATACATGTCCCAGATCTCGCGCTCGTACCAGTTAGCGGCCTTGAAGACGTCGCAGGCAGAGTCGATGGGCGACAGCTCGTCCGTGTAAGTCTTGACGCGGATGCGCGCGTTGTAACGCAGCGAGAGCAGATTGTAGATTATCTCGAACCGGTTCGGGCGCGATGGTACGTCCATGCCCGCGATATCTACCAGATTTACGAACTGAGCGCTGTGATGGTCCTTCAGGAACTGTAGCACGGGGATCACTCCTTCCGGCGGGATGAGCACCTCCAGCTCGTTGCCTGCGGTGATTTGCACCTTCTGAGTATACTTAGGCATGCATTCCGCGACGTACTTGCCGAAGTCAACGAGCTGCGCCTTCTCGAGAGGATCTATTTTGGCCACAGTAGGCCGAGTCTCGATCTGAGGCACTGCGTGATCTGATTTGTTCGCTACTTGATGGACAGTGACGAGTTTCGAGCTATTCAGTACGGCGCGTGTGAGACTACATCCCGCACCGATGGTGCGCTTCAAGAAGAAAGACATTATTTTTCCGGATTATGAATAAAAATCCGTCCTTACGTAATTTATTTTAGAGTTGTTGTCTTTACCGACCGCCGTGCGTGCCGACCAACAGAAAAACCATTCTATTCTATTTATTTTTTTACAATCAATCAATATCCAGCTGTCTTATGCTAATGTCAAATTCTATGACTGTACTCTGACAGAAAATGGAAAGAGTAGGTTTAATCAGTACCCCAAGTACGAGTTTGTGCACACAGTGTGTGCACAAACTCGTACTTGGGGTACCACACACGGATCGCAGAGACGCAATCGCCGAGCGCCACCGATTTTGTATGGAGATCCAAAATCGGTGTGTGTACCGACTCGTACTTGGGGCAAAGGTGATTTTAGCAGAGCCCTTAGTCCTTAGTCTGAAGGTGCATTTTAGAACTCCCTACACTCGAGCCGACATGACAGTCGTCTCTCGGATAGCCATACAAAAATGTATGGACATCCGAGAGACGACTGTCGGCTCGAGAGTAGGGAGTTTTAAAATGCGTCTTCGGACTAAGCCCTCAGATCTCAAACCTGCAATCACTAGATGCTGCAAAGGGCTTAGTCCGAGGTTGCATTTTAAAACTCCCTACTCACAAGCCGAGAGAGTCGTCTCTCGGATATCCATACAAAAATATAAGGACATCCATGAGACGACAGTCGGTTTGAAAGTAGGGAGTTTTAAAATCCAACATCTGACTAAGGCCTCAGGAAGAAATATCTAATCTCGTTCGGCCCCAGCACCCAAGGTCATCTTCCCAATACTCGCACTTGATAAAGCCAGCATCTGCAAAGCCTACATAAAGATCGACTTATTAAAACGATGTAACAAAATCGTTGAAATTAAGATTTAACTAATTTTTATTTGTTTTCATTAGAAAAATTTAATTTCAGGGATGGCAGTAGGGATGGCGATTCTTTACGAAAAAGATCGATTTTTAAATCGATTCGAATCGTAGTCTAATGAATCGATTCACAAAAAAATCGAGGCCTACAAAATCGATTCTTAAAAAATCGATCTTTTTTTCAAGTTTGCGTTTACAATGTAAATTTGTATCAATTTTACTAAAAACAAGATTAATATTGCAATTAACGATATCTTATCAATAAAATCAGGGAATTCAAGAAGTCAAATAAGAAGCGCTTTACTTATTTACTTATCCACTCTCAATTAGTTATTATTTCGCAACAAACACTACATGAAAATCTGATGAAAATCAATCATGAAAATACTTGTATTACGCTATTAACAGTATTCATTAAACGACAACAACAAATGAATCAATGAATAATGCAATATCAATAGTCACAGATTATAGATACATAAAATCAAAGACGTAACTTTTTTATTAAAGAGAGGCAAGTAAAGGATACTAAACATACAGCCATCTCGCGAGTTTATGAGTAGCACAGTAGCTCTTAAACCGGCAGCACTCTTATAATTCAGGCACATTCAACTAAATGCAAATAATTAATTGTATAACAAAACAGAAAAAAATCGAATGTCGATTTTCAAGGGTGATATATCGATTCAGTGAATCGACACAGTACTCCATATCGATTTAAAAAATCGATATTTTCTGCTCGAAAAATCGATTCTTCGATTAATCGATCTCAGATCGCCATCCCTAGATGGCAGCACTGGCCATAATATCACATCACCACACCACATGCAAAGCCGGAAAAAAGAAAAAAACAGGTACATACAAATACATTTTATTTGTTTTTCTTTCTTCGTTCGTCAGTCAGATTCCCGTTTATTTCCTGCTTTGGCCTGTCTGATGATAACCTCAGTAAAATTACATTAATACTTTAAAGGTAACTAAATCAAAATAAACCCTGAGCAAAGCATCAATGGTTAGTGTTCAATGGTCACGTTCGAATTCTGTGGTCGTTTAGGTTTGTTGGGTGGGCTCGATCTATGGTAGACCACTTTTACGGTATTTCAAAGTGCCAATTAGCTAAACAATGTTGTATTGTGTTGGATGATGTTGGTAGGCTGCTGAGCAAGAAAGAACAATAAGTTAATAACTTGTTCTTACATACAAATAGCTTGTAGACCCTCTCAAGAGTCCATCCATTAGCACAGTTAGACTTACAGTTTTCACAATTAATCATAATTCCATATTTGTCTCAGGATTTTAAAAGATATGAATGATGGAAGAGGAACTATCTTTACTGAAGAAGTCATTGCTATCTCTGGTGGTGTCAAGTGCTACAACCATGACAGTCAGTCGTCTGCTGAAAGACTATCGCAACATTGTAGGTGGGACACTACCAGTGGCCAAATATGGGTACAAAGACACGGTCCTATTTCTGAGGGAGCGCTGTACAGACATATTTATAGTAAGTTTTGAAATTTTCTACTCTACCCAGTGTTTGAGAATTCTCATCAATTTCAAACGTCAAAACCATTAACTATATGCTTTTTTGGAGAATTTTAATTGAATTAATTTTGGGATAGACTTATTTTTATACTTCAGACTTATCCCTTCATAAATACAGTTTACACACAAATTAAATTGAAATAGGCAGGAACAAACATTAATAAATATAATCAAAAAAATATAATAACTAAGACAAATTATTGTTAGCTAACCCACCTACCCTTGATCAGCTTTACGTCTACAGTTTTAGCAGCCGATGCTGATATTCTGCCGAAGCCATTTTTCTGTCCCTAAACCTTGCATGAACCACATACTTTAATATTATTTGAAATGAGAAAAAATCAATTCTTAATATATTTCATTGTTTACTGACATTTTAAGTAACTTATTACAAAGTTAAAATGCCAGTAATAATAATATAATAATAGTACCTTGATATGTCAATATGATAAATTATGTTTTGCACTAGTCATAGAAAAATAAAAAAAATATATAAAATTGTAATGTCAAAAAGTGTATGTTTAAATAAAGCATTACTACATCATGACTTTTTTGAACTTAAAAGTATCTATGTTTGGCAATCTAGAACTGCCCATAATATTTCCAGCAGGTAAATGGTGGGCTACACCTATTTGTACCAGCCAACAAAGTTTTTTGTTGAGTTATAAACAGTTTATTTTATTACTTAGATTATTTTAGATATTTCTAAGGTAACTAAAGTTTTCTTAAAAGTTATTTTAGATATTTCATAATTTCTTCGTATTGAAGTTTTAGTAAGGATTCCTAATTTAAAAAACATATAAAATATAGCCTATTTCACCCAGGGATAGTGTAGCTGCTCAATTCTAATTGGTCCAGTAGTATACGAATCTTTATTCTAAAACTAAAATAACAACAATCCTCAATGCTGTATTATTTTGAAACTTTTGTAGGTTAAATATTTATTTATGAACTTTATTTTTATTGTACAGGTGGAGGGACCTCAGTGGGATCCAATTCTCACTCCAAAAGTAACCAAAAACTTGGCACACATTGACCAAATGGTTCAGAGGCAAAAAGTGCAATCTTCATCAAGACAGTAAGTTCTTTCACAGTTTTATTTTATTTATTTATTTATAATATTTACAGCTTCAACAGACATTACATAAATCGTTTTAACTGAGCATCTAAAAACCACTTGGGCTTGCCTATCTTGCTTTCCTTTGAAATGAAAAATCAAAACAGATTTTGCATTTTATTGGACTTAATCAACATTATACAAATTATTCTATTGTAGCATAGGTAAACGTAGAAGTGTGTTCCAACCCACCCTTGAATCGAAGCCAATTACTAGAAATGGCCCTCCAAATAGATATAATGCATCAAATATTCAAGACACTAAGCCACCCATGTTAAGAAAGATGGACCCTATAGCACCAATTCAAGACATCAAACCTAAAGTCCACAATATTAAGCCTCAGATCCAGGACATCAAGGCTCAGATCAATGATTTCAAACCTATAAAAGCACTGGACATTAAAAAAGAACAAGATTTAAATTGGAGACACACAGACAATAATAAAATCCATGAATCAAATGGCACGGGTTGTGACACTAACTATAACAATAATGAAAAAGAAAATATTGATTCCAACTCTGTAGAAGAATGTCATTCAAGTAGTGCTTTGAGTAAATTCTACAAAAAGCGGTTGCCCCAATATCACTCAGAAATGGATTTTGCAAATGTTGATGCAGAAAACAATTCCAAAAGCAGTGGCAGTGCTGAGTCCGGCAGGCAATCATCAACAAGTGAGCTCATTTACTATCTAGCTATTTTGACTACCTTATCTCGCACTAAGACCACCCTTCAATTTTGTCCGTAATGATTACAAGTTATTAGTTAAAAACATTTTTAACAAAATAATCAAAACACAGAGTAAACTGAAAATAATTAACCTTTTTTATTTGATCCTAACTACTAATAGGCCAGGCTAGATCCCTTTAAGAATAATAAACAATGAAACAAATGATAGTAGGATAAATATTATCTTTTTTTTTTTCTGACCTCAGATCATATATTATTATTTTGCTTACATTTTTATAATATTCTCTTTTTGTTAAAGTGAAAAAAATGATATTTCAGAATTCTAATACTGAATTCATTCATCAAGGGGACAGGGGTCAGTTTTTAAGGGTAAAATGTTGATAAAAGTCAAATGGCAAAGTTGAAGGTAATAAAAAATCTACTACTATATTACTCACCTTTCTCATGACCTCTAAATTTGTGTCTAAACTGCTCCAAACATGCTTACTCAAAATACATAATTCCATAATTTATTTGAGGATAAACTAATCTGTTCAGCGATGGATAACTGGCTAACTAATGGTAGCCAGTGCGTAACATTATTTTGAGCTTGGCTTGTTTGCAGGCAGTACATCAAAGCAGGCTCTTCTAGACGAGGTGAAGGAGGAGATCGTAGCTCTCATCAACGATTCCGAAGGCGGTGTATGGTGCACCGATCTCATCAAGCTTTACAAGTATGTTGTCTTGCATTCAATTAGTGTTTAATCTGTACAATTGTATACCTACAAGGATCCACAGCATATGTAATGTAAGAATTTGTAATGCATAACATGAGGTCGAGAGTTTCGTTTTCAGGGAGAGATACGGACGCGAGCTGCGCTTCAACCGGTTCGGACACACCAGCATCATCAGTCTCGTGTACAGCATGCACGAGCGCGTCGCCATCTCGCGCCCGCGGCCCGAGGGCGACTGGCTGCTGCAGGTGCGTGCAGTGCAGTGCAGTGCAGGGCAGTCGCGTGCCGCCCCAGCTCGAGTTAAAGTGAGCGCGGTGTGTGTGTGTGCAGGAACCGAGCCGCGCGTGCGCGTCAGGGGCGGGCCGCGCGCCGCGCCGGGCGCCCGCGCCCCGCCGCGCCGCCGCGCGAGACGACGCGCGTGACGCCGCTGCCGACTCGGACGACGCGCTACCCGGCGTCGATTTCGTAAGTCGCATCTCTCTCGTTTATTTCAAAACTAGTAGTACGCCCCGGCTTCGCACGGGTAGCCTATATAAAAAATATCATTATAATATAGCCTATGTTGAGCACAGATAATGTAGTTTCACAACGGTGAAAGAATTTTTGAAATCGGTCCAGTAGTTTCGGAGCCTATTCGATGCAAACAAACAAACAATCATATCTTTCCTCTTTATAATAATAGTTTAGATGAGATTTCGCTCGATAATATTCGTCGACTCTCGAACGGTTAGATTGCAATTCGGTTGGAATGGTTGCGACATAACGTGCGGCTCGGCGTCGACAGGAGCCGGACGTGTTTCCCGCGGACTGCCTGCACTACCTGGAGGGCATCCCCGGCGCGCCGCTCGACGGCCTGGCGCCCGGCGCGCAGCTCGAGGTGCTCGTCGGCGAGGTGTACTCGCCCTCGCACTTCTGGCTGCTGCGCGTCGGGCCCGACCACAACCTGGCCATGGAGCGCCTCATGGACGACATGACGTGAGTGCCGCGCGGCCCACGTGCAGGCGTCGCGTGTCGCGTGTCTCGAGCGAGCGTTGACGCCGCGCCTCGTTGTGTTGCAGCGAGTACTACCGCGGCGCGGGCGCGGCGCGCGCGTTGTCCCGCGGCGCCATCCGCGTCGGCCAGTACTGCGCCTCGCTGTACGACGCCGACTGGCACCGCTCGCTCATCGTCGCGCTCCTCGACAGCGACACGGTCAAGGTGAGCTCCCCGGCCCCGCCCCCGGCCCCGCCCCCGCCCCCGCCCCCGCCCCCGGCCCCGGCCCCGGCCCGGCTCGGTGGCTGATAGCGGGCGCGCTCGCTCGTGTCGTTGCAGGTGCGGCACGTGGACTACGGCACGGTGGACACGGTGAGCGCGGCGGGCCTGAAGCCGCTGCTGCGCGAGTGGGGCGCGCTGCCGGCGCAGGCGGTGCGCGCGCGGCTCGCGGGCTGCCGCCCGGTGGCCGCGGGTTGGCGCTGGCCGCGCGCCGCCTGCGCCGCGCTGCTCGAGCGCGTGCGCGACCGCCGCCTCTACGCCAACGTGCTGCACGTCGACCGCGAGGTACGGCCCGCCTCCCCCGCCCCCGCCGCTCGCCGGTCGAGCCCGCCTCGGGTGACGTGTCGACGTCGGTTGCAGGAGGACATCGTGGAGACGTTCCTGATCGACACGTCGGGCGAGGAGGACGCGTGCCTGACGCGCGAGCTGATCCGGCTCGGGCACGCGGACCGGCGGCCGGAGTCGGCGCTGCGAGTGAGTGGGCGCGCCGCCGCCGCGGACGTGGACGTGCGCTCCGTGGCGGAGGGCGTGCGGCGCTTCGGGCCCGAGTCGTGCTCCGCGTCGCGCGTGCGCGGCCCGGCGCGCCGCATGCCGCCGTGGAGCGCGCGCTCCGACGCGAGCGATTCGGAAGGCATCTCGGACTCGAGCTCGTCGTCCGGGAGCGCGGCCACCGTCGCGTCCAGCCGGCTCCTGCTCCGCAAGCTGCAGCTCGGCCGACCGGTCGACGGCCGCGACGGGTTCGGATCCGGTCCCGGTTCGACCGGTTCCGAATCCACCGTCGGCGATTCGCTCGTTTCTAGCCGACATTTGTGTCGGAAGTTGGAGCTTCACGATCGACGTATTAGCGATGATAAGTTCTAAGATGAACCGGTGTTTTGTAGTTGAAAGCCTATTGATTTTGTTATTGAAAAAAAAAATGCAACAAGTGACACCAATTTATATTTTCTAAATGAAAATGACTTTTTCACATAAAACTACATATAAAATATGTATTTTTATAATATCTTATCACAATGAGGATCGGTCATTGATTTTTGATATGATGGCCAATGGCTTGTTTCACCATGATATTTATTTAATAAAGTATAATCCAACCTATTATAATTAATTCAACTATGCGATAACCACTTATAAAAATGATATAGCCACTAGTTAAAACTAAAATATTAGCGCGATTTTTCCCGCTTGGTTTAGCAAAAGCGTAATTAACTACTTTCTATAAATTATAATTGTGCTATAATACAAAATAGCTTATTAATATGTCATTCTAGGATAAAATATCGATGTAGTATTTTTTTTTCTCTTAACTAATTTCGAAGAAACGCAAAACCTGTGGGTTTTAATTAGAATTCGCTTCGGTCGGATGACGTCACATCCTTTACAGGCCTTTTTGCGCGCGTTTTGTAAAATTCAAAAGTAAAACTTTAGTAACTTCGTCATTTCTTGATGGATTTAAATTGGTTAGCAAGCATTATGCTCAGAATGTTATAGATTTCCAATGTTTGGTGTTGTGACTGATCCTCATTTGTAAATATTGCGTAAAGGCACACAAAGGTTTCATTGAATCAGCCGGACGTCGCTCGCCGACGGCCATCCGTCGAGTCTTATTTCTTTAAATAGTACATAAATAATTATTGTTATCATAGTATTTTTTACAATAGTTATAAAATTTATGTCAATCAAGGAATACAAAAAGAAACAGTAAAATCGAGGAGATGTTTATGCCATAAACATTATGGTGATAAAATGTTACTGACTTCAGGAACCGTCCCGTTAATGACGTACCTAAATAAGTACTTGACGTAATTTAAGTTCAATTGATGTAAAATGATTATGATCAAATCTGCACGCGCGCTACAAGATGTCATGGTCTAAGCTAACTTACGTAACGAGTATCGCGGTTCGAATGTCGAGTCGGGCGGGCGGCGGAGCGCACTCCAACGAACCTCGGGTACGGCTCCCTCCGTCCGGCGCGCACGGGTCGGCTCTAACCGCTTTCAATGTCCGCAGAGCGAGGACTGCTACCTGTACCCGAGGTTCGACGTTCTGGAGCGCGGCGCGACGCCCAACTACGCGGACATCTGTCGCATGCTCGCCGACGGCATCGCGCTCGAGTACGTCGACTCGTACCGCCGGCACGTGCCCGGGCCCTGGGCGCGCCGCCGGGCCGCCGCGCCGCCCGCGCCGCCCGCGCCGCCCGCGCCGCCCGCGCCGCCCGCGCCGCCCGCGCCCCCCGCGCCGGCCCCCCCGGCCGGGGGGGGAGTGGAGGTGCGCGTGAGCGGCGCGGAGTGGGCGGTGCTGGCGCACCTGCGCGCGGCGGACGGGCGCGCGGCGCAGTGGTACGCGCTGTCGGCGGCGTGGCGCGCGCTGATGCCGCCCCCGCCGGGCCTGTAGTAGGGCCCGCTCGCTCGCTTACACCCGTCTCATTTGCCACGCGCTGATCTGACATGTAAACTTGACTGTTCGGATGACCGTGAATCTTTCTAGGTCGTCTTGAGTTAGTGTGCTCCTCTTGTTTTCACCTCCCGCCACTTAATCATTTATTTTATAATAGACGTTTGACCTGATATCTACATGTTTCGAAAAAAATATTGATTCGTGGACAATTATACTCTTCATGTATATTTTATGGTAGGTAGTAAGTATGTACCTGCTTAGAACAACCTACCTCATACCTACTAAGACTATTCTGCTTTTTATGTACGTAAGTAGGTAGTGGTTAGATTAGTGTTACGACGATAATTAATTATTTATTAGTGTTTTTCGAGTCAAAGACTACGATTCGCCTCGCGGCAGCAGAGCAAGGTCTCTTAGAATGTTCTGAATAAATCTAAATCAGTTAAAATTAGGATTTGTTTTTCGTTATAATATGAATCTGTATAGATTTTGAAGTCGTTAGGCACATGCAGTTTTAAATGCATGAATTCTGCATTGCATATTGTTTTGTATTCTTGTATTAGCTACAGTACCATTATTATTATTGTCATTATTAGTAATACCCTCCATTACCTGTGTAATTTAAGACAGTTCTATTATTCTAGTTTTATATTTTTGTACTGCTTTACTTTTCTTACTTTAAGGTTGATTCTGTGATACCTCCGTTAGAGAGTAAATCTATCTGGAGCAAAATTAACTTGACATACCTACGTTCAATAAATAAATATTACTTGATTAGTTACATATGTTTGTTGTTCATTTATATAAAAGCCACCATTATACTTTGATTCACCAGATGAAGAACCTAAATCTTAGACTAGAGGTTACACTACACCTAAAACCCTAGAACGACTTCGTATTTCCTTCATAATGAGTTTATCATGCTCAACCCACATTGAGAAATACTAACTCTGAATACCTACATATGTAAAAACAATACATGGCAATACGCTTACTTATTGAGGATCAGTAACAAAACCAAACTTTGGAATTATAATAATAGGTTATGCGCTTTATAATTTCTAGCATTCATTGCGCTTTTTATTAATTTAAATCCATCAAGAAATGACGTATGCAGTTATTAATTAAACTTTTACTTTGACTGTTTCAAAACATGCAATAGTGTACAGGCTGTGACGTCATCCGGTTCAAGCTAACTTTAAACCTTTACTAAACTTGTAGGGCCATAGCGGCATAACGCAGCCTATGGGTGCCGTGATTACGTGATTACACAACCGTGGAAAACGCAGCCCCGGCACCCGTTTACGGTCCGGTTGTACATTAACCGGACTCTTAAAGACGACTAGCCATCTACATAAAACCGTAAACTTCCGAAAAAATATTTATTATTGGAACAGGATCTCACCACAGACAAGCAACACGAATTGCAAGCATTATGATAGAAGTGTAAAGTGAACGGGAAGACGTTGTAAATAAAATAATAAAGAAAAAAAAACATTTACGTAAGACTAGGCGGTATGGTTCTAAAACTTTAGCCTGCTCCGAAGAGCAAATAAAAAAAAAAAAAAAAAAAAAAAGAATTGCAAGCAACTCAAGCAAGCAAAAAAAAAATTGAATACAAACATGGCGTGTGATTCCCATCCAGCGTCGCTGGATGAATACTGTATTTATATTGGGTCAGAAGTGTAATATCTGTGGGTGTTTCGTTTACGGATTATGTTGTCACACACAAGCTACGTTAATTTCGATGTCGGTACACGAGGGAGGTAACGTCTGTCGGATGGCGCTGGGAGCAGCAGCAGCAGGCGTGGCGGCGCGAGCGTGCGACGGGCGCTAGCCCGGCCGCTGCGAGGCGGGCAGGCGGCGGAGGCTATGCAAGCGGCGCCGGCTCGCTACGTGTCAGTGAGCGAGCTGTACTCGACGGACGAAGTGGAGCTGTTGCTGGACGAGATCAGGGAGCTGGAGCCCACGAGCTGCCGCGGCGAGGACGTGCAGGTATCGCGGTCCGCCCGCCCGATCTCCATAATAAATAAATAAATAAATAATTACTCTCCATAAATGCCTGAACGTTATATTTTCTTATAGTGTAGCAGAAAATATGAAGTGATCTTGTTTTAAGGCTTTAATATACAGGGTGTAACAAATGAGGTGGACCAAAAGCAAAAGGACGATGGGGGAGCTCAGTGGCTATAGATATAACCCCCATGTATGTTCAGCGATATTCAGTCGTTCAAAAGTTATTTGTACTTTTATGTTTTTTTTTTCATTAATATATTTTAGGTTAGATTTCCCAAGAATACCTAAACTATCAAGGCTACAACCGTAATTTTTTTACACCTTGTAGCTTAATAGTAGACCTTTTGTACTACAATAGCAGTTTGAGTCGTTATTTCATTGATTTCCAAATAAAAAATAATCTCTGCAGAAAAATCCGAAACCTGAACTTCCGCGAAAAACTTTCAACGCAATTTAAAAAAAAAAATTGCTGAATATTTTTTTCTACAACCTATCTTAAAAACTTCCTCCATTTATGGAGAAGTTACCTGAAAATTTCATAAGGCTAGTATAAAAGCATCATGTTAAAAAGAGAACTCAAGTCTTCTTCTTCTTTCGTGTCAACATTCCTTCAAATTGAGCCCGCCCAGAAGGTTGCAACCGCTATGGCAGATGCCGTAGCGGAGAATAAGTCGGCCTCAGTACATGTAGAAGGGCAGGTGGGGCAATTCAGTAGGTGCTGCATGGTTTGGGGAGCAGCACCGCAGTCACACTGCACTTGAGACTGGTCTAAAATTTCCCACCTACACAGGTTAGTTTTACACCGACCCACTTGTGCTCGCAATCTGTTAAGAGATTTCCAGATAGCATATGGTAAATCATCTCCAGGCGGTAAGTGCTCTTCAGGATCCAAGAAGTCTGAAGGAGGTGGCCATTTACTCTTCCACAAATCCAGTCTGTTCTCTAGGGGGTGACCCTGCAACGTTAAAGTGCACCTCAGGAAACTCTTGCGACTTTTGAGCCTACTCGGAACCACATTTCGGAGTTGGAGCAGTTCATTATTTTAAGCACTTACAGCCCACCGTCCGCCTCATTTGATATTTTTGAAAAAGTAATGGAAGATATTTTGTATAAAATAACTAGCACAAATAAAGAGATAATAATTTGCGGTGATTTTAATGTTAATTTACTTGTACCAGGCTCATTAAATACAAGACTTTTAACTCTTTTCAAATCATTTGACCTGGATAATGTATTTTTAGAACCAACTAGAATTACAGCCACTTCGGCTACATGCCTAGATAATATATTTACAAATGTAAAAATAATTAACAAAAATCTAATTAGTCAGATTCCTTCAGACCATCTAGGACAACTTATTCAAATAGAAGCCAAAACAAAAACTAATGTAACAAAAAAAATTACTTTTGTACCAATGACCATAAGTCGTCTGGATAAACTAAAAATAAACCTCATTTCGAAGCTTCCTACACTATCCTACAACAATTATAATTCAAACATTTCCTATAATATTTTTTTTAATGAGTTTAATAACTTATTTAGCAGTATTTTTACATCCAAGTCTATGATGGTCTCTGATCGAATTAAGTTCAGTGAATGGGCAACAGCGGGAATCCACAAAAGTAGACAAACCTTGTACAATCTTTATAGTGAAAAGCAATACAATTTTAGTGAAGAGTTTAAAGAAAAAATTAAAAACTACTCAAAAATTTTTAAACGTGTTTGCCGTACTGCTAAGTCTCAATATATAAGTTCAAAAATTAAAACTAGTGATGATAAAATAAAAGCTACGTGGAAAATAATCAATAATGAGACAGGGAGGGTCAAAGAACATAACACCATATCCAAACTGAAGGTTGACGACATCATCATTGACCAGGATGTTGATGTGGTCAAAACATTCGAGACATTTTTCACTGACATTCCTGTCTCAACTACAAAATCCTTAAACTCTTCCCACATAATCGCGGAGTCATTATTGATAGAAAATATACCTAAAATTCAAAAACTGTTCAACTTCGATTATGTGCATGCAAAGGATATTGTCAAAGCTTTTAAAATGATCAATGTAAAAAAAACCACGGACCTCTGGGGCGTCTCCGTTGCCGTCGTAAAACCCGTGATTGACCTTATCGCTCAAGATTTGGCCTTTATATTTAACCAAAGCATCGATTGTGGTGAGTTTCCTGACTTAATGAAACATAGTAAAATAACACCGCTATTCAAATCAGGTAACCGTTCAGACCCTACTAACTTTCGACCGATTTCAGTACTACCAACATTTAGTAAAATCTTTGAAAAACTTATGCTTCTACAATTACAAAGACATTTTGAAAATAACAATTTACTTGACACAAAACAATTCGGGTTTACGAAGGGACGCTCAACGACCGACGCAGGCATTGAGTTGATAAAACATATTTTTGAAAACTGGGAGCAGTCAAATGACGCCTTGGGTATATTTTGTGACTTATCCAAGGCGTTTGATTGTGTGCATCATGAAACGTTGGTCAGGAAACTAAACCACTATGGTGCTAGGGGTGTTGCTCTGGAACTTCTGTCTTCTTATTTAAGCAACAGAATTCAAAGAGTTGACGTAAATGGGAAACGTTCTCCGGGATCTGTGGTGAAAATGGGTGTACCACAAGGATCAATACTAGGACCGTTTTTGTTTCTAGTTTACATCAATGATCTACCACGAGTAGTTAAAGATGATCACGAGATTGTACTGTTTGCAGATGACACTTCACTTTTGTTCAAATTGGAACGACGACAAACAAATTATGACGACGTGAATAATACAATCTCAAAAGTTGTAAACTGGTTCAA
This sequence comes from Ecliptopera silaceata, assembly GCA_932527185.1. NCBI lineage: Eukaryota > Metazoa > Arthropoda > Insecta > Lepidoptera > Geometridae > Ecliptopera > Ecliptopera silaceata. The sequence continues at coordinate 299,769 of OW052209.1, read as the reverse complement.
TGTAAACAACTTATTATTAAACGAAAAAAAAAACTAAATGTATACGATTTGTTTTACCAAATGTCACACAATCGCTAGCTAATGTCAAAATTAAAGATGTAAACATAGATCTAGTGGACACCACAGTGTTTTTAGGAATAACCTTAGATAATAAACTTCAATGGGGCCCACACATAGACAAATTATCGAAAAAGCTTAGTTCTGCAGCATATGCAGTCAAAAAGATCCGCTTCCTTACAGACGTGGACACAGCTAGACTAGTTTATTTCAGCTACTTTCATAGCATTATGTCATACTGCATTTTGTTGTGGGGGAATGCTGCAGATGTAAATACCGTATTTGTGTTGCAGAAGCGAGCTATTCGTGCAATCTATAACATGGGTCCCAGAGAATCGCTACGAAATAAATTTAAGGAAATAAACATAATGACAGTGCCTTGTCAGTACATTTACGAAAACTTAATGTATGTTCGAAAAAATATTAATCTTTTTGCTAAAAAAAGCGACAATCATAATGTTAACACAAGAAATAAGGATAAACTCGCTGTTCCCATTACTAGGCTCACCAAAGTAAATAAATCTTTTAAAGGGCAATGTGTACGCTTCTATAACATAGTCCCAAGCTATGTTTGTCAATTGCCGATTGGCAAGTTCAAAAACGTAATAAAACGAAAACTCTTATCAAAAGCATATTATAAAATATCTGACTATTTAGAAGACAAGCAAGCTTGGGACGAACTAGCTCCAACTTTATTAAACAATTGTAAGAAGGATCATATGAAAAAAACGCTAGAATCCAGGTCTAGTTTCTTGCCAGTTCTTCTAGACACTGGTCGCGACGAACTGGCGCCTAGAATCATCTAGTATGTAAGACGTTTCAAAGTGATCCTTGTGATTTTATTGAATAAATGAATTTGAAGTTTGAAGTGAAGTTTGAAGTTACATTATAGCCATATAGAGGATGTCGGGGGTCGGATTCCTGCTTACGCTTCTCATTTGAGCAGGCAACCTCCCTTCTAATACTTGGAGGAGCTATGCCTGCCAGAGGGTATAGCAGATTAAGAGGCGTCGGTTTTAGGCAACCCGTTATGATTCTGCTTGTGTCATTTAGAGCAACATCCACGGCTTTTGCATGCGCACTCCGATGAAATACAGGACCGGCAAACTCACCAGCGGAATAGCTGAGAGCAAGACCCGTAGTACGTAACACATGCGGAGCGGCCCCCCAACGTGTTGATGTGAGGCGACGAAGAAGATTGTTCCTTGTACTGACTTTTTCTTTGGTCTTTTGGCAATGATCCTTGAACGTGAGGGCTCGATCCAGGGTGACACCCAAGTATTTTGGTTTTTTTGAGTGTTCTATAGGTACTCAAGTGTTGCAAAAGTGCTGAAATCGACGGTTCAATCGACCAACACGATGGTCCGGGTAAGTCTCAGATTGTATGCCACTCCTTCTAATCAATTGCTCTTGGTACATTCTAGCAGCCTCTCGAGTCTTTTCCTTGAGCTACACCATGACAATAATACATTTCTGCATATCTACGAGGAGGTATACTATTAAGCTACAAGGTGTAAAAAAATTACGGTTGTAGCCTTGATAGTTTGGGTATGCTTGGGAAATCTAACCTAAAATATGTATGTTAATGAAAAAAAAAAAAACATAAAAGTGTGAATAACTTTTGAACGACTGAATATCGCTGAACATACATGGGGGTTATATCGATAGCCATTGAGCTCCCCCATCTCCCTTTTGCTTTTGGTCCACCTCATTTGTTACACCCTGTATATTCATCCGGTAGGTGAATAGAATGTACACCCACTTGCCTGTCACTGTTTTTTTTTGATGTTTTAATTTCAATCTGTGATTTATTTGGTTATCACATCATTTTCATATAAATAAGTTATATGAAAATGATGTAGATGTTTCTGTTTCTTATGTTACTTCCTTTTGTAGTGACTAATTACTACTAATGCTGCAGCGACTTTACATGCGACAACCATGGTGGTTAATGAGGAATTGAGGAAATCGTGGCTCGAGTTGAGGCTTGCCGCTCGATACAAAATTATGTGTCCTCAAGTGGAGATGCATGTACTTTTCGCAGCCCGCGGCACGCTTGGGATGAGGCAGCTCGCCACGAGGCTGCTCAAATGGATACCCTTATTAAACATTAAGCATGGCAAAAACAGTATGTTGATACTTGTCGGTTCGCCTATATAGGCTACTAGGGTGTAGTGTAGAGCAAGCTGTCATTTGTTGGTTGGAGAGTTACATAGTTTGTCGGGACATTGCAGGACTTCGAAATAGCGGGCAGCGGCGCGCTGGGTGGGCGCTCGCCGGCCGGCACCGAGGCCACGGAGCGCTCGTGGGACTCGCACGCGCACTACCTGCGCGAGCCGCCGCGCGCGCCGCAGCCCCTGGCGCCGCTCTACTGCCGCCCGCGCTACCTGCTCACGGCGCAGGGCTTCTGCACGCTCCTCATCGTGGTGAGTGCGCGCCCACGCCGCGCGCCCGGCCCCACGCCGCGCGCTCACCGCCCACTGTGCTGTTGCAGGTGTGCAGCGCGTGCGCCTGCGCCTGCGTGTGGGCCGCGCTGGGCCCGCGGCTCGGCGGTGGCGGCGAGGGCGCGGCCGCGGCGCGCGCGCTGCAGCTCGGCGCCGTCACCGCGCTGCTGCTGCACGCGGCGCTGCTCGTCATGCGCCTCGCCGCGCTGCACCGCCTCATGCCGCTCGACTGGGACGCGCTGGTACGAGCCCCATCCCCGCCCCGCTGCACCGCGAGGAGCGGCTCGAGTGATGCGATGACGTGTCGTTCGTTCCAGAGCGCGGCGTGCGGGCTGTGGGCGGGCTGCTGGCAGCTGTGCGGCGGCGCGCTGCTGCTGCGCGCGCTGCTGCTGCACCGCGCCGCGCCGCCGGCGGCGCACGTGCGGGACCTGTTCTTCGCGGCCATCGTGAGTGTCGCCGAGTGCGGTTCGTTCCCCGTGGACGGACGGCTCGCTGACGGTCGGTGTTGCACGTTGCAGGGCGTGTCGTGCGCGTCGGGGCTGGCGGGCGCGCTGGTGTGGGCGCGGTGGGCGCGCGCGCGGCTGGCGGCGGCGCGCGCGCGGGCGGCGGCGCGCGGCGCCTACTGCGCCGTGCCGGGCGCGCCGTCGGCCGCGCCCTCGGCCGCGCCGCTGGACGATCCCTTATAGTGCCGGCGGACCACTGACTTCTGAAGGGCGAGCGCGAGTGACCGCGTCCGAGTCGAGTGTCGCCGACGCGATGCCAGCGCGATGTTTAACTTCTGCACCTTTCGACCGAAATTAATCGATTCGGTTAAAGTGTCGTGTTATGTTGCAACTGTGCAGAGGGAATGTCTTTGATCGACGCGCTCGAGCGGTGCGGCGGCAGAGTTGCCGATCGCCGATGGCCGTTTAAGAGTCGGAATTGTGGTGAATGCGCAAATTTGCAGACCGGTTTGTATGGAACCATACATCAAATGTTCCCAAAGCCTTGGGCTCGAGAAAGACTTACCATGTAGTTATTCACTATGTAGTTTTTTACTGAGTACAATGAAGAATTAGTATGGCAACCTAGTGGTCAGCCAACGAGGCCGAACGTTTGGAATATAGTTTTATATTCACTCCGTATTTATCACCCAGTTTATGGATCAAAAGAACTTGAAGTTGTATGTAATCTGGAGTGTTGGAAAAAAAAGTCCAGCTATTTCGTAAAAATCTGAATTTAAAAATGTGTAGGGATATTGACTAAAAAGTGAATATCTCAACGCTCATGGTACATGTAATGTTAGTATGGTTATTTACATATTGTATTGATGTATCTGATTGCAACAGACTTGTCAAACTTACTGCCATTTTGTGTGATTTTTGTGTGAGATGAAACGCTGTAAGATCACGTAAGTCTGTATATTTGTAAAGTACACTCCTTTTCCAATTACATTATTATGCTAATTCATTCCTTTGCTTCTATTTAGAATGATACAATGTTTATTCATAATATTTTGTAAACAGAATTATATTGTATTGCCTAATTTAATACTTTGTATATCTAATAATTGTAAGGTTTCTCGATTTTTGCTTAGTGATGATATTCTCTAGAATATGTGCTGTTGATCTCAATATTTTTTTTAAAGTCTGATTTTGATGCTAGTCTATTTAAAATGTATGGTATTTTAGTTGATAAACATTCCTGGAATAGTGTGCACAAGTATTTGGTTTGGTATGTTAGGTTACATTACATTTAGTATGTATACTTACGTTACGTATAAAGTGGTTGCTCGCCGCGCTACGCTACGCTACTCGTCATTTGTTTTGCAACCTCTATGTATATGTAGTGTCAGTTTGTCCTTGTGCAGCATTTAGTCCTCATTTCCTCTTCGTCCAGTTTGTACTACATATACACTGTTTATAATTATTGATATATACACAAATGTATGCAAAGGGTAACATTTTTACGTAATCGAGATATGTATTGTGTTTAAGAGTTGTAATATTGTTGTATAGGATTAATTTGTCGCTTACACTAGATCGCCTCGTTTGGTCAGTCAGTCTCGTGATTCGTCTTATATACCTACTCGTACTAGGAGATTCATATACTCTGGAACTACTCGTAGCTAGCCGTAAGAAGGATGTTCGACATGTAATAGTTAAAGGTATTGTATACTGTCCAATCAGATGAAATCGCTCCACGAGCTTAACTTTGTACTGTCCTTGTGTTGTTTCTTTCTACTGGAATTGTTAAAATCGTGAGAATCGTCAAAAATCATGTTTATTTCTTGTAGATATTATAGTAAACATATCACAATACGATAATTTGTTGATATTTTATTTTGATACCTACTCAGTTGTGTGTGACTAAATTGATTTACATAAAATGTTGTAAACAGTCAACGTTCAGATCGTTCGAAAGGCAGTATAATCCGTTGTTAGATTATGTGTTTGTGGAACGCTCGTGGCTCGTCCGCGCGGCCGCGGCAGGCGAGCGAGAATGCGTGTGCGCCAGTGCAGTGTGCGCGTGCGCGCCACTCGCTACCTGCTGACTGCGCATTTGTAAATCGTGTTGTACCTACTGGGCCACGTGAAGGGTCCGACTCAGCCTACTAAAGCGAACTATCTAAATTGTTTTACTAGTCACTTTGTTGTCGGTAGCGACATAGATTATTAGTGTTATTAGGCACCCGCTCGCTTTAGTAGGTTACACGGTAACGTGCGGGCTTTTTTTAATAATTGTATTCTACTTATGATAATATAATGTACAAATGACAATACGCGGACTGTGTTTTTTGACTGCGCGTCTATTCTAGCGGTCCAAGAAATAGCTCGCTCGTTACGCGAACCCTCGACTCGAGGTCGAGGCCGGACCACGCTCGGCCGACTGATGGACGGACATCCTTCTCGGAACACTTGCTACTTTGTATGTGCTGATGTCGTTACTTATTTGTTGTGGCGTGTGGCTCGTCCCGGTCCCGGTCGGTCTAGCGTGGCGTGACTCTTCCTTATCCGTTTGTGTCTTCTTTAGATAGTAAGTTGCATTGTTTCGCGCGTTCCGTTCCAATGCCATACAATACATGTCAATTTCATGTTGTGTGTGAACGCGAATATTCGCTCGAAGAAACTGCGAGTCATTTTTACTTTTAAATTTTAATGATAATAATTATATGGTTTTATACAAAACCAGGTGTTATTATTTATTTCTGTATTTAATGTTTTCGATTTGGCGGATTTAAATTATAACATGTACACCCCTGTAGGTACTTGTTATAATTTAAATCCGCCAAATCGATACTAAATAATCTAAATAAATCAAATCGCTACTATCAATAAGCCGTGGCCTGAGGCCCTAGCATGAATAAATGTGACATTCGCTAATGTTTCAACGGAGCGTATTTGAGAAACACTACGCTACGCGTTGACTCGAACTCGACTGATGAACGCCGCAGCGTCACCGCGTAGTTTGCCTTGAATGTGCTACCGTTTCAATACGAGAGTTACATTTATTCGTGAGAACGTCAACACAGTCAATGATGAAATCAAGCTATACTCAAGAAAATACATGGATCGATTGACCTCACACCCAAACCACTTGGCGGCACAGCTTACTACTATCAGCTACCCCAAGAGGCTACGCAGACAACACATCATTGAACTGCATCATGATTCTTAAAAAAGGGGATAGGTGCTCGCTGGAGCTCTGACCCAACAAGTCCGACTACCTGCAACACACCTGCTCATAGTCTGAGGACTGATCGCAGATATAACCACAAAAAAAAAAAAAAAAAAAAAAAAAAACATTTATTCGTGCTAGGGCCTCCCTCTATCCCGTACAGGTCACGCCTTAAAATGCTAGAAGCTGTGCCTTTCATACTGTGGGTAGTGGGTTCGATCCCCAGCAAGATGAAACATGTGTGATGTACATTAATGTTAGCAGAACACTTGCCACCAGTCTCGTGCCCGAGCTTGACGTGAACGAGAAGCACATCGTCAGTCCGGTGTAGTGTAGGTACACTTGTCACTATACTTATCTGACATAGAATTATCACACCACAAATGCAGTAAAAATGCAAAAATATATACTTAGGTCATAATTTCTTTAACTAGCTGGGTATAATGTAAATAAAAAAATATAATAAAGATCCATCACCTATTTGTACATGTTCTAGTAGAGAAACTTTGAGCATAACTAGTGAACAAACACCATCAACTTGCACTTTGAAAAGCTACAAAGTAATGTTGCACTGACTGCACCAGGCTGCCGGCCGCAGGCTCAGAAGCTACACCTGCTATTTCTAAGCCCAGGTTCTCAATCTTGTGAGCCGTTGAATTGCCAATTGCAAAGCGAGGCAACTGATTCAGTTTGTTGCTAAAAGTCTGAAGTTGCCGATGAATGTATTCGCAGCCCGAAGGACTGAAGAACACCAAGCAGCAGGGACTGTGCTGCTCGTCCAGCTCTATGAGGTTAGTCTTTAAGTTACAATTCTCTTTTGTTTCATACACTGTCAAAGCATCCACTGACATTCCAGCCTCGCTTAATGATCTAGGTAAAGTCTCTGATCGTAAATTCCCGCAAGGGAATAGGAATTTGGAGCTTATTGGATTTTCTTGAAGAATAATTTTTGCCAAGTCTTGTGCATTGCCAGATGTCTCCCCCAGTGCCCCCAGCCCCAGTGAAGCCAAGATATTGCGGCAGCTCGCTGGCCCGACGGTGTAAACTTTCTTCGTGTTCCATAACACAAACTTTGAGGGATCCCAGCATTTGGCTAGTGCTTCAATAGCTCTGGGGCTGGTTAGAATGAGGCCATCATAGTCTTTTTGAAGTAGTTTTTCCGCTAGTTGGATTGCGTTGATGCTCTCAAATTGCAAAGGTTCCACAAACAGGGTCTCGTAGTTACTATCACTGAATGCTTTCTGGTATTCTTCAGATTCGCTCTTGAAGAGAACAACTTTCTTCATGGTGGTGACGCAATGATATGTTACATTAAATCCTTTGTGTCGCACTCTACTTATTCAAATAATTACTTGTCTTGACCCTGACAAAACAGGAAACTTGCTAAAAGGCCTAGAATGGCCTTACAAAGATAAATGAAGGTATTCCCTATTTTGCAACGCTGGAAATACCCTCAGTAATCAGATGTTTTGTATTAATTTTAAAATTTCTTTATCAAGCAAAATAAGTTTTAAACTTATTTTACGAAGAAGTAATTTATTGTAAACAACAGCTTCAAGAAAAAACCAAAAAACAAACATACGCAACAAGTTAATAATGTCACTACCGATGTCAATGTCGTATCGAGTCGAACATCAAAGTCAGACGAACGGAAGTTGTTGGGGGTCATCTTCATCTCTACTTTGCTCAACATCTTGGTTTAAAAGAGATGAGGGTAAGAGTCGAACTTGCATTCTTTTCTCTAGCTTCAACTTCGGAGAGCACTATATCCGAGTCACGGGGTTTGGCCCTAAGTGCTTAGTCCGAGGTTGCATTTTGAAACTCTCTACTTCGAGAGTCGAGAGTCGTCTCTCGGATATCCATACAAAAATAAGAGGACATGACATGAGGACCTCTGCGGGTCCGTTGGGACAAAGAGGTCGCGGGGGAGTGGACGCCATGGTCCGAGGTTTTCGGGTGATCGTGCATCAAGCGGAGCTAGGGCTTTGAAATGTGCGTGGCGAGAGTTGTCAACGCAGTCAAACATTCTACGTATGACCACTACTTCATCTTCAGATCCCTGAGTGGCCGCGCTTTTTTTAACCCCTCCTGACGCAAAAATAAAGATTTCAAAACTAAAACCCGACTACGAAAAGCTGGGAAACAAGTTTAACTGTTGTGTTTAAATGGAGTAAGTTTTCATGCTATGTTGTAGAAAAAAATATTCTGCAATATTTTTTTTAAATTGCGTTTTAAGTTTTTCGCGGAAATTCAGGTTTCGGTTTTTCTGCAAAGATATTTTTTTATTTGGAAATCAATCAAATAACGACTCAAACTGGTATTGTAGTACGAAAGGTCTACTATTAAGCTTACAAGGTGTAAGAAAATTACGGTTGTAGCCTTGATAGTTTGGGTATACTTGGCAAATCTAACCCATCGATCTTTTGCTTTTGGTCCACCCCTTATGTTACACCTTGTATAGGCTACGTCAAAATATAATGATAACTACACAAATAAATTCGTTCACATACATACAATAGCAAGCCTGAAAATATTGTTTATGAATTTGAGGTCGTAGCATAATGTAAGTACTTATACTTAAATCGTTTAAATAAAAGTATAAGCACTATTTAAGTGATATTAGGATTTGGTGGTTACCTATAGATTTAGCTAGATCGAAAGATTGGGATAGATCGTAGAGCATTCTACTACTCTGTGCTTAATAGTCTGTGGTTCATGGATCTTACAAAAAAAATTATCGTGTCAACAACTCGAAATATTAGATGAATTTGCTGTAAGAACATATAGGTACATAACCAGTTTCAAAATTAGGTTAGCCTAAGTATGTCAGAGAGCGTGGTGCGATGGGCGATGAGCGGCTGCTCGAGCGGGCTGGCAGTGACGGTGGCGGTGGCCTTGCTGCTGCTGCCTGCGCAGTACTACGTGCCCGAGCTGGCGCCGCCCCTGGCCCCCCCGGCGCCTATCGCCGCGGCCCCCGCCACGCCCGCCTGGCTCGAGCGCGCGCTTGATTCCCCGCCTCTCGAACTGTTCGTCGCCCTTACGTTACTGCTGCTGGGGCTGCTCACATACCTCTGCGAATGGATACAAAGGAAAATCATGGAGAAGAGAATAGTCAAGGTATCTAATCTGCCTGCGAGTGTTCCATGTCGGTCCCGGTGCCCGGTGAATCGAAACGAAAGACACCCATCCGATGATGTCTTCGGCGCTCTAGGAGTCGTCAGATGACGATCAGCATTATTTCCTTGTAAAAATGAAGTCTCCGTTTTCCAGCTAAACCAATACCTGAGCTCGAGCTTAGCGCGGCTGCGAGCGTGGGACTCGCAGCAGGAGCAGCTGGAGACGACGCTGAAGCTGGTGCAGAACGCGACGTCGGAGTACAACCTGCTGCTGTACCTGCTGCTGCGCCAGCACGGCTGCGCGCCGCGCGCCACGGCGCCCTCCAGCTGCTTCTTTGACAAAGACCTGGATGGACCGCTCTTTGTTGCTGGCGCGCCCGCCACGCTCGACGAATAGAATATATTATCTATTGTTAAACATGACCAACGTTTTTATTAACCAGCGATCGAAACGTCTCTCTTTCGGGGTTGACCAAAAAGCACACGAGTTCCATTTATTTATATAAATATTTTGGTCGATTGCATTATTTTTAGAAATCGTGAAAAGGCGAATCGGATTTGAATCAAATTTGAGAAGAACACTAGGGCCTTCATTCTACGCAAGATATTGCAAAAAGCCCGTGGTGCCCGCGGTGTAGTTACCTGCACGTATCCTTCGTCGTCCGAGTCGGGTATGTGGTGCCCGCGGTGTAGTTACCTGCACGTATCCTTCGTCGTCCGAGTCGGGTATGTGGTGCCCGCGGTGTAGCTACCTGCACGTATCCCTCGTCGTCCGAGTCGGGTATGTGGTGCCCGCGGTGTAGTTACCTGCACGTATCCTTCGTCGTCCGAGTCGGGTATGTGGTGCCCGCAGTGTAGCTACCTGCACGTATCCTTCGTCGTCCGAGTCGGGTATGTGGTGCCCGCGGTGTAGTTACCTGCACGTATCCTTCGTCGTCCGAGTCGGGTATGTGGTGCCCGCGGTGTAGCTACCTGCACGTATCCTTCGTCGTCCGAGTCGGGTATGTGGTGCCCGCAGTGTAGCTACCTGCACGTATCCTTCGTCGTCCGAGTCGGGTATGTGGTGCCCGCGGTGTAGTTACCTGCACGTATCCTTCGTCGTCCGAGTCGGGTATGTGGTGCCCGCGGTGTAGTTACCTGCACGTATCCTTCGTCGTCCGAGTCGGGTATGTGGTGCCCGCGGTGTAGTTACCTGCACGTATACCTCGTCGTTCGAGTCGGGTATGTGGTGCCCGCGGTGTAGCTACCTGCACGTATCCTTCGTCGTCCGAGTCGGGTATGTGGTGCCCGCGGTGTAGTTACCTGCACGTATCCTTCGTCGTCCGAGTCGGGTATGTGGTGCCCGCGGTGTAGCTACCTGCACGTATCCTTCGTCGTCCGAGTCGGGTATGTGGTGCCCGCGGTGTAGTTACCTGCACGTATCCCTCGTCGTCCGAGTCGGGTATGTGGTGCCCGCGGTGTAGTTACCTGCACGTATACCTCGTCGTTCGAGTCGGGTATGTGGTGCCCGCAGTGTAGTTACCTGCACGTATCCCTCGTCGTCCAAGTCGGGTATGTCATGCCCGCCAGCGGCGAATCCAGGTGGGGGTCATGACCCCCCCCTGAGCTTTTCGTATTTAGTTAATTTAATATAATAACTTTAGGAATTACATTAGTTTGGGAATTACATTATCAAAATTAAATTAAAAGTTCCTGATTTGACCACGACTATGTGACCCCCGGGCGCCAAAGCTTGATCGTGACCCCCCCCCCCCCCCTGGCGGCAAAACTGGATCCGCTCTATGAACCCTCATAACCTATCTTATCTTGTACCTACACCGAAGTGTCTGAACAAGCAAGCTAAAGGAATCGAGGCCCGTCTCTTACTAAGAACAGTAATTTTCATAATTCGTTCTGTAAATACCAAGATTATAATCTTACAAAGTTTACCATTTTTTAATGTTAATATACCTAGCTGACGGAGGGATGCAAAGCGTTATGCACCTGTAGGTACCTACGTGCTTTGGGACGGATAATGACTTCATTTTTTTCAAATCAGTCGTGTCGATTTTCTACTAAGCTATTATTGCTTTTTTATAAATCAAGGTTCCTTTCAAGTCATTTCTCTAATTCTCGTAATTTTGTACTTAGAGATCACCAATAATATATATAGATATACATATACTACATGTATCGCTATAAGTAATGCCAATTGGCATCTATGAGTGCGGCGGTTTATTAGCGGTAGACATTTTCTGAGAGAACGTGACGAGAGCTTTACGAATATTTGATTTTAGGTTTCCAATAACCTAGGTAGGTACACAGAATATATTCATTATTTTTGTGAGCAACAGACTCGTTTCTGCGTGGAGCCGGAGAGTACCTAGGTGTAGTGAGCGGCACCTGTGTGCCCCCGCACAGGGGGGGAGGGGGCGACTCCAGTTCGAGACTCGTGAAGTCGTGACCCAGATACGGAGCGCCTGTTATTATAACTCTTAGCACATTTCTTGTATTTTCGTTTACGATTGAATCGTTCATGGATCTAGTATAGCGAAGTATAGCGTTGACGTTTCAGTTTTAATTTTTTTGGTAAGTAAGTAGCTGTTTTGCAAGAGTTTTCAAACTCACTCAAACATGACCGCATTCATTCGTGTAAACACTTTTTCAATAATAAGGACTCTCAAATCCGTATTACCTATTAAATAGTAGGTACCTAAGTATTAAGTACCTACTTATAGGTAATTAGGTACCACGTCTCACAATCAAAGTGACAGACAATTCTAACGCTCGCTAACAATTTACAAGAACAAAGTCTAACCTAATATGCTTTGTCTGTTCTGAATGATGAAATCAAGTGACGACAATAGAAACAGGACTCCATTCAACCGCTCGAATATAAAGTGGCTCATTACATTATCATATGTGTCGGCGCAGCGTAGAGCAGCCACAGCAGCACGGAAACAACCGCGTAACAAAACTAAATCATTTCATTATTTCGGCTTTGTGAAATATTTTGGCTTTGTAAAATACTTTGCAAGTAATAGCTAGTGCGATCGCATAAGGACAATAAAGGCTATGGCTAGGGGCAAGCATACGCGACGCGATAGGTGCTCTCGTACTAAAACTGTTCCGAGCCGGTCGCGGTACCGTTTACTCGTTGCTGGGTTTGGTTCTAGAACTACTCTTTGAATAGCTTTTATGTTCTAAATTCTTTAGAATGTAGAAGTATTTTCGGATATAATGAATTGCGTAGTACAGTAAGTACTCATAGATAGTTACTAGAATATTATCTAAGAAATGGAAGTTAATATTTGAAACTATCACGGTTTTGAACATAGTTTTCATTATAAACGGGATATGTACCTACCATGATTTGTGAGTTTGATTATTTCCCGATATTTCGGTAACTATCCCGTTTATAATGAAAACTAAGAAATAGAAGTATTTTTTTATCGCAAACTAAACTGCGTAGCACGTTCGTAGAGGCTCTACGTTCCGTAGCAGTCATAGATATTGAAGTGCGTTTTGGTATGAACAATAAGGTGATACCGCATTGCTTTAGAATTTTTGAGACTTTATTTTAGTGTAAGTAATTGTTACTTTGTTCAGCTGTGAATGTTAATGTGACGTCAGAGCTTGGGAAGTGGTTACCAAACACCAACTTACTTTGTTGTACTTACTTAATTTGAAGTTTTTTTTTATGCATTATAGGCAAACGCTTGGCCGCAATCACATCTGATGCAAAATGATGGTAGTTATGGTGAAATTCGACCGTTATGTAAAGTTTTACTCGATATTGTCAGATTCGGTAATACAATTCTGTCGCACAGAGATAAAAACAAAAGGCTAATAACGAAAAATGCTTAATTTGTGTGTAACTTTTTGCGTTGGGTTTCCCTAAAGTTCGGGAATATGAAAAAAGTTAGTAATTTCAATATTAGTAACTCTGAGACAAAGTGAGCCCCGGGGTGCCGCCCTGTACTCTCGGCAGGTAATTACGTGTTGGGGACCTACAGTCACATCGGCTATAATAATGCATCTTATTATTGTCCCCTTCCGGTTATTATGTATAAGTAGGTAATACATTTACCTACCTGTAGTCCGTGGTTCTGTGTAGGTAGGTACTGAAGCACTTTCACCTGACTACTGAAGTTGGTACGTACGTCGAGCCACAACAGACACAGCTCGCTAGAATAACTCGCTCGACTTTGTACCCCTACTGTTTTCTAGCTTTCATTACGAGAATGCAATAATACAACATACCTAGTTATTTCCGTTCTGGAATTCAGCCTTGGCTTGGTATCCAAATAAAATGAGTATATTCTCGGAAAATATTCACGAAATGCTGCTAAACTCGTGAAAGTTATAGAAACATGTCCTCATGTGTGCGCCCGTGTGATCGTGTGCGCCCTTGTGATTGTGTGTGTGCCCGTGTGATTGCGTGCGCCAATTTTGTCGCACGCAAAAGATAACAGTAAATCACTCGTGTCCATAACAGAATACCAGTAATCTTTCAATCCAATCAGCTACAAAATAAAATAAACAATAAAGCAATATTGCGAGATAATTGAATTTATTGAGCGCGTTCCGAAGCCATGCGGGCGGCGCGGCGGCGGGCCCTTTGTGTTTATTCATATTTTGTATTATTTACTACTTTAAAATGAGACTAACCTCTAGCACACGTTCCACATTAACTAAAAGTACGAAAAGCTATCAAAAGTTTGCCTCGACACTGCCACGTGCCACTGATCACGAGCTCGTTGTCCTTAACCAAGTACCTATATCATCCTATGTTGCAACTACATAATAATATATTGTATCTTTTAACTTTGTTTCGAAATTTGTCGATAAAACTAAACAGCGGTTTAAAAACATCGATTTTTTAAGTTTTCAAGCCATCTCACTTTTTTCTTTTCGTTACTACTCCAGAGTTTCCTTATCTTTTTGTTAAACGTTGAGTCGGTCAAAGCTCATCCTTCCCATTCATTACTCAGAGAGCTCTACTGAATACGGAAAGCATAAAGTACTCTAGAAAGTTTGTATCATTAAGGCCACTATCACAAATAATTATAAATCAATAAAAAACGATCTTTCATTCGATCATTTTTAAACGGTTTTACTTAGCTCACCCCGTTTGTTTTATTCTTGGGTAAAATTTTATAGTTATTAAAATAAATAAATACTTATAGCAAGAAACGGCCTGCTTCTTATCGTTCTTTGTCTGAACTTTCAAACAAAGAATTAATTAAGTATTATTTAGAATAAATACAATAATTTACATATTATAACTATTACAAGTGATTGTGCCCATGCAATGCTATTGACGATTGCTCAGCATGCAGGTAAATGTTTTGCAGTCCGAGCCTTCCAGTTAGATAAATCACAGGATCATTGACGTCAGTGGGCTGTGAGCTGTGGGCTGTGAGCTGTGGGCTGTGAGCTGTGGGCTGTGAGCTGTAAGCATACCGAGTGCGGTATGGCGCTGTTGTCCGCGCAGGAGCTCATGTCGCGTCGTAGAGGCACCGCGTAGAGATAAGCAATCCAACAAGTTCCGAATGCATAATTTCGTAGCAGTAGTTAAACTGAGTCGAGACTCAGTGAGAGACGAGTAGTGATAGCTGGATTAAAGCGTGACTCTAGCCTCAGCCCTGGGGCCCGTGGGGCAAATTAAAGCCTAATGTTGATGATGACGAAGTGCTCTAGTATCAGTTTGTAGCTTGGTTAAGTAAGTAAGGTTCAGAAGGTTCGTATAATTTTATGCATCCCGTTGCCGTAACTCTTCGGCGGGTGTGCCCTCGAGGTTATTGAAGTATAAATTAGGTGAGGGTTCGAAAGGGCTATGATTTAGTGGATCCCAGGTAGCTTGCCAAGTGAAGGCAGCTCCGACGACAAATATGTTAGTTCTTTTGATTTATTGTGGGTCATCGCGGCATATTTTATGATAATCGTAGGCATTTTTGGGCAATGAATAAAAATAAAACAACTTGGCTTGTCTATTTACTATTCAAATTATTTAAAGGGTTTAAAGTTGCGACTTTTAAAATAAAATAAAACCAAGTTGTTTGTATTCTTCAAATGTTTTTATCGACTTCGACCGATTCTAGTCGACTCCGCGTACATCTGCAAAGACACTAACCTGTCCTTAATGCGGGATTTGTAAAACAGGGCTGTAAACAAGGGAATCAGGCTAGAAGTGTAATCACTGAGATGAGCCTAGTACCTCCTTGCATTGTTGTTAACACGAGCCTTTATTAATTATTTTGATTAGCTCCTCCCCTTCTTTAGACCTCAGCCGCAAGAAAGCTTTATTGTGCCGCGAGGGATTAGCGGATGAGCCTCTCACTCCGCAGCGGATATTACATTTTTCAGAAATACTTTAGAAGTTAGTATTTATTATTATATTTTATTCGCAGAAAAGTTGGTTTCTCGAGAACTTTTTAAACAACTTTTAAAAAAGCAGGAGCTTATGAAGTATTTTTTATTATATTTGTAAACATACAACGGCCACTCATGAACAAAATAATAATAACTAAATATTCAAGGACATTTCTAACAACGTCATCTAGTGATTAAATTAGCAAAGCTTGTAATGTGGAAAATAGATTGATGACACTCTAGTGCAGCACGTTACATACAGTTGTTGCATGTATATATGTAGAAAGTTGCTTGTGGTAAGGGTACCTATCTCTAATTGGTGATTTTGAAGATTCAAATGTAATTCCAAAAGGACTTTCAATTCAATGCATGTTGTAAAAATTTTGATTGGAGGATAGAAGAGTTTGTAAATATCGGTACAGCTGATACCTTTCAGGCCTTTTCTCTCAAGTAATATTGACCTCAAGCACATATCTACTCACTCGTAGATCGTCCGCGATCCCTCCCGACCTCACTCGTAGATCGTCCGCGATCCCTCTCCCGACAACTTCCGCAGATAGGCGGCTCGCATTGAGACGCCCTTTAGTCACGTCACCAGCTCATAAGGGTATTCGTATTCTTCACTGGCTTTGAGGGATTGTATTAGTCACATACAGAGGCGGATCTAGGATTTCGGTTTGAGGGATTGTATTAGTCACATACAGAGGCGGATCTAGGATTTCGCTTTGAGGGATTGTATTAGTCACATACAGAGGCGGATCTAGGATTTCGGTTTGAGGGATTGTATTAGTCACATACAGAGGCGGATCTAGGATTTCGGTTTGAGGGATTGTATTAGTCACATACAGAGGCGGATCTAGGATTTCGGTTTGAGGGATTGTATTAGTCACATACAGAGGCGGATCTAGGATTTCGCTTTGAGGGATTGTATTAGTCACATACAGAGGCGGATCTAGGATTTCGGTTTGAGGGATTGTATTAGTCACATACAGAGGCGGATCTAGGATTTCGGTTTGAGGGATTGTATTAGTCACATACAGAGGCGGATCTAGGATTTCGCTTTGAGGGATTGTATTAGTCACATACAGAGGCGGATCTAGGATTTCGCTTTGAGGGATTGTATTAGTCACATACAGAGGCGGATCTAGGATTTCGGTTTGAGGGATTGTATTAGTCACATACAGAGGCGGATCTAGGATTTCGGTTTGAGGGATTGTATTAGTCACATACAGAGGCGGATCTAGGATTTCGCTTTGAGGGATTGTATTAGTCACATACAGAGGCGGATCTAGGATTTCGGTTTGGCAGGGCTTGACACAGTCTCTTGAAAGCATCGGCATGAAACCGGCTTGAATTAGAAGAAAAGTTTTAGTAAGAAGGTAATAACGTATCTAAGAATATTACACATACTTATATCTATTAATTAAATAGGCCGTAAGTTTCTTGCTCGTTCTTCTAGGCTTTGGTCGCGTGGAACTGGCACCTAGAATCACCTAGTATGTAAGACGATCCTTGTGATTTTACTGAATAAAGTAATTTTGACTTTGACTTTGAAGCTGGGCTGTGCTGTGCTGTGCTGTGCTGTGCTGTGTAGCTGTAGAGTGTGCCTCGTAGCAGTCGCTGCAAAACTTACAGCGAGCGCGCCTGATGGACGGGCGCCGCTCGCGAGAGCCCCAGAGACCTTCATCTCTTTGAATTGCAAAAATAAACTACACAATTCAACTTCAAACCTAATCTGCGTGAAATAGAGTCGCAAATTGTCTGCAAATCCCGTCTTTGAACCAGAGCATCATTTCCAGGAGAGTTATTCTCTGCATTATTGATATCGGAACATTCTCGATGTTGTAGGTATTTGGGCGCGGGCTGACAAGGAGAAAGATTTGGCGGGATCAGCAGGATCCGGCCGCTGCGGGATGCAGCCCATTAATGATTACAAAGGACCCGGGATAAAACACGACGGAAAAGGACCTAACATTTACCTACATTTTTCCTTATACAGGCAGCGGTAATAATTGATGAAATGTAGGTACTACTGGAAAACTCAATTATACCTAATAGGTACATCAAATTATAACTTGCTGATCATTTAAATGTAGAAATTGCTTATGCTTTGAAATAACTAAAGCTTTATTTTTGATGAGATTCGCAGCAGTCTAGAAGAAGAAGAAAGAAAAACCATTTACTCAAACCACCACCGCTTAAAAAATAATAACAAAATAATTAAAAATACAAATAAGTTTCTAAAAAGTCTAGCTATAGTGGTGTGTTTTGCAGAATAACAATTGTTTCTGTTGTACCTATGTACCTACAGGGGAATCGGTAAAGTAGGTACTGCGAGTGCGGTTCAACTATTCATGCGGTTTCTGCGCTGTATTTTTACAACGATTTATACTTTTTCCTTTCCCGGCGGCTGTGCTCCAGCAGTATCAGTATGAACTTTCGGGGATGTTATTGGCTCCCTTTATGCTGCGACATATACCTACCTAAAACTAACAATATGCATACTATAAATATGTATTTACGGCGCATATTTTTCGGTTCATTCGTTGTTTAGAAATAAGCGATAGCTCGTGTAACGTGTAATTTAACTTGTTACCTATACCATATACTAGGATACATAGAAAATATAGGTACCAATAGTAAGTTTTTGAAACATAACTTACACTCACTGGTAAACAACGGTCACTAAACATTTATCTCTACCACACAACCTTCTAGAGTTTATTTTTAGGTAGGTAGGTATTTCACATAACTAGTAAAATCTTTTTTTTAACTAAGATTTCGTTATATTTTCGAAATAGGTACATATAACGATATTAGAGCACTGTAAGATACACAAATAATAAAAAATATGAGTTGCTACCAGCAAAATTGATCAAACTTTTCTTCAAATGAGTTGAATTCCTCTCGGAATGCTCCGTCCTCCGACGACAAATGGAAAATATTTAATTTCCCTCTGCAGCAGCATTGGCCATTAGAGCGACAATGGCGGTCGGCGGTCGCACAATACCCAAAAAAAGCCTGAAAACTGCAAGCGAGTTTTTGTTCCGCACGGTTCTATGAGAATGGAAATTATAGCACATTGTTTACAGCATGCCAGTCGCGGTTTGAGTTCACTGCGAGTGCGGGTATGTAGCTACTGTACAAGTACATGTGCGATGGTGGCGCCCCCGCCCCGCCCCTGCCCGGTGCGCGCTATGTGTTACACAGACTTCAGTCAAGCAGATGAATTATCATACCCACTGTTGCTTCTTAACGTGTCAAACAAAGCCATGTATTTTACATACACAAACGTCCGAGATTCCTGATTTAGGTACCTACTCTTACTAGTTAGTAGCGTGCCAGATCGACATCCGCGAGCTGCATTGTTGTATAAAATAACATAAAGTTAGAAGATACAATATTTGTGTGACAAGTGACAACCTGCGAGTTAACTCACAATTTAGAATATTCTCGGTAAAAGTTGGTTGAGAGTGTTGATTTGGTTTAAAATGAAAAACTTTGTTTGTCCTCTGCGCTACATCCGGTAGGTAAAGGATGGATGACATAAACTTCAGACGTAATATGAGCCTTTATCCACTTGACTTTTAACCCGCGGGGATGATATTTTTTAAAAGTGACACAAATACAAACACCTTTGTGTTGTACGTAGGCAGGTCCCTCCCGTGCCTGCCTGCCTAGTTCTAATGAAAAGTGGCCTTTGAAGCCAATCTACGCAAAATGAAAAGAGCCTTTTGAGATCATTTGATTTTCGGTTGTTGGGCCGTAATGGAATAGAATCCGACGACTCCGCAATCGAAAGGTCGTTCGTATTTGGCTACCTACTCGCACGGAACGGACGTTGCAACCTTTCCTTGATGCAAGGCAGCACTAGTCGAGTTCTCATCCGCTGCGCTAACTACTATAACACTTGCCTCGTGACATGATTGAGGAACTAATTATTCAAATGAAGATTAGATATAAGGTCCCTTTGTGTTTTTGTAAAAATGTATGTAAACCTGTGTTCTTTTTGGCAATAAAATTATTCTTATTCTTCTAATAAACATCCGAGCACCAACATTTGATATAACTAATATACATTGGAAGGATTGGTTATAGTGAAGTAAAAGTTTCGAAATGCGAATGTTATATGTTTAGTAGGTATTGTTTAGTTAGAATGTTCGAAGTCGGTAGACGAACTTTCGTTTGTTTAATTTTTGTCCTTTCAATGGCTACAGAAGCCGGCGACATTTCGCTCGTCGTATTTTTCTCGAACGGACTTTTGTAACAAGTTTTTTTTGAGTTTCTTATAAATGGAGTCGTAACAAGAGCGCTCTTAGTGAAATGAATGAGTTGCCGCGCCCGGGGCTTGTTCTCCAAATAAGTTGTCGCGAGTTGAGAACTTTCTCCGCCGCTGAATGTAGCTACCTGTTCCAGAGACGCGCCACTGTTTGGACTCCTTCAACAAAATACAAGTCGCGGGAGTTGTTTTGACTTTTCGCTTAAATCAACCTAATCTAAAGTTTTCCGTAGATACCTACCTACAGCATACATTTTGGATGGAATAAGTTATTTTGCATACCTATTACTTACTTACTTTAAAAGTTATGGGCACAGATTTTACGAATAATAATACTTTAGTTCAATTTAACCAATATAATATTTATTAACAATTTCTTTTCGTCCGCTCACAATCTCGTCCCGGAAAAGAATGCCCACCGTCGCCAAAACACCCCTCTGTTCTCCCAACCGCCGAACATCGTGATTGGCGCCACTGGCACTCTTTTCCGTACTTTATTACAGTACTTAATTATATTTTAACTTACATTACTAAAAAAAGAGTAATACAATTATTCAATAAATTACGCACTTTTTATACAATATTAAGTAAAGACAATAATTAAATAACAATCACATAAATAATATTTTACACAATAAAAGTAACTTTCAATCAGTGTTACCAGATACTATAATGAAAAATTCTACCTAAGTGTATGAATATGAACGAATACAGATAATAAATTTTACAGTTTATTTTCAAAACAGGTTAAATCATTACATTCGGCCATCTGATACGGTGCAACCTCCCGGTGCACAAACTGAATAGTGAATATATACAGTTACTTACTTAAAAACACTATCACTTAAATAAAACAAAATCTATATTATCTCAAAATTAAAGTACAAAAATAATTAATTCAACAAAATTATAAATGGAATTCTAATTTAATAAAAAATAGAATAAGTTCTACATATTTAATCATTACATTCGGGTGTTATGTTGTTAAATCAATAACGGTATGTGATGCCCACTTACAAATCACGCTACTGGAAGAAGCGGCTCAATGCTCTACCACACTGAAACCTTTTAGTTTATATGATGAGTTACTATCATCAGATAGGGACAACGGCCAAATTTCTGCTGCAAACTGTAATACTCCCACTATTATGATTGACTTAACAAATGATGACTCGGTGGGAGTAAACTCAGCATGCACAAAAATACACTGAGTAGGAGAAAATCCAAAAAATATGTTAAAATTAACAAATATATAAATAAGACTAAAAATAAGTTGAAAAATAACAAATACATAGTTGATAAACTTAAAAACAAAATAGAATAAAAAAGATTTATTAGAGGAACTTGAATTAAGTACTGTGCAACTAGAAAATACAAAGTTGCATTATGAGTCTGACATACAGCAGCTTCAATGTGAACTTGCCAGCGTTGAGGATTCCTTGAGATCTGTTACTGGTCGCTATGAGAAGTCCCAGGAGGCGATGCGGGAGTATTCTCTGGCTATGGACGAATTGCTTAAATTATCACAGAACAACAAGGACCGGTATGACTCGCTTGTGGTTAACCACATGTGTGACTG
Organism: Ecliptopera silaceata; assembly: GCA_932527185.1. NCBI lineage: Eukaryota > Metazoa > Arthropoda > Insecta > Lepidoptera > Geometridae > Ecliptopera > Ecliptopera silaceata. Next base: position 278,283 of record OW052209.1, on the reverse strand, counting down.
TCAGTGCGCTTCAAGTCCAGAACCGGTGAGTCCTGTCCCATCAACTTCCTCGTCCACTTCTCAGCTGTATGTTAAGTCAAATAATTGTGCCAATACTGTAATGTTCAGCGATGAAATTGGAAAAATATGGGTCACATATTAAATTCAGGAATGGGTCATTCTTTTATAAATAATTGCATACCTGATTCTAGCATGCATGAAATCATGGATTTAATTTCAAAATATACTTTTAACCAAAATTCTAATTTAGTAATTTGGCTTGGAAACAGGGGTAATGTAAATAAAGCTCAATTGATAGATTGATAGAAAGCTTAAACTCATTAGAGGTAAACAAAATTGTGATGTTTACATTCCCCTACAGCAACAGCTTGCCACAAGCAGAAAATAATCTTAGATATAAGTTAAATATTACCTTGCATACAATATGCAATAACAATTTAATACATTTAATTGACTCTAACAATATACTTAGTAAACCTTTTTATTTGACTAAAGGAAGATATTACCTTTCCAATTATTTAAAACGACAAGTAGCTTTTTCGCTATCGTATTATTTTAATATCACAGCCAAGAACTTGGCTAAACATACTGCTTCTATTGAACAGTGTCCTGACATGCAAAACATGTCTATGGAAGATATCCCAAGTCATTTAAATTAAAACATAAGACAACAGAGAAAACCTCTAGCATAGTTCCCTTAAATAATCATATTGAAAATAATTTGAATAATAATAATAAACCATCCGAGTCAAAAATTAAATGTATCAAATTAAATAAATATAACAAACTTAATAAATTTAAATATACTAGCTTGGTGCATCAGAACATCGAAGGTTTGCGCGGTAAAGAATTAGAGCTGGAACTGTACATAACCTCGAACAGCATTGACATTATTTGTGTCACAGAACATTGGCTGAAATGTCATGAGCTTGTGTTTAATTTCAGTGATCACCAGGTTGGTAGTGCTTTTTGCAGAGAACGGTATAAGCGAGGTGGTTCACTAATAATATTAAATAAACAAATAACATTTAAAGAACGCAAACACATTGTCCACCGCTCTGTAGAAAGACACATTGAAGTAGCTTGCGTGGAGTTGGAGCAGTTCATTATTTTAAGCACTTACAGCCCACTGTCAGACTCATTTGATATTTTTGAAAAAGTAATGGAAGAGATTTTGTATAAAATAACTAGCACAAATAAAGAGATAATAATTTGCGGTGATTTTAATGTTAATTTACTTGTACCAGGCTCATTCAATACAAGACTTTTAACTCTTTTCAAATCATTTGACCTGGATAATGTATTTTTAGAACCAACTAGAATTACAGCCACTTCGGCTACATGCCTAGATAATATATTTACAAATGTAAAAATAATTAAGAAAAATCTAATTAGTCAGATTCCTTCAGACCATCTAGGACAACTTATTTAACAGTATTTTTACATCCAAGTCTATGATGGTCTCTGATCGAATTAAGTTCAGTGAATGGGCAACAGCGGGAATCCACAAAAGTAGACAAACCTTGTACAATCTTTATAGTGAAAAGCAATACCATTTTAGTGAAGAGTTTATAGAAAAAATTAGAAACTACTCAAAGATTTTTAAACGTGTTTGCCGTACTGCTAAGTCTCAATATATAAGTTCAAAAATTAAAACTAGTGATCATAAAATAAAAGCTACGTGGAAAATAATCAATAGTGAGACAGGAAGGGTCAAAGTACATAAAAACATATTCAAGCTGAAGGTTGACGACATCATCATTGACCAGGTTGCTGATGTGGTGAAAGCATTCGAGATATTTTTCACTGACATTCCTGTCTCAACTACAAAATCCTTAAACTCTTCCCACATAATCACGGAGTCATTACTGATAGAAAATATACCTAAAATTCAAAAACTGTTCAACTTCGAATATGTGCATGCAAAGGATATTGTCAAAGCTTTTAAAATGATCAATGTAAAAAATAACCACGGACCTCTGGGGCATCTCCGTTGCCGTCGTAAAACCCGTGATTGGCCTTATCGCTCAAGATTTGGCCTTTATATTTTACCAAAGCATCGATTGTGGTGAGTTTCCTGACTTAAAATAACACCGCTATTCAAATCAGGTAACCGTTCAGACCCAATTTACTTTCAGTACTACCAACATTTAGTAAAATCTTCGAAAAACTTATGCTCCTACAGTTACAAAGACATTTTGAAAATAACAATTTACTTGACACAAAACAATTCGGGTTTACGAAGGGACGCTCAACGACTGACGCAGGCGTTGAGTTGATAAAACATATTTATGAAAACTGGGAGCAGTCAAATGACGCCTTGGGTATATTTTGTGACTTATCCAAGGCGTTTGATTGTGTGCATCATGAAACGTTGGTCACAAAACTAAACCACTATGGTGTTAGGGGTGTTGCTCTGGAACTTCTGTTTTCTTATTTAAGCAACAGAATTCAAAGAGTTGACGTAAATGGAAAACGTTCTCCGGGATCTGTGGTGAAAATGGGTGTACCACAAGGATCAATACTAGGACCGTTTCTGTTTCTAGTTTACATCAATGATCTACCACGAGTAGTTAAAGATGATCACGAGATTGTATTGTTTGCAGATGACACTCCACTTTTGTTCAAATTGAAACGACGACAAACAAATTATGACGACGTGAATAATACAATCTCAAAAGTTGTAAAATGGTTCAATGTAAACAACTTATTATTAAACGAAAAAAAAACTAAATGTATACGAATTGTTTTACCAAATGTCACACAATCGCTAGTTAATGTCAAAATTAAAGATGAAAATATAGATCTCGTGGACACCACTGTGTTTTTAGGAATAACCTTAGATAATAAACTTCAATGAGAAACACATAGACAAATTATCGAAAAAGCTTAGTTCTGCAGCATATACAATCAATAAGATCCGCTTCTTACTTTTGTCGTGGATACAGCTAGACTAGTTTATTTCAGCTACTTTCATAGCATTATGTCATACGGCATTTTGTTGTGGGGAATGCTGCAGATGTAAATACCATATTTGTGTTGCAGAAGCGAGCTATTCGTGCAATCTATAACATGGATCCTAGAGAATCGCTACGAAATAAATTTAAGGAAATAAACATAATGACAGTGCCTTGTCAGTACATTTACGAAAACTTAATGTATGTTCGAAAAAATATTAATCATTTCGCTAAAAAAAACGACAATCATAATGTTAACACAAGAAATAAGGATAAACTCGCTGTTCCCATTACTAGGCTCACCAAAGTAAATAAATCTTTAAAAGGGCAATGTGTACGCTTCTATGTATATCATAGTTCCAAGCGATGTTTGTCAATAGCCGATTAGCAAGTTCAAAAATGTAATAAAACGAAAACTCTTATCAAAGGCATATTATAAAATATCTGATTATTTAGAAGACAAGCAAGCTTGGGACGAACTAGCTCCAACTTTATTAAACAATTGTAAGTGATTTATATGATAGAGATAGATATATTATTGTATGAGTGTAAGGATCATATGAAAAAAAAACACTACAATCCAGGTCTAGTTTCTTGCCAGTTCTTCTAGACTCTGGTCGCGACTAACTGGCGCCCAGAATCATCCAGTATGTAAGACGCTTCAAAGTGATCCGCGTGATTTTATTGAATAAAAGAAATTGAAGTTTGAAGGTAACCGAATTCGGTGACGCTTACGCCTAGATACATCTTCGTCCAAATCAAATCTAGAATCCATCTGGAACATTTAAAATAACTACTACTAGTTATTATTACTGTAAAAGTAACTATTCATAATTTTAACAACCCGCAATAAATATGATAAAATTGCAAGAAAATATAGAATGAAAATCCCCTCCATGATTTTTCTTTCTAACATTATGAAAATCGACACCTACATGTCTCATAACTTGAACACATACATGTTTTATTTCATACGGAAACATCTACATGTTCCATTAGTTAAACTCATTAAACATCTTACAACACATACATGTTCATATGGAAACACCTACATGTTTCATTGGTTAAACTCATTAAACATCTTACAACACATACATGTTCATATGGAAACACCTAAATGTTTTATTAGTTAAACTCATTAAACATCTTACAACACATTCAGGCTTATATGTGCTATTTCATATGGAAACACGTACATGTTCTATTAGTTAAATTCATTCATTTAGAAACAACTTCATGTTTCATTAGTTAAATTTCATTCATTTAGAAACACCTACATGTTTCATTAGTTAAATTAATTAATTTAGAAACACCTACATGTTCCATTTCTTAAATTCATTCATTTGGAAACACCTACATGTTCCATTAGTAAAATTCATTCATTTGGAAACACCTACATGTTCCATTAGTAAAATTCATTCATTTGGAAACACCTACATGTTCCATTAGTAAAATTCATTCATTTGGAAACACCTACATGTTCCATTAGTAAAATTCATTCATTTGGAAACACCTACATGTTCCATTAGTTAAATTCATTCATTTGGAAACACCTACATGTTCCATTAGTAAAATTTATTCATTTGGAAACACCTACATGTTCCATTAGTAAAATTCATTCATTTGGAAACACCTACATGTTCCATTAGTTAAATTCATTCATTTGGAAACACCTACATGTTTCATTTAATTTATTTCAATTTAATTTAATTTAATTTAATTCAATTTAATCCAATTTAATTTAATTTAATTTAATTTAATTTAATTTAATTTAATTTAATTTAATTTAATTTAATTTAATTTAATTTAATTTAATTTAATTTAATTTAATTTAATTTAATTTAATTTAATTTAATTTAATTTAATTTAATTTAATTTAATTTAATTTAATTTAATTTAATTTAATTTAATTTAATTTAATTTAATTTAATTTAATTTAATTTAATTTAATTTAATTTAATTTAATTTAATTTAATTTAATTTAATTTAATTTAATTTAATTTAATTTAATTTAATTTAATTTAATTTAATTTAATTTAATTTAATTTAATTTAATTTAATTTAATTTAATTTAATTTAATTTAATTTAATTTAATTTAATTTAATTTAATTTAATTTAATTTAATTTAATTTAATTTAATTTAATTTAATTTAATTTAATTTAATTTAATTTAATTTAATTTAATTTAATTTAATTTAATTTAATTTAATTTAATTTAATTTAATTTAATTTAATTTAATTTAATTTAATTTAATTTAATTTAATTTAATTTAATTTAATTTAATTTAATTTAATTTAATTTAATTTAATTTAATTTAATTTAATTTAATTTAATTTAATTTAATTTAATTTAATTTAATTTAATTTAATTTAATTTAATTTAATTTAATTTAATTTAATTTAATTTAATTTAATTTAATTTAATTTAATTTAATTTAATTTAATTTAATTTAATTTAATTTAATTTAATTTAATTTAATTTAATTTAATTTAATTTAATTTAATTTAATTTAATTTAATTTAATTTAATTTAATTTAATTTAATTCAATTCAATTCAATTCAATTCAATTCAATTCAATTCAATTCAATTCAATTCAATTCAATTCAATTCAATTCAATTCAATTCAATTCAATTCAATTCAATTCAATTCAATTCAATTCAATTCAATTCAATTCAATTCAATTCAATTCAATTCAATTCAATTCAATTCAATTCAATTCAATTCAATTCAATTCAATTCAATTCAATTCAATTCAATTCAATTCAATTCAATTCAATTCAATTCAATTCAATTCAATTCAATTCAATTCAATTCAATTCAATTCAATTCAATTCAATTCAATTCAATTCAATTCAATTCAATTCAATTCAATTCAATTCAATTCAATTCAATTCAATTCAATTCAATTCAATTCAATTCAATTCAATTCAATTCAATTCAATTCAATTCAATTCAATTCAATTCAATTCAATTCAATTCAATTCAATTCAATTCAATTCAATTCAATTCAATTCAATTCAATTCAATTCAATTCAATTCAATTCAATTCAATTCAATTCAATTCAATTCAATTCAATTCAATTCAATTCAATTCAATTCAATTCAATTCAATTCAATTCAATTCAATTCAATTCAATTCAATTCAATTCAATTCAATTCAATTCAATTCAATTCAATTCAATTCAATTCAATTGACTATTACAGTATGTATTTACAAAATGTACAAAGGCATATTAAATACAAAAATACATAAAATACAGTAAAGACAACTATTTACAGACCGTTGCAAACGATCTATAGATAGCTCAACTGGTCCAAATCAGTAATCCAATCCAATCCAATCCAATCCAATCCAATCCAATCCAATCCAATCCAATCCAATCCAATCCAATCCAATCCAATCCAATCCAATCCAATCCAATCCAATCCAATCCAATCCAATCCAATCCAATCCAATCCAATCCAATCCAATCCAATCCAATCCAATCCAATCCAATCCAATCCAATCCAATCCAATCCAATCCAATCCAATCCAATCCAATCCAATCCAATCCAATCCAATCCAATCCAATCCAATCCAATCCAATCCAATCCAATCCAATCCAATCCAATCCAATCCAATCCAATCCAATCCAATCCAATCCAATCCAATCCAATCCAATCCAATCCAATCCAATCCAATCCAATCCAATTCAATTCAATTCAATTTAATTTAATTTATCTCAATTTAATTTAATTTAATTGAATTTAATTTAATTAATTTTATATCAATAATTCTCTATTTCAATTCCAATCCAGTTTTAATCCAGTTTCAATTATAATCATTTTAGTCTTTGTCAATGCAATTCATATTTCTTAAGATTTTCATATGATAATATAATTAACTCAAACATCTGGAACAATCAGTAGAATAATTCATGTACCGATACTGACAAAATACATTAACAAGTTTTTGATAATTTTTAATAACTACCCTCAGCTATATTTTTTTTATAATTTTACTCTCATAGTTATTCCAAAACAATTAATAGTAATCTATTCTGCTAGAATTAATGAAAAGAACAATTTCAAGTATGCTAATAAAAGCGTAGGTACATAAGTATCGTTTTCAAATAGAGAACAACGATTATTTCATGATTAATAACAAATTAATGTTAAGGTACTCACGTTCACAATGTCGGCAGTCAAATTTCGCAGGCGTAGATAAGATACAACTTCTGAATTTTTACGAATAATAATACTTTAGTTCAATTTAACCAATATAATATTTATTAACAATTTCTTTTCGTCCGCTCACAATCTCGTCCCGGAAAAGAATGCCCACCGTCGCCAAAACACCCCTCTGTTCTCCCAACCGCCGAACATCGTGATTGGCGCCACTGGCACTCTTTTCCGTACTTTATTACAGTACTTAATTATATTTTAACTTACATTACTAAAAAAAGAGTAATACAATTATTCAATAAATTACGCACTTTTTATACAATATTAAGTAAAGACAATAATTAAATAACAATCACATAAATAATATTTTACACAATAAAAGTAACTTTCAATCAGTGTTACCAGATACTATAATGAAAAATTCTACCTAAGTGTATGAATATGAACGAATACAGATAATAAATTTTACAGTTTATTTTCAAAACAGGTTAAATCATTACACAGACTATCTTTAAGTAACTACAGAAATAGAACTTTTTAAAAATCTTTGTTTCGTATTAGGTATATGATTTCAGAGCGACGAGCGTCAACGGCAAACATATTAAAGGTAATTTTAATATGGTTCAGAGGATTCAGTGTTATAGTTTTGCATTTTCTTAAACAACATGTCACGTAATGTCTCTATAAATCTAAAGGTATAATATACAGAGGGTATTCCAGAAGTGATATTTTTTCTGAAATTTAAATACATATTTTTCTGTTAAAAATACTTTCCAAACTTTTGTGCACAAATAACTTGGTGCATGCGTGACAGTGTGAATGAGCACTATACGCCGTGCGGTAGGTACCTACTTGGGGCAGTCGTTAACCGATTCGAAGCCTTAAACTTGTTTGTGATAGGTACCAGCGCAGCGCTAGCCGGCTGACAAATCACTGTTTTTGAAACACTTTTTGTCTAGTTTGCTGTCGCTTGTTGATTTATTAAGGAAGTTCGGACGTCACATCCCAAAGTTTTTCTAACATTTTCATATAATTTGATTGAAGGGACAAAGTTTTCGTGTTACAGCGTGTTCTCGCAACTCGCAGTTCGTTTGAGAACAAATTGTTTTCTTGCGCTCTTTGTGAATAAAGAATGAACGAACAATTCAGCAATATCGCCAATTTTCAGATCGCCCGAGGGAATATTAATAATAAAAAATATACGTTTTCATAAAAGACCCATAAAAATTGAGTGTGCGTTGAAAGAGTATCTTTGAGTTTTAAGTTAAAGACATTAGGAGAGGTCCCTGCGGCGGCTAGATCGTTCGCTGGAGCCGTCGCAGGTCATTGTGCCTGCGTCCCTCAACAGAACGTTGACGACGCGCCGTAAATAGAGACTCCTCATTGTCATGCAGTCAATCCAATAAATAGCAAAGAAGTCCGGCACACCGGTCGTCTCACCGCCTCACCGCCTCACCGCCTCACCGACACAAAAGATCAAGATTTATTGAACTCTACGAGATGGAAATTAAAAAGACAATCGATTTAAATATGGCTCGTTAAAGAGTGTTAATTAAAAATTGAACGCTCGCAGCAGCCGCTTCGCGAGGTCGCAGCGCGGGGTGCGGGGCGCGAGGTGCGGGGTTCGGGGTGCGGGGGGGAGGCTACAATAACTGAAGTTACTCAATAAAGGACGCACTGCCTGAAATGCTAATCGTTACAAACTTATTCCATTTAGAGACTAATCTTTTATTTAATCAGACGATAACCACTTCAAAGTTGCTTTTATATTCTGTTTCGAATCACTCCGAATCAAATAAATTTCGATTTATTTTCTAGTCCAAAAGCTTCGTATAAGATTTTCAAATTGAAAACTTCCAAAAATTTCAACGCGAACAGAAGATTGCCATATCCGTAGCAGCAAGCGCGATGTACGCCAAGAAATCTAATTTCCAAGCCTCTGACCGTGGAGCTGGTCGGGCCAGTTTTTACTCGGATAAACACGGTATCTCGCAGAGTTTGAAAATCCCGGATATCCGGCCTCCGCCCGCCGCGCCCGAACCCGGGCCAATTTAGGAAATCCGGATTACGTGTACACTACACGTACACCACACGTTCTACACACTGCTAGTCACCTTCCACTATTTTCACTGTTACTTATTATAGCTCCTACCATGCCAAAAAAAGTGACTGAAATCAATATTTCAACACTGTGCGACGTAATACACATCAGCGAAAGCGTGTCGTCTATAAATAAATTAATAAATGTTTTCGACTACTAGTTCTCTACCTGTTCAGTACAAACGTTAATGCAAACGTTACGAGGCAAATATAACTATGTCCGAATCTGTGCTTTAATAAGAGCGGTCAATTTCTTGGACATTCATAAGTATATTCTATATCAATATGGTGGGAGGCTTAGATTCATCTGCAAGGTTCCAGCGAAGTTCTTAATGCGGAACGTACCTACATAAACGAAACGAGTAACGTACTCAAACCAAATTGTTTCAAAGTTATTCTTTGTAAGGAATTTGTCCGTCGCCCTTAGCCGGCAGAACCCCGGAGTTTATTAAAGTAGTTCCAAAGTTCGTCAGTTACAGGCATTTTAAGCGGATTCTGAATGATCGGAAGTTCGGTTTGACTTGGTCTCGCGCGGCACTTCACTGAACGTCGCGCGTCGCCGGTTGGAGGGAGTTCTTTCGCGGCGTGCGACTCAGCACTGATTTATTCCCGTGCTGCGCAATTTATGTGTCAGTAACTTTCCATTGCCATCGTCAACCTATATCCGTCCACTCCTAGACGTAGGTATCAGCTGTATTGGATGTTCGCTGATGCGTAACTGACTACTCTGTCAAGGATAAAGGCTTGCTACTACCATTTCAAGTTTATAATCTAGCAAAGTTTAAATTTGAAGATATGATTTTGCGTCCGTATAACTGTGCAGTGGACCATCAGTCCGGCCACTAATAACGGTTCTGTATCGCGGCCGCAACTATCTCCTCGGATTCTACTAACTGGATACAACTAAATGATTCCAATTGAAAACTTATTGAAATCTTGTCAGCGGTTTTAGTCGATACTTTGTTCGGTGGTTTTTAGAATGTGAGCTATTTTCATAACGTAGCCAGATTTGCAACGCGATGAGACCTAATGGGACGAAAGGATAAAATGTGTATATACAAAGCATGTATATACAAAGTTTACGAATTACATTTTATGATTTTTTCTAGAATGACTTACAAAATTTGACTTTGCAAATGATACCTACACGCCCATGGGGCGGACATAAGTCCTCGGTTTGCAATGTCTGCCGTCGGCAATACTCCTAACGAGAAATTACATTTTACAAGCTAAATTATAACTAACATAGGATTATAATTGAGGTTGTTAAGCATGTAAGAAATTAATTTATCATGCCAGAGTCGCGCCATGCTGTGAGCCAACTTAAATAATTATCTGAGTACAGCGCTCTGCATTAGGTACAGTACGACAAAACATTATGTGGGGTGTCTGGCGGCACAAGTTCATGTTCCCGGCAAGAAATGCTGCATGTAGGTACTAGTTCCCAAGTAAAGCGCCTGCTACACTAACGCGAAACCTAAGTACAATCGCATTTCCCCCGAGTGGGATGTTCCGAAAAAAAAAGGCGCTCTGAATCAGAATAGTATTTCATTTGTAACAAGCTGTTGAGTCATTGATTCTGCTTCGACTCCGCCGCCGTAGGCAATTTCGCAAGTCGGTTTTAACGTAGCTTTACATAGCTCCCTCAGCGTGGCTTCGGAGTGTGGTTTTTGCACGCAAGTTCCATGAATAAGTGAGATTTCGCGTTTGAATGTTCCCGAAGCTGAAAGATGATAAACGTATCTTTGGAGCACAATATTAATGACCCATAATAAATAAAGGCATCTATTATGGCAACAATGTTATGTTTTTAGGGCATATTTTATATTATTATATCTTATTATATTTTATGTTTAAACGTTTGAATCGATGTTGGTCGGTGTTACATTTAGCCGTTTTACGTAGTAGTTCAGTCAAAATAGACATTCCAGTTTGCATTAATTCCCAACAAGCTGAATTTTCTTTTCTTTTATCTGCTTCATTGCCACAGAACAAACAGTATTTCTTGAAATTTACTGAAAGGGGTGTTGGGTTCGATGGGTTAGTCCGCCTCTTACTAGAGTACGAGGTAATGAATCGTCTTTTTGTTTCAAGAAATACTGTTTGTTCTGTGGCAATGAAGCAGATAAAACGGCTGAAATGAAAAAAAACGCAGCATCTTCGACGATTTCCTGCGGTCTAAAGTCACTATATCTCGAAAGCGATGCTTTGTAGAAGAAAATTGTTGAGATATTTTTGTAGACAATTTTACGATGTACTTACAAACTTTGCCTGGATCACTTTTCGATAGCTCTCGTTGTTTCAGAGATATACGCAAAAAACGCAAATGTATGACCTTTGACCTCGAATAAAAAACAACGTACAAGCGGGATCGATGGGGACTTTTGACATATCATTTGTAATGACGTATTCAAGGCCTGCACAAAAATCCAGCTTGTTGGGAATTAATGCAAACTGAAGTCATAATTTAAGTCTATTTTGACTGGACTATAGGTAGCTAAGTGAAACATTGAAGGTACGGTCTCAAAAAATAATCGGGCAGCGGCAGGCTAGGCGGCGGGAGGCGGGCCGCGGCGGGCGACGGGCATCGAGCCGCGGCGGGCGGCAGGCGTCGGGCGGCGGGCCGCGAGCGAGATGGCAGCCCTGAAAAGGTTCAACTAAAACAACCGACAAAGTTTTATTTGTATCGGCGGTAAACTTCAAAGACCTCGCTAAGTTAATGCATAGCTAATGAAGTTTGAGTTCCCATCAAATTCTGTATTTCGATATCTTATGTACCTACAGTTGGAAATGCTAGACATCAAATGGATCGATGTTGAATGATACTAATCTAAAAATAATTATATTCTAGAAAAATATACGATAACGTTACAGAATATAGATATATTTAAATTTTTCTACAGGCTCATTAAAATTCTATTTAAAAAATGTAATATTTCATTTGATTTATCTGATTTGATTTAGAAAAGAATAATGCATCCTGAACCTCATTTGACTCATACACTTCCGGCAGCTGTTCGCTGCTGCGAATTCTATTATGGAATGTGCTAAAAATTCAGAGAATCGAATGAAAGCGCGGTAACTAGCCGCCGCCGCCTGTAACCCAATGAAGCGGCCGCGACGCGCGCGTTGTTTCGGTAAATCCATATTGCGGGGTGTTTGGAGAGGTGACCCAACCTGACACCTTATTCATAAATACCCTTTTAAAGGCACCGAGCTTAGCATTTAAAGCCAAAAAATTGGATCCAGTAGTGTCCATGAGATTTTATCACGTCCTAAAAGATATCGTTTGGGTGGGATTATAGCCCATGTACCTACAATTACGGCGCGGCGAGTGACTGCTCGGGAGGTCGCACGACACCTCTGAACCTTATCTAGTTTCTAAATATTTATTACAACTAAGAAAGTAAGAAATATTAAAGCCGTACAAAAAACAAAACTTTTTTTTCAATATTATAATCGTGCAATAATTTATAAGGAAAAATGCATAAGTTTATAAAAATAATTATGAAATGTATAAATATGAATAATCAAGCCATTATGAATAAGGTTTGTACAGAGGGTTTCAATATTTTAGATGTAGGTATAGCTTAAATAGGTTATAGGAGCCGGCATTATTAGATAGTAACTCCCATTAGCCCATTAGCATAGCCGTAGTTTAGTAACTGCGAGGGACGGATCTGATCCTCGTTACATAAACATGAATCCTATCGGAGCTGTCGAGGCGCCGGCGCAGCCCCACCAGCGCCGCTGGAGCACGCCGCGCCGGCCGCACGTGCTGAGCCTCACGAGTTAGTGCGGCGCGGCGCCGGCGCAGCCCCGCCAGCGCCGCTGGAGCACGCCGCGCCGGCCGCACGTGCTGAGCCTCACGAGTTAGTGCGGCGCGGCGCCGGCGCAGCCCCGCCAGCGCCGCTGGAGCACGCCGCGCCGGCCGCACGTGCTGAGCCTCACGAGTTAGTGCGGCGCGGCGCCGGCGCAGCCCCGCCAGCGCCGCTGGAGCACGCCGCGCCGGCCGCACGTGCTGAGCCTCACGAGTTAGTGCGGCGCGGCGCCGGCGCAGCCCCGCCAGCGCCGCTGGAGCACGCCGCGCCGGCCGCACGTGCTGAGCCTCACGAGTTAGTGCGGCGCGGCGCAGGCGCAGCCCCGCCAGCGCCGCTGGAGCACGCCGCGCCGGCCGCACGTGCTGAGCCTCACGAGTTAGTGCGGCGCGGCGCAGGCGCAGCCCCGCCAGCGCCGCTGGAGCACGCCGCGCCGGCCGCACGTGCTGAGCCTCACGTGTTCGTATCTCTCCGCTAAAGTTTTGTATCCACTACAACCTGATAGCAGCATATTACTTTTCAAATTCAATTCCTCTACACTTACGGCCGGTTTCTCGAATGATGATCAACGAAAAAATCAAATAATTACTATGTGTCAAACTCGGATCAATCGTGATTTGGGTTTCCAGAAACCGGCCGTAAGTTATGCATATGACCAGCTATTTCCACAGTGAGCTGTGCCGCTACCGAGTTAGCTCTAGTTTGGCTCAAGAATTGGATTACACGGCGAAAGGTAAAGTATCGCTTTAGAAATGGACGGCTTTTGCTGAGCTACAGCTCATTGGCAGCGATGCAATGGCTTGCAAAAATATGGAAATGTGATATCAAGTTCTTTTTAAGTACCCAGCATTTACAGCATGTCTCGGACTCTGATTTACTGTAAGTGGTATAAAAGTGATATAAGTAACTTTAAAGATTTTTAAGAAAACACTTGATAAATCCTTAGGTACCTACTACACCGTATTAGCTGCAAGGTGGGTTGTCAAAACGCTTGATTATAATTGAAATTCCCACCAGTGGGAATGTCTGATATAATTCAAGAAGTACTTACGCTAGAATACGAAATGACGTTTATTATTCGCATAAAATTGTATCGTAACGAGGGTCTCAAACGGCAGGTTCGTTTTGGCCCGGTGGGGCTGTCTCGTGCGGACATCGCTTACTGTCGCGAGCCTTCAATGTCATATGAGTATTATATTTGAAACAATCACGGTTTTGAACATAGTTTTCTGTATAAACGGGATATAAGTATTTATTAATCAAACTCACAAATCAAGGCAAATATCCCATTTATAAAGAAATATCGAATAAATGTTATGTATCGTATTTCACTAGAGTTGCTTGTTGAGCACATAGAAGAGTTACTGCACGGAATACCAAATTGAGTGCAAAACAAGCTATGCACTTTTTTACAGCATAAAAGGATTAATAAAAGGCGGGCACGTCCGGATGTACTCAACTTCAGGGCCAGGGCTGCCGCACGTCCGGCTACATGCAGCGCGCCGCGCGTGGCCAGGGTTGCCGCACGTCCGGCTACATGCAGCGCGCCGCGCGTGGCCAGGGTTGCCGCACGTCCGGCTACATGCAGCGCGCCGCGCGTGGCCAGGGTTGCCGCACGTCCGGCTACATGCAGCGCGCCGCGCGTGGCCAGGGTTGCCGCACGTCCGGCTACATGCAGCGCGCCGCGCGTGGCCAGGGTTGCCGCACGTCCGGCTACATGCAGCGCGCCGCGCGTGGCCAGGGTTGCCGCACGTCCGGCTACATGCAGCGCGCCGCGCGTGGCCAGGGTTGCCGCACGTCCGGCTACATGCAGCGCGCCGCGCGTGGCCAGGGTTGCCGCACGTCCGGCTACATGCAGCGCGCCGCGCGTGGCCAGGGTTGCCGCACGTCCGGCTACATGCAGCGCGCCGCGCGTGGCCAGGGTTGCCGCACGTCCGGCTACATGCAGCGCGCCGCGCGTGGCCAGGGTTGCCGCACGTCCGGCTACATGCAGCGCGCCGCGCGTGGCCAGGGTTGCCGCACGTCCGGCTACATGCAGCGCGCCGCGCGTGGCCAGGGTTGCCGCACGTCCGGCTACATGCAGCGCGCCGCGCGTGGCCAGGGTTGCCGCACGTCCGGCTACATGCAGCGCGCCGCGCGTGGCCAGGGTTGCCGCACGTCCGGCTACATGCAGCGCGCCGCGCGTGGCCAGGGTGGCCGCACGTCCTGCTACATGCAGCGCGCCGCGCGTGGCCAGGGTGGCCGCACGTCCGGCTACATGCAGCGCGCCGCGCGTGGCCAGGGTTGCCGCACGTCCGGCTACATGCAGCGCGCCGCGCGTGGCCAGGGTTGCCGCACGTCCGGCTACATGCAGCGCGCCGCGCGTGGCCAGGGTTGCCATGCATGTATACGCGCGGCGCGCTGCATGTAGCCGGACGCGCGGCAACCCTGGCCGAGCGCAAGATTAATGTACCGCGATGCTTACTCTGTGACCTTTTGTTTATTTGATGTCTTGATCCTGAATACAATAGCGGCGCTTGTAAAACTTTCACGATAAAAATGTTATTGTGACTTACCTGGAACACCTTGCAGAACGAATAAGAGTTGCCTTCTCGTCTTTAGAATATCTCACCGTCTGGTATTATTTCATTTTGTCGTGTTATTTCATTTTGCTAAACCTTGTATTATCTAGCCGAACTATTTTCATTTCGTCATCTCCTCCGAATTGTTTACAATATGTGACGACTGAGCTCAAACAATACTGCAATAATATTATTTGAAATGTTTTACGATGTGATCTCTAATAGTATTTCAAATAGATTACAAGCAATAACTCTCTCTGCTCCGCGCACTTGGGTAGAACCTGAGCTTTAAACTTCAACAAATTCGACTTGTTGCCCTTTTCTTGGCAAAGTCAACATCATCCAAACTTTATAATCAAGGATCGATATTCTATATTATTGTATTGTATATATAACAACACGAAGAATCTTTCAGCTTTTATGAAATAACCAAGGTCTGACTTTTGTGTGTTCATAAGCTCGAAAAATATTGAAATAGAGCAAAGCTTAGCCGAATAACCTGGTACGTTGGTACAGCCACACACATACTTCATGAATACGCACTTTATGCTATATTACATACACTTTCATTTCATTAATGGATTATATAGCTTTAAAAGTTAGAGTTCCTACTACATACGTTTAATTTGCTAGAGTTATTATTGTAGTAGTAGAGTTCCACTAAAAAAAAGAAAAAAATTGTAAGACCATTCTGACCACGGTGAACACTCGATACGTCGTCGGTCGATTCCTGACCTAATTAAGTTAGCTAACCACTAATTAAGCAATAGTCGATACAATTAGTGTATTTGTCAGACCACTAACGATCGATTGAGAGCGATATAGATATGAGTGTTTGCACACCAGCCGACATCGACGCAATGTCTCGAACCTCATCAAATGAACTAACATATCGTTGTGACGCGCTGCCAGCCGAAGGCGACCCATGCGCTTAACTATTCTGTTTACTCAAACGCATGATTTTTATTCCACCTCAGTTTTTTTTTTCTATTAGTACTATATGGGTGATATAACATACCGTTTTTCAATATGTTGTTAATTTATCTGTCTTATAGATACTGTCTGGTCAGTCTACAGACTATAAATGAACGGTCGACTCCAAACTGTAAGTTATAATGACTAACGACTCACAGTCGCAGCCAGCTCCACTCGACTGGCCACGCTAGACGAGAGGGATCAACTGTCTTCCACAGCTCCTCGCTGGAGGCTATTATATACCTTAACTTAACCAATTCGTTCAGTTGTAGAGTTCGTCTCGTCTGTGTGACGGTAACACTTGCTGCTCTGGAACATGATATCACTTGACAAAGCTGACCTTCGCCAAGGCTGCATTCATTAAATGAGCTTTTGAAATAACATTTAGATTGAGATCGAAAAGAATTCTCGGGAAGTCTGTGCTTCAGTCACTTTATTTATGAAGAACGCAAAATGAAATAAGTACATAATATTAAAGCCGTTTTCCTCTCTACTGCGCCGCATTTCCGATGGTTTCAAACCGTGTTTTTTGTATTTCAAGGTCGTTTGAAAGCCTGACGGTTATGAAATAGGGGTGAAGCAGAATCGACCGATTATTGAGGGCAATTTGTGTAATGTATTGTGGAGAGCTGACGAGGCCAAGGGGCAGGGGGCGGGGGCGGGGGCGGGGGCGGGGGCAGGGGCTGCAGGCGGCGGGGGCTTAGGGAAGTAATGGTCCCTGAGAAAACTTTCTTACCTTTGGTGCCTTTTGAATTCTTACTCTTGATTTCGTGAAACTTAATAGCTATGCTCAAAGATTTTATTTGGTTTTGGTAGGTACATATACGTTAACTGTATGGCGGGTACTGCATCTTAGTCCGTTCCCTGGTCAGCCCAAATTGTGCTTAGTCAAGTTAAAAATTCGTTTGTCCGCATCATTAATCGCATTATTGACATAATTCGTTAACTTTCTTAATAAGTCGGGCCGGCCGGCCTGTTGTGCGCCAAATTACATTTTGGCAAAAACCTCGTTTATTTTTGTCCCGCTCGAGCTGGTAATTATGTTCACGGCCTTTTATTTACCTGTACTTATGTGCTTACTTTGTGTTATTAGTAAAATTAATGTTTTGTAAAGAGCGTGCAAAATATAAAAGGCGAATATGAGGTGCGCGCGAGTGATACACGATGGTATCATTTTAGTGAATTATCTTGTTTAATTTAGGTTGTTTATCTATTTATTACAAGCTCAACATCAAGATCATAAGTATGTGTTGGTAAATAAAGCAAACATAAAATTGTACGCTCTTTGTAACGGGTGGCGCAAAAGTAAGGGCACTAAAGAAAACACTGTTTATTTTTTTATATGACATTTCCTGTCATTCTATTGTTGAAAATTGTGTAGTGAACAAATGTAAAATACACTGAAAATAAACATGGACCGTTTTACTCCTCAAGAACGTGGAATAATCGTGTCAATGTTCTTACGGAATAATTCATCAGTGATAAAAACACAACGTGAATTTTGTCAACGATTTCCCCACCGTCCGGCACCGATTGGTCGCTCAATTCGGATTCAACATTGGATAGACCTAAGTCTGGGAGACCAAGAACAGGCCGTTCAGCTGAAAATATCGATGCTGTGCGCGAATATGTGGAAGAGTGTCCAGAAACATCAACGAGGCAACGTGCCACGCAATTGCGTCACTGGAGAACGCTACAGAACCATGTTACGTGAGTTTTTGATACCCAGTTTGGACGAATTGAGGCTGGAGCACATCTGGTTTCAACAAGACGGCGCTACGGCACACACAGCGCGCGACACTATGGACTTAGTTAGGGACGATTTTCCAGGCCGAGTTATCTCTCGTTTTGGCGATTTGCCTTGGCCTGCAAGATCACCCGATCTGACCAGTCCAGACTTCTTTCTTTGGGGTTTTTTGAAATCTCGGGTGTATGTGAACAAGCCACAGAATATCGCAACTCTAAAAGAAATCATTCATCAAGAAAAAAGGAACATATCGCAGGAAGTGTTACGGCAAGTTATGCAAAATGTCATAAAAAGGGCTCAAGCTTGCATCAACTCTGGAGGTCACTATTTAAAAGACATAATTTTTAAATCCTAATGGTACAAAATTTAATGAACCAAATATACATTTAAAAAAACCTAAATCTATTTTTCTAATTTAGAAAAAAAGTTATAGCTGAACCAAATAGGGTCATTTCTTTTGCGCCACCCTGTATATACGTTTGTGTGTGTTAAACCAATCGCTTAACGTGAGCCGTTCGACTTACATTCTTTGATTTAGCGATCTGATGCTGATCAAAGAAATGTTACGTAGTCGATACAATCTTCCCGCTGACGGATACAACTTTGGTAGAATCCATGTTGGATTACTGTTTTTGAAGTGAGATAAAAGGAGGATAAACAAGATGGACTCGCCGATAAAACTCGCCGACACTGCATGTAGACGTAGTGGACCTGAGAAGCCGACGCGACGGGGCGGCGGCACATCGAGTGCACTTTCAACGTATTTGGACCAGGTTGACATTGAGTCGATGTCGGTGGATAGATAGATAGATAAAACATTTATTTGATTCACAACAACACACACAAATTACAATAAAACAGTAAGAA
This sequence comes from Ecliptopera silaceata, assembly GCA_932527185.1. Taxonomy (NCBI): domain Eukaryota; kingdom Metazoa; phylum Arthropoda; class Insecta; order Lepidoptera; family Geometridae; genus Ecliptopera; species Ecliptopera silaceata. The sequence goes on along the minus strand of OW052209.1, from coordinate 259,090 downwards.
TGGAAGGTAAAACTAAAACTATAAAATAAACTTATAAAATAAAACAGGCACACCATCCACTACTACAACATGCATACGGTTCTGTGGATGAAACCGGCGAAGCTTTGAGGGTAAAAATATGTGTTAAATAAGCCTACTGCATCCCAAAAAACCTTTTTTATTTCTAATTAACCATAGTTCTCATTAGTTTATAGTTTTTTTATTTTAGTTGAGCATAGTAATTGTGCCGTTGGGGCCGAAAGGCACGTAACTTTTTTAACAGGTGATTTTTCAAATATAGTTATATGTATTAAAATTCATTTATTTAATTATGTATAAGTAAAAACAAGGCATATAACTTAACAGTTGTGTAAAAGTAATACAATTTATAGTTATTAGTAATATGATAGTACAATGAAAAAACGTTATTGATGTTTAAGTACATATTAGTAAATCAATATACTTAAATGAATAGTAAAAAGGCAGATAGTAAAAAGTAAAAACAATTAATAAATTCATGAATCCTGTGAAAGGATTATCCAATCAGACAGTCTTTAAGGTCGGTGCGGTAGTTATGGAGTTAATTTCTTTCACTATAAACTCTGCTCTAGTTCACAATAAAGCTATATATATTTTACTAAAGAAAGTAGGTGTGTCTTTCGGATCTTCATCGTGCTTACTGTACTGTCCTGAAGTGTAGGTATATTGTACGTGAAATGTTGATCGTCTATTTCAATAGAAGGGCAGTGAAAGGTATTCAGTCAGATGAATGAATTCTATTTATAAACTGAAGTTTGGTCGACTTCGTAAACTTTGCCAATATGGGTCCAGTGGTTAGTTTCTAACAAGATGTCAATCTGAAAATGAGTCGATTATCATTTGTAAGTTTAGCGAGGCTCATGCCAACTCCAAGCTAACGAGCGCCGGCCGGACGCCGGACGCTGGACGCCGGACGCCGGACGCCGGACGCCGGACGCCGGACGCCGGGCGCCGGACGCTGCGGCGGCGAAGTCGCGACGGACCTATTGAACAACAAATAGAACCGAAGCCGAACGTATTGAACAATTTATCAAACGTCATATACAAAAACGTTGACATGAACTTGACATTGAAATAAGTGTTTTCTTCTTCAACCTACGCATACAATGTGGCCTCTATACACTCTCATTTTAGGCACCATACTCTCAGGGCAATCTTTACAAAAAATCACGAGACATTTCACGATTTTCTTCTACTGATAAGATACGAAAATAATATAACATGAGAACTGTATTAAAATGCCAATACAAGTACATTACTGAGACACCCAGGCAGAGTAGACTGAAAAATGCAAACGATTGAAAGTATTCAGTGCTGACATAATTTAATTGTTCAGTGGCGAGCGATGCCTTCCTCGCGACCAGTTATCGAGCGCGGGTTCTACTCCCTCCGAGCGGGAGGCTGGCGCTGGCGGGAATAAAACAAGAGTCCCTCTTGTTTTATTCACTCACATATAGATAACTGCAATCAATTATATTAAGAAATTGGATATAGAGCTACAGTGTAGAACTGCAATTTACTACTAACGGAAAACCGCGCATTACATCGTTTTTGGACCCATGGGGCTAGTGCACGTAATGTTGCGAAAAACATTATTATTATTCTAATGTTGTAATATGAGAGTGCAATAGGTCGATAAGAGTGAACTCAATTCCTTACGCTAGTATCAGTATTATCTTCCCGATGGAAAATAATAATAAAAACAAACTGTACAAGTTTTCACCGAAGGGAATTCGCGGAGCAGTTCGAAGCGAATTGAAAGTCTTCGTACTGACTCAGTAATTCGTGTTTGTTCGACAAATTGTCCATAAAATCGTACGGCGCGTTTATGTTAATACAGAGGTGAAATATGCAACTCGGGAGGCGCGGCTCATGATTCCACAGACTGGATCGGGACCAGTGCGCAGACTGAAACATAAACATACACTAAGTAATAAACTAACTTACAACATCATGTTACTTACTTCTGATGCCGTAAACACTTTTTTACAAAAACAACATTATTACACGCACCGCAGGTTCATGTCTTTATAGAGTGATGAAAAACTTAATAATATACAATAAGATCCCTCGAAACCTATGGCAAGCGTGATCACACACACGCCTCACAGCACGTCTCATTAGAATACGAAGCGCGTTCCCGTCGCGTTGCGGCGCGGCGGCGCTGCGTGTTGCCGGAACTCAGTTCCGTGAGCGAATTATTTACCGACCTGCCGCCGAGCAGCGGATCTATTCACATGAGTAGGATTAGCACCACGTGCTTAAACAAACTAAAACAATTAGGCCATTGAAATTCTAAATAATATTCGCAAAATTATTAAAATAAAAAAAAGTTTATACAAACTTCCAGTAACATTTTGTGATTTTCCATTTGCTCGCTTGTCGCGATTATTACATACAGAATTTTAAACTTTTAAACAGAGTTAAGTTAAGTTCATGTTAAAATGCAGATAACAGTGACATTGCGGGCCACAGTTACTGACACGGAACTTCGTTTGATGATTTTTTGTGGTTTTTATTCTCGCCTGAAAATGAGAGCATTCAGACAAAAACTCGTCTGGAAATCGATAAATTTATATTTGATACAAACACACCATGGTACAAAGGGAGGAGACGGACGGTACGAGCGCGGCACGGTGCGCATTGTGTGCACATCACATCACTTCACGCAATGCGCGGTCTTGTGAATGCGATGCGTATTTATCGCACCCCCTCCCTCCCCCTCGCGGGTTATTCTGTAATGCTAATGAAGTTGACTGAATGAGTCTATATCGGCGTTTCAATTGAATGTAACTTTACACTAAATAATAATTTTAAATAAATCTGAAGAATTGGAGATAAATGAGCGCAATGTAAACTCATCTCTGTACGTACGATATATGTTGATACATCTCTGTACGTACGAGATATGTTCATACATCGCACTAGTTGGGAATAATAACATCGTCTCTCATAAATGTTGCTTTCACATTATCAGTTTAATTTAATAATTTAGTTATATATTATCCATTTATTTGTGCACAAATATGTTATTTAGTTAATGACGATGTTTGTAGCATATATAATAATTAAAAGTACCGATTGCAATTCATATAAGATATTATTGCCGGATATAATTGTTGCTTTAATGAAGTTTGAATGTAATGGAGTCCGGAATATATTCACATGTTTCTCAACTTTGAGAATAGTAATCACTTTTTATTTGTATGACACATAATATCGGGTACGATACGTCACCGAAATAGGGTAATTTTCACGTTATTTTATGTCAAACCTTATTGTGACAAACACGGTCTAAAGATAAGAACCTCGTTAATTATAATACGTCACTAGCTCAGACGTGTTGTTCCAGTGCCTTAGACTACATTATGATACATTATTGGAAGCTGTGTGTCGCGCGTTCATCTCGAACAGGGGGGTATCCTGCCAACTGAAATGTTTTTGATCTGTTATTTGATCAAATTGCAGTTCACTTTTCTTCTTTGTCTTTTATTGATATTTTGAATGATCGATTTTCATACCGTTTGATAGAATTAAAGAAAAATCAGGTAGGCCATGCTCAAATCAGGTAGGTCATGTTTGAATCAGGTAGGCCATGCTCGAACCGCGGCATTGACGTCATTTTTAACAGCTCAATCACGTCAGTCTACAAAAATACCGGAGAATACTGATGAGTTATCATCGAAAACTGAACTGCAACTGAAAGGATATTCGGTCACGCAGGTTTGCCCTAGCTGGATAGCCCCCCAGGTTATACGAGTAAGAGCTATATCAGAACATGTTTAAATGTTTAAAAAGTACAAAAGTCTAATTCAAAGTGAGTGAAGTAGGTGCCATAGATAAAAGTTTCCGTAGACGATGTTAGCGTTATTAAACTCATAACTTTCTTTAATTATGAGTTAATTTATTCAACGCCAGAAACTCAAAGGGAACAAGGCACCAAGTTATTTGAACTTTGTCATTTACACATTCCTTCAGGACAATTGCAAGGGCACAACTTTTCTGAATCCACCAATTTAAAAACAATTCTGTTCGCAAACAAATAAGAATCATTTTCCCGCGCCGCCGCCGCGTCGGCCATTATACCTATTAGATTTACTTTTGTACAAAATTGTGAAAACAAAATAAAGGTTGCTTTTTTCGCTTTTGGATTTGATATGAATAAAAATCACGTGAAAAATATCATTAAAATAAGTAGTAACTTCGTGGTTTCTATGTTTACGAATACAAATTTGAATGAACAATTTTTATCTCACATTAGCATGCATGATGTATTCAGTAGCTGTGATGTGTTCAAGTAGTTTATGTATTAATTAACATTAACAAGAACAATTTGTTTAGGTACGCGTCATATTTTGTAATTTGGTTCACACTTATTTTAAAAGCTGTGAAATGTATCGGAGAAGTCAGTTCAGAATATGATTTAAGAAACTCACTGAAAGAGGATTTGTGAAACTAAATGGAAATCACACTGGTTAGATAAAAGATTGAAAAAAGATTTAAATACCTATAAGGGATAATACTAATGTAGATATTCGGAATATAGCAACGTCTTCGGATTCTTAGAATTTACAAATATAATTTTGTATACGCTACGCATGGCAAGCTACGGCGTAGAGCGCCTACGGCGTAGGCAGCGTAGATGTAGTGTCTCTACACCGCAGTAAGCTACGACGTAGAGGGGCTACGAGACGCTGAGTGCTTTCCCTTATCAATCTTGTAGATCCCGGGAAGAGAAGAGTACTCCAATATTTATTCTTTCCGACGAATGTTTGCCTCCGTGTTTACGTAGTAATCCGTTAATTGGTTTAGCACCTTCTGTTCCTTTTTTGTGAAATATTTTCTAATCAGTTTTATAATTCTTGTAAATAAATAATCAGTATTATAGCTACAAATTGTATGTTCATACTGTGTAGTCATAAAAGGCAGATTTTAAGATTTTTCAAGTTGATTCCGGGAGCCGAATGTATCTGTTTTAAAAAGAAAAACACACCTAGCTTATATTGCAAATGTTACTGTAACCACCCCGTATATTATAAAGTTAGAGCCCCCTGTACTACAGCAACAGTACATTCAGTTCCCAAACAAACAGACGGCACGGTTTCGGTCCTTGTTTGAGTCGAGCTCATTCTATTTGCGGAGCCTTTTCTCGTCAACTATGGTATTTACTGGTACATATTAGTACTAGATGAACTAAATACAAGTATTTCTATAATAAACAAACACGTCCTCAGTGAACGTGCTCAGTCATATTCCAGATCTATACAAAACTACCTTCCGATATCATAATTTCATCCCTTAATAAACATTTCAGCAAATTATGTAAAATTATCTGAAACACAAAAAAGTAGTATCGAGTAGACAAACAATTCAAATTGTACAAAAAATAATTGTGTCAAATGGAGTTCAACCCTTTGAATGTTTCTGGAAATGCCGCAACCCCCCCCTCACCCCCCCCGGGGGGGGGGAGAGTAGGGGGGGGGACAGGAAAGAGACACAAAGAAAACATTTATATTATTCTACTTGTAAGGAAAAAGGTCTCTTAAATTCTAGACGATTGAAGATAGCTCTTTGTTTGTATTGTCTCGAGTAGGCTCCGGGAAACCGAGCCGTTACAGTCGGGATTTTATGTTTTTTATAAATATAATTAATAGCCGCAATACATGACGAGATATAAACTTGGCATCTACCTACCAAAGTGTTACCGTTCTCAATCGATGGAATTAAACAAAAAGGAAACCACGGCCTTGTCAGCTCTTCGCGTGCCCGTGAGCCTCGCCCGAGGACTGGAGGGGGTAGGTATTGGGCAAGTCCATATTAATGAAACCCTAAGTCCCTGCCAAATATTACATACGGTTCATTAGTTACCTGTCAGTGGTTAATGAAGTAAGTGTTATGTAGGTTTTATTTTATATGTGTAATAAAAAATATCTATCTATGTAATGTATTGTATTAAGTATGTCAGTCTTCTAGTACCCATAACACAAGCTCTGCTTAGCTTGGGGCTTGATGATGTTGCAGCATATTTAAAGTCTTCAAAAGCTTTTTAGGATAGATAATACATCAAATCTATCAAATCTGCGCTAACTTTTTATAAAATAGATTGTTATAGTTTATATTAATGTCCATGTGTAAAACCAAATCGAATTGTAAATATGTTTACCAATAAGTTACTACAAACTATAATGTACCTTTTCATTAAAAAAGTATTTATTCTTTTATTCACTCATACATGTATATTTTGATAATTAATATCCATGTATTAAGCCAGCACGTTACAAACATAACATTGGCGTTTCAAATAACAACGGGGTGGGTAATCAGTCGTTGTTCTAACTATGTAGTAGGTACTCGTAGTGTAGGTACAGTGTTTGCAAATCTGCTAATGAACGGCTCATGTATTCAGTGACGTGATACGTGACGTTGTGAGACCAATACATGTATTGAATATTTTCTATTGTTATAATTCCCCGAATCACATTTTTGTTGTTGATTGTGAATCGTTGTTAACACGGTACTGACCGGGCGGCCATAATGCGGCGCCCCCGGGGCCGGCCCGGACACGCGCCGGCCCCGGCCCGGATGTGTTCCGGATGCCGGAGTGTAGTGGTGGCGCGGGAGCTGGCAACACTCGACATTGTTGCTCTTTCCCCATGTCCGCACATCACTAATGCCTTTCACAATAGTAATGTTTGATTTAGCACTATTTTAGTTTTGAATTAGAGTTTATATCTAAGGCTTCTTTGTTCAGAGTTTAATTTAAAAGCAATGTACAAAAATATTCAGCTCATCTTCAGATCATCTTGTAGGTACGTACGTAACATTATTTACTACAATTAATATACTTATTCATATTGATATCTATTGCGCTGAATATATAAATTATTTAGTTTTATTAGCCATATTTTTAAATAAATTCGATTTATGTGATTTATCTGAGATTGCCATATTGCTAGTATTTCCTCTAGATCCGCTTCGGTGCGCACTTTTCAGATATTTATATATTGGATAGCTGGTTTGTAGCGCGCGATGCAGGCACCGGCTCGTGCGTCCGAGCGTCGTTCGTACGTAATGAGGTGTTGTTATTGCTGACTGCTTCTCAATTCACGTTTTATTTGGTTTTCTAATAACCGTTAACCACCGTCATAACCATACAAATGGGCGCCAATCTGTAATAAGACAGTTTCATTCAAACATTCTCATTGTAATGGTCACTATTGGATGACAATTATTTCCGATAACATTCTACAAGGAATATTTATAATAACTATGAACGTGCATTTCATTTCAACAGTGCATATTTCTAAAAGCAACGTATAAAATTACGTAATATCAAAATACATAAGGAAAATATTATTGCAGAAACTAGCTAGTGACTCCATAGCAAACGAAATGTGTTTATAATTGGATCCGAACGAGCCGGAAACGGAAAAGATAAGCTGAAAGACCTTTCCGGAAACATTTTGAGAGCAAAGCTCGGATATTAGGCCTAATTCCCTTTCGCTGCACTCCGGCGGGAGTTAGTTATGTGTTTGTAGTGCGAGCGGCGCCGCGCGACACAGCTATAGCTCGCCGCGGCGCGCCGCTCGGCGCTCGCCTCTCTGTCAGCGGACGCAGCGCTCGGCGCTCGCCTCTCTGTCAGCGGACGCAGCGCTCGGCGCTCGCCTCTCTGTCAGCGGACGCAGCGCTCGGCGCTCGTCTCTCTGTCAGCGGACGCAGCGCTCGGCGCTCGCCTCTCTGTCAGCGGACGCAGCGCTCGGGGCTCGCCTCTCTGTCAGTGGACGCAGCGCTCGGGGCTCGCCTCTCTGTCAGCGGACGCAGCGCTCGGCGCTCGCCTCTCTGTCAGCGGACGCAGCGCTCGGCGCTCGCCTCTCTGTCAGCGGACGCAGCGCTCGGCGCTCGTCTCTCTGTCAGCGGACGCAGCGCTCGGCGCTCGCCTCTCTGTCAGCGGACGCAGCGCTCGGGGCTCGCCTCTCTGTCAGCGGACGCAGCGCTCGGGGCTCGCCTCTCTGTCAGCGGACGCAGCGCTCGGGGCTCGCCTCTCTGTCAGCGGACGCAGCGCTCGGGGCTCGCCTCTCTGTCAGCGGACGCAGCGCTCGGGGCTCGCCTCTCTGTCAGCGGACGCAGCGCTCGGGGCTCGCCTCTCTGTCAGCGGACGCAGCGCTCGGGGCTCGCCTCTCTGTCAGCGGACGCAGCGCTCGGGGCTCGCCTCTCTGTCAGCGGACGCAGCGCTCGGCCGGCGCTCACTCGGCGCATTCTTCTCTCACTATTTGTCTACGATTCTATAGTAAGATTCTAAGCTCCAGTTTAACACACGTTTAATTTGAATGTTAGCAACAGTTAATAAATGCGGAATATTATAATTTATACATAGTTGTCACCGCTGCGCGCTGGCAGTAGCGCGCCGCCGGCGGCACACTTACTTCACAAACACTATCTCGGCGATAAACTGCCCTCGCCCGCTAGCTACTATGTACTATATATATAGGACGACTTTGTTCCTTCACTATCTATCTAGAACTTTCTAGAGCATGCTCATAAAAATTGGTAATCGTGGATTAGAGTATGTTCAAATACAGATAAAAAAAAGTAAGTGCACAAAGTCTATTATCTAATGAAAAGAAGGAATAACACATGCTTGGGATCGTATCGAGTACGTGTCATTCACTTTGTTAACTTATCAATCTAAACTCACAGTTTTCCTCGGTGTAATAAAACTCACAAAGTAGGTTGTTCCTGGCGGAGTGTGGGTTCGCAGTGCGCTTTGACTCACAAAACGTGCGCTCTATGGAATATTAAAACTCAAAGGCAAACGTACAGCGGCCTCAGTCACGTAGCGAATGAAAACTTTATACTAATATATCCGAGGAAAGCGGGCCCCTAGACAAGCACTCTACTACTCGGCACTAACAATATACAATAGCCGGCCGTTTTTGTTTATAATTAATTCGTTTAGTCAATCAGCAATGACGGTTTAGAATTACCTTTAAATTAGAATTACAAACGATTTTAATTATTCCAATCTCGATCTAATTGTGAAAAGCTTTTCGATGCGTACAATACTACATTTAGTATAGACTTTTGTTCACCGCCCGCGCGCCACAGTAAGCATTTTGTTTTCAGAAGTAAGGCTGAAGTTGCTTCAGAATGTTGTCCATAATCTGTTATGAAATACTTTCATTTGCAGCCCTCGCCCAAATTTTAAATAATATGAGTAAAAAAGTTGTTGTCGTCAAGGTTTGCGGAACCTTGCTAAAGAGATATATATCTACGTAAGAGAAAGAAAACGGAAATATATTGTGATACTTGTTATCGCGTCATCAAATAACTAGGACACATACCTACTCCTATATGTAAATAATATCAACTAAAATTACGTAGTATTTAGTAAAGGCAATCAGCTAGTCATAAATCTGCGCATTCCGGTCACATGTATTACCGGCTAATATGTGATAAATCAAACAGGAAAGATAGCAGCGACACCTAATGTGACGCCATAATGCCACATTATCTGGCGATCACGTGCAACGCCGGCCGCTCGGCCGCTACATCGCATCGCATCGTGCGAGTACCGACTGATGACGTCCACGAAATGGGGGCAGGGTAAAGACGCTTTTTTAGATTCAAAGGAGGGCGCTCACACTATAACGGTACTTTCAAAAGTTCAGCACTTAATAGAAAGTTTCTAAAACCTAACAATCACCAACCCGCAACGGTCTACAGACAGCTCAAATGGTTCACGTGAATATTGTATAAAAGTATATACGATCTCTCTCCTGGGCATTAGCGTAACTGGAAGAGCTTGTTAACGAAGTTGGTTTTAGCAAAAGCACTCATGGTAGGGGCTTGGATTATGGTTCTAATGCGGTCGCTGCTATGAATAAAGTAGGATATTCCGGTAATTAGGGTCGCCGCGCCGCATCGCGCCGCACCGCACCGCACCGCACCGCACGCTAACTGACGGGTGGGACGTCACGACAATTTGAAATTGGAACGTGATCGTTTTAATGTGTCGTTATTGCAAAATGTATATTGCCAGCTTCATTGTACCATCGAGTATCATATCAATAGCGTGTAGGAAACCTTAAAACAATTCAAATAGTTAATGAGTGTTGACCGCACAGTTATTTCTCCTTACGTCAGTGTGCAAGGACCCTGTGCTCCACCGACCTAATATTCGTTTAGCGTGCACCTTACTATTTTTTTTATTAAGCTAACAATAAATAGCCTCATTTGTCGGGATAAGCGGTAAATATAACTCGCATTCATAATATCTTAATATTCGTGAATATTTAAGTTATTGTGTAAAAGTTATACTTACTTAATATGGTTTTTAGTTTAACGCAAAACTGAAGCTTGACTTTGTACCGAATATCAAACATAACATATATATACTTTATTTAATATGTTTTCAAAACATATTTAGTTTTAAAGATTAAAATGATTTAATTGTGTATAATTTGAAAAGCTGACCGATAGTCATTATTATGATGATGCTGTGATGCTGTGAGCAGCTAATGGACGAATGCATAGAACTTGTTATCGACACCAGCAGTACAAGGCAGTGCTAGTCTCAGCTGGCGCGCGCGTGCGCCGGTGCGGTGTACGTGAACTTATGAGCTCAATTATTTTGTACTCATATGTTGTTCTTTCACGCTGTCAACACAAAACTAAGCAGCCATTGAACCCGTGATATTTTGTGAAGATTACAACTTCTAATTGAATGCCTTTGACATGTTTGTTGATTGAAGATGGTGCAGACAAAGCTTTAGTTAAGTAAATATGTCTCAAAAGGTTCAATAAGCACTTAGACTGAAGCCCTGAGAACTTAAACAAAGCTCTCAAATCTAAAAGTAAAATTCTAAGCAATCCGAAGTTAAAACAATTTCAAATAATTTATTCCTCTTAATTTTAAAAATCTAATTGCTAGACTTCTAAGACTGAGTATATGTATACTTAAGCATATCTTTCGAGCCGTTTATCCAATCTGCATAGAACATGGTGTTGACAGATGGTGTCATTTAATTTTACTAAGAGTATCCGTTCTCGACGAGAATAACTACCAGCTGCTGTCTCAAATGATATGTAGTGATATAATCACTGCATTTAGGGTTTAGTATTTAATCAGATGTGGCTTTTTCATATCCTTGGAAATGAAACATTTTGAAACGTGCCATTTCCAATTATTTTAATGAGTTCGTGGTTTTCATTTACAGTTTGCAATGCTAACTGATGAAATTACTATTTGCTACGCTTGCTTCCTCTCTCCGTTCGAGGAAAGATTACTCCATTCTGGCGCTATATTTACCTGACTTTGCTCTCGCCGGATATTTTATACGACACGTCAGAGAGTTAGCTTGTGATTGCAGACAATCAAAAGTATAAAACTGGCCAAAGGTAGTGTAGTGTTTGATGATGTTTTGAGGACGCTGGCGGATCCACATTAATTGTTGACAGATTTGACACTTAAACATTTTCGAAATGTTTCCATCATTAACTGTGTAATGTTTAGGTACTTTACATTTGGAGTGTACCGTCTTCACCATTTCTTCTGTTGAAAATGAAATGTGTGAGAGAATTACAGCGGATAGAGTTCTAACTCCTCACAAACTGATGCTCGAATTAGTTCCGAAATTGGCTCTGAAGCGTTCGAAATAAAAGTGCCATAAACACGTTTCGTCCAATTTGTGGTAATCCAGTTAAATCCGGTTCGCGCCGGATCTCACTTATAAAGGCGTCGCTAATGTTCTTCGCGTAAGTTTTTCCGAATAAAAAGTGTGATGGCGAAGTGCCAAGAGGCAGCGAGCGGCTCGCCAGCCACGTGCGGCCAAGGGCGAGTCGCCCACAACTATGGCGCTCTTTACATACATTCTTCTAAACTATAACAGAACCTTCAGGCTACGCTCTTCGATTGTTTAGAAAAAGAAACAAAATAATTGGTATAAAACAGCAAAACATTATACAGTAAAAACCAAACGCTTCTATAACTTTCTAAAGACTGTAAGTACAGTGTAAGTACAGTGTTTGGTTTTTTTAACATGTGAAATATTTCCAATTATGAGATTATGAGGTCAAAACACAAGTTAAGAGCTATTGTTCAAAAGTTGTATAAGTCAGTTGCAGCCCTCAGTGTCAGTTGTGAGTCGGGGGCGATGCACGGGCTGCTCTAAGAAATGAGATTTTCTTTATTTAATGGCAGTGTAGTGCAGTGTAGTGCAGTGCTCGCTCAAATTGCCGGCGGGAGTTATGACAGTGCTCCAGCTATTTACTGAAAATTGCACCCCGATCCGAGACCCGCGCGTCTCACTTCACGTGTTTACATTTTTCTATTCTATATCAAAGGCAACTCGAGGAACTTTGTTTTCATCTAATACAAATTTTAATTTGAAAATACACGTGGACCACGTTGGCCACAAGAGACTGGGGCTGTGGTTTGCATGGACACCGATGCAAACAACCAACCAATCTGTTGTACAAACTAAATGAACGAGAATTTTCTTTGTGATTGCAAGCCGAATCAAGAGGTTCCGATCGCAAGATTAGGTAGTTGAATGATACAAGTTTATTTATCGTTCACGATTGAATTTTCGTAAGTTCGCTTGTTGTATTAGATTGTATTACTTAAAATGTAAGTATATGTAAAACACGTTTGCACACATTCACATTTGTTTGTTTGCTCATTTCATGGCGTGTTAACAAAGCAACTTGTATTGTATTTTGGAGAAGAACATAAAACAACATGGAGGAGTATAAGCTCGAAATACTTACTACGTGATTATTATCAGGCTCAAAGTAATGCTGCATTTTTGGCACCTATGCGCACATAGTCGCCGTAAGAGTCGGCCAGTGGGAATGTGGCCGGCGGGAGGAATTCATTCCGCTAAGGGAGTCTTTGTGCCGGTCTCATGCGGAATGTGACGTCGCCGGCCGCGGCTGCTTTACGAGCCTTTTATCCTGCCCCTTTCAGAATATCCTTTGATATCGTTTTAGTGAAACATATTACTTTTTGTTGTTATAGCCGAAAACGTCGTGTTTGCAAAAAACTCTGTAATTTCATAGGCTCAGCTGCAGCATCTGTTTAATTTCATAAACTCATTATCTATTTCTTGAACGTTAGAAGGTTTATTAGGTTAATTATCGAAAAGGAGGCTATTTTATTGAGCAAAAAGGTAGTTTCGCTCACACGGAGGTTCTATAAAAGGAAATGGTGTAATCCGAAGATAAACAAAAGTAATCGCCTTAAATCCCTAATCTACGTTACGGTAATGTTTCTGAAGGAAATTATTTAGGTACAATAATATCTTAGGAAAGTTCCCGAATGAGTCTGACTAATACACCTCGTATTCCTTTTTACGACGCACTTTGTAAACATATTCCTTGAAGATTTATAGACGAGGGTGCTAAAATAATTTCATTACATTAGGGCGAAGTTCATCTTGTAATAATTAATGTGAAAGGAACGAGACGATGTGGGAAAATAGATTGTATGCGGTGAAGTGAGAGTCGAAAGTGTGTTCGAGGTCGTATTGGCCGTGTTTACACAGCACGCGGAGAATAGCTAGCTCACTCAGCACATCCTAAACATTGTCTTGGATCTTAATGTAGATTCAGTGGTATTTAACACTGAGCATTAAAATATATAAAAATATTATATGGTTTGTTTTAGGTAGGTTTTTACTTACGTTCTAGTAAACACATTTTCCAATAAGCAGTCCTAGGCATGGAAGTTTATATAAAACCACTGGCTCAATTTTGATTAGATTCCCATTTTGCCTGTGGGTGCTGTGGCACGAGTAGGTGACTGTGGGCGCTGTGGCACGAGTAGGTGACTGTGGGCGCTGTGGCACGAGTAGGTGACTGTGGGCGCTGTGGCACGAGTAGGTGACTGTGGGTGCTGTGGCACGAGTAGGTGACTGTGGGCGCTGTGGCACGAGTAGGTGACTGTGGGTGCTGTGGCACGAGTAGGTGACTGTGGGCGCTGTGGCACGAGTAGGTGACTGTGGGCGCTGTGGCACGAGTAGGTGACTGTGGGTGCTGTGGCACGAGTAGGTGACTGTGGGCGCTGTGGCACGAGTAGGTGACTGTGGGTGCTGTGGCACGAGTAGGTGACTGTGGGCGCTGTGGCACGAGTAGGTGACTGTGGGCGCTGTGGCACGAGTAGGTGACTGTGGGCGCTGTGGCACGAGTAGACGGGCGATGAGAGCGATATTAATGTTCGGCGCGGAGCGTGATTTAGCAACAACGTGTATGCTGTGGCCTGTGGCTCGCAAACTAGCGCCCCACAAAATGTATTTAAAGCTGTCTTTACATGCCTATAGTTCGTATTCATATAATTATACAGTATAAATCAAAGTCCATAAGACTTCAATTTTATCATATTTTGTACGATGGTCTTTCCCCGAATCAAACATGTTTATTTACGTGTCTCTAACGTGACTGATTTTCAGCTATAAAGCCAAACAAATCGGCAAATTTCAGAAACGTGACATTGTTTATGCAAAAACCATTCGATTGTAGAAACATGTGCTGAGTGCTGAAGTAGGTTTGCTCATTTTCCTTCTGAACGTGTATTTTATTGGCGTTATTATTTTACTATAACTAACTGGAAATAGATTGCTTAATGAATACTGTAATTAGTTTACTTAATTAATATAGAGCTAGGGAAGGATGATTCGGAGGAGTACGAAAGGCAAAGGCAAAGAGACTAGGTTATTAATCTCAGCTCACTGAGGGAACTAATCCCAGGTACCTTCTGAGGCGACGTCCTACTGCGAGAGCTGTCTGCAATCTCACGCACAATGGTTTGGCTTACAATTCTTTTCCGAGAAAATACTGGTAAAGTTACTCTTAGGTTTGAGACAAAATGTTTGTTAGAACTACGTGGGAGGCGGCGGCTGATAGAAAAGAATGGAGGAAAAAGGGTGAGACCATTGCCCAGCAGTGGGAAAGTACAAGTAATTGTGGTAGTGGAGCAAGTGCAGGGAAAAGTATAAAAATATATTTTTAATTTTATCTAAATAATATTAGCTATGTTGTACCGTATACCTATATTACGTGGCCTTACCGCAGCGTTTTTTAGGCTAATTATTTTACAGGCGTTTCAGCTCAGTTGGTAGAAGTAGCTCTGCCTTCCATTTCTTCTAAAAGGTCAGTTATGCATTGTGCTGTCAAGGGATATTGAAGATGGTGACAATTGGGCAGGATACAACTCTTTAAAATAAACATGCAATAAAAATTCCAAATGTTAAATAGAATGGACCTTCCATGCACAGTAGTAGGTCCTTGTATAAGGAAGCAGTGCTCAAATAAGTAGTTGGCAAGTTCCTATTCAACTAAATGCCATGTTTTGCATAAGTCGACAACGGAGCACGAAATGCATTTGAATAGTTTAAGGCAACGAGAGGGCGCCACGTGACGCACATACTAAAACTACTACAAAGTACTTCAAATGGAACAACTTTCTCTATAAATTAATTAGACAAAAGTACAAAAGTTTTTATAATCTCCACTCCATTCTAATTTAAGCTTTTTATAATGATAAAGCGCGGAGAGACTCCACTCTACGTGACGCTACTGCGGCTACGAGAGAAACTAAACTTTGAATAGTAGAAGCGGTATTCAGAGACATTTACGGCCGGTTTCTCGAACAATGATCAACGAAAAAATCAAATAATTACTACTTATGTGTCAAACTCGGATTAATCGTGATTTGGGTTTGACAGAGATAAATTATACGCCATTTATCATGTACCTCGTTATTTTTAAGTACATTTTATTCGCAAAAGTAAAAAAAATAATACTATTAGTTAGGCTAAGTAATATTCACTAATACATTTATTTATTTGCTAGAATCAGGTTTACAGTTGGGTATAAAGTACTGAATAATAAAATAGCTCCAGCACTAACACCTTTAAAGACATGTAAATAATACAAAAATGTCATACATACAATAGGATAGACAATCGTGCTTATAAAGTAAATTATATAAATTACTTTAATTATAGACATTTTTAGAATGATGTCAAAGTACCTAACTCAATACTAAGCTCGACATTGTACAGCTTTGTGTATTGTTATAGAATATGTACCGTTTCACTTTGGAAAGTCTTATTTATTACCAACGTTTTTTATCAGAATTCATTATTTCCTAAAATAGGAACCGGTTGAGAACCATGCCACACAATAATCTCGTCTTCATTTATTTACATTACACACGCGTTTTATGTAGCATCAATAGAAAATGTAGGTCACGTGGTGCCGTGGCTCACGAGGCGCCAGGACTTATTTCACTCAACTTATCGTCAGAGAATCGGCGCTCAATTATATTTTATCTAAATAATATTAGCTATGTTGTACCGTATACCTATATTACGTGGCCTTACCGCAGCGTTTTTTAGGCTAATTATTTTACAGGCGTTTCAGCTCAGTTGGTAGAAGTAGCTCTGCCTTCCATTTCTTCTAAAAGGTCAGTTATGCATTGTGCTGTCAAGGGATATTGAAGATGGTGACAATTGGGCAGGATACAACTCTTTAAAATAAACATGCAATAAAAATTCCAAATGTTAAATAGAATGGACCTTCCATGCACAGTAGTAGGTCCTTGTATAAGGAAGCAGTGCTCAAATAAGTAGTTGGCAAGTTCCTATTCAACTAAATGCCATGTTTTGCATAAGTCGACAACGGAGCACGAAATGCATTTGAATAGTTTAAGGCAACGAGAGGGCGCCACGTGACGCACATACTAAAACTACTACAAAGTACTTCAAATGGAACAACTTTCTCTATAAATTAATTAGACAAAAGTACAAAAGTTTTTATAATCTCCACTCCATTCTAATTTAAGCTTTTTATAATGATAAAGCGCGGAGAGACTCCACTCTACGTGACGCTACTGCGGCTACGAGAGAAACTAAACTTTGAATAGTAGAAGCGGTATTCAGAGACATTTACGGCCGGTTTCTCGAACAATGATCAACGAAAAAATCAAATAATTACTACTTATGTGTCAAACTCGGATTAATCGTGATTTGGGTTTCCAGAAACCGGCCGTTAGTCTCAAACTAAGAACGTACTTCAGAAACAAATCATATTCGTTGCACTTTTAAATATACGTGCCTACTATAAAACAAACAGCTGAGCACGCAAAACGCTTGCCTTGAGTACAAAATGAACCCACAACCTAATGCACAGGAAGCTAAGCCACCACTACTCGTTCTGTGAAGCCACTCAGTAAAATAAAACTACAGTGGTTTGCCACTTATTCGAGAAAAAAGATGTTGACAACCTCGCCACAGATTAAGCTCTGTTTGAAAACAAAGGATTCCGCGTCATTAGCAGTCTGTGGTCGTTTAAATAAAAAAGCGCCATTTTCAGTTTCCACAGGCTTTAGTTAGTGTTGCGTGTCACCCCGCACCCCGCACCCCGCGCCTCCTTGTTGCCACTTGTCTGCGTCCGCCACGTCCGCCACGTCCGCCACGTCCGCCACGTCCGCCGTGCGTTCATTGCACGCCACGGGCGTACACGTTGCACTCGGGTTTGTAAAATAAATTCTGTACTTGGTAACTATACTTACTTCCATTATGACTAAATAAGATTATTAAAAAAAAAACAAAAAGGTTCTTCTTAACGCATTCTATTGCTTCACCGATGACTTTTCCTAGCTCTTGAGCATAGCTCGCGTAAACAACATTATTGAGTAAAATTGTTGGTGACTAAACTTTCGTAAAGATTTTTAGAACTTTAATAAGTAATCGTTTTTAAAGAGGTATTCAAAATATGGCAAAAATGAACGCTCTCTTGTTAATGAAGCCAGCTTTTAGTTGGTTACATTACGCGGATTGGCTCAGCATTTGAATTAGCATATGATTAGCGGCGCGGCGTCTACTCCAGTTCATTGGTCGTGTTCACGATAAAGCACGCTCTGCGAATTACTTTTTAACGAATCCCTAAATTCGGTACTTACTTTAAACAAGCTTTTAAAAATGACATCCAAACTAGCAGTTATTCGTGACTTTGTCTGCGTGGACTATGTTTTCCCGTAGTAGGTACTGTTGGTAAGTTTGACTATTTGTTGTAACAAAAGAAGGCGAGTCTTCTCTGAGCTTATTATTTTTTATCAAATTGACTTTATAACGAAGGTTTTAATTCGACCTTCATATTCTTCTTAAGCTGTAAGTACTTCGTAGCAATAAGTCAGTTAGAACTTTGTTTCTCATTTATTACATTTACTAGCGATCCGCTCAGGTTTTACTCGGGTATAGCATATGTCTAAGTAAACTAACATTGTAAGATAGGTACATTGTTTTGATTTATTTAACAAAGAGGTGTTTTCGATCAAGACTCCCAGGTTTAGTTTTCTCCGACAATTTCCACAATTTTCGTAATATTTCAGCCTATTTACACAAATTGTTAACAAAATATACAACAAACCCTTCCAAATTAATTTATGTCTCAAACTAAATAAAAACTAAAACTCAAATATTCTTAATTCCGTAAAATCACTGCGAAAATATAGAATCGCCTTATGATCGCCGTGATTCTATTTGCCAGTTCCATGCGACCAGAGCCTAAAAGAACGGACTACGGCTTGGTTTCTACCGTTTTTTTTGATGATGTTACAAAGAATTGCTGAAGCTTCAGTGAAGAGTACCGTCTTTGGCAAAAACCGTATGAAAATCCGTTATTAGTTTATCGCGAACAGACAAACACACGCGGAAAGGAAATTTGTTAAATAATATATAGTGATAACTCTAGTACCTCTGCTTTGCTTAACAAATATTAACCAAAACAAGGTTGAAATATTTGTTTGCACTCGCTACGACTGTTTACTTAGTATACGAATATATGTGCAAGCGGTAGCGTTATCCGAGTCACACACTGGTCACACACTGGTCACACAGCGCGTTACAACTCTGCAATAGTTGCAGAGTCGTAACGCGCTGTGTGACCTGATTCGATAGGTTTACACGAGGTTTATAAACAAATACATAAATATTCATGAACATATCGCACATCACACTTTAATCATAAACAAAGCAAAGTTATGGAAACTAGATTGCTGAGAGAATACTTCTATATATTTTTATGTAAATACAATTATAGTTCTGCTCACCCGCAAGAAGTCAGGTATTTTATGAATGTAGTAAGTAATAAATCGTTTCTATAGGTAGGTAGGTGCTGCTAGACTTCTCAGAATGTTGAACAATTAAGTTGAATGTGAATGAGGAGGTACTTCAAAGCGAATTCATCAAACATCAAAGCTTTTAGCTTTGATGTTTGATGAAATATTTGGAAACTGGTTCCACTCATGAATTCAAATAAATATTACTTTAATTAAACCTTGATTATAATTACTTACAATAATTTATAACTTGAAAAATAATTAAAACCTACTTTACGAATATTAGTAGGTGACTCATAAACAGTCTAGCAGAATAATTGCTTGATTTTATCCACAAAGCTTATAGACTACTTCAGTTTTTTTTAATTTGATAAAAATCTCGTTATTTCATTTGTATGCAGTATGACAAGACCTATTTTCAAAACTAGACTTAAATCGTAAGCACACTAACCTTATGTACAATTATGAATTGATACGGAACGGAAATAATAGTGTAAAGATAAAATAAAGCAGTAAAGAGATAAATTATACGCCATTTATCATGTACCTCGTTATTTTTAAGTACATTTTATTCGCAAAAGTAAAAAAAATAATACTATTAGTTAGGCTAAGTAATATTCACTAATACATTTATTTATTTGCTAGAATCAGGTTTACAGTTGGGTATAAAGTACTGAATAATAAAATAGCTCCAGCACTAACACCTTTAAAGACATGTAAATAATACAAAAATGTCATACATACAATAGGATAGACAATCGTGCTTATAAAGTAAATTATATAAATTACTTTAATTATAGACATTTTTAGAATGATGTCAAAGTACCTAACTCAATACTAAGCTCGACATTGTACAGCTTTGTGTATTGTTATAGAATATGTACCGTTTCACTTTGGAAAGTCTTATTTATTACCAACGTTTTTTATCAGAATTCATTATTTCCTAAAATAGGAACCGGTTGAGAACCATGCCACACAATAATCTCGTCTTCATTTATTTACATTACACACGCGTTTTATGTAGCATCAATAGAAAATGTAGGTCACGTGGTGCCGTGGCTCACGAGGCGCCAGGACTTATTTCACTCAACTTATCGTCAGAGAATCGGCGCTCAATTATAGATTTAAAAAAAAGTTGAAGTTTTTAAAATGATAGCCACTCCAAACGTGCTGTATTTAAATACATATGTAGTAAAATAATGTGGAATGATCTGTCTGTGCTGTGTGCACTGTGCCGATGCCAACTCGTATACTACTCGTTATGTACAGTCACGGACAAAGATAAAATCATCTTCCATCCGGCGACAGAGCCGTCTCATTATTTCTGATTCGTGGCTTTCATGTAACTGTGGTGCCCTAATGGAAATACAATACAAATGATACAGAAATTCAGCAAATGTGTTACAATACTTTGGAGGACAAAGATATACGTTTGCGCGATATAACAAAAGTAAGAGGGGTTTGCTACAATTACATATTATCATAAAAGTCTTTAATTTATAACAGCATGTATTTAAAACAGTATATTGTGTAACTTGGTCTCTTTATTTACCTATTCAATACGTAAAGATGGTGCTGCAATCCCGAATGCAGGGTTGAACTACGACTGTATCTTATCTCAATAACTCCTCGAGTTACGACCAATTAACGCTCTGCAGTGCTTTAGCTTAGGTTAGTTCGGTTCAATAAACAGGAATACAGCTCTTATACACGAGTCGAGCCGAGACTCCCGCGTCGCGGAGTTGCAACCGACGCGTTATTAAAGCGCTGTCCCGTGTGCACAGGCCTTATTTCTCGAAGTTGGCTTGTAGTGGTGTGTATGGATATAAATCAGGATTATACCGACATTTGCTTGCGAAATGACTAAGTAAACAAGCAAGTCAGCTATTTTAGATGATATATACAGCAGCGAAGGTATGAAAACTGATAGATCCACAAAAAATAGCCCTCAGTCAACTTTAACACTCACAACTTATCGCAGGTTTTACGATCTTGTGAAAACAGTAACAATATTCAAAAAGTTTCTTTCGTAAGTGTAACAGAATAAAGCAGGTAATAATAATGGTTGAAAAAATAACGGTGTCATAAAGTATTTTTGCCTTTTAGCAGAAACCTCCGTAATTTGTGGCATAGGTACGTAAAATCACGCAGAATTTCCGCTACGAGTCGTTATTTCTGAGATAAATTTGTTGAAAACAAAATCCACATTTTTCGTTCTCTCTTAAAAACAATAATAATTGAGTCAGGACTGTCGGCGCGGCGCGAACGAGGAAAGCGCTGACGCCCCGACCGCCCCGACCGCCCCGGCCGCCCCGGCCGCGCCGCGCCGGTGCCTACAGGTACGTACGAGGCTCGAGGTAGCTCTCGCTGACAAGGGGAAAACTTTCCGATTTATCGCTCCAACTAGAAAATAGGCACGGAGAAGGAAGACAAATCATAAACCCGAAAACATGCGGAGTTCATTTCAGTCTCTAGATAGAAAAGCTAATTTAATTAATGATAATTAAGTCCAATGCAATAGTTGCCGCGTAGCCGCAGCACGCGGCGTTTAGCGAGAGTGCTACTGCATCAAGTTTAGAGGCTGCGCACTCGATCAACGAATCTATCGGTCGTTAGTATCGAGTGGCCCGATTATGTAAGTAAATGAGATTTGGTGTTTGGGAGTCCTCATTACACCATCCCCGGCCCCTTAATACAGGGTGTATTTGAATAAGTTTGTTGAAGTTTTGAAACGGGTAGAGGGGCATAACCGAGTTCGATTGCTAATCAAATACTCGAGTGGGAGGGGAGAAAGTCGTTGAGATAAGAGGTCATTTTCAAGCAGTCTTTTACTTACCTGTCTGGAATATCAAAATATAAATTTATCTGATAAAATAGCAATGGCTATATAGAAATAGTGATTGCTATATAAAGTATGTATGTAACTAAAAATGTATGTTAACATATCTCCATTTCTGCGAGTGCGGCTGTTGGATTGAAAATACTGTCCAAAATATGGTTTAATCTTGTCACAGGCTACAAAATATGCAAATATCTCCCCCTACGCACTGTTGCCGTGATAAAGTCTCTCATTAGCCCTTTAAATAGTCGCAGGTTCGAGCGCGCTTTGAATACCAAATGAGCGTATTTTATAGACAAACTCGTGCTCGTATCACACCGGTTTATGTATTCAAACGCAACCGTCGTTTGACCCCTTTTTATACGTGTCTTATAAAAATTATCATAAAAGTAATTGTATCTACTATACATTAATACTTTATAGTTTGGGTCTAGTTGGGAAATATCCACAGATCATTTTACGGACAGTTCGCAACTAGACTGTGCTACTGATCATCAGATATTGTCGAAACAACTATTTCATTACGCTTGGACTTGGCCAACTCTATCTGCTCTAATTATAATCGTATCTCATCTTTATTAAAAAAAAAACTACCTTTTAATATATTTACCTAAATCCATTCTACTAACACGGGCTAATTAAGGAAGCTAAAGGAAAAACAGTAAATAGTATAAGGAAAGGGCGTGGGATAAACAGACGTAACGCAGACCTTTTTGTCGGCAACAAATCCGCTTGTCCTGATACACCAACATGCTAACTCGCAAAGACGGGCTTACCGCCAGGAGACGGCTGCAGCTCACCTACTTCATAGTGGTATTACACTCACGTCATATCATGAAGTATCATGTGCTCCGCACTTTATTCGGTTGATGAACAATGTTTAATTGCAGAGAGTGAATAAACAAATTTGAGTCGGCATTGATCACGTGGAGTTACGGAAAAATTATGTTTTCTATAGGCATGTGCTATACTGGTACTGACTGGTTAAGTTGAACTGAAACATCAGATTCGTCGCTAAAAAACTACCCCCGGCTTTCACACTACTTCTCACTCAAATACGTCCTAAGAGAAATTACATCACTACAGGCCTTTATTGAACGAGTTGTTAATGCGGTGTCTCGGGAGCCATTCTCCTCTACATTATCATCTACACAAATATTAAGCCAATTTCATCGCAGGAAATTCATGTTGGTATTGTGAGACTTGCTCAGCCTAAGCTTTTGATCTTGTAGTAATCCGGTACGAGCGAGCCAAGATCTGTGTCGAACGATAATTACTTTTCGGCTGAATGACCTGTTTTATTTTACGTTGGAACTTCTGCAAAATCTATTCGGTTTTCTAATCAAAGAAAGAAATCTTCCTAAGGATCCGGAAAGGAAAACCAGCAGCGGAAATAACTTATGGGATAAAAATGGATAAACATAATATTGGCCTAAAACTTACTGACGGTGCATACATGGCGTCCACAACTTGTTAACAAAGGATACATGGTGTTTGAATAGTTGTGAAAGGATGACCGTTCAAGGTTTGATTGTTAGTTGTGTCACGCAGAGTAACGAGCGGACGTCGCGTCGCGTGTGATTGCGTGACGCGACGTGACGCGACGCGACGTGACGTGACGCGTGACGCCGACGAGGGTTGACGTGACGCAACTATTACACGCAACTGCTATCTCATGTTTTTTGTTTAGTCCTTGCTGGAGACATCTGTGATATAATATAATGTCATTAGTGTATCATTACTAAGTTAAATTGACACCGCACTGAAACTTCAGTATACTTAATTTAGTTCTATTGTAATTCTTTGTAAGAAGGATCATATAAAAAAACGGTAGGAACCAGGCCGTAAGTTTCTTACCCGTTCTTCTCCGTTAGGTTAGGTTAGGTTCACCGTTAGGCTCTGGTCGCGTGGAACTGGCACCTAGAATCACCTAGTATGTAAGACGATTCTAAATGATCCTTGTGATTTTATTGAATAAAGAAATATTTGATTTCATTTGATTTGTCATCAACATGCTTGTATTTTCATTAAAAAACAAAGTGTAGTTTAAAAGAGTATAGTACAGTGTAATCGTATAATTTAAAAGTACTTATGTATAAGCTTTTTTTTGAGAATTTATATTAGAATGGAATAAATAAATATTTTAGTAATAATAACAAAAAAACAATAAACTTATAAAATGACAAAAATCATATTTTTTTACAACTGCTTCATTATGGGTATCAAATAAAAGGGTTTGACTAGTGTACGATATACTGTGACCAATTTATGAGCCGGGGGTATATTTAGCATTTTAATGTATTCATTAAAATGCTAAATATACCTTGTTTGCGACGCGCGACGTGGAGTGATTGCCCAAATCGAAAAAACGAGGGTTTTACTCTCGATTACAAAGAAAACAATAACTACATTATCTCTATTTATAAAAAAAAATACGACCCTGTACAAAAATAAGGAACGTTGCATAATGGTTGAAAAATTAACCGTGACCGCTAAGCCCTTTTTACGTAGTACGAGTACATTCATTTGAAAGTTGTGTAATTTAGTGGCGGTTTAATGTCCAGTGTGCGAGTAGGACACGGAACCCGCCATGTTGCGAGCCCTGCGTCACGCGGCTCGTGACGTGACCTAACTATTAGCATCGTGACGTGACATTCCTTCTCACGTAGCGTGCTTTACATATAAGTACATATTTATTGTGGTACACCATTTTAGGAAACAAAACAAGAAAAAAAATTCTTGTTTTGTTTATGTACTTTTAACCCAAATACTACTCCCAAGTAAATGTTGATATTTTTAATTTTCTTTTTAATAGTGATCGTATTCTCACTAGGTAATTTAAATCTTTAATTGGCGAAGTATGTGAAACTAAAACCCTGAACACTTTCACCTGTATAACGATACTTCTCGCAAATAAACAATTTCATTTTATTTCATTTCATATTAAAGTTCAGATAAACTTTTGCTTCGTAGCTTATTTATATTATAATAGTGCGCGCTTTCGTTTATTCGATTACTACTGTATTCGAATATCTACACAATCTAATAGAAATTGTATAATGTAATGGTCAGAATCGGAGCTGTGTGTCACGCGCGGGTCACGTCACGTCGCGTGACGTCTCGTGTCACGTGCAAATCTCGTGTCACGTCCGTGCTCGGACTAGTTTGCCGAATCACGGCCCTGATGCGAGGGGAGGGCACATAATTAGGTTTTTGCGAAGACACAAAACACTTCTAGGAAATAAGTGACCGAAGATTGCGTGTGACCGCGGCGACTCTAATACAGCCGCCGGTTTCGGTAATGAGACCGGCGGAGCCCGGGGCTGTCCGTCTCATGCGTTCATTAATTAGTTGTTTGCTATAGACGGTTTAATTTGAGTTTTTGATACCTAACGGCCATGTACAGTGCACTTACCGTAGTAATTAATTTACTACTAATATATCTCTGAACCAATTTTATAAACAACAAGTTTGGTAAGCTTTAAGTAGTTAAGCTTTTCTTGCAAGAAGACTTACTTTCACATGAGTACTTCATAAAGTTTAAAATAAACTTATTATTTATACATCCACAGCTAATAAATAAAAAGGCGAAATATGCAACTCACAGTAGGTAATTTATCTTCAAATAGGAAATATAGTAGACAATTTAGTACAAAATATACTTATGTCTCAGACTTTACGAATGCCTAGAGACTGACGCCATATCTTATAAAAAGTTAGGGTTGACTTTATGTCATCATTAATAATAATAATAATAATAGCCTTTATTTCCTCTTTCTTACATTTCACATACATACTTTAAAATCAATGAGAATACATCACATTTAAAAAAGTTAACAATATTTCAGTGCATGCAAAATTTAAATCAGACTGTTTTTTTCCTAATCAAAATAGTAATCTAACATGCTTTTTTTTTTTTTTTTTTATACATAATATGATATTATTAAAATTAATTTATGCATTGATAAAATAATAGTTGTTAATCATTTAAATAAGTAGGTAAGTACTTTTAATTCACTTTACACATTCATAAAGTAGTACTTACACAATTTTTAATTATACAATTTATATTAGATTTCAGACTAATTTATCCATTTGTAATTTGTTTTTTATTATTAATTCTCTTAAATTTTATAATTTAATAATATGTATTCGGTTCTTATGTAGAGGTCCCCTTATTGGGCGAAGGCCTCCTCCAGAGGATTCTTGTCATTACCATCTTATTTTCTCCATTTTTGTTTGCGTTTTGGTATGGCATGTTAAGTAATACCTTCTTAATATAGTTCGATCTCTGTAATTTTCAGCTCTGGAGGGTTGTAGTCGCAAACCCCCGCGGTGACAAGCCGTATTGGGGATGTTTTTGTTTACATTTTTATTTCTTTTTTTTTTTTTTTTGTTTACTTAGATACATTTTTTTTTTTTTTTTTTTCTAGGTTTGTTCTGGAGAGGACGTCATACTTTACAATTGAATTTTCTTTTTGTCTGTGTTTCTAGTTTCGGTGTCGGTTTCCAAGGAGCTTGGCATTGAGGTGGTTCTGGGTTTCATGTATGATTCTATTGTTGTTCTGTTTTTCTTTGCATCGTTGTTTTTATAAATGTTTCCTTGCGTAGTTCTATGGAGACTTTCAGGGGAAGAGGTTGGCTTTCTTTTCTGGTTTCTAGAAAAGCAAGGTTCTGGTTCAGTTGTATTTGGGTTTGTTATATTTTTACTATTTATTGTTATTATCTTGTCATATTTCAGCACTACATTCTCTCCTTGATTTTTTCTGTTTTTGAATTCTTCTTGTAGTTCCCTTCTTTTCTGTAATATTTTTTGTGTGAAGTCTTCTTTTATATAGGTTGTAGATTCTTCTAAGTGTTTTTTGTTTCTTAATATTTTTATTTTTAAGCCCATTGTACATAAGGTAACTACGATCGGTCTCGGTTTTCCTTTGTTTTGTCCTATTCTTTTAACTGATATCTCGATATCACGTAATTCGCAAGGTACTATCATGGTATCTGAAATAATCTTTAGGACATTACCTTCGAGTTCGTGATATGACTTTTCATTTTCATCGACGCCAAAAAATAGAACATTTTTTCTTTTTAACTGTTGTTCTATCCGATCTATAGTATTTTGCTGGATTTCTAGGTTTTTTTCTATATCATGGAATTTTGACTCAATACTATCGAATTTCTCATTAATGTTCTCATTTATATCTTGTATAATAATTTCCTTCATTTTCTTAAAGTCTTGACTCTGTCTTTGCATATCTTCTTGCATGTTTTTAAGTATTATCATTATTTCATCCATTTTTAATAATTAATCAACTACGGTACGAAACCTCTAAGTAGTTTATGTATGTCGAATCGCACTTATATAGTTGGTTCTCGTCTAGGGTTTTAGTTCCCGATCAATTATCCAATAGATGGCGTAAAATTCTGTCAATCAGGGTGGCAAGTATCGAAAGCTCGTTACTTCAAAGTCATGCGTCAAATATTCAAGAGATGGCGTTATTCTTGATAATTGATTTTATGACTAATCAATTCCAATATATGAGGTTATGTTTATCAAATATTTCCATGTAAACATCTTTAGACTCACGAATATCCGTTGCACATTAAATGAGAACCACGACGAATCAATCGAGGTCACATAACTCCAGGTTATCACTGTTTGAGGTTATTTTTTAACGTTGCCGGTTGCAGTTTGTTTTTATGTCTTTATATTGTTATTTCACTTAGGATCACTGGGATAACATTGTTCCTTTTGAGATAGCTATTGTTTGAAATGGTGGTACTGTATTTTATGAGAATTAACACTATTTTGTATTTTATAAATAACAAATAACACAGAGAAGATGTTGACCTGAGCACCGTGGCGCCCTCTCATGTCCTCTATGTCATCATTACGTATGGTAAATTATATAAGATAGATCGTAATAATTTAAATTGGTTAGTAATAATTGGAAACTAAAATAACACTAAGTAAAACTATAGGTAAGAGTCGACGCTTATTGACTATTCGACCCGACGTTGTATAAACCAACAAATGCTAATCAAGTCTGCTTACTGTTTTTTGGTTAATTGTAAAACTTGAAGCAATTTCCCCGGCAGCTGACAACATCGACCGATTAAGATGCCGGTCGCGGCGCGCGGCGTCCGGCCGGAGGCTGCCATCTCCGGAGCGCACCTAAAAGCTACCAACGACCAATGAACTAAGAGAGACATTTATATTTTTAGCAAAAGTATCTTACCAAAATAACAACATATAACGACATTTGCCATGAAATAGATATATTCTTTTCACCAGTCTCCTCCTTTAAAAGACTACTAGCTAAGAAGCAATAGATTATGCTTTGTATTTTTGTTTTTTAAGTTGTACAATTTAATTACATAAGTAGAAATTTCAAATTTGTTGTGAACTTAATTTTGTAAAATAGTTTAGTTTAGCTTATTTCTGTTTTCGAGAAGACAAAAACAATTTTGCATGCTGTGTTCTCATCTAGAAGGCCGTACACTTATCCATATTTACCTCTTACTTATCTATTTACATGTGTATCCTAGTGTACATCCAGTTTTGAGAACCTAAAAAAAAAAAAAAAAAAAAAAAAAAAAATAGATTTTTAGTTTTTAAAAATAGGTCCTAAATACAATAGATTTGAAAGATCCTAGAATTCAGATTTAGATTTCATTCCGCATTTATACGCATTTTAATTTGAGTGAAGCACACATGGTTCGTTGCTGTACTGTGGTGCGAGCGCTGCGGGGACTGCCTCCGCAGTTTAATAACTTATATGATACGCATTCAGTTTGTTTTTTGACAATTAACGAATCTGCCATGAACAGTATTACTCATCGCTTATAAAATGTTTCATTGAATAAAATCACAAGGATCATAATATTTGAAACATACCA
Source organism: Ecliptopera silaceata (assembly GCA_932527185.1). NCBI lineage: Eukaryota > Metazoa > Arthropoda > Insecta > Lepidoptera > Geometridae > Ecliptopera > Ecliptopera silaceata. Next base: position 230,216 of record OW052209.1, on the reverse strand, counting down.
GCTAGGTAGGTTAAAGCTATCAAATAAATAAACTTGCAATTGTATATTTTAACCACAAACGCTAAAGCAGCTGTAAAAACATCTGCTCGTATCTAGAAAGGTTCTTCACACGTTACACGAGAGAGAAAAGTGGTGAAAGGGGCATGCTCTCCATTTATAAGAAAAAAATAGCTATGGATATCTGCACCGCATGCGATGATGATGATGTGTTCAGACTTCACCGACAGCGGCGGCGCGGTATATCTAATTAGCATATTAATAGGGTGTTAGAGTAAACCGAACGAACTAGAGCGTGTGTTTAGGCCTTATTTATAGGCTTATTTACAGTAAGTGATTAAACATCTTGCTTTTATAATGGAATAGTTATAATCTAGGTACTATACTTTACAAAGCAAATTAATTTTGCTTGGAAAAACTTTAAACTCTTCAGAATTACTTTATAGTCTAGTGATTCAATAATTTACATTTTAAGTCAGAAAAATCTAATTTAGTGACTCTTTAGTTTTTAATTACTTATTAAAGTTTCTAAGTTTGGCTCATGAGTAGGTAACGGTCTAAAGAGTACATTAGGCAGGAAACCAGGATATCTACAAAACTATACTAGGTACGTACCGTACTGTACCTTGACAAAAGAAAACATCGACAAAAAAGCTATAGCCCAGTAACTAGACTCTCACATTTTTATTGAAGCAAAACAAAAAGACGGGAATAAAGATTACAAAAAGTAGCGAGGTCTTTCTTGTTAAAAGGTAAGCAATTCTTATCTGTAGTGAATTCCCTGAAAGTTACTTATTCCATTGACTTTTCCTCAATCTCTTCGTGAATTAAATAAGCTCGGGTGAGTTCCTGAAAGAAAACCCACTGTAATGGCTCTTGACGAATAGTTGTCGATAAGACGCGATGCGCGCTGCTCTGATAAACGACTTTGTACTATATCAATGCGGAGTAAAGTTTCGATTGCTTTTGTTGTTCACATTGATCGAATACTTGTGAGGTTAATAAAACATTTATAGGCGCCTGGATGGAACCACTTTGTATTCTTACCGTACGAACTTACTGTGACCTCTTGAGATATCTAAACACCATCATCATCATCAACCCATATCAGTCCACTGCTGGACGTAGGTCTCTCCCAAGACGCGCCACTGAGCCCGGTCTTCGGCTCTTCTCATCCATTGTTTGCGAGCTACATTTCGCAGATCGTCACTCATCTCGCCGGAGGGCGTCCTACACTACGCTTGCCTAAATGCGGTCTCCACTCAAGTATCCGTTTGCTCCAACGATTGTCGGTTCTGCGTTAAACATGGCCAGTCCACTGCCACTTCAGCTTGCTAATTCTTTGATCTATGTATATCGAACACCTTGGTTTTGTGTCGGATGATTTCATTTCGGATCCTGTCTCTCAAAGAGATTCCGTGCATAGTTTTCTCCATAGCTCGCTGAGCGACTTTCAGCTTGCGGACCAATTCCACTGTCAGTGTCCATGTTTCAGCAGCATAGGTCTTAACGGGTAGGACGCACTGCTTGAAAACTTTCTAAACAGAGCGTCAAAGTTAAGTTCGGTATTTTTATAATTATTGCAACAGTCGTAACCGCACCGGCATCCATACCCTTCAAATATAGCAGGTTGCTTACTAATAGTGGCCGTCAATAGTGTTAGTGTTGGAACCCTAAAGTGTGGTCGTCACTGCGCGGTGTGCAGACAGCTCGGCAGCGCACGTGTAGTAGTCAAGCAATGAACTCCTGGTTTAACATTCCCGCAGTACTTGTAAATGTAAATGGGTAAGTAGCAGCTCGATAAATTACTTCCCGGTTTCTGAACTGGAATCGAAAAGCTAGCTAAGATCATGTTTCGATTGTATTTTATCTCCAAGTTTGAAGAACATTATTAATGTTTATAAATAAGAAATGTTTTTATTAAATTCTTGATTACGATGTCTGTTGTTACTCCGAGAGAGCTAATTAGATAAGTTATCCAAGAAAAAATGTATTAATCAAGAAAATATTTGAGTACGTTTGATATATTTTTATACCTTCAGATATTTAATTATCTTTTGTTGTGTTTTTACCGACGTATTTTCAATTGTAACCACGCTATGTATAAAATGGTAAAATGAATAATAAATGTTCCATGTTACTCTTAGCTATAAAAAATATGATGTTATGTGGCACATGATCGACAAACTTTGGGAAATAAAACATACCGAGATAAGATGCACCATAATTATATTAAAGATGTACGATCCGTGAAGCGTGAAGGTACAAAGAGTTTTGATGTTGTGAGTAGTCGAATGGAAGTTCGTGGCCGGGAGTTATTCATGCTATCACGAGCTGCAGAATCTAGATCTCTGGTACATTAGTGGCTTCTTCGAGATATACCCGGGCCGGAGGCTGCTCATCTCGGACTGGTACTAAATCTCGTTAACTGCTCCCCCTCCTGCCCCCGCTCCCTCCCAGTCCCCCCTCCCTTGCCCTCCGCTGGACGGCACGAGTGCTCTATGAATTTAACTAAACGATCAAGTACTGCAGTCCATCACGATATTAATGGCGTGTCCACTCCGGTCTTTGAGTGGTTGGCTTTGGAACGCTGAAATTAAGGTTTCCTTGTGATTTGCCTGATGAGAATTCACTGTCGTATTTTTATGAGGTAGTAATCACCGTTTTAGTTTTCAGGCGAAAAGATTAACTACACAATATTTGATGGATTCTAAGATAATCTGCTGCAAGGTACAAGCGTTGCAGTTGGAGTAGAGGTCCTTTTCACTCGTTGAGTAGCCACGTGTATGTAATTTTATGCCCTAAATGAAAAAATGAAATAATTTTAAATATTTACGTCACTAATAAAAGAAACCGCTAGCAAAGTATGTAATAAAGTATTTCACAGATAGATGTAATCTTATTTAATAACTTGTAAATGCGTGTTCTAGAGTTGTTATTACATCTATTACGTATTACTAAAATGATCAATACCGTATGGTTCTTGTTTCTGGGATGACAAAACCAGCTCTAGCTCCTTTATTAGATGTGATTCAGATGCCTTTGAGCACTGGGCTTAGAATATATTCTAGAGGCTTAAGTTTAAGGTTAAAATTAATTGAAGTTTAATATAGCAAGTTGATTAAGTATCTATATGGAAATATCAACATGATGCAATATCTCAAGCGAGCTAACGTAAAGCAAAATGTCGACAAGTGAATGGCGACTTCCTCTCGGCGGCGCGCGCTTGGCCGACTCGCGCTTGACCCACATTCCGAGGAGCTATTTCCATGCCCCCCTATCATTTAGTTTTACTAGTTTCACAGCGAAGAATGTTCAGTTTTTTCTCCTTTGGCATTTGCACATAAATATTCATTCATTTATAACTGAAGAAAATATTTAATATCCGAAATCATACAAAACATAATATTACACGACTATAAATAAATATTTGATCAGCAGCTCAACGTTGCCATTTCATGGTTACATATTTTATTTATTGTGATTAAATTTAGCTCTACGTATTTTGTCAAGTAAGATACACTGCGCGGTAACGTAGCATCACTCGGCGGACCGGGCGTCGCGTCTTCACCGCGCAGCGTGAATCTACCGCTGCTGCTCACCCAACCACTTCAATTATATTCACTTATTTAAGTTACATAACCATTACATCATAATAATTTTATTTACAAACAAACTAACAATTATTATAGTATTTACAAAATGTGCATAGGTATATATAAAGTACATGAGAAACAGTTGAGCTATCTACAGACCGTTGTCTATATATACCCAGACTATAGAATACGCCTGGTGAGTTACAATAACTTCGCATTGGCTCGTTAAATAGAATTACATATATTATTTTATTATTTGTCACACATACACCCTCTCTTCTCACGCACACACACACACACACACACACACCATCTCTCACCCTGCCCCCTCCCCCGACACACACACACCCTAACTCTCACAAACATCCACACCTCCCTTGCAATCCCAACTCTTACAAGACTGGTAGTAGCAGGTCCACAAACACTTAACATCTCACACAATACACTCACATGCACTGGTGGGTTACCTCTCTATAACCGGACTCTTACGAGACCGGCGTACCAGAGGAGCCTTCCAGTAATTCACACTTCACACAATTTCATACTTCTCACAACTTAATACTTTACACAACCTCATACATCTCACACTGAAACAAATACACTCCCACACCTAAAATACTAAGACTTTCAAAAATATTTATATTTACATATATGTATATTTATAGAACAGTTATACATACTTACTTTTTAGTCACCACATAATCACCACACATATGAGCACTCGCCACCTTATTGTAATTATTCACTGCTCGACACATTCTTATCAAATTGTAAACCATAGAAGATCAAACAGTACCTGTGACACAAGATTTTAATCTTAGTGCAGGTCCTGTTACACATAAACTTGTACTAGAATATGTAATCAATGTTACATTCACTGTTTTGTTTTATACTGTTATTGTTGATTGATGTATGTAAATATTTCTGGAAATAAACATTATTATTATTATTATTATAATTACGAAGGCATAGTTTTCAATGAAGTCTAATTACTTAAAAGCGAATTCTAGAATTCTTAAATGAATAAATGCGTTAAGATGGGTGATATACTCAATGCTTACTTAATACTAAGTAACTATTAGAACTTGTTTATCAAGTATGAAATAATAACTACAAACTGATGTGACATTGTGTCTGATCGTGTGATCTGAATCCGGATCTCAGACTAGGCCTCGGGGATTAGTCTGAGTGAGACTGAGTTGTGAGTATATGTGTGTGTGTGTGTGTGTGTGTGGGCGTGGGTGTGTGGGTGGATATACAGTGCCGATGTCAAATTCGTTTTAGCTTATAGTTTTAGCTCATCTGTATTCAGGAGGCTTTGTGTCACAAGCAGGAGCTACTGAACATTAACTCATAAAGTTGCTAACAGTGAACTAGAGGATAGCTGAACCACCAAACTATACTATACTTTATGTTAGCTAGCTGGGTTTACTTTGACCAACTGTTTCAGAGTAGATGTTGTACCGGTGCAACGAGTCTTGTCAGTATTTCGGCGCACTTGACCGCCGAAGTGCGTTTCCAACCTAAGATGTGCCATGTTCATATCAAACATTGATTATATGAATAAAAACCGTTTAAAGATTCTTGAACTGTGTTGAAACTGAACGAGAACCGAACCAAGCGTTTCGCTGAAAACAGGAATATACTTACCTACTCTTTATGTGAGTACTCGGCGATAGTAAAAATACACAAGGGTCAACATAACGATATTCTATCAACGATATATTTTACTGATCTGGTGCTCAAATTTGATAGCGCGCGTAGAATCACCCAATTTGTTTAGCATGCGGCTCATCATGGGCACTTCACATTTACAACACATGAGAGGCAACGCGCGGACCGCCCTGCCTTGAATCCCGATCGCTAGTGATCGCCTGCTTACGAGCTTTGAGCTTTGTGTCAATACGAAGCTCAAGCTCTTCAGCTTTCATCAGAATTCTTATTGCGAGGGAATTACGTATACTTTAGACTGGTTTATACAACTTCAAATAGATCCATGAGATTTACTCGATAAAATATTACAGTGAAGCATCCGAACATTTACTTTTTCACGTTCAGCCTATTCGATAGCATGTTCATTCTCGCTGACACCGTTTTCAGTCGATCCATCAATCTGGTACATTGATGATGTTTTATAAATCATTTTATAAATTCTAACATCATTTAGATTTCGCTCGCGATTTAAACAACAAATCGTAAATCCATATTCATCGACAGGCGGGCGCGCGACGCCTCCGAATTTGATTTTGCTCCAACATTTTATATTCGCGATTAAAGAGACATTATTTTTGCGTTGGATCGGAAAGGCCAACGGAATATTTGAATTACAAAAGTCCCGGAAAATAAAGGTAAATAAATGGGACCTCGCCTTGACTTCCGCAATATGAACACTCTGCTAATTTTAGAGCATCTTTACAATGTAAGCTTTGGGTGTAATGTTTTAAAGTCTAATTTTAGAGTATAAAAAGTATCACAGTGATGGAGCAGGAGCGGGAGCGGGAGCGGGAGCGAGAGCGGGAGCGGGGTGTGAGCACCGCCATCAGCCGTCCGATACTGTCGCGTTTGCAATTCGGTTCCGTCTGCAATTTATGAACGCGATAACACGCTCAACGTTTTGACGTTTTCAATCGTTCTCGTTTCAATTGGCGTGTTGTGTGATGCTGTTTGTACAGTCACTAATATAGATATGTCACTGTTTTCAGAATATTAATCAACATATTATTTCGGTTGGGTTCAAATATATTTTTTAAATTTAACTAATTCTACTTTGGCTTTCTTTCATAATTAAAGTTTGCAACATTAGCGTATTAAAAAAAAGACCCGATTTATATTATAATAAATTATAGAGTAACGTCGTAAAGTGTCAGGGAGGTCCATTGTTTGTAGGTAGGACGAAACTTATAAATAGTTATTTTAAGAACAAAAGGACATAGATATAGAGACCGTAATTTTTATCGTCGGCCGTAAAATCACACAAATTCTAGTAAAAGCATGTTTCTAAGCCAAGTTTAGTAATAACTCTAAGATCTGTTCATTTTGTTCGCGAGAATCATTTGTGACAAGTCACTTGTAACGTTGGTGCCGTAAACTTAATGGTGTGTTTACGATCACAAGTTTTCTTCAAAAAATCACAGCGTGACCACTTGTGCGTGATCTATTGAACGCAAGGACGTGTATGTTTAGCGACTACATAGTTTATTCTTAAATGTTTCGGTTTTCAATTCGTTGTGTAAAGTTCTAGTTTTAAACAACTGAAAACTGTTTTTTATGTTCAATTTTGTTGTTTAAATAATAGTTTTAATCATTTATGTATTCTTAACAAGCTTGGTACCTCCTTAAAGTCTATTGTTGGAATTTAATACGCAATGTACTTGTTTATATGGACCAGAGTTTGAATACTGAAATGTATTTGTGTTTACATGCCAACTTGTATGTTGTTTGTTAGATCACATCGTCTTCAAAATGCAGTTTGAGAGCATTGTAGCGGTAGGTACCTCCGAGTACGGTGTCGGTGCGGCGGCGGCGCAGATAACCACGAAATGTTTATCCACTACGATGTCAACAAGCCTGGAGTGTGTTATTCCAAACTAAGTGATGTCTTGCGAACAGGCGTCAATACTCGGCGGCGCGAGTGCACTTACCCACACAATAGCTCTGCTTTATTTACTCCACTCGACAGCTTTTCAAATATCTAAGGCTCGTATTTCTAGTAAATTAATGCACTTATTTGAAATTCTGTTGGCTAGACTGTTCGAAAATCCATTACATTTTTAATAATTCTCTGAGAATATACTAGAAAACTAAATGAAAGTTTGTTTGTGGTCTGGGATATTTTTTGTAAAGGTATATTTTATTTCGTAGCATTAATTTGTGCTTTTTAAAGTTGCAAAAGTGGCTATAAAATATATATTCTTTGTTTTTTGGAATAACTACGTTAGAAAACTTTTTGAAATAATCTACTTCAATTATTATTGCGGCTTTCATACTATTTTATCTTTAGGTACCTACAGACGTGGAAATTTATATTTAAATTCTTCGTTACAGTTTTTACAGTTCAGTATTTGGTGCAAGACAAGTTGTTATACACTTTACCGCATAGTCAATAACATGATTCGTTGGTACATTAATACTGTGAATCATCAAAAACCTCTTTGATTAGAGGCGCGGTGTGATTCGTGTTTTAATGAGCGATGTGCCGGATCGTCAAAAATGTATAGCTATAAAATGTATAGCAAACACGGATACGGATATTAGGTGTCAAGATTCACGGATACGGATCTTTATTTTCTCACTCAATCGGTGTCGGCGCGTGACCTCAATTTATTTATGTATTCGTAAAAGTAAGGCCATAACTTTCTGTGTGTAGTTATTTCATAAAATAGTTGATTTAGTATTTTTCAGTTATAAACAATTGGTATGACTACTAACTATATTAAAGTGCCAAATTTTTGTTTTTCACAAACATAAATACTCTGAATATATATTTTTTAAATTAAACTACTTAATCACATAATTTAAATTATTATGCAGCATTTAATCCTGTCATAGAAAATTAATAAACGATCCGCGAGTATAGTGACGGATAAGTACGGATACCCGGACATCACTAGTTATAATGTTGCTGACATGTCGCGCCGATGGATCCTTTAATAACGGTTCTATAAAATGTATTGAATCTATAAAAGTATTGAATATAATAAAAGCCTCCTGGAGGGCGAGTTGATTGAATTTCAAAATATATTAAAGAGACTTTGTTAAGTTTAAGGTCATTGTACTAAAACCGTTGATCCCGCCGTGTCGCTCGCCTGGTACTTCGTTTACTGTACCAAAAGCAATTTCAGTGCAAACCTTAAATGAGAGGTGATATTCTTAAATGAGAACGTAAAATGAAGATACACGAATAGTCTGTGCATCTGTCACTTCACACATCATCAAAATACAGACAAGACTTTCCTTAGACATGGTTAGTTAGTTTATTTGACAGTTTATGACGTAACTCCGAGCTCAATCTGTCACGTTCGCGCATGCAAATGTCTCTTATTATCAAAAAATGTAATTGTCAAGCTACGGCCAGTTTCCTCTCCACCTTCGGCACTTTCCTCGTCTAGACGGATAAATGTCGTCTGGCGTGCCCTTCTGCAGACGAATGGAAAGATAAATTGTAGTTTATTATTAATAGAGTCTCATTTCTCAGAAGTTCGCAAAATGACACCGATTTCGAAAAGATTTTACGAACGATATGGAAAATAGCCAGCGAGTGAAATGAGATTAGAAAATGTTTTAAATTAAAGACTTAACAATTTTCGACGTCATGAATGTCCACCCGCAATGATCTTCCATAAAACTTGAGGATGTTGTTAGACTTTGGTTCTACAGTAAAATATATTGATGTATTATTGCAGCAGTGTTTAATGGCAGCAGCCAGTTGAAATTGGTTGATATCAGGTATTCCCTGAACACTGTTACACTATCCGTAGTAACGTAAAGATAACTAATTTCATTGTAATAAGTTTACGTTGTAAAATATAAAATGTGAACCGTTTGCACACAGTTCCAACATACAAATAAACACCTATATACAACTAGACGCGCTATACTACATCACAATGCTATCGCCATGCGAACTATTATTTCGTCTACTAGGTACTCTTAAGTAGGTATCAAGTTGGGTAAAGTTTATTTCCATATGCCACTTCTGTAAGCACCTCACGTATGCACAAAAACAATTCCAAAACAATTAGTTGATTAGAGCCCGACCCAAATGATAACGGGAGTTCGGAACTGCCTACATCTTCACCTTTGAGAAATTCCCCAAATTTCCCGAAAGTTCGAGAAGGAACAGATGAAGCGAGCGGTTTAATTAAATCCCGGAACAATTAAAACTTGGTTCTTTGTTTGGGGATTACCGGCGGCACGTAGCGCGCCCTACTGACTGCGTACGACGCTGTGGCACAGGTGGCTTTGCAGCCTGATTACTGCGCGAGCTGAACTTGATCATCAATATTTGGATAAGTAAAGCCACTTTGTAAAGCTCCAAGCTCCCCGAAGACTGGAGCGGATCCTTTATATTACAAACCCGTTTTACGATAAAAACGGTCCACTCCATGTAAACATGAATACTGAAGGTTTGCCTTACCGCAGTTGATTTGGTTGGACAGCTCGTACCAGTGAGTTTAAAATGAATCGATAGGTTAAAACGCCCATTACACCAATTCGATTCCTTTTGCAGCCAATATCCATAAAATGGAGGTCACCGTTTCCACTGTAGTACGCTCACATAAATAAGTTGATTTAAAATTATTTGAAGAACTATAAAATATAATTTACCGTCGGAACAGTTTAAAGTTTAATAAGTAGGAGAATTTGAATCGCCAAATCATCTTCATTTTTTGTTAAAAACATAATTACTAAAATACTTACTGCCACTTACGGCGGAACCCAAACCGCATGTCGCTGCCTGTACCTACAAACTACCCTCACAATCCGCTTCTTTAATTTAAAGTTCTGTTTGTTCCCAACGAACTTTACGACTACATAAAAATGCAGTTCTGTAAAAGCGCACTCCGAATAAGATGAACCTTACATGTTAGCTTTTTTCTCTCCCTTTTTCATTGTATCCTAGATACATAAAATGCGCAGCAAATCGGATCGTGATAGGTACCTGTCAAATGATTCATCTTCATTCTCTATACTGTCACTTTTATATTGTTTATATTAATTAGACTGCTCCAGTGGACAAAATCATTTCGGATAAATTCTTTTTCGCAGTGCTTAGCTCTCGCGCTGACTATTCAAGACAAGTTCTTTGTATGTCGCGGCTCTTTGTAAATAATTTTTGTACTGTTGTGCACTTTGCAACCGCTTACGAATTGATACATGTTTAAGCAATTTTAGTCAAGGAAGGTATAGTACATTGTTCACCGAGAGGAGAAAGTGACCGATTACCGTCGAGGGTGTCGTTTGAAGCCCGAGCCGCAGGCGAGGGCTTTAAAACACCCGAGATCGGGAATCGCACTTTCTCTTGAGTGATACATAGTGCTTTATACTACACCTACGAGGAAAATAAAAAACTAAAATTTTCACATGTTCTTTTTTCAAATTGTTTGACACCATCCAACACACAGCTAGTGGCCAGTGTCATTTTGCGAACTTGGAGATAAAAACTCACTGTAAAAACTTTTTGGCTTTTGATATTTAGGTTAGAGTAGGCGCATAGTCTTACCCAAAATTAAAAAAGAAAAACCACGTAAGAAATGGATTTTCATACACTTTTCTCTCCCGCTCAGATGCGTTTTCTCGCCGCATATTTGTTCGATATGCAATGACGTACTTTCTACCGTAAATTTGATAAAGTATCAAGGTACTTTCCGAGCAGGTGTAGTATAAAATAAATAGTGCCGTTAAGAGACGATACAATGCTGGCTTTGTTAGTTAGTAAGAGATCAACTTATTTTAGATTTTTTTTGAGCAACAATTATTTTTTTTTTATTTTTATTTGCTCTTCGGAGCAGGCTAAAGTTTTAGAACCATACCGCCTAGTCTTACGTAAATGTTTTTCTCTTAAATTAGTTTATTTTCTTTATTATTTTATTTACAACGTCTTCCCGTTCACTTTACACTTTTCACAGTTATGTTTTTCTCTTGAGTTAGTTTGTTTTCTTCAGTATTTTATGCATTCACTTTACAACTTTACAGTTATGTTTTTCCCGCCATCCTCAAGACGGGAAGTCCACTCATTTTTCGTACGTTATGTTTCTCTCCTATGTTAACCCGTTTTCTTCAGTATTTCATGCATTCACTTCACAGTTATGTTTTTCTCATAAGTTAGTTTGTTACAGTAAATGTTTTTCTCTTAAATTAGTTTATTTTCTTTATTATTTTATTTACAACGTCTTCCCGCCATCTTGAAGATGGCGGGCTTTTGAGCAACAATAATAATAAGAAGAAGAAGAAGTAAAGACTTTATATTGTGTCACAGATAAAATGAAAATACAAAAAACAAATTTAAACAAAACTTATGTAATATTAATAATATCTGTGACAGCGAAACAAGCCATTACTCAGCATGTGTTGTAGGGATTCCCGCCATCTTCAAGATGGCGGGAAGACGTTGTAAATAAGATAATAAAGAAAATAAACTAATTTAAGAGAAAAACATTTACTGTAACAAACTAACTTACGAGAAAAGCATAACTGTGAAGTGAATGCATGAAATACTGAAGAAAACAAATTAACTTAAGAGAAAAACATAACGTACGAAAAATAAGTGGACTTCCCGCCATCTTGGGGATGGCGGGAAAAACATATCTAAGTGTAAAGTGAATGCTGGATAGTCAGATAGAAGTGTAAAGTGAACGGGAAGACGTTGTAAATAAAATAATAAAGAAAATAAACTAATTTAAGAGAAAAACATTTACGTAAGACTAGGCGGTATGGTTCTAAAACTTTAGCCTGCTCGGAAGAGCAAATAAATAAAAAAAAAAAAAAAAGCATGTGTTGTAGTCTTGTAGTGGCACTGGCAGAATAGCAACTCCCGAAATATGCACGTTTGGCTTTTATTTATCCACACGCCGCAGCATTATTGTTTCAAGCTGAGAGTAGCCTACTTGTACTGAATACGAACAGTGTGACTTTTATTTTAAGTGGAACTTGTATTTATTCTATGTAGCAATAAAAGTACCTACATATCGTGTCTTTCAGATCAAGTTGGGCCGTAAAGTGGACTCTGTTTGTAAGGGAAACGTAACGAACGGACTCCCAATAACCCGTTGTCTGCGATGGTGGCTACATCCCGCGGTCGTGAAATATCGTCCGCTCCGAAGTTTGCACAAAACGTGTTTATTCGTTTGCCGCAAATTTCGCTAAATATCCGCATCATGGCGCATCGAGCGCTCGCGGTGAAAGCAACGCTTACACTTTAAATAAAAGTCTTTGTTTTTTCATCCACTGTTCCATGTTTACAGGTTGTTAGCAGTTAAAACAACTTAAAATTAAAAAGAACGCTGTTACAAAAGAAGGAGCACTGCTCGTCGGTTCAGCTGCGCATTGGACACTGTCCTATTTAAGAAGCTATTTAAGATATGATTACATTAAGGTCAGCAAAGTTGGAGAAGAAGATCTGTGAAGAAGAGAGCACGTTTCTGCTTACTTACCTTGTCCCTTGAGTAGGTGCGGTATATATTTATTATGAAAAGGAATGGATGGTATTTCTGTCGAAGTAGTATAGTTATACAATGGATAATTTATTTATTTATTTCTCTCTTAATAGCCTAAGAGCCGACCTCAGCCAGACCTTCGTTATTTTAGTAAGGCTGAAAGTTTCTCTGTGTGAGCCTCCAACACAGGTAAGAACGACCCCTGACTATCGAGTTTCGGTTGTGGTTACTTTAGCAGATAACCGGTGGTAAAGGTGTACTTATAAAATAGTACCTTACTTTCCTTAAAGTGTAAAGTTCAATTTTGCTATATTTTCTCCAGAATACCTTTGGGAATCATGATGTTCATTGCCGGACACTTATCACGGTTGCTTCCTCCTGCCAGACACCCCTAAACCTTAATCAATTTTAATCATACTTTCGTCATAGTATAAAAGCTGAATTTTATATATGTTACTAAGAGACTTATAAAAATATGGTACCTCAAAAGCCAGACAGTTGTCATGGTTATTACATCTCGCCAGACATATTGAAAGCCCGCTGTAGGTGCGAGCGCGAGAGATCTGCTAAAGTAACCACAACCGAAACTCGATAGTCAGGGGTCGTTCTTACCTGTGTTGGAGGCTCACACAGAGAAACTTTCAGCCTTACTAAAATAACGAAGGTCTGGCTGAGGGTGGCTCTCCCTCTATAACAACTAATGACAAAAAAAATAACAAGTAACTTAGAGTGCAATCTTATAAATTATCTAACTAAGTACATAGTTTCGAGAGCAGGTGCCCAAATAGGTCTAAGACCTGTATCTTGGGTCACCAGGCCCACCTTAATGTAGATGATATGAAATACCTGAGTGGAGTGTTCATTCAGGAATCTAATTATGAATGTTCTTCACTTCTGATAGTCCCGCAAATTGGTAGTTACCTAAACTAAGCCTAAGCCTGTGAAATAGCATAGCTACCAAGAATTAGACTTGCAGAAATGGGCGAACTTACAAATAGGCTTATGAAAATTACTCAAAAATAATATAGTTCCTAGATGCTTTGTTTGGTGAAGAACATCTGCATGCAGCTTATCTGTAAAGGTGTTGGCGTTGTTTACAATGGCCATAAACATACATTTTATTTTTATACGAATAAAATTTATTCATGACAACATGACAAAAATGAAAGATAATAATATGTAAGTACTTAATGAAATTGGTCACTAGAGTTGTACTATTGTATTTATTTGCTAAGTATAAAAAGAAACAATGGACAATAAATACCATCGATTATGAGAAATAGCTCTTTGCGAAACAAACACGCTAAGTACGTACTAAGCTACAATTGATTGCGCGACAGCTGTGAGAGTGACTCGCGTGTGAACACAGCCCTAAGCGTTCTTAAACAGGGTAATGCCAACTTAAATGCGCCTTACAACTCCAACTGCGAGTTCGTCGCCGCCACTGAGCCGTGAGCCGTGAGCCGTGAGCCGTGAGCCGTGAGCCGTGAGCCGTGAGCCGTGAGCCGTGCCTCTCGGCGTGCACGAGCGCAGCGACAAGCGAAGCGGTTCTTACTATGTGCCGTTTTCTAGGTTTGTATATTCTCTTATAGTAGTACTCTCGGTAGTACTTTAATCATTCGAGACGAGTTTAATCATTTACCTACACTCACAGTAGTTTGTTTCTCAACATCACGTGACCATTCATTCTTATATAATATTTTTGACGTGTTTATCTCTAGTTCTTGTAGAATCTCAACTTGTCTGGAGAAAAAATGATTGTCTGTAAAGTCGGTTTACTGACGATAGTTGAACGTGACAACGTCAATCGTATCTTATCTTATCTTATCTTGGAACGCCTCAGAACGCCGGAACGCCGGAACGCCGGAACGCCGGAACGCTTCATGAGTCATGTTTTTTCGTGCGTGCAGCCGGCTCTATCGAATTATAAGACGTTGTCACGTCAAAACTGTATCACAGGTAAAATGCTAAACTCTGTCTGTCAAATGGTTTCAGGTCAATACAGTACTTATATAATTTTTCGAATGTTGATGCATTAAACTGATTCGTAGTTGAATGTTTGCCGTACATGCAGCATTCAAGTTTTAAGACGCTCCGCTACTCTCTCTGCTTGTAAAAAGTCTCTGGATAGATGAACAAGCAAACGTCATTAATTACTCAGGAACAGCGCGACACCGCGACACCGCGACTCCGCGTCCAGCCTCGCGGATAGTTACTTGGGAATGGAAGTTTTGAAGGCAAACATCTGGAACGAGCATCCCTTTCTGGCAGGTTTGGGCTCACGTTCGTCTCTAACATGAACACAACTGCGGGATGACGCCGACCCGGTACTGGAGGATACAGTCAGCGATATAACGATACCGTTATTGCACAAGTGTTCTGACAGCTCCTCCCAGAAGAGAAATAAACATTTATGTTTTCTAAACATAAATGATTATTTATTTTCTTAGCAAGGACGGATATTTCCCGAAAAACAACAAAATAGTCACATCCTGGGGCGTCATGCTCTAGTAACCACGTCGTAAAGTAATATGCATATAGTTTAGTGCCATGCCTAAAAATAGTTGTTTTTACTACATTGACTTATGAGCACATCTATCACTCGAGGAAAAACATCGCGGTAGGTAAGTGTGACGATACGACGCGCTCCAAACAACAGGCGCTCGGTCCGATGAAGCGATTTATAGTAAAGCTGAATAAAGTTTGCAATTTTGGAACGCATCGATGATCGCGCAGTCATAGCCATTATTTATGTACATACAGTGTTTTTGTACACAAATAACGTTGCGCCAATTTAATAAAATAGCTGTCGACACAGCTAAACAAATTCAGATAGGGTGTAAAATATGTGCTGGATGTGAAGGTAATTCCCCGGCTTTGTATCGAATATAATGAATAGGTCGTTTATTATGTGGAGGCACACCCGCGCCGCGCGCCGCGCGCGCTGACCGCGCCCTGGCTCTGAGCGCGGGGTGCCAGTGTGCCAGCCTCGGCCACGGGCCGCGGGGTCGACTCCTGGACAGGGTGGTCAGTCCTAACGACACCACACCAATGATAAATAAAACTCGAATATCATTGAGGTATTTGTATTTCACTTCTCTTTACTCAGTTTTAAAAGCATCTATGGAGTTGTCAGTACACCCGCGGATCTAACTCACTTTTGTTCAACATAATTGTTTAAAAGGGTACAATCGGAACCATCTCTATGACAAAGTTTTAGGTACGAGCATCTCTCTCACAAATAGTAAGAAGTAAAAACATTACGCCTTTATGCCAAATGTTAGGATTGGATGGGCAGCCTTGCGCGCAGTGAAGTGGCAGCCCTGCGCGCAGTGAAGTGGCAGCCCTGCGCGCAGTGAAGTGGCAGCCCTGCGCGCAGTGAAGTGGCAGCCCTGCGCGCAGTGAAGTGGCAGCCCTGCGCGCAGTGAAGTGGCAGCCCTGCGCGCAGTCAAGTGGCAGCCCTGCGCGCAGTGAAGTGGCAGCCCTGCGCGCAGTGAAGTGGCAGCCCTGCGCGCAGTGAAGTGGCAGCCCTGCGCGCAGTGAAGTGGCAGCCCTGCGCGCAGTGAAGTGGCAGCCCTGCGCGCAGTGAAGTGGCAGCCCTGCGCGCAGTGAAGTGGCAGCCCTGCGCGCAGTGAAGTGGCAGCCCTGCGCGCAGTGAAGTGGCAGCCCTGCGCGCAGTGAAGTGGCAGCCCTGCGCGCAGTCAAGTGGCAGCCCTGCGCGCAGTCAAGTGGCAGCCCTGCGCGCAGTGAAGTGGCAGCCCTGCGCGCCCGAGGCGCCGCCCGCGCGCGTAAATCAATCGACAGAACCGCACCGCGCCCGTCGAATGAGGTCGGAACGTGCGGTTTTTGACAAATGACTTTCAAGATTTTAAATTCAAGAGGTATTTCGGGCTCAACGATCTACAAATAAATACGACTGACATGCTTTCAGTCGAAGATCTTATGATGATTGTTTGTGTATTCTAAGAGAATAACTGGATATTTTTGTGCACGATGTGGTTTTCACTGGCATGTAGGTGGTTTGTAAATCAATCGTCAGCGTGAGCGTACTTCGTTGTATTCTCGGGAAGCCGCCGCTGGCTTTTGACGAATGGCTTTAACTCTTTTATTTTTATCCATGAAAGCTGCTAAATGCTGGATTTGAACGAGTTGCTACCATAAAATGTAGGAGAGTTACAGATATTTCACGGCGTAGTTATGATTATCAATTTTTTTTATTGAATAGATGTTGTGTAAAAAGTACATGTCATACACAAACTGAACAAATATTTGATTTGCATTGAATCTTGTATTAGTTGTTTCTCTTGAATCTGAATTCAAATTATTTTGGGTGGTTAAAGGGCCGCGACATGCGACAAATAAAGATCTTCCACGAAATAAATAAACCACAGAACATAATCTTCTATTATGCAAAAAATCACGCTCCACAATCATATTCAAGTCAACCCGCCTAAAAGAACTCTTAAAATATTTCCCAAAAGGTTTCCGCTACAAAAGTGCCAAATCAAAGCGACATTTATGAAATTAGACAGATTCCCCTCGAGGTTGATTGATAAATCGCCGGACTGCCCACCGACGGTGCCCGCATCACTTGTCACATGTGCACGGCTCCCTCATGCCGGAAACATTTTACTAACATCTTGCCGTCAAGTCTTGCACTTTCAAGAAGATGAGACTTAAGAATGAGTATAATTACGGAAACGCAGTATTGTCACCAGTTTTCAACTGATGTATAATATAAAGCAAATGATTGGGGTCATCGATAATTTATAGGAGTTAATTATGTTACATGTACCTACTTGTACACGTAAAATATAAGAAATAATAATTGTTCACACAAACTATCAGTGGATACAGCTGCGGATACCGTGTGCATATGAAAAGGGCGCGCGAAGTACATCATTGAAATTTGAAATTCTAATGAATCACTTTCTTTCCTCAGAGGATGCTTGGATTATTAAAAGTGCTTTGTATTATGACAAATCGGACCCGGAACCGATACGAAACGCACTTCTTAACGTTTATTAGTTCGGCCAGAATCCTCGGGAATAATATTATTAAAAAAGCTTTCAGGTGATGCGATAGAATCATGGCGTTATCCAATATTGCGTGAAGGACGCGAAGTCACGTTGGCATGAGGCGCGTCCTCGATAACCACAAAGCACAGTGACAGCTGCATGTGCCTATCGCCTGTTCCATGAATATTTGCATTTTAAACATGCCAAATTGTCATTGAATATCGTGTGGAGTGTAGTGCAAGTTATGCTAATAAACCGATAAGTGGCTCCGGAGTACAGAGCGGCGCGGCGGGTGAGCGCGGCGCTAGTCGGCTCCGTCGCCGCACTCGCGTCGCACTCGGTCGCCAAGCTGGCATTGGACTCTACCCCCCATCTTATGAAAAGTTAGCGTTGACTTTATGTCACCATTACGTATGGTCAATCAAGACATCAAGTCTGCGCTAACTTTTTATAAGATAGACCGTACATCTATTATTATTTCATCATGTTTGAGTAGTTGACCACAAATGGGGTAATCGTAAATTTTATTTTTAATTAATTGTAAACATAATAATTTTCAATGATAATGATAATTTTTTTATGTAATATTATGGTACCTACCTAAAATTATTTTGAATTTTATCGTGACCTGTCTTTTTGACCATGATTATTTAGTTTGTAGTAACTTTATTAATTAATGTTATTATACAATAAGTGTAAACCGTGTTAATTGGTAAAATAAATAAATAAAATAGTTAAGATTAAGTTTTAGTGAATTGTGAGCATTGTAAAAAAATGGTAGCACTCCGGGAGTGCCGGCAGAAGTGAAAACTTCAATATTAACGTTGTGTTTTCACTTTTAAGTTTTCACTTCAAAAATATAACCACAGTCGTGATTGTGTCATGTCATTGTGTCACATTCACGCAAGCGCGAATGTGACACAACGACGAAGACAACGAAGACACACTGACACAGACACATTCGCGCAAGCGCGAATGTGTCTGTGTCATTGTGATTGTGTCATGTCGTTGTGTCACATTCGCGCAAGCGCGAATGTGACACAACGACGAAGCCAACGAAGACACAGACACATTCGCGCAAGCGCGAATGTGTCTGTGTCTTCGTTGGCTTCGTCGTCATCGTCACGTCACGTCATGTCGCCACGTCATCGTCACGTCATGTCGCCACGTCATCGTCACGTCATGTCGCCACAACACTATTTAATTGTTTACACACACAGACACATTCGCGCAAGTGCGAATGTGTCTGTGTCTTCGTTGGCTTCGTCGTCATCGTCACGTCACGTCATGTCGCCACGTCATCGTCACGTCATCGCGCAAGCGCGAATGTGTCTGTGTCTTCGTTGGCTTCGTCGTCATCGTCACGTCACGTCATGTCGCCACGTCATCGTCACGTCATCGCGCAAGCGCGAATGTGTCTGTGTCTTCGTTGGCTTCGTCGTCATCGTCACGTCACGTCATGTCGCCACGTCATCGTCACGTCATGTCGCCACAACACTATTTAATTGTTTGAGTCATACGTCGCGTGACCGCAAGTGTGTTCTTTTGTCGTCTCTTGTTTTACGAGCAATGTATAAAAATTAAATAAGATCTTACGCTTTTTCGACGTCACGTGACCCTGACGCGAGTTTGAAAGTTTTTACCCACCCAGCGCCGCTAAAGAAGTTTTCACTTCAAAAACTCGGAAGTAGTAATTATTGTAACCCCTTTATTTAGATTTTGTAAGAAAACACGCAAACTATTCCGTTGAAATACGAAAACTCATTGAACGTCTTGTTTGTTTAATATTTTTTTTTGTTTTTTTTTGTTTATATCTGTATGAAGCTGAATGCAATAATGAGGTGTTCGGTGCCTCAGTTCTGAATAACTTGCTAAAGTACCTAGTTCCCGCGCTGCAGATGCTGTGAAGCGGCGCTTCTGTTCGCCGCGCCGGAGATATGTAGCGACAGCATTTTGTCGCATCGCTAAAGCATTTTACAAAGGATTTCAGTGGAATAAAATAACATTTTATTTACACTTCCGTAAGTGCAGTGACAATAACCTTCTCTGGAGAGACATGAGGGAGCTGCTGCGCTGTGTAACTCTGTTAAATAGCATAATAATATATTTGTTTTTCAAACAGCCTACATTTTATGAGTCATAGATTTTTGAGACTACTTGTTTGTTCATATCAATCGGTAAGAAAATCTTATTACAAAGCATTTAAATAAATATCTTACAAATAACAATGTGTCAATATTGAACCAATTTTATTATTGCGGAACAATAAATCGTTCGGTAATGGTTCAGTTTACAACCACAGAATAGAAAAACGGTTCGAAGAAGAAGAGATACTGTGGTAATAATGAATACTGTTGTACAAGTGACGTGATTTACTGTCTGATTATGCGTTGGTTCGCATTTGGTTGGTTCATTGTTTGTTCCGTGTATGATACCACAATTTCAGTTCTTGTATCAGTTGCTCTGTGATACTCACACACACACACACACACATACACACACATTCACACGGAGTTTGTCTGACAATGTCATGTGTCATGGCGTAGCAGTGCTACGAATCCGCTACGAGCGCAACGAGAAGCTACGAGCCGCTACGAAATTATGACTTCCTGAACCAAACGACATGTCATGCATATTGCGGAGGAATATTGAAATTGTTTTTATTTACAGCACACAAATAGTGACGAAAAACTTTATAATACAACATCACGGATAAAATCATACCTATTTGCTATCAAAATGATACAAATAAATACTTAATATTACCGAACCGAGGTAAGCAAGGTAATGTTTGCATCCGTTCATTTCCAAAAGTGTTTACTGTACAAATAGTCGGTTGTATTAATATTTCAGAAATATCAGTCAAAAGCAGGGAAGTGAGCCTGATTATATCCCGGAAATGATAGTCTTATTTATTTTCCATTAATGGCAGACTTCCGGGGACTGTTCGTTACGAGCATTACATTAGTATGCATGGATTCAGTTCGCGATTATTATTGGTATTATTGTTGCTTTGTTTCGGTTGTTGTTATCGCTTCACTTGTTTTTAGATAATTAATATTATTATTATTGGGCGAATGCCGGCTCGCTTCTAATTATATTTGACCGCTATGTTGCGCAAAGAGATAGTGTATAAAGCCCAAAAATACAAAATAGTATGAACAACGATAAAATAAAAAGTACGTTCACATATGTTTGTTCTAGCGAGCGACCGCGCGCCGCACAGCGCGCTGCGACGCCGCGCACTGCCTTCTTTAGGTGTTTACGTTTGTTCTAGCGAGCGACCGCGCGCCGCACAGCGCGCTGCGACGCCGCGCACTGCCTTCTTTAGGTGTTTACGTTTGTTCTAGCGAGCGACCGCGCGCCGCACAGCGCGCTGCGACGCCGCGCACTGCCTTCTTTAGGTGTTTACGTTTGTTCTAGCGAGCGACCGCGCGCTGCACAGCGCGCTGCGACGCCGCGCACTGCCTTCTTTAGGTGTTTACGTTTGTTCTAGCGAGCGACCGCGCGCTGCACAGCGCGCTGCGACGCCGCGCACTGCCTTCTTTAGGTGTTTACGTTTGTTCTAGCGAGCGACCGCGCGCCGCACAGCGCGCTGCGACGCCGCGCACTGCCTTCTTTAGGTGTTTACGTTTGTTCTAGCGAGCGACCGCGCGCCGCACAGCGCGCTGCGACGCCGCGCACTGCCTTCTTTAGGTGTTTACGTTTGTTCTAGCGAGCGACCGCGCGCTGCACAGCGCGCTGCGACGCCGCGCACTGCCTTCTTTAGGTGTTTACGTTTGTTCTAGCGAGCGACCGCGCGCCGCACAGCGCGCTGCGACGCCGCGCACTGCCTTCTTTAGGTGTTTACGTTTGTTCTAGCGAGCGACCGCGCGCCGCACAGCGCGCTGCGACGCCGCGCACTGCCTTCTTTAGGTGTTTACGTTTGTTTTAGCGAGCGACCGCGCGCCGCACAGCGCGCTGCGACGCCGCGCACTGCCTTCTTTAGGTGTTTACGTTTGTTCTAGCGAGCGACCGCGCGCCGCACAGCGCGCTGCGACGCCGCGCACTGCCTTCTTTAGGTGTTTACGTTTGTTCTAGCGAGCGACCGCGCGCCGCACAGCGCGCTGCGACGCCGCGCACTGCCTTCTTTAGGTGTTTACGTTTGTTCTAGCGAGCGACCGCGCGCCGCACAGCGCGCTGCGACGCCGCGCACTGCCTTCTTTAGGTGTTTACGTTTGTTCTAGCGAGCGACCGCGCGCTGCACAGCGCGCTGCGACGCCGCGCACTGCCTTCTTTAGGTGTTTACGTTTGTTCTAGCGAGCGACCGCGCGCCGCACAGCGCGCTGCGACGCCGCGCACTGCCTTCTTTAGGTGTTTACGTTTGTTCTAGCGAGCGACCGCGCGCCGCACAGCGCGCTGCGACGCCGCGCACTGCCTTCTTTAGGTGTTTACGTTTGTTTTAGCGAGCGACCGCGCGCCGCACAGCGCGCTGCGACGCCGCGCACTGCCTTCTTTAGGTGTTTACGTTTGTTCTAGCGAGCGACCGCGCGCCGCACAGCGCGCTGCGACGCCGCGCACTGCCTTCTTTAGGTGTTTACGTTTGTTCTAGCGAGCGACCGCGCGCCGCACAGCGCGCTGCGACGCCGCGCACTGCCTTCTTTAGGTGTTTACGTTTGTTCTAGCGAGCGACCGCGCGCCGCACAGCGCGCTGCGACGCCGCACGCCGCGCACTGCCTTCTTTAGGTGTTTATGTTTGTTCTAGCGAGAAGCGACGAAGACAACGAAGACACACTGACACAGACACATTCGCGCAAGCGCGAATGTGTCTGTGTCAGTGTGATTGTGTCATGTCGACACAACGACAATGACAATGACAATGACACATTCGCGCAAGCGCGAATGTGTCTGTGTTTTCACTTTTAAGTTTTCACTTCAAAAATATAACCACAGTCGTCATAATAACAATGACAATGACAATGACAATGACACATTCGCGCAAGCGCGAATGTGTCTGTGTTTTCACTTTTAAGTTTTCACTTCAAAAATATAACCACAGTCGTCATAATAACAATGACAATCACAATGACACAGACACATTCGCGCAAGCGCGAATGTGTCTGTGTCATTGTGATTGTGTCATGTCATTGTGTCACATTCGCGCAAGCGCGAATGTGACACAACGACGAAGACAACGAAGACACACTGACACAGACACATTCGCGCAAGCGCGAATGTGTCTGTGTCCGTGTGATTGTGTCATGTCGACACAACGACAATGCCAATTATAAATCAAATAATAGCCAATTATAAATCAAAATTTTAAATGCTGATGTAGATGAGCACGGCTTTCTACTAAAGTTTGGGAGTTTACTTTTGTTTCA
This sequence comes from Ecliptopera silaceata, assembly GCA_932527185.1. Taxonomy (NCBI): domain Eukaryota; kingdom Metazoa; phylum Arthropoda; class Insecta; order Lepidoptera; family Geometridae; genus Ecliptopera; species Ecliptopera silaceata. The sequence continues at coordinate 207,087 of OW052209.1, read as the reverse complement.
TTCTTTACGAGCTCGGATTGATGATGGTTTTGTATTTGACGACGCGGCCCTTTAGTATTTAGTTTGAGTTTGAAATGAGCTCGTATGGTGAGTATATATATATATGTATGTATGTAGTTGTGTAGCGAGCGGCGCCGGCGGCGGTCAGTAAACAAGGTAACGATTCGTTAGAGCGGCGGCGATCGGTCGTTATCGGCGTTTTACGACGAGCTCGTTCGTTAGCGCTCGTAAACTAAGCACTCAGCTTTTATTTCGGTTCAAATTACAGAAAGTGAGGTAATAAGCTGCAAATTGGTTTTCAGATGATTCTTGAACAGACTAGTTTTATGTAGTTTTGTTGTTTTATTTGTACTTATGTGAACTCGCGATGCGGCACTAACAACAACAGAACTCCATTATACATGTAGAGTTTTAACAACGGCGTTATTGTATAAATACTCGTAAGAACAAAAAACGTTGTAAAGTATTAATTATGGTGTTTGCCTTAATTAATACTAACAGCAGCATTGCAAGCATCACTCGACAGCAGCAATAGGTACGGCGGTAGTACTTCTCTGCAAGACAATTTTCAAACAATTTGCGCCCATTGCGTTTAATTTACTATTACTCAATAATTACTGGTTTTTATTTTTTTTATTGAAACCCGTAGTCATCCATGTGCATAATTTTTTACACACATTAAGTATACTACTACGTTACAACATTGAAACCTGTCAAACTTTCAATATATTTACTACTGCAAAATACCTACCACTATATTAATGTTTCACTTAACCCACTATTACCTATGTTACTTAAACTAGTAGGTACTACTATATCAATATCTCTTTACACTCACACTGCTTTCAAACTTCACTGTACTACTATTTTACACACTCACACATGCATCAGACAAACTACAAAATATTATTACTATACTTTTACATCCCATACACTCGCACATTATCAAAATTTACACAAATCTCATCACTTTCACAGTACCATAGCATACATACCTACTCGCCTACCAACTCACGCCTTACCTCATTGTCCTACTGTTACACTACCTATTAATTAATTATATGACTAGTTGTTTCTCATTCATTAGGAAACTATTCCAATGTTTTTCTCTGGGAATCCATTATCATGTATTCTTGTTAATTTAGGCTCCTGTCGATCGAGTCGATAGACCAAATCTTAAGATTTGTATCAGTGTAGACTCGATCGACGGGAGAAATTTCTAAATCTGTATTTTTGAGCAGCAGCTGTTGTATTATATAATTTAAGTTATATTACCACCGGAGGGCACTACGACCGAGATGCAGAAACTCTAGTCCGGTTCGTAGTGTGTCATCTTTCTTAAATAGTGCATTGCTTTGTTTTGTTTTACTGTAAATTAGATATTTATTTTTATTTTTTAGATTAAGCAATGTTTCAAGTTTGTGCCAAAATAAATATATTTCATATAAATATTTCATATTGTAAAATGATCCGGTACAAGTAAATTTTTTCAATGAAAAAATATTGTGTTTTTGTTGCAACATGCAGGCACTTCAGATGATCCGGTCCTATCGAGAAGTCATCCCTTCAGCTTTAAGTTACTAATGAGATGTTGGTGCCGATTAAAATGCAACCTTATGAGATCGTCGCTCGGCTTATTATTGCATTTCCACCTCCAGCAGCCGACGGCGAGCTAGGTGCCACTTTGTAACCTGATTAATTACTTTAGCAAGCATCCTTCGGGGAAACTAACGCTTGAACTACCACCAGCTTTTCCGTATTTAATATAAAAATAGCTACTTCTAACCTTTAACCTTTCGACCTGTGAACGGAGAAACGATAACGTTGTAAAGAATGAGCCAGCTTTCTTATTACATCAGTTGACGTCTAGCGCGTGCGTGCCGTGCGTGCCGTGCGTGCCGTGCGGCCGACACTTGCAAACCAAGCCGTCTCAAGGGCCGCGCCGGTTACTGCGCCGACACCCGACGTTGGCGCTCCTGTGTTGTGAGCACGGAAGTGCAACGTACGACTTGCCGGTACAAATGTACGGTAGTAGTGCGCTCTCTCTCCCTTAAAAAATCTTTACAAGAAGCTTCACTTGGAAACAATTTCAGTTTTCAATGAGTTGTAATTATGAAGTCAGCGCATAAAACAGTCGAAAGCGTTTTTAGTGCTAACTAAATAAATGCTAATAATGCAAGATGAAACACGTTGCGTATATACTTAGATTGGTGGTCGCGGCCGCTCGAGGAGCCTGCCTGTACATTACGCGTCAGTTGTTTACTTTAAAGTGTTGTCGCTAATTGAACTGTTTGAAGCTGTTTGTCTCGAGCCGTAATTAATCTTAAGTTGCTTGTTTGTATTCATTAAGTTTATTATTTGATCGTTTAGAACAAAGCTATAAATAACGAGACTTTAAAGTGATAAATAATTTTGTAAGACGATTCATTTGACAGTATTAATGATGGTATTAATTCGTACGGTAGGTAAGCGATACATAGTTTTTTTTATGACGAAATAAGCCGATGGCCCCCCTTAAGTTATATGGTAGCTACAGTCTGGAACAATGTTGTGCCGATCCCACCTAGTAGGATAAGGGCAGGAAGAAGAAGAAAAAGTCTGGAACAATGTATAACCATACTACATTCATAAAGTGCCTGCCTTTAAATACATCGACATTCATGCTTTTAGGACTAGAAGATACTGAGAACTAATCGCGAGTATCACAGCATTCCGGCAAAAAAGTAAACTTGCCCGGACGTGGCTAACCCTTAATATATATATATTTTTAGTACCTGAACACTGTATTTATACTATATAAATCTCATTAATAAGAATCAAAGTCCTGACTGACTGACGGCTGACGTACAAGCCACAGCCCAAACCGCTGGTCCTAGAGACTTGAAATTTGGAAGGCGTGTTCCTGGAGTGACTGTGTGGCGTACTAAGGCAGGAATTTTGGAAATAACGCTCCGGAGCCCTAAAAAAAGGCTTTGAAGTTTGTATGCAGAATCTTATCCCGTGAACCGATTGACTTGAAACTTGGTACGCATAATGTTGACGCGAAATAAAATGGATCTGCATTTTTAGATTTTGCAAAATCATCCCCATTTCCCTAAAATTGAGTAAGTAAAGTTTAAAATTTCGATTTAGTATACGATTTCGAGTAGAGATGGCGCTGTCACGCGTGGCGTAATCCTAGAACGCGCTATCGATGCGTTTTGGCAATGTGTTATAGGTAAGTCGATCGGTATTAGCAATAGTTTCGTTGGATCGAGTTATTTTGTTAGGTAATTTAGGGTTGCGTGCGTACCTAATTACCGCTGACGGTAATATATCGTATACGATTTAGTATAAGATTTCGAGTATAGATGGCGCTGTCACGCGTGGCGTAATCCTAGAACGCGCTATCGGTGCGTTTTGGCAATGTGTTTTAAGTCGATCGGTATTGGCGATTGTTTCGTTAAGTTATTTTGTTAGGTAAATTAGGGTTGCGTACCCAATTACCGTCAGCGGTAACTGCTGACGAATAAATATTTAAAAACAAAATGTTAAATAATCAAGGGGCGCTCAAAGTCACATACAAAAACATAATTTACTTAGATGGTTGGTTTTTTTGTTTTATTATTATTATTAAACGGTTTTACTTAGCTCACTCCGTTTGTTTTATTCTTGGGTCAAATTTAGTAATTCAAATTTCACCCTCTTCTTGTCAACCGATCAATCTGAAATTTTGTATACACTTTGGATTTTGATGACAATACAAGTATGTTTATTCATTATCATTACAAATTCAAGATGGCCGCCGCTACAAAATGGCGGATAAGTTATGTTTTATTAATCCCATCAATATGGGTATCAAATGAAAGGGCTCAACAAGCCGAATACAATATACTATAAAAAAATGAAATCCAAGATGGCGGCCGCTGCAAAATGGCGGATAACGTAGGTTTTATCAATCCCATCAATATGGGTATCAAATGAAAGGGGTCAACAAGCAGAATACAATATACTATAAAAAATTGAAATCCAAGATGGCGGATAACGCAGGTTTTATCAATCCCATCAATATGGGTATCAAATGAAAGGGCTCAACAAGCAGAATACAATATACTATAAAAAAATGAAATCCAAGATGGCGGCCGCTACAAAATGGCGGATAACGTAGGATTTATCAATCCCATCAATATGGGTATCAAATGAAAGGGCTCAACAAGCAGAATACAATATACTATAAAAAAATGAAATCCAAGATGGCGGCCGCTACAAAATGGCGGATAACGTAGGTTTTATCAATCCCATCAATATGGGTATCAAATGAAAGTGCTCAACTTTGGACTACGTATAGAGGAGTTGGACTGCAATAAACTAATGGGCAAGAAACCTTGCAATAATAAAGCACTAAATGAATTAAACAGAATGCGAAATAAAAACTAAAAATAAAAAAAGGTAAAAAAACTTTTTAAGTTAAACGGTTTTATGTTAAACATACATTGCAATGTTTAGGATAAATGTACTAAAAACCAAAAAATAATAAAATAGATACAGTCGTGGGAATTATAAACATATGCATAGACTAGACTAAAATAAAACCGTGGGGCACGTCAATTGTCTACAATCGTTGATTAAAATGTTTGTAGACAATATTTTAAAAATATTTTAAAATTCCTTCGTGGGAAAGGGGGCAAGTGTGTTGTAACGTTATTAATCGACGAATTTTAATCAAATTATTAAGAGGCGCTCTGTGACTTAATTTTACTCTAATGAATGCAATAAAATGAGGGAAGTTTTCTGTAGCGTTATTTATCGACGAAAGTGAAAAATTTGAAAAAAGGAAGTTTGTAGTAGCGTTTTTTATGGACGATTTCAATCAAGTTTGAGATTCAGAGCGTTTTCACATTATCCGATCCGATATCGGGGTGAGTAAAATGTATTGAAAATGTACCTGTCTTTCATATTGTCCGGCCCGATATCGGATATCGGAGCCGGCACCGATATGCTGGCGGTACCATCGGACGCCCTATCGGATAATGAGAAAACGCTCTCACTCTACGAGCGTTTTCACATTATTCGATCGGGATATCGGATCAGCGTCCGATCCGATATCGGGGTAAGTAAAATGTATGAAATATGTACCTCCGATATCCGATATCGGTGTCGGACGCCGATCCGATATCGGGGTAAGTAAAATTAAATTAAATAGGTAAATATTTCATACTATAGTTATAATTTCAGTTATAATGATTTGTAAAAGTATTAGTATTTACTACCAAAATGTGCGAGGGTTGCGTACAAAAACTTCTAACTTCTATAGAAATGTATGCTTAAACAATTATGAGGTATTGTGCATCACGGAATCCTGGTTAGTTGAGTCTATCAATGACTCGGAACTTGTCGATGGTAGGTATATTATGTGGCGCCGTGATCGTGACTATTCAGCAACTGGTCAAATATACGGAGGTGGAGTATTTATTGCTACGCGCCAGGATCTTCACGTGGTCCCACGTCCTGACTGGGCTTCTTCTGCTGAAGATATATGGATTACTATTGATTCAGGTAACGGAAATAGATCCAACAGCAAATTGCACATTGGTTTATTATATTTATGTAGGCAAAACCAGGGTCACTCTTTTTCTCAACAACTTGCTAACTTTTTAGATCGAGCAAATGAAATCATAATAACCAACCCTGATGATAAACTTATAATACTGGGTGACTTTAATTTGACTAATATTCATTGGCAATACGACGGTATTAGCAAATCTTTCTCGCCTACTAATGTAAGTACAAATGATGAACATGAGTTAGTTAATTTATTAAACATGCATAACTTACTTCAATTCAATGGTGTTACTAACAACCACGGTCGATTACTTGATTTAGTCATGTGTAATGAATTCATCGAAGTCTCTAAATGCTCCCAACCATTGGTTGACATTGACAGCCATCATTTACCTGTTATTGTCTCACTAAGTTTTATTGATCATAAAGCTCTTCAGCCAGCTAGGCGTTTAAAGTTTCTTTACCATCGTGCTAACTTCGAGGAAATTAATAGTGAATTGTGTAACATTGATTGGGGCACTCTCTTGTCTCCAGTATCACTAGATGATAACCTGCAACTATTCTATGATACACTCTACGATCTTCGCGATAAGTTTGTTCCCACGAAACTGGACTTACCAAATAGCTACCCGCCCTGGTACTCTGCTGCACTCAAGAAAACTATTAAAGAGAAGTATAAATTTAAAAGAAAATTTAAAATCTATGGCAACCGATCTGACTATTTATCTTTTTCCTATCTGCGTCATAAAGTAAAAACTGTTGAAAGTCAATGTTTTACTAGCTATATATCTACTATCGAAGAATCAATTAAATCTAATCCTAAGTCATTTTGGACGTATGTAAAAAGTAAATCTAATTCTAGACTGCTGCCACAAAACATGACCTTTGCTGGGCGTACAGCCGGAACAGGTGAAGAAATCTGCAATTTATTTTCTGACTATTTTTACTCAACTTTTTCTGATCCTCTAAATAATCTTAATATTCCTTCCCAAACCCAACTCGATGATGCTCCTATTCTAAATGGTGATATTTCTTCAATTGAAATTAATTGTCATATTATTTATAATAAACTTATTAAACTTGATGCTACTAAATCTGCAGGCCCAGACCACATCCCCCCTATATTTCTTATCAAATGTGCAAAAAATATTTCGATCCCACTATCACTACTCTTCTCAAAATCTTTTGTTCAAGGCTCCATGCCTAACATCTGGAAGTCTGCTTTTGTGAGTCCAGTCCATAAAAAGGGGCCCAAAACAGCTGTTGTCAATTATAGGCCAATATCCAAATTATGTGTTATAGCTAAAGTACTAGAGAGTATCGTTCACGAACAGCTGTACTCAGTTTTAAGGAACACTTTCCACAGGTCTCAACATGGGTTTGTTAAAGGTCGTTCCACAGTCTCTAATCTTATCCTTCTCAATGACTACCTCACTGATAGTATGGACCATGGTCTACCAGTTGATGTTATCTACACTGATTACAGTAAGGCCTTTGACCGCATTGATCACAAGCTACTCATGGATAAACTGCAGTTATCAGGTATTCGTGGTGACCTACTGCGTTGGTTTAGCTCATATATTTATAATCGATCACAAGCTGTTGTCGTTAGTAACTACATGTCGAGTTGGGTGCGGGTACCAAGTGGTGTCCCACAAGGATCGCTTTTGGGCCCTTTACTTTTTATAATTTTCATATCCGATATCAATAAATGTTTTATTAATTCCGATGTCTTAATTTTTGCTGATGACATGAAAATATTTAAAGCTATTAATAATATTAATGATGTTCTTCTATTACAAGACGACCTTCATCGCTTAGATGATTACTGCATGATAAACAAGTTAGATTTAAACCCTCTGAAGTGTTCGTTTATAACTTTTACTCGTAAATCCTTAACACTAAACTACAACTACACCTTAAAAGGTCACACTTTAGAGAGGAAGTCCTCTGTGCGAGATCTTGGAGTCATTCATGACTCTAAAATAATGTTTGATGTTCATATTGATTCTGTTGTATCAAAAGCTTATAAGGCTCTAGGTTTTATTTTTAGAATCTCTAATGATTTCAACAATATTAAAACGATAAAGATTCTATATTGCACTTACGTAAGAAGCACTCTTGAGTATGCCTCTCAAATTTGGAATCCCATTTATAGTACCTATATTCAAAGGATTGAGCAAATACAAAAGAAATTTGTACGCTACTTAAATTTTAGGACGAAGGCTAACTTACCTGATTATGAACTCTCTTGTAAAAAGTATCATTTGCTTCCGCTTGCTACTAGGCGTAATATTGCTGATGTTCTATACTTAAGTAAATTGGTGTCTGGTGACATTGATTCTCCTGAATTGTTAGGTAAATTGCATTTCTACATTCCAAACAGATCCAGAAGATGTATTCCCACCTTCAGCTTAGATTTTGTTGCTACGAATTATCGTTATAATTCTTATTTACTGCGTGCGTGTGACACTTACAACAAACATCATAGTGCTATTGATCTTTTCGGTTCGTGTGTTCAAAGGATAAGGCGTTTGTTGAGCTCTGAGTTTTTCGATTCTTGATATTGTATTTATCTTATCTATTCTTGTTATTATTATCTGTATCTAAGTGCTTTCTATACCCTATTATATGTCTATAAGTGAAAACTTGTAATTGGTCTTATGTGTCTATTTTTAAGTTTTATTGTGATTGTAGTACTGTATGTTTTCCAAGAAATAAATAAATAAATAAATAAAAAAAAAAATACATTTTACCTACCCCGATATCGGATCGGCGTCCGACAACGATATCGGATCGGATAATATGAAAACGCTCTTAGGGCTCTTTCAATTTATGCGTTTCGTATCGGACCGCTGCAGTGCCGAAGCGGTGCGTTCGTCGTACGGCGTAAGGACGGACGGTCGTTTGATTTCATACAAAATGCACGGTGCGGAAACAGTGCGGCGTCCGTACCGCGAACGTTCGACAGCAGGACGGCAACGTTGCAACCCCACGTGTTCAGTTCAGTGCGTTCATAGTGCGGTGACAAGAAGGAGGCTAATTTCTAAACGGTAATTACCGTTTAGAAATTAGCCTCCTTCTTAATAATCTATCTTAATATTATATCTATCATCCATTATAAATTTATAATGGATAATGGAAATCACCACAATCATGGGTGCCGTGATTACACAACCAAGGAAAACACAGCCACGGAATGTACAGCCCGGAATCGGTGACCATTTTGGCATCCAATTCCGGGCTGTGCATTCCGTGGCTGTGTTTTCCTTGGTTGTACATTCCCGACACGTGTTGGGAATTTGATGCCAAATGACGTCATAGCATATGCTTCGTTTGCACTTACTCGAATTTTTCGTTTAGCCGATCATGTACAAGTAGCTAACTATGCCACTGTCAAAATATTATTTTTAAACTTATTTTTTTTCATGTGTGATGCGTCACAGTAGGTTACGGTTTTTTTTTTTTTTTCTGTAAGTATCCCTCCTTAAGTTACTGTTTATTTATATCTACATTTGTATTAAGTTAGCACGCCAACCATTTTCTCGACCTTTAAGGTCGGCAGGCAGAAAATGCTTATAGCATTAAGCCCACCTTTTGTACATTACATTTATTGTGCAATAAAGTGTTAAATAAATAAATAAATTATTGAATTGGATTGTTTTCTTTTCATATTATAATCTGTGCAGTTTATCTTTATCAAAATGGGATAGTAACATTTTAATCTTTGGTTTCATCTAAACGAAGCATAGACTAGGCTTTAGTTTAGACCAATCAGAGCAATGGTCGCCAATTCCATGGTCGTGTTTTCCACGGCTGTACATTCCGTGATTGGACATTCCCAACACATGTCGGGAATGCGCAGCCCGGATTTCATGTACATTTTGGCTGCGAATTCCTGGTTGCGTATTCCTGGCTGTGCTTTTCGTGGTCGTACATTCCGGGTCGTGCTTTCCATGGCTGTACATTAACCGGACCCTTGCAAAATCATCGGCTATGGCATAGTTATCAAATACTTAAAAACAGAACATGCTTAGAGGGTTCGCATAGGTACAAAAACATGTTTTTTTTCTTAATCGTTTACATAGGTATGGTAAGGAACTTATAGCGGGCGAGTCCGAGTCGCACTTGGCCTGATTAATTTACTTACGGTAACGGTAATTTAGTGAGTTTTGATTACTTATGTTTTAGTAGTTTACGTTATTGGGTTTTTAGGGTTCGGTAACCAAAGGGTAAAACTAGATCGTATTACTGAGTGTTAAATTTCTGTCTACTTATTTTAAATTCTCTATCACGCATAATTAATATTCAAGGGGGCTTATATATAAACGTAAATTTTATTTATTCGATATTGATAAGGGCAACGGGACATACGGTACGAAAATCTTCGTGCGCCCTTCCCGGTTTTAATAATATGTAAGTACCAATAAGTACTAAGTTTTCCATCTTAGACTGCACTTTACCGTCAATTTCTTTCATAAGAAGATAGTAATAGTAATGGGTTATCGCAAAATCTCTTAAAACGGCACGCGGACGAAGTCGCGGCGGGTACAGCTAGTCAGAATATAAATCTAAATAAAGAGTAAGTTTACCGTCGACGGACGTCGGGCGTATGAAGCTGCTTTAAATAAATAAGTGAGGTTCGAGATAACTGAGGCTTCTCGAATTGCGTGAAATGCCGAACGTTAACCATCTGTATAAAGCTCCCGCGCGGCGCTACGAGTACAACAGTGGCGCAGCGCAGGCACGAGCCACTCCTTGTTACCGGAAACTGACACTTGATCCGTTCGCTAACAAGCTGTCTTGGGGATTAGGAATCAAAAATTAAAAACTGAAACCAAGTCTTTGTCAACCCATTTTTAAAACAACTATTAATTGAACATTTTTATAAACATTGTAAAATATTACGCAGTGTTGTGTAGCGTTAATTAACTAGAGTTAATCAGAGAACTAAATTTTCTGATAATAATAAAAACACAAACATTCCAACACAAAACACCAGCCAAGTACGAGTCAAATTCGCGCACAAAGGCTCCTGTACCAAAATATCACGTTCCTGTTAGAGAGCCGACTCAATTTTTTTTAGTGTTGAAATACACCTTCACGGGTCATGAGATACAGCCGGCGACAAACGGACCGCGGAGTCTTAGCAATAGGGTCCCGTTTTAACCTTTAGATACATTGAACAAAAGTTTAATTTAATTTAATTTAATCGTTGTCCCATTCATTTAGCAGTAGTAGTGATCGATCTGAAAGTAGAGAAGACAAGTTCCAAGTCTCAACTTTAATGAAACAGTATTGTTTCCAAGTCAACATTTCAATATGAAAATAAACATTTCCCATTGAAGATATTTCACAAACCAGGAACAATGGCCGTCGGTTCCCGAGCAAAGTTCCATGAAACTGTTTCAAAACTGTATTTTAAACTACTTGTTTGCTCTAAGAACAGTCGAGAACATTCTGAATAGCTGCTCAAACAGTAGGTAGGTACAGTCGGCACCGAACTGTTTACTTGTGAGGTGCAGCCGCCTTCGGAGAACAATCGCTTTGTGTCGGCACCTGTCCCCTATCTTCAGTCAAAACTGGAAACCGAATGAAACTATATCCATTTAACTTGCCACGAGCGACTGAAGCGAAGGAAATTCATTAATTGTAACATTATCCACACCACACAAAATACAACCATATTCTAAGCACTACAAAGTACAGTTTGAAATGTATTAATTGAAAATGATACTCTCTTTTAATGTCGCGCAAATACCGCTCTAATATCGTTGCAATAAAGTTTAATTTGATGGAAGCAGCTGCATTGCACTCCGCTAGCTCACGCTCACGGGGATTAGGGCTGCGTCTTGCAGCTTAGTTCGCGTGTAATCCCACGTGTGCGCGTCGCGAGCGTCGCTTTATCTAAACGATTCCGTTTTGTTACGATATTCTTAGGATTAAACTGGCAAATGGAGACATACATTACATTGCATACATTTTGTAATTATATTCTTATATTAACTTAAATATCTTTTGACCCTATATAATATAACTCGATATAAGAGACGCTGTGACTTCATACTGGCTCATACTTAGATTTGCTATGTTATTCAATAACAGGCTGAATAAAATCAGAATGTAATGTATATCTCGTTAAGGTTTTCTGTGAAATGATATTGAAGCACCGCTACGACGTTTCTTTGAAGGCATAGGTACGTGGCTCATTTTAGCTCTGACAGTTCAACCTTAATATAAACCTATAAGAAACCTTAGTATCATAAAAACTCAAAGCGTTACCTAATAATTATTTTTTTCAATATTTAAATTCAATTTGGTTAAAGTGATTCTCGGAAAAAACTATTAACTAGCTAGAGTCTAGCTAGTTAATAGTTTTTTCCAATGGTAGCTAGACCAATGGTAGTACAAAAAGCTATTGAAAAAACTTTTAATACGAAGTCTGCTGTAAATAGCCGCGAAACATTGTGCTGCATGCCCGACATCTGGGCAGCACTATTACAAAAAACGTTCAGTTCCGACAACCAGGATTGCAAAACCTATATACGCAGGTCGGTAATAACATTTCGTTTTACAATGCACGGCGTTGAATACTGTATGCAAAATCGCTGCCGCTTTTATACGCAGTGTATCTAAAAATACGAGTAGTTTCGTATTTCGCTGTGCCGATAAGCGTAGTCTCCACTGTGGCGTATTGAGTTGCTTCCATCACGGCAGCTGACGCCGACACAATAAAAGTGATGCGAATTGAACCGCGGCGGCGGCGGCGGCGTGCCGTGCCGTGCTCACTTCACACTGCGAGAGGTTCATCTGCGAGGCGAGAGACGGACAGCTACTCGACGAGCTGCGTCTATGGCAGACATGTGCACTTAATATCAAACAAATTTAATTAAACAAAACGAAGCTTTTTTGAAATGTTTTCCCGCCGGGTACAATAAGTAGCAAAAAAAAAGTAGCAATACTTGCTGAGAGATAAGTAAATGATAGAAACTACGTCAGTCAACGTGACAGTAGTCGCTCTGTGCGTTCGTAGACTTACAATCTGCAAAATGGACCATTCTCGTTTGATTGAACCCCTATGACATAGTAACTGGATCTGTGAGTCGGTTATTCCCGGTGAATGCAAGCAAATGCGATAAACGATGAGTCAGCAAGTGTAGCGGTGTAATTAATGGTTTCGCCTTTTACGGTTGATCAATATTTTGTTACTTATTTGTGACGCCGACTGTCTCTCTTTTTAAATGCGCGAATACGCTTCGACACGTGCATGTATGTGTGCGTACACATAATACGCTTCGACACGGACATGTATGCGTAAACATAAGGGCACCCTTTCGCCTGACGTATCGTTGACGAGATCTTTTCAAATGAGGCAGCATTTCTCTTTAATGAGGTGTACATTCCCGCATTTACATATTCTGTTTGTTATTGCACGAGTATTCAGCCTTTGTTCGTTGACGAGCGTGGGCTTGACGTAATTATCGCAAGATACATCCATTATGCGGCTCCCGACTGTATCGCGTCGTTTCCCTTCACCGCACCGTTTACAGAATGTAGCACGCACTCTACCACTTACATTACATACCCCACAAGGGTCTGGCGTTTCATCGCGACGCGACCTACTGAACATGTTTTGTTAAATAGTATTTCGGAGCATTAAAGCCTGTCTGCTCCATATGATAACGATGAATATTTTACGTAAATAATGTATAAAAAAAACACAGTATTTCGTTCTATTTGTAAAACGCTGAAGCAAAATCCCACCATATAATGTGCTGGTCTCATTGGCGCCGGGCGCTGTTCCGATGGAGCTCTCTTCGAAGTCCGCACAAAATACCAAATAAGTTTCGTAATACATACATTTGCAAATTATTTCCAAGGCTGAAATTCCCAGGAGCACTAATTTCAGTAATGCTTTCAGTGCCCTTTACAGTTGAGTGCAGCGAGCCGATGATCGAGTTTTACGATTCAGTTGTTCCATTAAAACGTATGCTTTGTTACCGAATCAAATAATCCTAATTTAGAGCATTACTCGCTCATTTTACTAAAACCAAGTTGAAATATAAATTACTATGGTTATCAGTTTGAATACTTCTTCGTCTCCTTTTTCTTGAACAGGTTGTATGTAAAATCCTCCATAACATTTTGTGTTATTTTATCCGTAAAAAGTACGAGACTATTAACTTATATTTAACAAGTTACGATTTATGAAAATAATATTTATTTTAGGAAAACCATCGGCCGGTAACAATTTCTCTAACACTAATATAGGATAACAGGTGACCAATTCAAAGGTCTTCACGAATAGATAAATAAATAATGCTGGACAATCCACACAACATCAATTATTTTTATAAAAAACATGCGTTCACTAAGAATTTTATATTAGAAGGTCGATCTAAAAATTTCAATAAGTAGCTATAATACAAATTATATTATACTGAGAGACGTCAAACGTCGAAATAGAGTCATAGGTCGACCCGCTCCTTACACCAGCAATTACTTTGTAAATGTCCGCTATCTGCGAGTAGGCACTGCACTGGAGCATGAACCCGCTATTCATTAGTTCCACGAGTACCCAGTCGACCTGAACTGTTTCATTCAATACCGCGGTTATCGATGGAAACCAACTCGGTTAGTTAGTTACTATTTCAGGACTTGTTAATGTGCTGTACGAGTATATTGTTGTTTACGGTATTTCAGTCTTCGAACCAGAGCAGACGTGAACCAAAATAAACTGGGGAGGCACGAGTGTAACGGACCTATTTGTGACCGGTCGTCGTTCGAATAAAATGTAGGAAACGTTTCGCATTTCTCAAGTCAAGCTGTATCGGCGTTTTAAACAATGGTTTTGCGAATTTATCGGCCATTTAGCGGTAAATGTCCCCGCGACGAGTGCCGAGCGCCGAGCGCTGCAGAAGCACGCGGTCGCGGCGAGCCATGGCGGGCCTCCGCGCGCGGGTGGCATGGCGGGCCTCCGCGCGCGGGTGGCATGGCGGGCCTCCGCGCGCGGGTGGCATGGCGGGCCTCCACGCGCGGGTGGCATGGCGGCCCTCCGCGCGCGGGTGGCATGGCGGGCCTCCGCGCGCGGTTGGCATGGCGGGCCTCCGCGGGAGGCTATGAATCCCAATGGTACAACCATTCAGTCTGAACATATGTGAGGAAAAACTTCAACTGGAAATAAACTGAAGAAGTTTAGACTTCTATTGGTAGAAGCCGAATGTTATTAAATTGCCACTTACAAATTTTTTGATTGATCTAGCTGGTTTCCCTGAGATTTTTCGCGTCGCAGGTGTGCGCTCCGCGGCGGACGATCTAAAATAAAGTGCTCGTTCCGCTAGTTATGCGGCGTTTTAGAAAACCGACCATTACGCAACTGCTATTGTAGCCAAGCTAATGGAAAAACTTAATATCATATACTTTCACTTTAATGTGAAAATTTAAGCTAAGGAAGTAAATTAAATTAAGTGGTCTGAATTTGTAGATTTATGGGAAAATACTTACTTATACAGTTTCTACCATCTTTGGTAGTAAATTCAAATATTGTTTGCGCGAAAAAATCACCGTCGCCTAATGACACCGACAACACTGGCAGCCATAAACAATAAATAAAGATTATAGCAAAGTATACATCGTGTCAGAATAATTCAAAACTGGTATTTAACGTCGTTAATCTGTTTTATTATGCTTCGGTTTCGGCCTAATGTTTGCTTATATTTTCAATTTGGTGGCTTCTATGTGTATTGATGTGGCTCTAGGTAAACATACGTATAGGAATGAATAAATAACACTATAGAAAAACAAACCGAAAAGCCTTGGGTCTACTCCGCAAAACGACGAAACGAAATGTTGGTATTGTTATTTGAGTTCTGTAGGTGGCAACGGTAACTCCCCGCACAGTCGCACGAAGCGGCTGCAACCTAACTCAAACATCACAGCCTACCTGTTTACGTATCGTTTTGCGGAGTAGTCTGCTTATTTTTATTTCTTTCGCGGAAACGGAAGGTTTATCATCGGTTTATCTTTGTGCCTGTGAACACGTTTGAGTGATGGCCTCTTGACGAGCAACAATATTCCAAGTTTATCGCGGCACCAACAACGCGAGTTAAAGCTACGAATGCAGCATCAGACGCGACTTTTGGCCTACACTTTCAAGACCGTCGCACTCGGCAGGGTCGTTACTGGTTACTGGGAAACCTGAATGTTGTTCTCCACTTAACCATGTAACAACACTGTCGTCAAGAGGACGTGCCATGTCAACATTGAAAGTTCAAAAGCTATGCTAGATGTGTGTATTTCTGTAATATTCACTATCGCGACTACTAAAAGTCGCGTCCGCACTGCGCTTATCCCTCCTCAGCTTCAAAATATTATACATCTTACTGCTAGTAAAAAGGGCAGCCTACTGCTACACTTTTCAAAGCTTATAAAACAGTAAAACTGGTATATTGCTGAATTTACTTATTTTAATTTGTTTGCTTAAGCTTGTTTCAGTTGTACAGAACGAAGTCAGGCGAGCTGGCATGTATGTTGTCTATGTTGCACTATTTTGCCTTCTCGTGCAATATGCAAAAGCTATGTAATTATAAGCAATATACAATGAAAAGTATACGAGTTCTTCTCTAGAGCGTTTCATGACAAGTAATTTGAATAGAGAGTACTTCAGATAATAGTTGTCAAGATGGAAAATGGTTTGGCGTGCAACTGTGGCCAATATTTGGAAGAGAATATTTATGTTCTATATTTAATTTGAATTGATTGTTTGCATCTTAGTCCAAGAGCTAGTGAACCCTGCGAGTAACGGTCTTCCTGTAAGGCTAGAAATTTGTACACTTACGATTTATAGCATGCTAAGAGCACTAGCCATGATCTGGCAGGCTTCAGCCCTGTACTTCATCAGCCACTTAATTTTTTAATTGTAAAATAATTTGAGTTTCAAAACTTGTTTCTGTAAGCTTAAAAATTTAATAGGATGGAGTTTATTTATTGTAAATCTTGAAAAAAAAGTTACAGACGATTACAATCAGCAATAGTATATGCCAGATCAATTAGAAAATGCACAGTTGATGAGGTAAAATAAACTTTATCCTGTATACTTAGAATTTTTATATGTTTTCAAGTAAACGTCTCAGAGTAAATATGTACAATGCCAGACGGTTTTGAACAGCATAAGACCTTGCCAGGCGAGGGGACAGCTGCTAAAGGCGTGCGAGTCAGAGGTGTTGCGTGAATGCCTATCTTTCAGTTTTAGTTCAGTTTTCAGTGATTTTAATATTTTTTTATGACATACCTGGCAAGCTAGCTTGCGGGCCACCTGATGAGAAGTGGTCACCGCCGCCCATGGACACTTGCGAACACCAGAGGCGTTGTCGGTGCACTACCGGCCTTTGAGATAAAGATATACCCTTCTTTTGAAGGCTCCCATGTCGAAGCTCCAAATGTATGGTTTGAAATGTTCAAAATTAAATAATGCACGTTATGAAAAGTTCCTTACTACGTACAACTACGTACAAAAATAAATTAAGTGGTGTGCAATAAAGTGTTTTCTATCTATCTATCTACAACACAAATAATCCTAAAGTGCTTATGAAAAAGTAGTAAGCTATGATTCATCGAATTCACCACCCTGCCAACGTGAACTACATCAACAATTATTGAGAACTGCCTACATTACCTACAAATATATGGCGAAATTGTAATTTTAAAGAACCATTCTTATTCCTGAAAATAACGGTTGGAACTTAATTGATAGTTCTTACGATTTTAATTGGTTTGAGAGGAATAAAGTCATCTTCTATACCTATACGACATACTTTTACAAGGACCTGCTGATACTGCCACAGCACAATCGCCTGAAACTGAGGAATACATTTCAGGTAACATACAACTATTTTATCCGTAACATTTAATATGCAGTCCTATGTAATAGAGCTTGATATTTAATTCTTAACAACCAAAAAATACTAAAAATTATTACGGTAGGTACAATAAAATATTTTTTTACTATTTTCAGATGAGGAAAACATTGTTAAAGAATCAGATGATGCAAACAGTAGTGCAATCTCGGATGATGCTGAAGAAAATGAATGTTAAAAATAATGTAGATTGCATAAAACCCAATAAAATACATTGCATTTACTGTATGCTAATAAATATGTTCATAGAATTGAAACATTAACATTTCTTATTTGCACTCCCTTAGCAGCTGTCCCCTCGCCTGGCAAGGTCTTATGCTGCTCAAAACCGTCTGGCATTGTACATATTTACTCTGAGACGTTTACTTGAAAACATATAAAAATTTTAAGTATACAGGATAAAGTTTATTTTACCTCATCAACTGTGCATTTTCTAATTGATCTGGCATATACTATTGCTGATTGTAATCGTCTGTAACTTTTTTTTCAAGATTTACAATAAATAAACTCCATCCTATTAAATTTTTAAGCTTACAGAAACAAGTTTTGAAACTCAAATTATTTTACAATTTAAAAATTAAGTGGCTGATGAAGTACAGGGCTGAAGCCTGCCAGATCATGGCTAGTGCTCTTAGCATGCTATAAATCGTAAGTGTACAAATTTCTAGCCTTACAGGAAGACCGTTACTCGCAGGGTTCACTAGCTCTCCAGCTATCTCTTCCGGCTCGTTGTTTATCGCCGTGGGGGCCGTGGGGGCCGTGGGAAGCGTGGGGGGCGTGGTGCGCGGTCGCCACAGCATCGTGGTGACATGTACCACCACTTGCTTACCAACAGCGACTCTTTACACTTGTGCTAAAAATATTTTTTATGATTCATTTTATGTTGCTTCTTGAATCAGTTCTTGATTTATGATCTCCGATTATAAAAAAGCGAGTATTTTCAGTTTATGGCCAACCAATAAAGTTCTGCTGCTATTGAAACGAACGAAAAAGTGTTTACACTTCCGGACATGGTTCTACAGAGAAAAGAGAATATAGTTTAATATTCTTCTATTAGAGTTCTTCTAAAAGCTATCATAAGCTTATGTTGTGTTGACTGAACTAAATGTTATTTTTCTATCGATGTCGTGTCGTGTAGTCTAAACCACTGATTAGTACTTCAGGTAAATACTACTAACTATACAATAAATGCATATTTGAGATGTGATAACTTAAAGTAACTAAGTAATTAAATTATTGTATTATATTTGTTATTGTACATTATAATGTACTTATTTATAATGTGAAATGTAACATATTTCGATTTAGTTATTATTTATTTTTCATTTGTTAGGACTTCAGCTCTTTTATTTCGAATACGATTATTTAATAAAATCATTTTTGAATAAATGAATTGAATAGAATTGTAGTTTATTAGTAAAAAAGTTAATTGAGTTTTAGTATTTTGTTACATTTTATAAAACATATTAGATAGAGTAAATAGTTTAATATAAATGATGTAATAGTTAAATATGAATTTGTAATAGTGTTGCGGAAAAGTAAAAGCTCTTTTTTTTATCGTGTCGGTCGGTTTCATTGAATGTCCTCAAAGCATCATTCCCCCGCCTCTAGCATTCAGAGGCCAGAGCTGACACCACTACACTGAGGTCACGTGATCATGTTTGTTTGAGCTTGAAGTACTCTATAAAGTTGTTTAATAACGTGCGTTCGACAACAATCATGTGGATCGTAACTACGTAGACAAAGTTAGAGCCGTAAACCAATACCGGCGTTTGTGTTCAGTGTTGTTCCTATTTCTGGCGTTTGTCATTGACGCTGGCACTGCTGTGTTCAGAACGCACCGGCACCCATACTCCTGTATGGGTGCCGCCGGTGCAATTACCATAGACACTTGTATTCACTACAAACCTACTAGATTGAGCCAGTGATGGCAGTGTGAGATAGTAACTCTACATTTCAGTCCAGTTAAGTGAATTAAAATCTTGATTTCAGTAGGAAATTTAGCAAAACTGGTACATATTAAATTAGCGAAGCGCCGGAATGGAATCTCCGTTTCGACCGCAATCTTTGCACCAATTTCACTCAGCCGGAGTGAAATTTATATTTGAACTATTTCGTATGAAAATGTTAAACACTTGCTGCTATGCTACTTGTTCGTGATTATTCCTCAAATGTCACTAAGTAAATCAATTATGCAGTTTCAATTAAATTCGTTTGTTGTTCAATCACATCATTCGCCAAGTACCAGTAACATATGACAAGTTTATACTTGACATTTGAAACTTTCAAATTAAATCGCTTTTAGCGATAAGGCCAGTATATAATTATTGTTTATTTTTTGAGATTTACTTTATATTTTGTTTTGGTACCATCATCATGTCTGTTTTTATTCCACACTAAGTGGGGTTCTTCACAACATGTTTTCTTCTTCAACTCACTCCTATCATTTGATTCTGCATATAGATACTTACGGTCTATCTTATAAAAAGTTAGCGCAGACTTGATATCTTGATTACCATACGTAATGATGACATAAAGTCAACGCTAACTTTTTATAAGATAGGGGGTTCATATATACAAATACATTTATTTACCAGAAAAAGATGACATTAAATTAGACAAACAAAAATTACCACTGGTGATCGTAAACAAAAAGATTCCCGTACTTAACCACTAGTATAGAACAAATATAGTTTTTTTATTGGGGATTAGACGGTCTATCAGTCTATAACTTATATGCAGATATAGTTGAGCCAATGAATGAGTAAGTTACGCAAGAACGGGCGCTGCCTACTCTCTTATTAATGTATCGTATCGATGTGTGGTACGTACGAGTCGGCACGCGTCGTGCTGCGCAAATACTCGCCGGCCACATTACGTGATCTCTGAATACGCGCCACCGGCCCACTTCACTACTGCGTCTGTAGCGCTCAGCCGCGGGTTGTATTATACTAACTAGAACTCTTGTATTATATTATTAATTGTAATTTAAAACTACTGATGTTTGCACATATAACTCTCTTATTAACTTGTAATTTGATTATTTCAGTCTTAGTAAAACTTGCAGCATATTATAAAACGAAGTAAACTCTGAGTTTGCACAATGTTTGAGGCCAGAATATTTGGCACAGCTTATTTCCAAAGCTTCGTTAGTGCTACTCTTCCGACGGAGGCGCCAGATCCCAATTACTGACGAGTAGTCGAGCTAGCGTCTACCTTTGGTTTGGTTTCAAGTTTAATATTATGGTTTAATACATTTTCTGTGAATCGATTGTTAAAAAAGATACCATATAATATTTATTATAAAAGTTGTGTCCTAAAATTGAATTTTCAAAGTGATGATTCTGAACAAATTTCTCAATCATAAGGAAAATAAAAGTAATATACTCGATCCTGTCGAATTATGACTCGAGACAGCCCTTTATATTCACTTATTTTTATCCGACCTCATAGTCTCCGTGCTCATGCATTATTCATTGGCCTCTATAGGTACTAGCGCGTGTCGTATCTGCGAGGTGTCGCCACTAAACGTATCAGACGGAAGTGTTCCTTGCCGGTTCGAACCAACCACTAATAAATACTCTCCCTCACTTGCGGAAAAGACAATTTTACTGAAAATGCAATCCCATTTTATTCTTTTACATTTTCATATCAATTGCAAAAGGAAAAACTTTTTATCCGGTGCACCTAATTCTGAATTCATACAATTTAAATTCCCGCGACTAAACCGAGTGTGCTAATTTATCGCTTTCATATCCGTGGAGTTCAGTTGCGGTTCTACACAAGACGCTCGAGCCCAAGCCTGAGCTGTATCCGCAACCTCCAATTCGACCCCCTACCTCACCACAACCAAAAGTCTAGTCTGACTATTGTTTGTTTTTAAAACAGTGGATCGAATCGTTTGAAGTAATGATCTCACCCATGGGCTTAATACAAAAACTTTTAAATCTGGCTCTCTATATTCGATGGTGAAGCTTCGACTACGGGTGCTGGTGAGAAATCCGAGTTAGCCGCTCCGCTATGCGGCTCTGATATCGGCACGCGGCACCTTTACGACGTCGTCACCCGACCACGGACAGAGAGCATGCACATGCACATGCATGCCTCGCGACTGCACGGTGCACTACAGATTGGACGTTTAACGATAGCGCGTGTAGAGTCGCCTTTAGACATAACGGAGATAATCTAAATTGAAGCGGCTACTACACTCGCGCCCACTACGCTCTAAGTGAAATAAAACTTAACTCATTTTGTACCGTACGCCTGCAGCGGACGCGCGTATCGACAACTCTACGTGCTATCTGCAGCCGCAGCTTATTGCTGAACATATATAATGTTTTCCTCAAAAACTTCTAGTTATAACTTTGTGCTCCGTTTGTACCTACATATTTCTATTGGTAGAATGCGACACCAGACATATGTAATTGATTTGTCTTATTAAAGTTACATCGAATGATGCAAAGACTGCCTAAAAATAGCCTTTTCACTAAATACATTAAATTTATTATTAATTGAATTAAATACAAACATTGTTAATAAATATTGTGGGTTTAGCAGTATCGACTGAGCTGACTTTCTACGTCAAAACAAAACATCCGCGTGTATTTTAACTTCAGATCAGCTGGAATTATTAACAAACGTTAAATCCTAGAAAATTATCTTGTTATTGTTTTATTCGGATTGTGCAAAGTGTTCTTCACAATATTATGTTTGAGCGTCGAGCTCATTTGAATGAAAAGTGGTCGGACGTGAATGACCTTTTGATGATATAGTACATGCGAGTGTAGTGCCCTCCCCCGCGCCCCGGCTTCGTTCGAGTGTAGTGCCCTCCCCCGCGCCCGGCTTCGTTCGAGTGTAGTGCCCTCCCCCGCGCCCGGCTTCGTTCGAGTGTAGTGCCCTCCCCCGCGCCCGGCTTCGTTCGAGTGTAGTGCCCTCCCCCGCGCCCCGGCTTCGTTCGAGTGTAGTGCCCTCCCCCGCGCCCCGGCTTCGTTCGAGTGTAGTGCCCTCCCCCGCGCCCCGGCTTCGTTCGAGTGTAGTGCCCTCCCCCGCGCCCCGGCTTCGTTCGAGTGTAGTGCCCTCCCCCGCGCCCCGGCTTCGTTCGAGTGTAGTGCCCTCCCCCGCGCCCCGGCTTCGTTCGAGTGTAGTGCCCTCCCCCGCGCCCCGGCTTCGTTCGAGTGTAGTGCCCTCCCCCGCGCCCCGGCTTCGTTCGAGTGTAGTGCCCTCCCCCGCGCCCCGGCTTCGTTCGAGTGTAGTGCCCTCCCCCGCGCCCCGGCTTCGTTCGAGTGTAGTGCCCTCCCCCGCGCCCCGGCTTCGTTCGAGTGCGATACGATTTACATTTCTACGTCCGTACCACTCTCTAAATCAGTTCGTTATGTGATATTATGTATTACTAGGTACTTCGTTCGCAGGAGGTAAGAGAGTCCCTTGGGATGTAGCTCAGTAATACTGCGGCTGGCGGCAGGCGCGCACCGACCCGATAACTTGTACGTAACCGTTCTAATAAATAATGAAATCTGACCATAATTTACTGCAAGTAATTTGAATTCAGGCCTTTATGATCAAAGTAAGACACACTTTTTTTTTCCTTTTCAAGTGGTCTATCTTAACAACCAGCGTGTCGACTGGGTGTTCAACCGTTGTTCATTGCGACCATTCATACTATTGAGGGGCTAACGAGGGGGTTGCTTGTCAAAGGAAACACGAAGGCTACTACTGATTTTAATATTGAACCATTTGCAATACATGAAGCAAAAACGTCGTTTTCAACAGTCGAATAAATAACCGTCTTGTCAGTCACAAGGCGTTTTAATCAATAAAACGAGAATAAAAAGTTAAATACAGACAAACTGATTTTTGCTTCTTATAAGTGGGGACATTCTACGGAATGATCCGTGCACTGACAGCAATCAACTGTCTGTCTGTCTGTCTGTCTGTCAGGACGCGAGGCCGGCGCACTCGCTTTGTACACGCTGTGTACCTCTCCAGAGCTGACACTGCAGCTGGATGTATTCGGCTGGATTGTAAAAACGAATTGCAAAACTCTCTCCATGTTTTTTTTGAAGTTGTTCGTTGTAGGTATGTCTTAATTGCTCAACATAAACATCACATAATTGTAACTTGTATTAGAACTTTTTACAAATCACTCAGTCTCTTCTAAATAACGTCAAGAAGCTGTTTTTCCTGCCAGACCTACTACTCGAGGTCTGGCAGGAAAAACAGCTTCTTTAGAGATATTGGAGTTTGTGAGATAGTTCGAAAAATCGAGTTTGATTATTGATATAATATTTGAAAACAAAATTCAAATAAAATAAATAAATAAATAATGTTGGACAATCCACACTAGACAAATCATAGTAAACATTGGCAGGGATTGTATACTGTGTTAAAGACTCAATTCAGAAAAATCCCCACCTTTTCGGTTAGTCAATTCGGAGGACGTTAAAGGGCTTATTCACCCAACATGGAGCAGCAACGCGTCATACCACAGATCGTAATTCTCCGCGAATGCGCGCACATTGTAATGCAAAAATAACATTCGCAACGTTTATGAGACTTTTCTCGGAGTTTATACAACTTCTCTTCAGAAGGTAAGTAAGTACACGTAGGAACAGCTCGCGAGAACATTATCACAAGAGTTATACAACAACTGCATTCTAAGTAGGTACCTATGATCCTACTTGATTGACATAAATAAATAAGTAATAACTTACCAGTCATAATTTTTTTTCCATCTAAGGTCTCATATTTAACATGTTCTTTATAATATTTACTATTGTTTTTTTTATAATAAATTATACTTACAATATGCAAGCATAACACATAAACGCATAAACATGTCATTCCCAAATAACATATCTATACGTAATAGTAGGGGAGCCCACGATGCTAAGTGTGATGGTCGCGTGGAACTGGCACCTAGAATCACCTAGTATGTAAGACGATTCTAAATGATCCTTGTGATTTTACTGAATAAAGTAATTTTTGATTTGATTTGATTTGATTTGTGGATTTACTCGAGCGTCATAGAGACCTATTGGGTTGCAAAGCTTAGATGATAAGAAGAAAAAAAATGTTATATGTATAACATATACCTTTCATCGGTGGGGGAAGCGGCTATAGATTTATAAATATGTAAAAAAAAACTGCCGCATGGTCATTCTCGAGCGCGTCAGATTAAGATAGGGTAGGTTAATTACATGCTAAATAGTGTATATTCCACTAATCTGACAATTTGAGAGAGACGAAAAGAAAGGGGAGCGCAGCAAAGTTACAAAAAAACACTAAAATTTCATCAAGCTCGTCAGATTTTCTAAGGGAGTGTAAAGTGCACCAAAAAAGCTCTAGTTCACTAATCTGACGGTTTCGATGTGACGCAAACTCGCGGCCATTATTATAATGTACAAATAAAATTCGCCGATTTGACATACTCGAGATACATATGGTTCATCTTTACGTTCTAAATGTGCTGTCTCTTAATCTGACGATTATCTAGAGGGATTCGCCTAATCTGACAAAAACATTTTTTTTTTTAGATTTCTTTATAAATTATTCACGGACATTTCACACATCACACTCTAGTCCCAAACTAAGCAAAGCTTGTACTATGAAAACTATATTGCTGATAGAATACTTATACAGGGTTATTTGTAATTAGCGCATCACCTCTTGCAGGAAGCTTCTCTACTTCAATATAAACAACATTTGTTCTACGACTTTTTAAAATTATTAATTTTTAAAATTTAAGTTTTCCCATACAAATTTATTATTATGAATTTTAATGTCTCTGAACTGGTCATTACTCTACGCGCACCCAACTATCTAACTATCTCTAGGCAAAATATCGGCACGTGTAACGGGGCGCGGGGTTGCGGGGCGGGGTGCAGCGGCTTGCCACTTTTGAACTTGACCTCAGTCGTATGACGCGCCGCGCACGGGTAATTAGAGACGCGTGCGCCGCACTTTTCTTCCGGTGCCGTTGCCGCGTAACCGAATTACGATTTGTGAGAGTGCCTACGGAACAGACATTACTCCGTCCGATGGACTTTTATTTGTGTTGTGGGGACATGTAAAATCCCTAGTGTATTCCGGTGGTGAAGTACCTAGCTAGCCGCGCTATGTTATTGGACAAAATTGTTTGGGCGTTTGACCTCATCAAAACGAATCCGCAAGTGCTATCACGAGTTGGTGAACAGTTAATTTTTAGGTGTGATCTTTGTGTTGGATGCGAAGGTGACTATTTTGAACGCTATGTGCGTGATACCCACCGGCATCCGCGTGATTTGTATTTACGAGGTAATTTTTAATTATCCAATCATTTTGTAACTAAGATATTCAATTATTGTAAATAAGCTGATTCCACTTTTTAAATACGCCTGCATTAAAAAATAAAATACGTACTTAGTAATTCAGATTTTAGGTTTTAGACTTCTTATTCTTTCATTTTTTAATGTTGTCAGTCCTAAGCCTGATTAAAGTATGAAGGGAAAGTGGATTCAGATTCCCTAGGTTGACTGAGTAATAAAAAAACCGTAGTAGGTAGTTAGTACAATACCGAATCACACGTCGCGCGCGGGTCGCGGGAGGCGTGGTTAGGTATATTCTCTCTCACTCTTACAAAACACAGAGTAATAAATAACAGAGATAACCAATTTTTTTGTTTTTTTTTGTTTATGTGTTATTTATTTATCAAGATTTACAAAAAGTCGTAGAACAAATGTTGTTTATATTGAAGTAGAGAAGCTTCCTGCAAGAGGTGATGCGCTAATTACAAATAACCCTGTATACATTTTTTTTGTAAATACATATTTACATAGTAAAACCCATATTTGAAGTGCTCATTTATGGGTTTATTTCACAAGACAACGTGACGCAAAAAACTCTATCATTTCAAACGCGAGGGTCTTATGGTCTTTATCGATGATTTTTTCTTACTTCGGCTTGCGGAAATCGCCAGATTATATATTTTTCGTTATCCTTGAATTGTATCCTACAATATGAAAAAAAAAATTAGCTACGCTCGAGAATGTCGAGATTTTTTTTACAACTTTGCTACGCTCCCCTTTCTTTTGGAGTAGATATACACTATTTAGCATGTAATTAACCTACCCTAACTTAATCTGACGCGCTCGCGAATGTCAGATGATCAATTTTTTTTACAAATCTGATCCTTTATAATTCACGCGCGGCCATACATAGGAAGCTCATATTTGGTGGAGGTACTTAACCGTGTACAAGGTACCCCCTGTATGTTTATCTGCCGCGCTCGAGTAAATCCCAAAATCCCCTCTTGGGCTCCCCTACTATAAACTCCTTCAGTCTGCCGGAACAATATCAATTTAAGTAAGATTGTTTTACATAAAACTGTATTTCAAGTAACGGTTATTTTGGCCAGCGATATAAACTTTTTATAGATACTCGTATCATACAGGATTTATTTAGAAGATAGGGTGGAATTTATGAAGCTCAGATGTTATGGAAATGTACCTATCGTATATATATATATGTACCTATCGTATATAACAGCTGCGAGTAAATAAATGCAGAAACGCTCGTTTGGACAATATTCATTTCATAATTCAAACACTTAACGTAATTAATTACAATTACAGCAACAATTCAGTGAAAAAAAATTTAAAGTCTTCATCATATATGCATTAAAAATCATGATCTGTATGGTAGTAATTATTCATGAAATATGGTGTCAGTCGCGGTGTCGCAGTGTCGTTGTATCGCGGTGTCGCGGTGTCGCGGCAGAATAAATCATTGTCGCGTCGCGCGCGACGCATTTCACAATTCCATGAGTTCATGGTTTAGGGCTCAGGGCTCAGAGCTCAGGGCTCAGGGCTTAGGGCTCACGGCTCAGGGCTCAGGGCTCAGGGCTCAGGGCTCAGGGCTTCCGATTTCAAGTAATATTCAGGCAGATAAAACGTTTGGCAATAATTTAAAGTTATTGCATAGTTCGGCATTCTGTGGTCGGCCTCTCCCACATGTGAATGCTTTCATAACTCTTTGATATTTCAATATTTTAGTACACGAATGTCGAGGTTGTCACACTCATAGGATGTTTAGATGGTGAATTTCTTTGTGGTTTTAATTACGTTTATGTATGCGTGCATGTCTCGAACATGACTATTTCTTACAAAAAGCTATTAATGGAAAATCATAAAACTGAACGAAACCCATGAAAGCAATAAGACGGATGCAAAGATCGCTTTTTAAAAAAGATTAAAAGTTTGCTTTCGGTTTCGCCTCCGCCATCACTCCGCAAATCCCAAACCCATTAAGTGATTACGAAATTCACTCCTTCGCCGCACTCTCAGCTCGCAGCTCGCGCTCGAGGAGGGCGGAGGGCGGAGGCTTTGCTTTATATTTTTTCTACTTTATTGCTTTAAAATGTTTTTGACGTGAAATGGGTTTGCGGTCGTTCTAATCACAACGAACGGGCACACTTTACTTACCGTTTTATTCCAATCGCGTCTGCGCATTTTCACTAAACTTTTTAAGTGAAATTGTAAGTTAGAAACTCATACTCTAGTTACTCACCGATATAATAAAAATAAAACGTAGTAAGTACAATTCATACAATTCATGTGTAATTGTAAGTTATGTTTTGGAATCGGAGGCAGCAGGCAGCCCTAGCGCGGTACGTCGTCACTTCACAATGGAGCTATTTTGTTTGTAAATGAGAAGGCGCGGCGCGCGCGGCTCACGGCGCGGGAACCGTTCGCTTCGTCACTGCCGAGGATTTCGGTGCGATTGCTGATGTATGTTCTCTATTTATCGAAAAGAAAACAGTAATAGATTTGTATGGTAACTGAGGCAAACGGAATTAGTGAGATACATTTTCTTTAAAAGTCGAAACAGCCTACAATGACTTGTCAATGAACAAAAAATGCTACCCAACTACGATCATCGGGTTGACTGTTAAGTGTGCGCGCGGCCTTAAATTATGAATCCGATAAACAGAAGTGTAACAATAACGTTGAACAAGTCGTTGCCTATAAAAGTAAATAACATACGCCAAAAGCGCTGCGCCATCAGACCTTTGTCAACGTTCCCAAAATGTTACAACTTTAGCGAAACAGAAAATATAATTTGGTAGACACGGGTCAAGACATTACCTAAGTTCAAGACATTATGTAAGTTTAGGCCATTCGCTATAACATGTCCTATAACAATGTAAGTTTAGATGTGACCCCCCCCCCCCCATGCCCCGACCTCCCCCCCGGGCCGCGTCACGCCCGACTGGTTGTCCCTCTCCGTGCTATAAAACTTGACAACTCGATTTCTCTTATAAAAAGGTTGTCGTCGAAGGTAGGTTTTAGGATAAAAGTATAAAAAAGAATAGTTAATAAGAAATGTAGGCAATCTCAACGTTAGGAGTGGATTTGCTCCTGGCTAACTCTACTCACAGACCCTAGAGATCTAAAGTAGATAAGCGAAAATATCTGCTGGGCTGCGTTGCTATGTTTATTTGAAAAAAAAAATTCTTGAGCTTTTTTTTTCAATTTAAAAACATTTCCGTAATGTGTAATATCGTTCTGCACAAATGCAGAGGTTGCCGGCGGCTCCTCGCGCCGCGCCGCCATCTATGAGTGCCGTGCGCCGTGCGCGCGAGGCGCGAGTGCAGAGGCATGCACTGTTTGCAACTTAAAAACTAAATCTAACTTGCTAACTTTCTTCCTTCTTAAACGTTTTTTATGTTGTTATGGCCCGTGTTTGCTTCACATTTATATTTGACTGTCCTATTACTGGTATAAATATAAACACCGTTTGAAAAATATCAAATGCGCTGCATCAGCCGCCGCACCTCACCAACACCAGGCAGGACGGATGATATACAACTTGTAGCATTTCCTCTAATCCTCCGGTAGGGTACTGCAAAGTTAATCCTCCTGTAGGGTACTTCAAGGTTTTTAAATAATAAATAATACGAAGAAAGCTTTGATGTAAATAACTGGCTCATTTTAGCATCAGGCAGACGACAATGTGATGTGGAAAATGAGTAGTGATCAATGTTTTTTATCAAGAGAAAAGGAGGTTATTATCTAGTTATGACTTTACAGGTCCGTCTGAACAGCACACTCATGGGGCGGTAACGGCGCGTTCCCGTCGCAAGCGCCCTCCTAAACTAGCCTTTATGTATTCTGTACGAGCGATAGTAAAATTGTTATCGTTATTCTTATCTCCGGCTCACACAGCTCGCAGCCGGCTGGATCGCTGCGAAATAATCACGACAATAATCCAGCACCTGGATTTTAGATTCTGCCATAATATTATCATGAGATATTACAGACGTAGCCGGGGGCCTACTCTATACTGCGTCAATGTTCATACGGATACTTACAGTTTGACACTGCGCGTTACACAATACGGTGCGCGTGCTTGCAGAACATTGCTTGTGGCCGCTGTGCATGTGCAGTCACATGTCGGCTCAACACCTGTCATTGTTCTAAGGAGACCTGTGACCTGTGCCGTGAACCTCCATCATTAGGCTATAACTAGCCCGGCCGCCATGGCCCAACACTGCGTCTCTGATAAAGGACAAAGGGCGTGCTCTTCAATGCCGGCGAATTTCCTTACTAATGAAATATTAATAACTAGCTGAACCCGCCGCGACTTCGTCCGCGTGCCGTTTTAAGATATTTTGCGATAACCCATTACCATTACTATCTTCTTATGAAAGAAATTGACGGTAAAGTGCAGTCTAAGAAGGAAAACTTAGTACATATTGGTACTTATTCTTAAAACCGGGCAAGTGCGCACGAAGATTTTCGTACCGTATCTATGGCCCGTTGCCCTTATCAATATCGAATAAATAAAATTTACGTTTATATATAAGCCCCCTTGAATATTAATTATGCGTGATAGTTAGAGAATTTAAAATAGACAGAAATTAAACACTCAGTAATACGATCTAGTTTTACCCTTTGGTTACCGAACCCTAAAAACCCAATAACGTAAACTACTAAAACATAAGTAATCAAAACTCACTAAATTACCGTTACCGTAAGTAAATAAATCAGGCCAAGTGCGACTCGGACTCGCCCGCTATAAGTTCCGTGCCATACCTATGTAAACGATTAAGAAAAAAAACATGTTTTTGTACCTATGCGAACCCTCTAAGCATGTTCTGTTTTTAGTATTTGATATCTATGCCGGACTAAAATATAATAACTATGTCCGGTTAATGTACAACCATGGAAAGCACGACCCGGAATGTACGACCACGGAAAGCACAGCCAGGAATACGCAACCAGGAATTCTCAGCCAAAATGTACATGAAATCCGGGCTGCGCATTCTCGACATGTGTTAGGAATGTCCAACCACGGAATGTAGAGCCGTGGAAAATACAACCATGGAATTGGCGTCTATTGCTCTGATTGGTCGAAATCAATTGGAATGAATTGGGTGCATGGAAAGAGCCTCCTCGTGGCACACACCGGTAACAGCTAGGCACGGTAAAGCAGTGTCTAGTCTGGCTAATCTTTCCAATACGATGCTACAACAAAATACAGTTGTAGCATCGACACGATAAGAAGAAGAAGATTGGTCGAAAGCCTAGCCTATGCTTCGTTTAGATGAAACCAAAGATTAAAATGTTACTATCCCATTTTGATAAAGATAGACTGCACAGATTATAATATGAAAAGAAAACAATTCAATTCAATAATTGTTATCTGGCAAATGGTTCAACGCATGTAGGTTCTGGCGCGGTTTTCTATATCAAACTAACGCTCGTCGCTTCGCTCCTCGCACCTACTGTGACGCATCACACATGAAAAAAAATCAGTTTAAAAATAATATTTTGACAGTGGCATAGTTAGCTACTTGTACATGATCGGCTAAACGAAAAATTCGAGTAAGCGCAAACGAAGCATATGCTATGACGTCATTTGGCATCAAATTCCCAACACGTGTCGGGAATGTACAACCATGTAATACACAGCCACGGAATGCACAGCCCGGAATTGGATGCCAAAATGGTCACCGATTCCGGGCTGTACATTCCGTGGCCGTGTCATTATCCGATAGGGCGTTCGATGGTACCGCCAGCATATCAGTGTCGGCTCCGATATCCGATATCGAGACGGACAATATGAAAGACAGGTACATTTTTCATACATTTTAGTTACCCGGATATCGGATCAGCGTCCGACACCGATATCGGATCGGATAATGTGAAAACGCTCTGACTCTCAAACTTGATTGAAATCGTTCATAAAAAACGCTACTACAAACTTCCTTTTTGCAATATTTGGTGTAAAATCAAGTCATTAATGTGCGTCTCAATTTTCATTGACTTTCGTCTATAAATAACGTTACAGAAAACTTCCCTCATTTTATTGCATTCATTAGAGTAAAATTGTCACAAAGCGCCTCTTAATAATTTGATTAAAATTCGTCGATTTTTATCGTTACAACACACTTGCCCCCTTTCCCACGGAGGAATTTTAAAATATTATTATGAAAATAGTTATATATTTTATAAAATATTATTATATTAAAAAAACAAACCATCTAAGTAAATTATGTCTTTGTATGAGACTATAAGCGCCCCTTGATTATTTAACATTTTGTTTTTAAATATTTATTCGTCATTAGCGGTAATTGGGTACGCAACCCTAGATAACTTAGCAAAATAACTCGATTCAACGAAAATATTGCTAATACCGATCGACTTACCTATAACACATTGCCAAAACGCACCGATAGCGCGTTCTAGGATTACGCCACGCATGACAGCGCCATCTATACTCGAAATCGTATACTAAATCGTATACGATCGAAATTTTAAACTTAGGGAAATTTTTACAGGGAATTTTTTCTAGAGAAATTTTTACATTTAGCAAAATCATCCCCAGATGATTTTGCTAAATGTAAAAATGCAGATCTATTTTATTTTGTGTCAACATTATGTGTATCAAGTTTCAAGTCAATCGGTTCACAATAAAGATAAACTGCACAGATTATAATATGAAAAGAAAACAATCCGATTCAATAATTGTTGTCTGGCAAATGGTTAAACGCATGTAGGTTCTGGCGCGGTTGTCTATATCAAACTAACGCTCGTCGCTTCGCTCCTCGCACCTACGGTGACGCATCACACGTGAAAAAAAATAAGTTAAAAAATAATATTTTGACAGTGGCATAGTTAGCGAAAAATTCGAGTAAGTGAGTATGACGTCATTTGGCATCAAATTCCCAACACGTGTCGGGAATGTACAACCATGGAAAACACAGCCACGGAATGCACAGCCCGGAATAGGATGCCAAAATGGTCACCGATTCCGGGCTGTACATTCCGTGGCTGTGTTTTCCTTGGTCGTGTAATCACGGCACCCATGATTGTGGTGATTTCCATACTCTTTACCTTAGGTTAAAAGAAGACCCAATCAGTTTTTTTTTAATTACCTACTTAAGAATGCCTAGAGAATGTTTCTTCGAATTACTGGAATTAGATAGATATAGTAAGTATTTCAATTTCATTTATAAAATCCTCCACATTTATATCAATAAATGACTCCTCCACATTTATATCATCCATTATAAATTACCGTTTAGAAATTTGCCTCCTTCTTGTCACCGCACTATGAACGCACTGAACTGAACACGTGGGGTTGCGACACGACGTTGCCGTCCTGCTGTCGAACGCTCGCGGTACGGACGCCGCACTGTTTCCGCACCGTGCATTTTGTATGAAAACATACGACCGTCCGTCCTTACGCCGAACGACGAACGCACCGCTTCGGCACTGCAGCGGTCCGATACGAAACGCATAAATTGAAAGAGCCCTAAGAGCGTTTTCACATTATCCGATCCGATATCGGTGTCGGACGCTGATCCGATATCGGGGTAAGTAAAATTTATCAAATATGTCCGGCCCGATATCGGATATCGGAGGTACATATTTCATACATCTTACTTACCCCAATATCGGATCAGCGTCCGACACCGATATCGGATCGGATAATGTGAAAACGCTCTGACTCTCAAACTTGATTGAAAGCGTTATCTCATTATCCGATAGGGCGTCCGATGGTACCGCCAGCATATCGGTGCCGGCTCCGATATCCGATCTTTATCTTTATCTTTATCTTTATCTTTATCTTTATCTTTATCTTTATCTTTATCTTTATCTTTATCTTTATCTTTATCTTTATCTTTATCTTTATCTTTATCTTTATCTTTATCTTTATCTTTATCTTTATCTTTATCTTTATCTTTATCTTTATCTTTATCTTTATCTTTATCTTTATCTTTATCTTTATCTTTATCTTTATCTTTATCTTTATCTTTATCTTTATCTTTATCTTTATCTTTATCTTTATCTTTATCTTTATCTTTATCTTTATCTTTATCTTTATCTTTATCTTTATCTTTATCTTTATCTTTATCTTTATCTTTATCTTTATCTTTATCTTTATCTTTATCTTTATCTTTATCTTTATCTTTATCTTTATCTTTATCTTTATCTTTATCTTTATCTTTATCTTTATCTTTATCTTTATCTTTATCTTTATCTTTATCTTTATCTTTATCTTTATCTTTATCTTTATCTTTATCTTTATCTTTATCTTTATCTTTATCTTTATCTTTATCTTTATCTTTATCTTTATCTTTATCTTTATCTTTATCTTTATCTTTATCTTTATCTTTATCTTTATCTTTATCTTTATCTTTATCTTTATCTTTATCTTTATCTTTATCTTTATCTTTATCTTTATCTTTATCTTTATCTTTATCTTTATCTTTATCTTTATCTTTATCTTTATCTTTATCTTTATCTTTATCTTTATCTTTATCTTTATCTTTATCTTTATCTTTATCTTTATCTTTATCTTTATCTTTATCTTTATCTTTATCTTTATCTTTATCTTTATCTTTATCTTTATCTTTATCTTTATCTTTATCTTTATCTTTATCTTTATCTTTATCTTTATCTTTATCTTTATCTTTATCTTTATCTTTATCTTTATCTTTATCTTTATCTTTATCTTTATCTTTAATAATTTGATTAAAATTCATCGATTAATAACGTTACAAAACACTTGCCCCTTTCCCATGGAGGAATTTTAAAATATTATTATGTAAATATATATATGTACATAAATAAAAAATATTTATTTATTTATTATATATATACATACATATTTAATAAAATATTATTATATTAAAAAAACAAACCATCTAAGTAAATTATGTTTTTGTATGAGAAGACTATAAGCGCCCCTTGATTATTTAACATTTTGTTTTTAGTTTTTAAATATTTATTCTATTCGTCATTAGCGGTAATTGGGTAGGTACGCAACTATAAATAACTAATCAAAATAACTCGATTCAACGAAAATATTGCTAATAGGTACCGATCGACTTACCTATAACACATTGCCAAAACGCACCGATAGCGCGTTCTAGGATTACGCCACGCGTGACAGCGCCATCTATACTCGAAATTTTAAACTTTACTT
The DNA here is from genome assembly GCA_932527185.1 of Ecliptopera silaceata. Classification (NCBI taxonomy): domain Eukaryota; kingdom Metazoa; phylum Arthropoda; class Insecta; order Lepidoptera; family Geometridae; genus Ecliptopera; species Ecliptopera silaceata. The sequence goes on along the minus strand of OW052209.1, from coordinate 172,159 downwards.
ACTCAATTTTAGGGAAATGGGGATGATTTTGCAAAATCTAAAAATGCAGATCCATTTTATTTCGCGTCAACATTATGCGTATCAAGTTTCAAGTCAATCGGTTCAAGGGATAAGAGAAAATGAGACAGCGCCATCTATACTCGAAATCGTATACTAAATCGTATACTAAATCGTATACGATCGAAATTTTAAACTTTACATACTCAATTTTAGGGAAATGGGGATGATTTTGCAAAATCTAAAAATGCAGATCCATTTTATTTCGCGTCAGCATTATGCGTACCAAGTTTCAAGTCAATCGGTTCACGGGATAAGATTCTGCATACAAACTTCAAAGCCTTATTTTAGGGCTCCGGAGCGTTATTTCCAAAATTCCTGCCTTAGTACGCCACACAGTCACTCCAGGAACACGCCTTCCAAATTTCAAGTCTCTAGGACCAGCGGTTTGGGCTGTGGCTCGTACGTCAGCCGTCAGTCAGTCAGGACTTTGATTCTTATTAATGAGATCTTTATCTTTATCTTTATCTTTATCTTTATCTTTATCTTTATCTTTATCTTTATCTTTATCTTTATCTTTATCTTTATCTTTATCTTTATCTTTATCTTTATCTTTATCTTTATCTTTAATAATTTGATTAAAATTCATCGATTAATAACGTTACAAAACACTTGCCCCTTTCCCATGGAGGAATTTTAAAATATTATTATGTAAATATATATATGTACATAAATAAAAAATATTTATTTATTTATTATATATATACATACATATTTAATAAAATATTATTATATTAAAAAAACAAACCATCTAAGTAAATTATGTTTTTGTATGAGAAGACTATAAGCGCCCCTTGATTATTAAACATTTTGTTTTTAGTTTTTAAATATTTATTCTATTCGTCATTAGCGGTAATTGGGTAGGTACGCAACTATAAATAACTAATCAAAATAACTCGATTCAACGAAAATATTGCTAATAGGTACCGATCGACTTACCTATAACACATTGCCAAAACGCACCGATAGCGCGTTCTAGGATTACGCCACGCGTGACAGCGCCATCTATACTCGAAATTTTAAACTTTACTTACTCAATTTTAGGGAAATGGGGATGATTTTGCAAAATCTAAAAATGCAGATCCATTTTATTTCGCGTCAACATTATGCGTATCAAGTTTCAAGTCAATCGGTTCAAGGGATAAGAGAAAATGAGACAGCGCCATCTATACTCGAAATCGTATACTAAATCGTATACTAAATCGTATACGATCGAAATTTTAAACTTTACATACTCAATTTTAGGGAAATGGGGATGATTTTGCAAAATCTAAAAATGCAGATCCATTTTATTTCGCGTCAGCATTATGCGTACCAAGTTTCAAGTCAATCGGTTCACGGGATAAGATTCTGCATACAAACTTCAAAGCCTTATTTTAGGGCTCCGGAGCGTTATTTCCAAAATTCCTGCCTTAGTACGCCACACAGTCACTCCAGGAACACGCCTTCCAAATTTCAAGTCTCTAGGACCAGCGGTTTGGGCTGTGGCTCGTACGTCAGCCGTCAGTCAGTCAGGACTTTGATTCTTATTAATGAGATTATATTTTCTTTAATTTATTTTGTTAAACAGCACATCTCTGAAAACAAAATATTATACTTTTATTCGTATAGCGTCGACCAGATATCGTTTGTATGCGAGTGTGGCGCGCCCCGGGGCGCTTGGGCGATATCTTTTTATGGAACTTACAGAACTTCTTTACTGCGAGCGCAAGTGGTCACTTGGCATCCGCGGTGCTTCCAGTTTAGATACATTTGCCGCTAGTTGTCCCAGTTCGGATTATCCCATATTGATTGCAAGCAATTCACAACTTTCTTTCCCCGAGGATGGACGTGATGTCTATACGATGTTAAGAGTAGGTACACTCGGTTATATCAGTGGAAGGTCCTAGCGATTGTTTACTTCTAATTAAATCTCTATGAAATTACACTAAAAATTAATATTTGATCGAGTGAGCGAAACAAGTTAATTCAGGAAAACTATCAATTAAATACTCTACTGTTTGAAACATCCAAAAATGGACATTGAATAAATGAATGATCGAGCGGCTTGTTTGCAAATGATTGTTATTTATATAACTTCGGTGAAATAAAGCTGAACCCTAAATGTATCCGCATTGGTCTCGCGCTGGTCGCCGGCACTCACAGTTTGTGGGCGATCAACTGACATTTATAATTAAAATCATTTCGAGATTGATTAGAATGCGTAATAAAATATTACGCATTCTATTTTTTTATACATCCAAGTAAAACCGAATGAACACGGTTAAGTGGTTGTCTACGCCTACCTCCTGCATTACCGCACAGAGTAGTGTACTGATGATGCGGCCGACCCTCGCACTCTGAGATATGAAGGTACTTCTGTAACTTGGTGTAACAAGTGTGTTAGCACAATTAAAAGTGAAAGCAGTACAACCTGCACAGAAACTGGCAGTCAGTCACCAACAGTCGACACTCACAGCTATTCCAAGGAACCAATACATCAACCATCGCCGGGGGCCCCGGGGGCCGGGGGGCACTTCCGCACCGGACGTGAAGCGACAAACGTTTAGTGTCGTGAGGTGCCACGTCCCTCCCGAAAGTGACGCGCAGCGTGCGTGCCTCCGACCTCCTCGCTCGATGGATTGTTCGAGACTAACTTAAGAATAATAATATGTCGATGTGTTCTAAATAGAGTTTCTTTGAAGTTGGTGTTACAAAGAGAGGTTCACTTGACAGTTGAGAGAATTGGTGACAGTATATTCACTTGATATTAAGTATAAAATAATGCGTTATTACATCGCAAAGTAATTCAAATGAACGCATACTTTGTAAGGCAATGCATTACATCGACGTAGCAGCACTATGCTGTAACAGTGCTACGCCGTAGCAGTACTACGGCTGGCACAGTGCTACGACGTAGAACAGTGCTACGTCGTAGCAGTACTACGCTGTAACAGTGTTTGCTTCGAATAGAGCGTGTGATGCGGTGTGCGCGAGCTAAGCGCGAACTGAACTGCACGTAGCGTGCGCGAACTGCACGTAGCGTGCGCGAACTGCACGTAGCGTGCGCGAACTGCACGTAGCGTGCGCGAACTGCACGTAGCGACCCACTCGACACTCAAACTCACTCCGGCCTTTGCATTTATCACCACACTATATTTTTTTGGCGAAACTAAATAAAACGTTTTGTAACCTTTTATATCAGAATAGTTTTAATATGAGATACTTTCAGCTACAGTTACATCAGTTATAGCTTATCGTTTGTTTTTAGTTTCATGACACAATGTTGATTTATTAATAAAACCATTTATTCCAGATTAAGGAAAAAATAAATTTGCGAAAATATCTTAACATTTGAACTAAAAAAACTAATTTTAAAAGAAAATATAGAATATTATTTATTTATTCTCGTAGCGTTCTAATGTTTTGAAACTCAATTTATGAGATAAAAGTACGGGTTTCTCTTTTGTAAATTCATTTAAAGTAAACAATATAATTTCTTAGAATAATAATGAACCTTCAAACTAATTATTATATAATATACCCGAGTATAAGCCTCAGCTTTGCCGAAGCTAATAACTCTGTACATACCCAATGTATTTACTATTAATGCTGTCGTGTACACACACACACACACATGGTCGCTGTGCTGCGTGCCTGTGTGCGTGGGTACCTGTGTGTAGATAATCCCGCGGCACATGGCGAGATCTCACCGGAGCGGACACAGTCCGGCTAGAGTGGCTGGTACACTGCACCTATTGAAATAGATAGATAGATAACTCTTTATTGGTACACCAAAAATAAAATTACAGGTAACAAAACAAATAAAAACAAATGGTTACACAATGGGCGGCCTTATCGCTGAAATCGATCTCTTCCAGGCAACCGAAATTGAAATTGCGATAATCAACTTAGATCGATTAGCCATAGTCATATTACATCATATTATACATATACTTTATACAGTAAAATTGCTAGGATATAAAAGAAAATAGGTGATTCAAAGTGACCAGAGCCTACCAGAACGGGCAAGAAACCTATAATTTTATTCCTACCGTTATTTTGTATGAAGTTTCTAACAAAAGCTTGCCGATTCAACAAGATGTTTTTTACTCTTGCTCACAATAATAGTTACAAACATCAGTAGATGCAGAAGGCATTACTTTGACTAATACTGTAGCTCCTGCATTCACAGTATAGCGTTGAGCCGGCTGCTCTCGGCGGGCTGCGCGCGGTACAAAGGAAGGGGTAAGCCGATTAGCGACAATGCCTCTCAGCACCATCCAGCGCTCGCAGCGGCCGGCAGCGGCGCTGGATCTGCTGGCTTGTATAATTACCACTTCGCTCGGATTTTGTTGGTTAATTGTTATTTGTGGGAACAAACAAACAATTAGGGACAAAAGTCGTGAGTTTGACTGTTGTTCTAAAGTTGTTTGGGTCGCCATCGTGTTTGCGGCTCGAGCGCGACAGGAATCAATCTTCAAATGTAATCGACAACATATTCACGCGCACCAACTCGCACGCGCGCACGCGCACGCGCGGCCGACTTGATTCATTATTTTATGTCATCTTAGAGAGCTGGAAGGGACGGGTGCTCACTGCCTGTGGGTGTTTGGGATCATGTGGTAGTTGAGTCGACATTCTACAGTTGCTTAAGAATTTAACTAAATCAAATGTAAGGAAAGACATCTCCCAACGGCTTAACCTTCTGCATCGGACTTCAATTTATTTTATATCGTTCCGAGTAATGGCCTATTACTTTGTAATTAAAAAGAAATGGCTTCCTCGCTCAAGTTATCGCGGACCGCGGAACGAAGCTTTCCCCGCAGACCACTATAATACGATCTTTGCACATTTCCATCTCAGCCTGCCGACACAATGTCGGCTCGACCTCGCCGCGGCCGCGCTGCCAGCGGGAGACCACTGTACATTATTACTGTTTCAGTATGTTGTATATTCGTGAAGTGGGTGGCATGGAGTTAAACCTTGTGAATAGCGATAGACGATGATGCGAAGTGCATTGGGATTGTAAGTGTAGCGGGCGGGTGGCCCGAGAGAAAGAACAACATGCAAAACCGGGAGGTCGGCAATTAATCTGGCAGTATTGCCCATTCGCCCCTCAAATGTCATCCGAAACATAAAAATTTAATCAGACTTGATGACACCAATCTTCGTAAATGTGCGCATCGAGAACAAACGGCCGGTTTGAATGAATAGCCGATGTGCACTCCGTCCCCCCCCCCTTTCCCCCCCTCCCTCCCGGCTCCGCGCCTGGAGCTCAGGTACCTTCTGATTTATTTATGCGCCTAACTTTACTATCGGATGTTTGACAAGGCCCTTTGCCACCCTAAAGTGAGCCTTGAGTCCTTGCGATGGGGTTGTTTATCTTTGGTTGTGGCGACGAAGGTATCGTTTGATTGAGGGAAGAACGAACCGGGAGACTATTTGCGATTTGATTCATTACCTGCTATAATTTTTCACCCTCCATGACTTTTCTTTTCTTTTTATTATAATTTTACATAATTTTACGAGCTTCATAAAAAAGATATAAAAAGCTGTGAGCTGCACTTGAGCCCCTTTCAGCGAACTTTATGAGTTGTGAAGGAAATCGCGACTTTAACGAGCGGACGTCGCGTCGCGCTCTGCCAACACAACACTCGTTGTGAAACAACGGACGTCGCGTCGCGCTCTGCCAACACAACACTCGTTGTGAAACAACGGACGTCGCGTCGCGCTCTGCCAACACAACACTCGTTGTGAAACAACGGACGTCGCGTCGCGCTCTGCCAACACAACACTCGTTGTGAAACAACGGACGTCGCGTCGCGCTCTGCCAACACAACACTCGTTGTGAAACAACGGACGTCGCGTCGCGCTCTGCCAACACAACACTCGTTGTGAAACAACGGACGTCGCGTCGCGCTCTGCCAACACAACACTCGTTGTGAAACAACGGACGTCGCGTCGCGCTCTGCCAACACAACACTCGTTGTGAAACAACGGACGTCGCGTCGCGCTCTGCCAACACAACACTCGTTCTGAAACAACGGACGTCGCGTCGCGCTCTGCCAACACAACACTCGTTGTGAAACAACGGACGTCGCGTCGCGCTCTGCCAACACAACACTCGTTGTGAAACAACGGACGTCGCGTCGCGCTCTGCCAACACAACACTCGTTGTGAAACAACGGACGTCGCGTCGCGCTCTGCCAACACAACACTCGTTGTGAAACAACGGACGTCGCGTCGCGCTCTGCCAACACAACACTCGTTCTGAAACAACGGACGTCGCGTCGCGCTCTGCCAACACAACACTCGTTGTGAAACAACAAGTCATTTGAATTCCTAAAAGCATTGCTTTTCACATTAAGTGCCACTAAACAACTGCCTTCAACCCGTACTACTAAGAAAGAGCCCTATCCATATGCTGTTAGGATAAAATCAAAGTAGCCTACTATTTAATGAATTCTCCTTTATTACTTTAATATCGAAACTTAATTATATAACTCCAGATTAATGAGTCCTTCATTATAAAGGATACTATCCAACTCAATGAAATCGGGTTTGTACTATCGCACAAATAGTATGATCACGGAGCAGAAAACCTACAGAACAACATCTTACCGGTTGCGTAATATAAATATAAATAAATCAATAACGAATTTTGGAAATTCAACTATGTGGCGGTTTTGCCCACTATTGCCAGTTGAAGTAGAACTGGTCGGTGCGAGCTAACAGTTGCTCCGCTGCGCTGGTTTAGTTTCTATGAATGTAGTAAGTACCTAGTAGTAGTGCTCTATACGTGCCGGGACTTCTGATGTCGGGATAGGTACATTAGCGAGGACTCAGGACGCGAGCGAGTAGGGCGCAGGACGCGTGTGTTCCCAGTGTACTATTATTTACTAATATTTCACGGGTTTCCATCAAAGTCCTTCGGGAGACTTTCGATGAAATGTAGCCTGGATTGAACTCGATGGGATCAATGTTTGCGTGACCTACTTACTTGTGATTTAGGTGTAAATGCTGCAAATAACATTGTGCTCCAATTACTTAATACATAACTAAAGAGATTTTTCTTTAACATCCCAAATACGTGCACACTCTGACAATATTATTTGGTAGGGCTTACATACTAGTTTGATTATTCTAGTACCTAAGCAACAATGATATTTACTAGCCCAGGTATAGGCGACCAAGAAATTGGTTTACCACTCTAAGGCTGAATATCATTTGCACGTACAAAACATCAAGGGCTATTTTCGCTTGACAGATTAATAACTGCTACGTTAGAATCTGTCAATCTGTATTCCTTAGCGAATAATTATGTTACTGGGAGATGTCATCAAAAGTGGTAAACCAATTTCTTGGTCGCCTATACAAAGATAGTTCCTTTAAAGCAAATGTATGCAGTCCCATGACTGCAGGTCACGGCGTGCAGCACGCGAGCTGGTCCAGCGCAAGGCGGCTGCACTTCGAACGACCACCTGCAGCGCACACTTGGCTAACACTTAATACATCAAGTCTGCGCTTACTTTTTATAAGATAGATAAATCTTTGACCGCATTTGTTGCGAATGAGGATTGATGATGTACCGCCGTGATTTGGTAGATATTTTGTATAAACCAACACAAAAATAAACAATCAAAAAAAATATTTTATACCTTATTTATTCGAAGAAGTCAGTGCAATAAATAGGCCAACCTGTCGAAGTGTAGCTGTATTTATAACACAGACGTATCTCGTACGAAGCAAGGGTCACGTGCTAATACGAGGGCAGCGCCGACCCAGCGCCAGCCGAGGACATTACGAATGTTCATGTAGTATCATGTAGCTTGGAGTTCTAGTTCTAGCGAGTTGGTTATTATTTCAACGTAATTAGTGGATAAAACTAAGCAAGCAGACTAAGTCGCATGGGAGTACATTAGCAGATGAAACGACACAGATCAAATACTCACAGCACGAAATGCGGACATTTTAAGACTTGATTTGACAGTTTACAACCTTATTTTACTACTGACTATCCACTTATATGTACACGTTATAAGATACTTGAACTCACCCAGCACCCAGCAGCCAGCACCCGGACAGGCACCACTTAGCTATGGACGTATTGGACGTGCTGCTGTATGAACCGTAAGCGGATTTCCTTCAACTAGAATATATAGATAGATAGATAGATAGATAGATAGATAAAGATTTATTTAGAAAACACACAACACAAAGCTTACATATATATATCACTTACTTAACTAAAATTTTGCTAGTCAGGGAATCTTTGAATAGCTCACTTGCTTTATTTAAGAGTGTTATAAAATTGAACGTATAAACCGATACTTCACCTCGAATAAATTAACTAGACTAAATCACTGCCGAGTGGCAAATAAGCAAGCGACTGAACTCATATGCAGATAACCATTTATATACAGAATATACGCACATATACGTACATATATCTACGTACCTACATTAAAATAAAGAAGTTATTAAGTACATTTTGCAAGTAGGCACATTATTTTTCTCCTAGAGCAACACAATGGCTGGCCGGTTAATTACCTCTCCGCAGCTCCCTGGAATTAATTAGACCCCCCCCCCCCTCCTCCTCTCCGCGGCTCGCTTACCTACAAATTGTTATTCCGTAATATGTAATTTCCCGCGCAAACGCGAATTCCTGTGCAAAACGGGCGTAATAGTATAAGAAAAGGTACTTGGACAGTAAAATAACCGTAGATAAGAATGGCACACCAACGTGCTTTTATTTGAAAGGGCCGGCGCCGCGCGGGGCCCACTCGCCTAGGATTTGCATCCATAGTATTTCGAACAGTCAGTTTGAATAGCAAATAATCAAATAGAGAGTTACACTAATAAGATTTTGTCAAATTGTAAATTGGATCAAAAATAATAAAAATAAATCGAACTAATCAAAAATATCTAAATTAGTATTGTTATGGACTATTATGGACGAATGTTTTGTGTTTCTGAGATACTCGAAATTCACTAAACACCTGGTTATTGTGTTTCGGAAAATATAAGTACACTTCAACCGGATGCAAATACGACATACTTACAAATGTTTCTAAGAGCCAAAATGAATTTAGTAGTACATTAGATTCGCGTCCCGCACAGCCGCACAGGGAAGGGGCCCGCGGCATGACACACTTATCTCAACTATTTCCACAAAGGCCTTACGTACCCCTTGTGGGGACAGTCAGCTTCAAAGGGTTCAGGGTGTTTACTGTTCACTGTTTACAGTTTTGAGAGCGATTGTACTTGGGTCGAAGCAGTTTCAACACGTTCTGGATTGTAAACAGAATTTTGACTAAACCGGCTTATGAGAATAATTGGTTGATTATACCAAATGAGTGGGAGCTACTTTGATAGTGGAAGGAACGCCCCCGCGTTTGTGATTATGATCGTACTCTTTAAATTATATTTATAGATGAGTTCGACGCGGCCAGACCTAGAGTTAGTTTCAAGTAATTCATGCTTTGCGAAGTAAACATGCTGTCGTATTGTCACTCTGCTTACTTTATTCTGTTACGAAAATCGTAACAAAACATGCGGAAAGAAGGAATTAAAGCCGAATCGAACAAAGGTTCACAAGTAATATTTGCATTACATTGCGTGATCGCGTGCGAGTGCGACGCACTAGCTCAATATTACTGCCAGTAGGTATAACAAAAAAAAACTTAGCAAATATTTTTGAAGTGAAAACTTCTTTAGCGGCGCTGGGTGGGTAAAAACTTTCAAACTCGCGTCAGGGTCACGTGACGTCGAAAAAGCGTAAGATCTTATTTAATTTTTATACATTGCTCGTAAAACAAGAGACGACAAAAGAACACACTTGCGGTCACGCGACGTATGACTCAAACAATCAAATAGTGTTGTGGCGACATCGTACAAGGCGAGTACAAGGCGCTGCCAACACGCGGTGCGGTGCGGAGCGCGGGGGCGGAGGACCGAGGAGCGGCACTCGCGCGCCGGCAGCCGACAGACGCTCTGAGCACCCTCGCACGGGAAACACGTATCGCTCGCCGCGCGCGCATAACCAGATAGACGCTATTATATCGTACGAATCGTTTCGCCTAACTTGTATTTAACTGTATCGCTTCCATCTTATTGAAGTGAAAACTCAGTCAGGGTCACGTGACTCGTGACGTTCATCGAACGTGACGTTCATCATTCGTTGTCTTCGTCGTTGTGTCAATGTCAATGACATGACACAATCACAATGACACAGACACGTCTGTGTCTGTGTCTGTGTCTGTGTCATTGTGATTGTCATTGTCATTATGACGACTGTGGTTATATTTTTGAAGTGAAAACTTAAAAGTGAAAACACAGACACATTCGCGCTTGCGCGAATGTGTCATTGTCATTGTCATTGTCGTTGTGTCGACATGACACAATCACACTGACACAGACACATTCGCGCTTGCGCGAATGTGTCTGTGTCAGTGTGTCTTCGTTGTCTTCGTCGTTGTGTCACATTCGCGCTTGCGCGAATGTTACACAATGACATGACACAATCACAATGACAATGACAATGACAATTGTGATTGTCATTGTCATTATGACGACTGTGGTTATATTTTTGAAGTGAAAACTTAAAAGTGAAAACACATTCGCGCTTGCGCGAATGTGTCTGTGTCATTGTGATTGTCATTGTCATTATGACGACTGTGGTTATATTTTTGAAGTGAAAACTTAAAAGTGAAAACACAACGTTAATATTGAAGTTTTCACTTCTGCCGGCACTCCCGGAGTGCTACCATTTTTTTTTTTTTACTATAGTAGATTTTTCGGTAGCGAAGAAGATTAGGCTCATCTCTCATCCATGTGTGGGTGAGTGGGTGTCGTCGACTAAACTTTGCATGTGTTGTGCAAGTTACCTGCGCATGTGCGTGTGTGCGTGTCCAAACATTTTACGCAAGAAAAGCTATGAAAGTCGAAAAACAATATTATCGTTCAAAAGTTAGAAAACTTAAATTATTTCTGTTTTGATTTCCTTATTGGTAAAAAAATGTTACTTTAACATTCAAAAGAGGGCGTTAGAGTTCTGAATGTAAGAAAGTAGGTAGTTGGGGAGGGGAAGCACTACCACCGTACCTATTTCTTTCGGGAAGCAGTGATTCCCTGGTTGGATACAGCTCCGGCTAAGCACCTGCACGCACTGGAGACTCAGGTCTCAGAGTGATGGACGCAGTGTGAAGCCTCACAGGGCACGTCTTACAAGGACGTGTCGAGTGCGGCAACTAATAATTACAGGCAGAGGCTATCAGGTATCCTGTCTTGTGTTTAATGAGTGCATAAATTGAATTTTCTGTAAAACATTGACTGAAACGTTTTTCTTTGATTTCGGTTCATTGTGCAATTAATTGAAACAGCAAGTCTGCACATTACTTCGGAGTGAAACCTTTTCGTATTCGTCGGCTCCGAGCTGTCGTAGAGCAAACTCTATCGAACCGCGCTAATGGCGGGCAGGCGGCGCTTTTTAACCGCACTCTAAAATAAGTTTTAAGTTAAATGCTTTAACAATTGACGATGTTGCTCTCTAAGAACATTACTTCAGTGCTTATGTGAAAGTTCTACGAACGATTTTGAATGAATGTAGAAAATACTATTTTGTTAGTGTTGGTATAATTGGTTTACGACTATAAAAGGCTTACTTTTTTGTTTTATCATGCATGTGCCACAATTCAACAAAAAATGAAAGTTTTTGAAGTGAAAACTTCTTTAGCGGCGCTGGGTGGGTAAAAACTTTCAAACTCGCGTCAGGGTCACGTGACGTTGATAAAAAGCGTAAGATCGAGGGAAAGGGAGAGAAACTAGTATCTCCCACTCTTTCTACCGTGCCTGAGTGTGCTCTGTTTAGGCGGCACACAGACACATTCGCGCTTGCGCGAATGTGTCTGTGTCATTGTGATTGTCATTGTCATTATGACGTCTGTGGTTATATTTTTGAAGTGAAAACTTAAAAGTGAAAACACAACGTTAATATTGAAGTTTTCACTTCTGCCGGCACTCCCGGAGTGCTACCTTTTTTTTTCTTATAAAATGTGGATGTATCAACAGTATCAACCGGTAGAAGCCCACAGATTTTCAGATCGGTTATTTATGATACTTCTCAAGAAAAAAATCCCACTCAAACCGGAGTTTCTAAAAGAGGTGAAACCCGCCTGCACTACGTATCGTATGTAAGTAATATGTAGTAAGAACCCAGCAGTGGGTAGCGCAGTCCTAATGAAAAGCGCGCCTCTCAAAAGGCGCTGCTGCCAGCTCGTGGGATTTACATCTCGTGCACCACGCTTGACATAAGTATATCCTACTAGTAGTACGGCCCGGCTTCGCACGGGTAGTCTATATAAAAAATATCATTATAATATAGCCTAAGTTTAGCGCAGATAATGTAGCTTCACAACAGTGAAAGAATTTTTGAAATCGGTCCAGTAGTTTCGGAGTCTATTCGATGCAAACAAACAAACAAACAATCAAATCTTTCCCCTTTATAATATTAGTTTAGATGTGCATAATATTACTCCCTAACCGAGTGTGAATAGGTACTTACACTTTTGGTTAAACCAAGTCACATTGACGTTAAAACAAAGTTTATTGTGAGCAGATGGCGTGAGTACACTTCATTCATGTATTGGTAATGAACCTCATAATTGTTATAAAAATAATAATGAAATAAATACTACTACTACTATACTACTCCTAATAAATATGAAATAATAAATACTTTTTTCAGGAAGTAAAAAACAACAACGTGTAAGCCCAAAACTAAAAATGTTCCGTCAAACACTGTCAAACATTTTCGCGTTAAAACTCCCGAACCTATGAGAGGTTGACGGCCGGTTTCTGTAGCTCTACCATTAGTTTTTACTATACTATATCTACTATATTCGCTAGCGTCTGTAGTTAAAAAAATGCATGAAGATTTGTACAGCGCCTCTAGTGGATAGTTGGGTACTAAAATTCGTAATACTCATGTTGACGTAACTACTGTAGTAAAGTCAGGCGATTTTACTGTGACAACTCATGGTAGAGGTACAGAAACCAAAAATCAACCTAAAAATCTAATTACAATGTGTCGTAGCTCGGATCAATCGTTGTTTGGGTTGCTCAAACGCTTGTCGTCTGATCTGTTGTTAAATATTTCGCAGATGGCAAGCAACGTTTCAGAAACCGGCCGAGAATGTGCAAAGCTAACAAACCAAACATGTGAGTGCGGTTGCCAACCCGTCCGCGCTCACTCGCTCCCTAGCAGTACGTCATCATCACACTAATACATATTATACATGGCTTTACATTTTATATCCACGCTATTTTGTGCACGAGCTATTTTGGCACATTGATTACATTAACATAATACTATCTAGATCTAGAACATATGGTCTAGAGTGCCCTACCTTACCCATTTACTACTAATTCTCTTTAGAAGATATTGATTGTCATAATTTGAATTAAAGTGTACAAAGGAAACTATATTCAAAACCGTGACTTTCAAATAAGTACTATATTTAATAGTATTACTAGTAGTTAATTGAACTGTTTGATTTTTTTAGACTCTGTGTTTTCCAGTTTTAGTATCAGCACTAGTTTTGTTGGACTGTGACGTAGTGTTGGCAGTAATTGTGGATTGGGTGCGATCACGCGCGGCTGCGAGCGAGGGAGGGACGGAGGGAGGGAGGGTGAAGTGGTTAGGGAGGGGGAGGGTGCGCCCAGGAATTTACAATTACATTTTTTCACCTCGAACGTCTGTTGCGCTGTTCGGCGTCCCTCACAAAGGCTTTCAGGTGCCGTCGGTAATAAAGGATTCGATAAGTGCCTCTGCAACATTTGGAAACCTACGTGCCGCACACTGGTCTGAAGAACGTGGAGAAACTCCTTTGAAACTATATTTTTTCTATGAATTAGTCAGCAGACAGAGATGTCACGTGAATGCGCACTTGTAGCTGTGCCTCGGGACCATTCTCACTGTTTCAAATGAAGACGTTGTTTTGGGCTGTTAGTTTTGTTTCAGTATAATCTAGATTTCTAAATATAGTGAGTGCCCCCCGGTCGCTCGCCCCTTGGTGTCACTGACTGGAATGTTACATTATATTGTTTTACAATGTCACTTTACCAAATTCACAGGACTAAATCTCTGAAATAGTGATTCAATTCAATATTTGAATAGAAAATTCACGTTTAAAATGAAACGTGGTGCTACTCAGGGTCATCCCTTGGGCCCTTGCAATATTCTTTATCTATTAAGGCGTGTACACATCGTTAGAGGCGTCCCCGGGGAGCGACGGGACGGCCCGACCGACAAACTTCGCTTATCTAATTTATTGTAGGACCTTCACTGACACACGGCTGCTGGAGAGTCACCACCATACTTTAATTGTAAACAAGTGCGAATGTAAGTATGGGACATAAAATCCTTAAACGGAATGATAAAATAAGATCCTAACAACTAGCCAAATCCCCCTGATAATTTGTATCACCTAGGTGTCCTATTTTTATTTTCGGTGCCAGGTAAACAAACAGCGTTGTGTAAAATATTTACTTACTCGTTAATCAGTTGGGACGTTTGATACGTTTGTATTGCTGTATTTGCGGCTGAGTCAGTCCCAGTCGCAGGCCGAGTGTGTCGGGTCTCCACTCACCAGAGCGCGGTTCGTATGGATGGGAGCCGCTATCTGCGCATCTGCATGCGAGCCCATGCAACGAGCCGAGCGCCGCGCCCTCTGACGCCACTCCTGGAGCCGAGGTGCCGAGCGCCGCTAATGAAGGGACTTTATAATTTTATTACTTCGCAGGACGTTTGTGCGTAGAGTACATTTGAAGTAAGTATTCTGTACAAATACTGTATGCGTAAGTTTTAAGTTTTAAAAAATACGTTAAATTGACTGGCGAGAAAATGGATGAGATCAAACAATGATTATGTCTCTCAGGTTACATTGAACTTAAATTTTTGAATACATTGGGATCTGATTGAGCTTAAAAAAATACGAACGGATATGGACTGAATTCCATACTTAAAAATTAGAATTAAAATGTAAAATAAAATGTAAAATGTTTTATTGATAAAAATGTTTGCACAGAAAAAGTAGGATATAGGATTCCATAGGCTCCTGAGCTAGTTAAAAAACTGTGTTAAAGGAGCCAGTGGCTTCTTCCAAACTTAATAGAAAATCAATGCATTTAAATTTTGTAGTCTAGCGAATTTATAGGCATTATAATTACATAATAGTAAAACATTAATTATATAACAAAAAAAAAGAATCAGCACACACCTGGGGTGAGAACCTATTCAAAAAAAATACATATATAATAAATATCACATATATTTTTCGCGGAGAAAATGAATGTCTTCTAGTGTGCCGATAATGTTCGAAAGTCCATTGAGTGTGACTGAGAAAGCTAGCTAGAATATCCTCGAATAATCAGCGAGCTTGCAATATCAAACTAAAAGTTCTATTAAACCTTACAAGGCGGCTTCACGCACGCTTTGTGTACAATGGAGTCGGCGTCATGGTACAACGCATCCGTTCTCCGTCATCCATCCAGCCAGCGGCTCGAGCCAGCGTGAGTCGGCGGCGTGAACTGGCCTGAACTAAACGCAGCTGAGGGGCGAGTCTGAGTTTAACTTTTAAAAAAAGTAGCAGTTTATCTGAACTGTTATGGTATAAATAAGTCACCACAAAAACTTTTTTACTCTCCCGTTTATAATTTTTCAAACTTTGTGGTATATCTAGAACCCAAACTTGTATGGTTCATTTTAAAATTTATTATTTTAACGGAAACTCAGACTCGTCGCTCTGGGTTGCACCGGGACAATACGGCACGCGCTCGGCTAATCTGCATTGCTTGCCGCCATCCGCGCCCGCTCGACAGTTCCCTTCGAGAAGCCCCTCACGTTTCGTTGGTCTTTCATTCTGAGAAAGTATTTGTACCTTCAATTTGGTACATTATGAGTAATTATGTAACTAGTAGTTCTGCGAGAACAGACCTCGTGAGCCTGTATAACCATGCAATAGCCGATCATTATGTACCATCTTGTGTAAAATGAAATTCTAAGTCTCTCAAACTTGATTGAAATCCATCGATAATCGCTACAATTCATTTTCTTTCCACACCTTTTTTTTTAATTATTTGCTATATTTTGTGTAAAATGGATGGCTCTCAAATTTGAATGTAAATGAATAAATACTACATAAAACTTGCCCCTTTACCGTTTATGGTGGCACGTCCTTTTGCATATCGCGCTGTTATAAAAATAAAATATAAATCAATGGATATGTGTATCTAACAAATTTAGTTAGAATTGGAATCGCGTGTATAGTAGGCGAGATCGGATAGACCAAAGGACACGAGCATTTTTGGCTAGTGTCGAACCTGAGACGCTTCACTCGATCGGTCGATAACGCCTATAGGTAATATTGTGACCCAACAATAAACTCCATTATCCATTGTTGTTAATTATCCATTGCGAAATAATACGGGTGTTTTTCAATATTGCTATCATTGAATATAAAATAATGTTTCTCCATAATTTGTGTATTTGGGTATAATTTCGACATTAATATTCTGGTGATTTTGTTTGGGTAGTGATTCGTTGTGTGCATGATTGCCAAAGGGCGCCATTATACACGTTTAGATTAACGGCACGAAGCACGAAGCACGAAGCACGCAGCAACTCGTTGAAGGTAGAAATTATTGCTTCATTTCTTATTTTTAATTTGATCGCCGAAAAGGTTTTTTTATTTTACATAGGTGGAATAATTCAATAGACGACTTCATCAAGTGGTCTATTGAATTGTTCCACAATAACGCCTGCTGAGGACGTACTCACACTGAGTGACACTCTGCACAGAAGAGTGTACAGCTACTACTACCTAACAGGCAGGCAGGCAGGCATGATCGATTGATTGAAAACTACGTGGAGCCCGTTGGTATCGCATCGCAATAGCGTTCGATGGAGGCTTTGTCTGCTTAACGGCTTAAGCAAATGTCCAGGATCGCGATACACTGTAGAATATTACATTTGGTGTATGTACCGTACAGTAGGTAGTTACTGAGTACAGACACGGTACAGTACGTGCCACAGTCAAATGCAGAAGCGATGGCGACATCTGCGAGTTGCGTAAATATTTCATGGATTGGGTGGTGTCGATTGTGCACGCAGCGTGCTGCCGCAGTGCCGCAGTGCCGCAGTGCCGGTGGCGACCGTTGCTGCACTTTGTCCTTATTGTAAGATAACACAACATCAAAAACGCCGTTGGTTCATGTTTGAACCACTTACGATTCCAATCGTTATGAGCTCTTATTTATTTGTCTTCACGTATAGGTTCTCAGTCAAAGCATTTCCTAGACTATCTGGCAGCCCCGACGTCGCGCGTCGGTAAGCCGGATGGATCGATACAACCGTTCGAACGCCGGCTGGAGCTGAAGCTGGCGCGCGTGGAGGCTGCCCAATGCACGGCAGGCTACGCACTAGCACATGCTGCTAAGCAAATAAAAGTTGGTCAAAATTGAACGGTTTTAAAACAGATTTGGCGCGAGGCTGCGCGCGGCGGCGCTCTGAGTGTGATAGATCGCAAGCAAACCACAGTTAGTGGTAAACCGTCAATTGCTATGAAACCGCTATACGCAGTACATTTCTCGCCATCAACAGCGATGCAATCGCCATGACGTGACATATTTTATAGTGGTGTACTGCGCGGCCGCTGCACTGGCACTTGCGACATCTCTCATACCGCTCAATGAACTCGCTGACTCCATCTGAATATTATCACCCGTTAGTTTCAGCCCGGTTTATGTGGCTTGAACGGTGCATTTTTTACGCTTGATGGCAAAATTGATGACGAATGTAAAAGGTAAGATGGTACTTAGCGTGAAATCGTCACATATAACTTGGCGAATAAGTTTAGGAAAGTTGTACAGCTACTAAAGGGAGTGTCGGAGGAATTATTGCGAGTGAGTGTGGGAGCGATCGGCTCGCGACTCATCGTACCGAAATCACAGACTGAATCGTAATGAGTGTTCATTTCAAAGATGGTTTTGATATGGCTGGTTTTTTATAGAGAACTTTGTTATGTTTTTGTTTATTTTGTAACTCAGGCTAGTGTGTAACCACGTTAGTTGTTTCTGTTTTGCATCACTTTTTGTTACCACGAGAAATCTTATTACTATTATATTTATTTATTTTATTAATAGCTATCATAGCAGAACAGAAACACAACGCTAATTCTCATAAAAAAATATTAATCAATGTAACTTAGCTGCTTCCTCGATTACCTGTGCCGGTGAATGGATTCTAACACGGACATTAGCACAGCATGAATTAGGCTTCAATGTTAGTCGCGTTCACCGCCGGCGCCGCGCCGCACCGCCGCGCCGCCGCACCGCCGCCGCACCGCCGCCGCACCGCCGCCGCACCGCCGCCGCACCGCCGCCGCACCGCCGCCGCACCGCCGCCGCACCGCGCAGCCGCGGGCACACACTCGCATGTATATTTAGCTAAACACAGCATGCAGTGTATTTATAAATAAATATTCACGGATAATTCACACATCACACTCTAGTCCCAAACTAAGTAAAGCTTGAAATATGGGAACTACATAGATAGCTGATAGAATACTTGCATACATTTTTTTTGTAAATATATACATAGAGTAGGTACATAGAAACACTCAGACAACTTTTAATGAGAGACCGCTCGTAAGTTTTCAAACCTTGATGTTAAAATCCAAAATGAATTTTGTATTTGATGTAAAGAGCACCTACCGAGAAGGTTCGGCACTGTTCACGTTATCACGGAATTGATATTCCCAATTAATTTGATCCAGGGAAAGCGTAATAGCTTTTTCATGTTCCGATTCCGCAACTTTTTAACTTCGTAAAGGCTTTTAAAGTACCTACTTAGTTAAATCGAGTTCGTTACTCCACATTCAGGGCGTTGACAACTTCGATGAATTTTTATCGTGTTTTCTTTACAAGTTCATGCTAATGTCAAAGGATATAGAGCGACTTGACTTACTCTTAAAAAATTGAGGAAATGGAATAGTCAAGAGCGCTGTGTGCCGACTGCTAACTACTGACTCGGCAGCCGCGCGTGGCTCGACAACGTACGTAGGTACACGTCGTACACCGACTGCTAACTACTGACTCGGCAGCCGCGCGTGGCTCGACAACGTACGTAGGTACACGTCGTACACCGACTGCTAACTACTGACTCGGCAGCCGCGCGTGGCTCGACAACGTACGTAGGTACACGTCGTACACCGACTGCTAACTACTGACTCGGCAGCCGCGCGTGGCTCGACAACGTACGTAGGTACACGTCGTACACCGACTGCTAACTACTGACTCGGCAGCCGCGCGTGGCTCGACAACGTACGTAGGTACACGTCGTACACCGACTGCTAACTACGGACTCGGCAGCCGCGCGTGGCTCGACAACGTACGTAGGTACACGTCGTACACCGACTGCTAACTACTGACTCGGCAGCCGCGCGTGGCTCGACAACGTACCTACACCGACTAGCTAACACTGTCATAGAATAACAGCAGCCTAGGTTAGACATAGAAATAACAAACAAAGTAAGTACATTAACGATATTACATAAATAAATAAGCTTTTTTAAGGATGACCGTTTTATTTAGGTTGTCTAATGAGAGTATCAATGTCTGTCTACAAGAGGTGAAGAGGAGGCGGTCGCAAATGTACAATGTACAATGATGGGGTACGAACTTACTGAGGAGTTTGAGTTGCTGGTCGCAAACACGCCACAGGCACTAGTTTTACTCCCATATTTCTGTAGCGCCATCTATATCGCTACATGATGAACTACATCGTAGTCAGTCATCCGTCTCGACTCACCGTAGACAATGAACGCCTCGCTCGCATCGCATCCTGCCCTCCGCGTCTCGACTCACCGTAGACAATGAACGCCTCGCTCGCATCGCATCCTGCCCTCCGCGTCTCGACTCACCGTAGACAATGAACGCCTCGCTCGCATCGCATCCTGCCCTCCGCGTCTCGACTCACCGTAGACAATGAACGCCTCGCTCGCATCGCATCCTGCCCTCCGCGTCTCGACTCACCGTAGACAATGAACGCCTCGCTCGCATCGCATCCTGCCCTCCGCGTCTCGACTCACCGTAGACAATGAACGCCTCGCTCGCATCGCATCCTGCCCTCCGCGTCTCGACTCACCGTAGACAATGAACGCCTCGCTCGCATCGCATCCTGCCCTCCGCGTCTCGACTCACCGTAGACAATGAACGCATCGCTCGCATCGCATCCTGCCCTCCGCGTCTCGACTCACCGTAGACAATGAACGCCTCGCTCGCATCGCATCCTGCCCTCCGCGTCTCGACTCACCGTAGACAATGAACGCCTCGCTCGCATCGCATCCTGCCCTCCGCGTCTCGACTCACCGTAGACAATGAACGCCTCGCTCGCATCGCATCCTGCCCTCCGCGTCTCGACTCACCGTAGACAATGAACGCCTCGCTCGCATCGCATCCTGCCCTCCGCGTCTCGACTCACCGTAGACAATGAACGCCTCGCTCGCATCGCATCCTGCCCTCCGCGTCTCGACTCACCGTAGACAATGAACGCCTCGCTCGCATCGCATCCTGCCCTCCGCGTCTCGACTCACCGTAGACAATGAACGCATCGCTCGCATCGCATCCTGCCCTCCGCGTCTCGACTCACCGTAGACAATGGGCAACACTACTGGCACAACTTGGACATCGTCGACGGGTCGACCTCCGGTCTGGAAAGGGAGTGATGTAGCGCCATCTATATCGCTACATGATGAACTACATCGTAGTCTACGAAACCGACCAACAGATGGCGACAAAATCCTAGATCGCGCAAACGAAGTTATCACGGAGTTTTAACATAAGTAATAGAACCGATGACTATCCATCGGTCCTCGGACCCCGAGCCAAAGGTCGCTCGGCGTGGAAGATCTTCCCTTTTCGTAGGAGAGACCACACCTATCTTCACATTTCCATTCAGTATTAGAAGTATGCTTGCTATTTAAATTACAGCAAATACAGATCGTTTGATCATTAAATATATGTCCAAACCACAAGTGTACACATAATGAATTCCACAAAAGATGATACCTGTGTGCGTGTAATCCAATTAATTTCGTAAATAATATTGTAGACGGCCGGTACGGAGGTACGATACGATACCTTGTCGTGTTTACTGAGCGGATGTTTGTTTGAGCGATAGTTACAAACAATGAGCGTGGTTTATCTAGGTAGGTGGTACTTACTTAGTTCTGCTGAAAATACAAATTACTTTGTTTCAATGTAAACTTTGGTTCTGAATGTACTTTGGTAAGAGCGGGATCTTCTAACACAAGTATTGCTACTTAAAAGGAGACTTCCATAACTGTTTAGATACCATCCTTAGAAAGAATAAAACATTTTGTATTTGTTTTATAATGTTGTCTGTTTAATGATCCGCTCTGTGAAGAGATTCCCCGAGGCGCGAGGGGCCGCAGTCCGCAGTCGCGCGGCTGTGCCTACAGTCCTCGACGCATTGCAAGCCGGTGCGGTGGTACCTACACCAACTTTTGAAGATGGTTCACAATTTTGAAATCGCCACTCAGTAGGTAAACTTTGTTCAATTAAGATGAAAGCTTTCGCTCAAGTAAGTGATTTCATTCAATTTCTATATTTTCATCAAAATACCAATAATTTTCACAAGTAAGAAGAAGGCGTACCTATAACGTCCTTCCGGTTCCAGTAACAAATAAAAAGAAATATTCCCCTATTTTGTAATGGAAAATCATTAATTTACAAAAACACAAACAAAACGCCCACGGCGAGAGAAGGTCGACAACAAAACAGATGGTAATTACTTATTCTGGTGTAAGTACCTACTTACCTACTTATAAATAAGAGAAACCAGTTTCACGGAACAATCGAGGTAATGAATGATACTTAGTATTATCGAGGCGCGCTACTCCCCCGCGTGGGCCGCGCGATCTCCTCTCCTATCATAAGTATGAGTTGCGCAGCGCACGCGCACGCGCAGTCGGCAGCAAAACCAACTCCCGGGGCTCTCGCTACTCTTAATGTGTTAATCGATATAAAATCTACACCCATATGAGAGTGTGACGTATATAATTATAGTAAAGTATACATTAACGCAACGCTAATAATAAATTAAGACAAATTGGCTTTGTATAATAATGAAGAGCACGCAACAGTAGGGGTTCTTATAGCAGTTAAGTTCTTAGTTAATGAAGAGGATGAGCAATCAATAGAGCGCTCTTGAGCAAGGTTCTATTCATGAGCAGCGGGTGCGGGTTCGATCTACATACTTCAGTCACTTACTGCAAACAGATTCCACTTGATCGGTGCTGTCCAGTGACGGACTCAGGCACGCCGCGGGAAAATATTGTATGATATTGAACGTTGTCTGCTGCTTTGGCATATTGTAATGAGTATGCAAACGTTAAAAAACTAAACCTAACCAGCAGTGGTGAAAGTGGAAGAAAAAATTGTCCCTGTCGATTTAGGGAAGAAATCGTTTATAGTAACTCGACGACCGACATAAACCATCCCCATTATAATGATCCGACGGCCTGAGTGCGTCCGACGGACCGCGGGGACGGACCGCCTCCAGTCGACGGACTCTGTAGAGGACCTTTTCTACAAAACTGCACAATCAAATCGAATCAATTCACATTTTACCATAAGATGTCTCAAATAAAGTATTGAGGCATCTTATAAAATATTGAAATGGATTAAATGTTAAATTAAAGGCTAATGATTGATATGACAAACTTGTGACGTTTGTAATGAGAGTATTCGCCGCTGCGACAGATTAACATATACAGGGTGTAACAAATGAGGTGGACCAAAAGCAAAAGGGCGATAGGGGAGCTCAATGGCTATCCATATAACCCCCATGTATGTTCAGCGATATTCAGTCGTTCAAAAGTTATTCCCACTTTTATGTTTTTTTTTTCATTAACATATTTTAGGTTAGATTTCCCAAGTATACCCAAACTATCAAGGCTACAACCGTAATTTTTTTACACCTTGTAGCTTAATAATAGACCTTTCGTACTGCAATACCAGTTTGAGTCGTTAATTGATTGATTTCCAAATAAAAAATCATCTTTGCAGAAAAATCCGAAACCTGAACTGCCGCGAAAAACTTTAGGAGCAATTTAAAAAAAAAACTTGCTGAATATTTTTTTCCACAACCTATCTTAAAAACTTCCTCCATTTATGGAGAAGTTACCCTGAAAATTTCATAAGGCTAGTACAGAAGGATCATGTTAAAAAGTGAACTCATGTGTTGTAAAAGTGCTGAAATCGACGGTTCAATCGACCAACACGATGGTCCGGGCAAGGCTCAGATTGTATGCCACCCCTTCTAATCAATTGCTCTTGGTATATTCTAGCAGCCTCTCGAACGTTTTCTTGAGCTACAACATGACAATAATACATTTCTGCATATCTACGAGGAGAATATGGCATGATACACTAATCGCAAAGTTTGTACAGTCCGTAAACGCGCAGTTTTCGTTAAAGTAAATTAATCCAAATTCAGACTCCTGAGTGGCCGCACTTTTCACAACCTGACTGCGGAATAAAGATTTAAAAACTAAAACCCGACTACGAAATGCTAGGTAACAAGTTTAACTTTTTTAGACTTCATACCTAATCCACTGTTGGTTTCTTGATTTATTTTACTTCATCACGGGTTTAGTCGGATGCCTAATGTTATGTAGTTTAACATAACTAGCATCCGACTACAACCAATAAGTAAAAAAATGTGGTTTTAAGTAAAAAAAAACAAATTCTGTTTAGAAAAATTTTAAAGTTAAACTTACTTCCTAACTTTTGGTAGTCGGGATTTAGTTTTTAAATCTTTATTACGGAGTCAGGTTGTGAAAAGTACGGCCACTCAGGAGTCTGAATTTGGATTAATTTACTTTAACGAAAACTGCGCGTTTACGGACTGTACAAACTTTGCGATTAGTGTATCATGCCATATTCTCCTCGTAGATATGCAGAAATGTATTATTGTCATGTTGTAGCTCAAGAAAACGTTCGAGAGGCTGCTAGAATATACCAAGAGCAATTGATTAGAAGGGGTGGCATACAATCTGAGCCTTGCCTGGACCATCGTGTTGGTCGATTGAACCGTCGATTTCAGCACTTTTACAACACATGAGTTCACTTTTTAACATGATCCTTCTGTACTAGCCTTATGAAATTTTCAGGGTAACTTCTCCATAAATGGAGGAAGTTTTTAAGATAGGTTGTGGAAAAAAATATTCAGCAAGTTTTTTTTTTAAATTGCTCCTAAAGTTTTTCGCGGCAGTTCAGGTTTCGGATTTTTCTGCAAAGATGATTTTTTATTTGGAAATCAATCAAATAACGACTCAAACTGGTATTGCAGTACGAAAGGTCTATTATTAAGCTACAAGGTGTAAAAAAATTACGGTTGTAGCCTTGATAGTTTGGGTATACTTGGGAAATCTAACCTAAAATATGTTAATGAAAAAAAAAACATAAAAGTGGGAATAACTTTTGAACGACTGAATATCGCTGAACATACATGGGGGTTATATGGATAGCCACTGAGCTCCCCTATCGCCCTTTTGCTTTTGGTCCTCCTCATTTGTTACACCCTGTATATTTTGAAAGTGATTTTTATAAAATATTCTATTTTATAATGTTCTAGCTTTGAGACCTTCAAGTAAAAAGATCAACATAGTTTTAATAAGTAATTTGGGTCTCAAATAGTTAGGTCAGCTACCTGACATAGTTCATACAAATCACGCCGAGGTCCGGTCGCTTTGGGACTGGTTGAAAGGTCGTTGCTACCGAAGGGCTATAGGTACAAGAATAGCTTCACTGCCTCAGACTACCTCACTTTTAAACCCCAGACGGGTTCGACTGCAGACGGCTTCAATGACGACCGATGTGGCGTGGCGGGCGAAGGTCCGTTTGCGACGCGGAGGTTGCGGGTTCGATTCCCGCCTCGGGATAAATGTTTGTAAGATCTGCAAATATATATTCCGGGTGTTCTGGGTATTTTATAAGTATTATATAAAATATCTATCTATGTACTTAATGTATTGTTTAAGTATGTCAGTCTTCTAGTACCCATAACAGAAGCTCTGCTTAGCTTGTGGCTAGAAGATGTTGTGTGGATTGTCCAGCAGTAAGTATTTATTTATTTATTTATTAATGACGGTTCTTCTATCATCTGCTTTAATTCAGTCGTATTATCGCAGCGTACTTGAAATCAAATGAAAGCAAACACCGACTCTACGTACAAGAACTACTAGCGCTTTTATCGTTATTAGGTTTTTGTGTTACGATCTACTTTCATTATTGTGCAATTACGATCATTTTCTATCTTAATTTTAATCCTTTTTATATTTATTCCGAGCATCGAAATATATCGAGTAAAACAATATTTGAAGGTTTTTCCTTGCGCCTTTGATATTTTAGTGAATCGCGTACGACCGACAGACCGGAGACCGACCGGGGACAGACCGGGGACCGACCGGGGACAGACCGGGGACCGACCGGGGACAGACCGGGACATTTGTTAGTACGCCAGGAAACATTCACTTCGTTTATTTATATTTTATAGCTGCTCAATCAATTAATTAGAATTAATTACCGACTAAGTAAATCGACATGCGTCACAGCTCAGTGGTAGTAGCTCTGCCTTCCATTCTTCCCCCCCAAGACCAAATGTTTGTGTGATGAACATACATTTTTCTTGTGTCTGGGTAAACTAGCATGCTCGGTAATGTGACGTCATAGCCTCCTTTGAGATACTCTGTTGATTGCAGCAATATTTTGGGTAATATAGGGCTTTATGAACAGCTTTATTATGGTAATGTCTCCCCACCGGACCTCAACTAATTTGAATATGATGACAAAATAAGTAGGGTATGCTATTTTGTGAATAGAGTTTTTGATCGCTTCGGGCTTTATTGCGTACTCCTTTCCTAAACTGCATTACACTCAACGCTGTAGCACTCGCTACGGAATTACGAGGTGCTACGGTCGCTCTACGAGGTGCTACGATCTCGCTACGAGGGGCTACGAAATACTTGACTCGCCATTATCATACCTACATAGAACAGAGCTATGACGGAACTTCAACGCGTTTCGTGTTAAATTCCAGAAAATACGTACTTATGTAAGCAATGGTTAGTACTGCCTGTTAAATATTAAGTTGAGCAAACCGGAGGCGCCTTTATACCGAACACTGCACGGAAGTAGTGAGAGGCCGGTCGACATACTGCGGATCATCCAAATAACAAGTCGAGTCTTGGCAAGTCTCTTCGGGCGTAAATTACAAATAAGTTAAGAATTCATGTCGAAATTGGTGGTGAATTTGATGTCTAGTTACATCGGCGCTCAACCCGTGTCCGTCAGTCCAGCCAGCGCTTGGATGCAATTCATTACAGTTACTTATAGTTGGACCCTTCAGGGTCAGTTGTTCAGTGTTAATATAAACAAACAATGTTTTTGAAATCACAATAAGTTTCTTAAAAAACGTATTTGTGTTTAGTAAAGATTTAAATAATATTTAACGAATGTTTTTAATAATAATAATAATATAACGGACTGTGGACTGGCAAGTACTGCGGCGGGCAGGCAGGCCGCTGCGGGAGGTCATTGACTCTGATTTAATTGTCGAGTACGAGTGAGGTACGTTCCAGAGAGCGCTCGGTTGGCGGACAACTTCAATAACAAAATTAATATGCAGCACAAAATGGATTGTAATTAGAAAGATGGGGTTGAGAGGGCGGGGGCGGGGGGGGGGCTCCTTGTTTAATAGTTAACGCTAAACACCCGGGGGGGGGGCCTTTGATGCTAATAGCCTTCGGACGGAGCAGCCTCCGGCTTATAAATAATTCTGTCAGTGATCCTTGCGCTACAATATTTGCTTTAAAACACGGAACAGTTCCTGACTATTTAAAAAAAAATGCTTAGCGAGTATTTTGTAATCTTGTATAGAAGATACTTGAATGATAATTAAAGTAACAAATGGCTCGGCCTCGGCGCTTTGTCGCGTTACTCCACGAGCGTCGCGTTACTCCACGAGCGTCGCGTTACTCCACGAGCGTCGCGTTACTCCACGAGCGTCACGTTACTCCACGAGCGTCACGTTACTCCACGAGCGTCGCGTTACTCCACGAGCGTCACGTTACTCTACGAGCGTCACGTTACTCCACAAGCGTCACGTTACTCCACGAGCGTCGCGTTACTCCACGAGCGTCGCGTTACTCCACGAGCGTCACGTTACTCCACGAGCGTCACGTTACTCCACGAGCGTCGCGTTACTCCACGAGCGTCACGTTACTCCACGAGCGTCACGTTACTCCACGAGCGTCGCGTTACTCCACGAGCGTCACCATCCAACTCATATTGTTATAGCAATATACGAGCAGACATTATTATTACGTTGTTGAAGTATCTACTTGATATTATAATAGGTATTGTTCGTTTGTTCAAACAAGTTTATTTTCCCACTCTGTCTCGATCGAGTACTTAGTTGCATTTCGTCAACATGATGTATTCTAGTTAGTGGCCGCCTTTGGCCGCTACGCATCCATGCGCAGTTTCACGTCGACATAGACATGTAGCATACGTGACGACGAATGAAAAACCCATCGGTTCTGATCTTCTAGTGTTCGTTTTACAAAATATTATTGAATTTCTGAAAGCTCAGTCGGTGGATCGGATATCAGCAATTTCTACTCACAAAGTAATAATTTGGTGAAACTCAATCAATCAAGTGAAATCTTATAAACGAATGGAGTCGGCGGCCGCCGACCATCGGGTTACAACATTATAATGAGTTATCGATTGTAATCTCCGCCGGCCGTCAATTATGAGCACGCAATCGAAGCCTGCCGCCCGTCGCTCCCGCACCGAGGCGCCGAGAGCGCTCCACTGCGCCGCGATGCCCACTGTAGCTACTTACGTAAGTCCACCATGCACTGCGCCGCGATGCCCACTGTAGCTACTTACGTAAGTCCACCATGCACTGCGCCGCGATGCCCACTGTAGCTACTTACGTAAGTCCACCATGCACTGCGCCGCGATGCCCACTGTAGCTACTTACGTAAGTCCACCATGCACTGCGCCGCGATGCCCACTGTAGCTACTTACGTAAGTCCACCATGCACTGCGCCGCGCTGCCCACTGTAGCTACTTACGTAAGTCCACCATGCACTGCGCCGCGATGCCCACTGTAGCTACTTACGTAAGTCCACCATGCACTGCGCCGCGATGCCCACTGTAGCTACTTACGTAAGTCCACCATGCACTGCGCCGCGATGCCCACTGTAGCTACTTACGTAAGTCCACCATGCACTGCGCCGCGATGCCCACTGTAGCTACTTACGTAAGTCCACCATGCACTGCGCCGCGATGCCCACTGTAGCTACTTACGTAAGTCCACCATGCACTGCGCCGCGATGCCCACTGTATCTACTTACGTAAGTCCACCATGCACTGCGCCGCGATGCCCACTGTAGCTACTTACGTAAGTCCACCATGCACTGCGCCGCGATGCCCACTGTAGCTACTTACGTAAGTCCACCATGCACTGCGCCGCGATGCCCACTGTAGCTACTTACGTAAGTCCACCATGCACTGCGCCGCGATGCCCACTGTATCTACTTACGTAAGTCCACCATGCTCCATTCGCATTCTTGTGTTCAGGTCGCCAGCGCCGTAACAAACTAACTCGGCATAACTCGGTACCGATTTGCGGCTTTTAACACGATTGCAAGTAAACAAGCCATTGTTGCACGAGTCTTCAAGTTCTGGGAGGTGTGTGTGCCGGAGCCCTGGAGAGCGCGCGCAGCTCGGGTTGGACCGGGAATTCTTCTAATGATGCCAAATATTCTGAAGTCAGTTTGTGGGTGTGGAGTTACGAAAAACTAGTCGAGTAAAAAGTCCTATATTAGTTTTTTCCTGAAAATGCACGAGGCAGGCTTCGACTCAATTTTATTCCTGAAAGGTTCTAATATTTTTTTATAAAATGTATCAATTGAATATATTGGAATATTACGAAACACAAAAAAATAGTTCGACCAACAGTTTGCGTGCCTCCACGAGCAACAAGATACATATCTAAAGTAAAATAGCGCAAATTATAAAGTTCTATTTGTAAGCGACCGCTCGCGAAAATATTTGCAAACTGCGCTCAAACATCACATGAATTAGAAACTTTAGTGATGACGCCACAGCACAGCCCACACAAGTATTCAGCTCGAGGTAAGAGTTCACCGGACCGCTGCGCTGAGAGATACATTATCTTGTGGCTGGCAGGTGGCAGGTGGCAGCGTTACTCGTGAGTTCGCGGCGCCGAGCTCATTACATTGTTCGACTGCCACAGCGCCAGAGTAATAAGTGTCTAACCACTCTAACCATTTTTTGGTAACTGCTTGTCCATCTTTTTAATTATTCTATTTAATCATTTTAATTATTGTCATTGTTTTTATTTTTATTTTTGTATTTAATTTTAATGATATTTAATAAGACATTCTAATACAATTTATAAATGTTCAAGAATAAATAAATGAAATGAAATGAAATCTACCTTATGTAACTTTATGATTTTTAAAACTAATAATATCCATGATGGACATTTCACACATCACACTCTAGTCCCAAACTAAGCTAAGTTTGTACTATAGGAACTAGATTGCTAATAGAATACTTTGATACATTTTTTTGTAAGTATATACATATACATAGAATACATAAAACACATAGAATACCTAGACACAGAGAAAATATTATGTAATATTACAAACATTTGCTCTGAGTGGGAATCGAACCCTCGACCCACGGCATGGAGGGCAGAGCTACTGCCAACTGAGCTATGACGCCTGTCAAAAACCTCGACATCTTTAAGTTTGTGAAAATCTGCTTTATAATTCATGGTAAGTAAAGTTTTCCTAAAATTATCACAGGTTTTGATTATTCAATTATTCATGGATATGCCAAGTTGTCGGAAAATGTTGAGCGCAGAGCAAAACGAAAGCCTGACGCTGCAGTACACTGTGCCTACAATATGGAATACGCACCTCACGTACTTACGAGTGCAAACACTCAACTGAGGTTCGGCTTCAAATAATTCATCCCGAGCACCCGCCGACATCTTTTTATTGGCTGCGTGCGGCTTAGCACCTACTATTATTATTTTTATTGGCTGCGTGCGGCTTAGCACCTACTATTATTGGCTGCGGCTTAGCACCTACTATTATTATTTTTATTGGCTGCGTGCGGCTTAGCACCTACTATTATTATTGGCTGCGGCTTAGCACCTACTATTATTGGTTGCGTGCGGCTTAGCACCTACTATTATTGGCTGCGTGCGGCTTAGCACCTACTATTATTGGCTGCGTGCGGCTTAGCACCTACTATTATTGGCTGCGGCTTAGCACCTACTATTATTATTTTGTGTCCACGGTTTAAAGTCGGTTGCTGGGCGTTTTATGATTAACTATTGCGCTTAATGAGGGTCGTTGTAATGTGATTATCGCCAACAGTTTGCGACGGAGAGTTATGCGAGTGAAAACATTATGGTGCCCGGTGCCCGGTGGATTGTGGTTTATAAGGAACCAACTTATAAACCAACCACATTATTAACACATTTCAGTGCAATTGAGCTCTGACGCTCCAAAATATATTATGCTCATTTATTTGAAAAATAACGTTAGTACAACGCACTCCATACTGCTACCCCTGACATAGCAGTGAATGATTCAAGATAGGTTCCGTGAACATTTGCAAACCGGATTGTCCTTTCATAATCTGGAACATAATAAATTGAAGAAGCGCGTGTCACCCGAAGCCGACGCAGACAGGTAATAAGGGTCCCGAGTTAGGACGACAAAATAATAAATATCTTTCGGAAGGAAGCGAACCTACTCATGTGTAATTATACGACTCAGTGCGAAACCACAGTAAATCTAGTTACAGTAAATTAACTTACAAGAACGACCTCGAGCTCGACTCCTCATGCTAAGGTACAGTAGCTAGCGACGTGCTAGAGTTACATACTCGAAGCTTGATGATGGTCAGTTGCCGCTACAATACAAACCAACAAGCCATATATTTTGCCTTATTAAATGTAATGGCATAATGGTTTCCATATTCCTCTGGCATCAAAGTAATGAAGTTTAGTAGAACGCTCATGAGACAAAGGTGCAAATAAGAAGTCGCATCACTGCTATGTGACAGCGCGGGACTCGTGCTGCCCGCCGCTGCCGCTGCCGCCGGGGACATGTGATTAATGCGCGGACATCCTAGCGAACCTCCCTCCCTCCTCCTTCCACTCCTTCCCTCTACTAGCACCGGGAGGACATACATTTCTATAAGCCCAACAATTAGCCCTTATCTTACTTAATAAAAACTCTGCAACCTCTTTAACTCTATGCATCCTCGAAAACTGAATGAGTTTTAGGATATGAGTTTTAATCGATTTTAATTTTAAAACGTTAAACACCGAACACACGAATTCTGTCAATTATATTATTTGTAAAAGTTCTGCTAGAGTTAGAGTAAAAGAATATATTTAACTTTAAGTAAATAGATAACAAAAGTTCAAAAGCAGCTTTGACATTCAATTACCGATTTTTTTCTGATAAAAAGTCTGTATAAACAAAATGCTTTCGTTTAAGTAAGTACTAAAGTTTTCAAATAATTCTGTAAAAGCAGATTTGTAAACAAAGGCTGTAGACGAATGGCCCGTTTAGGAGCCTCTGCATCAACGCTACGGGACTATTATCTACTTACTTTTAGAAGCGAACGCAGCTTTTATTCGTCCAATCAAAACAAATGAAAGCTACCTAATATAAACTTATTAAATCAACTCTGCTCTGTACAATCCGCAATTGGAGGCGTTCAGTTCCTCGCTGAGATTAGCAAAGCTGGCCATTATTATTATTTAGTATATTTAACATAAATATACGTTGACAACAAGCAATCAAATGAAAGTTTATAATATAACCATTAGAACACTTGTCGTGCTGTGTGGATAAAAATGTTAGTCCACGACGGGGAAGGAGAGTGCAGCACACACAAGTGCGAATGTTCAGGAAGAGCGGAACTAGATGTGTTTTACCGACCCCGCAAAGTGTGAGATGAGAGTAAGAACATAGTGATGATAACATAATAATGAGTTAAGCTTTTCTTATGCTACAAGTTTCAACACTCAACGTAGCGAAGTATATTAGTCACAGAAAGTCGGTATCAGCCCTAGAAACTTTTATGCGAAAACGAGACAATTTCGTCGAAATAATTTGAATATCATAAACTGAGGAGAAGGACAGGTGCGAGCGGCGCTTGGCCCTTTTATTTTTATGAAGTATGAGTTGAGTTTGCCCGTCTCGCCTTAAAACCTATAAAAGGTTAATTCATTAGCAAAACACTTAACTAACATAACAGAACAAAGACACCTACCACGAATAAGAATGAAAAATTACATAATTGTGCTAAATAGGGTCGGACGTTTTTTAGCTCAATATTTGCAGCTATAAGAAAACATGGTCAGTACATTGTGAAAATATAAGGAATGGACTGAAGACTAAGACGAAAGTGACTTATCGATGATGCGATTCGATGTGATAGAGTGTGTGTGATTCGATTTGATTCTGATATTGGTATTAGATTGTCGTGTAATTGGGTCGCATCTTGCCCATCTCAATCCATCTAATGTTATGTCCACAATCTACATACATGGAGTTTGATTAAGGAATTGATCACTCAATATACAAACGAGATGTACTTAGAGACTGACAGCTTACGGGACATAATCATTATAATATTCAAAGTATTTAGAGTTCACGACCGACTCCAAAAATAAAGGTTCTCAAATAGTTTTTTTAATATATATTTTACGTGATTACTCCACTCCGCTTGTTGTGAACCGATTTTGTCGATTTTTTTTTGTTTGTTTGAGGTAGTCATATACATTTCATTAAAACTTGAGCGGTACTAAGAAATCAGTTTTGTTCATGTGTATTTGTAAAAAAAAATATCATTATGATAAAGACCAGTAGACATAACGTTCTGTTAGAATCATTTTAGTTTTGATAAATAGTTGACAGCTAAATGAGGTTCAGAGAAGTGAATGCTTCCTTCGGAGGCAGCATTGATCCATCGGCTTACCGGCCGCCTGCAGCGCGCGGGCCGCCGTCTCCTCGAGGAACGACTCGTGTTCCCTCTTGGCCTGATTGATACCAGTACACAGTAAGTGCTTAATCTGATGATTAGACACCAATGCGATGCTCTTGTGAAAATTTTACCATTTTCTTTTGAATGAACATAAAATTGTAAAAGTCTTCGAACGAGCGGAACAGGCATGCCATCGTACGATGGTACGTGTCAGAGCGAGACAGCAGATGAAAAAGTTCCTTCTGTTCCAAGGTCATTTGTGCTCCAATCCCCAAAACACAGCACAGACCCATTATGTGTCTTGTTCATGCGGCGGTAACCCCGATCCAGGTTCCATTTAGACGTCGTTACAACTTGAGTAAGGCAGGCTGGGACCACTTCTCGGATCTCGTGGACAAGAAGCTGACTTCAACTGACCTGAAACCCATCTAAACTAATATTATAAAGAGGTAAAGTTTGTATGTTTGTATATTTGTTCAATTGTAAGGGGTAATCTCGGGATCTACTGAACCGATTTTAAAAACTCTTTCACCAATAGAAAGCCACATTATTGCTGAGTGTCATAGGCTATATTATATTTTCAAAAAAATTAGGGATCCATACTAAAACTTCGATTAATTAACCCAAGGTGTAAAAAAAATACCTAAGAAATTCCTTACATCGCGTGCGCTGCGAAAACTATTGATGAGAGAAAGAAATCATGTACTACAATTTTGTAGAACACATCATTACCCACAAAAAAGTCAGCGACAGCATATGTCTAACTATTACAGATATGTAACTATAGGTGTTTTAATATCAAAAAAATATAATTAAAATGACGCCGCTAGAAAACGTTCTTTATTTGTGCTTTGGTATTAATCCTTATCTAAATAAATTACTACATAATTAAGATTGTTTCAATATCTTTATATGATTTTTTATAATATTCAATTTGGACATTCCATTCAAAAGATATCACGAGTTCAAAAATGTAAGTACCTACATATTAGAAAAATGTCAAGCGGAATAATGCAAGTGCCGGTCACGGGAGTATATGCGGGTTCTATTGTTTAGTTACGTGGATTCAAAAGGAGAGTTAATTAGAAAAAACGGTCGAATTATGCCCAACGAAGTGGGCACGGGTCAGCTAGTACCTGATAATTATAATGAGTTTATAGATATCGTCAAAACGGCCTCCAGACAAAGCATTCCGAGAGGCTGTCGTAGCTCATATATTCCAGGCCTGAATAAGGAATCCACCGAGCGACTAGCTAACTATGAGCAACTGTATGCTAGTGACCCATTCTCCGAAGAGACTTTGAATGCAGGTAGTGAGCTTATGTTTGCAGTAAGCCAAAGTCGAAGAGAAAAGTGGATGCAAACAGTCTCGAACGTTGATATGACGCGAAACAGTAAGAAAGCGTGGACTACTGTTCGGAAACTTACAGGAGACCCACCTCCTGCATCGAATCCTGGTCTCGTGTCAGCCAATCAGGTGGCACATCAGCTCCTTCTTAACAGCAAACCACCCAGACGAATGCCAAGAGTCCAAGACATGCAAAAACCAGCTGAATACAACAACCAAATCAGTAAACCTTTCACATTATCTGAAATGATGCTTGTCATAAAATCCATGAAGAACGGAAAGGCAACTGGAGTAGATGATTTGATGGTGGAACAAATAAAACACCTCGGCCCAATAGCGGTGATATGGCTTCTTCATTGTTTTAACTCCAGTCTAGAAACTTGTAGGATTCCTAAAATGTGGCGAAAATCCAAAGTTGTGGCTCTTTTGAAGCCTGGAAAATCTCCCGACGACCCTAAAAGTTACAGGCCTATCTCACTATTGTGCCACCTATACAAATTGTTCGAGAGGCTCCTCCTCAATCGTCTTACCCTACTTGTGGATCCCAAACTAATACACGAACAGGCAGGATTTAGACCCGGAAAGGCTTGCTGTGGTCAGACTCTCAGACTCACCCAGCACATTGAAGATGGTTTTGAAGCCAACAGTATAACAGGCTTGGTCTTGGTTGACTTGACAGCCGCCTACGATACTGTTAATATTCGGAAACTACTTCAAAAAGTCGAGATTTTGACTTGTGACTCAGGGTTTGTTCAGATTCTAGGTGAGCTTCTTCGTAATCGCCGTTTCCAGGTCCATCTTCTTTTAGACAAAAGTAGATGGCGCTGCGTCAAAAATGGGCTTCCTCAAGGAAGTGTTCTCGCACCAACACTTTTTAACATTTACACCAACGACCAACCTAGCAGCACATCTACAACACGGTTTCTATACGCAGACGACCTGGCTTTGACCTCCCAGACTTCTACCTTTGAAGAAGCCGAAGACAACCTGACTGCTGCATTGAGCGAACTGGGATCGTACTATAATGCTAATGGCCTAAGACCAAACCCGTCAAAAACTCAATCATGTGTTTTCCATCTGAGGAACCAACTGGCTAACAGAACCCTTAATATCAACTGGCAAGGAGTCGCTATTCAACATGAACACTTCCCAAATTACCTAGGAGTAACGTTGGATAGATCGCTATGTTACAAACAACACTGCCAAAGAACTAAGATGAAGGTAAGTTCGCGTAATAGTCTGCTTCGGCGCCTAACAACTACCGATTGGGGAGCGGCTCCAGACGTATTGCGTACCACTGGAATAGCATTGTGCTTCTCTGCTGGAGAATACGCCTGCCCAGTATGGCATAGATCGGCACACGCTAAACTGGTCGATGTAGCCCTCAACGATACGTTACGCATAATTACTGGGTGTCTCAAACCGACACCCCTGAATATGTTGTACCCCTTAGCAGGCATTTCACCACCTTGCGTGCGGCGAGATGTGGTCTGTTCCATTGAGAAGTGCAAGCAAGAAGGTGACAGTCGACACCCTCTATATGGGCACCAACTTCCTCGAGGTCGGCTCAAAAGCCGCAATAGTTTCCAGCGAACCACAAAGGCAACTAAAGTCCACCCAGCCATCACAAGATGCGAGTTATGGAAAGAACGTAATCCCCCTCCTTCAGATTTTATTGCCCCACAAGAAAAGCTCCCTCCTGGACATGATTTGCCTTGGCCTGTGTGGAGGTCACTGAATCGTCTCCGCACTCAAGTGGGCCGCAGCAGAGACAACATGTGTAGGTGGGGCTTTAGAGATGCCAACCTTACTGTGTGTGACTGTGGCGCTCCAACACAATCAATGCAGCATCTGCTGGTGTGCCCATCGTGCCCTAATACCTGCACCAAAGAGGATGTGAATGCAGCCACAAGTGGTGCTGTACAGCTGGCAAAACACCTCTCAAAATTTATTTAAATAGCATCGACACGAAAAGAAGAAGAAGCAGATGAAAGTGAGCTCGAGTTCGCGTACTTCGGTAGGATGCTTCACGCCGCACGCTACCTCCCCGCGATCATAATGCGAGAACATAGCGCGCACTCCCTGTATGTACCGGCTGTTTTGTTCGTTCCCACTGAGGCACACCCTGTATGCGAATACCTACCAGCTGACAGGAAAATGTTCAATTATAATTTCGGGTTAAACTCGCGCTCCGCTGGGCGCGGGCGAACACAGCTCTGCGGAAAATGTGTCAGCGAACATCACAGGACGCGATTACAATATCGTCGCTGCGAAGACAATATCGCCAATTAAAGTGTTAACTTAAGGTTCTACCATGAGTATACACCTGTATATAAGGCAACACGTTGAATAATAATATGTACAATAAATAAGGCCACCACTAAACATAAAGCTTAGGAACCGGAGCTTCACCGTAAAGTTTTACAAAAATTTCTTTAACAACTCATTAATTCATCATATTTCATGTAAAATAATCATTTATTTATTTTAAAATTATTTATGAAATTATAGTTATTTATTAATAATAGGTACTACTACTACTGAAGCGTTCAAAGCATAAGATTTTTTATTAAAAACAAGATACTCGTGAACTGTCATCGAGTGAGCCTTTAATATTAATGTGGATTCGAAACGGGAATACTTTTGAATACATGACTCGGTAGAAGTGACTGCGAGATGAGGAAACTACAGTTTTACGAGATACATGTTGTGGGTGGCGGCGACTGGTTGCGCCGCCGTGGCGTCCCGGTCAAATATAGCCCTTAAAGTAGCTCAATAAGGTTGGTTCTTTTACAAAAAGGGAAATTAATTACTTACTAATAGTATTTATATTTAGCGTCTAATTGTGATCGAGATAATAACTCATAATGGATCCTTATTTACAGCTCACTCACTTAATTAATATGTAATAAGTTGGAGTGCACAAAGCGACGTGCATTACACACATGCACAGAGCACTCGGAGCTTACTAGATTAGGAAAACAACAGTTTTTAACACTTAATATTGTTACAATCTAAGAATCGGAGAGATTAGAGATTTTCACAAATAGCTACAAACACAAAAACAAAACAGTAACATGAAACAAGACATGAATCTATAAAAGATAATATGTACTTACATTTGGATACAGACTAACAAGTGCACAGTACAGAGTTTACAGTAAGGAAATGTATCTACCAACTGCAAAAAGTAACCTACCCATCAGCACTATGTCAACAAATGATGTACTTGATATGTGTCCCGTCTGTCCTCCTAATCGAATAAATTACTGCTCAGCAACCAACGAATAAGTCTACTGTCCTGTTATTCTTGCCCATTGTATTGAAGTTATTACAAAACACATTA
The DNA here is from genome assembly GCA_932527185.1 of Ecliptopera silaceata. NCBI lineage: Eukaryota > Metazoa > Arthropoda > Insecta > Lepidoptera > Geometridae > Ecliptopera > Ecliptopera silaceata. The sequence continues at coordinate 134,225 of OW052209.1, read as the reverse complement.
ACACAATTGGATTAAGTTATTTGAATTACACAATATTTAAGTGCACGGGCTATGTATGCCTCGTCATTTCGTAAATAACGTGCTACGCCGTAGCGCTACGGTGTCGTAGACTGCTACGACGTAGAGTACTATAAGTCGGCGGCCTCTCTGCAGCCGTACGTACCGTACGTACCGTACGTACCGTACGTACCGTACGTACCGTACATACCGTACGTACCGTACGTAGCCGCCGAACGAACGAACGAACACTAAACTGTAATAAATGTCGTTAAAACTTTATGGTCGCGACTCGGGAGTGATCTCACAAACTTACTTATAATTTATCCGAAGCGCATTTACGTTCGCAGAAATCCACTGTTTTTGCAAACTTGTCGCGTGCTAGCAAAGCGAACCAATTTAAAGGAGTATTTTTTGTGCTGTTGGTTTTCTTATTAATTGATAAATAAATAAATATCTGCCAGGCGTCGACGAGTACCTACTAGAGAAACAATCGGATGACAAACCAACCCACATCAATGTGTGCGAGCAATGTTAATGTTAATGTTTGTTCTTGATGAGGGTTTAATCAAAGAACGGAATTTGAGCTGTAACACCTGTAGACATGTCTGTTATCTATAAAATATGTACATACTTACAATAATTCACAATAAAATGGTTACAATTATTTAATATTTGCAAAACGACACCTTGCAAACTGCACAGCGATACCTTCGTACTCGTACCAGAACTACGAGCTTCTACGAGAGCTACGATGTGACGCTTTCCAAGCGCGTGCGACGCTGCGTCTGCGCGCGATATGTACTTATAGGGTGTTCCGTGCGTGTGCAGCTTCCTACATTTGAACCTTTTCATAATGATGAGCGAAGGTACAGTCGAAAGCAAACGTATTCTCATACGACGATTCTCTCGATCCAGTGGCGTTGCCTCCGCAACATGTAGATCAGTGGGAGCCTGGAGGGAGGGGTGCGGGGTGCGGGGCGCGGGGTGGAGAGTGCGGGGCGCGGGCGCGGCGCGCGGCACGCGGCAGTCTGCTCGCGCACGCCGTCGAAGCTGCATGTGCCGCTCCGCGCCGGAAGCGACGTCGCGACACTCGATGCGCTCGCACTGCGGACTAAGTTAAACCTAACTGGGATTGTGATTTGTGATCGTTTTATCGAGGATTGATCCTTCCTGCTGAAAAAGTAAGCCTGTGATTAATGGATAAAGCTTACCCTCACTTAGGATACGTATTGCAAAACAAAATAAAATCCTTTAAAGTATTGAATGTGTTCAATTTTCGCTTTCTAAAAACGTAATACACCGAGTAGTGTTTAACGTTAAACTTATTAAAGAAAAACATGATAGCTTCTTGAATCGACAAGAATTATATAATGTAAATCTAAATCTAGAGTTTATTATTAATTCATAAGCATACGTGTATGATATTGTTTTATACGTTTAAAATATCTATATGCGTAGTTAGTTTTAATGCCAGCGGGCTCATGTTCGGGTTACATTCGGAGACAAGACCTTTCGTGTCCATGTGTCAATAAACGCATCTATCTGTAGTTATAATACACTGGCCTGCAAAACTAAGTATCATACTTTTTAAATTGCAATTACTTTTTAAGTAAACAAGATATAATATACTTACTTTCGAAATAAAAAGAACTCGAAAAAATAATTACTTAAGTAATTTTGTATTTAAAAACTTCATAGTCGGTAACCTTCTTTTAAGAAATGACTGAAAAAAACCTTTTAAAACAAAAATAATCCTTTTTAAATGTCAATTTATAAAAGTGTGATACTAAGTTTTGCAGGCCAGTGTAATATTGACCGTATCCCCTGTAACACAGTTTAATAAGTAGACATAGACATTTTTATTTCCAACCACATAATTACAATTTACACACATAAATAGGCAGGTAATACATACACATCAAAATTGCTAACTAAACTATGTAATAAAAAACCAACCAATGGTTTCTATAGCTTATGCTGAGTGGTGGCCTTTTTACACTTTTCTTTCTGTCTTATATTATGTATAACGTGTTATGGTGTATATAAATATTTATTTCTTTCTTTCTTAATTCATTACATTAATAGAAATACAAACAATAACATCACAAATCTATAATAAAAATATTTAAATAAAAAACACATACTTAATATAATAATATTGTAGCTAACCTATCTACAGCGAATGTGTGTGCTACAAAAGCAGCAAAATAAGTACCTACATAGTTGCACAAATCTTTTCTGTTCGTAACAATGTAGGTACCTAATCGTTTCTGTTATATTTGTGTCTTGTGTCACACATTTTGTTTGGTAAATATCTCGCTAACGAACTGAATGTCATGTGAAATGAACTACCTTCGCACTTCGCACCCAGCTACGAGCTACGAGCTACGAGACTTGTGCACACCCGCGAATACTTATATACTTACTTACATTTTTTTAATGAAAATACATACATAGAATGCATGTAGGCTCAATATGTAATCAAACAAATAAGGTCCACGAAACGTGTCAATCAGAGTAAGAAATGCCTGTTCTACAGCCGTCCTGGTAGGTAGGTACAGTGCAGTCTAATCGGCGAGTGCAGTTAAACATGAGATTATATTATAAGTACCTACACCGAAATGTAGCGATTGCGGAACAAATCAGAAATGATGTTGTACAAGATGTTCGTGAGGTCTGCTGTTCTCACGGAACCACTAGTTACTAATAAATGGCATCGACGATGGCGTAGCACTGGTAGCACTGGTAGCACTCGAGACGCTTGTACCTACACTACAAGTGACGTAACGTACCTAATACACCGCTGTTATCAATGGGTAAGCATTCACAGCCATACACATCGTAAAGTGAAAAGTTACCATTTCAAGAATATTATAATATTCAAGAAATGTCGACGTCCGCTGCACGTTCGTCCCAACCAAATTACCGAGAATCAGCTATTTAGCGAAATGTCTTCCAAAAAGTGTCACATGGGGACAGGAATACAGGAATCTCAGCGTCGAGCGCCGTCGGCCGGCAGTGCCTCGTAAAAAACACATCAATCTCTACCCGCGCGCTCCAATCAATCACCAACATTAGCTGTGCCTGTAACCGTCAGCGCTTTTCCTTCCACTCCCTCTCTCAAGCCCAACCTTCGCGGTGACAACTCTCTTGAAAAATGTATTTGTTTGCTACAATTGGTTCGGTAACAACATGCATTCATCCGTGAAATACTAATCACCGAGGAGCGGCGATGCGTCTCATGTTTCATGAGAGAGAGGCCATTTCGAAGAAATGAAATGTTCGAAATAGCCTAGATAAACTAAGGAACTTGTGTACCGATTGTCGTTGATTGGTTGAAAAGTGAGGTGGGTGAAGGTTGTAGACGAGAAGAGGCAGACAGAAACAAAGGCATTTTCGGCCAATCTTGAAACTGAGACATTTCACAGAATCACAGAATACATATATCACAGTTGTACACCTACAATTGAATAGCGGACGGAAACCTAAAAACATAGCGGAACACAGTGAGTGAATGAACAAACGTTTTGGTTTGTAACTGTAAGTTTGTTGAGCATTTGTAAATAAATAAACGTATGTTATGTATCAATGAAAAATACTTTATTCATGAAAATTATTGTACCAGTAAAAAGTAAAAATGCAATAAAAAAACAAAAAAAATGTATGTAAGATGTGCGGTCTTATCGCTGAAAGCGATCTCTTACAGACAACCTTTGTTGGATGGAGAGAGAAATTTCATTTCAATTTCATTAAGTACTTAAATATTTTTAAACAAAGAATGAAAATAACACACACTAACATTTAATGATAAAAATACATACATTAGACAAAACTATTAACATACACAAAATATTATACAGGGTTACAGAATAAGTCGTGCTCACGCCCATCATTATCATTTCTGACTTATTGCACTATGAAACACCTTCCCTAAAGTTAACCCATTTCGACTTTTTTTTTTTTAATTGCTAATTTTTAGACTACTAAATTTATTTTTTATCACTATATGTAAGTATCCTTTCCAAGCGTTCTCGGTACGTCTAGTGACTTCGAGGTCTTGACGTCCTTGAAAGGATACTAATTGACCTAGGTACAAATAATCATCAACGTATTGCATCTCCCCACCCGCGACCTTTAGCTTCTGCTGTGTGCTGTTTGTCATCAGCTTTGTCTTCGATCTGATCTGCAAAAGTCCAAACTCGGGGTTTGCCAGCGAGCCATGGAGCGTAGTATTCTGGGAGTCAAACTTACAGACCGCATTCGTAACAGTATACTACGCTCCAAGACACAAATCGTGGATGTCGGACAACAAGTAGGAAAGTTAAAATGGGACTGGGCAGGCCATGTCTGCCGCATGTCGGATGCGTTATGGGCCAAATCCACTACGGATTGGGCACCTAAAAACGGGAAACGACCTCGCGGCAGACCACGGCGGAGATGGAGAGACGAATTAGACGCCTTTTCCAAGGACTGGCAGGCCATTGCTCGAAATAGAGACGACTGGAGAGAAGGAAGGGAGGCCTTTGCCCTGCAGTGGGACACTACAGGCTATTAATAATAATAATAATATATGTAAGTATATAAAATACCCAGAACACCCGGAATAAATATTCGTACAAACATTTATCCCAAGGCGGGAATCGAACTCGCAACCTTCCGCGTCGCAAATGGACCTTCGCCCACCGCGCCACATCGGTCGTCTACATACACGTTGACTTGAGAACCTAATCCGTTTTTTTTTCGCCGCTTAAAAATAGTGCCAACAGTGCGAGCTGAGCTCGGGACGAACTACGTTATAGAATACGTTTTCAGATCGGTCGCATAAGATGAAGGGTCGGCGGAGAAGCACTTCAAGACCCTGAGCGCGGCGCAGGCGGTGCAGGCGGTGGCGCGGGCAGCATGGCGGCGCACTGGCTGGCGCTGCTGACGGCGCTGGCGGCGGCGGGCGGCGCGCTGGTGCAGGCGCCGAGCGAGCCCCCCGCGGCGCCCGAGGAGCCCGAGGAGCCCGAGGAGCCGGCGTGGCGCGAGCTGTGGTACGGCTCGCTGGAGGCGCTGCACCGCGAGCCCGTGCTCAACAACACGCAGGAGGACGTGCTGGCGCAGCTCGGCGCCGTCGCCTTCCTGCACTGCCCCGTGAGGCACCTCGGCGAGCGCGGCGTGAGTGCCTCCTGCCCCCACCGCCCCGTCCGCCCCTCTCGGCCCTCTCGGCCCTCTCACGCAGCGGCGCTCTGTCGGCAGGTGTCGTGGGTGCGGCGCCGCGACTGGCACATCATCAGCTCCGGCGTGCTCCTGTACACCAACGACGAACGCTTTCAAGTGCTGCACAGCGAAGGATCCGATGACTGGATCTTACAAATAAAATATGTCCAGAAGAGAGACAACGGGACCTACGAATGCCAAGTGAGTGACCGCTTCCGGACCGGGTGACGAGTGAAGTGAAGCGGCGGGTTAGGTGCTCTTTTTTTTTTTCGAATGGACTAATGCTGTTGGTCGTCTGACGACTCTTACAGCGCTACCGAACAATGGGGTTAGGTGCTCACTTCCAGACCCAGTCCATATACACTGGCCTGCAAAACTAAGTATCACACTTTTCGTTTTTTTTTTTAAACTATACATGTTAGAGATTTCAAATAAAAAATGTTTTATAGCCAATTTTATCAGCTTTCTTTAAAACATACATTAAGTATGTTTTACATGTTATCTCATTTTGAATAACTGGTATTGCCTCCTCGGGCTCCGATTAGAGCTTCAAACCGGTTTGGCATACTGAACACGAGGTTTCGGAGCCGATTTTGGGGACCGATTCTCTTCTATCAGGGCCTGTTTTAGTGCCCCGAGGGCGGTAGGAGGTGGTCTGCGGCTTCCGACTAGCCTTCCTAGCTCGTCCCAGGCGTGCTCAATTGGGTTGAGATCAAAGTACATATATCTTGTTTACTTAAAACGTTATTGCAATTTAAAAAGTGTGATAGTTAGTTTTGCTGGCCAGTGCATTATCGTGCATTAGTAGAGTCGGTCCGTGGTGTGTACTGTGTCCCCGCCAGGTGTCGTCGGGCGGCGGCACGCTGTCGCGGCTGGTGCACCTGTACATCGCGGTGCCCGAGGCCTTCATCCTCGGCGCGGACGAGCACCACGTCGACGCCGGCTCCACCATCAACCTCGTGTGCATCATCGAGAAGGTACCGATCTCCCCTTTCGCAGCCCACTAATGTCACCTTGTGCTCAGTTTTATGACGGCGGTGGTGTTCGCATCGTCAGAGCCCGGTGCCTCCGCAGTACGTGTTCTGGTATCACAACGCGCGGATGATCAACTACGACGCGTCCCGCGGAGTGAGCGTGGCGACGGCGCCGGGCCCCAAGACGCAGTCCGCGCTCGCCATCCGCAGCGCCGCGCCGCACCACTCCGGCAACTACTCGTGTCGCGCGCCCAACACCGAGCCCGCGCACATCGTCGTCTACGTCTCCGAAGGCAGTGAGTATCTCCTCTCGGGACGTGTCGAGTGCGCCGGCGCGGCGGTGACTAACGCTCGGCTCGTTCGTGTCCGCCACAGGTGACAAGATGGCGGCGACTCTGAGTCGCAACGCGGGCGCGCGCGCGCCTCCGGCGGCGCCGCTCGTGCTGCTGGCGGTGCTGGGCGCCGTGACGTCACAGGCGAGCGCGCCGCGCCCGCGATGAGGGTCGCGAGTGCGCCGGAGCCGGCCGCCTGGCGAACCGACGCGGGATCGAACCGGCTGCTTTCGTGATCGAACGGGGAGCGAACGACTCCAGTGACGATATATACATATAGTGAAAGTGTTGACGTTTAAAGATGACGAAGTGGCGAGAATAGTAAATTCCCAAAATTACAGAAAGCCAACTGTGCTGTGTTTAGGTTACAAATAACTTAAATGAGTGCAAATGCAACTTGCTATCGGAAATCGACCGGTATGTACCTACTTATAAATCTAAAGTATTACATTTATGTAAGTAATCGTGACTAAGTAGTTTATTTGTTGGATCGTATTGTACGGTTCTTTTTAAATCGTCCGACTGTCACGACCTCGGCGATTGTTTAATATTCTACAATACAAACTTTGCTACTAATTAGTCTGTTTGTAAATGTTAATTAAAATATGGTTAAGTATAAAATTACCTACTTATAGCGTAAAATTTATTTTGTCCATAAGATGGATCGTAAAAATTAATTTACGGAACGAGGTAGAACGCTGCTCTCGCCACTCAGTGGACAGTGCGGCGCGCGCGCGGGCGTGGGAGGTTCTTTACAATCAATCAATATTTGATCTATAGGTACGGAGATAATTATTATTTATCATTTTGTGAAGTTCTGTCTACTTTACACAATAAAATACAGGGAAAATGTAAATAAATCAAGTACCACGACTTCCCTAATATCTTGACTAATAAAATGATTTTAAACCAATTCAATTTGTTTTCTTTTCACCTAATGCACAAGACAAGTGTCGCACGTGTGGTGTCACTATTCAAAAACAGCAATCATAAAATGCTAGCAGCATGCCCCCGGCTTCGCACGGGTAGCCTACTATAACCTACTATAACCCAACCTAAACTAACTTTATTTTTTTTACTAAATCCTAATAACCTATATTTTTTGAAGTGAAAACTTCTTTAGCGGCGCTGGGTGGGTAAAAACTTTCAAACTCGCGTCAGGGTCACGTGACGTTGATCGAAAAAGCGTAAGATCGAGGGGAAGGGAGAGGAACTAGTATCTCCCACTCTTTCTACCGTGCCTGAGTGTGCTGCTCTGTTTAGGCGGCACAGGGCGAAAAATAATAAAAAATAAAAACATAAACATTGTATTCTACCTCATAAATGATAGTACTTTTATACTTATAATTAAACACAACGTTAATATTGAAGTTTTCACTTCTGCCGGCACTCCCGGAGTGCTACCTTTTTTTTTTCTAAAACCTAACCTAACGTAACTTTTTCTTTTGTTTTTTTTTTACTATAACCGAACCTAACTATTCTTTTGTTTTTACTAAAACCTAAGCTAACCTAACAAGAAAAAGACCATACCTAACCTAACTTTTATATTTTTTTTTATGAAAACCCAACCTAACCTAACTTTTTTTTTATAAACCTAACTGTTAGCGACGCGAATTAGATATAAGTACTTAACTTAAGTATAATGTTTGCCTAGGTGTACCTACCTATTTAAATTGCAATGTTTGTGCATCCTAGAACCTGTTAAGGTGCGAGAGGGGTGCGCGGGCGCGCGGGGTAGCTTTGAAATATGGTTGAAAAGCTGCACTAACTGTTAGGTTAGGTTAGGTTAGGTTAGGTTAGGTTAGGTTAGGTTAGGTTAGGTTAGGTTAGGTTAGGTTAGGTTAGGTTAGGTTAGGTTAGGTTAGGTTAGGTTAGGTTAGGTTAGGTTAGGTTAGGTTTTTTTTTTTTTTTTTTTTTTTTTTTTTTTTTTTTTTTTTTTTTTTCCCTACCTTAATTTTACTGTTGCTATTATTTTGCAACATCATTAATATTCTATTTCTATTGAATCTTTACCTACAATACTAATTTCCTTTTCTACTACTAATGACTATTATTAATTAATTTTTATTTCTAAGTCCAATTCTAATATTGTACTTATTTACATATTTCATGATAAGTGTTTTCAACTTAGATCATGTTTTATTCTATTATTTTAATCATGCATAAAAGGAAACAACAGGGATTACTTTATTAATTAAAGCATCACAGCGACAATAATACATTAATATCATAAATTAAAATACATCAATAATTAATTCACAAACAATAATAACAAATCAAATAAAAATAAATATTAATACATTTTAAACAATTTAAATCAAAATTTGTCATGTCATTATACGAAAACAATAAAATTAGACTATGAAAGTGTAAGTTTTAAAATGCATTAAAATCCATTACAAATTGAAGTCATCAAAACATAAATTAATCAAAATTAAAATCAAAATTACATTAAAAATCAAAAATTCAATTAAAATTAAAATCACATTCATAAATATAAAAATTACAATCAATCAAAATTAAAATAAAATTATATCTAAATTTAAATCACATTAGTACAAATTAAAATCAAATCAAAACCGAAATCACATTCAAAATCAAAACCAAATTAATCTAAATCACATAAATATTAAAATTACAATCAAAATCAAAATTAAAATCATACTTAATTAAATCAGAATAAATGTCAAAATCAAATTATAATGAATAAAATGTATGAAATGCATGATAATGAATAAAAATATTAAATAAATAAGTGTTTACTGCCGATCGGGTCTACGCTGATATAAATCATAAGATTTAGTCTATCAACCCAATCGACAACACACCTACATAAATAAACAGATAAATAAATAAACAGATAGTAGTGTTGTGTACATTACCACCTTTTAAAAACATCTAAAATACAATAAAAATATAACAATATTAATACATAGACATAAAATAATAACATGAATCGAGGAGACAAGCGCTTAAGTTAAACAAAGACAAATAAATAAATAAAGTCCAACAAAGAACGAGCCAAGCCGCCTGCAAACAGTTACAATGCTCTTACATAGACATTCCAAAAAGATGGAATGATCTAGTCGTATTCCCTCCATGAATTTCCTTCTTCACAGGCGGCTTGACAGGTCCCTATGTTGTCTGTGCAAATATTTCTAAACAATCACTCCTTAGTCTGGTCAAAACATGAAAAATAAAAAAAAAAAAGAAATGAAAATTGATTGTTTGTTTGCTATTGTCTGTTATTGTTTTGATTGTATTATGTTATGTGCTAGATATATTCTGTGTATGTGACCCAAATCAAAACAATAATAAACAACAGCGAACAAAACTAAAAAAATAGATACAATTAGGCTACTGTCTGCTGCTGCTCTGACGTGTTAACATTGTGAATGTGTAGTGAATGTGTAATGAAGTGACCAAATCATATCAGCAACAAACAATAACCTAATCAGACTTTCTTCATTATTAACCTAAAAAGTAGATAAATAGTAAGAAAATTTCTAGTCTCCCCTATCATTCTGACTGCAAAGTATACCTACAGGTTGGTATGTACACAAGATAAATAACTTATAACTAACAAAATAATAACATGCACAAGAGTAAATTACAAATATTTACTAACTACACGGTCTCCACAAAGGATCCATTCTCCTTCCCAATCTTGCGAAGCACGGACCTCGCAAAACTGAGAAAGATCGGCCTGCAATTGCTGTCAAGCATAATTCCCTCCAAATTATCTAATCTAATTTCAGTCTCCATTGCGCACTCACAGTCATATCTTAGCCTATCAAATTTAGAACAATCAGTGATCAAATGTTGTACAGTCTGGGGTGCATCTACTCCGCAAGTGCACAATGGAGTCTCCTTGAGTTTAAATCTGTGCAAGTAAAAATTGAATGCTCCGTGCCCTGTGAGTATCTGTGTAATATAATTATTAATCCTAAACTTGGACAAGACTTTATATGCTAGTTTAACATTTTTAAAATATAGCTTGGTAGTGGATCCTGTTGTAGATGTGCTGTAGATCCGCTGCCATTCTTCTAATGAGTTACACCTGGTGTGGTGCTTTGCAAACGACAACGGGAACCTGTCGTACTTTGGCTGTCTTCTATTGTGTAGAGCTGCATATTTTGCAAGTTCATCTGCCCTCTCATTACCAGTGATGCCACAGTGCGCCTTGACCCATCGTAGAACAACTTCCGTGCCTCTCTCGTGCAACTGAAAAATTTTCTCCCTGATTTCTACCGCAAGCGAGTTAACAGTGTTAGGATCACTGATCACTTCTAAACCAGATCTTGAGTCACTTGCGATATAAATCTTCTTATTTTTCAGTTTCTCACCAATATGCAGAGCCTCAAGAATGGCGGTCATCTCAGCCTGGAAGACACTGCAGAAGTCTTCGAGCCGAAAGCCAGCATGCCGAACCTCAACGCCCCCAGACCAGCAAGACACTGCCGCACCAACCTTCCCGTCCAGCTTGCTGCCATCCGTATAGAGGATGGGTCCGTCATCCTCAAGGCTCTCAACATCCTCCTGAGACCTTACCAACCCAAACTCTATATGTTTTCTCTCTGCTGGATGTGGAAGTGAAAAAGGGCTTCTTCTTGTTTCCATGCTGCGTCCAGGCAAACAGGTAAGAGGTTTTCCTTTTTTCGTTTGGTAGATTGTAGAATGCTCTTGAACTCTAATTGATAGCGGCATTATCCTTGCTAGTAAAAGACTTGAGATGAACGATACAGTCCGGTGCGCCCTGCAAATTTTGATGGCGAAAGAGCGCGTTAGGCTGTTTAGCTCCTTCTCTGCGTACACCCTTGCTGATACGTCCGCCCAGCAACTAGCAGCATACAAAACCGTGGGCTCCACTACTGAGATATAAATTAGTCTCAAGATGTCGGAGTTCAGTCCCCACTGCGCCCGTGCTGCTTTTGCTACCATCTTATAAAATGAAATTACTTTTCTGTTGACAGCAGCAAGATGTGCGCGAAAATTGAGCAGGGGATCCACTGTCAACCCCAACACCCTAAGACTTGTCCCAAAAGAGAGCTCAGCACCGGACATCATTAATTTGGGCGTATGGAACCGCAACTTCTTCGTTATCAGCAAGGCCTGTGTCTTCGCCGGCGCAAACTTGAGTCCAAGCCTCGCGCCCCATCGAACCATCACCGCTAATGCTCTGTTCACCTTCTCTTCCAGCTCTGCTCCATTGGATGCCGCCGCTATCATCAAGATGTCATCCGCAAAAGCTTGAACTCTTACTCCACCGTACTGAGTCTGCTCCAACACCGGGCACAACTGAAGATTCCATAATATTGGTCCGCAGGTAGAGCCTTGTATACATCCCTTGCTTGTATCTCTCTCAACTGTTTCGCCCGCGTATCTCAATCTAATCTTCCTTTCTGAGAGATAGCTCACAATGAGCCTCACCACACTCGAGTCAACCCCGTCCACATGTAGCTGATCAATGACAGCGGGCCACCACGCGTTATCAAAGGCGCCCTCTATATCGAGCGATACCATGACCACTATTTGTTTATCTTGCAGATTTCTCCTGACCATGGCCATGGCATCATAGAGGGCATCCTCTGCGCTGCGCTGCGGAGTAAAGCCATACTGATACGGACTAAGAAGGCCGTTTCTACCCAACTGCCACTGCATCCGGTTAACAAACAGCTTCTCAAGCATCTTCCCCAAGACCGGCAGTAGTCCAATAGGTCGGTATGCTTTTGGATTAGTGTAGTCGTCCTTTGCTGGCTTGGGGATTACCTTTATTGTAGCCATCTTCCAAATCCGCGGGAATGATCCCCACCGCAGACACTGTGAAAATAGTCTCATAAGGAGAGATCTGTTGCATGCGTAAGCGGTCAAGCAGATATCCAAAGTGAGACCGTCTCCCCCGGGAGCCTTCTTGGGATTCATTGCACGCAGTACTGTCTCCATCTCCGCTTCCGTGAAGTTGACAATATCCCCAGGCCGCACATCTTCCTCAATGGCCTCTACAAGACTAGCCACTCTCGCTCTCCGATCGATTTGCTCGCTCGTATCCTGAGCGCTGTCATCCCTCGGGTAAAAAGTTTCCACTAGAAGTGAAGCAGATCCACACTCATCCAACATTACTCCACCTGTCTGTAGCAACCTGTCCTGAACCCGAGCGGAGCAAGCCTTCATGATTCGGTACGAGCGCTGCCATACCGTCTCGGTCTTCTCACCGGTGCAGAAGTCCATCCAGCTCTTGGTAATGGCGGATTCTATGGCCGCCTTGTATTCGGCTCTGGCCTCCAAGTAGCTGTCGACCACCAGCTGTTTTCTCCGTGGATGCGCCTTGGCGATTCTCCTCCTGCGCCGCACCATCTCCGCCTTCAGCCGAACCAGGTCGGGTGTCCACCACTTGCAGGCGCGGGCGACTCTTCTTCGTGGGATCCGGGGTATGGCTCTCTCGCACGCAGAGACGATGCATGCCGTGTAACGCTCCGCAGCTCCGTTCACGTCTTCGCGGCCCTCCACACCGTCGATCGCGGCCTCCAGACCGAGCTCCTCAAGCTGACTCTCAAATTCGGATCTGAAAGACAACCAGTCCGCTTTCTTGGTGTTGTAGATACGTGTAGCGTTGCCGTCCTCTGTAATTGATCCATGTTGTCTATCTAATTGCAGGACGAACGCGATGGGGCGATGATCCGACAGCGTGCCGAACGTGTCGTCGACGCGCCAGCCGCTCGCACCAGCCAGCAGTGAAGCGGAGCACGCCGAGACATCGATGATGCTGGTACAGTCTCGGCCCGAGCGATACGCACGGTAGGTGGGCTCCGCGCCCTCGTTAAGCACCTCTAGCCCGAGCTCAGCAAACGCCTCAGTGACGGCCAGGCCCCGCTCATCCTCCGCGTCGCAACCCCACCAGGGACTCCGGGCGTTAACATCTCCGCCCACTAGGATCCGATCCACTCCCATCGTCTGCGCTATCCTCTTCATGTTGGCCAAGCTGTTACTTATATCTAGTTCTTTGTCCAAGTAAACACCAATTAAACCTAACTTTATATTATTAATTTTGAAAACTAATCCTACAATATCATTAGTAATAAATTTTGAATTTTCAACATACATCAAGTTTGGATCAGTGACAACAATTGCAGAGCGAATAGGTCGATTAATATTCCCGTTAGTGTTCTGAATGATTCTATATCCTGCGGGTGCAGTCATACGCGCTCGCGCCCCCACATATGGTTCTTGGAGCATTAAAACCTGAATACCACGCTGAGTGGCCTCCCTGAAGCACTCCTGTGTCGCGGCGTGACCTCTACCTAAATTATATTGTAGTACCTTTAATGTTATTGTATCCACAGGTTGGGTGCCCTCAGCAATACCTCACGGCCAGCCTCGCTATTGCGTCCCAGCGCCTCCACTCGGGGCAGTCGGCGCTGTACGCGGGGTGGTCGTGGCGCGCGCGCGGCCGCCTCTCGCGGCAGTTGACGCAGCACGGCGCGCCCTCTCGCTGCGCGCACTCGCGCGTGTCGTGCGCGCCGGCGCAGCGCCCGCACGTCGGCTCGGGCGCGCGGCACACGCCCGCGCGGTGCCCGAACCCGAGGCAGCGGTAGCACTGCACCAGCGGCGATTGGTCGACCACCGTTACCATTTGGTAGCCGACGCGGACGCGCCGGTCCCTAAGCGCACCCCATACCGCTGGACTCACCTGCACCACTACACCGTTCAGCATTGCATTCCTACTTTTAATACGCCTGATAACTTTAACCGTTTTTTCTTTGTCAGGGACGTGCCGGAGTAGCGACTCGTTCTGCCTCACGAGCGCCTCCTCGACCTTCGCGTCCGCGAGGTCGGCTATGACACCGGGGAGGCGCAGGCACGGGTCCCGGACGCGCGGCTCGCTCACCTTGAAGGCATCGCCGAGCCCCTCGATCGCGGAGCCCATAGCGTCGCGCTCGCGCTCGGACTCGAGCGATATCGCAACGCGTCCATCCCTACACTTGCGGAGCCCGTTGACCCCGACGCCCATACCGATCACATCGACGCCATTCTTGATAGCGCCGATGATCCTGTCGGCTGTGCTAGCGGGGTCACTAGACTCCACCATTATAGGGAATCTACTCACTGTTGCAGCATACGAGGCGGGCGATGCACCACTGCGCATTGGCTCTCCTGACTCCGCTGGATGATGCACAGGCACCGGATCCCCGGCGCCACAAGGAGATCCAACTCCGTCGGTTGGTCGACAGCCCTCCTCTCGCAACGCACGCACCTCACTGATCAGGCAGTCTATTTTGTCCTGTACGGCAGCGGTAGCGGCAGGTGCAGCCTCACAGGGCGGCGGGCGAGCGGCGAGGTCGTCTCTCATCTCCATTAGGAGCCTACGAGTGCCCTCCGCCTCCTCGAGCGCCTTAGAGCCCGCGCGCCGCAGCTCCTCCAAATTGGTCTGCACATATGAATTCATTGACTCTAACTTACCGGCATGTATTTTCTGTTGCAGGGCGTTGTACCGGTCGGCGTCGGCGCGGGCCCTTTCCTTATTGGCGATGTGCCGCGAGCGGGAGTCAGCAAGCCGCAGCACCATCTCATAGAGGCCGCGCAGGCCCACATGGATCGCCTCCTTAATATCCCGGTGGAGGTTGCGGGATTTCTCGACCTCCGCCATCGTGGTCTGCAGCAGGTGGTTGGCGATGCGCGGCGCCTCATGGAGGGGCCCGCCCTCCCCCAGCGACATCATCGACACCTCCAGGAACCGGCCGCGGCCCTCCGGGGAGCCGCCCGAGTCGGCGCTCACCTCTCCGGAGGGGCTCGCTCCCAACCCCCGAGGCGATTCCTCGATCGCAGTGGCCGGCATGTCCTGGCCGAGCCTAATCGAGCTGTACGAAGGCTCATCAGTCGCTCTCGATGTGGACTCGAGGCGAGCCCTCATACTCCTCACAATGCTCGTAGTAGGACAGTCGTCCGTGGGAGTTGAGGCGGCGGTGGCCAGTTCCCGGATCGCGGATGCAGCGTCCGCGGGAGTCGATGGTGCAGGCCGGGTGAGCGCCTGCGAGAAGAACCCCGGAGGCCCCACCGTACCCGCCGAGGCAGGCACTCGCCCCTCAGGCCTGGTTGGCTTGGGAGCTTTTGTTTTAGGCATCGTCATGGCTCTTGGTCTACTCGACATTATCTAAAATTAATATACCTAATTAGTTCAATAAAATATAAATATAATAAAACCAGACCTTATCACCTATTCCTAATCCTGTCCAACTGTTTTATTTTAATTTTACTGTAATTGCCTTTGAAAAAGTTCAAAGCAATTATACCTATAGCCCTTGACGTAGGTGTAGGAACCTATTTTACACTAACAGAGCCCTCAAAATATATCTATGAGAGCTCGACAATATCTAAAAGGTTTGATAGTGTAATTTCACTAATAGTGAATAAATATCTCAGATAGGGCTTGTTAAGCTTAATAATAACTACTATCTAGGTACTACAACTACTGAAATAACATTCCTTCCATAATATCATTAATTTTATTATAAAATAGATAACAAGAACGTCGTATAACCGTTAAATTTTTCGAATGTACAAATTTTCAATTTTTATACAATATAAAGTTAGGAAACTTTATACAAAGTAAGTAATCCTTTCTTAGATAGGATTACACAAACCTGGGAGCTTCCATACTTATCGATTCCGGGATAATAGGGACTATTATATAGTGACAGCTCCTGTCAAAACCGTTACGAAAACGGTTTACAAACAATCGCTATTTTCACAGCCCTGGGGGCTTCCAGGGTGCCACAAACGCTCACAATTATCACACGCACACTATAAATTAATAATTAATATAAATTAACACTTAAAACGAAGTTAAACTAATTTTAAACAATTAATTTCACGGTTGACGATGTTGACAGCTGACAGGTTAGGTTACCCCGTGGTCCGTGGACCTGGTGAGTTGCACAGGTGATTCATTGGGCGCTGAGGTGATACTGCGACACGGCGCGTCCCCGGGTTGCGGATAGGGGGACCCGGTGTGCCGGTGAGTCTCGTTTTTGCGAGAAACATCGGCACACCGGCGCGGACAAAACACACGAGGGAGTAGGTGAGCGTAGTCTGGGGGGTTGTAGGATAGGTAGGTGTAGGGCGGAGAGGTAGGCGCGTGTAGATAGGTTTAGGTCAGGCTAGGCTCGCGGTAGGGTGTAGGTATATAGTTTAGGCTAGTCGTTTCCATGGGAACAGTGGTGGGAGGCACTCTTGTGCACTCTTGTACATATTTTGTTTATTGTTTTATAATCATTTTGTGTTTTAGCGGTGGGAGGCACTATTGTGCCTCTGTTTTGTACATGTTTTGTACAGTTCGTCGGTGGTATGTACTATTGTACTATTATTTGTAGTATAGATGTATATATTTGTACATTTGTGTGTGTGGCGGCGAGCTGGGTGGTGCGGCCTGTATCGCCCAGTAACGCCTGGGAGTCTACGCCGGCTCTCTGGCCGGGTCTCGTGCGGCTGCTTCAACGACCTTCCTCTGTGGCGTAGGAAGGTATGTTGTGGCCGTGCGACCCGATGAAGGCTTGCCTTAACCGGCCGGTCTTGAGTGGCGCTCGACACAAAGCCCGTGAGAAAACACGTTAAAACCTGCGGATACCTGGGGACATCGCGCAGTACCCTACCCTTACCCGGCTACAGGGGGCACCAGTCGGGTGGACATTTATTTCCCCCATAATCGTGGGAATAGAAATGGATAAGAAAACTAAAACAAATACGTTAGAAGATGATATACAGGTGAGTTGTTGTAGTGCCGTTGCGGCAATTGATGATGACGTTGCATTAGAGGTCGAGGTAGCATGTCTATCTGACTCTGATTCCGACGCGAGTTTCGCGTCGGTTTCTACCATTTCGGTGACATCGCCGGATGGTAAACTCTGGAGGAAGAGGGTCCGCGAGATCGAAGCGGGCTCAGAGTTGGAGGACGTGGACTGTGGTGAGACGCCGTCAAAAACATCAGCGGCGTCTCGAGGTAGGGGGCGCGGACGGCCCCCTACCACTGGTAAGTTCGTAGGGCTTGCCAAGGCCAGGGCGGAGCTCAACGCTGCTAAGGCAGAGGAGCTCCGCCTTAACAACGAGATGGAGATGGCGGCGGAGGTGCGGCGGCAGAGAGAGTGCCCCTCCGTCTATCGCAAGTCGCCGGTCGCTGCGGCGATCGATGCGGTGGAGGGGCAGGACCTGCACAAGGTGGTGTGTGGGTCCTTGACCAATATCATCAAGGTGGCCGACACGTCCGGCAACCTTAAGGGCACGTATGTGCGCGCATTGAAGGAGGCGGCCAACTCCATCCAGGCTGCCTTCGTGGAGATGCGCGCACGTACCACGACGGATGAAAATCTGCGGCTGGAGGCGGCCAACTCCAAGCTGACAAAAGAGGTGGAGGCGCTCCGCAAGGAGATGGCCGAGTTGCGCCAGATGATACGGCAGCCCGCTGCTGTGTCATCTGACGCAACTCAACCCAAAGAGAAGGTGACGGCGCCCATCGTGTCGGATGACGTGATGCGCGCCGTCATGATGCAGTGTGGATCGCTGTTCGATGCAAAGTTTGCAGGTATGGAGGACCGGCTGCTGCCGGAGACGCGCGTCCGTCCTCCGCTGGCGGCCGATAAGAAGAAGAAGGGTGCGGCGCCTGCGCCTGCTCCGCGTGCGCCGGCTCCGCGTGCGCCATCGCCGGTGTTTGGGTCCGGCTCCGGCGCGCCCAGACCGGCGGCGCCCAGGCCGGCGGCGCCATCAACAACAACAGGAGGTAAGGGAGCGACCGCGGCCAACGAGCCGCGCTCGTTTCCCCCAGCCCCTCAGTCAATGACTGAGGGCTGGAATGTAGTGGCGGGCAGGAATGCCAAGAGGAGGGCGGCGGCGGCTGCTAAAGCCGCTGGACAGCCTGCTGCTGCAGCTCGGCCAGCGCCTAAGCAGCAGGCCGGCCCTAGTAACAACAGTGATAGGAGGCAGAGCCTTAGGGCTCCCCGTTCGTCGGCGGTGGTGTTGACGCTGCAACCGGGCGCCGTGGAGCAGGGGATGGATTACCATCAGCTGCTCACCGCCGCCCGGGAGCGCGTCAACATTGAGGAACTTGATATTCCAAATATCAGGTTCCGCACCGCTGCCACGGGGGGCAGGATGTTTGAAATCCCTGGTGCTGCCAGCGGGGGCAAGGCCGATGCCCTCGCTGAGAGGATCAGGGCCGCATTCAGTGCGGAGGTGGTGCGGGTCTCTCGGCCCGAGAAGTGTGTGGAGCTTAGAGTGTCCGGCCTGGACGACTCCGCGACGGAGGCGCAGGTAGCGGCTACTTGCGCGTCCGTCGGGGGTTGTTCGGTGGAGAGCATCAAGATGGGCACCATCACCCGGACCCCCGGATATCCGGGCACGGTCTGGGCGAAGGTGCCCGTCGTTGCCGCCAGGAAGCTGGCGGCGCAAAGGTTTAGGGTGGGCTGGGTTTCGGTATCTGTCCAGATACTGGAACCCAGGCCACTCTACTGTTTCAGGTGCCTGGACGTGGGACACCTGGGAGCGGCGTGCCAGTGCCCCCAGGACAGGAGCGCACTCTGCTTCCGCTGCGGCCAGCCTGGCCACAAGGCGGCGGAGTGCGAGGCGCCGGCGCATTGTCCCGTGTGCGAGGCGGCGGGCAAGCCGGCGGACCACCAGGT
This sequence comes from Ecliptopera silaceata, assembly GCA_932527185.1. NCBI lineage: Eukaryota > Metazoa > Arthropoda > Insecta > Lepidoptera > Geometridae > Ecliptopera > Ecliptopera silaceata. Next base: position 115,055 of record OW052209.1, on the reverse strand, counting down.
GCGGTCCAAGGCTTGCCAGGGCAAGTCCTGGACTCCCCGTCCCAGAGGGACGCGAGGTAAGCGTAGGAACAGGAAGGCTGGCGTAGGCACTAGTGCCCCCTCGCAGCCTTCTGCGCGCCCTTCAAGCGCGAGCGAGGGTATTTTTATGGACGCTAATTGATAATGGCCAGCGTCCCGATGCTCCAGGCGAACATCAATCACTCTGCCAGGTCTCAGGATCTCTTGCTCCAGAGCCTGGCGGAGTGGTCGATTGATATCGCGGTGGTGTCGGAGCCCTACTACGTCCCTGACCGGGGCAACTGGGTCGGGGACGTGGAGGGTACGGTGGCCATTGTTTCACGATCTGCATTTGAAACTGTACGTAGGGGCCAAGGTTGCGTCCTCGGCGTGATAGGTGGTGGCTTCGACGTGGCGGTGATTGGGGTGTACTGCTCCCCAAACCGAACGCTAGCCCAGTTCGAACAAACATTAGCTGAGGTGCAGGTTCTGGTGGGAACAGTGCTCCCCAGTCCCGTGTTGGTCGCTGGCGATTTCAACGCCAAGTCCACGGCGTGGGGATCTCCAGCGACCAACGTGCGCGGAGAGGCGCTAGAGGAGTGGGCGGTGTCCCTGGGTCTATCGATCATTAACAGGGGCTCCGAGAACACATGCGTGCGACAACTAGGTGGGTCGATAGTGGACATTACGTTCGCTTCATCGGCGATCGCGCGACGCGTTCTCGGTTGGAGGGTGGAGACGGAGGTCGAAACGTTATCGGATCATCGATACATACGTTTCGAAATAACTCCATCCGCCGCCTTGCAGGTACCGGCTGCTGCAGCTGGTTCAGGTCCAAGGTGGTCGTTGCGGGGCCTGAACAGGGAGCTTGCGGCTGAGGCAGCCGTGGTCGAGTCCTGGTTCTCCAGCACAGACACGGCGAACGTCGAGATGGCGGCGGGTAGACTGGGCGAGGCGCTCACGCGTATATGTGACGCCTCAATGCCACGGATAGTCACCACGTCGTCGCCTCCGCGGCGCATGTACTGGTGGAACCACGGGATTAGGGACCTGCGTAAGTGTTGCGTCGTCGCACGGCGACTGTACGCACGCAGCCGCCGTTGGGCGGTGCGAGACGAGGAGGAAGAGGCAACCCGATACGCCTCTTATAGCGCTGCCTGTAAAGACTTACAGGTGGCGATAGGAGAGGCGAAAGAGACGGCTTGGAGAGAGTGGTTAGAGTCGCTCAACCTGGACCCATGGGGGCGCCCTTACAAAACTGTAACGGGCAAGCTCAGACCGTGGGCTCCTCCACTCACCACTACTCTCGAGCCCGAGCTCGTGGAACGGGTCGTATCTACCCTCTTCCCCCAGCGAGACGCATGGTGCCCACCGTCTATGGCACCTGCTGAGGAGAACGTTCAGGCTGAAGAAGATGTGCCGCCGGTCGACCAAGTCGAATTCAAGGCGGCCCTTCTTCGGCTACGGTCAAAAAACGCGGCTCCAGGGCCGGACGGTGTCCCGGGACGGCTCTTGGCTCATGCAGCGAAGGGGCTTGACGGAGAGATTAGGGCGCTCTTCTCCGAGTGCCTGGTGCAGGGCCTCTTCCCGCAGTGCTGGAAGCGCGGGAAGTTGGTCTTGCTAAGGAAGAGTGGGCGCCCAGCTGACTCTCCGTCAGCTTATAGGCCCATCGTGTTGCTGAGCGAGACGAGCAAACTGTTCGAGAGAGTGATCGCAGACCGTATTGTTCAACATTTGGTTCGGGTTGGTCCGAATCTGAGTGATGAACAATACGGTTTCCGTCACGGTCGCTCGACGGTGGATGCCATCTCCAGGGTGCGTAGCCTGGCAGATGAGGCGGTCTCGGGGGGCGGAGTGTTGTTGGCAGTGTCGCTAGACATAGCGAATGCCTTCAACTCTGTGCCCTTCGAGACCGTAATGGAAGCCTTCAGGTATCATAATATGCCACAATACCTGAAGAGCCTGGTGGCCGATTATTTTTCTAATCGGGGCGTGATCTACGCGACCCGGGATGGAGAGTGGAGAGAGCGAAGGATGTCGTGCGGTGTTCCGCAGGGGTCGGTCCTCGGACCGCTCCTGTGGAACATCGGGTACGACCACGTTCTGCGCGGGCACAATCTACACGGCGTTGGTGTCATCTGCTATGCTGATGACACCCTCGTCACAGCCCGCGGCAGATCCTATCGCGAGGCGGCAATCTTGGCCACGGCGGGTGTCGCCCAGGTGGTCCAGAGGATCCGTGCTCTGGGTTTGGAGGTGGCCCTGTCCAAATCCGAGGCCCTTGTTTTTCATGGGCCTCGGCAAGCCCCTCCGGCCGGTCAGAGTATCGTGGTGGGTGGCACCCCTATCGCCGTCGAGAAGTCTATGCGGTACCTAGGCTTGACTCTCGACGGCCGTTGGCGATTCGAAGAGCACTTCCGGCGCCTAGCCCCTAAGCTTTTAGCTTTCGCCGGGGTGCTCAGCGGGCTGATGCCCAACATCGGTGGACCGAGTGTCTCGTGCAGGCGCCTTTACGCACAGGTGGTGCGATCTAAGGCGCTGTACGGGGCGCCCATTTGGGCGGAGGGTCTCAGCGCGGTGTGTCTGGCCTTTTTGCGACGAGCCCAGAGGGTCGTCGCACGCAGGACGTGCCGCGCATACCATTCGGTATCTTTTGAGGCGGCATGTTTGTTGTCCGGTGCGCCGCCGTGGGACCTTGAAGCCAGGGTCCTTGCGGCGGTTTACCGGAGAATAGTACAGGTTAGGTTAGGAGGTGGATGGCCAATGCCAGAGGAGATCCAGCGGTGGAGAGAGCTGGGCCGCGAGGATCTCTTCAGGCATTGGCATGACAGATTGGCAAGCCCGACAGCAGGTTTGCAAGTGGTGGCTGCCGTGAGGCCTGTTCTGCAGGAGTGGGCCGACCGCAGGCATGGGGCTCCGACGTTTCGCCTGACGCAGATCCTCTCGGGCCATGGTTGCTTCGGGAGGTATTTGTGTCGGGTGGCGCGTCGCGAGCCCACGATGGAGTGTCATCACTGCGGTGCGGCCGAGGATACGGCAGAGCACACTCGTGCTGTGTGTCCAGCTTGGACAGCACAGCGAGCCGACCTACAACGGGTCATTGGAGCTGACGTCTCGCTGCCAGCCATAGTTCGCGCTATGGCTGACAGTGAGATCAATTGGAGGGCCGTCACCGCTTTTTCGGAAGCGGTGATGTGCATTAAGGAGACGGCGGAGAGGGAACGAGAGGATAACATCCTCTCGGACCCGATCCGTCGACGGAGAACGGGTCGCAGGCGACTGGCTTACGCCAGTCGCATGCCGCTCTGACGGGGACCTGTCGGGTAAAGGATCGGGGGATCCTTTACTCGGCCCGAAGGGTTCCGGGCAGGAAGGCACCTCATATCGTGTTCCGAGGTGCCTTCATGCGGAGGGTGTGAGATCGCTCACGCGATCGCTGACGCGATCGCTTGCGCGATCTCACACGAGTGAGGTGCGCCCTCACGGGCAGCCGCCGGGGATGCCTAGGAACGCTATAGCGACGCCGAAGCATCCCCACTTTAGCGGGCGATGGAGGAACACCCCAGGTTTTTAGTTCGGGTATACGCTTCGGCGGGAGTCCCACATAACCACTGGCCCCCCCGGGTCAGTGGTACCTATAAAAGGTTTTCCTGGGTACCAAAAAAAAAAAAAAAAAAAAAAAAAAAAAAAAAAAAAAAAAAAAAAAAAAGGTTACCCCGTGGTCCGTGGACCTGGTGAGTTGCACAGGTGATTCATTGGGCGCTGAGGTGATACTGCGACACGGCGCGTCCCCGGGTTGCGGATAGGGGGACCCGGTGTGCCGGTGAGTCTCGTTTTTGCGAGAAACATCGGCACACCGGCGCGGACAAAACACACGAGGGAGTAGGTGAGCGTAGTCTGGGGGGTTGTAGGATAGGTAGGTGTAGGGCGGAGAGGTAGGCGCGTGTAGATAGGTTTAGGTCAGGCTAGGCTCGCGGTAGGGTGTAGGTATATAGTTTAGGCTAGTCGTTTCCATGGGAACAGTGGTGGGAGGCACTCTTGTGCACTCTTGTACATATTTTGTTTATTGTTTTATAATCATTTTGTGTTTTAGCGGTGGGAGGCACTATTGTGCCTCTGTTTTGTACATGTTTTGTACAGTTCGTCGGTGGTATGTACTATTGTACTATTATTTGTAGTATAGATGTATATATTTGTACATTTGTGTGTGTGGCGGCGAGCTGGGTGGTGCGGCCTGTATCGCCCAGTAACGCCTGGGAGTCTACGCCGGCTCTCTGGCCGGGTCTCGTGCGGCTGCTTCAACGACCTTCCTCTGTGGCGTAGGAAGGTATGTTGTGGCCGTGCGACCCGATGAAGGCTTGCCTTAACCGGCCGGTCTTGAGTGGCGCTCGACACAAAGCCCGTGAGAAAACACGTTAAAACCTGCGGATACCTGGGGACATCGCGCAGTACCCTACCCTTACCCGGCTACAGGGGGCACCAGTCGGGTGGACATTTATTTCCCCCATAATCGTGGGAATAGAAATGGATAAGAAAACTAAAACAAATACGTTAGAAGATGATATACAGGTGAGTTGTTGTAGTGCCGTTGCGGCAATTGATGATGACGTTGCATTAGAGGTCGAGGTAGCATGTCTATCTGACTCTGATTCCGACGCGAGTTTCGCGTCGGTTTCTACCATTTCGGTGACATCGCCGGATGGTAAACTCTGGAGGAAGAGGGTCCGCGAGATCGAAGCGGGCTCAGAGTTGGAGGACGTGGACTGTGGTGAGACGCCGTCAAAAACATCAGCGGCGTCTCGAGGTAGGGGGCGCGGACGGCCCCCTACCACTGGTAAGTTCGTAGGGCTTGCCAAGGCCAGGGCGGAGCTCAACGCTGCTAAGGCAGAGGAGCTCCGCCTTAACAACGAGATGGAGATGGCGGCGGAGGTGCGGCGGCAGAGAGAGTGCCCCTCCGTCTATCGCAAGTCGCCGGTCGCTGCGGCGATCGATGCGGTGGAGGGGCAGGACCTGCACAAGGTGGTGTGTGGGTCCTTGACCAATATCATCAAGGTGGCCGACACGTCCGGCAACCTTAAGGGCACGTATGTGCGCGCATTGAAGGAGGCGGCCAACTCCATCCAGGCTGCCTTCGTGGAGATGCGCGCACGTACCACGACGGATGAAAATCTGCGGCTGGAGGCGGCCAACTCCAAGCTGACAAAAGAGGTGGAGGCGCTCCGCAAGGAGATGGCCGAGTTGCGCCAGATGATACGGCAGCCCGCTGCTGTGTCATCTGACGCAACTCAACCCAAAGAGAAGGTGACGGCGCCCATCGTGTCGGATGACGTGATGCGCGCCGTCATGATGCAGTGTGGATCGCTGTTCGATGCAAAGTTTGCAGGTATGGAGGACCGGCTGCTGCCGGAGACGCGCGTCCGTCCTCCGCTGGCGGCCGATAAGAAGAAGAAGGGTGCGGCGCCTGCGCCTGCTCCGCGTGCGCCGGCTCCGCGTGCGCCATCGCCGGTGTTTGGGTCCGGCTCCGGCGCGCCCAGACCGGCGGCGCCCAGGCCGGCGGCGCCATCAACAACAACAGGAGGTAAGGGAGCGACCGCGGCCAACGAGCCGCGCTCGTTTCCCCCAGCCCCTCAGTCAATGACTGAGGGCTGGAATGTAGTGGCGGGCAGGAATGCCAAGAGGAGGGCGGCGGCGGCTGCTAAAGCCGCTGGACAGCCTGCTGCTGCAGCTCGGCCAGCGCCTAAGCAGCAGGCCGGCCCTAGTAACAACAGTGATAGGAGGCAGAGCCTTAGGGCTCCCCGTTCGTCGGCGGTGGTGTTGACGCTGCAACCGGGCGCCGTGGAGCAGGGGATGGATTACCATCAGCTGCTCACCGCCGCCCGGGAGCGCGTCAACATTGAGGAACTTGATATTCCAAATATCAGGTTCCGCACCGCTGCCACGGGGGGCAGGATGTTTGAAATCCCTGGTGCTGCCAGCGGGGGCAAGGCCGATGCCCTCGCTGAGAGGATCAGGGCCGCATTCAGTGCGGAGGTGGTGCGGGTCTCTCGGCCCGAGAAGTGTGTGGAGCTTAGAGTGTCCGGCCTGGACGACTCCGCGACGGAGGCGCAGGTAGCGGCTACTTGCGCGTCCGTCGGGGGTTGTTCGGTGGAGAGCATCAAGATGGGCACCATCACCCGGACCCCCGGATATCCGGGCACGGTCTGGGCGAAGGTGCCCGTCGTTGCCGCCAGGAAGCTGGCGGCGCAAAGGTTTAGGGTGGGCTGGGTTTCGGTATCTGTCCAGATACTGGAACCCAGGCCACTCTACTGTTTCAGGTGCCTGGACGTGGGACACCTGGGAGCGGCGTGCCAGTGCCCCCAGGACAGGAGCGCACTCTGCTTCCGCTGCGGCCAGCCTGGCCACAAGGCGGCGGAGTGCGAGGCGCCGGCGCATTGTCCCGTGTGCGAGGCGGCGGGCAAGCCGGCGGACCACCAGGTGCGGTCCAAGGCTTGCCAGGGCAAGTCCTGGACTCCCCGTCCCAGAGGGACGCGAGGTAAGCGTAGGAACAGGAAGGCTGGCGTAGGCACTAGTGCCCCCTCGCAGCCTTCTGCGCGCCCTTCAAGCGCGAGCGAGGGTATTTTTATGGACGCTAATTGATAATGGCCAGCGTCCCGATGCTCCAGGCGAACATCAATCACTCTGCCAGGTCTCAGGATCTCTTGCTCCAGAGCCTGGCGGAGTGGTCGATTGATATCGCGGTGGTGTCGGAGCCCTACTACGTCCCTGACCGGGGCAACTGGGTCGGGGACGTGGAGGGTACGGTGGCCATTGTTTCACGATCTGCATTTGAAACTGTACGTAGGGGCCAAGGTTGCGTCCTCGGCGTGATAGGTGGTGGCTTCGACGTGGCGGTGATTGGGGTGTACTGCTCCCCAAACCGAACGCTAGCCCAGTTCGAACAAACATTAGCTGAGGTGCAGGTTCTGGTGGGAACAGTGCTCCCCAGTCCCGTGTTGGTCGCTGGCGATTTCAACGCCAAGTCCACGGCGTGGGGATCTCCAGCGACCAACGTGCGCGGAGAGGCGCTAGAGGAGTGGGCGGTGTCCCTGGGTCTATCGATCATTAACAGGGGCTCCGAGAACACATGCGTGCGACAACTAGGTGGGTCGATAGTGGACATTACGTTCGCTTCATCGGCGATCGCGCGACGCGTTCTCGGTTGGAGGGTGGAGACGGAGGTCGAAACGTTATCGGATCATCGATACATACGTTTCGAAATAACTCCATCCGCCGCCTTGCAGGTACCGGCTGCTGCAGCTGGTTCAGGTCCAAGGTGGTCGTTGCGGGGCCTGAACAGGGAGCTTGCGGCTGAGGCAGCCGTGGTCGAGTCCTGGTTCTCCAGCACAGACACGGCGAACGTCGAGATGGCGGCGGGTAGACTGGGCGAGGCGCTCACGCGTATATGTGACGCCTCAATGCCACGGATAGTCACCACGTCGTCGCCTCCGCGGCGCATGTACTGGTGGAACCACGGGATTAGGGACCTGCGTAAGTGTTGCGTCGTCGCACGGCGACTGTACGCACGCAGCCGCCGTTGGGCGGTGCGAGACGAGGAGGAAGAGGCAACCCGATACGCCTCTTATAGCGCTGCCTGTAAAGACTTACAGGTGGCGATAGGAGAGGCGAAAGAGACGGCTTGGAGAGAGTGGTTAGAGTCGCTCAACCTGGACCCATGGGGGCGCCCTTACAAAACTGTAACGGGCAAGCTCAGACCGTGGGCTCCTCCACTCACCACTACTCTCGAGCCCGAGCTCGTGGAACGGGTCGTATCTACCCTCTTCCCCCAGCGAGACGCATGGTGCCCACCGTCTATGGCACCTGCTGAGGAGAACGTTCAGGCTGAAGAAGATGTGCCGCCGGTCGACCAAGTCGAATTCAAGGCGGCCCTTCTTCGGCTACGGTCAAAAAACGCGGCTCCAGGGCCGGACGGTGTCCCGGGACGGCTCTTGGCTCATGCAGCGAAGGGGCTTGACGGAGAGATTAGGGCGCTCTTCTCCGAGTGCCTGGTGCAGGGCCTCTTCCCGCAGTGCTGGAAGCGCGGGAAGTTGGTCTTGCTAAGGAAGAGTGGGCGCCCAGCTGACTCTCCGTCAGCTTATAGGCCCATCGTGTTGCTGAGCGAGACGAGCAAACTGTTCGAGAGAGTGATCGCAGACCGTATTGTTCAACATTTGGTTCGGGTTGGTCCGAATCTGAGTGATGAACAATACGGTTTCCGTCACGGTCGCTCGACGGTGGATGCCATCTCCAGGGTGCGTAGCCTGGCAGATGAGGCGGTCTCGGGGGGCGGAGTGTTGTTGGCAGTGTCGCTAGACATAGCGAATGCCTTCAACTCTGTGCCCTTCGAGACCGTAATGGAAGCCTTCAGGTATCATAATATGCCACAATACCTGAAGAGCCTGGTGGCCGATTATTTTTCTAATCGGGGCGTGATCTACGCGACCCGGGATGGAGAGTGGAGAGAGCGAAGGATGTCGTGCGGTGTTCCGCAGGGGTCGGTCCTCGGACCGCTCCTGTGGAACATCGGGTACGACCACGTTCTGCGCGGGCACAATCTACACGGCGTTGGTGTCATCTGCTATGCTGATGACACCCTCGTCACAGCCCGCGGCAGATCCTATCGCGAGGCGGCAATCTTGGCCACGGCGGGTGTCGCCCAGGTGGTCCAGAGGATCCGTGCTCTGGGTTTGGAGGTGGCCCTGTCCAAATCCGAGGCCCTTGTTTTTCATGGGCCTCGGCAAGCCCCTCCGGCCGGTCAGAGTATCGTGGTGGGTGGCACCCCTATCGCCGTCGAGAAGTCTATGCGGTACCTAGGCTTGACTCTCGACGGCCGTTGGCGATTCGAAGAGCACTTCCGGCGCCTAGCCCCTAAGCTTTTAGCTTTCGCCGGGGTGCTCAGCGGGCTGATGCCCAACATCGGTGGACCGAGTGTCTCGTGCAGGCGCCTTTACGCACAGGTGGTGCGATCTAAGGCGCTGTACGGGGCGCCCATTTGGGCGGAGGGTCTCAGCGCGGTGTGTCTGGCCTTTTTGCGACGAGCCCAGAGGGTCGTCGCACGCAGGACGTGCCGCGCATACCATTCGGTATCTTTTGAGGCGGCATGTTTGTTGTCCGGTGCGCCGCCGTGGGACCTTGAAGCCAGGGTCCTTGCGGCGGTTTACCGGAGAATAGTACAGGTTAGGTTAGGAGGTGGATGGCCAATGCCAGAGGAGATCCAGCGGTGGAGAGAGCTGGGCCGCGAGGATCTCTTCAGGCATTGGCATGACAGATTGGCAAGCCCGACAGCAGGTTTGCAAGTGGTGGCTGCCGTGAGGCCTGTTCTGCAGGAGTGGGCCGACCGCAGGCATGGGGCTCCGACGTTTCGCCTGACGCAGATCCTCTCGGGCCATGGTTGCTTCGGGAGGTATTTGTGTCGGGTGGCGCGTCGCGAGCCCACGATGGAGTGTCATCACTGCGGTGCGGCCGAGGATACGGCAGAGCACACTCGTGCTGTGTGTCCAGCTTGGACAGCACAGCGAGCCGACCTACAACGGGTCATTGGAGCTGACGTCTCGCTGCCAGCCATAGTTCGCGCTATGGCTGACAGTGAGATCAATTGGAGGGCCGTCACCGCTTTTTCGGAAGCGGTGATGTGCATTAAGGAGACGGCGGAGAGGGAACGAGAGGATAACATCCTCTCGGACCCGATCCGTCGACGGAGAACGGGTCGCAGGCGACTGGCTTACGCCAGTCGCATGCCGCTCTGACGGGGACCTGTCGGGTAAAGGATCGGGGGATCCTTTACTCGGCCCGAAGGGTTCCGGGCAGGAAGGCACCTCATATCGTGTTCCGAGGTGCCTTCATGCGGAGGGTGTGAGATCGCTCACGCGATCGCTGACGCGATCGCTTGCGCGATCTCACACGAGTGAGGTGCGCCCTCACGGGCAGCCGCCGGGGATGCCTAGGAACGCTATAGCGACGCCGAAGCATCCCCACTTTAGCGGGCGATGGAGGAACACCCCAGGTTTTTAGTTCGGGTATACGCTTCGGCGGGAGTCCCACATAACCACTGGCCCCCCCGGGTCAGTGGTACCTATAAAAGGTTTTCCTGGGTACCAAAAAAAAAAAAAAAAAAGGTTACCCCGTGGACCTGGTGAGTTGCACAGGTGATTCATTGGGCGCTGAGGTGATACTGCGACACGGCGCGTCCCCGGGTTGCGGATAGGGGGACCCGGTGTGCCGGTGAGTCTCGTTTTTGCGAGAAACATCGGCACACCGGCGCGGACAAAACACACGAGGGAGTAGGTGAGCGTAGTCTGGGGGGTTGTAGGATAGGTAGGTGTAGGGCGGAGAGGTAGGCGCGTGTAGATAGGTTTAGGTCAGGCTAGGCTCGCGGTAGGGTGTAGGTATATAGTTTAGGCTAGTCGTTTCCATGGGAACAGTGGTGGGAGGCACTCTTGTGCACTCTTGTACATATTTTGTTTATTGTTTTATAATCATTTTGTGTTTTAGCGGTGGGAGGCACTATTGTGCCTCTGTTTTGTACATGTTTTGTACAGTTCGTCGGTGGTATGTACTATTGTACTATTATTTGTAGTATAGATGTATATATTTGTACATTTGTGTGTGTGGCGGCGAGCTGGGTGGTGCGGCCTGTATCGCCCAGTAACGCCTGGGAGTCTACGCCGGCTCTCTGGCCGGGTCTCGTGCGGCTGCTTCAACGACCTTCCTCTGTGGCGTAGGAAGGTATGTTGTGGCCGTGCGACCCGATGAAGGCTTGCCTTAACCGGCCGGTCTTGAGTGGCGCTCGACACAAAGCCCGTGAGAAAACACGTTAAAACCTGCGGATACCTGGGGACATCGCGCAGTACCCTACCCTTACCCGGCTACAGGGGGCACCAGTCGGGTGGACATTTATTTCCCCCATAATCGTGGGAATAGAAATGGATAAGAAAACTAAAACAAATACGTTAGAAGATGATATACAGGTGAGTTGTTGTAGTGCCGTTGCGGCAATTGATGATGACGTTGCATTAGAGGTCGAGGTAGCATGTCTATCTGACTCTGATTCCGACGCGAGTTTCGCGTCGGTTTCTACCATTTCGGTGACATCGCCGGATGGTAAACTCTGGAGGAAGAGGGTCCGCGAGATCGAAGCGGGCTCAGAGTTGGAGGACGTGGACTGTGGTGAGACGCCGTCAAAAACATCAGCGGCGTCTCGAGGTAGGGGGCGCGGACGGCCCCCTACCACTGGTAAGTTCGTAGGGCTTGCCAAGGCCAGGGCGGAGCTCAACGCTGCTAAGGCAGAGGAGCTCCGCCTTAACAACGAGATGGAGATGGCGGCGGAGGTGCGGCGGCAGAGAGAGTGCCCCTCCGTCTATCGCAAGTCGCCGGTCGCTGCGGCGATCGATGCGGTGGAGGGGCAGGACCTGCACAAGGTGGTGTGTGGGTCCTTGACCAATATCATCAAGGTGGCCGACACGTCCGGCAACCTTAAGGGCACGTATGTGCGCGCATTGAAGGAGGCGGCCAACTCCATCCAGGCTGCCTTCGTGGAGATGCGCGCACGTACCACGACGGATGAAAATCTGCGGCTGGAGGCGGCCAACTCCAAGCTGACAAAAGAGGTGGAGGCGCTCCGCAAGGAGATGGCCGAGTTGCGCCAGATGATACGGCAGCCCGCTGCTGTGTCATCTGACGCAACTCAACCCAAAGAGAAGGTGACGGCGCCCATCGTGTCGGATGACGTGATGCGCGCCGTCATGATGCAGTGTGGATCGCTGTTCGATGCAAAGTTTGCAGGTATGGAGGACCGGCTGCTGCCGGAGACGCGCGTCCGTCCTCCGCTGGCGGCCGATAAGAAGAAGAAGGGTGCGGCGCCTGCGCCTGCTCCGCGTGCGCCGGCTCCGCGTGCGCCATCGCCGGTGTTTGGGTCCGGCTCCGGCGCGCCCAGACCGGCGGCGCCCAGGCCGGCGGCGCCATCAACAACAACAGGAGGTAAGGGAGCGACCGCGGCCAACGAGCCGCGCTCGTTTCCCCCAGCCCCTCAGTCAATGACTGAGGGCTGGAATGTAGTGGCGGGCAGGAATGCCAAGAGGAGGGCGGCGGCGGCTGCTAAAGCCGCTGGACAGCCTGCTGCTGCAGCTCGGCCAGCGCCTAAGCAGCAGGCCGGCCCTAGTAACAACAGTGATAGGAGGCAGAGCCTTAGGGCTCCCCGTTCGTCGGCGGTGGTGTTGACGCTGCAACCGGGCGCCGTGGAGCAGGGGATGGATTACCATCAGCTGCTCACCGCCGCCCGGGAGCGCGTCAACATTGAGGAACTTGATATTCCAAATATCAGGTTCCGCACCGCTGCCACGGGGGGCAGGATGTTTGAAATCCCTGGTGCTGCCAGCGGGGGCAAGGCCGATGCCCTCGCTGAGAGGATCAGGGCCGCATTCAGTGCGGAGGTGGTGCGGGTCTCTCGGCCCGAGAAGTGTGTGGAGCTTAGAGTGTCCGGCCTGGACGACTCCGCGACGGAGGCGCAGGTAGCGGCTACTTGCGCGTCCGTCGGGGGTTGTTCGGTGGAGAGCATCAAGATGGGCACCATCACCCGGACCCCCGGATATCCGGGCACGGTCTGGGCGAAGGTGCCCGTCGTTGCCGCCAGGAAGCTGGCGGCGCAAAGGTTTAGGGTGGGCTGGGTTTCGGTATCTGTCCAGATACTGGAACCCAGGCCACTCTACTGTTTCAGGTGCCTGGACGTGGGACACCTGGGAGCGGCGTGCCAGTGCCCCCAGGACAGGAGCGCACTCTGCTTCCGCTGCGGCCAGCCTGGCCACAAGGCGGCGGAGTGCGAGGCGCCGGCGCATTGTCCCGTGTGCGAGGCGGCGGGCAAGCCGGCGGACCACCAGGTGCGGTCCAAGGCTTGCCAGGGCAAGTCCTGGACTCCCCGTCCCAGAGGGACGCGAGGTAAGCGTAGGAACAGGAAGGCTGGCGTAGGCACTAGTGCCCCCTCGCAGCCTTCTGCGCGCCCTTCAAGCGCGAGCGAGGGTATTTTTATGGACGCTAATTGATAATGGCCAGCGTCCCGATGCTCCAGGCGAACATCAATCACTCTGCCAGGTCTCAGGATCTCTTGCTCCAGAGCCTGGCGGAGTGGTCGATTGATATCGCGGTGGTGTCGGAGCCCTACTACGTCCCTGACCGGGGCAACTGGGTCGGGGACGTGGAGGGTACGGTGGCCATTGTTTCACGATCTGCATTTGAAACTGTACGTAGGGGCCAAGGTTGCGTCCTCGGCGTGATAGGTGGTGGCTTCGACGTGGCGGTGATTGGGGTGTACTGCTCCCCAAACCGAACGCTAGCCCAGTTCGAACAAACATTAGCTGAGGTGCAGGTTCTGGTGGGAACAGTGCTCCCCAGTCCCGTGTTGGTCGCTGGCGATTTCAACGCCAAGTCCACGGCGTGGGGATCTCCAGCGACCAACGTGCGCGGAGAGGCGCTAGAGGAGTGGGCGGTGTCCCTGGGTCTATCGATCATTAACAGGGGCTCCGAGAACACATGCGTGCGACAACTAGGTGGGTCGATAGTGGACATTACGTTCGCTTCATCGGCGATCGCGCGACGCGTTCTCGGTTGGAGGGTGGAGACGGAGGTCGAAACGTTATCGGATCATCGATACATACGTTTCGAAATAACTCCATCCGCCGCCTTGCAGGTACCGGCTGCTGCAGCTGGTTCAGGTCCAAGGTGGTCGTTGCGGGGCCTGAACAGGGAGCTTGCGGCTGAGGCAGCCGTGGTCGAGTCCTGGTTCTCCAGCACAGACACGGCGAACGTCGAGATGGCGGCGGGTAGACTGGGCGAGGCGCTCACGCGTATATGTGACGCCTCAATGCCACGGATAGTCACCACGTCGTCGCCTCCGCGGCGCATGTACTGGTGGAACCACGGGATTAGGGACCTGCGTAAGTGTTGCGTCGTCGCACGGCGACTGTACGCACGCAGCCGCCGTTGGGCGGTGCGAGACGAGGAGGAAGAGGCAACCCGATACGCCTCTTATAGCGCTGCCTGTAAAGACTTACAGGTGGCGATAGGAGAGGCGAAAGAGACGGCTTGGAGAGAGTGGTTAGAGTCGCTCAACCTGGACCCATGGGGGCGCCCTTACAAAACTGTAACGGGCAAGCTCAGACCGTGGGCTCCTCCACTCACCACTACTCTCGAGCCCGAGCTCGTGGAACGGGTCGTATCTACCCTCTTCCCCCAGCGAGACGCATGGTGCCCACCGTCTATGGCACCTGCTGAGGAGAACGTTCAGGCTGAAGAAGATGTGCCGCCGGTCGACCAAGTCGAATTCAAGGCGGCCCTTCTTCGGCTACGGTCAAAAAACGCGGCTCCAGGGCCGGACGGTGTCCCGGGACGGCTCTTGGCTCATGCAGCGAAGGGGCTTGACGGAGAGATTAGGGCGCTCTTCTCCGAGTGCCTGGTGCAGGGCCTCTTCCCGCAGTGCTGGAAGCGCGGGAAGTTGGTCTTGCTAAGGAAGAGTGGGCGCCCAGCTGACTCTCCGTCAGCTTATAGGCCCATCGTGTTGCTGAGCGAGACGAGCAAACTGTTCGAGAGAGTGATCGCAGACCGTATTGTTCAACATTTGGTTCGGGTTGGTCCGAATCTGAGTGATGAACAATACGGTTTCCGTCACGGTCGCTCGACGGTGGATGCCATCTCCAGGGTGCGTAGCCTGGCAGATGAGGCGGTCTCGGGGGGCGGAGTGTTGTTGGCAGTGTCGCTAGACATAGCGAATGCCTTCAACTCTGTGCCCTTCGAGACCGTAATGGAAGCCTTCAGGTATCATAATATGCCACAATACCTGAAGAGCCTGGTGGCCGATTATTTTTCTAATCGGGGCGTGATCTACGCGACCCGGGATGGAGAGTGGAGAGAGCGAAGGATGTCGTGCGGTGTTCCGCAGGGGTCGGTCCTCGGACCGCTCCTGTGGAACATCGGGTACGACCACGTTCTGCGCGGGCACAATCTACACGGCGTTGGTGTCATCTGCTATGCTGATGACACCCTCGTCACAGCCCGCGGCAGATCCTATCGCGAGGCGGCAATCTTGGCCACGGCGGGTGTCGCCCAGGTGGTCCAGAGGATCCGTGCTCTGGGTTTGGAGGTGGCCCTGTCCAAATCCGAGGCCCTTGTTTTTCATGGGCCTCGGCAAGCCCCTCCGGCCGGTCAGAGTATCGTGGTGGGTGGCACCCCTATCGCCGTCGAGAAGTCTATGCGGTACCTAGGCTTGACTCTCGACGGCCGTTGGCGATTCGAAGAGCACTTCCGGCGCCTAGCCCCTAAGCTTTTAGCTTTCGCCGGGGTGCTCAGCGGGCTGATGCCCAACATCGGTGGACCGAGTGTCTCGTGCAGGCGCCTTTACGCACAGGTGGTGCGATCTAAGGCGCTGTACGGGGCGCCCATTTGGGCGGAGGGTCTCAGCGCGGTGTGTCTGGCCTTTTTGCGACGAGCCCAGAGGGTCGTCGCACGCAGGACGTGCCGCGCATACCATTCGGTATCTTTTGAGGCGGCATGTTTGTTGTCCGGTGCGCCGCCGTGGGACCTTGAAGCCAGGGTCCTTGCGGCGGTTTACCGGAGAATAGTACAGGTTAGGTTAGGAGGTGGATGGCCAATGCCAGAGGAGATCCAGCGGTGGAGAGAGCTGGGCCGCGAGGATCTCTTCAGGCATTGGCATGACAGATTGGCAAGCCCGACAGCAGGTTTGCAAGTGGTGGCTGCCGTGAGGCCTGTTCTGCAGGAGTGGGCCGACCGCAGGCATGGGGCTCCGACGTTTCGCCTGACGCAGATCCTCTCGGGCCATGGTTGCTTCGGGAGGTATTTGTGTCGGGTGGCGCGTCGCGAGCCCACGATGGAGTGTCATCACTGCGGTGCGGCCGAGGATACGGCAGAGCACACTCGTGCTGTGTGTCCAGCTTGGACAGCACAGCGAGCCGACCTACAACGGGTCATTGGAGCTGACGTCTCGCTGCCAGCCATAGTTCGCGCTATGGCTGACAGTGAGATCAATTGGAGGGCCGTCACCGCTTTTTCGGAAGCGGTGATGTGCATTAAGGAGACGGCGGAGAGGGAACGAGAGGATAACATCCTCTCGGACCCGATCCGTCGACGGAGAACGGGTCGCAGGCGACTGGCTTACGCCAGTCGCATGCCGCTCTGACGGGGACCTGTCGGGTAAAGGATCGGGGGATCCTTTACTCGGCCCGAAGGGTTCCGGGCAGGAAGGCACCTCATATCGTGTTCCGAGGTGCCTTCATGCGGAGGGTGTGAGATCGCTCACGCGATCGCTGACGCGATCGCTTGCGCGATCTCACACGAGTGAGGTGCGCCCTCACGGGCAGCCGCCGGGGATGCCTAGGAACGCTATAGCGACGCCGAAGCATCCCCACTTTAGCGGGCGATGGAGGAACACCCCAGGTTTTTAGTTCGGGTATACGCTTCGGCGGGAGTCCCACATAACCACTGGCCCCCCCGGGTCAGTGGTACCTATAAAAGGTTTTCCTGGGTACCAAAAAAAAAAAAAAAAAAAAAAAAAAAAGGTTACCCCGTGGTCCGTGGACCTGGTGAGTTGCACAGGTGATTCATTGGGCGCTGAGGTGATACTGCGACACGGCGCGTCCCCGGGTTGCGGATAGGGGGACCCGGTGTGCCGGTGAGTCTCGTTTTTGCGAGAAACATCGGCACACCGGCGCGGACAAAACACACGAGGGAGTAGGTGAGCGTAGTCTGGGGGGTTGTAGGATAGGTAGGTGTAGGGCGGAGAGGTAGGCGCGTGTAGATAGGTTTAGGTCAGGCTAGGCTCGCGGTAGGGTGTAGGTATATAGTTTAGGCTAGTCGTTTCCATGGGAACAGTGGTGGGAGGCACTCTTGTGCACTCTTGTACATATTTTGTTTATTGTTTTATAATCATTTTGTGTTTTAGCGGTGGGAGGCACTATTGTGCCTCTGTTTTGTACATGTTTTGTACAGTTCGTCGGTGGTATGTACTATTGTACTATTATTTGTAGTCTAGATGTATATATTTGTACATTTGTGTGTGTGGCGGCGAGCTGGGTGGTGCGGCCTGTATCGCCCAGTAACGCCTGGGAGTCTACGCCGGCTCTCTGGCCGGGTCTCGTGCGGCTGCTTCAACGACCTTCCTCTGTGGCGTAGGAAGGTATGTTGTGGCCGTGCGACCCGATGAAGGCTTGCCTTAACCGGCCGGTCTTGAGTGGCGCTCGACACAAAGCCCGTGAGAAAACACGTTAAAACCTGCGGATACCTGGGGACATCGCGCAGTACCCTACCCTTACCCGGCTACAGGGGGCACCAGTCGGGTGGACATTTATTTCCCCCATAATCGTGGGAATAGAAATGGATAAGAAAACTAAAACAAATACGTTAGAAGATGATATACAGGTGAGTTGTTGTAGTGCCGTTGCGGCAATTGATGATGACGTTGCATTAGAGGTCGAGGTAGCATGTCTATCTGACTCTGATTCCGACGCGAGTTTCGCGTCGGTTTCTACCATTTCGGTGACATCGCCGGATGGTAAACTCTGGAGGAAGAGGGTCCGCGAGATCGAAGCGGGCTCAGAGTTGGAGGACGTGGACTGTGGTGAGACGCCGTCAAAAACATCAGCGGCGTCTCGAGGTAGGGGGCGCGGACGGCCCCCTACCACTGGTAAGTTCGTAGGGCTTGCCAAGGCCAGGGCGGAGCTCAACGCTGCTAAGGCAGAGGAGCTCCGCCTTAACAACGAGATAGAGATGGCGGCGGAGGTGCGGCGGCAGAGAGAGTGCCCCTCCGTCTACCGCAAGTCGCCGGTCGCTGCGGCGATCGATGCGGTGGAGGGGCAGGACCTGCACAAGGTGGTGTGTGGGTCCTTGACCAATATCATCAAGGTGGCCGACACGTCCGGCAACCTTAAGGGCACGTATGTGCGCGCATTGAAGGAGGCGGCCAACTCCATCCAGGCTGCCTTCGTGGAGATGCGCGCACGTACCACGACGGATGAAAATCTGCGGCTGGAGGCGGCCAACTCCAAGCTGACAAAAGAGGTGGAGGCGCTCCGCAAGGAGATGGCCGAGTTGCGCCAGATGATACGGCAGCCCGCTGCTGTGTCATCTGACGCAACTCAACCCAAAGAGAAGGTGACGGCGCCCATCGTGTCGGATGACGTGATGCGCGCCGTCATGATGCAGTGTGGATCGCTGTTCGATGCAAAGTTTGCAGGTATGGAGGACCGGCTGCTGCCGGAGACGCGCGTCCGTCCTCCGCTGGCGGCCGATAAGAAGAAGAAGGGTGCGGCGCCTGCGCCTGCTCCGCGTGCGCCGGCTCCGCGTGCGCCATCGCCGGTGTTTGGGTCCGGCTCCGGCGCGCCCAGACCGGCGGCGCCCAGGCCGGCGGCGCCATCAACAACAACAGGAGGTAAGGGAGCGACCGCGGCCAACGAGCCGCGCTCGTTTCCCCCAGCCCCTCAGTCAATGACTGAGGGCTGGAATGTAGTGGCGGGCAGGAATGCCAAGAGGAGGGCGGCGGCGGCTGCTAAAGCCGCTGGACAGCCTGCTGCTGCAGCTCGGCCAGCGCCTAAGCAGCAGGCCGGCCCTAGTAACAACAGTGATAGGAGGCAGAGCCTTAGGGCTCCCCGTTCGTCGGCGGTGGTGTTGACGCTGCAACCGGGCGCCGTGGAGCAGGGGATGGATTACCATCAGCTGCTCACCGCCGCCCGGGAGCGCGTCAACATTGAGGAACTTGATATTCCAAATATCAGGTTCCGCACCGCTGCCACGGGGGGCAGGATGTTTGAAATCCCTGGTGCTGCCAGCGGGGGCAAGGCCGATGCCCTCGCTGAGAGGATCAGGGCTGCATTCAGTGCGGAGGTGGTGCGGGTCTCTCGGCCCGAAAAGTGCGTGGAGCTTAGAGTGTCCGGCCTGGACGACTCCGCGACGGAGGCGCAGGTAGCGGCTACTTGCGCGTCCGTCGGGGGTTGTTCGGTGGAGAGCATCAAGATGGGCACCATCGCCCGGACCCCCGGATATCCGGGCACGGTCTGGGCGAAGGTGCCCGTCGTTGCCGCCAGGAAGCTGGCGGCGCAAAGGTTTAGGGTGGGCTGGGTTTCGGTATCTGTCCAGATACTGGAACCCAGGCCACTCTACTGTTTCAGGTGCCTGGACGTGGGACACCTGGGAGCGGCGTGCCAGTGCCCCCAGGACAGGAGCGCGCTCTGCTTCCGCTGCGGCCAGCCTGGCCACAAGGCGGCGGAGTGCGAGGCGCCGGCGCATTGTCCCGTGTGCGAGGCGGCGGGCAAGCCGGCGGACCACCAGGTGCGGTCCAAGGCTTGCCAGGGCAAGTCCTGGACTCCCCGTCCCAGAGGGACGCGAGGTAAGCGTAGGAACAGGAAGGCTGGCGTAGGCACTAGTGCCCCTTCGCAGCCTTCTGCGCGCCCTTCAAGCGCGAGCGAGGGTATTTTTATGGACGCTAATTGATAATGGCCAGCGTCCCGATGCTCCAGGCGAACATCAATCACTCTGCCAGGTCTCAGGATCTCTTGCTCCAGAGCCTGGCGGAGTGGTCGATTGATATCGCGGTGGTGTCGGAGCCCTACTACGTCCCTGACCGGGGCAACTGGGTCGGGGACGTGGAGGGTACGGTGGCCATTGTTTCACGATCTGCATTTGAAACTGTACGTAGGGGCCAAGGTTGCGTCCTCGGCGTGATAGGTGGTGGCTTCGACGTGGCGGTGATTGGGGTGTACTGCTCCCCAAACCGAACGCTAGCCCAGTTCGAACAAACATTAGCTGAGGTGCAGGTTCTGGTGGGAACAGTGCTCCCCAGTCCCGTGTTGGTCGCTGGCGATTTCAACGCCAAGTCCACGGCGTGGGGATCTCCAGCGACCAACGTGCGCGGAGAGGCGCTAGAGGAGTGGGCGGTGTCCCTGGGTCTATCGATCATTAACAGGGGCTCCGAGAACACATGCGTGCGACAACTAGGTGGGTCGATAGTGGACATTACGTTCGCGTCATCGGCGATCGCGCGACGCGTTCTCGGTTGGAGGGTGGAGACGGAGGTCGAAACGTTATCGGATCATCGATACATACGTTTCGAAATAACTCCATCCGCCGCCTTGCAGGTACCGGCTGCTGCAGCTGGTTCAGGTCCAAGGTGGTCGTTGCGGGGCCTGAACAGGGAGCTTGCGGCTGAGGCAGCCGTGGTCGAGTCCTGGTTCTCCAGCACAGACACGGCGAACGTCGAGATGGCGGCGGGTAGACTGGGCGAGGCGCTCACGCGTATATGTGACGCCTCAATGCCACGGATAGTCACCACGTCGTCGCCTCCGCGGCGCATGTACTGGTGGAACCACGGGATTAGGGACCTGCGTAAGTGTTGCGTCGTCGCACGGCGACTGTACGCACGCAGCCGCCGTTGGGCGGTGCGAGACGAGGAGGAAGAGGCAACCCGATACGCCTCTTATAGCGCTGCCTGTAAAGACTTACAGGTGGCGATAGGAGAGGCGAAAGAGACGGCTTGGAGAGAGTGGTTAGAGTCGCTCAACCTGGACCCATGGGGGCGCCCTTACAAAACTGTAACGGGCAAGCTCAGACCGTGGGCTCCTCCACTCACCACTACTCTCGAGCCCGAGCTCGTGGAACGGGTCGTATCTACCCTCTTCCCCCAGCGAGACGCATGGTGCCCACCGTCTATGGCACCTGCTGAGGAGAACGTTCAGGCTGAAGAAGATGTGCCGCCGGTCGACCAAGTCGAATTCAAGGCGGCCCTTCTTCGGCTACGGTCAAAAAACGCGGCTCCAGGGCCGGACGGTGTCCCGGGACGGCTCTTGGCTCATGCAGCGAAGGGGCTTGACGGAGAGATTAGGGCGCTCTTCTCCGAGTGCCTGGTGCAGGGCCTCTTCCCGCAGTGCTGGAAGCGCGGGAAGTTGGTCTTGCTAAGGAAGAGTGGGCGCCCAGCTGACTCTCCGTCAGCTTATAGGCCCATCGTGTTGCTGAGCGAGACGAGCAAACTGTTCGAGAGAGTGATCGCAGACCGTATTGTTCAACATTTGGTTCGGGTTGGTCCGAATCTGAGTGATGAACAATACGGTTTCCGTCACGGTCGCTCGACGGTGGATGCCATCTCCAGGGTGCGTAGCCTGGCAGATGAGGCGGTCTCGGGGGGCGGAGTGTTGATGGCAGTGTCGCTAGACATAGCGAATGCCTTCAACTCTGTGCCCTTCGAGACCGTCATGGAGGCCTTCAGGTACCATAACATGCCACAGTACCTGAAGAGCTTGGTGGCCGATTATTTCTCGAACCGGGGCGTCATTTATGCGACCCGGGACGGGGAATGGAAGGAGAGGAGAATGTCGTGCGGTGTTCCACAGGGGTCGGTCCTCGGACCGCTCCTGTGGAACATCGGGTACGACCATGTACTGCGCGGGCAGAATTTACACGGCGTTGGTGTCATCTGCTATGCTGATGACACCCTCGTCACAGCCCGCGGCAGAACATCACGGGAGGCGGCAATCTTGGCCACGGCGGGTGTCGCCCAGGTGGTCCAAAGGATCCGTGCTCTGGGTTTGGAGGTGGCCCTGTCCAAATCCGAGGCCCTTGTTTTTCATGGGCCTCGGCAAGCCCCTCCGGCCGGTCAGAGCATTGTGGTGGGTGGCACTCCTATCGCCGTCGAGAAGTCTATGCGGTACCTAGGCTTGACTCTCGACGGCCGCTGGCGATTCGAAGAGCACTTCCGGCGCCTAGCCCCTAAGCTTTTAGCTTTCGCCGGGGTGCTCAGCGGGCTGATGCCCAACATCGGTGGACCGAGTGTCCCGTGCAGGCGCCTTTACGCACAGGTGGTGCGGTCGAAGGCGCTGTACGGGGCGCCCATTTGGGCGGAAGGACTGAGCGCGGTGTGTCTGGCTTTTCTGCGACGAGCCCAGAGGGTCGTCGCGCGCAGGGCATGCCGCGCGTATCATTCGGTGTCTTTTGAGGCGGCGTGTCTGTTGTCCGGTGCGCCGCCGTGGGACCTTGAAGCCAGGGTCCTTGCGGCGGTTTACCGGAGAGTAGTAAGTGTGCGACTTGGTGGAGGATGGCCAATGCCAGAGGAGATCCAGCGGTGGAGAGAGCTGGGCCGCGAGGATCTCTTCAGGCATTGGCATGACAGATTGGCAAACCCGACAGCAGGTTTGCAAGTAGTGGCTGCCGTGAGGCCTGTTCTGCAGGAGTGGGCCGACCGCAGGCATGGGGCTCCGACGTTTCGCCTGACGCAGATCCTCTCGGGCCATGGTTGCTTCGGGAGGTATTTGTGTCGGGTGGCGCGTCGCGAGCCCACGATGGAGTGTCATCACTGCGGTGCGGCCGAGGATACGGCAGAGCACACTCGTGCTGTGTGTCCAGCTTGGACAACACAGCGAGCCGACCTACAACAGGTCATTGGAGTTGACGTCTCGCTACCAGCCATAGTTCGCGCTATGGCTTATAGCGAGACGAATTGGAGGGCCGTCACCGCTTTTTCGGAAGCGGTGATGTGCATTAAGGAGACGGCGGAGAGGGAACGAGAGGATAACATCCTCTCGGACCCGATCCGTCGACGGAGAACGGGTCGCAGGCGACTGGCTTACGCCAGTCGCATGCCGCTCTGACGGGGACCTGTCGGGTAAAGGATCGGGGGGTTCTTTACTCGGCCCGTAGGGTTCCGGGCAGGAAGGCACCTCATATCGTGTTCCGAGGTGCCTTTATGCGGAGGGTGTGAGATCGCTCACGCGATCGCTGACGCAATCGCTTGCGCGATCTCACACGAGTGAGGTGCGCCCTCACGGGCAGCCGCCGGGGATGCCTAGGAACGCTATAGCGACGCCGAAGCATCCCCACTTTAGCGGGCGATGGAGGAACACCCCAGGTTTTTAGTTCGGGTATACGCTACGGCGGGAGTCCCACATAACCACTGGCCCCCCCGGGTCAGTGGTACCTATAAAAGGTTTTCCTGGGTACCAAAAAAAAAAAAAAAAAAAAAAAGGTTACCCCGTGGTCCGTGGACCTGGTGAGTTGCACAGGTGATTCATTGGGCGCTGAGGTGATACTGCGACACGGCGCGTCCCCGGGTTGCGGATAGGGGGACCCGGTGTACCGGTGAGTCTCGTTTTTGCGAGAAACATCGGCACACCGGCGCGGACAAAACACACGAGGGAGTAGGTGAGCTTAGTCTGGGAGGGTTGTAGGATAGGTAGGAGTGTAAAGTAGGCGCGGAGTAGGGTAGGATAGTTAGGATAGGTCAGGCTAGGCTCGCGGGTTAGGGCGTAGGTTAGGGCCATTAGGCTAGTCTTCTTTTTAAGGGACTGTGGTGGGAGGCACTCTTGTGCACTCTTTTGTACATATTTTGTTTATTGTTTTATATTCATTTTGTGTTCTAGCGGTGGGAGGCACTATTGTGCCTCTGTTTTGTACATATTTTGTACAGTTCGTCGGCGGGTGAGTACTTTTGTACTTTTTATAGTAGTTAGATGTACATATTTGTACATTTTGTGTGTGTGGCGGCGAGCTGGGTGGTGCGGCCTGTATCGCCCAGTAACGCCTGGGAGTCTACGCCGGCTCTCTGGCCGGGTCTCGTGCGGCTGCTTCAACGACCTTCCTCTGTGGCGTAGGAAGGTATGTTGTGGCCGTGCGACCCGATGAAGGCTTGCCTTAACCGGCTGGTCTTGAGTGGCGCTCGACACAAAGCCCGTGAGAAAACACGTTAAAACCTGCGGATACCTGGGGACATCGCGCAGTATCGTACCCTTACCCGGCTGCAGGGGGCACCAGTCGGGCGGACCTTTTATTTCCCCCACACTCGTGGGTTCAATTATGGAAAAACAAAACAACAACAAAACGAAGATCGTTGATGAGGTGAGTGGCAGTAGTGCCGTAGTGGCGTTGGTAGATGATAGTGACGTTGCATTAGAGGTCGAGGTAGCATGTCTATCCGACTCTGATTCCGACGCGAGTTTCGCGTCGGTTTCTACCATTTCGGTGACATCGCCGGATGGTAAACTCTGGAGGAAGAGGGTCCGCGAGATCGAAGCGGGCTCAGAGTTGGAGGACGTGGACTGTGGTGAGACGCCGTCCAAAACATCAGCGGCGTCTCGAGGTAGGGGGCGCGGACGGCCCCCTACCACTGGTAAGTTCGTAGGGCTTGCCAAGGCCAGGGCGGAGTTCAACGCTGCTAAGGCAGAGGAGCTCCGCCTTAACAACGAGATAGAGATGGCGGCGGAGGTGCGGCGGCAGAGAGAGTGCCCCTCCGTCTACCGCAAGTCGCCGGTCGCTGCGGCGATCGATGCGGTGGAGGGGCAGGACCTGCACAAGGTGGTGTGTGGGTCCTTGACCAATATTATCAAGGTGGCCGACACGTCCGGCAACCTTAAGGGCACGTATGTGCGCGCATTGAAGGAGGCGGCCAACTCCATCCAGGCTGCCTTCGTGGAGATGCGCGCACGTACAACTACAGAGGAGAATCTGCGGCTGGAGGCGGCCAACTCCAAGCTGACAAAAGAGGTGGAGGCGCTCCGCAAGGAGATGGCCGAGTTGCGCCAGATGATACGGCAGCCCGCTGCTGTGTCATCTGACGCAACTCTACCCAAAGAGAAGGTGACGGCGCCCATTATCTCTGAGGAGATGATGCGCGCCGTCATGATGCAGTGTGGTACTTTAATAAATGCCCGTTTCGCAGGAGTGGAGGACCGGCTGCTGCCGGAGACGCGCATGCGTCCTCCGCTGGCAGCCGCGACGAAGAAGGGTGCGGCGCCTGCGCCTGCTCCGCGTGCGCCGGCTCCACGTGCGCCATCGCCGGTGTTTGGGTCCGGCACCGGCGCGCCCAGTCCGGCGGCGCCCAGACCAGCGGCGCCTAAAGGAGGTGGTAAGAAGGCGACCGCGGCCAACGAGCCGCGCTCGTTTCCCCCAGCCCCTCAGTCAATGACTGAGGGCTGGAATGTAGTGGCGGGCAGGAATGCCAAGAGGAGGGCGGCGGCGGCTGCTAAAGCCGCTGGACAGCCTGCTGCGGCGGCTCGGCCAGCGCCTAAGCAGCAGGCCAATAATAATGATAGGAGGCAGAGTCTAAGGGCTCCCCGTTCGTCGGCGGTGGTGCTGACGCTGCAACCGGGCGCCGTGGAGCAGGGGATGGATTACCATCAGCTGCTCACCGCCGCCCGGGAGCGCGTCAACATCGAAGAACTTGGTATTGAAAATATCAAGTTCCGCACCGCGGCCACGGGGGGTCGTATGTTCGAAATCCCTGGTGCTGCCAGCGGGGGCAAGGCCGATGCCCTCGCTGAGAGGATCAGGGCCGCATTCAGTGCGGAGGTGGTGCGGGTCTCTCGGCCCGAGAAGTGCGTGGAGCTTAGAGTGTCCGGCCTGGACGACTCCGCGACGGAGGCGCAGGTTGCGGCTACTTGCGCGTCCGTCGGGGGTTGTTCCATAGGGTCGATTAAAATGGGCACCATCGCCCGGACCCCCGGATATCCGGGCACAGTCTGGGCGAAGGTGCCCGTTGTTGCCGCCAGGAAGCTGGCGGCACAAAAGTTTAGAGTGGGCTGGGTTTCGGTATCTGTCCAGATACTGGAACCCAGGCCACTCTACTGTTTCAGGTGCCTGGACGTGGGACACCTGGGAGCGGCGTGCCAGTGCCCCCAGGACAGGAGCGCGCTCTGCTTCCGCTGCGGCCAGCCTGGCCACAAGGCAGCGGAGTGTGAGGCGCCAGCGCACTGTCCCGTGTGCGAGGCGGCGGGCAAGCCGGCGGACCACCAGGTGCGGTCCAAGGCTTGCTCCGGCAAGAGCTGGACTCCCCGTCCCAGAGGGACGCGAGGTAAGCGTAGGAACAGGAAGGCTGGCGTAGGCACTAGTGCCCCTTCGCAGCCTTCTGCGCGCCCTTCAAGCGCGAGCGAGGGTATTTTTATGGACGCTAATTGATAATGGCCAGCGTCCCGATGCTCCAGGCGAACATCAATCACTCTGCCAGGTCTCAGGATCTCTTGCTCCAGAGCCTGGCGGAGTGGTCGATTGATATCGCGGTGGTGTCGGAGCCCTACTACGTCCCTGACCGGGGCAACTGGGTCGGGGACGTGGAGGGTACGGTGGCCATTGTTTCACGATCTGCATTTGAAACTGTACGTAGGGGCCAAGGTTGCGTCCTCGGCGTGATAGGTGGTGGCTTCGACGTGGCGGTGATTGGGGTGTACTGCTCCCCAAACCGAACGCTAGCCCAGTTCGAACAAACATTAGCTGAGGTGCAGGTTCTGGTGGGAACAGTGCTCCCCAGTCCCGTGTTGGTCGCTGGCGATTTCAACGCCAAGTCCACGGCGTGGGGATCTCCAGCGACCAACGTGCGCGGAGAGGCGCTAGAGGAGTGGGCGGTGTCCCTGGGTCTATCGATCATTAACAGGGGCTCCGAGAACACATGCGTGCGACAACTAGGTGGGTCGATAGTGGACATTACGTTCGCTTCATCGGCGATCGCGCGACGCGTTCTCGGTTGGAGGGTGGAGACGGAGGTCGAAACGTTATCGGATCATCGATACATACGTTTCGAAATAACTCCATCCGCCGCCTTGCAGGTACCGGCTGCTGCAGCTGGTTCAGGTCCAAGGTGGTCGTTGCGGGGCCTGAACAGGGAGCTTGCGGCTGAGGCAGCCGTGGTCGAGTCCTGGTTCTCCAGCACAGACACGGCGAACGTCGAGATGGCGGCGGGTAGACTGGGCGAGGCGCTCACGCGTATATGTGACGCCTCAATGCCACGGATAGTCACCACGTCGTCGCCTCCGCGGCGCATGTACTGGTGGAACCACGGGATTAGGGACCTGCGTAAGTGTTGCGTCGTCGCACGGCGACTGTACGCACGCAGCCGCCGTTGGGCGGTGCGAGACGAGGAGGAAGAGGCAACCCGATACGCCTCTTATAGCGCTGCCTGTAAAGACTTACAGGTGGCGATAGGAGAGGCGAAAGAGACGGCTTGGAGAGAGTGGTTAGAGTCGCTCAACCTGGACCCATGGGGGCGCCCTTACAAAACTGTAACGGGCAAGCTCAGACCGTGGGCTCCTCCACTCACCACTACTCTCGAGCCCGAGCTCGTGGAACGGGTCGTATCTACCCTCTTCCCCCAGCGAGACGCATGGTGCCCACCGTCTATGGCACCTGCTGAGGAGAACGTTCAGGCTGAAGAAGATGTGCCGCCGGTCGACCAAGTCGAATTCAAGGCGGCCCTTCTTCGGCTACGGTCAAAAAACGCGGCTCCAGGGCCGGACGGTGTCCCGGGACGGCTCTTGGCTCATGCAGCGAAGGGGCTTGACGGAGAGATTAGGGCGCTCTTCTCCGAGTGCCTGGTGCAGGGCCTCTTCCCGCAGTGCTGGAAGCGCGGGAAGTTGGTCTTGCTAAGGAAGAGTGGGCGCCCAGCTGACTCTCCGTCAGCTTATAGGCCCATCGTGTTGCTGAGCGAGACGAGCAAACTGTTCGAGAGAGTGATCGCAGACCGTATTGTTCGACATTTGGTTCGGGTTGGTCCGAATCTGAGTGATGAACAGTACGGTTTCCGTCACGGTCGCTCGACGGTGGATGCCATCTCCAGGGTGCGTAGCCTGGCAGATGAGGCGGTCTCGGGGGGCGGAGTGTTGTTGGCAGTGTCGCTAGACATAGCGAATGCCTTCAACTCTGTGCCCTTCGAGACCGTAATGGAAGCCTTCAGGTATCATAATATGCCACAATACCTGAAGAGCCTGGTGGCCGATTATTTTTCTAATCGGGGCGTGATCTACGCGACCCGGGATGGAGAGTGGAGAGAGCGAAGGATGTCGTGCGGTGTTCCGCAGGGGTCGGTCCTCGGACCGCTCCTGTGGAACATCGGGTACGACCACGTTCTGCGCGGGCACAATCTACACGGCGTTGGTGTCATCTGCTATGCTGATGACACCCTCGTCACAGCCCGCGGCAGATCCTATCGCGAGGCGGCAATCTTGGCCACGGCGGGTGTCGCCCAGGTGGTCCAGAGGATCCGTGCTCTGGGTTTGGAGGTGGCCCTGTCCAAATCCGAGGCCCTTGTTTTTCATGGGCCTCGGCAAGCCCCTCCGGCCGGTCAGAGTATCGTGGTGGGTGGCACCCCTATCGCCGTCGAGAAGTCTATGCGGTACCTAGGCTTGACTCTCGACGGCCGTTGGCGATTCGAAGAGCACTTCCGGCGCCTAGCCCCTAAGCTTTTAGCTTTCGCCGGGGTGCTCAGCGGGCTGATGCCCAACATCGGTGGACCGAGTGTCTCGTGCAGGCGCCTTTACGCACAGGTGGTGCGATCTAAGGCGCTGTACGGGGCGCCCATTTGGGCGGAGGGTCTCAGCGCGGTGTGTCTGGCCTTTTTGCGACGAGCCCAGAGGGTCGTCGCACGCAGGACGTGCCGCGCATACCATTCGGTATCTTTTGAGGCGGCATGTTTGTTGTCCGGTGCGCCGCCGTGGGACCTTGAAGCCAGGGTCCTTGCGGCGGTTTACCGGAGAATAGTACAGGTTAGGTTAGGAGGTGGATGGCCAATGCCAGAGGAGATCCAGCGGTGGAGAGAGCTGGGCCGCGAGGATCTCTTCAGGCATTGGCATGACAGATTGGCAAGCCCGACAGCAGGTTTGCAAGTGGTGGCTGCCGTGAGGCCTGTTCTGCAGGAGTGGGCCGACCGCAGGCATGGGGCTCCGACGTTTCGCCTGACGCAGATCCTCTCGGGCCATGGTTGCTTCGGGAGGTATTTGTGTCGGGTGGCGCGTCGCGAGCCCACGATGGAGTGTCATCACTGCGGTGCGGCCGAGGATACGGCAGAGCACACTCGTGCTGTGTGTCCAGCTTGGACAGCACAGCGAGCCGACCTACAACGGGTCATTGGAGCTGACGTCTCGCTGCCAGCCATAGTTCGCGCTATGGCTGACAGTGAGATCAATTGGAGGGCCGTCACCGCTTTTTCGGAAGCGGTGATGTGCATTAAGGAGACGGCGGAGAGGGAACGAGAGGATAACATCCTCTCGGACCCGATCCGTCGACGGAGAACGGGTCGCAGGCGACTGGCTTACGCCAGTCGCATGCCGCTCTGACGGGGACCTGTCGGGTAAAGGATCGGGGGATCCTTTACTCGGCCCGAAGGGTTCCGGGCAGGAAGGCACCTCATATCGTGTTCCGAGGTGCCTTCATGCGGAGGGTGTGAGATCGCTCACGCGATCGCTGACGCGATCGCTTGCGCGATCTCACACGAGTGAGGTGCGCCCTCACGGGCAGCCGCCGGGGATGCCTAGGAACGCTATAGCGACGCCGAAGCATCCCCCACTTTAGCGGGCGATGGAGGAACACCCCAGGTTTTTAGTTCGGGTATACGCTTCGGCGGGAGTCCCACATAACCACTGGCCCCCCCGGGTCAGTGGTACCTATAAAAGGTTTTCCTGGGTACCAAAAAAAAAAAAAAAAAAAAAAAGGTTACCCCGTGGTCCGTGGACCTGGTGAGTTGCACAGGTGATTCATTGGGCGCTGAGGTGATACTGCGACACGGCGCGTCCCCGGGTTGCGGATAGGGGGACCCGGTGTGCCGGTGAGTCTCGTTTTTGCGAGAAACATCGGCACACCGGCGCGGACAAAACACACGAGGGAGTAGGTGAGCGTAGTCTGGGGGGTTGTAGGATAGGTAGGTGTAGGGCGGAGAGGTAGGCGCGTGTAGATAGGTTTAGGTCAGGCTAGGCTCGCGGTAGGGTGTAGGTATATAGTTTAGGCTAGTCGTTTCCATGGGAACAGTGGTGGGAGGCACTCTTGTGCACTCTTGTACATATTTTGTTTATTGTTTTATAATCATTTTGTGTTTTAGCGGTGGGAGGCACTATTGTGCCTCTGTTTTGTACATGTTTTGTACAGTTCGTCGGTGGTATGTACTATTGTACTATTATTTGTAGTATAGATGTATATATTTGTACATTTGTGTGTGTGGCGGCGAGCTGGGTGGTGCGGCCTGTATCGCCCAGTAACGCCTGGGAGTCTACGCCGGCTCTCTGGCCGGGTCTCGTGCGGCTGCTTCAACGACCTTCCTCTGTGGCGTAGGAAGGTATGTTGTGGCCGTGCGACCCGATGAAGGCTTGCCTTAACCGGCCGGTCTTGAGTGGCGCTCGACACAAAGCCCGTGAGAAAACACGTTAAAACCTGCGGATACCTGGGGACATCGCGCAGTACCCTACCCTTACCCGGCTACAGGGGGCACCAGTCGGGTGGACATTTATTTCCCCCATAATCGTGGGAATAGAAATGGATAAGAAAACTAAAACAAATACGTTAGAAGATGATATACAGGTGAGTTGTTGTAGTGCCGTTGCGGCAATTGATGATGACGTTGCATTAGAGGTCGAGGTAGCATGTCTATCTGACTCTGATTCCGACGCGAGTTTCGCGTCGGTTTCTACCATTTCGGTGACATCGCCGGATGGTAAACTCTGGAGGAAGAGGGTCCGCGAGATCGAAGCGGGCTCAGAGTTGGAGGACGTGGACTGTGGTGAGACGCCGTCAAAAACATCAGCGGCGTCTCGAGGTAGGGGGCGCGGACGGCCCCCTACCACTGGTAAGTTCGTAGGGCTTGCCAAGGCCAGGGCGGAGCTCAACGCTGCTAAGGCAGAGGAGCTCCGCCTTAACAACGAGATGGAGATGGCGGCGGAGGTGCGGCGGCAGAGAGAGTGCCCCTCCGTCTATCGCAAGTCGCCGGTCGCTGCGGCGATCGATGCGGTGGAGGGGCAGGACCTGCACAAGGTGGTGTGTGGGTCCTTGACCAATATCATCAAGGTGGCCGACACGTCCGGCAACCTTAAGGGCACGTATGTGCGCGCATTGAAGGAGGCGGCCAACTCCATCCAGGCTGCCTTCGTGGAGATGCGCGCACGTACCACGACGGATGAAAATCTGCGGCTGGAGGCGGCCAACTCCAAGCTGACAAAAGAGGTGGAGGCGCTCCGCAAGGAGATGGCCGAGTTGCGCCAGATGATACGGCAGCCCGCTGCTGTGTCATCTGACGCAACTCAACCCAAAGAGAAGGTGACGGCGCCCATCGTGTCGGATGACGTGATGCGCGCCGTCATGATGCAGTGTGGATCGCTGTTCGATGCAAAGTTTGCAGGTATGGAGGACCGGCTGCTGCCGGAGACGCGCGTCCGTCCTCCGCTGGCGGCCGATAAGAAGAAGAAGGGTGCGGCGCCTGCGCCTGCTCCGCGTGCGCCGGCTCCGCGTGCGCCATCGCCGGTGTTTGGGTCCGGCTCCGGCGCGCCCAGACCGGCGGCGCCCAGGCCGGCGGCGCCATCAACAACAACAGGAGGTAAGGGAGCGACCGCGGCCAACGAGCCGCGCTCGTTTCCCCCAGCCCCTCAGTCAATGACTGAGGGCTGGAATGTAGTGGCGGGCAGGAATGCCAAGAGGAGGGCGGCGGCGGCTGCTAAAGCCGCTGGACAGCCTGCTGCTGCAGCTCGGCCAGCGCCTAAGCAGCAGGCCGGCCCTAGTAACAACAGTGATAGGAGGCAGAGCCTTAGGGCTCCCCGTTCGTCGGCGGTGGTGTTGACGCTGCAACCGGGCGCCGTGGAGCAGGGGATGGATTACCATCAGCTGCTCACCGCCGCCCGGGAGCGCGTCAACATTGAGGAACTTGATATTCCAAATATCAGGTTCCGCACCGCTGCCACGGGGGGCAGGATGTTTGAAATCCCTGGTGCTGCCAGCGGGGGCAAGGCCGATGCCCTCGCTGAGAGGATCAGGGCCGCATTCAGTGCGGAGGTGGTGCGGGTCTCTCGGCCCGAGAAGTGTGTGGAGCTTAGAGTGTCCGGCCTGGACGACTCCGCGACGGAGGCGCAGGTAGCGGCTACTTGCGCGTCCGTCGGGGGTTGTTCGGTGGAGAGCATCAAGATGGGCACCATCACCCGGACCCCCGGATATCCGGGCACGGTCTGGGCGAAGGTGCCCGTCGTTGCCGCCAGGAAGCTGGCGGCGCAAAGGTTTAGGGTGGGCTGGGTTTCGGTATCTGTCCAGATACTGGAACCCAGGCCACTCTACTGTTTCAGGTGCCTGGACGTGGGACACCTGGGAGCGGCGTGCCAGTGCCCCCAGGACAGGAGCGCACTCTGCTTCCGCTGCGGCCAGCCTGGCCACAAGGCGGCGGAGTGCGAGGCGCCGGCGCATTGTCCCGTGTGCGAGGCGGCGGGCAAGCCGGCGGACCACCAGGTGCGGTCCAAGGCTTGCCAGGGCAAGTCCTGGACTCCCCGTCCCAGAGGGACGCGAGGTAAGCGTAGGAACAGGAAGGCTGGCGTAGGCACTAGTGCCCCCTCGCAGCCTTCTGCGCGCCCTTCAAGCGCGAGCGAGGGTATTTTTATGGACGCTAATTGATAATGGCCAGCGTCCCGATGCTCCAGGCGAACATCAATCACTCTGCCAGGTCTCAGGATCTCTTGCTCCAGAGCCTGGCGGAGTGGTCGATTGATATCGCGGTGGTGTCGGAGCCCTACTACGTCCCTGACCGGGGCAACTGGGTCGGGGACGTGGAGGGTACGGTGGCCATTGTTTCACGATCTGCATTTGAAACTGTACGTAGGGGCCAAGGTTGCGTCCTCGGCGTGATAGGTGGTGGCTTCGACGTGGCGGTGATTGGGGTGTACTGCTCCCCAAACCGAACGCTAGCCCAGTTCGAACAAACATTAGCTGAGGTGCAGGTTCTGGTGGGAACAGTGCTCCCCAGTCCCGTGTTGGTCGCTGGCGATTTCAACGCCAAGTCCACGGCGTGGGGATCTCCAGCGACCAACGTGCGCGGAGAGGCGCTAGAGGAGTGGGCGGTGTCCCTGGGTCTATCGATCATTAACAGGGGCTCCGAGAACACATGCGTGCGACAACTAGGTGGGTCGATAGTGGACATTACGTTCGCTTCATCGGCGATCGCGCGACGCGTTCTCGGTTGGAGGGTGGAGACGGAGGTCGAAACGTTATCGGATCATCGATACATACGTTTCGAAATAACTCCATCCGCCGCCTTGCAGGTACCGGCTGCTGCAGCTGGTTCAGGTCCAAGGTGGTCGTTGCGGGGCCTGAACAGGGAGCTTGCGGCTGAGGCAGCCGTGGTCGAGTCCTGGTTCTCCAGCACAGACACGGCGAACGTCGAGATGGCGGCGGGTAGACTGGGCGAGGCGCTCACGCGTATATGTGACGCCTCAATGCCACGGATAGTCACCACGTCGTCGCCTCCGCGGCGCATGTACTGGTGGAACCACGGGATTAGGGACCTGCGTAAGTGTTGCGTCGTCGCACGGCGACTGTACGCACGCAGCCGCCGTTGGGCGGTGCGAGACGAGGAGGAAGAGGCAACCCGATACGCCTCTTATAGCGCTGCCTGTAAAGACTTACAGGTGGCGATAGGAGAGGCGAAAGAGACGGCTTGGAGAGAGTGGTTAGAGTCGCTCAACCTGGACCCATGGGGGCGCCCTTACAAAACTGTAACGGGCAAGCTCAGACCGTGGGCTCCTCCACTCACCACTACTCTCGAGCCCGAGCTCGTGGAACGGGTCGTATCTACCCTCTTCCCCCAGCGAGACGCATGGTGCCCACCGTCTATGGCACCTGCTGAGGAGAACGTTCAGGCTGAAGAAGATGTGCCGCCGGTCGACCAAGTCGAATTCAAGGCGGCCCTTCTTCGGCTACGGTCAAAAAACGCGGCTCCAGGGCCGGACGGTGTCCCGGGACGGCTCTTGGCTCATGCAGCGAAGGGGCTTGACGGAGAGATTAGGGCGCTCTTCTCCGAGTGCCTGGTGCAGGGCCTCTTCCCGCAGTGCTGGAAGCGCGGGAAGTTGGTCTTGCTAAGGAAGAGTGGGCGCCCAGCTGACTCTCCGTCAGCTTATAGGCCCATCGTGTTGCTGAGCGAGACGAGCAAACTGTTCGAGAGAGTGATCGCAGACCGTATTGTTCAACATTTGGTTCGGGTTGGTCCGAATCTGAGTGATGAACAATACGGTTTCCGTCACGGTCGCTCGACGGTGGATGCCATCTCCAGGGTGCGTAGCCTGGCAGATGAGGCGGTCTCGGGGGGCGGAGTGTTGTTGGCAGTGTCGCTAGACATAGCGAATGCCTTCAACTCTGTGCCCTTCGAGACCGTAATGGAAGCCTTCAGGTATCATAATATGCCACAATACCTGAAGAGCCTGGTGGCCGATTATTTTTCTAATCGGGGCGTGATCTACGCGACCCGGGATGGAGAGTGGAGAGAGCGAAGGATGTCGTGCGGTGTTCCGCAGGGGTCGGTCCTCGGACCGCTCCTGTGGAACATCGGGTACGACCACGTTCTGCGCGGGCACAATCTACACGGCGTTGGTGTCATCTGCTATGCTGATGACACCCTCGTCACAGCCCGCGGCAGATCCTATCGCGAGGCGGCAATCTTGGCCACGGCGGGTGTCGCCCAGGTGGTCCAGAGGATCCGTGCTCTGGGTTTGGAGGTGGCCCTGTCCAAATCCGAGGCCCTTGTTTTTCATGGGCCTCGGCAAGCCCCTCCGGCCGGTCAGAGTATCGTGGTGGGTGGCACCCCTATCGCCGTCGAGAAGTCTATGCGGTACCTAGGCTTGACTCTCGACGGCCGTTGGCGATTCGAAGAGCACTTCCGGCGCCTAGCCCCTAAGCTTTTAGCTTTCGCCGGGGTGCTCAGCGGGCTGATGCCCAACATCGGTGGACCGAGTGTCTCGTGCAGGCGCCTTTACGCACAGGTGGTGCGATCTAAGGCGCTGTACGGGGCGCCCATTTGGGCGGAGGGTCTCAGCGCGGTGTGTCTGGCCTTTTTGCGACGAGCCCAGAGGGTCGTCGCACGCAGGACGTGCCGCGCATACCATTCGGTATCTTTTGAGGCGGCATGTTTGTTGTCCGGTGCGCCGCCGTGGGACCTTGAAGCCAGGGTCCTTGCGGCGGTTTACCGGAGAATAGTACAGGTTAGGTTAGGAGGTGGATGGCCAATGCCAGAGGAGATCCAGCGGTGGAGAGAGCTGGGCCGCGAGGATCTCTTCAGGCATTGGCATGACAGATTGGCAAGCCCGACAGCAGGTTTGCAAGTGGTGGCTGCCGTGAGGCCTGTTCTGCAGGAGTGGGCCGACCGCAGGCATGGGGCTCCGACGTTTCGCCTGACGCAGATCCTCTCGGGCCATGGTTGCTTCGGGAGGTATTTGTGTCGGGTGGCGCGTCGCGAGCCCACGATGGAGTGTCATCACTGCGGTGCGGCCGAGGATACGGCAGAGCACACTCGTGCTGTGTGTCCAGCTTGGACAGCACAGCGAGCCGACCTACAACGGGTCATTGGAGCTGACGTCTCGCTGCCAGCCATAGTTCGCGCTATGGCTGACAGTGAGATCAATTGGAGGGCCGTCACCGCTTTTTCGGAAGCGGTGATGTGCATTAAGGAGACGGCGGAGAGGGAACGAGAGGATAACATCCTCTCGGACCCGATCCGTCGACGGAGAACGGGTCGCAG
Source organism: Ecliptopera silaceata (assembly GCA_932527185.1). NCBI lineage: Eukaryota > Metazoa > Arthropoda > Insecta > Lepidoptera > Geometridae > Ecliptopera > Ecliptopera silaceata. Next base: position 79,534 of record OW052209.1, on the reverse strand, counting down.
GCGACTGGCTTACGCCAGTCGCATGCCGCTCTGACGGGGACCTGTCGGGTAAAGGATCGGGGGATCCTTTACTCGGCCCGAAGGGTTCCGGGCAGGAAGGCACCTCATATCGTGTTCCGAGGTGCCTTCATGCGGAGGGTGTGAGATCGCTCACGCGATCGCTGACGCGATCGCTTGCGCGATCTCACACGAGTGAGGTGCGCCCTCACGGGCAGCCGCCGGGGATGCCTAGGAACGCTATAGCGACGCCGAAGCATCCCCACTTTAGCGGGCGATGGAGGAACACCCCAGGTTTTTAGTTCGGGTATACGCTTCGGCGGGAGTCCCACATAACCACTGGCCCCCCCGGGTCAGTGGTACCTATAAAAGGTTTTCCTGGGTACCAAAAAAAAAAAAAAAAAAAAAAAAGGTTACCCCGTGGTCCGTGGACCTGGTGAGTTGCACAGGTGATTCATTGGGCGCTGAGGTGATACTGCGACACGGCGCGTCCCCGGGTTGCGGATAGGGGGACCCGGTGTGCCGGTGAGTCTCGTTTTTGCGAGAAACATCGGCACACCGGCGCGGACAAAACACACGAGGGAGTAGGTGAGCTTAGTCTGGGAGGGTTGTAGGATAGGTAGGAGTGTAAAGTAGGCGCGGAGTAGGGTAGGATAGTTAGGATAGGTCAGGCTAGGCTCGCGGGTTAGGGCGTAGGTTAGGGCCATTAGGCTAGTCTTCTTTTTAAGGGACTGTGGTGGGAGGCACTCTTGTGCACTCTTTTGTACATATTTTGTTTATTGTTTTATATTCATTTTGTGTTCTAGCGGTGGGAGGCACTATTGTGCCTCTGTTTTGTACATATTTTGTACAGTTCGTCGGCGGGTGAGTACTTTTGTACCTTTTATAGTAGTTAGATGTACATATTTGTACATTTTGTGTGTGTGGCGGCGAGCTGGGTGGTGCGGCCTGTATCGCCCAGTAACGCCTGGGAGTCTACGCCGGCTCTCTGGCCGGGTCTCGTGCGGCTGCTTCAACGACCTTCCTCTGTGGCGTAGGAAGGTATGTTGTGGCCGTGCGACCCGATGAAGGCTTGCCTTAACCGGCTGGTCTTGAGTGGCGCTCGACACAAAGCCCGTGAGAAAACACGTTAAAACCTGCGGATACCTGGGGACATCGCGCAGTATCGTACCCTTACCCGGCTGCAGGGGGCACCAGTCGGGCGGACCTTTTATTTCCCCCACACTCGTGGGTTCAACTATGGAAAAGCAAAACAACAACAAAACGAAGATTATTGATGAGGTGAGTGGCAGTAGTGCCGTAGTGGCGTTGGTAGATGATAGTGACGTTGCATTAGAGGTCGAGGTAGCATGTCTATCTGACTCTGATTCCGACGCGAGTTTCGCGTCGGTTTCTACCATTTCGGTGACATCGCCGGATGGTAAACTCTGGAGGAAGAGGGTCCGCGAGATCGAAGCGGGCTCAGAGTTGGAGGACGTGGACTGTGGTGAGACGCCGTCAAAAACATCAGCGGCGTCTCGAGGTAGGGGGCGCGGACGGCCCCCTACCACTGGTAAGTTCGTAGGGCTTGCCAAGGCCAGGGCGGAGCTCAACGCTGCTAAGGCAGAGGAGCTCCGCCTTAACAACGAGATGGAGATGGCGGCGGAGGTGCGGCGGCAGAGAGAGTGCCCCTCCGTCTACCGCAAGTCGCCGGTCGCTGCGGCGATCGATGCGGTGGAGGGGCAGGACCTGCACAAGGTGGTGTGTGGGTCCTTGACCAATATCATCAAGGTGGCCGACACGTCCGGCAACCTTAAGGGCACGTATGTGCGCGCATTGAAGGAGGCGGCCAACTCCATCCAGGCTGCCTTCGTGGAGATGCGCGCACGTACCACGACGGATGAAAATCTGCGGCTGGAGGCGGCCAGCTCCAAGCTGACAAAAGAGGTGGAGGCGCTCCGCAAGGAGATGGCCGAGTTGCGCCAGATGATACGGCAGCCCGCTGCTGTGTCATCTGACGCAACTCAACCCAAAGAGAAGGTGACGGCGCCCATCGTGTCGGATGACGTGATGCGCGCCGTCATGATGCAGTGTGGATCGCTGTTCGATGCAAAGTTTGCAGGTATGGAGGACCGGCTGCTGCCGGAGACGCGCGTCCGTCCTCCGCTGGCGGCCGATAAGAAGAAGAAGGGTGCGGCGCCTGCGCCTGCTCCGCGTGCGCCGGCTCCGCGTGCGCCATCGCCGGTGTTTGGGTCCGGCTCCGGCGCGCCCAGACCGGCGGCGCCCAGGCCGGCGGCGCCATCAACAACAACAGGAGGTAAGGGAGCGACCGCGGCCAACGAGCCGCGCTCGTTTCCCCCAGCCCCTCAGTCAATGACTGAGGGCTGGAATGTAGTGGCGGGCAGGAATGCCAAGAGGAGGGCGGCGGCGGCTGCTAAAGCCGCTGGACAGCCTGCTGCTGCAGCTCGGCCAGCGCCTAAGCAGCAGGCCGGCCCTAGTAACAACAGTGATAGGAGGCAGAGCCTTAGGGCTCCCCGTTCGTCGGCGGTGGTGTTGACGCTGCAACCGGGCGCCGTGGAGCAGGGGATGGATTACCATCAGCTGCTCACCGCCGCCCGGGAGCGCGTCAACATTGAGGAACTTGATATTCCAAATATCAGGTTCCGCACCGCTGCCACGGGGGGCAGGATGTTTGAAATCCCTGGTGCTGCCAGCGGGGGCAAGGCCGATGCCCTCGCTGAGAGGATCAGGGCTGCATTCAGTGCGGAGGTGGTGCGGGTCTCTCGGCCCGAAAAGTGCGTGGAGCTTAGAGTGTCCGGCCTGGACGACTCCGCGACGGAGGCGCAGGTAGCGGCTACTTGCGCGTCCGTCGGGGGTTGTTCGGTGGAGAGCATCAAGATGGGCACCATCACCCGGACCCCCGGATATCCGGGCACGGTCTGGGCGAAGGTGCCCGTCGTTGCCGCCAGGAGGCTGGCGGCGCAAAGGTTTAGGGTGGGCTGGGTTTCGGTATCTGTCCAGATACTGGAACCCAGGCCACTCTACTGTTTCAGGTGCCTGGACGTGGGACACCTGGGAGCGGCGTGCCAGTGCCCCCAGGACAGGAGCGCACTCTGCTTCCGCTGCGGCCAGCCTGGCCACAAGGCGGCGGAGTGCGAGGCGCCGGCGCATTGTCCCGTGTGCGAGGCGGCGGGCAAGCCGGCGGACCACCAGGTGCGGTCCAAGGCTTGCCAGGGCAAGTCCTGGACTCCCCGTCCCAGAGGGACGCGAGGTAAGCGTAGGAACAGGAAGGCTGGCGTAGGCACTAATGCCCCCTCGCAGCCTTCTGCGCGCCCTTCAAGCGCGAGCGAGGGTATTTTTTTATGGACGCTAATTGATAATGGCCAGCGTCCCGATGCTCCAGGCGAACATCAATCACTCTGCCAGGTCTCAGGATCTCTTGCTCCAGAGCCTGGCAGAGTGGTCGATTGAGATCGCGGTGGTGTCGGAGCCCTACTACGTCCCTGACCGGGGCAACTGGGTTGGGGATGTGGAGGGTACGGTGGCCATTGTTTCACGATCTGCATTTGAAACTGTACGTAGGGGCCAAGGTTGCGTCCTCGGCGTGATAGGTGGTGGCTTCGACGTGGCGGTGATTGGGGTGTACTGCTCCCCAAACCGAACGCTAGCCCAGTTCGAGTGTATGTTAGCTGAGGTCCAGGTTCTGGTGGGAACAGTGCTCCCCAGTCCCGTGTTGGTCGCTGGCGATTTCAACGCCAAGTCCACGGCGTGGGGATCTCCAGCGACCGACGTGCGCGGAGAAGCGCTAGAGGAGTGGGCGGTGTCCCTGGGTCTCTCGATCCTCAACAGGGGCTCCGAGAACACATGCGTGCGACAATTAGGTGGGTCGATAGTGGACATTACGTTCGCTTCATCGGCGATCGCGCGACGCGTTCTCGGTTGGAGGGTGGAGACGGAGGTCGAAACGTTATCGGACCATCGATATATACGTTTCGAAATAACTCCATCCGCCGCCTTGCAGGTACCGGCTGCTGCAGCTGGTTCAGGTCCAAGGTGGTCGTTGCGGGGCCTGAACAGGGAGCTTGCGGCTGAAGCGGCCGTGGTCGAGTCCTGGTTCTCCAGCACAGACACGGCGAACGTCGAGATGGCGGCGGGCAGACTGGGCGAGGCGCTCACGCGTATATGTGACGCCTCAATGCCACGGATAGTCGCCACGTCGTCGCCTCCGCGGCGCATGTACTGGTGGAACCACGGGATTAGGGACCTGCGTAGGTGTTGCGTCGTTGCACGGCGACTGTACGCACGCAGCCGCCGTTGGGCGGTGCGAGACGAGGAAGAAGAGGCAGCCCGATACGCCTCTTATAGCGCCGCCTGTAAGGACTTACAGGTGGCGATAGGAGAGGCGAAAGAGACGGCGTGGAGAGAGTGGTTAGAGTCACTCAACCAGGACCCATGGGGGCGCCCTTACAAAACTGTAACGGGCAAGCTCAGACCGTGGGCTCCTCCACTCACCACTACTCTCGATCCCGAGCTCGTGGAGCGGGTCGTATCTACCCTCTTCCCTCAGCGAGACGCATGGTGCCCACCGTTAATGGCACCTGCTGAGGAGAACGTTCAGGCTGAAGAAGATGTGCCGCCGGTCGACCAGGTCGAATTCAAGGCGGCGCTTCTCCGGCTACGATCTAAAAACGCGGCTCCAGGGCCGGACGGTGTCCCGGGACGGCTCTTGGCTCATGCAGCGAAGGGGCTTGATGGAGAGATTAGGGCGCTCTTCTCCGAGTGCCTGGTGCAGGGCCTCTTCCCGCAGTGCTGGAAGCGCGGGAAGTTGGTCTTGCTAAGGAAGAGTGGGCGCCCAGCTGACTCTCCGTCAGCTTATAGGCCCATCGTGTTGCTGAGCGAGACGAGCAAACTGTTCGAGAGAGTGATCGCAGACCGTATTGTTCAACATTTGGTTCGGGTTGGTCCGAACCTGAGTGATGAACAATACGGTTTCCGTCACGGTCGCTCGACGGTGGATGCCATCTCCAGGGTGCGTAGCCTGGCAGATGAGGCGGTCTCGGGGGGCGGAGTGTTGATGGCAGTGTCGCTAGACATAGCGAATGCCTTCAACTCTGTGCCCTTCGAGACCGTCATGGAGGCCTTCAGGTACCATAACATGCCACAGTACCTGAAGAGCTTGGTGGCCGATTATTTCTCGAACCGGGGCGTGATCTACGCGACCCGGGACGGGGAATGGAAGGAGAGGAGAATGTCGTGCGGTGTTCCACAGGGGTCGGTCCTCGGGCCGCTCCTGTGGAACATCGGGTACGACCACGTTCTGCGCGGGCAGAATCTACACGGCGTTGGTGTCATCTGCTATGCTGATGACACCCTCGTCACAGCCCGCGGCAGAACATCACGAGAGGCAGCAATCTTGGCCACGGCGGGTGTCGCCCAGGTGGTCCAAAGGATCCGTGCTCTGGGTTTGGAGGTGGCCCTGTCCAAATCCGAGGCCCTTGTTTTTCATGGGCCTCGGCAAGCCCCTCCGGCCGGTCAGAGCATTGTGGTGGGTGGCACCCCTATCGCCGTCGAGAAGTCTATGCGGTACCTAGGCTTGACTCTCGACGGCCGCTGGCGATTCGAAGAGCACTTCCGGCGCCTAGCCCCTAAGCTTTTAGCTTTCGCCGGAGTGCTCAGCGGGCTGTTGCCCAATGTAGGAGGTCCAAGTGTCCCGTGCAGGCGCCTGTACGCACAGGTGGTGCGATCGAAGGCGCTGTACGGGGCGCCCATTTGGGCGGAGGGTCTCAGCGCGGTGTGTCTTGCATTCTTGCGACGAGCCCAGAGGGTCGTTGCGCGCAGGGCATGCCGCGCCTATCATTCGGTGTCTTTTGAGGCGGCGTGTCTGTTGTCCGGTGCGCCGCCGTGGGACCTTGAAGCCAGGGTCCTTGCGGCGGTTTACCGGAGAATCGTACAGGTCAAGTTAGGAGGTGGATGGCCAATGCCTGAGGAGATCCAGCGGTGGAGAGAGCTGGGCCGCGAGGATCTCTTCAGGCATTGGCATGACAGGTTGGCGAACCCGACAGCAGGTTTACGGGTGGTGGCTGCCGTGAGGCCAGTTCTTAAGGAATGGGTCGACCGCAGGCATGGGGCTCCAACGTTTCGCCTGACGCAGATCCTCTCAGGGCATGGCTGCTTTGGGAGGTATCTGTGTCGGGTGGCGCGTCGTGAGCCCACCATGGAGTGCCATCACTGCGGTGCGGCCGAGGATACGGCGGAGCACACCCGTGCTGTTTGTCCTGCTTGGACGGCGCAGCGGGCGGACCTGCAACAGGTTATTGGAGTTGACGTCTCGCTACCAGCCATAGTTCGCGCTATGGCTGACAGTGAGATCAATTGGAGGGCCGTCACCGCTTTTTCGGAAGCGGTGATGTGCATTAAGGAGACGGCGGAGAGGGAACGAGAGGATAACATCCTCTCGGACCCGATCCGTCGACGGAGAACGGGTCGCAGGCGACTGGCTTACGCCAGTCGCATGCCGCTCTGACGGGGACCTGTCGGGTAAAGGATCGGGGGGTCCTTTACTCGGCCCGTAGGGTTCCGGGCAGGAAGGCACCTCATATCGTGTTCCGAGGTGCCTTTATGCGGAGGGTGTGAGATCGCTCACGCGATCGCTGACGCGATCGCTTGCGCGATCTCACACGAGTGAGGTGCGCCCTCACGGGCAGCCGCCGGGGATGCCTAGGAACGCTATAGCGACGCCGAAGCATCCCCACTTTAGCGGGCGATGGAGGAACACCCCAGGTTTTTAGTTCGGGTATACGCTTCGGCGGGAGTCCCACATAACCACTGGCCCCCCCGGGTCAGTGGTACCTATAAAAGGTTTTCCTGGGTACCAAAAAAAAAAAAAAAAAAAAAAAAAAAAGGTTACCCCGTGGTGCGGTGTCCCTGGGTCTCTCGATCCTCAACAGGGGCTCCGAGAACACATGCGTGCGACAATTAGGTGGGTCGATAGTGGACATTACGTTCGCTTCATCGGCGATCGCGCGACGCGTTCTCGGTTGGAGGGTGGAGACGGAGGTCGAAACGTTATCGGACCATCGATATATACGTTTCGAAATAACTCCATCCGCCGCCTTGCAGGTACCGGCTGCTGCAGCTGGTTCAGGTCCAAGGTGGTCGTTGCGGGGCCTGAACAGGGAGCTTGCGGCTGAAGCGGCCGTGGTCGAGTCCTGGTTCTCCAGCACAGACACGGCGAACGTCGAGATGGCGGCGGGCAGACTGGGCGAGGCGCTCACGCGTATATGTGACGCCTCAATGCCACGGATAGTCGCCACGTCGTCGCCTCCGCGGCGCATGTACTGGTGGAACCACGGGATTAGGGACCTGCGTAGGTGTTGCGTCGTTGCACGGCGACTGTACGCACGCAGCCGCCGTTGGGCGGTGCGAGACGAGGAAGAAGAGGCAGCCCGATACGCCTCTTATAGCGCCGCCTGTAAGGACTTACAGGTGGCGATAGGAGAGGCGAAAGAGACGGCGTGGAGAGAGTGGTTAGAGTCACTCAACCAGGACCCATGGGGGCGCCCTTACAAAACTGTAACGGGCAAGCTCAGACCGTGGGCTCCTCCACTCACCACTACTCTCGATCCTGAGCTCGTGGAGCGGGTCGTATCTACCCTCTTCCCTCAGCGAGACGCATGGTGCCCACCGTTAATGGCACCTGCTGAGGAGAACGTTCAGGCTGAAGAAGATGTGCCGCCGGTCGACCAGGTCGAATTCAAGGCGGCGCTTCTCCGGCTACGATCTAAAAACGCGGCTCCAGGGCCGGACGGTGTCCCGGGACGGCTCTTGGCTCATGCAGCGAAGGGGCTTGATGGAGAGATTAGGGCGCTCTTCTCCGAGTGCCTGGTGCAGGGCCTCTTCCCGCAGTGCTGGAAGCGCGGGAAGTTGGTCTTGCTAAGGAAGAGTGGGCGCCCAGCTGACTCTCCGTCAGCTTATAGGCCCATCGTGTTGCTGAGCGAGACGAGCAAACTGTTCGAGAGAGTGATCGCAGACCGTATTGTTCAACATTTGGTTCGGGTTGGTCCGAACCTGAGTGATGAACAATACGGTTTCCGTCACGGTCGCTCGACGGTGGATGCCATCTCCAGGGTGCGTAGCCTGGCAGATGAGGCGGTCTCGGGGGGCGGAGTGTTGATGGCAGTGTCGCTAGACATAGCGAATGCCTTCAACTCTGTGCCCTTCGAGACCGTCATGGAGGCCTTCAGGTACCATAACATGCCACAGTACCTGAAGAGCTTGGTGGCCGATTATTTCTCGAACCGGGGCGTGATCTACGCGACCCGGGACGGGGAATGGAAGGAGAGGAGAATGTCGTGCGGTGTTCCACAGGGGTCGGTCCTCGGGCCGCTCCTGTGGAACATCGGGTACGACCACGTTCTGCGCGGGCAGAATCTACACGGCGTTGGTGTCATCTGCTATGCTGATGACACCCTCGTCACAGCCCGCGGCAGAACATCACGAGAGGCAGCAATCTTGGCCACGGCGGGTGTCGCCCAGGTGGTCCAAAGGATCCGTGCTCTGGGTTTGGAGGTGGCCCTGTCCAAATCCGAGGCCCTTGTTTTTCATGGGCCTCGGCAAGCCCCTCCGGCCGGTCAGAGCATTGTGGTGGGTGGCACCCCTATCGCCGTCGAGAAGTCTATGCGGTACCTAGGCTTGACTCTCGACGGCCGCTGGCGATTCGAAGAGCACTTCCGGCGCCTAGCCCCTAAGCTTTTAGCTTTCGCCGGAGTGCTCAGCGGGCTGTTGCCCAATGTAGGAGGTCCAAGTGTCCCGTGCAGGCGCCTGTACGCACAGGTGGTGCGATCGAAGGCGCTGTACGGGGCGCCCATTTGGGCGGAGGGTCTCAGCGCGGTGTGTCTTGCATTCTTGCGACGAGCCCAGAGGGTCGTTGCGCGCAGGGCATGCCGCGCCTATCATTCGGTGTCTTTTGAGGCGGCGTGTCTGTTGTCCGGTGCGCCGCCGTGGGACCTTGAAGCCAGGGTCCTTGCGGCGGTTTACCGGAGAATCGTACAGGTCAAGTTAGGAGGTGGATGGCCAATGCCTGAGGAGATCCAGCGGTGGAGAGAGCTGGGCCGCGAGGATCTCTTCAGGCATTGGCATGACAGGTTGGCGAACCCGACAGCAGGTTTACGGGTGGTGGCTGCCGTGAGGCCAGTTCTTAAGGAATGGGTCGACCGCAGGCATGGGGCTCCAACGTTTCGCCTGACGCAGATCCTCTCAGGGCATGGCTGCTTTGGGAGGTATCTGTGTCGGGTGGCGCGTCGTGAGCCCACCATGGAGTGCCATCACTGCGGTGCGGCCGAGGATACGGCGGAGCACACCCGTGCTGTTTGTCCTGCTTGGACGGCGCAGCGGGCGGACCTGCAACAGGTTATTGGTGTGGACATCTCGCTGCCAGCCATAGTTCGCGCTATGGCTGACAGCGAGATAAATTGGAGGGCGGTCACTGCTTTTTCGGAAGCAGTGATGCGCATCAAGGAGACGGCGGAGAGGGAACGAGAGGATAACATCCTCTCGGACCCAATCCGTCGACGGAGAACGGGTCGCAGGCGACTGGCTTACGCCAGTCGCATGCCGCTCTGACGGGGACCTGTCGGGTAAAGGATCGGGGGGTCCTTTGCTCGGCCCGTAGGGTTCCGGGCAGGAAGGCACCTCATATCGTGTTCCGAGGTGCCTTTTTGCGGAGGGTGTGAGATCGCTCTCGCGAGCGCTGACGCGATCGCTCGTGCGATCTCACACGAGTGAGGTGCGCCCTCGCGGGCTGCCGCCGGGGATGCCTAGGAACGCTACAGCGACGCCGAAGCATCCCCACTTTAGCGGGCGATGGAGGAACACCCCAGGTTTTTAGTTCGGGTATACGCTTCGGCGGGAGTCCCACATAACCACTGGCCCCCCCGGGTCAGTGGTACCTATAAAAGGTTTTCCTGGGTACCAAAAAAAAAAAAAAAAAAAAAAAAAAAAAAAAAAAAAAAAAAAAAAAGGTTACCCCGTGGTCCGTGGACCTGGTGAGTTGCACAGGTGATTCATTGGGCGCTGAGGTGATACTGCGACACGGCGCGTCCCCGGGTTGCGGATAGGGGGACCCGGTGTGCCGGTGAGTCTCGTTTTTGCGAGAAACATCGGCACACCGGCGCGGACAAAACACACGAGGGAGTAGGTGAGCTTAGTCTGGGAGGGTTGTAGGATAGGTAGGAGTGTAAAGTAGGCGCGGAGTAGGGTAGGATAGTTAGGATAGGTCAGGCTAGGCTCGCGGGTTAGGGCGTAGGTTAGGGCCATTAGGCTAGTCTTCTTTTTAAGGGACTGTGGTGGGAGGCACTCTTGTGCACTCTTTTGTACATATTTTGTTTATTGTTTTATATTCATTTTGTGTTCTAGCGGTGGGAGGCACTATTGTGCCTCTGTTTTGTACATATTTTGTACAGTTCGTCGGCGGGTGAGTACTTTTGTACCTTTTATAGTAGTTAGATGTACATATTTGTACATTTTGTGTGTGTGGCGGCGAGCTGGGTGGTGCGGCCTGTATCGCCCAGTAACGCCTGGGAGTCTACGCCGGCTCTCTGGCCGGGTCTCGTGCGGCTGCTTCAACGACCTTCCTCTGTGGCGTAGGAAGGTATGTTGTGGCCGTGCGACCCGATGAAGGCTTGCCTTAACCGGCTGGTCTTGAGTGGCGCTCGACACAAAGCCCGTGAGAAAACACGTTAAAACCTGCGGATACCTGGGGACATCGCGCAGTATCGTACCCTTACCCGGCTGCAGGGGGCACCAGTCGGGCGGACCTTTTATTTCCCCCACACTCGTGGGTTCAATTATGGAAAAACAAAACAATAACAAAACGAAGATCGTTGATGAGGTGAGTGGCAGTAGTGCCGTAGTGGCGTTGGTAGATGATAGTGACGTTGCATTAGAGGTCGAGGTAGCATGTCTATCCGACTCTGATTCCGACGCGAGTTTCGCGTCGGTTTCTACCATTTCGGTGACATCGCCGGATGGTAAACTCTGGAGGAAGAGGGTCCGCGAGATCGAAGCGGGCTCAGAGTTGGAGGACGTGGACTGTGGTGAGACGCCGTCCAAAACATCAGCGGCGTCTCGAGGTAGGGGGCGCGGACGGCCCCCTACCACTGGTAAGTTCGTAGGGCTTGCCAAGGCCAGGGCGGAGTTCAACGCTGCTAAGGCAGAGGAGCTCCGCCTTAACAACGAGATAGAGATGGCGGCGGAGGTGCGGCGGCAGAGAGAGTGCCCCTCCGTCTACCGCAAGTCGCCGGTCGCTGCGGCGATCGATGCGGTGGAGGGGCAGGACCTGCACAAGGTGGTGTGTGGGTCCTTGACCAATATTATCAAGGTGGCCGACACGTCCGGCAACCTTAAGGGCACGTATGTGCGCGCATTGAAGGAGGCGGCCAACTCCATCCAGGCTGCCTTCGTGGAGATGCGCGCACGTACCACGACGGAAGAAAATCTGCGCTTGGAGGCGGCCAACTCCAAGCTGACAAAAGAGGTGGAGGCGCTCCGCAAGGAGATGGCCGAGTTGCGCCGGATGATACGGCAGCCCGCTGCTGTGTCATCTGACGCAACTCTACCCAAAGAGAGGGTGACGGCGCCCATCGTGTCGGATGACGTGATGCGCGCCGTCATGTTACAGTGCGGTACGTTAATAAATGCCCGTTTCGCAGGAGTGGAGGACCGGCTGCTGCCGGAGACGCGCATGCGTCCTCCGCTGGCAGCCGCGACCAAGAAAGGTGCGGCGCCTGCGCCCGCTCCGCGTGCGCCTTCGCCGGTGTTTGGGTCCAGCGCTGGCGCCGCGCCCAGACCGGCGGCGCCCGGACCGGCGGCGCCCAGATCGACAGGAGGTAAGAAAGCGACCGCGGCCAGCGAGCCGCGCTCGTTTCCCCCAGCCCCTCAGTCAATGACTGAGGGCTGGAATGTAGTGGCGGGGCGTAATGCCAAGAGGAGGGCGGCGGCGGCTGCTAAAGCCGCTGGACAGCCTGCTGCGGCGGCTCGGCCAGCGCCTAAGCAGCAGGCCAACAATAATGATAGGAGGCAGAGCCTTAGGGCTCCCCGGTCGTCGGCGGTGGTGTTGACGCTGCAACCGGGCGCCGTTGAGCGAGGGATGACGTATAATCAATTGCTCACCGACGCCCGGGAGCGTGTCAACATAGAGGAGCTTGATATTCCCAATATCAGGTTCCGCACCGTCGCCACTGGGGGGCGAATGTTTGAAATCCCTGGCGCTGCCAGCGGGGGCAAGGCCGATGCCCTCGCTGACAGAATCAGGGCTGCATTTAGGGAGGACGAGGTTCGGGTTTCGCGGCCCGAAAAGTCGGTGGAGTTGAGGGTGTCCGGTCTGGACGACTCCGCGACGGAGGCGCAAGTAGCGGCTACTTGCGCGTCCGTCGGGGGTTGTTCCGTGGAGAGTATAAAGATGGGCGCCATCACCCGGACCCCCGGTTATCCGGGCACAGTCTGGGCGAAGGTGCCCGTCGTTGCCGCCAGGAAGCTGGCGGCGCAAAGGTTTAGGGTGGGCTGGGTTTCGGTATCTGTCCAGATACTGGAACCCAGGCCACTCTATTGTTACAGGTGCCTGGATGTTGGACACCTGGGTGCGGCGTGCCAGTGCCCCCAGGACCGTAGCGCGCTCTGCTTCCGCTGCGGCCAGCCTGGCCACAAGGCAGCGGAGTGTGAGGCGCCAGCGCACTGTCCCGTATGCGAGGCGGCGGGCAAGCCGGCGGACCACCAGGTGCGGTCCAAGGCTTGCTCCGGCAAGAGCTGGACTCCCCGTCCCAGAGGGACGCGAGGTAAGCGTAGAAGCAGGAGGGCTGGCGTAGGCAGCAATGCCCCCTCGCAGCCTTCTGCGCGCCCCTCAGGCGCGAGCGAGGGTATTTTCATGGACGCCAATCCATAATGGCCAGCGTCCCGATGCTCCAAGCGAACATCAATCACTCTGCCAGGTCTCAGGATCTCTTGCTCCAGAGCCTGGCGGAGTGGTCGATTGAGATCGCGGTGGTGTCGGAGCCCTACTACGTCCCTGACCGGGGCAACTGGGTCGGGGACGTGGAGGGTACGGTGGCCATTGTTTCACGATCAACTTCATTTGAAACGGTGCGTAGGGGCCAAGGTTGCGTCCTCGGCGTGATGGGTGGCGGTTTCGACGTGGCGGTGATTGGGGTGTACTGCTCCCCAAACCGAACGCTGGCCGAGTTCGAGTGCATGTTAGCTGAGGTCCAGGTTCTGGTGGGAACAGTGCTCCCCAGTCCCGTGTTGGTCGCTGGCGATTTCAACGCCAAGTCCATGGCGTGGGGATCTCCAGCGACCGACGTGCGCGGAGAGGCGCTAGAGGAGTGGGCGGTGTCCCTGGGTCTCTCGATCCTCAACAGGGGCTCCGAGAACACATGCGTGCGACAATTAGGTGGGTCGATAGTGGATATTACGTTCGCTTCATCGGCGATCGCGCGACGCGTTCTCGGTTGGAGGGTGGAGACGGAGGTCGAAACGTTATCGGACCATCGATATATACGTTTCGAAATAACTCCATCCGCCGCCTTGCAGGTACCGGCTGCTGCAGCTGGTTCAGGTCCAAGGTGGTCGTTGCGGGGCCTGAACAGGGAGCTTGCGGCTGAAGCGGCCGTGGTCGAGTCCTGGTTCTCCAGCACAGACACGGCGAACGTCGAGATGGCGGCGGGCAGACTGGGCGAGGCGCTCACGCGTATATGTGACGCCTCAATGCCACGGATAGTCGCCACGTCGTCGCCTCCGCGGCGCATGTACTGGTGGAACCACGGGATTAGGGACCTGCGTAGGTGTTGCGTCGTTGCACGGCGACTGTACGCACGCAGCCGCCGTTGGGCGGTGCGAGACGAGGAAGAAGAGGCAGCCCGATACGCCTCTTATAGCGCCGCCTGTAAGGACTTACAGGTGGCGATAGGAGAGGCGAAAGAGACGGCGTGGAGAGAGTGGTTAGAGTCACTCAACCAGGACCCATGGGGGCGCCCTTACAAAACTGTAACGGGCAAGCTCAGACCGTGGGCTCCTCCACTCACCACTACTCTCGATCCCGAGCTCGTGGAGCGGGTCGTATCTACCCTCTTCCCTCAGCGAGACGCATGGTGCCCACCGTTAATGGCACCTGCTGAGGAGAACGTTCAGGCTGAAGAAGATGTGCCGCCGGTCGACCAGGTCGAATTCAAGGCGGCGCTTCTCCGGCTACGATCTAAAAACGCGGCTCCAGGGCCGGACGGTGTCCCGGGACGGCTCTTGGCTCATGCAGCGAAGGGGCTTGATGGAGAGATTAGGGCGCTCTTCTCCGAGTGCCTGGTGCAGGGCCTCTTCCCGCAGTGCTGGAAGCGCGGGAAGTTGGTCTTGCTAAGGAAGAGTGGGCGCCCAGCTGACTCTCCGTCAGCTTATAGGCCCATCGTGTTGCTGAGCGAGACGAGCAAACTGTTCGAGAGAGTGATCGCAGACCGTATTGTTCAACATTTGGTTCGGGTTGGTCCGAACCTGAGTGATGAACAATACGGTTTCCGTCACGGTCGCTCGACGGTGGATGCCATCTCCAGGGTGCGTAGCCTGGCAGATGAGGCGGTCTCGGGGGGCGGAGTGTTGTTGGCAGTGTCGCTAGACATAGCGAATGCCTTCAACTCTGTGCCCTTCGAGACCGTAATGGAAGCCTTCAGGTATCATAATATGCCACAATACCTGAAGAGCCTGGTGGCCGATTATTTTTCTAATCGGGGCGTGATCTACGCGACCCGGGATGGAGAGTGGAGAGAGCGAAGGATGTCGTGCGGTGTTCCGCAGGGGTCGGTCCTCGGACCGCTCCTGTGGAACATCGGGTACGACCACGTTCTGCGCGGGCACAATCTACACGGCGTTGGTGTCATCTGCTATGCTGATGACACCCTCGTCACAGCCCGCGGCAGATCCTATCGCGAGGCGGCAATCTTGGCCACGGCGGGTGTCGCCCAGGTGGTCCAAAGGATCCGTGCTCTGGGTTTGGAGGTGGCTCTGTCCAAATCCGAGGCCCTTGTTTTTCATGGGCCTCGGCAAGCCCCTCCGGCCGGTCAGAGCATTGTGGTGGGTGGCACCCCTATCGCCGTCGAGAAGTCTATGCGGTACCTAGGCTTGACTCTCGACGGCCGGTGGCGATTCGAAGAGCACTTCCGGCGCCTAGCCCCTAAGCTTTTAGCTTTCGCCGGAGTGCTCAGTGGGCTATTGCCCAATGTAGGAGGTCCAAGTGTCCCGTGCAGGCGCCTGTACGCACAGGTGGTGCGGTCGAAGGCGCTGTACGGGGCGCCCATTTGGGCGGAGGGTCTCAGCGCGGTGTGTCTTGCATTCTTGCGACGAGCCCAGAGGGTCGTCGCGCGCAGGGCATGCCGTGCATACCATTCGGTATCTTTTGAGGCGGCATGTTTGTTGTCCGGTGCGCCGCCGTGGGACCTTGAAGCCAGGGTCCTTGCGGCGGTTTACCGGAGAATAGTTAGTGTTAAACTTGGTGGAGGATGGCCAATGCCTGAGGAGATCCAGCGGTGGAGAGAGCTGGGCCGCGAGGATCTCTTCAGGCATTGGCATGACAGGTTGGCGAACCCGACAGCAGGTTTACAGGTGGTGGCTGCCGTGAGGCCAGTTCTTAAGGAATGGGTCGACCGCAGGCATGGGGCTCCAACGTTTCGCCTGACGCAGATCCTCTCAGGGCATGGCTGCTTTGGGAGGTATCTGTGTCGGGTGGCGCGTCGTGAGCCCACCATGGAGTGCCATCACTGCGGTGCGGCCGAGGATACGGCGGAGCACACCCGTGCTGTTTGTCCTGCTTGGACGGCGCAGCGGGCGGACCTGCAACAGGTTATTGGTGTAGACATCTCGCTGCCAGCCATAGTTCGCGCTATGGCTGACAGCGAGATAAATTGGAGGGCGGTCACTGCTTTTTCGGAAGCAGTGATGCGCATCAAGGAGACGGCGGAGAGGGAACGAGAGGATAACATCCTCTCGGACCCGATCCGTCGACGGAGAACGGGTCGCAGGCGACTGGCTTACGCCAGTCGCATGCCGCTCTGACGGGGACCTGTCGGGTAAAGGATCGGGGGGTCCTTTACTCGGCCCGTAGGGTTCCGGGCAGGAAGGCACCTCATATCGTGTTCCGAGGTGCCTTTATGCGGAGGGTGTGAGATCGCTCACGCGATCGCTAACGCGATCGCTTGCGCGATCTCACACGAGTGAGGTGCGCCCTCACGGGCAGCCGCCGGGGATGCCTAGGAACGCTATAGCGACGCCAAAGCATCCCCACTTTAGCGGGCGATGGAGGAACACCCCAGGTTTTTAGTTCGGGTATACGCTTCGGCGGGAGTCCCACATAACCACTGGCCCCCCCGGGTCAGTGGTACCTATAAAAGGTTTTCCTGGGTACCAAAAAAAAAAAAAAAAAAAAAAAAAAAAAAAAAAAGGTTACCCCGTGGTCCGTGGACCTGGTGAGTTGCACAGGTGATTCATTGGGCGCTGAGGTGATACTGCGACACGGCGCGTCCCCGGGTTGCGGATAGGGGGACCCGGTGTGCCGGTGAGTCTCGTTTTTGCGAGAAACATCGGCACACCGGCGCGGACAAAACACACGAGGGAGTAGGTGAGCGTAGTCTGGGGGGTTGTAGGATAGGTAGGTGTAGGGCGGAGAGGTAGGCGCGTGTAGATAGGTTTAGGTCAGGCTAGGCTCGCGGTAGGGTGTAGGTATATAGTTTAGGCTAGTCGTTTCCATGGGAACAGTGGTGGGAGGCACTCTTGTGCACTCTTGTACATATTTTGTTTATTGTTTTATAATCATTTTGTGTTTTAGCGGTGGGAGGCACTATTGTGCCTCTGTTTTGTACATGTTTTGTACAGTTCGTCGGTGGTATGTACTATTGTACTATTATTTGTAGTCTAGATGTATATATTTGTACATTTGTGTGTGTGGCGGCGAGCTGGGTGGTGCGGCCTGTATCGCCCAGTAACGCCTGGGAGTCTACGCCGGCTCTCTGGCCGGGTCTCGTGCGGCTGCTTCAACGACCTTCCTCTGTGGCGTAGGAGGGTATGTTGTGGCCGTGCGACCCGATGAAGGCTTGCCTTAACCGGCCGGTCTTGAGTGGCGCTCGACACAAAGCCCGTGAGAAAACACGTTAAAACCTGCGGATACCTGGGGACATCGCGCAGTACCCTACCCTTACCCGGCTACAGGGGGCACCAGTCGGGTGGACATTTATTTCCCCCATAATCGTGGGAATAGAAATGGATAAGAAAACTAAAACAAATACGTTAGAAGATGATATACAGGTGAGTTGTTGTAGTGCCGTTGCGGCAATTGATGATGACGTTGCATTAGAGGTCGAGGTAGCATGTCTATCTGACTCTGATTCCGACGCGAGTTTCGCGTCGGTTTCTACCATTTCGGTGACATCGCCGGATGGTAAACTCTGGAGGAAGAGGGTCCGCGAGATCGAAGCGGGCTCAGAGTTGGAGGACGTGGACTGTGGTGAGACGCCGTCAAAAACATCAGCGGCGTCTCGAGGTAGGGGGCGCGGACGGCCCCCTACCACTGGTAAGTTCGTAGGGCTTGCCAAGGCCAGGGCGGAGCTCAACGCTGCTAAGGCAGAGGAGCTCCGCCTTAACAACGAGATGGAGATGGCGGCGGAGGTGCGGCGGCAGAGAGAGTGCCCCTCCGTCTACCGCAAGTCGCCGGTCGCTGCGGCGATCGATGCGGTGGAGGGGCAGGACCTGCACAAGGTGGTGTGTGGGTCCTTGACCAATATTATCAAGGTGGCCGACACGTCCGGCAACCTTAAGGGCACGTATGTGCGCGCATTGAAGGAGGCGGCCAACTCCATCCAGGCTGCCTTCGTGGAGATGCGCGCACGTACCACGACGGATGAAAATCTGCGGCTGGAGGCGGCCAACTCCAAGCTGACAAAAGAGGTGGAGGCGCTCCGCAAGGAGATGGCCGAGTTGCGCCAGATGATACGGCAGCCCGCTGCTGTGTCATCTGACGCAACTCTACCCAAAGAGAAGGTGACGGCGCCCATTATCTCTGAGGAGATGATGCGCGCCGTCATGATGCAGTGTGGTACTTTAATAAATGCCCGTTTCGCAGGAGTGGAGGACCGGCTGCTGCCGGAGACGCGCATGCGTCCTCCGCTGGCAGCCGCGACGAAGAAGGGTGCGGCGCCTGCGCCTGCTCCGCGTGCGCCGGCTCCACGTGCGCCATCGCCGGTGTTTGGGTCCGGCACCGGCGCGCCCAGTCCGGCGGCGCCCAGACCAGCGGCGCCAAAAGGAGGTGGTAAGAAGGCGACCGCGGCCAACGAGCCGCGCTCGTTTCCCCCAGCCCCTCAGTCAATGACTGAGGGCTGGAATGTAGTGGCGGGCAGGAATGCCAAGAGGAGGGCGGCGGCGGCTGCTAAAGCCGCTGGACAGCCTGCTGCGGCGGCTCGGCCAGCGCCTAAGCAGCAGGCCAATAATAATGATAGGAGGCAGAGTCTAAGGGCTCCCCGTTCGTCGGCGGTGGTGTTGACGCTGCAACCGGGCGCCGTGGAGCAGGGGATGGATTACCATCAGCTGCTCACCGCCGCCCGGGAGCGCGTCAACATTGAGGAACTTGATATTCCAAATATCAGGTTCCGCACCGCTGCCACGGGGGGCAGGATGTTTGAAATCCCTGGTGCTGCCAGCGGGGGCAAGGCCGATGCCCTCGCTGAGAGGATCAGGGCTGCATTCAGTGCGGAGGTGGTGCGGGTCTCTCGGCCCGAAAAGTGCGTGGAGCTTAGAGTGTCCGGCCTGGACGACTCCGCGACGGAGGCGCAGGTAGCGGCTACTTGCGCGTCCGTCGGGGGTTGTTCGGTGGAGAGCATCAAGATGGGCACCATCGCCCGGACCCCCGGATATCCGGGCACGGTCTGGGCGAAGGTGCCCGTCGTTGCCGCCAGGAAGCTGGCGGCGCAAAGGTTTAGGGTGGGCTGGGTTTCGGTATCTGTCCAGATTCTGGAACCCAGGCCACTCTACTGTTTCAGGTGCCTGGACGTGGGACACCTGGGAGCGGCGTGCCAGTGCCCCCAGGACAGGAGCGCACTCTGCTTCCGCTGCGGCCAGCCTGGCCACAAGGCGGCGGAGTGCGAGGCGCCGGCGCATTGTCCCGTGTGCGAGGCGGCGGGCAAGCCGGCGGACCACCAGGTGCGGTCCAAGGCTTGCCAGGGCAAGTCCTGGACTCCCCGTCCCAGAGGGACGCGAGGTAAGCGTAGGAACAGGAAGGCTGGCGTAGGCACTAGTGCCCCCTCGCAGCCTTCTGCGCGCCCTTCAAGCGCGAGCGAGGGTATTTTTATGGACGCTAATTGATAATGGCCAGCGTCCCGATGCTCCAGGCGAACATCAATCACTCTGCCAGGTCTCAGGATCTCTTGCTCCAGAGCCTGGCAGAGTGGTCGATTGAGATCGCGGTGGTGTCGGAGCCCTACTACGTCCCTGACCGGGGCAACTGGGTTGGGGATGTGGAGGGTACGGTGGCCATTGTTTCACGATCTGCATTTGAAACTGTACGTAGGGGCCAGGGT
Source organism: Ecliptopera silaceata (assembly GCA_932527185.1). Lineage (NCBI taxonomy): Eukaryota > Metazoa > Arthropoda > Insecta > Lepidoptera > Geometridae > Ecliptopera > Ecliptopera silaceata. The sequence continues at coordinate 59,966 of OW052209.1, read as the reverse complement.
TGCGTCCTCGGCGTGATAGGTGGTGGCTTCGACGTGGCGGTGATTGGGGTGTACTGCTCCCCAAACCGAACGCTAGCCCAGTTCGAACAAACATTAGCTGAGGTGCAGGTTCTGGTGGGAACAGTGCTCCCCAGTCCCGTGTTGGTCGCTGGCGATTTCAACGCCAAGTCCATGGCGTGGGGATCTCCAGCGACCAACGTGCGCGGAGAGGCGCTAGAGGAGTGGGCGGTGTCCCTGGGTCTATCGATCATTAACAGGGGCTCCGAGAACACATGCGTGCGACAACTAGGTGGGTCGATAGTGGACATTACGTTCGCTTCATCGGCGATCGCGCGACGCGTTCTCGGTTGGAGGGTGGAGACGGAGGTCGAAACGTTATCGGATCATCGATACATACGTTTCGAAATAACTCCATCCGCCGCCTTGCAGGTACCGGCTGCTGCAGCTGGTTCAGGTCCAAGGTGGTCGTTGCGGGGCCTGAACAGGGAGCTTGCGGCTGAGGCAGCCGTGGTCGAGTCCTGGTTCTCCAGCACAGACACGGCGAACGTCGAGATGGCGGCGGGTAGACTGGGCGAGGCGCTCACGCGTATATGTGACGCCTCAATGCCACGGATAGTCACCACGTCGTCGCCTCCGCGGCGCATGTACTGGTGGAACCACGGGATTAGGGACCTGCGTAAGTGTTGCGTCGTCGCACGGCGACTGTACGCACGCAGCCGCCGTTGGGCGGTGCGAGACGAGGAGGAAGAGGCAACCCGATACGCCTCTTATAGCGCTGCCTGTAAAGACTTACAGGTGGCGATAGGAGAGGCGAAAGAGACGGCTTGGAGAGAGTGGTTAGAGTCGCTCAACCTGGACCCATGGGGGCGCCCTTACAAAACTGTAACGGGCAAGCTCAGACCGTGGGCTCCTCCACTCACCACTACTCTCGAGCCCGAGCTCGTGGAACGGGTCGTATCTACCCTCTTCCCCCAGCGAGACGCATGGTGCCCACCGTCTATGGCACCTGCTGAGGAGAACGTTCAGGCTGAAGAAGATGTGCCGCCGGTCGACCAAGTCGAATTCAAGGCGGCCCTTCTTCGGCTACGGTCAAAAAACGCGGCTCCAGGGCCGGACGGTGTCCCGGGACGGCTCTTGGCTCATGCAGCGAAGGGGCTTGACGGAGAGATTAGGGCGCTCTTCTCCGAGTGCCTGGTGCAGGGCCTCTTCCCGCAGTGCTGGAAGCGCGGGAAGTTGGTCTTGCTAAGGAAGAGTGGGCGCCCAGCTGACTCTCCGTCAGCTTATAGGCCCATCGTGTTGCTGAGCGAGACGAGCAAACTGTTCGAGAGAGTGATCGCAGACCGTATTGTTCAACATTTGGTTCGGGTTGGTCCGAATCTGAGTGATGAACAATACGGTTTCCGTCACGGTCGCTCGACGGTGGATGCCATCTCCAGGGTGCGTAGCCTGGCAGATGAGGCGGTCTCGGGGGGCGGAGTGTTGTTGGCAGTGTCGCTAGACATAGCGAATGCCTTCAACTCTGTGCCCTTCGAGACCGTAATGGAAGCCTTCAGGTATCATAATATGCCACAATACCTGAAGAGCCTGGTGGCCGATTATTTTTCTAATCGGGGCGTGATCTACGCGACCCGGGATGGAGAGTGGAGAGAGCGAAGGATGTCGTGCGGTGTTCCGCAGGGGTCGGTCCTCGGACCGCTCCTGTGGAACATCGGGTACGACCACGTTCTGCGCGGGCACAATCTACACGGCGTTGGTGTCATCTGCTATGCTGATGACACCCTCGTCACAGCCCGCGGCAGATCCTATCGCGAGGCGGCAATCTTGGCCACGGCGGGTGTCGCCCAGGTGGTCCAGAGGATCCGTGCTCTGGGTTTGGAGGTGGCCCTGTCCAAATCCGAGGCCCTTGTTTTTCATGGGCCTCGGCAAGCCCCTCCGGCCGGTCAGAGTATCGTGGTGGGTGGCACCCCTATCGCCGTCGAGAAGTCTATGCGGTACCTAGGCTTGACTCTCGACGGCCGTTGGCGATTCGAAGAGCACTTCCGGCGCCTAGCCCCTAAGCTTTTAGCTTTCGCCGGGGTGCTCAGCGGGCTGATGCCCAACATCGGTGGACCGAGTGTCTCGTGCAGGCGCCTTTACGCACAGGTGGTGCGATCTAAGGCGCTGTACGGGGCGCCCATTTGGGCGGAGGGTCTCAGCGCGGTGTGTCTGGCCTTTTTGCGACGAGCCCAGAGGGTCGTCGCACGCAGGACGTGCCGCGCATACCATTCGGTATCTTTTGAGGCGGCATGTTTGTTGTCCGGTGCGCCGCCGTGGGACCTTGAAGCCAGGGTCCTTGCGGCGGTTTACCGGAGAATAGTACAGGTTAGGTTAGGAGGTGGATGGCCAATGCCAGAGGAGATCCAGCGGTGGAGAGAGCTGGGCCGCGAGGATCTCTTCAGGCATTGGCATGACAGATTGGCAAGCCCGACAGCGGGTTTGCAAGTGGTGGCTGCCGTGAGGCCTGTTCTGCAGGAGTGGGCCGACCGCAGGCATGGGGCTCCGACGTTTCGCCTGACGCAGATCCTCTCGGGCCATGGTTGCTTCGGGAGGTATTTGTGTCGGGTGGCGCGTCGCGAGCCCACGATGGAGTGTCATCACTGCGGTGCGGCCGAGGATACGGCAGAGCACACTCGTGCTGTGTGTCCAGCTTGGACAGCACAGCGAGCCGACCTACAACGGGTCATTGGAGCTGACGTCTCGCTGCCAGCCATAGTTCGCGCTATGGCTGACAGTGAGATCAATTGGAGGGCCGTCACCGCTTTTTCGGAAGCGGTGATGTGCATTAAGGAGACGGCGGAGAGGGAACGAGAGGATAACATCCTCTCGGACCCGATCCGTCGACGGAGAACGGGTCGCAGGCGACTGGCTTACGCCAGTCGCATGCCGCTCTGACGGGGACCTGTCGGGTAAAGGATCGGGGGATCCTTTACTCGGCCCGAAGGGTTCCGGGCAGGAAGGCACCTCATATCGTGTTCCGAGGTGCCTTCATGCGGAGGGTGTGAGATCGCTCACGCGATCGCTGACGCGATCGCTTGCGCGATCTCACACGAGTGAGGTGCGCCCTCACGGGCAGCCGCCGGGGATGCCTAGGAACGCTATAGCGACGCCGAAGCATCCCCACTTTAGCGGGCGATGGAGGAACACCCCAGGTTTTTAGTTCGGGTATACGCTTCGGCGGGAGTCCCACATAACCACTGGCCCCCCCGGGTCAGTGGTACCTATAAAAGGTTTTCCTGGGTACCAAAAAAAAAAAAAAAAAAGGTTACCCCGTGGACCTGGTGAGTTGCACAGGTGATTCATTGGGCGCTGAGGTGATACTGCGACACGGCGCGTCCCCGGGTTGCGGATAGGGGGACCCGGTGTGCCGGTGAGTCTCGTTTTTGCGAGAAACATCGGCACACCGGCGCGGACAAAACACACGAGGGAGTAGGTGAGCTTAGTCTGGGAGGGTTGTAGGATAGGTAGGTGTAGGGCGGAGAGGTAGGCGCGTGTAGATAGGTTTAGGTCAGGCTAGGTTCGCGGTAGGGTGTAGGTATATAGTTTAGGCTAGTCGTTTCCATGGGAACAGTGGTGGGAGGCACTCTTGTGCACTCTTGTACATATTTTGTTTATTGTTTTATAATCATTTTGTGTTTTAGCGGTGGGAGGCACTATTGTGCCTCTGTTTTGTACATGTTTTGTACAGTTCGTCGGTGGTATGTACTATTGTACTATTATTTGTAGTCTAGATGTATATATTTGTACATTTGTGTGTGTGGCGGCGAGCTGGGTGGTGCGGCCTGTATCGCCCAGTAACGCCTGGGAGTCTACGCCGGCTCTCTGGCCGGGTCTCGTGCGGCTGCTTCAACGACCTTCCTCTGTGGCGTAGGAAGGTATGTTGTGGCCGTGCGACCCGATGAAGGCTTGCCTTAACCGGCCGGTCTTGAGTGGCACTCGGCACAAAGCTCGTGAGAGAACACGTAAAAACCTATCGATACCAGGGGACATCGGTTAGTACCCTACCCTTACCCGGCTGCAGGGGGCACCAGTCGGGCGGACCTTTATTTCCCCCATACTCGTGGGAATAGTATGGATAAAATAAACAAAAACAAAACGAAGATCGTTGATGAGGTGAGTGGCAGTAGTGCCGTAGTGGCGTTGGTAGATGATAGTGACGTTGCATTAGAGGTCGAGGTAGCATGTCTATCCGACTCTGATTCCGACGCGAGTTTCGCGTCGGTTTCTACCATTTCGGTGACATCGCCGGATGGTAAACTCTGGAGGAAGAGGGTCCGCGAGATCGAAGCGGGCTCAGAGTTGGAGGACGTGGACTGTGGTGAGACGCCGTCCAAAACATCAGCGGCGTCTCGAGGTAGGGGGCGCGGACGGCCCCCTACCACTGGTAAGTTCGTAGGGCTTGCCAAGGCCAGGGCGGAGTTCAACGCTGCTAAGGCAGAGGAGCTCCGCCTTAACAACGAGATAGAGATGGCGGCGGAGGTGCGGCGGCAGAGAGAGTGCCCCTCCGTCTACCGCAAGTCGCCGGTCGCTGCGGCGATCGATGCGGTGGAGGGGCAGGACCTGCACAAGGTGGTGTGTGGGTCCTTGACCAATATTATCAAGGTGGCCGACACGTCCGGCAACCTTAAGGGCACGTATGTGCGCGCATTGAAGGAGGCGGCCAACTCCATCCAGGCTGCCTTCGTGGAGATGCGCGCGCGTACGACCACAGAGGAGAATCTGCGGCTGGAGGCGGCCAACTCCAAGCTGACAAAAGAGGTGGAGGCGCTCCGCAAGGAGATGGCCGAGTTGCGCCAGATGATACGGCAGCCCGCTGCTGTGTCATCTGACGCAACTCTACCCAAAGAGAAGGTGACGGCGCCCATCGTGTCTGATGACGTGATGCGCGCCGTCATGATGCAGTGTGGATCGCTGTTCGATGCAAAGTTTGCAGGTATGGAGGACCGGCTGCTGCCGGAGACGCGCGTCCGTCCTCCGCTGGCGGCTGATAAGAAGAAGAAGGGTGCGGCGCCTGCGCCTGCTCCGCGTGCGCCGGCTCCGCGTGCGCCATCGCCGGTGTTTGGGTCCGGCTCCGGCGCGCCCAGACCGGCGGCGCCCAGGCCGGCGGCGCCATCAACAACAACAGGAGGTAAGGGAGCGACCGCGGCCAACGAGCCGCGCTCGTTTCCCCCAGCCCCTCAGTCAATGACTGAGGGCTGGAATGTAGTGGCGGGCAGGAATGCCAAGAGGAGGGCGGCGGCGGCTGCTAAAGCCGCTGGACAGCCTGCTGCGGCGGCTCGGCCAGCGCCTAAGCAGCAGGCCAATAATAATGATAGGAGGCAGAGTCTAAGGGCTCCCCGTTCGTCGGCGGTGGTGCTGACGCTGCAACCGGGCGCCGTGGAGCAGGGGATGGATTACCATCAGCTGCTCACCGCCGCCCGGGAGCGCGTCAACATCGAAGAACTTGGTATTGAAAATATCAAGTTCCGCACCGCGGCCACGGGGGGTCGTATGTTCGAAATCCCTGGTGCTGCCAGCGGGGGCAAGGCCGATGCCCTCGCTGAGAGGATCAGGGCCGCATTCAGTGCGGAGGTGGTGCGGGTCTCTCGGCCCGAGAAGTGCGTGGAGCTTAGAGTGTCCGGCCTGGACGACTCCGCGACGGAGGCGCAGGTAGCGGCTACTTGCGCGTCCGTCGGGGGTTGTTCCATAGGGTCGATTAAAATGGGCACCATCACCCGGACCCCCGGATATCCGGGCACAGTCTGGGCGAAGGTGCCCGTTGTTGCCGCCAGGAAGCTGGCGGCACAAAAGTTTAGAGTGGGCTGGGTTTCGGTATCTGTCCAGATACTGGAACCCAGGCCACTCTACTGTTTCAGGTGCCTGGACGTGGGACACCTGGGAGCGGCGTGCCAGTGCCCCCAGGACAGGAGCGCGCTCTGCTTCCGCTGCGGCCAGCCTGGCCACAAGGCAGCGGAGTGCGAGGCGCCAGCGCATTGTCCCGTGTGCGAGGCGGCGGGCAAGCCGGCGGACCACCAGGTGCGGTCCAAGGCTTGCCAGGGCAAGTCCTGGACTCCCCGTCCCAGAGGGACGCGAGGTAAGCGTAGGAACAGGAAGGCTGGCGTAGGCACTAGTGCCCCCTCGCAGCCTTCTGCGCGCCCTTCAAGCGCGAGCGAGGGTATTTTTATGGACGCTAATTGATAATGGCCAGCGTCCCGATGCTCCAGGCGAACATCAATCACTCTGCCAGGTCTCAGGATCTCTTGCTCCAGAGCCTGGCAGAGTGGTCGATTGAGATCGCGGTGGTGTCGGAGCCCTACTACGTCCCTGACCGGGGCAACTGGGTTGGGGATGTGGAGGGTACGGTGGCCATTGTTTCACGATCTGCATTTGAAACTGTACGTAGGGGCCAAGGTTGCGTCCTCGGCGTGATAGGTGGTGGCTTCGACGTGGCGGTGATTGGGGTGTACTGCTCCCCAAACCGAACGCTAGCCCAGTTCGAGTGTATGTTAGCTGAGGTCCAGGTTCTGGTGGGAACAGTGCTCCCCAGTCCCGTGTTGGTCGCTGGCGATTTCAACGCCAAGTCCACGGCGTGGGGATCTCCAGCGACCGACGTGCGCGGAGAAGCGCTAGAGGAGTGGGCGGTGTCCCTGGGTCTCTCGATCCTCAACAGGGGCTCCGAGAACACATGCGTGCGACAATTAGGTGGGTCGATAGTGGACATTACGTTCGCTTCATCGGCGATCGCGCGACGCGTTCTCGGTTGGAGGGTGGAGACGGAGGTCGAAACGTTATCGGACCATCGATATATACGTTTCGAAATAACTCCATCCGCCGCCTTGCAGGTACCGGCTGCTGCAGCTGGTTCAGGTCCAAGGTGGTCGTTGCGGGGCCTGAACAGGGAGCTTGCGGCTGAAGCGGCCGTGGTCGAGTCCTGGTTCTCCAGCACAGACACGGCGAACGTCGAGATGGCGGCGGGCAGACTGGGCGAGGCGCTCACGCGTATATGTGACGCCTCAATGCCACGGATAGTCGCCACGTCGTCGCCTCCGCGGCGCATGTACTGGTGGAACCACGGGATTAGGGACCTGCGTAGGTGTTGCGTCGTTGCACGGCGACTGTACGCACGCAGCCGCCGTTGGGCGGTGCGAGACGAGGAAGAAGAGGCAGCCCGATACGCCTCTTATAGCGCCGCCTGTAAGGACTTACAGGTGGCGATAGGAGAGGCGAAAGAGACGGCGTGGAGAGAGTGGTTAGAGTCACTCAACCAGGACCCATGGGGGCGCCCTTACAAAACTGTAACGGGCAAGCTCAGACCGTGGGCTCCTCCACTCACCACTACTCTCGAGCCCGAGCTCGTGGAGCGGGTCGTATCTACCCTCTTCCCTCAGCGAGACGCATGGTGCCCACCGTTAATGGCACCTGCTGAGGAGAACGTTCAGGCTGAAGAAGATGTGCCGCCGGTCGACCAAGTTGAATTCAAGGCGGCCCTTCTTCGGCTACGGTCAAAAAACGCGGCTCCAGGGCCGGACGGTGTCCCGGGACGGCTCTTGGCTCATGCAGCGAAGGGGCTTGACGGAGAGATTAGGGCGCTCTTCTCCGAGTGCCTGGTGCAGGGCCTCTTCCCGCAGTGCTGGAAGCGCGGGAAGTTGGTCTTGCTAAGGAAGAGTGGGCGCCCAGCTGACTCTCCGTCAGCTTATAGGCCCATCGTGTTGCTGAGCGAGACGAGCAAACTGTTCGAGAGAGTGATCGCAGACCGTATTGTTCAACATTTGGTTCGGGTTGGTCCGAATCTGAGTGATGAACAATACGGTTTCCGTCACGGTCGCTCGACGGTGGATGCCATCTCCAGGGTGCGTAGCCTGGCAGATGAGGCGGTCTCGGGGGGCGGAGTGTTGTTGGCAGTGTCGCTAGACATAGCGAATGCCTTCAACTCTGTGCCCTTCGAGACCGTAATGGAAGCCTTCAGGTATCATAATATGCCACAATACCTGAAGAGCCTGGTGGCCGATTATTTTTCTAATCGGGGCGTGATCTACGCGACCCGGGATGGAGAGTGGAGAGAGCGAAGGATGTCGTGCGGTGTTCCGCAGGGGTCGGTCCTCGGACCGCTCCTGTGGAACATCGGGTACGACCACGTTCTGCGCGGGCACAATCTACACGGCGTTGGTGTCATCTGCTATGCTGATGACACCCTCGTCACAGCCCGCGGCAGATCCTATCGCGAGGCGGCAATCTTGGCCACGGCGGGTGTCGCCCAGGTGGTCCAGAGGATCCGTGCTCTGGGTTTGGAGGTGGCCCTGTCCAAATCCGAGGCCCTTGTTTTTCATGGGCCTCGGCAAGCCCCTCCGGCCGGTCAGAGTATCGTGGTGGGTGGCACCCCTATCGCCGTCGAGAAGTCTATGCGGTACCTAGGCTTGACTCTCGACGGCCGTTGGCGATTCGAAGAGCACTTCCGGCGCCTAGCCCCTAAGCTTTTAGCTTTCGCCGGGGTGCTCAGCGGGCTGATGCCCAACATCGGTGGACCGAGTGTCTCGTGCAGGCGCCTTTACGCACAGGTGGTGCGATCTAAGGCGCTGTACGGGGCGCCCATTTGGGCGGAGGGTCTCAGCGCGGTGTGTCTGGCCTTTTTGCGACGAGCCCAGAGGGTCGTCGCACGCAGGACGTGCCGCGCATACCATTCGGTATCTTTTGAGGCGGCATGTTTGTTGTCCGGTGCGCCGCCGTGGGACCTTGAAGCCAGGGTCCTTGCGGCGGTTTACCGGAGAATAGTACAGGTTAGGTTAGGAGGTGGATGGCCAATGCCAGAGGAGATCCAGCGGTGGAGAGAGCTGGGCCGCGAGGATCTCTTCAGGCATTGGCATGACAGATTGGCAAGCCCGACAGCAGGTTTGCAAGTGGTGGCTGCCGTGAGGCCTGTTCTGCAGGAGTGGGCCGACCGCAGGCATGGGGCTCCGACGTTTCGCCTGACGCAGATCCTCTCGGGCCATGGTTGCTTCGGGAGGTATTTGTGTCGGGTGGCGCGTCGCGAGCCCACGATGGAGTGTCATCACTGCGGTGCGGCCGAGGATACGGCAGAGCACACTCGTGCTGTGTGTCCAGCTTGGACAGCACAGCGAGCCGACCTACAACGGGTCATTGGAGCTGACGTCTCGCTGCCAGCCATAGTTCGCGCTATGGCTGACAGTGAGATCAATTGGAGGGCCGTCACCGCTTTTTCGGAAGCGGTGATGTGCATTAAGGAGACGGCGGAGAGGGAACGAGAGGATAACATCCTCTCGGACCCGATCCGTCGACGGAGAACGGGTCGCAGGCGACTGGCTTACGCCAGTCGCATGCCGCTCTGACGGGGACCTGTCGGGTAAAGGATCGGGGGATCCTTTACTCGGCCCGAAGGGTTCCGGGCAGGAAGGCACCTCATATCGTGTTCCGAGGTGCCTTCATGCGGAGGGTGTGAGATCGCTCACGCGCGCGATCTCACACGAGTGAGGTGCGCCCTCACGGGCAGCCGCCGGGGATGCCTAGGAACGCTATAGCGACGCCGAAGCATCCCCACTTTAGCGGGCGATGGAGGAACACCCCAGGTTTTTAGTTCGGGTATACGCTTCGGCGGGAGTCCCACATAACCACTGGCCCCCCCGGGTCAGTGGTACCTATAAAAGGTTTTCCTGGGTACCAAAAAAAAAAAAAAAAGGTTACCCCTTACTGCTTACTGGTTGACGATGCTGACAGGTTAGGGGTTTTTTTTTTTTTTTTTTTTTTTTTTTTTTTTTTTTTTTTTTTTTTTTTTTCCCTACCCGTACCACCATCTAGAAATGGCACTATGGAGCGACTAACCCTCTGCCGTGGGCAGAGTACTTTTCCTCATTTATTTAATTATTGACCTAATCTTTTATTCCTAGTTTTTGTTTCTGGGATAATGAATGCAGGGAGTTTTTTATTTACACAAAATTTTACATAATATGTTCTTAACTATACATGATTGCTTATTATCTAGTTTTTTACATTTTCTTACATCTAAGTTACAAATATATATGCTCAAATATATATCTTAACTTAAGTTATCTATCTATTTCTGTTTATTACTCTATTTGCTATAGCGTTACAATATTCTAAGAACTTATCTCTAACATGTTTGTTTTCTATTATGTTATTTATACTATCTATTGCTATTTTACAGTCTATGAGTTGCTCTATATCGTACCTTTCTTTACCAAAGACAGGACATTCCGTCAAAATGTGCTCTACTGTTTCCGGTATTCCCGGCTCGCAAATACACGATGGGTCTTCCTTACACCTGAACCGGTTCAGGTATGCGGAAAACCCACCGTGTCCTGTCATTACCTGTGTAAGAACACCTTTCGGTTTTATGTGTCGGACTAGGTTGTAGGCTTTTATTGCGTCAGGGAGGAAAAGTTTTGTCGTCGCTGCTGTTTCTCCGGACATGTACCTCTTGTTCCACACTTTAAGCGATTCCGAACGAATTTTCCGCTTTGCGTACGATACTGGACACAAATCGTAATCTGGTTTCCTTTTGAGCTTTAAAGCGGCGTCTTTCGCAAGTTGGTCGGCTCTCTCATTCCCCTCCAATCCAGCGTGGGCTTTAATCCAGAAGAGTGCGACGTGTTTGTTCCTCCGCTTGCACTCCTCTAGATTACGGCGGATTTCCACGACCAGGGGATGAAGAGAGCGATTGTTCACTACCGCTTCAAGTGACGACCTTGAATCACTATAGATCCCGAAGCTGTTTTCTGGGCGTTTGATCACCTTCCTAGTGGTCTCGCATATAGCCAATAATTCCGCTTGGAAAACCGTGCAGTACGACGACAGCTTCAATTTCCGACAGTAAGTTTCGGCCTCATTGCTCCATAAAGACAATGAGGCTCCAACATTGCCGTCAATTTTGCTGCCGTCCGTGTATATGCGTACCGCCTGCGTGTTGTGGGTGTCTACTTGTTGTTGGTTTTCCAAGCATATGAATTTTAGGTCTATATGCTCCGCCGGGTGAGGTTCCTCCACGAATTTGGTCAATCGTTCCACCTCCCCGTCTCCTGACGTCGGCTGGCCTACTCCCCGTTTTATCTCGTATAAGGCTGCAGCCTCTAAAATCCTGAGATCCAGGGGTAGCAGTCCAGTCAGCACCAGTGCCGAGTTTAGGGAGGTGGTTCGATAAGACTTACACAATTTTTGTGCAAATCCCCTTTGGACCGCATTTAGTAGCTTCTGGGTTCCTAATTTTCTTGCCGACGGTGCCCAAACTGACGAAGCGTACATAATCACCGGTTCAACTACAGCAACGTATATCGATCGTATGACATCCGGATGCAATCCCCAACTTATTTTGGCGGCTCTAGACAGCTGCTTATAAAGATTCAATGCCTTTTTACAAGCTGTTGCTACGTGGCTATTGAATGTCAGCTTGCTGTCTATTATGAGCCCCAAAAGTTTGATCTCATTTGACATGCGAATTCCTACCCCGCCCATTTTCAGAATTGGGGTATCGTACTTCAGTTTCCGCGTTAGAACCATGGCGTTGGTTTTTTGCGGCGCGAATTTCAACTTATTTCTGATTCCCCAATCCCGAACATAGGCGAGGGCGGCGTTCGCCTGCCTCTGGATCTCCAATGCGGTATCCGCGTCGAACGTCGACAGGTTAGGGGTTAGGTTAGGTTAGGTTAGGTTAGGTTAGGTTAGGTTAGGTTAGGTTAGGTTAGGTTAGGTTAGGTTAGGTTAGGTTAGGTTAGGTTAGGTTAGGTTAGGTTAGGTTAGGTTAGGTTAGGTTAGGTTAGGTTAGGTTAGGTTAGGTTGGGGTACGATGGCAGGCAACCTTCTCGAGCGCTTGTTGAACTGTTGATCCTTGCGGGATACTCGGGCGGACGCTTCGGCGTTCTAGTGCCTTCGGGCGACTTTGCTCCTGGGGGTGAGACAGTTCAACAAGACGGTGTACCCTGTTACGTCCGAGATTGATCTAGGATTGATGTAGCCGTTGAACATCAGTCCAAAAATTAATCTCGGACAACCAATAGCCTGCCGGGGAGGAGGTTTCTCCGCGCGTCCATCTGATTAGCGGATGGCGCAGTGGATGAAACGGGACGTGCTCGGCGTGCACTCACACTGCCACCGAGTAGGCACTGGAGGGGGACTCCTTTGCCAACGTCCAGAGCTCGGAAACCCGCATGTTCACTCATGCGGGACTGAGGGCCTTGGCTTAGCCGCCCGGGCTGCGAGGAAGAAAACCTCTCTAAAAAATTACCCGCGGCGTAACCTCGGGGGCGATGGGGCGGTCGTTGTGTAGCCCTCACTGCATAACGCCGCCTTCGCAGCCTCCGGGTCACGGGGGAGCGATGGGGTGGTGGTATATGGGATATACCACTGCCCTCGCAGCTCCCCATTCGGACGACATGCTGGCTGGGTGTTTCGAACGTGTTTTTGAGGGGCACGTGAGATCACCTGGCTACCGCATACTGTCGGAAGGCCGCAGGGCGCATCGGTTGGACTGTTGCGCCCGGGATGGAGGCGACGGGGGGTCGCTGTTTACAGTTGCCCTGCGCCGCCTGCCCCGAGAGGGGGCGAGTGGTAGCTCCTGCCAAACAGGAGCCTTTTCGGATCTGCGATCGTCTGGAGTTAGGGCTTCAGTCGACCTTTACGCAGATCTCGGGAGGGCGGCGACACCTGGTGGCAGGTGTCGTCGTGAGCACGAGGGTGCCAATGGGTGGTATTCTCGGGATGTGCTCAGGCAAACTGCGATAGGGGCTCCGGCGTAAGTCTTATAGAGGACCCGGAGCTCCTTGACATGCAGAGAGGCCGGCCACCGGGGTGGTTTTAGTGAGTCGACGACCAGTGGTCGTCATCCTCACACTACCTTGCCGCGCTCCCTAAAAGCACGGTAAGGTGTCTGTGTGCAGATTTCCCCCCGACAACAAAAAAAAAAAAAAAAAAAAAAAAAAAAAGGTTAGGTTAGGTTTGTTTTTTTTTTTTTTTTTTTTTTTTTTTTTTTTTCCCTACCCGTACCACCATCTAGAAATGGCACTATGGAGCGACTAACCGTCTGCCGTAGGCAGAGTCTTTTGTGTTTCCTATATCTTTATTTACTGCCTGCTTTTTATTATTAGGATAGTAAGTATACAACGGGGTTCTTTAATATTCATCCTAGTTTACATGTTTTCCTTAAATATATCTTTTCTTAATTACTAGTGGTTTTACATCAATCTTTTTATCTAAGTTACAGACTATATATACACAATATATATCCTAACTTATTTTAACTATCTATTTCTCTTAATTACCTTATTTGCTATATTGTTACAATATTCAAGAAATTTATTTCTAACATTTTTATTCTCTACAATCATACTAATATTATTTAAATCTATCTTATAGTGTATTGCTTGTTCTACGTCGTACCTTTCTTTACCAAAGATTGGACACTCAGTTAAAATGTGCTCTATCGTTTCAGGTGTTCCTGGCTCACAAATACATGATGGGTCTTCCCTACACCTGAAGCGGTTCAGGTATGCGGAAAACCCACCATGTCCTGTCATTACCTGAGTTAGTATTCCGCTAGGTTTTAGGTGTCGGATTATGTTATAGGCCCTTACTGCGTCAGGGAGAAATAGTTTCGTAGTTGCTGCGGTTTCGCCAGATCTGTACCTTCTATTCCATTCTTCAAGCGACCCAGAACGGATTTTGCGCTTAGTGTATGAAACCGGGCATAGGTCATACTCGGGTTTCGTTTTCAGCTTCAGTGCGGCGTCTTTTGCGAGCTGGTCGGCCCTCTCATTCCCCTCTAAGCCGGCGTGGGCTTTTATCCAGAAGAGTGTTACGGTCTTGTCTCTTCGGTTGCACTCTTCTAGGCTGCGACGGATTCCTACGACTAGGGGATGGAGGGAGCGGTTGTTCGTTATCGCTTCGAGTGAAGATCTGGAGTCGCTATATATCCCGAAGGTGTTCTCTGGGCGTTTGGTGATTTCCCGCGCGGCCTTATATATAGCTAGCAATTCAGCCTGGAAAACCGTGCAGTACGACGACAGCTTCAACTTTTGGCATTTAGTTTCGGCCTCATTGCTCCAAAAAGACAATGAGGCTCCAACTTTGCCATCAATTTTGCTGCCGTCTGTGTATATGCGTACCGCCTGCGTGTTGTGGTTATCAACTTGTTCTCGGTTTTCCAGGCACGTAAATTCCAAACCTATATGTGTGGCGGGATGCGGTTCGTCTTCAAACTTTGTCCTTCGTTCCACCTCTCCGTCTCCTGTGGTTGGCCGGCCTACTCCCCTCTTGACTTCATACAACGCTGCTGCTTCTTGTATCCTAAGGTCTAAGGGCAGTAGCCCAGTCAACACCAGTGCCGAGTTGAGAGAGGTGGTCCGATAGGACTTGCACAGTTTCTGTGCGAATCCTCTCTGTACCGCATTCAGAAGCTTCTGCGTTCCCAGCTTCTTAGTCGCTTGTGCCCATACTGAGGATGCGTACATGATCACTGGCTCTACCACAGCAACGTAGATTGTCCTAATGACGTCTGGATGCAAACCCCAACTTATCTTGGCGGCTCTAGACAGTTGTTTGTATAAGTTCAACGCTTTTTTACAAGCTGTCGCTACATGGCTGTTGAATGTTAGCTTACTGTCTATGATTAGCCCCAAGATTTTTATTTCATTGGACATGCTTATGTCGACCCCGCCCATCCTCAGAATTGGAGTATCGTACTTGAGTTTGCGCGTCAACACCATCGCGTTCGTTTTGTGGGGCGCAAATCTCAGCTTGTTTCGAACTCCCCAATCCCGAACATAGGCGAGGGCGGCATTTGCTTGTCTTTGGATTTCCAAAGCGGTGTCTGCGTCGAAAACCAGGACCACGTCGTCTGCGAAGGCTTGGCAATAATCGCCTCGTCGTTCTAACTCTTGAAGAAGCGGATCAAGCAGCAGGTTCCAAAAGACGGGACCACCTATCGAACCTTGAACGCACCCTTTTGTTGTGGACTTTGTTACCTCTTCTCCGGCATATCGCACCTTTACCGATCTGTTGTTGAGGTAACTGTCCACAACTCTCCTGATGTTAATTGGACACCTTTCCTCAGCCAGTCTGGTTCTGATCGCAGGCCACCATGCGCAGTCGAAGGCTCCCTCTATATCTAGTGAAACGATGGTGACGAGTTTTTTGAGTTCCAGCTTTCCGCGTATGTGTTGTGTTAAGTCGTAGAGGGAGTCTTCGGTGCTCTTCTGGGGCATAAAACCATACTGGCGAGTACTAATCCGTGGGAGAACGTGCCACTTGATCCGGTTCATCATCATCTTCTCCATAATTTTTCCCATCACTGGCAGTAGTCCTATGGGTCGGTAAGATTTGGCCTCCGTGTAGTTTGCTTTCCCGGGTTTCCTAAGTACTACTACTGTTGCCTCTTTCCAAATCTTGGGAAAATAACCTAGCTCAAGGCATTTGTTCGCCAGTGACAGGAAAATATCGGGGTCCTGGTTTATCGCATGTTCGCAAATATCCGACGTCAGACCATCTGATCCTGGGGCCTTTTTGGGGTTAAAGCTCTTTACTGCAAATTTGAGTTCCTCCATGGTGAATGGCGGGTCATCATGCTCATCATGATTCCAACCATTTATATTTTCAGCCGTTTCTCTAATTTGCCTATGTTCCCTATTATCGTCCTCCTCCCTGTCCTCTGGGTAGAAGGTGTTTGCCAGATGTTCGGCTGACTCCTTTGGCCCCAGGGGTATTCCTTCCTTGACGAGTGGCAGATCCTCATGCCTTTTGGTGGTCCTACCTATGACTCTATATATTGAATCCCATAACCCTTCCCTATCCTGTCTCCCGCAGAACTCCTTCCAACTTGTTGTTTGAGCGTTTTTAACTTCTAATTCATACCTTTCTTTTGATTTCAGGTACTCTTCAACTACCTTCGGTCGTCGGACGGGCGCTGCGCAACGGATTCTCCGCCTTCTGGTGTTCACATCCCTCTTCAGCATGGCGAGTTCATCGGACATCCACGGTAAGGTAAGTTTGCTTTCTGTTTTCTTTTTAGGTATTGTATTATTGCAAGTTTTAACTATTGTGTTCGTGTATGACTCTACTAGGTTTTCTAATTCTGTTGTATTTCCAATGTTTGTGATATATTCTATATTTATATTATTTTCTACAAGAAACTGTCCGATTTCTTCACGAAATCGGCTCCAGTTTGCTTTTTTACTATTGTATGTTCTTGTGGTTCTACTAACATTTATACCCTTTGATTTTTCTAACCTGATTTTAAACATTACCGTGTTGTGGTCTGAACTCGTCATGCTGTCGTCTACTCTCCAATCTTCCACCAAGGGCAGCAAGTCCGCTGAGCAGGCCGTGATGTCGACGAAGCTGGAGTACGTTTTATTTCCCCTTATAGTATCAAAAGTGGGGGTGTCACCTACGTTCAGCACCTGCATGTCCATCTCTTCGATCGCTCCTGCCATCTCCTCTCCTCTATTATCGGTCTTTAGGCTCCCCCACCATGCGCTTTTGGCGTTTGAGTCTCCTCCCATTACAAACTTGTATAACCCCACTTTGTGCTTTATGTTTTTCAGCTGCTCTATGTATGGTTCGATTGGCTGGTCGGGTTCAAAGTAGAACGAGGCGACTACAACTTCCCAGGCACTGGTTCTCAATTTGACCACCACGATGTTTGTGGTGGTCAGATCCGGGCGTTGAATTACATCGATGTCATCATCAAACACGGCGATCGCAGACTTCACTGTTGCATCGCCCGGATTCGTGCACTGGAAGACTCTTACTCCTTTGTAGTCCCTCATTCTACCTATTCCCCCTACATAGGGTTCCTGTAGCAGCGCGATAGCAATCTTCTTGTTTGTGGCCTCGAGCATTATTTCGTGGGTGGCAAGTGCTTTTCGTTGTAAATTCGCTTGGGCCACTAGGTATTGCTTCGCGCTGGGTGGCATCAATGTTTGTATTGCTGTATTATTGACGCCCTGGACCACTTTAGCAATACGCCACCGTGGCCCTAGCCAGCATCTCCCACCTCCTACGTACCGGGCATTCCTGGCTGAAGGCGCTGTGGTCAGTTTTATCCATCTTGGCGTGTACACAGTTGCAGCAAGTTGGGGTCCCAGCCGCGAGCCAGTCTGCGCACTCAGTTCGCATGTGGGGCCCCCCGCAATGGCTACACTTTTCGATCTGCTCGGTGCAGAAACGCTTCCCGTGACCGTAGCCCAAGCAGAGAGAGCATTGGACCAATGGTGATTGGTCCTCCGCTCTCACCCTTTGGAGATCTATTAGAACCGTCTCTGCATCGACCAGTCGTCGCCAGATTTTCGGGGAGACCCTCATGACAATGTGGTGCGTGTGGGGATTTCTGGTCCGCCTTTTGTAGAGGATCTGAATCCTTTGGTCTCTCTCGTCAATGTCCTTGAGGATATTTTTGTTCTGGTTCCTCAGGGCGTTTAAGACGTCCTCGTCAGGATTGAACTTGAAGACGTTCCTGAGGATCACCAGCGGGTCCTTATTCTTCACCTCCTGTACATTCAGGTGGTCTTCTGCCCTCTTAAGCTTCTCTTTGACAATTTCTCTTTCCTTCTCTGTCTTACACCCAACTATAATCTTCCTGTCTCTGGCTTTCCTTATCCTCTCTATTTCTATTCCTCCATCCTTCGCGTTCATCACTTTCCGTATCCTGTTAAAAACCTCATCACTCGTTTCATTCTCATCCTTTGCGGTCACCACAATCGAGTGTAGCGCCGTCTGTTCCAGGGGCTGTCTCCTGGCAGACGTCGCCGCAACGTTAGCGTAGGTTAACCGCTCTTGGACCTCTTGGTTCTTTTCGATAGTCTCTCTGAGCTTTTCTATCTTCTCATTACTTTCCTCTATGAGTTGGGCGTGTTTTGCCATTTTTTCTAGAAGCATGGACTCCTCTTTTCCTCTATCTACTTTTTCCTTTTCCACTACTGGTTCCTTGGTCACTTCCTTACTACTTTTTCCTTTAATACTCTCAGTCTCCTTATAAAGTTGGAAGAGTCTGTCGACCGCTATTATTACCTCATTTTTAATCTCAGTTTTGAGATTCCTAGCGTTCCCTAGATTAACCTTGGCCTTTGTTACGCACGCCTTGGCCTCTGTCATCCTATCTACGTATTTGACCTTCCCCGTCGGTGAGCTTTCTGCGGCTTCCGTTAAGCCTTTTGGGGGTCCCACTTTGATGTCATACGTGAGGGCCGCCTTTGGTTTCGGCTTACTGGTTGCGGAAGCCGAAGCTTTTTTGGGGGAGATCGGCGTCTTTTGCTTTGCTTCGGGGGAGTGAGATGTCGGAGCGGCCACGGCTTTTCCTGTCTCCCACTCTCCTATGCTACGCCTAACTTTCGAAGCTTTCGGTGCCTCGGATGTGTCTGGCTTCGATGGGCCGGCCTTTTGCGTCTGGGTTGGGGATTTGCGGTCCATATCGGCCGTGGCGTTAAGCGCCTTGGTGGTCGGGGGGGTACGGATCCCGAACATATTAAAGTAAAATAAAATAAAGTTTGTAAAAGTTATAAAAGACACAAAATATAAAAACAAAAATAAAAAATTTAACTCTATATGTACCTACTAATATTTTTCTTTTTCTGTTTCAGGTGGTGTTTGCGGAGAAGATGGTGTGGGAGAAGCGGTTTCGCCTCTAACTCAGGTAAGTATCAAAAACCAATTTATATCTGTAGTAAAGTCAATGACTCTACCTAGAGTCAGTCCGAAAAATAGTGGCAAATGCCACTCGTTAAGTGTTAAACGTGCGTCAAGTTGAGCTTTGGTAAAGAAAGCACAGCTTACAAAAACAAAAGTTTCAACTCTATGTAGAGTTGTTTTTTGGTCAAAAAACCTTACGACTAATTTTCTTAATCTAAAACACAAATCCGCGTCCAAATTGGAGCGTCCGTTCACAAGATACAGGACTTTAAAAATTTTGGAGTGGAGGGGGGGGAGGGGTTTTTTGAGTGGGTTTGGTAGGGCTTACAAAAATAAGCACCCTTAAATATATATATGTATATATATTGAAGGTGGTGTCAAAAACCGCCTAACTCTAACCGTTTTCGAGATACAAGGCTTTTACTCTATTTGCGGTTGACCTTGTTACTGTAAAATCGATATCTCGAAAACTTTTAGCATTAACCTACCCTAATTTTTTGACTATATATACTATACAACAAGACCTATAAAATGAGCTACTAAAATGTGTATGTCACCGCTGTAGAATTTAAGCTATAATTTTTTAAAGTATTTTTCCGACTGCACAAAACTTAAGAGTCCTTGTAAATAAGCAGCCACTTAACTTTTTTCACTTCTGGAAGTGCCTCCCGGGTCCTCTTGGTGTTCTGCTGCCGATGGTGATGTCAGATGGCGCCTGGCGGCCTCGGGTCACTGACCTCGTGGCCACGTGGTACTTGTTTTTTTGGCTTTTATTCGGCGCCCATGCACGGTAGAGAGCGCCGAAAAATGCCAAAATGTGGTGCTCCTGAAGGCCTTTCCGGGGGTATACAGAAAGGTGTATGTCGTCGCTGCAAATCTCCAGATAAATCACTTTTTGTGTCTAAACTCTTGTTTTTCACGAATATTTTCGTGAAAAACGCACTAATCACCACGCGGTTTTCACTATCACATGCGCCGTGACGTTGCGCTTCTTTTGGTGTATCACACGGGTATTAAAGTGCACTTTGACTATTTTTCGAGAATTTTTTGCTGCGTACCGACTCAAAATCGTGGCCGCTCCTGGTGGCGGTTGGAGCGCGACTGGTTAGGTTAGGTTAGGTTAGGTTAGGTTAGGTTAGGTTAGGTTAGGTTAGGTTAGGTTAGGTTAGGTTAGGTTAGGTTAGGTTAGGTTAGGTTAGGTTAGGTTAGGTTAGGTTAGGTTAGGTTAGGTTAGGTTAGGTTAGGTTAGGTTTTTTTTTTTTTTTTTTTTTTTTAAAAACCACCATCTAGAAATGGCACTATGGAGCGACTAACCGTCTGCCGTAGGCAGAGTCTTTTGTGTTTCCTATATCTTTATTTACTGCCTACTTTTTATTATTAGGATAGTAAGTATACAACGGGGTTCTTTAATATTCATCCTAGTTTACATGTTTTCCTTAAATATATCTTTTCTTAATTACTTGTGGTTTTACATCAATTTCTTTATCTAAGTTACAGACTATATATACACAATATATATCCTAACTTATTTTAACTATCTATTTCTCTTAATTACCTTATTTGCTATATTGTTACAATATTCAAGAAATTTATTTCTAACATTTTTATTCTCTACAATCATACTGATATTATTTAAATCTATCTTATAGTCTATTGCTTGTTCTACGTCGTACCTTTCTTTACCAAAGATTGGACACTCAGTTAAAATGTGCTCTATCGTTTCAGGTGTTCCTGGCTCACAAATACATGATGGGTCTTCCTTACACCTGAAGCGGTTCAGGTATGCGGAAAACCCACCATGTCCTGTCATTACCTGAGTTAGTATTCCGCTAGGTTTTAGGTGTCGGATTATGTTATAGGCCCTTACTGCGTCAGGGAGAAATAGTTTCGTAGTTGCTGCGGTTTCGCCAGATCTGTACCTTCTGTTCCATTCTTCAAGCGACCCAGAACGGATTTTGCGCTTAGTGTATGAAACCGGGCATAGGTCATACTCGGGTTTCGTTTTCAGCTTCAGTGCGGCGTCTTTTGCGAGCTGGTCGGCCCTCTCATTCCCCTCTAAGCCGGCGTGGGCTTTTATCCAGAAGAGTGTTACGGTCTTGTCTCTTCGGTTGCACTCTTCTAGGCTGCGACGGATTCCTACGACTAGGGGATGGAGGGAGCGGTTGTTCGTTATCGCTTCGAGTGAAGATCTGGAGTCGCTATATATCCCGAAGGTGTTCTCTGGGCGTTTGGTGATTTCCCGCGCGGCCTTATATATAGCTAGCAATTCAGCCTGGAAAACCGTGCAGTACGACGACAGCTTCAACTTTTGGCATTTAGTTTCGGCCTCATTGCTCCAAAAAGACAATGAGGCTCCAACTTTGCCATCAATTTTGCTGCCGTCTGTGTATATGCGTACCGCCTGCGTGTTGTGGTTATCAACTTGTTCTCGGTTTTCCAGGCACGTAAATTCCAAACCTATATGTGTGGCGGGATGCGGTTCGTCTTCAAACTTTGTCCTTCGTTCCACCTCTCCGTCTCCTGTGGTTGGCCGGCCTACTCCCCTCTTGACCTCATACAACGCTGCCGCTTCTTGTATCCTAAGGTCTAAGGGCAGTAGCCCAGTCAACACCAGTGCCGAGTTGAGAGAGGTGGTCCGATAGGACCTGCACAGTTTCTGTGCGAATCCTCTCTGGACCGCATTCAGAAGCTTCTGCGTTCCCAGCTTCTTAGTCGTTGGTGCCCATACTGAGGATGCGTACATGATGACTGGCTCTACCACAGCAACGTAGATTGTCCTAATGACGTCTGGATGCAATCCCCAACTTATCTTGGCGGCTCTAGACAGTTGCTTGTATAAGTTCAACGCTTTTTTACAAGCTGTCGCTACATGGCTGTTGAAAGTTAGCTTACTGTCTATGATTAGCCCCAAGATTTTTATTTCATTAGACATGCTTATGTCGACCCCGCCCATCCTCAGAATTGGAGTATCGTACTTGAGTTTGCGCGTCAACACCATCGCGTTCGTCTTGTGGGGCGCAAATCTCAGCTTGTTCCGAACTCCCCAATCCCGAACATAGGCGAGGGCGACATTTGCTTGTCTTTGGATTTCCAAAGCGGTGTCTGCGTCGAAAACCAGGACCACGTCGTCTGCGAAGGCTTGGCAATAATCGCCTCGTCGTTCTAACTCTTGAAGAAGCGGATCAAGCAGCAGGTTCCAAAAGACGGGACCACCTATCGAACCTTGAACGCACCCTTTTGTTGTGGACTTTGTTACCTCTTCTCCGGCATATCGCACCTTTACCGATCTGTTGTTGAGGTAACTGTCCACAACTCTCCTGATGTTAATTGGACACCTTTCCTCAGCCAGTCTGGTTCTGATCGCAGGCCACCATGCGCAGTCGAAGGCTCCCTCTATATCTAGTGAAACGATGGTGACGAGTTTTTTGAGTTCCAGCTTTCCGCGTATGTGTTGTGTTAAGTCGTAGAGGGAGTCTTCGGTGCTCTTCTGGGGCATAAAACCATACTGGCGAGTACTAATCCGTGGAAGAACGTGCCACTTGATCCGGTTCATCATCATCTTCTCCACGATTTTTCCCATCACTGGCAGTAGTCCTATGGGTCGGTAAGATTTGGCCTCCGTGTAGTTTGCCTTCCCGGGTTTTCTAAGTACTACTACTGTTGCCTCTTTCCAAATCTTGGGAAAATAACCTAACTCAAGGCATTTGTTCGCCAGTGACAGGAAAATATCGGGGTCCTGGTTTATCGCATGTTCGCAGATATCCGACGTCAGACCATCTGATCCTGGGGCCTTTTTGGGGTTAAAGCTCTTTACTGCAAATTTGAGTTCCTCCATGGTGAATGGCGGGTCATCATGCTCATCATGATTCCAACCATTTACATTTTCAGCCATTTCTCTAATTTGCCTATGTTCCCTATTATCGTCCTCCTCCCTGTCCTCTGGGTAGAAGGTGTTTGCCAGATGTTCGGCTGACTCCTTTGGCCCCAGGGGTATTCCTTCCTTGACGAGTGGCAGATCCTCATGCCTTTTGGTAGTCCTACCTATGACTCTATATATTGAATCCCATAACCCTTCCCTATCCTGTCTCCCGCAGAACTCCTTCCAACTTGTTGTTTGAGCGTTTTTAACTTCTAATTCATACCTTTCTTTTGATTTCAGGTACTCTTCAACTACCTTCGGTCGTCGGACGGGCGCTGCGCAACGGATTCTCCGCCTTCTGGTGTTCACATCCCTCTTCAGCATGGCGAGTTCATCGGACATCCACGGTAAGGTAAGTTTGCTTTCTGTTTTCTTTTTAGGTATTGTATTATTGCAAGTTTTAACTATTGTGTTCGTGTATGACTCTACTATGTTTTCTAATTCTATTTTATTTCCAATGTTTGTGATATTTTCTATATTTATGTTATTTTCTACAAGAAACTGTCCGATTTCTTCACGAAATCTGCTCCAGTTTGCTTTTTTACTATTGTATGTTCTTGTGGTTCTACTAACATTTATACCCTTTGATTTTTCTAACCTGATTTTAAACATTACCGTGTTGTGGTCTGAACTCGTCATGCTGTCGTCCACTCTCCAATCTTCCACCAAGGGCAGCAAGTCCGCTGAGCAGGCTGTGATGTCGACGAAGCTGGAGTACGTTTTATTTCCCCTTATAGTATCAAAAGTGGGGGTGTCACCTACGTTCAGCACTTGCATGTCCATCTCTTCGATCGCTCCTGCCATTTCCTCTCCTCTATTATCGGTCTTTAGGCTCCCCCACCATGCGCTTTTGGCGTTTGAGTCTCCTCCCATTACAAACTTGTATAACCCCACTTTGTGCTTTATGTTTTTCAGCTGCTCTATGTATGGTTCGATTGGCTGGTCGGGTTCAAAGTAGAACGAGGCGACTACAACTTCCCAGGCACTGGTTCTCAATTTGACCACCACGATGTTTGTGGTGGTCAGATCCGGGCGTTGAATCACATCGATGTCGTCATCAAACACGGCGATCGCAGACTTCACTGTTGCATCGCCCGGATTCGTGCACTGGAAGATTCTTACTCCTTTGTAGTCCCTCATTCTACCTATTCCCCCTACATAGGGTTCCTGTAGCAGCGCGATAGCAATCTTCTTGTTTGTGGCCTCGAGCATTATTTCGTGGGTGGCAAGTGCTTTTCGTTGTAAATTCGCTTGGGCCACTAGGTATTGCTTCGCGCTGGGTGGCATTAATGTTTGTATTGCTGTATTATTGACGCCCTGGACCACTTTAGCAATACGCCACCGTGGCCCTAGCCAGCATCTCCCACCTCCTACGTACCGGGCATTCCTGGCTGAAGGCGCTGTGGTCAGTTTTATCCATCTTGGCGTGTACACAGTTGCAGCAAGTTGGGGTCCCAGCCGCGAGCCAGTCTGCGCACTCAGTTCGCATGTGGGGCCCCCCGCAATGGCTACACTTTTCGATCTGCTCGGTGCAGAAACGCTTCCCGTGACCGTAGCCCAAGCAGAGAGAGCATTGGACCAATGGTGATTGGTCCTCCGCTCTCACCCTTTGGAGATCTATTAGAACCGTCTCTGCATCGACCAGTCGTCGCCAGATTTTCGGGGAGACCCTCATGACAATGTGGTGCGTGTGGGGATTTCTGGTCCGCCTTTTGTAGAGGATCTGAATCCTTTGGTCTCTCTCGTCAATGTCCTTGAGGATATTTTTGTTCTGATTCCTCAGGGCGTTTAAGACGTCCTCGTCAGGATTGAACTTGAAGACGTTCCTGAGGATCACCAGCGGGTCCTTATTCTTCACCTCCTGTACATTCAGGTGGTCTTCTGCCCTCTTAAGCTTCTCTTTGACAATTTCTCTTTCCTTCTCTGTCTTACACCCAACTATAATCTTCCTGTCTCTGGCTTTCCTTATCCTCTCTATTTCTATTCCTCCATCCTTCGCGTTCATCACTTTCCGTATCCTGTTAAAAACCTCATCACTCGTTTCATTCTCATCCTTTGCGGTCACCACAATCGAGTGTAGCGCCGTCTGTTCCAGGGGCTGTCTCCTGGCAGACGTCGCCGCAACGTTAGCGTAGGTTAACCGCTCTTGGACCTCTTGGTTCTTTTCGATAGTCTCTCTGAGCTTTTCTATCTTCTCATTACTTTCCTCTATGAGTTGGGCGTGTTTTGCCATTTTTTCTAGAAGCATGGACTCCTCTTTTCCAATATCTACTTTTTCTTTTTCCTTTTCCACTACTGGTTCCTTGGTCACTTCCTTACTACTTTTTCCTTTAATACTCTCAGTCTCCTTATAAAGTTGGAAGAGTCTGTCGACCGCTATTATTACCTCATTTTTAATCTCGGTTTTGAGATTCCTAGCGTTCCCTAGATTAACCTTGGCCTTTGTTACGCACGCCTTGGCCTCTGTCATCCTATCTACGTATTTGACCTTCCCCGTCGGTGAGCTTTCTGCGGCTTCCGTTAAGCCTTTTGGGGGTCCCACTTTGATGTCATACGTGAGGGCCGCCTTTGGTTTCGGCTTACTGGTTGCGGAAGCCGAAGCTTTTTTGGGGGAGATCGGCGTCTTTTGCTTTGCTTCGGGGGAGTGAGATGTCGGAGCGGCCACGGCTTTTCCTGTCTCCCACTCTCCTATGCTACGCCTAACTTTCGAAGCTTTCGGTGCCTCGGATGTGTCTGGCTTCGATGGGCCGGCCTTTTGCGTCTGGGTTGGGGATTTGCGGTCCATATCGGCCGTGGCGTTAAGCGCCTTGGTGGTCGGGGGGGTACGGATCCCGAACATATTAAAATAAAATAAAATAAAGTTTGTAAAAGTTATAAAAGACACAAAATATAAAAACAATAATAAAAAAAAATTAACTCTATATGTACCTACTAATATTTTTCTTTTTCTGTTTCAGGTGGTGTTTGCGGAGAAGATGGTGTGGGAGAAGCGGTTTCGCCTCTAACTCAGGTAAGTATCAAAAACCAATTTATATCTGTAGTAAAGTCAATGACTCTACCTAGAGTCAGTCCGAAAAATAGTGGCAAATGCCACTCGTTAAGTGTTAAACGTGCGTCAAGTTGAGCTTTGGTAAAGAAAGCACAGCTTACAAAAACAAAAGTTTCAACTCTATGTAGAGTTGTTTTTTGGTCAAAAAACCTTACGACTAATTTTCTTAATCTAAAACACAAATCCGCGTCCAAATTGGAGCGTCCGTTCACAAGATACAGGACTTTAAAAATTTTGGAGTGGAGGGGGGGGAGAGGTTTTTTGAGTGGGTTTTGTAGGGCTTACAAAAATAAGCACCCTTAAATATATATGCATATATATTGAAGGTGGTGTCAAAAACCGCCTAACTCTAACCGTTTTCGAGATACAAGGCTTTTACTCTATTTGCGGTTGACCTTGTTACTGTAAAATCGATATCTCGAAAACTTTTAGCATTAACCTACCCTAATTTTTTGACTATATATACTATACAACAAGACCTATAAAATGAGCTACTAAAATGTGTATGTCACCGCTGTAGAATTTAAGCTATAATTTTTTAAAGTATTTTTCCGACTGCACAAAACTTTAGAGTCCTTGTAAATAAGCAGCCACTTAACTTTTTTCACTTCTGGAAGTGCCTCCCGGGTCCTCTTGGTGTTCTGCTGCCGATGGTGATGTCAGATGGCGCCTGGCGGCCTCGGGTCACTGACCTCGTGGCCACGTGGTACTTGTTTTTTTGGCTTTTATTCGGCGCCCATGCACGGTAGAGAGCGCCGAAAAATGCCAAAATGTGGTGCTCCTGAAGGCCTTTCCGGGGGTATACAGAAAGGTGTATGTCGTCGCTGCAAATCTCCAGATAAATCACTTTTTGTGTCTAAACTCTTGTTTTTCACGAATATTTTCGTGAAAAACGCACTAATCACCACGCGGTTTTCACTATCACATGCGCCGTGACGTTGCGCTTCTTTTGGTGTATCACACGGGTATTAAAGTGCACTTTGACTATTTTTCGAGAATTTTTTGCTGCGTACCGACTCAAAATCGTGGCCGCTCCTGGTGGCGGTTGGAGCGCGACTGGTTAGGTTAGGTTAGGTTAGGTTAGGTTAGGTTAGGTTAGGTTAGGTTAGGTTAGGTTAGGTTAGGTTAGGTTAGGTTAGGTTAGGTTAGGTTAGGTTAGGTTAGGTTAGGTTAGGTTAGGTTAGGTTAGGTTAGGTTAGGTTAGGTTAGGTTAGGTTAGGTTAGGTTAGGTTAGGTTAGGTTAGGTTAGGTTAGGTTAGGTTAGGTTAGGTTAGGTTAGGTTAGGTTAGGTTAGGTTAGGTTAGGTTAGGTTAGGTTAGGTTAGGTTAGGTTAGGTTAGGTTAGGTTAGGTTAGGTTAGGTTAGGTTTTTTTTTTTTTTTTTTTTTTTTTTTATCCCTACCCGTACCACCATCTAGAAATGGCACTATGATGCGACTACCTTCCTCTGAATGATCAGGAGACTTTATTGTGCTCTTATTGCGTTCTACAGCTAAGGGTTCTTTATTTAATTAAGTATTTTTACAAATTGGCCCTTTATGGGCAAAATCTTAACAATCTTTTTCTAATTCTATTACATATAACATTTTATCTATTTTGCTTATCTTAAATTTTACACATATTCTTAATTTATTTATTTACTTTGTTTTACATACTAGTCATTATATTACCTTATATTATATACTGTAACATAATAAGTATCTTATCTTGTTATATCTATCTATTGTACATTTACTATTTATTTATTATTCTAGTTTACATATATGCTTAATTTATATATTCAATAATATACAAAAATCATATTTTCTATACTACTTGTTTCTTATTGATACCATTTGTACAATTTCAGTACAATATTTAGCCAACGTTTGTCTTTGCTTGTTGTCCGACATTATGCTACTTAAGTTATTCAGGGTGAGACTACAATTGAGTAACTGCTCAACCTCATATCTTCTATATGCATGGACTGGGCACTCCAAGAGAACGTGCATTGCGGTTTCGTCTACGACGGGGTCACAGACGCATGATGGGCTCTCCTTACACTTGAACCGGTTCAAGTATGCGGAGAACCCACCATGCCCTGTCATCATCTGCGTCATCGCGCTGGTTGCTTCGAACTTCCTGACTGTTTTGTATGCGCTGATTGCATCCGGAAAGAATAGTTTAGTGACTGCACCCGTGTCACCTGACCTATACCTCCGGTTCCATTCGCCAAGCGTATCCAGACGAATCTGTCGCTTGGCAAATGAAACCGGGCACTGGTCGTAGTCAGGTTTCCGCTTACTATTTAGGGCCGCTTCTTTAGCCAGTTCATCCGCTCGTTCATTACCCTCCAGCCCCGCGTGGGCTTTGACCCAAAATAAGGACACCGCCTTATTTTGAAGTCTGCTGGTCTTTAGGTGGTTTCGAGCTTCCATAGCTAAGGGATGGAGGGAGCCCTGGTTGACGACGGATTCTAACGCGGATCTGGAATCGCTAAAGATTCCAAAGCTCAGCTCCGAGCGCTTGGTGATCTCCTTGGCAGCTCTGGATATGGCTAGCAGTTCAGCTTGATATACTGTACAATGGGATGACAGTTTAAGTTTGAGGGCTTTGGTCTCAACTTCGTTATTCCATAAGGATAACGCAGCACCAACTTTGCCCTCAATCCTACTGCCATCCGTGTATATTCTAACTTCGGGCTGTCTGTGCATATCCATTTGCTGGTTCATCAAGTTTTCGAACTCCAATTTCTCGTGCTTTGCTGGGTGCCAAGTTTGCGCATACGGCGTCAGCTTCTCCATCTCCCTGTCCCCCAGTATTGCCCGGGGCACTCCCCTCTTAATCTCGTACAGAGCGGCTGCTTCCTGTATTCGGAGATCGAGTGGGAGTATCCCGGACAACACCAAAGCCGAGTTCAGGGAGACAGTGCGATACGCTCGACAAAGCTTTTGTGCAAAGCCGCGCTGAACCCCATTAAGTTGTTTTTGCACGCCAAGTTTCCTAGTGGCTGGTGCCCATGCACCAGCTGCGTACGTTATAACGGGCTCCACTGCGGCCGTATAGATGATCCGGGTGACCTCGGGGTTAAGTCCCCAGCTAGTCTTGGCGGCTCTCGAAAGCTGTTTGTAGATGTTTATGGCCTTTTTACATATGTTGCTACTGTGACTATTGAAGGTTAACTTATCATCTATTGTGAGCCCCAAGACTTTTATTTCGCGTGACATGCCAATGTCGACCCCGCCCATGCGGAGGAGTGGTGTGTCGTACTTTAGTTTTCGCGTAATTACCATCGCCTTTGTTTTTTGCGGTGCGAATTTTAACTTGTTCTTGACACCCCACTCCCGAACATAGGCGAGGGCGGCATTGGCCTGTCTCTGCACTTCCAGTGCCGTATCCCCGTCGAAGACTAACACGACATCGTCCGCAAACGCCTGGCAGTAATCCCCACGCTGCTCCAGTCCCTTAAGCAGTGGGTCTAGAAGGAGGTTCCACAGTATGGGGCCACCGATCGAGCCTTGGACGCACCCCTTATTAGTATCCTTTTTGTACTCCTCTCCGGAGTAAAGGACCCTCACACTCCTGTCCTGCAGATAACTGCCTATCACTCTCCGGAGATTCACCGGACACTTTTCCTCAGCCAGTCGGGTTCGAATAGCGGGCCACCATGCGCTGTCGAATGCTCCCTCTATGTCCAAAGATATTACCGTTGTGAGCTTCTTTTCTTCTAGCTTGCTTCGGATGTATTGAATCAGGTCATAGAGGGAGTCCTCGGTGCTCTTCTTCGGCATGAACCCGTACTGGCGAGTACTTATTCGGGGTATAAGGTGCCACTTGATTCTCCCGACTATCATCTTCTCGTAGATCTTTCCCATGACTGGGAGAAGTCCTATTGGCCTATAGGATTTTGGGGTTACGTAGCTGTCCTTTCCCGGCTTCCTTAGTATGACGACGGTGGCCTCCTTCCAGACTTTGGGGAAGTATTGGAGTGCCAGGCATTTGTTGATCAGTGCGAGGAACAACACAGGGTTCTGTATGATAGCGTGCAGACAGATATCAGCAGTGAGACCATCCGCTCCCGGAGCCTTCTTTGGGTTGAAGCTTTCTGCTGCGAATCTGAGTTCTTCTATCGTAAACGCTGGGTCATGAGTCTCAGCATGCACCCAGTCGTTTACTTGGTCAGCTGATGCTCTGATTTGACGATGCTCGTCGTTATCTTCTTCCCTTCGGTCTTCTGGGTAAAAGGTCTCTGCCAGAAGTCTAACAGAGTCTTTTGGGCTCAGCGTTGTCCCATCCTGCTCTAGTGGTAGATCCTCATGTCTCTTCGACGTTCTCCCTATTACTCTATATAGACTCTCCCAGACCCCCTCCTTGTCCTGTTTCTCACAGAACCTCTTCCAACTTTCCGTTTGTGCCCTCTTTGCTTCTGTTTCATATCTCTCTTTTGCTTGCAGGTACTCCTCGACGACCTTCGCTCTCCGGACTGGCGCTGCGCATCGGACTCTTCGCTTCTTGGTGACGACTTCTCTCTTCAGGATGGCGAGTTCTTCGGACCACCACGGCATGGTAAGTTCTTCTTTTGCGTTCTTTTTTGGGATTGTGTGTGTGCATGTTTTTGTAACTATGTCTATGTATTTTGCTAATGTTTGTTCTATGTCTATTTTGGTTTCTATTTTGTCTATATCTGTTTTGTTTAAATTGTTTTCTATTATCAATTGGTCCAGTTTCTCATGAAACTGGCTCCAATTGGCCTTTTTAGTATTGTAGAGCCTTGTTGTTCGTTTTACGTTCATTCCCATTGCCTTTTTTAGTTTAATTTTGAAAGTTATGCCGTTGTGGTCCGAGCTCGTTATGTTGTCCTCTACTTTCCAGTCGTCAACCAGGTCCAGCATGTCCGTCGAGCAGGCCGTTACGTCGACGTGACTCGTGTATGTTTTACCACCCCTGATGGTATCGAAGGTGGGGGTGTCTCCTTCGTTGAGCACCTGCAAGCTCATCTCCTCGAGGGCTCCGGACATCTCCTCGCCTCTACGGTCTATCACTCGGCTACCCCACCAGGTACTCTTAGCGTTGGAATCGCCTCCTATTATAACCCTCCTTGCTCCAGTTTCCTCCTCTATTTTCTTCAGCTGCTCCAGGTATGGCTCTATGGGTTGGTCTGGCTCGAAGTAAAAGGAGACTACGGTTATCTCCCAGGCACTGGTACAGATCTTTACCACGACGATGTTGTTCGTGGTAAGCTTTGGGCACTGTCTGACGTCAACGTCATTGTCGAAGACAGCTATCGCCGCTTTCACTGTCCCATCTCCTTGGTTGGTGCTCTGGAAGATTCTGGCTCCTCTGTAGTCTCTCATTCTTCCAGCCCCACCCACATACGGCTCCTGGAGCAGCGCGAATGCCACTTTTCTCTTACTGGCTTCAATCATTAGCTCGCTGGTTGCTAGTTGCTTTCTTTGTAGATTGGCTTGTATCACTTGGTAGGGTTTTCCGCTGGTTGGGGTATTGGTTGCTGTTTTCTTGCCTGTGACATCCTTAACAATAGGCAACGGTGGCCCGGGCCAGTGCATCCCATTTTCGTCTTACTGCACACTCCTGGCTGAACGCGTTGTGTTCTATTGAGTCCAGCTTAGCGTGTCTGCAGTTGCAGCAGGAGGGGGCTGACCCGGCCATCCAGTCGGCACAGTCAGCCTTTAGGTGAGGCCCGCCACAGTGACTGCATTTCTCGACCGTTTCCTTGCAGTACCTGCGGCCGTGTCCGTATGCCAAGCACAGGGAGCATTGGACTAATGGAGACTGGTCCGCGACTTTGACCCTTTGCAGGTCTATGTGGACCTCGCCAGTCTCCATCGCCCGGTTCCAAATTCTAGGTGATACTTTTAGAACGATATGACACGTGTGTGGATTTCTCGTTTTCTTTCGATAGCGCACCTCTACTCTATCCTCGTCTTTGTTCAGTGCTTGGAATAAGTCCTTGTTCTGCGTTCTAAGGGCGTTTAAGACATCTCCGTCTCCATTGTATTGCATAACGTCCCTTAGAACAAGGAGGGGGTCCTTATTCCTCACTTCCTCGACGGTGAGGTGCGTTTCTGCTGTCCTGAGCCTCTCTTTGACCTTTTGTCGTTCTTCCTCAGTTCTGCATCCCACTATAATTTTCCTGTCTTTCGCCTTCCTTACCCTGTCAACTTTAATTCCCCCGTCTTTCGCATTCACTGCTTCTCTAATTCTGTTCAGAACCGCTTCCCCTGTCTCATTTTCATCTTTTGAGGAGACTACTACGGAGTGTAGTGCCACCTGCTCATGAGTCTGACGCTTAGGTTGGCCAGCAGCTACACCCGCGTACGTTAGTCTCTCCTGAAACTCCTGATGCCTTTCAATGCTCTCTTTTAGCTTTTCCATTTTCATGTTGTTCTCTTCAATTAACTTTGCGTGCTCTTGCATCCTCTTTACCAGTTCTCTCTCTTCTGCTCCTGTTTCCTTCTGTGGTTCGTTTCCCTTCAGCGGTTCTTTTTCCTTCAGCGGTTCTCTTCCTTTCTGTGTTTCTTTGTCCCTCAGCAGTTCTGTTGGGTTTTCTTCTCCCTTCTGTGCCTTGCCTTGTCCCTTTATGCTGTCGGCCTCTTTCACGAGTTGGTAGAGTCTATCAACGGCGTGAATGACCTCAGTTTTGATTTCCGTTTTTATATTCCTGGATTTTTCCAGGCTCCCTTTAGCCTTCACCACGCATGCTCTAGCTTCTGTCAGTCTATCTAGATATTTAAGGGGCGATCTGCAAGCTGCCTCCGTTGATAGCTTTTGGCCCACGGTTTTGTTCTCTGGTGGGAGTATCGTCTTCGGTTTAGGCTTCTGGGGTTCGGCACTTGTCGCTTTCTTTGGGGGGGTCGAGGGTTTGACGTGCACCTCCGCCTTCCCTGCTTCCCATTCTCCAATACTGCGTCTCACGTCCGGGGTTTTATTCATTTCAGGTGTTCGTGACGGTCCTGCCTTTTCTGTTCGTGCGGACGATTCACTCGTCTTTTTGGTTGGGGTACGGATACCAAAACCCATCTTGGGTTTGTCAATAATACAATGTAAGAATTAAGGTAAGTTTGTAAAAGTTGTAAATAGTGTGTAAATTAACGTGTATATAATATAAATATATTTGTCAGTTATAATTAAGCAATTTCCTATTCTAATTTTTTGTTTTGTTTCAGGTGCAGCAGTGTCGTCAGTTCGAGCCAACCAGCGCGTGAGGATTCTCTATGAGTAAGTTATCAAAGTGGTTGTTTATACTGAAGAAAAGTTTTTTGGCTGAGACTCTATGTAGAGTTGACTCTACCTGTTAGACAATTTTCCGCGTTCCTTCTATTTAAAATCACGTCTATAGCTCCAAAAGGTGCTATTTAGGTCAAAAAAATTTTGACTCTATGTAGAGTCGTTTTTATGTCAAGAACGGATCGCTTATTTGATGCTCTACCCTTTACAAAAAATCCCACTCAAATCGGAGCACGGGTTTAGAAGATATGAGGGTTTGCAGTTTTCAAAGATGGCGGACAAAATGGCCGCTGAAACTTTAAAGCCTCGCTACACCCTCAATAATTGTCGTAGAAGACCGGTGTTTTGGGTTTTCGTAACCTGCTCGTCACGGCCTATCGCTTCCGCTACTCAGATTAGACGCACAAAATTGGACTCTACCTAGAGTCTTTTTTCGGTTCCTCGGATGGCTATGACCGAGACAAGCTAGCCGTAGAAAATCCCGTCAAAATTGGACAACAAACAAAGACGCTACAGGTCTTACAAAATTCCAAGATGGCGGCCAATATGGCCGACCAGAGTCCTAAATCCGCTATTTTCGCTCTAAACCCCCCGAGTTTGGGCTTGAATGAAAGGTCTTTTCAGCCCCTGTCTAATGCGCCCCTCGGCGTTACAAAGTTTACGACCCCCGATTTTTAATTTGCAAAAAACGCTAAAAAATATCTAAAAATTCCATAAAAAATCCAAAATTGGTCAAATTGAAAAACAAAAAACACAGTATATATCTAAAACCTAAGCCTAATTAAACTAAATTAAAACTAAAATTCTATCTATTGTCTAAGTGGTACCACGTGTTTGCCTAAAATTTAAAAATTTAATAATTTAAAAACTAGTTGATGAATGTTTGTTGATTTTTTGCACACAGGTAGAGGACCTGAGTGCCTACAATATAAGCTACTAAAAAGTTTATGTTACAGATCTTCTTACGGAGTTACAAATTTTTGAAAAACCCTAAAATTTAAAATGTCTATAACTTGGCCGAAACTTAACTTTTTGAAAATCTGCAAGTGCCTCCGGAATGTCCTCTGCAGGGTCCACAAAGCTGCGTTCCAGGATTTTGTCCAGCTGTTCTGGATCACTGACCTCCTGGCCACGTGCTTTTTGTTTTTTTGCCGATATCTCCGCGCTCCTGCGCGGGAAAAATCGGCAAAATGTGTCCAACTGTAGGTCTTCACAGGGCCTTTCCAAAGGCACCAAAAAAGAGGGGGGTCGTCGCTCGCAATCTCGAGATATATCACTTTGAAATTTTCAAAATTCACAAAAAACCACTTTTTCCCGAATAGCTTCGCACTCACTTAACTTATGGCCGCGCGGTTTTCACCGGCAGGTGCGCCTTGTGATTCCGCGTCGTTTGATGTATCACACTTGTTTAAATCGCGTATATAGCTATTTTTGCGGATTTTTCGGGCGTGGAGGGACTGTTTGGAGCAGCGCTCTCGGTCGCGGTTCGGAGCGGAATGGTTAGGTTAGGTTAGGTTAGGTTAGGTTAGGTTAGGTTAGGTTAGGTTAGGTTAGGTTAGGTTAGGTTAGGTTAGGTTAGGTTAGGTTAGGTTAGGTTAGGTTAGGTTAGGTTAGGTTAGGTTAGGTTAGGTTAGGTTAGGTTAGGTTAGGTTAGGTTAGGTTAGGTTAGGTTAGGTTAGGTTAGGTTAGGTTAGGTTAGGTTAGGTTAGGTTAGGTTAGGTTAGGTTAGGTTAGGTTAGGTTAGGTTAGGTTAGGTTAGGTTAGGTTAGGTTAGGTTAGGTTAGGTTAGGTTAGGTTAGGTTAGGTTAGGTTAGGTTAGGTTAGGTTAGGTTAGGTTAGGTTAGGTTAGGTTAGGTTAGGTTAGGTTAGGTTAGGTTAGGTTAGGTTAGGTTAGGTTAGGTTAGGTTAGGTTAGGTTAGGTTAGGTTAGGTTAGGTTAGGTTAGGTTAGGTTAGGTTAGGTTAGGTTAGGTTAGGTTAGGTTAGGTTAGGTTAGGTTAGGTTAGGTTAGGTTAGGTTAGGTTAGGTTAGGTTAGGTTAGGTTAGGTTAGGTTAGGTTAGGTTAGGTTAGGTTAGGTTAGGTTAGGTTAGGTTAGGTTAGGTTAGGTTAGGTTAGGTTAGGTTAGGTTAGGTTAGGTTAGGTTAGGTTAGGTTAGGTTAGGTTAGGTTAGGTTAGGTTATGTTAGGTTAGGTTAGGTTAGGTTAGGTTAGGTTAGGTTAGGTTAGGTTAGGTTAGGTTAGGTTAGGTTAGGTTAGGTTAGGTTAGGTTAGGTTAGGTTAGGTTAGGTTAGGTTAGGTTAGGTTAGGTTAGGTTAGGTTAGGTTAGGTTAGGTTAGGTTAGGTTAGGTTAGGTTAGGTTAGGTTAGGTTAGGTTAGGTTAGGTTAGGTTAGGTTAGGTTAGGTTAGGTTAGGTTAGGTTAGGTTAGGTTAGGTTAGGTTAGGTTAGGTTAGGTTAGGTTAGGTTAGGTTAGGTTAGGTTAGGTTAGGTTAGGTTAGGTTAGGTTAGGTTAGGTTAGGTTAGGTTAGGTTAGGTTAGGTTAGGTTAGGTTAGGTTAGGTTTTTTTTTTTTTTTTTTTTTTTTAGAACAATACCGTTCTATCGGTATTACAGTGTCCCCCAGCCATAAAGCCGAGTCCTTTTTAATACTGTTTTATTCATTTTATATCAAAGATTGTTTTTCTAAAAAAAATAGCTAATGTAAATTTTGACTTAAATTTTTATATCTATTTTGTGCTAATTTTATCTATATTTTATGTTCAAATACTTACTAGTTCAGATATCGAGATTATAATTACTGTTCAGTTTTACTAATGTGTTTACTATCTAACGTGTTTTTAATCTAAAATTATTTACTAACGTGTTTTTACTTACAACTTAAGACTAATTATTAAATTTTTAACTATTATACAAACTATTTTTATAAAGTATCTGTTTTTGTTGTTTTCTGGTTTTTTAATATCCTATTTTACTGTTTTTTATTAGTACTATGCTTAAAATTATTGCTGTTTGGTTTATATATTTTAATATATAACGGCCAACAAGACTTATATAACTAATTATTAATTGTTTACTTATACTATTATTATTTACTATGTTACAGTTTATGGCCACTCTTCTCTTTTGTGCCCCCGAGGCTCTTCCCATCGAGTGCATTTTTTGCATTTCAGGGGTAATCGGCGGCCCATGTTCAACATGGCCCAGACCGTTTACTTGGACAGCTTTTTTCTTGGCACATCGGTGGTAGTGGTGTTGATCGCATATCTCACTGCCTGGGGCCACTTTAGCAGTGGTAGGCTATTGTGGCCCTGGCCAGTGCGTCCCACTTCCTCCTGATTGCACACTCAGGACTGAAGGCGCTGTGATCTGCCTTGTCAGCCTTTGCGTGCAAACAGTTGCAGCAGGAAGGGGTCGCACCGGCGAGCCAATCGGCGCACTCCGTCCTCATGTGAGGCCCCCCGCAGTGGCTGCACTTGACGGTGGTCTCCACGCAGAACCGTCGTCCGTGGCCATAGCCCAGACACAGCGAGCATTGTACAAGTGGAGACTGGTCAGCCACTTGTACTCGCTGGAGGTCTATGACGACGGTCCCAGCGTGGACCAGGCGCTGCCATACTGCGGGAGACACTCTCATGACGACGTGATGCGTCTGAGGGTTTCTGCTCGTCTTTTTATAGACGATATCAATTTTATTGTCGGTTTTTCCTAAATCTTTTAAAATTTTTGAATTTTGTTGCCAAAGGGAATTAATTATATCTTCGTCACTATTAAATTTAAATACATTTTTTATTATAACCAATGGATTCTTGTTCCTAATTTCCTCAACGGTTAGATACTTTTCCGCACCCCTTAGCCGTTCCTTAACCTTCTGTCTTTCTTCTTCCGTTTTACATCCAACTATTACTTTTCTATCCTTTGCTTTCCTGATGTTCTCTATTTCAATTCCTCCTTCCTTTGCCTTAATCGTATTTCTTATCCTCTCCAAAACTAAATCTCCTTTTTCCTCCTCATCTTTCGAGGTCACAATCACCGAGTATAGTGCGGCCCGCTCAGGAAGCTGCCTTCCGGGCTGAGCCGCTACTACACTCGCGTACGATTGTTTCTCAACCCTTTCTTGATGTTCGTCCATTTTCTCCTGTAGCTTTGTCA
Organism: Ecliptopera silaceata; assembly: GCA_932527185.1. Classification (NCBI taxonomy): domain Eukaryota; kingdom Metazoa; phylum Arthropoda; class Insecta; order Lepidoptera; family Geometridae; genus Ecliptopera; species Ecliptopera silaceata. The sequence continues at coordinate 22,969 of OW052209.1, read as the reverse complement.
TTCTTTCGCTGTTTTCTCGTATGAGCTTTGCATGTTCTTCTAATTTTTCTATCAGGTCTATCTCTTCCTTGCTCTTTTCCTTCACTGGCTCCTTTTCCGGCACTCTATCCTTTTCCGATCCCTCAGCTTTCTTATTAACCTTTCCACTGTCACTTTCTGACTCCTTAACTAACTGATACAGTCTCTCAATCGCGTGTAGCACCTCGGTTTTTATCTCCGTCTTTATGTTCCGGGAGTTGCCGAGGTTGAGCTTGGCCTTGGTCAGACAGGCCTTGGCCTCCGCCAAGCGACTGGTGTATTTAGGTTGAGTCGGTGGACTCCCCGAAGCTTCTACAGGTGCCTTCGCAGCCACTTTACTTCCCTGCGAAAGCACCTTTTTCGGCTTCGGGGGTTCCACCGGCGCAACCTTTTTCGGAGAAGTTGGGGTGAGTGGGTCCGCTCTGCCAGACTCCCACTCCCCGATGCTTCT